>OX038894.1:0-2400000 GCA_943789525.1 Agriphila geniculea | reverse complement strand
CTTGACGAGTAGTCTAAGGGGAGATAAGATCCAGGGTCTGATAATGAAGCTGGAAGGCCATGCCAATGGAACTCAATATTGAAACCGTGCAATCCCATCGAAATTGGGCTCTTTTGAATCGTCTCGACGAGTAATTTTTTAATAGGTATAATGAGGGATTTTCGAAATGACAAAAAACTGTAGGTTCGATAGATGGCGTTGATATAAATGTATGTGTCAATGTAATTTTAACAGATTAAAGTTGAAATTTTCACAGATGATGTATTTTTGTTGCCGCTATAACAAAAAATACTAAAAACAGAATAAAACTAATATTTAAGGGTGGCTCCCATACAACAAACGTATTTTTTTTGCCGTTTTTTGGTACAGAACCCTTCGTGCGCGAGTCCGACTCGCACTTGGCCGGTTTTTTATAATTACTATTACAATTTCAATTGGTAAGTACCTTTAGCGTTTTTTTCGCAAGTATGTATTGAAAAACGTCATAGGATACAAGTTGTTAAGATTTTTTAAATCTCGTGATTATTATAAGCCTTATCTCGTTTTAAAAACCTCTTTACCATAGAAATATAATGTCAAAGAACAACAACGTCAGTAAACAGTTTTCTTTATCGATAAACGAATAAATTTAGCGAAATTCGATTTTAGAGAAATGTGTGGTAATATCTTTTTACCCGTGAAAAGTGTGATTACTTGGATTGTTTCTTTTTGTTACATCAAAATTACTTAGAGCACAAGACACAATGGCTCCACGATACCTTTATTTTAAATTCTAATTAAGATTAACAAATATTTTAAACAAACTGTGATTGCTCATTTGCTACGCGGGTCGCTAGGGGCTCTTACTGTAAAAAATGTTGGCACATGTCACTTGATCCTTTGTCTCTTTTTTACATAGACCGTGTCCGTATGATGTTTACTTCTCTTTTCCACGCTTTGTTGGTCTTCTTGAGCGCAGCGAAAATTTTTCTATGTCTATGCTCTTTACGAACCTTGTATCATAAACTAGGTATTTATTCTCAACAAATTCTTTATGCAAGACGCGTTTCGTTAGATACTAAATTAAATTTCGAACGCACAAGGCGTTTAGTTGGTGACAAATGACAATCTTAATAGGAGTTGCCAGCACAAATATTTGCATTTCCCGGCAGTTAAAAACACGATCAGAATAAAAAAAAACCATAGCATTCTAGTCACCTTTGACCAAAGACATATTAATATTGCGTTTAACTTTCTACACAGAATTAATTTAATGAATTGCTGCAGCGGAAAATATAAAAACCAGTTAATATTGATACTTCCCAGTGAAGGTACGAAACTGGTTATTAAATGATTTAAGGGTCAAATAATGTTGGTTTTTAAACATGATATTATAATAGAATATTCCGTTAGTGTGTTTACAGTAAATAAAGTAAAATTCTAGTTTGGGAATTATTTATAAATACATATAGGGATATTACGTGGGATAGGAAAGTTGTGCTTTTCAAATAAATACGAGGCTTTTTAAGGAAAACTTTGACACCATATTAATTTCTTACTAAAAATATATTTTTAGAAAAATGTTTTAATTTTTTAATGATTGTGTTAGTGATATCGCGTTTGCGTTTTGAAACTTTTTTATTGGGATTAAACATTCGTAATGAGGGCTTTTCAAAATGACAGAAAACAGTAGGCTCGATAGATGGCGTTGACAAAAATGTATGTGTCAATGTTATTTTTTTTACTAAGCTTCGGAGAGTACTCAGGTAAGCAGGCAGATGTCCCTAAAATTGATGTCCCTCTTTGGGCAAATGTCAGCCAGCGAGCGCTTTCTTCCTCTTGGTACAGGCCGTTTATTTTTAAAAGCCATTTTTGATAACTCTCTTTATCAACGCCATCTAGTGAGGCAAATAGTTACTATTTTTATTTTTTAAGGTTTATTTTACTATTATGAAAAAAAACCTGGACATTTTCCAAGTCCGGCCGGAATTTTGGCAGACTCAAAAAGCCTGACATGTCAGGAGTCAGGACAAATCCTGACGTCTGGTAACCCTATTTGGAATGGACTAAAGCGGGAATTACATTAGGCTGACGTGGGCCACGTACGCCGATCTGGGCGCGTCGGTCCCCATGCATTTTACATAGAGGATAGTCGTTTAGAGCTACACTACATCCACGCCTTGCGACGCGATACCACGTTACTCAACGCAATGAACAATATGTCTTATGACACGTCCATAGAGTACATTATCGAACGCACCCAGATCGGCATACGTGGCCCACGTCGGTCTAATGTAATTCCCGCTTTACACTCCAAAAGTGTGCCTATGATGGGAAACCAAGAAATAGCTCAAATCAAATTAAAAAACAAATATTGGAATCCACCACACTTAAAATTTGTAGAAACCTTTGAATATCGATTAAAAACAATCACGGAACAATTTTACTTTCGTTTCGAGTTTGAAATTCCACGGTATTATTAATAATCGATAATAACACGGATGATTTCGTTTTATTATTTATCGAATACCACAAGTTTCGTACAGTTTTAGTTGTTTAATATAATTGTATTAAGAACTTTCACTACCATCGCTTGTGTTTCAACTTTGTTTAAGTTTTATAGAGGTGAATTTTGTATTGAAATCGGCGCACTTATATTGAAGTTAATCTCTATATTTCTATTAAAATCTTAATTTTTAATGACTTAAGTTTTATTTGCGAATGATATAGGTTTCTGTGCTAGTCCCTGAGTCAGTATCTTATATCAATATCATTAGGCATTCGTATTTTCTTATATTTAGAATATTAATTTATAAACAAAACTGCCAATATAACTATGATAATGTTATGAAAAGAACGAATAAATACTGAATTCTAAATTTTTTTTTAACAAAGAAATTTAAATAAATCAATAAAGTAAAAGACTTAATTTTTTCTTTAAGTAAATAAACTTTTTGATTCAAATTCTTACTCAAGATAATGTCCTTAGAATTCCTTTTCATTTTCAGCTTACGTTGAAATATTTTCAGGTATTCAGCTTAGAATTATTCAAGGCATTTCTTGTACAAGATGTAGTAGCTTAAATGTTGCTTTTAGCTTGATTTAGCTCGAATTTCTGTCTCATTTTGCAGATAAAAAACTGCGGCGAAGATTTTAGCTGAACTAGATTTCTCACCATTTAAATAAACGAAATATAAAGTTTAGAATAGTAATGCGTTGCCCGCAAAATGATTAAGCTAATTATTTACTCAATAGTCAATACTTAATTTGTGAACACAAAAGTTTATAGCTTCCTATTTTAGGTTTTTAGAATTATTGAATTTAAATTCTTATTATTTCTGAAAAAAAAAACAAATACCTAACAATAACCAAAATCAAGATTTTATTAAAAAAAATTATTCCTAAAAAATACACACTAAAGAACCTCTTTTTAGGGTTCCGTAGTCCAGGGCAAAAACGGAACCCTAACAGATTCGTTATGTATGTCTGTCTGTCCGTCTGTTTGTCACATCTACATTGTTCCGAAACTATTAGGATTACCAGTTGAAACTTGTTAGGTAGATGTATTCTGTAAACCGCTTTACGATTTTTACACAAAAATAAAAAGATACTGAAATTACCTTTATGTAATACGTTTTGTTAATAGTGTGGTCGTATTGTAAAAGCAAAATATTTGAAAATTCAAACGTACTAACTCTTATACAAGGTTATTTTTAGTTAATACAAAACCTCTCGTGGGGTTGATTAGACCATCAAACTGAACAATTTTCATTAAAGGACCAACGTTGAAATCGCGAAAAAAAATGCTCCATACAAAAGTACAATCCTACTCCATAAAAATGTATGAAACAGCAGATTTTTCTGTCGCGATTTCAAGGTTGGTCCCATAATGAAAGTTGTTCAGTTTGATGGTCTGATAAACCCCACGAGAAGTTTTGTATAAACTAAAAATAACTTTTATGTATTTTAAATACCTATTCGTTAGTTGTATGTAAAGAAAGACCCATAAGTCAAAATCTATCGATATTATTCAAATTTCCACCGAACTTAACAAACACCATAAGCCGATGATTTCCTTCGCCACCTAGCGGACATTAATCACACCAAGTTATAAAGTATGCTGTTTGACATCAAATATATCAAAACAAAATCCGTCATTATGGAATGTAATCCGGGTGTCGAATACACAACCATAGACTACAGACAACGCAGTACAACCATTCCACCAAAACTTACTATAAAATTGGGAATAAGGGCTTTTCAAAATGACAAAAAACTTTAAGCCTGTAACTGTAAGATAGATGGCGTTGATAAAAATGTATGTATGTATTTTTTTTACTAAAGCCTCGAAGAGTACGAGTAGGAAGCAGGCAGGTTGTAACCCTAAAATGTTTCTCTTTGGGCAGATGTCAGCCAGCGAGCGCTTACTTGCCTCTTTGGTACAGGTCGTTTATTTTTAAAACCCAATTTTGACACTTCTCTTTCCATCACCGCCATCTAGTGAGGCAAATAGCTACTATTTTTATTTTTTAAATGTCACTTAGAAAAACCCTCATTACTTTCGACGAATAAAATATTTATTTCTATTGGTTGTATTGTTTTCAAAAACATCAAATCATAAAATGTTAGATTTGGTTTAATTTAAACAAAGGTGTTTATGACACTATAACATTTATTCGAATAATTTATAGTAGAAATTCTAATTAATGTAATGCAATTACTTATGTTTTAAAATGATGAATTACTTATTTGGAAAATGTAGGAAAATGTATTGAATGTGAAAGTTACGATGTTTGGATGTTTGTTACTCAATCAGGCAAAAACGTTTAAAACATAGGATACTTTTAATCCCAGTCAAAGGTTCCCTAGGAATTTTCCGAATATCCACGAAAGCTAGTTTGTACATAAATTAATTCGTACATTTCATCGGTAGATGATTGAAAACTGTTTCGTGTTACAATTTATCAATAAAGACACGACACAACTAATGTATGAGGGTTTGATGAGGGTTAGTTAAAGGATAATACGCATCACGTTCCAATTTTAAATTTTTGAGTGAATAAATAATCAAAACAACTCTGCGCGAGTGTTACGAGGGCGAACTTTGAAAATTCCTGTTAAATTATTAAATAGATATATGGATATACAAAACACGCAATACATTAGACAAATACCTCATTATACCTACAAAAAATAAATACATGACTTTAGAATCAAAACATGTCAAAATGTAACGATTTGAGCATTTTTTATTATTTTATTTTATCTGTGATTAAAAACATTTTTTTAAATTTTCTCTCTATAGTGCACTCCTTGACAATACAAACAATAAGTGAAAAAATAATTATGAGTCGTATTTTTATTTGTTACAGCTGAAACTTTGTGAAAAATACCTCTGACAAGCAAATTTGAAATTCCACTTGAACAGATTGTCTTCGTTTTAAAATATTTGATAATTTATTATGTTTTTCTCTCTATGCGGCACTAATTTAAGCATTTTGGTTCATAAAACTAAAGTTTAAATCAATAGTGATGATTTCATTCTTTAAATAACTTCTTTGGAAAAACGCCAATTTCATTGAAATGCGGACAATACAATCTTAATTAATAAAAATAAAAGACCAATAAAGTAAAATATATTTTGATCTGCGATTTAAAATTTGACAATTTGGAAGTATCACGTTTTGGAAATCTGACTAACTGAAAAACTATTAAATTCAAATATTTATGTATAAGAAAATAGAAGAAAGAAAGAAAATACATTTATTGGTCTCTGCACCTTAAACTTAACAAACATCTTCTACAACTAAAACACAGAATAAATACAGATACTTATATAATAAAGAAAAATAATGAAAAGAGATAGGTGCGAGGGCCAATGGGTAGCTGCCTCAGCTGTGCTTCTGCAGCATTGCGCAGAATGCCACAGAAACGCTGATTTTCAGGCAGCTCCCTAGGTAAGGTGGTGACTTTTGCGATAATATTATAATTATGCAAATAAATATGCCTGAGTATAAATATTAAACTTTCATATAGCTGGCATTTCTATGCAATCCGTTGTTTGTAATGCAATAAAAACATTCTCTGGTTTGGGATTAAACGTTGTTGTTCGGAGTTTTTTGGATTGTCAGACCCTGCAATCAGTGTTTATTCACAAATTGAATACTCTGTACTATACATATATATATATAATGCAACTACATAATTTTAGTCGGGAAAAAGTAAATATAAAATAAAAATAAACCCGTTTTTTATATCTTCCAATGATGTTTTTGGAGTTTCGTGTCATGCCCCCATTGTAACCTGCATTGTGTCCGTGTTATGGGTCATCTCTTTATCCCAGCATAAGGCTGTCTGTACATTGACGCAAAGCGAGGCGGCGGAGCGAAGAAACGAGGAATTATTAACCAATAGGATTGCAGAGCGGAAATAGAAATAGAAATGTATTTATTGCAGGAATGTGGTATAAAAGAATCTTAATTAAATGCATTAGGTACAAGCACATTCGCCCAGATAGGCATGCAACATATTAAATATAAAATAAGCTAATAGGCATATAATTCTAATGTCAATAATAATATATAAATTAATAATGTCAGTATTATATTATTTTACAATCACAAATTAAAATATTCGTTTAAATTATAAAAACATTTTTCTATTAGCCACTTACGTAGACTAATTATGAACAAATTAGAGGGCAGTTGTCTTATCGCTACAGGGATGTGGTTATAGACCTTGATTGTCATGATGTAACAATTTTTACCATAAAAAGCGCTTCTATGTTGTGGAAGTAACACGCGATGCAAGTCTCTAGGGCGGAGTCTTGGATTTACTCTATCGGTTGGCGGGAAAAGTTCTGGATTATTTCTAACAAACGTTCCTATCTGTAGTATATATAGTCCTGTCAAAGTTAATATCCCCAAGTCTACAAATAAGGGCCGACAAGATTCTAGAGGGCCGACACCACAAATCGACCGTACGCATTTCTTTTGAAGGACGAAGGCTCTTTTTACATCTGGAGAATTTCCCCATAATATGAGACCGTACCTCAATATTGATGATACGTATCCATGATACGCAGTTAAAGCTACCTTCTTTCCAGATATATTTCTCAGTCGTTTGAGCGCATAGACGTATTTGCTCAATCTGCTGCATATGTCTTTTACGTGAGATTTCCAATTACAGAAACGGTCTAGCATAATACCTAGAAATTTTATTTCGTTCATTTCTTCCAATTCATGACCCTGGCAAATAATTTTTGGTTTTAGACGAAATGTCTGGTAATTTGAAAACTGAACGAAGGTCGTTTTAGAGCTGTTAACACTCAGCCCATTCTGATCAAGCCATTTGCATACTCCTTCTACAGTTGCATTAAGTGCAGCGTCATAATCAATGGCTTTGTCGGTATGGGGTACAACAACCGATATATCATCGGCAAATAAAATTGTTTTATTGTTTAGAATTTTGGGTAAATCATTAATGTATAGAATAAAGAGAAGTGGCCCCATTACACTTCCTTGGGGAACACCATACTTGTTGTGTACGAAAGGTGACCTGTGTGAATTAACTTCTCCATTATTGCCTATTTTATTTATTTCTACGCATTGCATCCGATTTGAGAGATAGCTAGTTATCCACTGTAAGGCTGGACCCCGAATGCCATATTTTTCACATTTGGCTAATAGTATTTGGTGATCCACCATGTCAAATGCCCTACTCATGTCAAAAAAGATAGATACAACGGGAATTTTTCTATCAACATATTCTGTGACGTATTTAATTAGTAAGTACGCCGCAAGAGTTGTCGATTTATTTCGCTGAAACCCGTTCTGCTCGTCTGCTATGACTCTAAACTTTTCGAAAAATTCTTTAATTCTAGCTGCCATCAACTTTTCGAAAATCTTAGACAACACAGAAATTAACGTTATGGGACGATAGTTTTTTATATCTTTTTTATTGTGTTTTTTATGTAACGGCCGTATAATAGACTTTTTAAGTGCTTCAGGAAACACGCCCAGAGAAAATGACAAATTGATAAGAAAGCACAATACAGGAGCTAAGAGATCGGAACATAATTTAAGTATGTATGTTGGTAACGCATCATAACCAACGGATGCAGTGTTATTCAAAGATTTTATTATTTTAATCACTTCCTGCTCTGTGCATGGCGTCAAAAACAAACTATTTCCTAAAGACTGAATATTACGTGTTTCTAAAACGGACGATTGTTTTAAGTCATCGGTCAAACTCAAAAAATAATTACTAAATGTCAGGGCTATGTCATGAGGATCGGTCAATATTTTATTATCACATTCTATACTATCAATTTGATCAAAACAATTTATTTTGTCAGTTTTATCGCCAATTATATTCCAAATTGCCTTACTCTTATTTTTGGATTTACTTATTATTTTGTTGTTATTTATCATTTTAGAATTATTTATACATTTTCTTAGTAATTTCGTGTATTCCTTGAATTTATGCCTATACTGAACTTCTTTGTTTTTGTTTTTGTGGGAAAGCCACCTCAACTCGCGTTTTTTAGCACTCGATACTTTAATTCCTTTTGAAAGCCATTTTGGTTTGGTGTTATTTGCTGTAACTTTGACTTTTATCTCAGGAAAACACAGGTTATAGTATAAGCATATATCTTCATGAAAACTATTAAAAGCATCATTCAAATTAAGTTCATTTTTATAAACATCACTCCAACTAAGGTTTGATAAACATGCCCTAAACTTATTTACATTTTCATTACGGAAATCTCTTACCTTTTTATACCAGTATTTTTGTCCCTGTTGATTGTGCGCGACATTAAATTGCAAGGTTTGTCCTGTATCGTGATCTGAGAGATACAAGGAGTGAACCTGGCCAACCGCTTCTCTAATATTACTTGCAAAGTGGTCAATACAAGACGAGAGCCTCGTAGGAACCTGAATATGAAGAGTCATATTGTATGTTGCTACTAAAGATTTCAAATCCGCAGAATTATTATTGATTTTTAGGGTGTCGATATTCAAATCACCTGCAAGAATGATTTTTCTCTTCTTTTTTGCAATCTTAAGATTTTATGATTTTATGCAATCCTATTGGTTAATATTTGCTCGTTTTTCCGCTCTGCCGGCCGCCTCCGACAGACAATCTAAGGCGTGAAATACACAGAAGCGACGCGGCGCGGATACGGCGGCGATACGGTGCAGATGTGAGACTTTCGGATGCTTTCGGCCAATCAAATACACGTATCGCCGCCGTATCTGCGCCTTATCTCCGCCGTATCTCTTCTGTGTATTTCACGCCTAAGGCATGTCTCCAGCTGTGTGGATATTAAAAATGACTGATTCTGTAGGCGTATTTTGAGTTTACGCTTATACTCGATACTGTACTTGACATTTGTATGACAACTTTTAGTTTAGTGTAGTTACCACCAAGAGGCGCTGTGCCAAATTGCATACTAAATTCAAAACAAACTCTTAATACAGTCACAGTTAGATCAAAATCTACTTTAAGCTACTCAATTTTTGTATATCTACTGTACATTTCTAGTCTGCGCAATGGCATCAAATTTCGTACCATACATCATTCTTATATGCATAATGTATGAGATCGTGGACATATTAATTTTAAGTTGAGTATTAAGCTATATCTTATTGATTGGGTGGCGTAAAATATTGTTATGTAATTTAAACTATTGGACTAACTGACATATTTGGTATGCTGTGTGATAAACGCGGCTGGTTAAGAGATATGAAAACAAAGACGTTTGGTACTAAAAATATATTATTTTATATTTATTATTTATTAACGCATATTAACAAGTAAAACAAAGCATATAAGTGCGAAATCTGTGGAATTTATAAACAATACTAATTTTCAAATTTTAGTAACAAGTATTATAAAACACTTTAGATTAGTACTAACTAGTACGGTTTTATTAAAAGTAAGTACTTAGGTAATTATTATTTACTTACCTACCTATTTTAGGTTCCGTCAAAAAATCACGTTTGTTGCATGGGATTCCATTTAAATATTTATTTTATTCTGTTTTTAGTTTTTGTTGATATAGCGGCAACAGAAATACATCAACTGTGAAAATTTCAACTGCCTAGCTATCACGGTTCATGAGATACAGCCTTGTGACAGACAGACAGACGGACAGTAGAGCCTTAGTAATAGGGTCCTGTTCTTACCCTTTGGGTACGGAACACTAAAAATTATGTTATTAATAGGTATATCTTTTCTATATAAGTAAGTAATAAAAAATATAAGCATACAATAGTTGTGTATTTATTTACTTATATGTTATTTGTAATTCAAAATATACAAAAATACGGTTGATATTCCTAAATAAATAATAATCAAATCCTTCGCGTAATCAAACTTTGATGTATGATTTCTAATTTACCAAAGCCTTAGGCCAAATTCCTTTGAACGCAATCATTTGAAAACCAAAATAAAAATGTTAAATGTGCTCCTATAAATATTGCTTCATTTGTTAAATCGATATGGTAATGAGCGGTGATTTAATCGGTCGTCTAATTTATTATCGAATGAAGAATCGATTAAAATAGTGTCTCGATTCTGCTAATATTAATGTAACAGTCGTGTTTTAATAGTGTTTCGATAGTATTGATTTTATACAGGGACGTAACCGTAATCGCAGCTATCGGATATCCTTACTTATCCTAACTAATATTATAAATGCGAAGGTCCGTTTGTTTGTTCGTTACGCCTTCACGTCTTAACTACTAAATCGATCATGTTGAAATTTTACATACACGTTGTCAGGGTTACAGACAAGGACATACAATACCTTTCATCCCGAAAAAAGTATTGTTCCCAAAGAAAGTAAAAAAAAACTTTCCACGCTGTTGAAGTCGCAGGCGGCTGCTAGTCCGAAATTAAAATCTACCCGTAACCGTAACCGAATCTTATTTGAAAGTTTCGAATTATTTCGGATTGAGACACATTATGACATGTTTTTCTTCCAGCCGAGTCACTAGTTTTTTTTTTTTATTTATTTAATGACTACAAACTATCATGTACATCGACATAAATATGCGTAAACTAACAATTACTAAACTTTTACAATTTGTTACACAAATCTGAAACCGGATAATCCGAAATAATTTCAAATTCGTAACCGCCGCGTATCTGAAACCGCAATAATACTATTTCTATATCCGTATCCATATCCGAAATTTTATACCCATAACTAGAGTTGTTCATAACGCCTATAAAGCAACAGCACGCTACAGACTATATCCTATTGATTTCTAGCGCGCTATTAAATACGCTATGTTATAACGCGCTATTTATCAGGTAGCATGCGGGCGGCTGGCTGGCGCGTTAGATGCAGCACGTTAGATTTCGTAACATGTTACTTCACACGTAGTTCGTTAGACAGATCGCGCGCTTTACAAAAACGTTATTTATTAATACGTTACATTTTAGTCTTAAATAAAATAAAGCAGTAATGTAAACTAATGAACTTTATCTTATACTTTTCGGGCTTAGAACTGTCTAAAGTTCGAAAATAAGTTTCGTAATAAGGTCGAAAATCGCTTGCACTCATTTTTCTACCTTGTGATCACTAGACAATGTTTCCTAGTTAAAAAAACAGGTGCAAGCGATTTTAGACCTTATTGACGTTTGCTATTCGGTTGTTTTTTGCCGTATTCTCGTTTACAAATACTGATGTATCATTAAAAACCGTGATTTTGATAAATGTCAATAAGGTCGAAAATCGCTTGCACTCATTTTTCTAACTTGTGATTACTAGACAATGTTTTCTAGTTAAAAAAAAAACAGGTGCAAGCGATTTTCGACCTTATTGACGTTTGCTATTCGGTTGTTTTTTGCCGTATTCTCGTTTACTAATTCTGATGTATCATTAAAAACCGTGATTTTGGTAAATGTCAATAAGGTCGAAAATCGCTTGCATTCATTTTTTTAACTAGTGACCACCAGACAATGTTTTCTAGTTAAAAAAACAGGTGCAAGCGATTTTCGACCTTATTGACCTTTGAAATTCGGTTGTTTTTACCATATTTCTCGTTCAACTAACTTTGCTTAGCTAAATATTATTATTAGCTAGTTCGTATTATGTAAAAAATTTTTACATAATACGAACTAATTGACTAGTTGTGTCATAAAAGTCCTAATCGAATTAACACAATAGAAGGTCGCGCGCGATATTATACTCGTACCTAGCGTGTTGCGAGAGAAACGCGCGTAACGCGTCCGGTAGCAAAAGCGCGCACGCGATATTTTTTAACTATAACGAATGCCCGCGCCCCGTCCAGCCAACGACGACGCTACTTGTTGCCACGCGCGATATTCATAGCGCCATAGCGTCTACTTACATAGCGCGCTATGTGCGCTATGTACAAATAGCGCGCTATAATATGGCGCTAGATGCTATATTAACCACCTCTGCCCATAACGTCCCTGGTGATGTTCTGTGACTATTAAAACACAATCGAAACACGATTGTTATTTTAATTTTAGCAGAATTGAAGCCCAGTTTGAGAGGTATTTTGGTCGTTATTTTGACGCAGCGGGTGGTTAAGGTGTCATTATTGTCGCTAAATGTAACTGTTTAGGTGTGTTGGTGTTATTTTATTATTAAATTAAACCAAGGACTAAATGAGCTTGTTATTTCTATTTCAACATCATTCAAATTTATTATTAGTCTATGATTTCAATAAAGTGTTACGTTGATCTTACTTATTCACAAAGATTTCCGCGCGTTGGTACTATGCAAAAATAATGAAATATTTATGTTCTAGCGGCCGCCCGCGGTTTCACCCGCGTGGTTCCCGTTCCCTTGGGGAATATCGAAATAAAAAGTATTCTATGTTTTAATCTAGGCTATCTACTATCTGTGTGCCAAATTCCAACCAAATCCGTTCAGTAGTTTTTGCGTGATTGAGGAACAAACATCCAAACCCACAAACTTTCACATTTATAATATAAGTAGGATACAATTTAGAACTTTGTCACTTCTTTGTACTTAGTTGTCATTTTTCTCATTAATTTCTTCAAAAAAGTAATAGATAATAGATTCTACTACCAATATCGCTAACCGTATCGGAAAAACTTGCAATTTTTTAAATGTATTTTCAGTATCTTTACACATAATGAATTAAGCCGTGTTCATAAAAACCTAGATGTCTTCAATAAAAAATTCTCACTTTATAAAAAATCTGTTTCCGAGCTTCTTAAGACAGAAACATCTTATGTTACTTAAGTTACATCTAAGGTTATTCTTAAAATGTTCTTTATTTTTGTAGTGTTATTTTTTTTGTATATTTTTTTAATTTGCGTATGTTTATAATTATTGTGCATGCTGTGTACGCTAATTTTGGATTACTGTCTTGTCTTATCCTCTGGTATAGATTTTATGTTCTTGTAACGACATTAATTTGTAAGTGTACCTACAATAAATAAATAAATAAATATCACGATACGTATTGATGACGTAACACCCACCACGTCTACGAAAGCATACCAATACCAAGACGTCGAAATAGCGAAACTGTCTCGATAATAATTCTCGTTTTACGATTGAGGGTCGCCCCCCGCTGTCTACGCGGATCATAAAAAACGACACACAGTGCGATGAATCGCGATAGATCACTGCCATAGTGGATACACATGTGCAGTATGATACTTGGAATAATAAAAGCTGAGATAATTTTCCATTAATGCTAAAAAAAAGATACTGGGTTTCAACCAATAATACATAAGAAATAAAACAATTTTTACGGATTATATTTGAAATAAAACACTTTTTAACGGATACTAGCGCGGTTTTATTGAATGTACTTTGGTATTTAGTTGGTATTTGGTAAGTTGAGAAGTGAATACGGATTATATTTTATTATATTGGTTAATTCATGTTATTTTAGAATTATTTAGTTTGATTTGTTGGTTTTTAGGGTTTCCTTTCCAGGGTCCGTGGTCACGGGACGACTTAAGCAAAAAGGCTGTTCATATTTTTATGAAATTACCCGCTCGGAACTTTATAAAAATACATTCAAGTTTATTAAATTATTTTATAGCTGTAACAATATGTTATGTGTAAAAATATATTATTACATAATTTAATAATATATTTTTTAAGTAATCATATTTTTTGGATACGATAAAAATACTACAACTACGAAGTATTAATTGATTTTGAAGTTGTCTTGATAAAACCTAAAATAAGATACTTTATTAGCGAACGCGTAGCGCGAGCGAAGTGTCTCTGTTTCAGCTTGGGCAAAAATGCTTTCGTAAGTCTCTCCGTTTGTTCTATTCTACAAGTCACATTTCTTAACCAATTCTCATAAAATTTTGTGAGCAGGTTCTAGATATACATCATATATTTTTTATTAAGACAATTTAAAAAAAAAACAATTCCAACCATTTTGAAAAATGATCAAAAATTTTAGGAACAGCACACCTCCACTAGTTACACTGGAAGTAGTTCTTTTATCTCTCTTCGTGTTTGAAAAGCACGTTAAGCCATTGGTTCCGGCTGTAAGGTAGTTGATAACACGCTATCACACGGGTCCGTTCGTGTGTGGGCCATCGTGTGTTCATGGCATGCTTGATTAAGGGGGGTCTCAGTCTCACACTGAGTCTATTAATAATGTGGCACGTTGATTTTACAGATTCACTAATCTAGATCCTTTTTCAAGATTTGATTAAAAAAATACGTTTATTGAATAAAATTATCCAATTTTGTGGATGAAATGTAAAGAATACTAGCCTAGACGGAAGTATATGATGTAAAGTGTGTTCTGGGGCCTATTTATGAAAAAATAAAAAAGGAAGTTCAAAAACTAAAACCCGACTACGGAAAAATCACGCTCTAAAAAGTATACTTGAAACTAAAAATTCGTTCAAAGAAGTAATACCCAAATACTGAAAAATCGCGCTCTAAAAAGTATAAAAATAAATAAAAAGTAAGTCCAAAAATTAAATCCCTAATACTGAAAAATCACGCTCTAAAAAGTATGAAACAAGAAAATATTCTTATCTGAAACTGTTATGTACAAACAAACTATTAAATATTTATTACCTACTAACGGCCATAACCTATCCTCATTATCATATAGGCATGCTAAAGATTTGTTGCCTGGATATTTCTATTAAAATGACGGGAAATAACAACAGTTGCCTAGTAACAGATCCAGACCCTAGTGGCCTATCTCTAACTGAAGATAGATTATTGAAATCGTCCTTATATAAACAACTTACAGGGTAATAAATAAAATACATCATTCATAGTGATGTTCAGCGGATAACCGTAGTCGCAAGCCACTTTGTCTTAGACACGACCGCCTAAGGCTTCATGGAGGTGGCATGCGACTACGGCTATCCGCTGAACATCACTATGAATGATGTATTTTATTTATTACCCTGTAAGTTGTTTATATAAGGACGATTTCAATAATCTATCTTCAGTTAGAGATAGGCCACTAGGGTCTGGATCTGTTACTAGGCAACTGTTGTTATTTCCCGTCATTTTAATAGAAATATCCAGGCAACAAATCTTTAGCATGCCTATATGATAATGAGGATAGGTTATGGCCGTTAGTAGGTAATAAATATTTAATAGTTTGTTTGTACATAACAGTTTCAGATAAGAATATTTTCTTGTTTCATACTTTTTAGAGCGTGATTTTTCAGTATTAGGGATTTAATTTTTGGACTTACTTTTTATTTATTTTTATACTTTTTAGAGCGCGATTTTTCAGTATTTGGGTATTACTTCTTTGAACGAATTTTTAGTTTCAAGTATACTTTTTAGAGCGTGATTTTTCCGTAGTCGGGTTTTAGTTTTTGAACTTCCTTTTTTATTTATTTAAATTATTTTGGGGTTATTTTTATTATATTATGGGGGAATTAGCAGAGCCGCTTTACATTTTTTGTTTAAGTTTTATTGTTTTCCTGTTATATATAATAACTTAACATATATAATAAAACTGTAAATTCTAAATGTTTGTGCGCGAGTCACTAAAAACCACTGAATGGATGTTGATGGGATTTCCACATTTGGTAGCTTAATTAAGCTACCAAACTGTGGAAATCCCATGTTTAAGGTCCAACTTAAAATCTAAGCTATGTTTCATCTAATTCGGGTGGGTTGAACCTGGGAAACAGCTTGAACTCATACTAGCTTTCGTTTGAAATAGTGTTTACAAAAGAGATAATTTAAACGGGTTGCCTTATTGTTAAAGTCGCAGGTAAAAGGGATACCTACCTGGGGATTTATCTATAGTCCACGCGGATGAAGTCGCGGGCAGAGGCTAGTGCATATAACTATATAATATATTACATAAGATTCTTCTAAGCGGGCTGTGGCCCTCATTAAATAGATGTAAGTATTGTTTATTTGTTCCTTGAATGTATATATATAATAAATTGGTTACATATTTTTGTAAGTATAGTATAATTATTGCCCTTTAAAGATTAAATGTGGAACGGAATGTTTTTTCGAGTGCTTATTCAATGACGAATATTTTTTATATTGAAATCAAAAATGTTCATTGAATAAGCCACAAATTTCCAAAAATAGGGTCTGTTTAGGAGCACTTTTACATAGACACAGTTTTATGTTTCACGATTCCTTAACCTTTGCAATTCCTCGAGAGATCGTGAATCATGAGGATTTTTCAGCAGTTTATTATGATTCAAGGAACAAATGTATAATCCATCTAAGGACCTAAGTCTGCTGAGGGCCACATAGGCCTGCCCCTTAGCGAATAGAGACTTCCCTAAATCAACAACTGCTGTATCTAGAGTGCACCCTTGCAACTTGTGCACAGTAACTGCCCAAGTGAGGATTAAGGGGAACATTTTACGTTGAATTTTCCCCGATCCCCTTAATCCGTCAAATTCTGTCAAAGAGGGTTCAATTTTAACAACCCCATCTTCATCTGAAATTATTGTTGTGTCGTCAAATTGTACGAGAACTGCGCTTGGCTGTTCTCCGTACTCCAGTTGATCTCGACGAAGAGCAGGCCATATTAAGTTTCTCACCACTCCCATCGCACCGCTCACCAAGCCTAGATTAATATTTAAATTTCTCCTTAACATTACACGGGAGCCAATACCGATATTAATACTGCTTAGTATACCTCCTGTTCTGTTAGGATCGCTGGGTATATGTTCTTGTTTTGGATTTTGACCGTATGTCTTGGTTTCAGTGGATGTATCTATTGCGTGTATAGTATATATTTGAGTTCGCAATGCCAATCGTTCAGACATCTTTGTGTTATATCCGTTTACTTGCTTTAAAGTGGGAAATATATGAACTATTTCATCGTACTGATTTGTGTCATTGATTATTCTTCTGGTATCTAATATTGCTAGTTGTTCCATTGTTAATTTCCCAACTCTGATGCTGTTTAACAGATCGACAAAACTGTTGTCATTAGCCTGACGCATATTTTGACTTAATTCACAGAAACTGAACATTCTCCATAAATGTGGTTCGGCTGCAAGAATTTCTGGTTGCTTAAAGCAATATGCGCCGCCGCGAGTTGCAGATACGGGTGGTAATTGCATCAAGTCACCGAAAACCAATAAGTTTACTCCTCCGAAGATTAGGGTGTTTTGTTTTAGCTCTTGAAGCCTCAAGTGAATATTCCTTAGAGTAGAGTATGGGACCATGGAAATCTCGTCAATTATAACCCACTCAATATTTCTCCATTTGGTTCGTTCCCTTTGCAGACGATCTCCCGTTAACGGTCTTAATGCTACTGCATGACCTTTTTCAATAGGTAATATAAAGGTGCTATGCAAAGTGCAACCTTTGACTAGTCGTGCGGCGACACCAGTTGGAGCTGTAATTGAAACACATGATCTATTAGCTGACAATCTTCGAATTTGTTCCACTAATAGTTTAAGAGTGAAACTTTTTCCACTTCCAGCCCCACCAGTGATGAACATTAAAAGAGAACTATGATTTTCATTGTTAGAACCGGTTATTAACTTTTCACTAACTTTAGCGAATAATTGTTTTTGATCATGATTGAGAGAATTCACCCCCCTCAAAAAATCTTCATCAGAAATGTTATCTATAACCACATTATCTTCTAAATCTTCTTCTTGTATGACAATGTCATGAAGTTGTGGTTGTAATACTGATGCCTCATGATTTCTCGTGATGTTGTTATTGGTACATAAGTCAGCTGCCTGTTCAGCTGCTAGACGTCGAAGAGCATCCTGTATTTCGTTTTCCCAACGGGATAGTAATTCATTATCATATCTATAATGTAGAGGCCTCAGCAGAGCACGCTTTGATAAGAATGCATCTTTGGCATTGTTGTATCCTTCTAGTAGCGAATTTTCAGTACGAAAAGAGCAATGGGTAACTAATAGACTGTAATAGTACGCTTCAGGATCTGAGTCAGCTGTGTAATACCGAGTACGTAGAACGGCTGGTCGTGTTCTTTTTTTCATTCTGCCCATTCTGTTTAACAAATTTATACACGGTCCCTGAGCTTCATTTTCTTGTTCGTATGCATCTGCATCACCAGAATCCTCTTCTTGGTATGTCTTTGAACTCACCGGCTCATAATTTACTGCGAATTCACCCAGACTTAACTCTTCTAAGTTCAGTGGACGGTTCTCATAGCGTTCAAATATATTTTTGCAAGGCTCAACTGTATCCGAATCAAATCGTAACATTCTGTATCTTAGCTCAGGCTTGCAACTATTCACAAATATAGGCTTTCTAGAGCTATCTCGAAGCTTTAGGTGGCACAATCGGTATGCACATTCCGGCGCTGACACTTGACGATGGTTCAGTAAGCAATTCTGGACAGCAAATATTTGTCGCCCAAAATTTCCACCCCTTTCTCTAACACGACAAAGTGCTTCCGATATTGCTGCTTGCAAATTCGCCGGTTCAGATTTTGCGATATATTTTGCGATGTAATATGCAACACCAAGAGCCGAAACTACAGGCTGAATATCAATATTAGCACCCCATAGTCGTAAAAGTTTCTCATTATAATTATTTATCATCGCTTCTTCTGGACGCCTCTTTAATTTATAAAACTTTCCACCATTTGCAGTTGCTTGATTATCGTCTAATATAATAGTCCTTTCTGAACTCGATTTTGGAAAAGCAAACCTACACGTGTTCGGATTTCTTTTGTTATAGCACGTATGTGTATGTCGGTGAGTTTGTAATCTGGTCACTAGATCTTTTAATTCAGAGTCATGTTCAGGTATGCTACATGTAATCACATCTTCAAGTAGATTGATTCCTGCTGGTGAGTTGAAATCAGGCATGTCATTACACCAGACAATCATATGAATGTGTGGAGATCCTCTTAATTGGAATTCCACACGCGACCAAAAATCAACCACCTCGCGTCTCAACACGTAATTAGTTTTGCTTTTTAAAACACGCATAAGTGCATTAAATCTAAACATAAACTGTCGCGATAAAGTGACTGGATAAGATTCAACCAATCTTAGTTTTTCTTCAAATGTAAGATTATCAACTGGATAATCAGGCCTGCCATCTGCAACTAAAAGGGCCTTTAACATGTCTCGCCAGTTTAAATCATTGCATGAGAATGTCAGATAAAAAATTCAATAAAAAGGATAACCGTAGTCGCATGCCACTTTGTCCTAGACACGCACGACACGAACAACAGGCTGGAGGTGGCATGCGACTACGGTTATCCTTTTTATTGAATTTTGGACTCGAATATTTTCTTGTTTCTTACTTTTTAGAGCACGATTTTTCCGTAGTCGGGTTTTAGTTTTAAAACTTCTTTTTTATTTTAAATATTTTGGAGTTGTCAAAAGGGTGAAAGCAAGCAAAGCCACGGGCAAAAGCTAACAATATATACATATTTGAAAAGTGCTCATTAAGCCCTTTCATTTGGTACCCAACACGACATTATTAAAAAAAATTTTTTTTTAGTTCTTGTCTTTAACTCCTCTAGAGGGCGCCACATTCAATTTAATGTGACGTCATATAGCCTATGTTCATTGGACGATTAAGACGCTTCTAACGATACCTCATTTGTCAAATTATAACAAGTAGTTTAGAAGTTAAGACGGAACAGATGAATTTACAAACATACATACATACATACATACATACATACAGGTCAAAATCATATACCCTCCGTTTTGGCTTCGCCGTAGTCGGGTAATTATTCGCCTATCATTCGGCTGGCGTCGAACGGTATTTAGTAATCTGTAGTCGAACGCTCTTTACTACTCATTTTAGCTCATTATAAAAAAATAGGGTCTCTGTTTACAAACTTATGGCGCTTTTCTATAAAATCTGTAGAACTTAAACTAAATCGCCTTGGCAAGTTAGTATGCTGAGCGCATACAGATCTATAATATTCCTTACTCGCGCATTAAATAAAAATACTTGCTTTTTAAACAAACAGATGGAAGACACTATTATAACCAGTGCTGAAAACTTGACTAACACATCTCAAAAAACGTAGATTCGAGATAGCGTTTCAAAGATTTAAAAAATCATAGTTCCTGACTATGAAGTATTTATGGCCTGATTTTTATATCGTTAAAAAGCAACATTCTTCTATTTTGTATACTTCAAAAATAAAGTCTTTGGGACTAATATATAAGGATATACAAGCTACTTTCTAGAACCACCTAGAGTGCAAAGAGTATTAACTAAAAGACAGGAGTAAAAATAAACAAGCAAAACAGTAATAACTCAAAATAACAATTAATTTTATATAAAGTTGACAGGCAAAACAGTATCAAAGTCACAGTTAATACGCTCACATTTGTAAATAACTTTCTGATTTAGTGTGTTAACTCGAGACGTGACACAAATTTATGTTTCGGTAGCCGCGGTTACAGGCAAGACCGTCTTAAAATGCAATCCAAACTTAGAGTTATGACTATTTTACCAGATTGTAGAAAAAAAAAATGCTGATTTCGAATATATAAATGACTCAATTTTTTTTTAAATACAATGTTGAATATCATGCGCGACATCTTGAAGTTAACCAACGCCATTTTAGTTTTTGTTTTCAATAATAATCCACGCCGTATTTTTCATACTGTTTTTTAGTTTCTTATCCGCAGCATCCCGCACCGTACAAATTATGTTTTTATGGGTGTCTGACAAATTGGGTATTTTATGGCCGTCGCCAATATCGAGTGGTGACCGGCATTAGCGGCAGTTTAAGTGTTAATCAGGCCGATATTATTTAAAATCGGCCAATATTATTTATAATCGGATCGGCCAATTATGGCTGATTTATCGGTTCGTGTGAAACGGCCATTTGAATGATTGTGATCGATTTTTTGTGGAATACGGTAGTTCATTGATTGGTTATTCCAATCTTTAAAAGTTTGTTTTAATCCAATTTTTTTTAATGAAATTTAATGTGTACCTACTGTTTACTATTATTTAATGTTCTAATAGTAATGTTCCTTCTTTGATTTTGTTTCAGGTAAGCAATTCTATTGTAGTTGGCATCAGCGCAGAATCCCACTGCTGGGGCACAGGTATTTCCTATGAATAAAAGCACCGTAAAAATAATAGGAAACCATGACGTTGACGATACTGCTAAAGCGCTGATCTACTAAGTATTTGCAATACCGCTGAACTGCGACCAGTAACGAAATTTTAATTACCGCTCCGCGCTGTCCTATGCTGTGATTTAAAGGACCATAATAGGAAAACATGGTTTGCGTGGGCCATATTTTTATATCGAAAACGTAAAGTTGTAACCATAAAAAAAACCATACAATAAGTTAAAGAGATTATCTAGTTGCTACAAGTATTAAATTGCGTATAAACCTCACAGATGATTGTAAAAAAAAAACAGAATATTTCTCTTATAAACGTGTTGAAAATTTTGCCACAAAATATTGGTCATCCCATACTAAATTGATCACGTGTTCTCTTTGATTTGCATGGATAGTCGATTTTTTGCAGTGAAAACATCTTGAGCAGTATTGTACGCTTTTTTGTAATGGGGAAAGACGGATGTGACGGATGGAGAGTAGACATCCGGTGGCGGAAGTATCCCCTTCTCTTTCTACGGGGCGCGGTGAAAATGGCGGCGCGTCATTTCAAGACGTAAACACTTGTGTCACCATTGCCACGCACAATTTTTTTAATTCAATGTCAAAACTCTAGATTTTCTGTCAAGCTTTTGATAAGACTTTCGTACAATACTGTTCTGTATTCGTAAATTCAAATGCAGAGTAAATTCGTAAGACGGCAATTCATGCAAAATTATTCCCTAACCATTCCAAAATATCAAAAATGCACAATATTAATATTCAAGTTTTCACTTCTGCTGGCACTCCCGGAGTGCAACCCGATTTTTTCTACATATTTGGCCAAGTGTTCCTTAGAGAAAATTGTTCAGTTTCATGGACTGAACACATCCTCAAAATTTGGATGGTGCGAATACAAAATGACCCTGTATATAGTTTAGAGATAGGCTTACCCAAGATTTGTTGCCTAGAATCCTAAATATTTCTGTTAAAACACGGGAAATAACAACAGTTGCCTAGTAAAACATCTATAGAAATAATCTCATACTGAAGACAGATTATTGAAAT
Organism: Agriphila geniculea; assembly: GCA_943789525.1. Lineage (NCBI taxonomy): Eukaryota > Metazoa > Arthropoda > Insecta > Lepidoptera > Crambidae > Agriphila > Agriphila geniculea. The sequence goes on along the minus strand of OX038894.1, from coordinate 2,377,434 downwards.
CAGCCATAATCTCAAAATCAAGAATATATATTTGAGTTAGCGTAAATATTCTATCAATCGCCAATCACCAAAAATAACAAACAATTTAATGTAACTACTTTAATAATTAATACGTAATACGCTTATAAACAATTTCACTTCCTTCTTATCGAGTTTGAAATTACCAAAAATATCTTCTCCGCGATCAAAGTTGACGTTAATGAAATTTCTAAAACATTATTAATCTATGTTAATTCGATGTTAATTATCGGATATTTTAATATAAATAACATCAAATTAATTAATAGTCAAATTGATTGGCACGTAGTTAATACAATCACATTAATGAAATTAGTGTTTTGAATAATTTGCATATTAGTTGCTATTTCACATTAAAATAGTTCTGGCAAGTCACTTACTTGCTGTTTAATTAATTTTGATACAGAACTCGTATTAGAGTTAGGCTGAGAACGCAGCGACAGGTGCTTAGATTGGTGCCTAGATATCCAGGTTACTTGCTAGGATACACGGTGACCGCATTGGAAGGTGAGTCGCTAGGATAGTCGCCTTGGTCTCATAGTCTTTGGTTGTATGCCTCACCCCTACGATACCATTATAGGTAGTCGCCTGGATGTATCGAGTAGGGTTGCCAACCCTACTATATAATATAGTATCCTACTATATTGAGGGCTCGCCTACTATATTTTTTGAAAAAATATATAGTAGGCAAAACTACTATATTTTTTCAATTGTCAAATTTAAACAAAAACAGCATGAAATATTATTTTCAACACACTTGCTGGTAAAGTGAGCCCTAATACATCGCTTTTAGGGCCATAAACCGAGTTATAACAAACGCGTGCAATAATATATAAAACACTAGTTGGTTATAGAATTATCCCTACTAAGTTAGATTAGTACCTTACTGCAAATTCTATGCGAGTAAACAGAGCATTCCCAATTTAACCGGGTAATACAGTTATTTTTTTAGTAACGACAAAGAGGTTTTATGCCGCTGAAATTTCATATTCATTTTTGAAATAAATAAATGTGTTAGTCCCTAATTAAGTCAACAAATATTTATTATTATCAAATTATTAATAATTCACAATATTTTGTCATAAAATATTAAAGTATTTGCATTTTACCACTTAAAATTATAATTTTGAAGTAGGCTGTATACTCACTCACCCCTTTGTTCGGAAAATATTCTTGCATTGGGCGTGTGAAAAAAACAAATAAAAAACCTACGCGCCTTTTCCCATAATTGTCATATTTTGTTTTTGTCATATTTGTTGCTGTGTGGTAAATTACTTTGTATTTTCCTCGCAAATGTGTTGAAAAACGTCGTATGAAACTCATGAGCTTTTGCTCATTGCACACTCGGCTGAGTTACGCCCTCGCCTGCGGCTCGGGCTGCAACCCACAGCCTTGTGTGCAATGAGCAACTTAAGCTAACTTGTCTCATAGGGTACGTATCAGAATGTCTAAAGTTAAAATGTCTAAAGTTAAAATGGCAAAGTTCAAAATGTCAAAAATCAAAATGCAAATGGTTTAAAATGTCAAAAATCATTATGTATAAATTCATAATAGCAAAATTCGAAATGTCAAACGGTTCAAACATCAAACCAGTTAAAATATCAATGGTCCATAAGTCAAAGGTTTACAATGATTTGAAAACAACAATTCGCCTTTTTTTTCCATTTATTGCCTTGCAAAATTTTGTGAGCAATTCTTTGCAGTTTCTAGTAATTGCGTTATAATTTTTAAATTGTAACATGGAGGAGGGTATACTTACATTATTTACCTAAGATGTAACATTATTACACTATTGTGTAAAAAAAATGTTTTTTTACTATTATAGTATACTTACTGTGATTATTTAAGTACTTAGATGTAAAGCTTTTATATTATGATGTAAATATAAATGATAATTTTCTTTCCTCTTTATCATATTTATTTTCTATTATTTTAAGGGCACGATTTTATCAATTACCTAATAAATGCGTTTTCAGTGACCTAGTTAATAATATTTGTTCCTAAAATAGTAGATCTCTCACCTAAATCGAATCACCAAATAATGTTAAAACGATTACCTAAATATTAATTAAAAATTACTTGGAAATAATATCAATTATCAAAATAATAAAAGTGTCACTGAAATTGAATCACCAAACAATATCAAAATGGTTTTAAAAACTCCGTTATAAAAACTCCGCCCCTATTAGGAATTTTTCTATTAATTAGGTAACAGATCTATAATTTCGATAATTGAACGAATTAATCGATGCTAATAGTTAGATGATTAGATTTATAGTGACAGGTTTATTATTTTAGGTAGGTGTATTATTCCTGCCCGTAACTTACTTTTAAGAGCATAGATCTTAGGTATATTCAGGCTATAGAAAAAAGTGATCAAACTATAATTTAAGATACATATTAACATTAATCCTGAAGATTTATACTTTAGAGACAGTTTTGGTAAATATGATAACTAATATATTTCTTGGAGATAGATATTATTATTAGGGTATTGCAGATTAGTGACACATCTAAAATTAGGTGTCAGAAAATTTTGTTCCCTTTTATTTTCACTTTTGCTATAGTATGTACCTGTGCGAATCAAGTTCGCATACGTACACACTATGGCAAACTATTTTCAGCACAGGTTGCTGCAGGTTCGCGAACCTAAGTGAGTACCCACCTTAACGTGCGCCTATTGTCATCCAGTTGTTTGTGTGCATTTCTTTGATTCATTGCAATATATCAATTGGATGCACTCGCCGAGATCACTAGTCAAGACTAAGCCACCACGAGACGCCGAGCGCACGCCGCTCGACCAATGCACCGCACCCGTGTTGTGCACGCGCTGACGTTGTCGTAATCAAGTTGTTATTATTTCTTAACTTATTCAAATCACACTTTCTCAACTTCAATTTTGGTAGACTGCTACACTTATTACCAAACATTAAAGCAGGAGAATAAGCGATCCCCTCCATGAAAAAAGACTCCGGCAAACAGTGAGCTATCCATACAAACGTAATACATAATTATCTGTGGTAGGTAATACCAAAATGATTTGCGATTGGAACATATTTAATCCTCACCGCTGAGGTACTGGCTTACCTCTTACTGCCGGAACACAACAATTTTCAGAGTCCCCCTAGACTATGGCTATGCTGAACGTCAAGAAAATCCAAAATCAAACCAACTACTGACTAATTATCAAACTACTTTTAATAAAACCGCAAGAAAACCGCGCTATCCGTTACTCCGGCGAACCGTGAGCTTCCCATACAAAGTATTAACATAACACCAGAATGATTCGCAATTTAACCATAATTAACTTTTTTTGTGATGTTATTAATTGGATAAAGAAAGACATTATTTATCTAGTAATATTTAACTAAATAAAAAATCCAAAATACCAAACCAAACAAAAATAATTGCGATTTACAGTTTTGTATGAAAAAATGTAATTGGAATTTATTATGAATTGGTAATTTGAATATTAGACATTTTAAGTTTTGATCATTTGAACTTAGACATTTTAATTTAGGACTATCTGAACGTTTGACATTTTCGTTTTTGACATTTTGAACGTTTTACATTTTAATCGTTAGACATTCAAATTTTTGACATTTTGAACTTTGCCATTTTAAGTTTAGACATTCTAACTTTAGACATTCTGATACGTACCCGTCTCATAATGTACTATTAATAAGTAGGTAATTGCGTAATAATTTTTGTGTTTAAACACTTGTGTTTATGGTTGTTGAATAAATTATGAAAATGTTAGTATGAAAAATGCAACTTCTTTAAAATTCACCATACAAAACGGCAACCTACTATATTTTTTGGACTTTTTCGCCATCTACTATATTTTTATAAGTAATAATCTTAAAAATACTATATTTTATGCAAAAAAAGTTGGCAACCCTAGTATCGAAGCACAGCGCGCAGTGTGGCCGGTTGAACATTCGTGAACGTTCGTTTTACTTGATTACACTATCGTAATCAAGTAAAACCGACAGGAGCCTAGTTTATACATATAGTGCCTAGAGTTTAGAATAATAACACCTAGAAACCGTGTCCTTGTATGCAAAGTGAGGCAACTAATACCAAGCCAGAATGGCTTAGTATTCAGATTTATATCCTTCATACGTTACCTAATCGTAATTAAAACCCAATAATATAGTAACTAATCTAATAAATAAAGGAAAAGTGAAACTGTTTTGTACTTATTCGGTATGATTAGGTAATAATGGAGAATAACAATCTGAAAACGGGGCCATTTTGGCTGTTTTAGTTGCCTCACTTTTGATAGTGCGCTTTGTAGAGAACTATCGTTCTAGATGTTATTATTCTAAGGCCTAGAGCCTATGTTCCCTAGAGCATATAGCACTAATCTAGGCCCCTGCGGGTCGTAGGTGGCCATACAGTTATTAAAAGAAATTACAGTACTTAATTCTCTTCATTTTGCTGATCTGGTAATGGATTTTGTGAGAAAAAGTGAAAGTTATTACATTTAAGCGAGTAACACACTGCTTGACACTGCCATGCGAGTCTGCAGATTTGATGTTTTACGTTAAATGCCTAGTTTATGTACAAAACACAACATGGTGCTGCCTCATGCATCTGCATTATTGCTGTGTTGCAACAAAGTAGATGACAATGAAAATGGCATGACATAATGTCATGTGAGAGCCCCATATCCCTCTGGTGGTATGCGTAATGTGCATTTCCCAACGAGAAATATTTACAGATCTCACACTATGCGCGGAGACATGGAAAATGTAATTTAGAAATAAAGCACACTATATCGGGTCATTTTGAACTTACCATCCAAATTTTAAGGATGTGTCCAGTCCATAAAACTAAACAACTTTCTCTAAGAAACATGTGTCAAATTTCGCCAAAAAATTTTGGTCATCCCATACTAAATTGATCACGTGATCTCTTTTATTTGTATGGAAAGTCGATTTTTATTTTACATATTTGACCATGTGTTCCTTAGAGAAAGTTGTTCAGTTTCATGGACTGAACACATCCTCAAAATTTGGATGGTGAATACATAATGACCCTGTATAAGGTCCTTCTTAAATAGTGCACAAAGTTTTAAGGGGTCAATGTACTCATGCATACAAACAACTTTTACTATGGTACCAACATTGAAATCGCGAAAAAAAAATCAGCTGTTCCATAGAAAATTTAAAATCGAATAGATCAAAATGTATGAAACAGCAGAATTTTTTTTTCGCGATTTCAATGTTGGTACCATAGTAAAAGTTGTTTGGATGCATGAGTACATTAACCCCTTAAAATTTTGTGCACTATTTAAGAAGGACCTTATATAAAATTTGACGAACGGAGCGCAGACCGACCTCGCGCGTAAGGGATCCGCTAAAGCCTACAGTTTTTGTCCACCCGCTTCCTAAGATGGCTCAAACTATAGCTTAATTCAATCCATTTCCGTTTCCTGAATAGCGAGCTCAATAAAAGGTATTGGGAAATTCTCAATCCAAGTCGGCGAAATTTTTTTTAAATTTTGACAAATTTTGGAAAATCTCAAAAAGTTACCAACCGATTTTAAGAATTCAAATTGCACTTTAAAGCCCTACGGCAGACGCAAATTTTGACGTATAACTCATCCGCGTATCGTTAATATCTGCGAAACTACAGGCAAATGTTACAATTTCATAAATCGGGGCACTATACTCGATCACGAAAACAAACATTTTCATACCATATATTTATAAGCTGGTGACTGGACTCGGGGAGCGCGGTTCAACTGATCGTTGTTGGATTGCAGTTTCAATACGTTTCGCCACGATATATAGTTTTAGTTTTCACTGATTCTATATTTCTTATGTAACGGAATAGTTACGTCGCTACACTCATCCATCGTTTTTAACGAAACTTTGTAACGAGTGGCATTTCTAAGCCCTTGTTAAAATCAATCACAAACGTGACGCAACTTCATACTCAAAATCAAGTCGTTACCATTAATCCGACTTGACCACACGGGTCGCGGGTTCAAACCTCAGTTTTGCATACTAATGCCCGCCCGCTGTGTGGCAACTGTCCGTGCTTGTTAGTGACAGACGGACAGTGGATATTTTTGTGTAGTTATGCTGCACAAAGGTGGCGTGACAGACCGATGATTTAATCTATCTTATTGACTTATTTTGGCGGTGAAAGTACTTTTGCGTGGTAATCTGTGGCGTGTCGTGAGAATGCGTGGAGTGCAACGATCGATTATTGGTACAGTCAGCAACGGAAATCGTTGAACAATTTCGTGCTTTGTCATGTTTCAAACGATGACACATAAATATGTCAAAAATATTGCTATTAAAGAGTGCAGCGACTTCGTTGCTGACTGTACAAAGTGGACAGTAAATGTAGGTGATTAATAAAAAGAGTTATTATTTTTGAGTTTATTTTAATACGTGCTTAGGTAACTTAACAAGAGAACCTACTTTTTTTATTAGTTATTATTGTAAAGAGGCATTTTATAGTACAGTAGCCCGTAGAACATTTAAATCACCAAAAAGGTTACCGTTTGCCGTTGTGATATAGTTATTTATTACGAAATTTAGATACTTTATTTCACAGATCGCAACCCGCCGTAACCTATATTTGTATATCTCCAAAATTGATATTTTTTTATTTTTCGAGGTTTACCACATTGTTTAGCTATTGTCGTGTTCTACAGCTTGGTTTGATTGCCACAGATAAAAGTAAGACTATAAAAAGTAGCCATACACAGATTTAAGACCTGATGAAAATGGTTGGACTTTATCTGGTCTTAAATCTGTGTATGATCACTTTCCATAGTCTTACTATTATCAGTGGCAATCAAACAAAGCTGTAGAACACGACAATAGCTAAACAATGTGGTAAACCTTGAAAAATAAAAAATAAAATTTTTGGAGATATACAAACATAGGTTACGGCGGGTTGCGATCTGTAAAACTAAGGTTAAAGTGTCTAAAATTTCGTAATAAATAACTATATCACAACGGCAAACGGTAACCTTTTTGGTTATTTAAATGTTCTACGGGCTACTGTACTTTTACTTTGTTAGTCTCAATCTTAGGCAGTTTAGTTCGAAATTAAGCATATCAAGTACTAAATTAAGATAACTGAAAAATCTAGACATAAATTGCGATTTAAACGCTCTTGAGCGGTTATACAACATGTTACAAAATAACCTATAAAATTTAACAACTTTTACTAGGGTACCAACTCTGAAATCACGAAAAAAAAAACAGCTGTTTCATACAAAAATAATAACGAATTTAACAAATGTATACCTATGGAACAGCTGATTTTTAACCGACTTCAAAAAAAGGAGGAGGTTCTCAAGTCGTCGGTATTTTTTTTTTTATGTATGTTTTACCATAACTTCGTCAATTGTTAACCGATCTATACAATTCTTTTTTTATCTTAAAGAACATAGTTTGTGTGTGGTCCCATAAAAAATTTACAGAGATCTGGCTGGTAGTTTTTTCATAATCCTAAAAAATGACAATTATTCATGATATAGATGATTCTTTTTTTGTTTGAAAGGGTATACTTCAAGGGTGGTCACATTTGAACTTCGAAGATACACAAGAGAACTCCTCAAATTCAAATAGTATATGTAAAGTGATTTGGATTTCGGTAGGTTTATGACAATCCAAAACAAACCAAACCATGGTCTGCAATGCAAGGTTCTGGACTAGACTTGGACTACGAAGACACAATGGAACTCCTCAAAAACAAACAGCGTAAATTGGGAATTTGAGTTGTGGGCATTTTACCATTGAAAATATTTTATAAAGTTAAAAAATATTTACATGCTTACATACCTGCCACTAAAAAGTTGAAAATAAAAAACTTTTTTAACAAAAAAGAAAAACCTCCTTCAAAAAACCTGAAACAAAAACAGCTTCAAAATTAAATACCTCTAAAAAAGCGAGAAATAATATTCAAATCATTAGTTACGCATAACATTATTAATAAAACACGTCTAATGAAGTCGGGTGGGGCTTTCAGAAATATTAAAAAAAAAATTACTTGTCTTCCAGCCCCACCCGACTTCAATAGACGTGTTTTATTAATAATGTTATGCGTAACTAATGATTTGAATATTATTTCTCGCTTTTTTAGAGGTATTTAATTTTGAAGCTGTTTTTGTTTCAGGTTTTTTGAAGGAGGTTTTTCTTTTTTGTTAAAAAAGTTTTTTTTTCGCGATAGAGTCGGTCCCATAGTAAAAGTTATTCAGTTTGTTGGTCCCTGTCTACCATATTCGGCATTAAGGGTTATTTTATTTTGGAACACGTGCGTTGTAGAGCGATAAAAAAATTGTTAACAATATTAAATTTTATCTCATCAAGGAGATTGCATGCATTATTGCACGCCATTCGAATTTTATTGTTTTCTCTGTGCATTGATATCATTGTGTGAAACCTGAAACCTACTCGTTTCTTATTTAGAGTATTGTCAGCAAATTCCCGCCGGTAAGGTGAAGTAAAGTATGTAGTGTGGAGTCAAGTGGTCATTCTTTATGATGTGGTAGAAATACATAATTATTTAAGGAAGAAACGAAAATAGAAGATAGGCAGATTAACAAAATAAGACGTATCTTTTGGTTGGGTTTTATTAGAAATTTGATATTTTACTGGCCTAAAGGACGGTCCCTTCTAGACCTTAGATTTTGATATTTTTGACTTGTCATACTGATGGCCTATGTTCAGCAGTGGACGATGATAGGCTGATGATGATACTGATAGATTGACAACGAAGTGATCCTTAAGGGCGTCTGCTCCGAAGCGGGATCCCAGCGCGAGTACACGGCGCGGGTATATAGATTGCTGGTTTTTTCACGGAACGATGTTTGTAGGGCATGAATAAGCTCTAATCTATGTCGACCCGAGCGAGTTTCCCGCTTAACGCAGCGGACGCCCTAAGGCGTGAAATACACAGAAGAGATGCGACAGAGATAAAGGCGCAGATACGGCGGCGATGCCGGCGATACGTGTATTTGATTGGCCGAAAGCATCCGAAAGTCTTACATCTGCACCGTATCGCCGCCGTATCTGCGCCGCGTCGCTTCTGTGTATTTCACGCCTAAGGCTAATAGTAGGTATGAACCTCTATACTAAAAAAGTTGGGAGTTTCAAGTCGTGATAAAGTTTGGCCACATGATAGAAACTGATCTGTAGGCTGTTTCTAACTAATATTGAGCTGGGCCAAACTATCCTTACATACAGTTCCATACGGCGGCAGGTTGAATAGAGCTCTTTTCCCGGCTTCATTCTAAAAACTATAACAATTCAGATTTAGCTAATAGGTCAAATGTGGTATCATTTTCGGATAAATTAATAACGTAGAAATTATTTCTGATATAAAAAAAATCAATTTATTAAGCAGTTTCTGAAAAATTACACAATAACCAACATTTTTAAACTTCATTTTTTTAGTTTAGGTATTGGCACTTGTTTCAGTATTTTCAAAAAACTACTATAAAGAAGCGTTTTTCAGGTTAATTTTTTTATGCTTTTGTTATGCTAACTATATTTTATACGGTGCGCCTAACCCAAGTAGTTGAGGTCCATTGTTTGCGGAGACACAGCTAGTCAAAAATATGCATTTTTTCACGAAATAAAAGGGGTTTCCATTTCGTTCGGAAGCATTTCTCAGTTTTTTTGTTTATAGTTCTATAAAGTTAATTAAATTTTCTACAATTTGAGCCTTACTTGAGTAGTCTAGGTTTACTAGTTGCAAAGACACAGCTAGTCAAAGATAAGATTTTTTCAATCAATTTCAATAAAAAACCAATTTTTAACCATGTCTCTGCAACCCATAAACCTAGACTACTCAAATTAAGCTCAAATTATAGAAAATTTAATTAACTTTACAGAAATATAAACAAAAAACCTGAAAAATGTTACTGAACGAAACGAAAACCTTTTTTATTTCGTGAAAAAATGCATATTTTTGACTAGCTGTATGTCCGCAAACAATGGACTTAAACTACTTGGGTTAGGCTCAAATTGTATAAAATATAGTTAACATAACAAAAGCATAAAACAAATTAACCTGAAAAACGCTTCGTTAAAGTAGTTTTTTGAAAATACTGAAACAAGTGCCAATTCCTAAACTAAAAAAAATAAGTTAAAAAATGTTGGTTATTGTGTAATTTTTCAGAAACTGCTTAATAAATTGATTTTTTTTATATCAGAAATAAGTACTACGTTATTGATTTATCCGAAAATGATACCACATTTGACCTATTAGCTAAACCTGAAATGTAATAGTTTTTAGAATGAAGCCGGGAAAAGTGCGCTATTCAACCCGCCGCCGTATGGAACTGTATGTAAGGATAGTTTGGCCCAGCTCAATATTAGTTAGAAATAGCCTACAGATCAATTTCTATCATGTGGACAAACTTTATCACGACTTGTAACTCCCAACTTTTTTTAGTATAGAGGTTCATACCTACTATAAGGTGAAGTTGCCGAATAAAGATCCTCGCTTATTGCTAAGAGCAAAGCTACTCGCTTGGTGACTGATCCTAATGAACAGACGTTTGCATTTATCGCAATGTCTGCAGCAATGCGTTTAGGTAGGTGCAATTATTTATGGACTGAGAGCTAGCTCCGGAAATAGGTGGACAATTTACAGAGCAACGAAATCTCTCTTGTAAGTGTATCATACTATTATTATTAACAGATCCGGGCACCTGGCAGATTTTCAATGGTGTGGGTGGGAGTGGTTGAGTAACAAAGGGGCTGAAAAAGCGATTGAAGGTATACAATTTACAGAGCTCTGGATTTGGTGTGGTATAATAGCAAGCCAATCATATATCTAAATTAATTGATGCCGCCTGGCACTACTTTTCCACCAGTCAAAATTCCTGGCAATGTTATATTCGGTTTAGATACATGATTGGCTTGCTATTATACCACACCAAATCCAGAGCTCTGTAAATTGTATACCGTTAATCGTCTTTTCAGCCCCTTTGTTGCTCAAACACTTCCACCCCCACCACTGAACATCTGCCTGGTGCCCGGCCCAAGTAGCACACAAATGCTGCATAAGTGCTTTATTAATGCTGCCATCGAATCTTAAAGCTGTTAAAGGGTATACCAATTTGGCTGTACTAAAGCTGTTTAAGCGCTTAAACAGCTAAAAAGGGCCCCAAATTATACAGCCTTTGGTATTACAATAGCTGGAGAGAAGCATCGGTCAGGCTTATTTAAGTTTTAATAGAGCATTAATAAAGCACTGTAAAAAGTTTAATTCTGTGCAGGACTCCCCCAACCAGCTCTTAAACAGCTTCTAACCCTTTGCAACTCCCTATTCAAACTTTTTTAACGTCTTTGTTCTTAGCAAGTCATCTTAAAATAAATTAAGTATGTAAAGGACTGTTAAAAGTTATGGTGTAAAGTTAACTATATTCAATCTTCCATCATCGTCCACCATTTCTACTGGGATATTTTTTGTTAGAACAAGATAAGTTATTATTCAATAATTACACATGCGTTCAGGATGCGAGTGCAACTACATCGTGAAGTTAATACCAATTAACTACAAAATGTTCATGCGCCCTTCGAATAATTAGATTTTAACTTAGGAAATATGTGGATAAATCACGAGTGCACAAGTTTTAATCTATTATGATGGAAAATTAAATGAGATATTTTGTAAAAATGCTTTCTTTAAATTGCCTATGAAGTAAGAGCTTAAATTAAGGCGTATTCTTGCAGTTAAGAATGTTTTAAAAAATAATAAAAAAAAACTATTTTTAGGTTAGTTATGGCGTCCATGAGGTGCTCAGCTTTAATCGTTAAAATATTATCTTGTGACACTATTTGCTGAACAAAATACCATTAATCAGCAACAAACTTTAATGTGGTGTAATTGGGTGTCAAAAACTGTTTAATAGTATAGACAAATTACATTCTAACTCTTTGAGAATTACAAAGCGCTTGAGAAATGGTTTACAACAGTTTCTCAAATAAAGCTGTATAAATGTATGATTTCATACACTTCTTCAGCTTGAAGAGTTATTATTTTCTACTTAGGCGTAATTTCAACAGCAATAGGCTGTTAAAAGTATTTCCTTAATGATCTTAACCAGACAACCTTACAGTGGTATTATATATCACCACATGTAGCTCAAAAGCGTCATAAAAGATGCCTTCAAGATCAATGCACAGCTTCTAACTTTACAATACCTTTCAGACGTACTGTTAACCAGTTGGTGTTAGAAAGGATTAATTTTAGACCATTCAACCGCAAAAAACATTATAGACGAATTTCTTAACGCCGCTTTTCAGCTGCAAACGTAGTAAAACATGTATTATGAACTCTTAAATAGCCCATAGCTTAATTAAGTATTTCTGGAGTGCCTTTTACAGATTATTGAATAAATATCTTTTTTAAATGCAACATATCAGCCTTGAGAAGCTACAAAAACCTTTAAACATCTTTAATCACACTTTTAACCTTATGTCGGTGTATAATTCGACACTTGATCAGCCAATGTGCTACTTGGGGGATCTATTAATAATGATAGTATGGCAAACTAAGCAGAGGGATTTCGTCGATCTGTAAATTGTCCACTTATTTCCGGCGCTAGCTCTTAGTATATTTTAGACACCCGCCACGTAAGTCGCATAGCGAATCTCTAAATTTGATATGTACGTGCTTAGTGAAGTCTTTGCTTAAATATATTATTATCGTACCTAGTACAAAGTTTCGTTATGTATTCATTTACATATGAAAGATTTGATAGTACCTATATATCGTATTTCGCTCACGAGCTCCACAAATCATAGATGGAGGTGTCGTGAACATTTGTCAACGAATTACATGTTATTGCAATATTTATGAGAAAAAAAACTTTAATCAGGTCTGTATTAGATTTTTCAACTTCCTGATTTTGATCACGTAGTTTTTGAAGTTATAAAAATATATTAAATTAATAGGTACTTGATGGGTAAATATCGGATAAAAATATTAAGCTTCACATGTTCTGAATAAATTCTGGTCACATTATAAAAAATATTATGTTTGCATGCTGTGCGCGGTTGTTATTAAGATACCTACTTTATATTTTTACTAGCCGCCCGCGACTTCGTCTGCGAGGAAAGTTTTTTGCCTATCCCTCAAGAAAAATACTTTTTTTGGGATGAAAAGTACCCTATGTCCTTCTCTGTACCCCTGACAACGTGTATGCAAAATTTCATGACGATTAGTTCAGTAGTTGAGACGTGAAGGCGTAACAAACAAACAAACAAACAAACAAACGGACTTTCGCATTTATAATATTAGTAAGGAAGTAAGGATTTCCTGTTGATTTATTTTTATTTGTACTGCTTGGTTTGTACCTTGTAACTGTGCCAAAGAAAAAAAAATGTAACAAAAATGCAGGGAAATAAAAGAAATATATAATTCTCTCAGTCTTTTGTAAGCACGACTACTACTCTCTTTTTGAATTAAACCGTAGGTCTCCAGTGTAATTAACATTTTTATCGGCAATTTATACACAAATATTATGGATTTTAAAAAGGGCTAAGCTAACAAATTCAAAAATAATCCAAAGTAGAAAACCAAAAACTGTAAAGTCGCGTGTAAATCCGTATACTGTTTAGATCAATGAATACACAAAAAAATAAATAGATATTAGTGAAAACGATTAAGACCTGTGAAATTTCATATGTTGGTGGTAGGGCTTATTTCAAGTCCGCCACCTACCTAACTAAGTCTAACGCTATAACAACAATTTAAAAATTGTTTTGTTCCGGCAGTTAGAGGTAAACCTCTCGCTGTGACAGGTCATGGCAAGCGATGGTCTCCTTTTGTGAGAACGTCATCTCGCAAAAGGAGGCTTCGGAGCGGATCCGAGAGGCGGATGCGCACGCGGACCCGCTCCGCAGACGACGACCAGGAAGGAGGAGGCGCCAATACGCGCACCTCATTCCCCCCTAGTTGTTGTAAGGGGATGGCCAAATGCCCCAGTCATCCCCTAGCTGCCGGGCTCTGTGAGCAAAACACCAGGGCTGCACGGTGCTTGACACCCCGGTCCCGAAAGCCTTGTGTGTTACAGCGGGGCATTAGGAGGTTTTTAACTGATATGCCATTGGGTGTCACTTCGACTTGAGCGACTCTGCTCGTCGAAGTGACACGCGATGGAGAGCTCAGAACTCGCCGGCCCCCTCCTGTCGAATCGGGTAACGATTTTGATAGGGTGGGTCGGAAGGCGATAAAACCGCGTTTCCTCCTACAAAAAAAAAGAAAAAAAGTTAGAGGTAAGATAGCCAGTTCCTCAATGATGAGAATTCCGGGTGTAGTGCGCCCACCTTCAGCCTTATCGTCCCTTAAAATCAGGTGAGGTGAAGGCCAATCACTTTCCCGTTGTGCATAGAAAAAACAATCCGCATTTACGGTATAGAATGTATAGGTACCAAAAACATCGATAATTTACCCAAATCAACGACACAACACTATCTACCACAGTGTCACCAAACCTCCTTAATACCAGATCAGAGGCTAATCTCGTAAGGCGGCTGAAACGGGATATTTTAATCTTGAGACTTTCTTACTGAAACGCTTAAGCCTATTTAGTATGAGGGTTTCTTACGCGTAATCTGTTTGACGGCCAATGACAAAATTCGGAGCGGAATTTGGTAGTGGGATCCACTTAACGTTATGACTTAAAAAAAATGTAGGTACTACAGTACTAATATTTTTTAATGCACAACGGGATATTAGTGCTTGGCCTTCGCCTCACTTAATGTTAAGTGATTAAAGGTCGAAGGTGGAAGCGCACTACACCCGAAATCCTCTACACTGAGGAACTGGCTATCTTACCTCTATAACTGCCGGAACACAACACATTTTAAATTGTTGTTATGGCGTCAGACTTTGGTAAGATGTTGGTAGCTAGGTAGATTTGAAATAAGCTCTACCACTAAACCAAACCGAGTCCAAATGGTACCCCCGATGGGAATTGAACCCGGGACCCTTGCGTCTTACACAGGTGGGCAAACCACTAGGCCACAAAAGCGGTTAATTAATAATAAGTGTTACTAAAGAATCGACCTAATCGGGACTGTATATACTGAATCGAGACTGTACAGGATGGAGTAGCAATTTATTACCGCCAATATTTTAAAAACTTGCCTTTTGTAGTTTTAAATACTACTGTGGTAACGTATTCAGAAATGACTAAAAAAGACTTTAAAATGAAACACGAAATTCGTAACAGTCATTAAGTCATTCATATCCAACACATCATCAAAATTAATATGAATATTAAATCGTTCATTAACAACATAATTTATTCCGATACTTCATTTGTAACTTGATACAGAAACGTTAAAATGAAATATTGTTAACACGAAAGCGGCCTGCAATTAATTGTTGGTTATTTGCATGAAATACTAATTGTATTTTTAGGGAAAGATGGATATAACATTAATCTTGTGATTTGGGTTAGAAGTATTAGTGTAAGATTGCATTTTAAGTCAGTTATAGGCTTAGAATAATAATACCTAGAACGACAGTTCTCTACAAAGCACACTGTCAAAAGTGAGGCAACTAAAACAGCCAAAATGGCTACGTTTTCAGATTTTTATTCTCTATTATTACCTCATCATATCGAATAAGTACAAAACAGTTTCAATTTTCCTACATTTAGGAGATTAGTTACTATATTATTAGATTTTAGTTATGATTAGGTAACGTATGAAGGATATGAATTTGAAAACTAAGCCATTTTGGCTCAGTATTAGTTGCTCACTTTGCATACGAGGACAGGACTTCTATGGGTGTTATTATTCTAAGATTATAGGTAATTTAGTATTTATTCATAATTTCGTGGCTCATTGCTAGGCCATTAGATATTATTATAAATCAATTAATAAATAAATCCATTTTTATAGAAATGTTTTCGAAAAATCTTCGCGTCCGACTTACCTCAGTGTCTCAAGACGAAAGTCTATGAACAGTGTGTGTTGCCAGTGATGACTTACGACAGTGAAACGTGGTCGCTAACTATGGGTCTCATAAGGAGGCTCAAGGTCACCCAGCGTGCAATGGAGAGAGCCATGCTCGGCGTTTCCCTGCGTGATGGAATCAGAAACAAAGAGATCCGCAGGAGAACTAAAGTAACCGACTTCGCTCAAAGGATTGCTCAGCTGAAGTGGCAATGGAATAGGACACATAGCGAGAAGAACCGATGGCCGTTGGGGCGGAATGGCGACCGCGCACCAGACGACGCTCCGTGGGTAGGCCCCCGACAAGGTGGACCGACGTGAGGGTGAAGGTCGCGGGAAGCCACTGGATGCGGGCAGCGCAGGACCGATCTTCGTGGACCATGCCCATGGGCTATACCCAGCAGTGGGTGTCGTGCGTCTGATATGATAATGATGATGAGAAATGTTTTCAATTATTATATTATTTATTCACTGGATTTTTTAATTCAAGGCCTTAAATTTGATGCATGGAATAATAATTAATTACCTACTTTTAATTCTATATTTTGAACTATTTGAAAATCATGATAATCCATATCCATATGCCAATCTAAATTGTTGAAACCTCACATTTTTATCGATATATTAAGTATATCCTTTTCGCCGTAACATCACTAAGCGCCACACATGAACTGACTGACATGTACTGACAACAGAATATAAAACTTAACACAGCCGCAGTAAAATTATCTTTATATCTTACGTAATAAAGTGGTTCAAATTTATTAATACACGTAAATTTTGAAACCGATCTATTTTGTCAACGATCGTAGAACTCATAAAATTGTTAATTACGTCATAAATACGGATTATTAGACTTTATAATTAATTGAAATGTATAATGTAACCTGATATTTAGGCCGCTTTAGGTTTTATCGTTTTAATGCTTTATATTACGTAAATATTTGGGTAATTTATGAACCGTTCCGTGTGATAAATACTAGTGATTATTATGTATGAGTGTTATTTTTAAAATATTCTGACGATAACACTGATTTCAGATGTGAGTAATTTTTTTATCACTTTTTATTGATAGCTTATAGCACGTCAAGAACTGGCGTTTTTGAATGTATTTGATCTTGTCCGCAAAATATAGATTCGTTCCGGATTTGTCATTATAAAGTATTGTTCTAAAATCTGAATTTGATTATATATTAGTTGATTTTTAGTACGAGTAGTATGTACCTAGAATCGCTTACCTTGAAAACCACATGATCCAAGAAAACACAGCCTACTTCAAAGTTATATTTTTAAGTGATAAAATGCAAATATTTGAATATTTTATAAATAATATAATATTGTGAATTAATTATTTGAAACGTTATTTGGATACGTATCATCATCATCATCATCATCATATCAGCCGCACGACACCCACTGCTGGGTATAGGCCTCCCCCAAGGATTTCCACGACGATCGGTCCTGCGCTTCCCACATCCAGTGGCTTCCGGCAATCTTCACCCTCACGTCGGTCCACCTTGTCGGGGGCCTACCCACGGAGCGTCGTCCGGTGCGCGGTCGCCATTCCAGAACCTTTTAAATACGTATAGTTCCTTATAAATGTACTAAATGAGACACTACTACTGTAAAATCAACAACACTGAGCTTTGAGTCAAAAGCTCCAAGTCTAAAGTCAATGTAGCAGTGGCGACCTATCAAATAAGCGTTATCTTTACAACTGCACAAATAAAATGTTAAAATTGAGAATTTTAATTCATATTTTATTTTCCCCGCAAATTTAGTAGCTATGACTTTTTTTTTATGTACAACGGGATAGTGCTTAGCCTTCACCTCACCTGATGTTAAGTGAGGATAAGGCCGAAGGTGGAAGCGCACTATAGTCCAATCAATGAGCATATTTGTTGTATGGAGACTTCCGAAAAATTCTCCCGCCTATAAAATTTGGCATGTGATGAAGTTAGGTAACACAGATTACAGATGAACAATAAGCCAATAAAATTTGTTACGAGAAGTTAGGTATTTTTACCTAAACATGAAAATCGCTTATATCTCTCTGTGAATATTTCCTCGGGCTAAAATACTTTCTGTATACGTATTTGTGTATTAGTCAGAATAAGTATGTAAAAGAATCCAATATTTTTTCGATTTCAGAGATACTCCAAATTTAAATTTTAATATTTTCAATATTTCTTTTCTTGATAAAAATATCTGCTGATTATTATTTTTTAATATGTTTTTATACCCTTAATATATAGATTTGTTCAGTAGGCCAACAAATTTTCTTCTTTAATCATATTTATACATAAATGTATGAAAATGGACCGACTATTTTTAACATTACCTCTTAAGACCAAAAAATAAAAAAAATATGATTAAAGAAGAAAATTAATTGACTTACTGAACAAAGCTATATATTTAAGGATATAAAAACATATTAAAAATAATAATCAGCAGATATTTTTATCAAGAAAATATATATTGAAAAATATTAAAATTTAAATTTGGAGTATCTCCGAAATCGAAAAAATATTGGATTCTTTTACATACTTATTCTAACTAATACACAAGTACGTATACAGAAAGTATTTTAGCCCGAGGAAATATTCACAGAGAGATATAAGCGATTTTCATGTTTAGGTAAAAATACCTAACTTCTCGTAACAAAATTTATTGGATTATTGTTCATCTGTAATCTGTATTACCTAACTTCATCACATGCCAAATTTCATAGACGGAAGAATTATTCGGGTTGCATAAGCCCCGTTGATTGGACTACTACACCCAGAATCCTCTTCACTGAGGAACTGGCTATCTTGCCTCTAACTGCCGGAACACTTTTTAAATTGCTGTTATGGCGTTAGTCTTAGGAAAGATGGTGCTAACCAGGCTTAGTTAGAAGCCACAGCAATTTAGTGCTCTGATCAATGTTAGAGCACTAAATAGGAAGGCATGGCGTGCTATTGTCGGAAGCCAAGATCCACTTCGGGTCCCTGAGCCACAGCAGTAAGTAAGAGAGTAACTGTGCAAACTAGAGATGAAACGGATTGCAGTTTGGCCGGATACCGGATATTCAGCCAATTATGTGGCCGGATATCCGGCTGCCGGATATCCGGTGGAACATAGCCATTTGGTGCATCGCACACACATGCACTTGCGTAGGCGGCGCGCGATACTATTGTGTGATTAAAAATACAAACATATAACTACCGAATAGTAGTAGTAGTAGTAGGTATTGGGCCGGACAATTTTAAGGCCGCCGGATAGGCCGGATACCGGATAGTTACCGGATATCCGTTTCATCTCTAGTGCAAACTCATAATACAGGCACTGAATAAAGGTTACAATGTACAGTTTTAACCATAGAAATAGAATGTCAAAGAACAACAAAGTCAATAAACAGGTGATCCGAAAACGAATGCATACATTTTATATGAGATACATAAAATATGACTTAGATTCATAAAATATGACTATATATGGCAAAGGAAATTAATAAACTATGTTCTATACTGTTTCCTTCGTCGATAAACGAATAAATGTAGCTAAATTTGGTATTAAAGAAATGTGTGGCAATATCTTATTTACCTGTGAAAAGTGTGATTACTTGGATTGTTTCTTTTTGTAACATCACAATTACTTAGAGCACAAGACACCATGTCTCCACGATACCTTTATTTTAAATTCTAATTAAGATTAACAAATATTTTAAACAAACTGTGATTGCTCATTTGCTACGCGGGACGCTAGGGGCTCTTACTGTAAAAAAATAAATTTAAAAAAATTAAAAACCCGCCTGCCTAAAAAGACAAGTCAACTGAAAAGATGGAAACAAGATTAAATATTAAAGGCAACATTATAACATGCAGTCGGAGGCATGCCTAAAGAAAGTGACATTATGAAAGATTTGAGTTATATGCCTCCGACTGCATGTTATAATGTTGCCTTTAATATTTAATCTTGTTTCCATCTTTTCAGTTGACTTGTCTTTTTACCCGACTGCAAGAGGGTTATGTTTTTCGCGCGTATCTTGTAAGTATGTAAGTATGTTTGTATGTAATATTCTTTATTACCTCATATCTTTTAAACAGCTGAACGGATTTCCATGATTAACATATCGTTAGATTTGTCTTGCCAGCCCAAGTGTTCTTAAGAAAGTGGCGTTATAAAAAAACCAACATGGCGGCTGCACGGTGCTATTATAGGTAGAAGAAAAAAAAATTTTTTTTAGAATACTGCAATATGGGTGTCAAATTAAAGGTCTCATTAAAAGGATTTCAAAAAGGTATATCATGATTGTAATAAATAATAACTAAAAATAAATAAATAAAAAAATAAATTTAAAAAAATTAAAAACCCTCCTGCATAAAAAGACAAGTCAACTGAAAAGATGGAAACAAGATTAAATATTAAAGGCAACATTATAACATGCAGTCGGAGGCATATAACTCAAATCATTCATAATGTCACTTTCTTTATGCATGCCTCCGACTGCATGTTATAATGTTGCCTTTAATATTTAATCTTGTTTCCATCTTTTCAGTTGACTTGTCTTTTTAGGCAGGCGGGTTTTTAATTTTTTTAAATTTATTTTTTTATTTATTTATTTTTAGTTATTATTTATATGATATACCTTTTTGAAATCCTTATAATAAGCCCTTTAATTTGACACCCATATTGCAGTATTCTAAAAAAAAATTTTTTTTTCTACTACGTATAATAGCACCGTACAGCCGCCATGTTGGTTTTTTTATAACGCCACCTTCTTAAGAACACTTGGGCTGACGAGACAAATCTAACGATATGTTAATCATGGAAATCTGTTCAGCCGTTTGAAAGATATGAGGTAATAAAGAATATTACATACAAACTTACATACTTACATACAAGATACGCGCGAAAAACATAACCCTCTTGCAGTCGGGTAAAAATGTTGGCACATGTCACTTGCTCCTTTGTCTCTTTTTTACATAGACCGTGTCCGTATGATGTTAACTTCTCTTTTCCACGCTTTGTTGGTCTTCTTGAGCGCAGCGAAAATTTTTCTATGTCTATGGTTTTAACTGTCAACAAACAAAGTCACAGCTATTTTAACCTTCCCCTGACTTTTACAACTTAATGAAGTGAAAAACAAATATTTTACAAAAGTTGACTCGAAACTCTTAGATTAACGGTCCAAACATAAAACAAGTACAAGTTTGAACAAATTACTTGCGCGATTAAGTTTCGGGACGCTTAGGGCTGTGCTAGACGGGCGATGTGGCCGCCGCGGGCAGACGCTCCTAAGCTGGAGACAAAATTTTAATATGAATGATAGACAACTGAGGGCCTACTCAAATGGCCATTCTACTAAAATTAAGGTTAGTAAAATATTGTTATTCTATTTTACTAGCGTCAATTTTAGTAAAATACCAATTTGAGTAGGGGGGCTGATTTTTATATGGTGCGCAGGCTTTCTACTTAGCAAGAGCGATTTTAGGGCTCGTCATTTTGAGAATTAACAAAAACAGAAGTAAACCGCGGTGCGCTATTTTGGGAAGTGTTTTGTATCCACTTAAATCCACATCATTTCCGCATGGTCCGCACTCATTAGCCAACGAGCTAAATCAGCATTACCAACGGGTTATGCTGACGCGATGCCATTGGTAGACAAATGAGGGCCACGTAGCAAAATAAGAAATTAAACCATTCTGGTTTAATTTTAGTTTTTAAAGTTTTAAAAATAGGGCACGTATATTCTGACCATTTGTTTGACATACAGAAAATCAACAACAAGAGTACCTACCGCTTATTGTCTGTAACTAACAGTTTTGCTTCTTTTTAAAAAACTAGTTGAGTTGGCAACACTGCTACTGTTTACATTATTAATTTTGCTCCGTACAAAAGTTTCGTCAAGATTTATTAGTTCCAGTTCAAATTCCCCTAGGAAGTTTATAAAAGTGTAGTTTGTTCAGTGGAGGCTCTGTGATATCGTTATTGGTGTTTTTCGTCAGCTGTGGAACACACAATAACACAAAGATAAGTCCGAATTATCTACCCTCATATTTAAATAGTCAAAAAAGTGACACAGATACCCGCAACTTTCTCAATAAAGTGAATGTCAATATCAACTGACAGACATAATTACGATTTTGACAGCATCAAGCAAGTTGATATATAGAAAAAGTGTTGCCGCATTATAATTTTTTGGCTGAATTACGGATATTATTTAGAAAGGACATTATCAAGTAAAAATGTCAACAAAAATAGATTCCTCAAAAGACGAACGAGAGGTGGCGCTTATCTGTAACAAATGTAAAAGAGAAACTTATGTAAAGGATTGTATAATATGTGCGGTGTGCCGTAAAAGTTATGAATTCGACTGCGCTGGTTTATCGGAAAAGCTTTACCGCTTAATGAAACCTGAATCAAAACGAAAATGGAAATGTAATAACTGCTCAGAAATACTAAAAACAGCAACTTCATCAAGCAAAACACCGTGCCATATTACGATTAGAAAAAAAAAACCCGTTGATGATACGTAAAAATGGTAACGATGATATTTCAACGTCTACGCCAAACTCAAGTAAGCAATTGGTCTCTATCCTTAAAGGTGATATACAAACACGAAAAAAAATATCTAAACAAAAGAAATATACTGAAACTAATTCTACAGAAATTTCTTGTGAAAATCTCTCCGAAACAAGTTTAGAAGACAGCTTCTCATCTATAATATCAACACAAGTGGGAGATATGAACCGTAGCTTTCCAGAGATCCGACTTAATACAAGCTATAAAATTGAAGAACTAAAGCAAAAATTAGAAAAAGCTGAAAAAAACCTTTGTATTGCGGAAAAGGAAATAGAAAATTTATTGCTTGAAAATCAAACAATAAATAAGAAAAATATTGAATATGAACGAAGGATTAAACAATTAACTGAAATCTGCAAATCAACTCCGAAAACAAGTTCGGCTAAAAATAAAAAACAAAAACTATTGTCTAAAACTCTAAATACAAATACTTCTTATTCAGAAGTACAAGAAACTTTAAATCCCAAACCGAATACCACTATAGCTCCTGATACTGTGAATGCATCTAATATGATAGACGGGCAGCAAAAATCCTTACTCTGCGATTCACCGGAGGTTGCTACCAGTCAGAAATTAAACGAACCACAACGAAAAAAACACATTTTTATTTTAGGAGATGAAACTATGAAGGGAATGTCGGCTGAAATCGCTGAGTTAAGACGAGGAAAATGGAACGACGTATATGAAACCACTGCGTTTATCTTAAGTGACGCATCCAGTTCTAACTTTTTATCCTATTGTGATGTTATTGAAAAGGAGTCTTTTGAGAATGATGTTGTTATACTAGGTTTTGGCAATCACGATCTCGATATACATAGGTTACATTCAAATCTGTGTATAGCTGTAAACAAACTGAAATCCGTATCTGTTCTGCTTATGCCTATACTTCAAAATTGTTCCTTTAATGCAAATATCTTAAACTATCATTTGAAGCTTTGGATCAGTCACTTTGACAATTGTAATCTTATTGAAATAAACAAACCATTTTTACTCAACAATGCAAACTTGAGGCAAATTATTTTAAGAAAAATTAATACATGCATCGATTTCAAAGAATATAAAGATCAATATCTCACTTTTGATAATATTAAAATTAGAATTAAATCCATGTCATCTCTTTCACAAGAATTACAACAAAGTCAAAAATACACTAGTGAAATAATAAAAAAAGGAACTATACCTTATTATTTCAAAAAACTACCTCCCAAGCCTATCATATTATCTCCCACTAAGGCATCTAACTCTGTAAATTCTATTATTGATGAAACAAAAAAAGATTTTTTTCGATCTTAAACCAAATAATGATTTCTCAATATTTCACCAAAACATTCAAGGGCTCTGTTCAAAGAGAGAATTATTAGAGATTACTTTGTTGGATATGAAAATTAAATATGATATTCTATGCTTTACGGAGACTTTCGTTAAGTTGGGAGATGAAAAGAATATTATTTTAAATAACTACCAACTATCAGCAAATTTTTCGAGACCAAAAAAGAGAGGGGGGACTTGTATTTTATTAAAAAGGGGAATTGAAAACAAACAAATCACTAGTTTTGATAATCTATTGATGATTAATCATTTTGAGTTTTGTATATCACATCTAACCAACAATAACATTATTATTGTTTGTCTGTATCGAATTCCGTCAAAATCTAAAAAAGAAATAGATTATTTTTTTGAAAGATTTGACTCTCTAACTCACAAGCTTACTTGTAAATATTCAAATAAGAAACTCATTATTGTTGGTGATTTAAACATAAATATTCTGAAAAATGATCCACAATCAGCACGTTTGCAAGACATATTAAAAAAATACAATTTGTTCTTGCATATCACTACTCCGACCAGAGGTAATTCGTGTATCGACCATATAATTAGTAATATAAATAATGCGACAGGATTTACGCTTCCATTAGGGTTATCAGATCATGATACTGGCCAAGTGCTGACATTTAGTGTCGTACAAAAAAATGTGATCCCAAAAATTTTTTTTATCTTAAAACGATGTTACTCACAAGAAAATATATCCCGTTTCAAATCCTATCTGCAAAGCCTTTCTTTTTCTGAAGTTTATAGACACAAAGATCTAAACGCTGCCTTTGACGAGTTCTATGACCTTTTTTGTTTACTGTATAAACTTTGTTTTCCTTTAGAAAAACTACAAACAAACCTATTATCTAAGCCACGTTGGATAACAAAGGGGTTAAAAAGGAGTTGTGAAAGGAAAAGGCTACTGCGTTTTAGGTACTACACTAAAAAAATGGAAACTGACAAAACCAGTTACCTTAATTATAATAAATTGCTTAAGAAGTGTACAAATACAGCTAGAAGAATAACAAATGAGAAATATGTCCTAAATAGTAAAAACGTATGCAAGGCTACGTGGAACATCATAAAGAATGAGACTAATGGAACATACAGAACAGAGTATATACACAAAATAATAGATCGCGATAAGGAAATCACAAATCCCGAAGAAATCGCATTGACATTTAACCATTTCTTTATGAACAATACAACTACACTGCACAATAAATTAGAGAATACATCCAAAAAATACGTACCAAACTCAATTTTTTTGGCGCCGATTCATGAAAACTCGGTTAAAAAAGTTATAACAACATTAAATAATACAAAATCAGAAGGACATGACTGCGTCAGCACCCAAGTCATTAAAGAATGCAAGAATGAATTAAGCGAAGTGTTAACATTTTTGATTAATCTCTCCTTAGAATGCGGAGCTTTTCCAGAAAAACTAAAAATATCAATTGTTAAGCCGCTACATAAAAAAGGAGATAGAACTGATATAAAAAACTATCGACCCATAGCTCAACTATCTATTTTTTCGAAAATTTTCGAGAAAATCATGCGTGATCAACTAATATCGTTTTTTGATAAACATGAAATAATAAAACAAAATCAGTTTGGCTTTCAAAGAAATAAGTCGACTGCGCAGGCGGCCTTTAGCCTAATAAACGAAATTTTGCAAAATGTAAATGAAGAAAATTATACCACTGTGGTTTTCCTAGATATGTCCAGGGCTTTTGACCTTGTCTCACATGAACAACTACTTTCGAAACTCGAACATAATGGAATAAGAGGCCCTGCGTTGAACTGGCTAAAGTCGTATTTACAAAACCGGACTCAAAGTGTAGAGGTAGCATATATCAATAAACTAAATAATACTAAACAGGCACAACGGTCGGAACTACAATATAATAATCTTGGAGTACCACAGGGCAGTGTGCTGGGACCACTGCTCTTTTTAGTCTATATAAATGACCTACCTGACACAATAAAACATAAAACGGTTCTATTTGCGGATGATGTCTCGGTTTCAATTACTACAAGCAAATTAAAAAACGTAGAACAACATGTAAATGACATTAAAATAACATTAAAGTTAATAATAGAATGGCTTGAAAAAAATAACTTAAAAATTAATCTAACTAAAACTAATATACTAAACTTTAATAATTTTAAAAATAAAAAGATTGCTATTAACTACAACGGCGAAAACCTTACGAATCCGGACAAAGTAACATTTTTAGGTTTGGAAATTAATTCCAAACTTGACTGGAAGGAACACACGGATAAAGTTTGTGATAAAATTAACAGATTCGCATTCGCTCTATTCAAATTAACAAGGGTTGCAAATAAAGGTACCGCTATAACCGCGTATTACGCATATGTCGAATCTGTACTCAGATACGGTATTATAATATGGGGAAATGCCAATGCCACACATATCCACAAAGTTTTCGTTGCTCAAAAGAGATGTATAAGAGCCTTATGTGGCATAGCACCAGATATCTCTTGTAAGCCCTATTTCATAACTCTAAAAATTTTAACAGTCACCTGTCTTTATATTCTTGAAGTTGGTAAATTTGTTAGAAATAATAGCCACTTATTCACACAAGCACATCAAGTGACAACGAGAAGTCTTAGGTACCCTAACAAGATTATCCTTAACACGGTTCCAAAAACAAGGCGTTTCTCAAAAAATGGTTTTGCTGCGTGTAGAACAATATATAATAAAATACCAGAGGACATTAAAAAACTCCCATCTAACATGTTCTATAAATCATTACGCAGATGGCTGATAGATAAAGCATTCTATTCTGTTGACGAATTTTTAAAACATAAATGACATGAATTAGAATTTTTAATAAAATTATTATTTTATTTTAGTTATGAAACTGATGCATTTATTAGTCGAATTTAATAATAGAATCAATAAAATTGATATGACAATTATTTAAGTTAATTATTAATAAAATTAATATTTATTAGTACATTTTAATTTAGTTTTCAAATTCAATAATGTTATTTATTAATTAATATAATGCTAAAACAAATAATTAAAATTAGAATTAAAATTAACCTAACTAAAGAAATGTATTAAAAATGTACCTAAACGGTTCTTTTGCATGCTATTGTTTATGGCTAAATAGGTTTAAAGCTACTATTCATTTTTATAACACCAACATTGATTATGTACCTACCCTATTTAATGGCAAATAAAGTATTTGTATTTGTATTTGTATTTGTATTTGTATTTGTATTTAGAATTTCACCGGCCCTGGACATAAAAAAAAATTGCCGGGTCACTGGCTGTCAGTGTCGTCAATCCGATTTGTGACCATCTTGTCGGCCAATCCGATTTCTACGGAGACAGTGGCAACCTATCAGTTTAATTCAATCTGCCCGATACACAGATATCCCTTAGCTGTATGTATGTTATAGTATTCCACTTATTAAGAAGTGCCCCAGTAGCGGCGAAGTTAAAATGACTGCCGTGCAATTTTGCTTAAGCAAATCTGTTGACCAATACAATAAAGCTTTATACACGAAACCACTAAGTTTTAGCTTTCTTGAGCGGTTTTACGCGGCGTGTGACCCGCTCGTGTAGCCCCACCCTTACTGCCCCGCCACCCATATGTGTTCTATGATTGACGATGTTACATACTCCGGAAAATTAACGCGTCATTAGTAAGGAATATGGGAAAATGTATACGAAAGAGAAAGGAGAAGAATTTCGTTCAAAATGTTGCTTCATTTTATAAGTTCTTGCTTTTACTTGTGTATGTTTGCTGTTGTAAGTTGCTATATCTAACTTATTTTTATACAAATAACTGACATCAGCCATTTTTAATGTCCTCACTGCTGGGGCACAGGCCGATAAAGGAGCATAGGACTTACAAATAATTATTAGACGATTATGTATATATTCTGTAGCAACTTATAAACCTATATCTATACAAGTGTAACAAATTGGCTAATTAAAAGAAAATATGAAAATGTATGTAACAGCTGATTTTTTTCCGCGATTTCAGAGTTGTCCCATAGTAAAAGTTGTTCAGTTTGATGGTCCCTATATGGTTTAGCCATTAATTATGTTACACATTGTATACCTGGGTGAATCAACTTTTTTTTATAAGGAAAAAATCTACCCTGTTTTTTAATTTTTTATAAATTAAAACAAAAATAGATAACTCTTTTGTAAAAAATCTCTATTTTACGATATTAGATTCATAGCCAATAAAACATACTTAGTTTTGTACAAAAATAATCAATAGTTTAAAGAAAAACATGGGTGACCCAGGGGACAATGTTGTCCCCAGCTTTTATATGAAAAATAGGAGTTCTCTCCTGGGTCACCTATGTTATTCTTTAAAATCACGTAAAAATTTCCATGTCTTCTTATAAGATAATTAGCTGAGAGTATTTGCAACTACAGATTAACTTCATATAAAAATGGTTCACGTAGATATTTTAAGAAATGCCACAAAACAAAAAAAGTAGATTCACCCACCTATAGCAAAATTAGTTTTATGGTAACATTGAAGTGTAGCGCCACACCTGCCCGAAATTACTGCTCCTTCCTATGTTAACGTCCTAATGTTAACAAAGTTTATTAGTATCTACTTAAATTACGTATTAAATAATAAATAGATGAAAGCTATCAAGAACGCAACGGTAACGTTAACTGAAAAAGTATTTGGTGAACGGCAAAAGCTATCTACTAACGTAACGTAAACGTACATCCGGTCGCGTTTCGTTTAAACACACGCGTAACGCGGCCGATGAGCAATCCTCACTGAACACACTCTTGAGTATTCAACCTTTGCGTGTGGTCTAAGTAACGAGTTTAAGCGTTTTTAAGAAATATAAAAAGTTTTAAGATTTCTTTGTTAGCCACATTAGCCACACGCCCGTCGACAAAGTCGACATCGGTCGGTCGCCCACTCTTAATTAAATTTTGAAGCGCTCATGGCGGTACTTGACAGACTGATCGTACTCGATCACGTTTGTTAAGCAATGCTCGGTCCAGCCAGGTGTCGGATGGGTGACCGTTAAGTGGCAATACAACTGAGCGCTTTCGTGCTTCGGAGGGCACGTTAAACCATCGGTCCCGGCTGTTGTCATCTGATAACAGTCGTTAAGCCAAGTTAGAGGCCTTACAGGCGGCTTGATAAACTCTAACACCAGAGGTGGCCACTAATCCTCATTCGATAAGAAGAAGAATTAAATTTTAATACTTTTTCATACATATTATTGTATTTAATGTGGAAACAACAATGTTGACTACGGAATGTCGTATTGTATGATTCCAGCGTGACAGTTTAATACGATTATGACCTATTATGTAGATTCTTCGGTCTACTACAGTATATCATAGAATGAATTTTCATACCAAGTAATAAAATCTTAATGAAAAATCACCTTGACGAGTTTCTTGCCGGTTTTTCTCGTTACAAGGTCTCCCGCTTAGGGTTTGTGAACCGATGGCGTAGCTTCTATGACATTCACAAGTGCGTGTAACAGCCTAGACTGAATAAATAAATGTTTTTTTTAAATTGTACAGTTATTATGTCAATGCTAGCCAAAAAATAAATTACAGTATTTCACAGGTATATATGAAACTAACGTCTGATTAACTAGTTTCAGTGTGCTGGTCCGAACTAAACTTTATTCGTCCGTCGAGAAAAAAAACCGCGCGTAATAATTCTCGATAGAGTGATTTGTCTATGCGAAATTTAATTTCGCTTTTCAATGGTACATGGTTGTAAAAATTTCCCATACAAAATTACACCATACCCCTCGTTTTCACCAAGGTATAATAAAAGTTTAATATAAGTTTTATGCAATTGTTTTGATTTTTGTTCTCATTCATATACATGTTGTATACAAAACTTGTTATGTTCTTGTAATTGCCTACATGTTCAAAACTTCTAGTTGCTTACATGTTCATGATCTCATGTTTTATACTTGTTGTACCAACTTGAATACGACACAACAAAGTCTAGTCACTATCTACTCAAAAATTTACTGCTGTTAACTTCAGTGTAAACGCCTTTGAGTTTTATATTTGTATAAATACTTGTTGGTTACACAGTGTCAACGAAAATAATGTTTGAGACTATTGCAAGACATGTATAAAACAAATACTTGTTTACAACAAGTATTCTACAAGTTTTGTATGAAACTAGTATTTAACATGTTTCTTGATGAAAACGAGAGGATAGAATTTCTTATCGCGAGTTTTTTCTTCTCAAAACCTGTTCGTGCCACGGGTACTTAACCTTTGATTTTTTTTGTATTGTAGTCATAATAAAATCAAGCCCGCTTCTCTCTTATGACTCAAACCACGTCGGAAACAAGGGGCATCAGTCATGAGTGGCGGGAGATCCCTTATCTGTCAAAATGGGAGTCGCGCGAAGTGCGCACGCGGTCGTCGTTATATCACTTCGGGGACCCGGAGATTTACGAGCTCCCGTGACGTCACACTCACATCCCACGTCACGGCGCAAACTTTATTCGATAGCTGTCGATTTGACCATTCGTATCCAACGGGATGAAATGTAAAGTTGACGTATCAGTGAAGTCACAGTTCTGGCACAGTGGAGCTCGGTGGCGCAATGGTTTAGCGCCTGGCCCAGCGGTTGCGGAGGTTAAGCAACTTTCGCAAGGGTAGGTCATGAGATGGGTGACCAAAAATTTATTGTCTCGAGCTCCTCCGTGCTTCGGAAGGCACGTTAAGCCGTTGGTCCAGGGTGAATTTGCAGTCGTTAACACCCACCAATCCGCATTGGGCCCGCGTGGTGGGTTATTTCCCGTCCTATTTTTCCACCCATAAGGAAGGCCTGTGCCCCAGCAGTGGGGGCATTAAAAATAGCTGATGGACATTTTCTACGAACGCGTCCACACTTGTCAGTGTCAGTGATGAGACAGTGCTCTCAGTGTAAGTGAACGCGTGTTCGTAGAGAATGTAACAGTGCCGGAACTGTGACTTTACTGATATGTGTGAATCGGGCTCATAGTATTTGTTGTATGGTCTGTGATCGGGCTTAAATGTTTTTAAATGACGTTCTGAATTGTTTGATCTTATCAAGGAAATTGTAAGTACTTCGTACAACAGGAAGGTGCACGCCGTATTTCTGTGTATACGAAAATACACTTTATCCTTAAGAAATTGAAGTTTATATTACAATACAAAAAAATTGCGGTCCAGTTGAGATAGCAGCAGCAGATAAGTTAGTTTAACCGATAACAACTAATTGCATAAAAAAAGTACAAGTCTATTTGTTTTCAAACTTATGGTTACCCTAATGAGCGAGACAAACTGACCTCGTACTTTCTAGCTCAAGTGGACCGTTTTTTAGCCGCAGAGCAGGGGGCCAAGTCTGCTAATGTTTTCGTCAAAATCGTAGTTCAATGGTGTTCTAATGGAAATACTTTATGACACAGTTCTTGTTTCTTTAGCCCAAAATCAAGACACAATATTTTTCCGTATTGGGTTTAAGAAACATAATGTGTTTCATTTTTGGGTTTAAGAAACAAGAACTGTGTCAAAAAGCATTACCATTCAAACACCATTGAACTACGATTTTGACGAAAACATTAGCAGACTTGACCCCCAGGTGCTCAGTACACAGGAAGGTTCCTGTTGTACGAAGTACTTACCATTTCCTTGGATCTGATTCTGATTTATTGCTGAAGCTTTATATCTAATATCCTAAATTAAATACTATCTATTACTCTGTCGAATACTTTTACGTGCTTTTTTGAAGTAAAAGCTTTTTAAGCGGCGTTGTACGCTTTTTTGTAATGGGGAAAAAATGCTAAACTCGCGTCAGTAAGAATCACGTGACCCTGATCGAAAATTCGTAAGACGGATGTGACGGATGGAGAGTAGACAGCCGGGGGCGGAAGTATCCCCCTCTCTTTCTACGGGGCGCGGCGAAAATGGTGGCGCGTCATTTCAAGACGTAAACACTTATGTCACCATAGCAACGCGCTAATTTTTTAATTCAATGTCAAAACTCTAGATTTTCTGTCAAGCTATGGATAAGACTTTCATACAATACTGTTCTGTATTCGTAAATTCAAATGCAGATTAAATTCGTAAGACGGCAATTCGTGCAAAATTATTCCTTAACCATTCCAAAATATCAAAAATGCACAACGTTAATATTCAAGTTTTCACTTCCGCCGGCACTCCCGGAGTGCAACCCATTTTTTTTTCTCGGTACATATTCGTGGTAGGGGTACTGAATGGAGAAATCAAAATTGAGCACTTCTCAAATATTACTTAAGTAAACAAAAATAGCGCTGTCAGTCTTCAAGCAAGGTGTAACCCATAGATCCTGCGCATACGACGACATTTTGTACGCTGTATCTTTGTTACTTAGAAAGTAAAGCTAAACTTTTTTTTATTTGACGATAGGTGTGACTTTGCGTTCGTATTCTACTTGTCTTGCTAAACTACATGTCAAATTTTATGATCTACCTAATATATTTTTCGCTTACCGTCAAAAATTTTGGATTACATCGCAAATACGGGACTTATATAAAATTCATTGGACTACCTTCGCACGGGTGGTGTCTGTAATTCGCATGTCCCACAGGGTATATATTTGCTGACCTCTATAATAAAGGACAGCCATTTTTTATTATTAAAATTTTGGGAGAAAAGGTATGTTGTATTTAACGGTTGATAAGGATGTTACGCCTGTCTAGACTAGCATATTCTAACTGCCCCTGTGGTTTAGTGGTTCGCCCACCCGTATAAGACGCAGGAGTCCCGGGTTCGATTCCGAGGGGTACATTTGAACTCGGTTTGGTTGGTGGTAGAGCTTATTTCAAGTATGCCTGGCTAGCTACCACCATCTTACCTAAGTCTGATGCCATGATATTTAACGTTGTTGTGTTCTAGTTCCAGAGGTAATATAGCAGGTTCCTCAGTGATGAGGATTCCGGGTGTTGTGCACTTCCACCTTCGGCCTGATCGTCACTTAACAAGGTAGAGCCATGAACAACAATTTAAGTTGTAATAAAAAATAATTACTAAAATTGGAAGAAGCTAGTATTTTAAGAAGTTATCACTAAAAAATACATTCCCATGTAGTTATTTGTAGAAGTAAATGGCATTATGTGTCAAAAACGGCCTATTTTAGCAGTATTGCTATCTCCTTCTTGCAATGTCACTTTCTAAAAATACTTGTCTATGGGTCTTAAAAATTCCACGTAAAGTATTATTAAAATTGTGTATTACCTATTGGGAGGGTGCGAAGGTATAATAATCGAGGGCAGCGCTCATGGTGGCAAAAAGTAGAAATAATGAAGGCTCTGTAATCTGTTTGAAAACGATATTTAATTTATTATTAGCGATACAGGAATAATTATATATGTTTATTATCACTTAGTAAAATTATTAAAGTAGCTTTATCCTCTTCTTTTACAAAATCTACAACTAAAAAAGAAGTAAACAAACCCTGATATAACCAAAATAAAACACTCTTTTTGAATAGATCTTACTTGCCATATTTAATTTAAATGACCAAAAATGATTACACAACACTTTGTCCACTCAAATCACAGTAATTTTGAAATTTACATTAATAACACAATATGTATAGTATTTTTTAACATTTTGTCACAATGCCGCCATTACATATCAAAACGTCGAAACGGTCAGGTCAGAGCCAACAAAGTTGCATCACGCTAGGTGGCGCTAAAAGCGTGCACGGAGCCAATAATTACAATATTAAATTCACCCCGGCGCCTCTCTCAGTACACCTTTATACTTACTTTTCTTAAGTTTAAAATACTTAAATTCCTGTTAAACGTTTAAAATAAAACTTTTGTTCAAACAAAACTGAGTTTACAAACTATGCACTCGAGAACATAAATGTAAAACAAATAATTCAAGAATAACATCTAAACCCGCCAATATTACCTACTACAGGAAATCCGGTTCATTGTGAATAACAGGCTGAAAATTCTCGCTACCGGTCCGGTACTGGTACAAATGCCGGTTTTACTACCAGTAGTTATCGGTTTTTACCGGTATTTATCGGTTTTACCGGTTGTTAGAGAGCTTTGGGATACGGTGTATTGGAATAAACGACGTTAGCTTTTCCATTCGTTTGAATTAGTTTAAGAAAGCTTTTGAGATTTTAGAAAGGAATATATAATTTGCTTTTGTTTGGCTTGTTACAAATAATATTAATTGTGGTTCATACTTTTTAAATAGTGCATTAAGTAGAATATTTATTATGTAGGTATTTAAATTAAACTTTAGTCATTGTAAGATAGGCACCATTTTTTAATAAAAGGTGTACAAACCTTTTTAGTCATATAATTTTTACTTTAATAATCATCCAGTTTTTGTAAATAAATGTTGCAGAAATATAAATATTGGGTCCTTACTTAAGAAATTGGTATTTTTTTTCTCAAACACAGAGAAACAGAGAACCTCATAACTTCTGTGATTTAAAATATTTATCAGTTGCTGGATATTACAATAAATAATGATCATAGCCGTTAACTATTAGCATAATTAATTTTTTTGTTTTCTCAGCATTAAAAAAATACCCTCAAAGTGAGTCCTTTTTTTAGTTAGCGAAAATGACCACTTTATCTGTTGTAACTTAACCTAAACTATTTTTTTTCGCTTAAGTTATGTTGCCTTAATTAGCTTAATGTTCAAACATGTGTATATAAAAGTTTTGTTACAATAGCGTTCACGGTTGTTAAATAAATTATGAAAATACTAGTATGGAAAATGAAAGATGTTAAAAATTCTCAAAACAAAACGTCAATTTCATAGGTAAGGACCTAATAAGGACCTAATTTCATAGGTAAAGCCTCTGCCTATGAAATTGCCGATTTGAATGGAGAATTTTTAAGAAGTTGTATTTTTCATGCAAGCATTTTATTTGTTCATTTAAATACCGCGAACACTCATGTAACAAAATTTTTATGCACTAATGTTTGAACACTATGTTAACTTATTGCATTTACAATAAGCGAAACAGCCTTAGGCTGAGTTGCACCATCTTACTTTAACAATAAGAAGCTTTTTATAGTACCGGTTAAGCATAAGTTGGCCAAAAAAGAGGTTGCCAGCCAGCATGATGTCCTTTGACAAGTTTGACGTGACAAATATGTAGGTAGCATTATCATTTGACGACAACTTTGACAGCGTTTTGGTGCAACTCACACTATGTTTTGGCTAATTTACAAAATTTGCCTTTTGTTGCTTACAAAAAAAGAGTCACTTTCAAGATCTTTTTTTTAATGTTAAGAAAGCTAAAATAAGGACAGTATTTTTACTGATAGTTGACTTGAATGAATGATGTTGAATTATGACCATGATGGTCATAATTCGATATAATATCAGGATATTGTTAAATATTTTAAATAATAGAAGTTATTATTTTCTATGTATATGACAAAATATCGGCAGTTTCATAAGTAAGGACCTAATTTTAACACAAGAGCACAATCAAGGACAAAAACATTAGATGAAAAGAGTCCATCAGTATAATTAAACTGTTTTGGACAATCCGCCAACCGGAGGTAAGAGCTATTGTTCTGTTTTCGAAATGGAGTTTCCCTATTGGATAAAAGCGATCAGCATGAAAAATTTCTTTGTTGACCGCTGGCAATATGTCAAAGTGTTTGCTTTGCGGATTGTATGTTTATTTCAGGGCTGTCGGTAGCCGTGGATTAACTGACAAATTGGAGTTTTTAAGACTTAATAAAATGTGGGAAAAGGGAGAATGCGAAATTGCGAAAATTTTGCTGTACATGTGTCGTGCTTGTGTGGGTGTGCGATGAAAATGTGTTAGATAGCTATTAATAACTAAGATTATTAATATATTTGAAAAATATTAATAATGTTAATATAAAAATAGCATTGCGAATGCATAAAATCTAAAAGTTTAAAAATAGCTATTAATAAGTTGCATTTATGAAGAGTTTCATGACAATTACGATAGCATTGATCAACAAAAAAACATATTTCAATTATGAATGTAAAAATATTGGTTTCATAGTACTTATAAAGAAATAATAAATTA
Source organism: Agriphila geniculea (assembly GCA_943789525.1). NCBI lineage: Eukaryota > Metazoa > Arthropoda > Insecta > Lepidoptera > Crambidae > Agriphila > Agriphila geniculea. The sequence goes on along the minus strand of OX038894.1, from coordinate 2,341,526 downwards.
TATTCATCCCTGACAAACGTCAAAAACGTATCACGCAAATAATTGAGTAAGTAACAATTGTGTAAATTCGATTCTGTTCCAAGGTGATAAACAACAATATTGATTGTTATTGAATTTTGTCTACGATACGGTAGGAAATATATTTGTATCTTTCTTAAACGTTTTGTACTAAATGATGCTTCCTGCGTCGATATCGAGACCTTTTTATATAAAAAAAATATCTGTCGTTGAGACAGCGGTGTCGGACATCGGTAGCTGCCAGTCGAGATAAAAATCTAACATCAGGGTTGTCACAAATGCGATTTGTTTAATTTTTTCTCTGGAGTAAGTATTTTTTTGTTATGACATCTTGTTTGGTTAAGCTCTTTTATGTTGAGTAAAGAAAGTTAGTATGATAGAATGAAATTACCGATAAATATATTACTTATTTAGTTTAAGCTTTACGACTTTAAAACTTATGTGGCATTATGTTATAACCTTTTTAAAAATGACATCTGAATTTACACACACAGGCAGTTTTAATTGGTAATAATATTTTATACACGCTGGAATTTTAATCATTTGGTTTCCGCAGTGGGGTGGTTCCACTCATGATTACAATCAACTTTTACTATGGGGCCAACTCTGATAGCGCGAGAAACAGCTGTTCCATATAAAAGCGCAATACCTTCTCGACTTTAGTGTATGGAACAGCAGATTTTATTTCGCGATGTCAGAGTTGGCCCCATAGTAAAAGCACATAATAGATATAAGTACTACCGTACAGAAAGGAAACTCTCCGCCCCGCCCCACAATCAATTACCTCACCCCACCGGCGCCGACCGCGCGAGTTCCGTGTGTCGATCCGTGTGCTCATTCAATAGCTCGCACACAGTTGCCCGTGTGCAAAAACGTCACTGTGTAGCGTCTGTGTAATAGGTAGTTAAAACGCGACGCTTGTATGGAGTGCCCGGGGTGTGGTAAAAGTTGCTTGTAATGATGAGTGGAACCACCCCACTGCGGGAACCAAATGACTACAATTTCACGCTGTATATTCAATTGATAAAAGTTAAAAAGTAAATACAGATTTCATAATACTTATTTATAATCTGCTGAGATAACAAATACCAGACACTGACTTTTTGAAATCTAATTTTTCTTTTTTAAATTTGGTATCTACTTTTCAACAGCCCTGTATGAGACAAAAAGTTCGATAGTATTTTAATTAAAGTGCAACCCGTCTGTGTAGGTGTCGCTGAGACCATTCCACTTCATCCAATTTTATTTTATTTTTCACTTAATTTAAATATTCCGTGTCGCAATGCGCCTCGGGAATTTTCTCTTTGACTGTACAATTTGAACGGACCAATGAAAAGCAAACCTTTTGTTTTTAAATAATCGGGAGTGAGTTCAAAGTTTTAGATTTTTAAAAAAAGGTGTCATACACACGTCATGTCTCCGGGGTTAAGTTATTTATTTATACAAACAAGGTAATTTTAAAGCCTTCCCCTTCACAAAGGGAAGGGGTTAGTGAGAGTGTAGGGGGAGAGTGAGAGGGAGGGGAAGGACAGGGGAAGGGGAGGGGATAGGGAGGGGAAAGGGAAGGGGAAAGGAAGGGGGAGAGTAAAAGGAGGAGGGGCAGTGCGCTTGGATGGACTTTCTCGAATATCCACAAAGACGAAGTCGCGGGCAGAAGCAAGTAATTTTTATAGAAATCATATGATTCCCTTTTCATTTTCAAAAATTAATAAACTAAGAAACTAATCCATTTCCAACATTTCTAGCGAAATATCGAAATCACTGCACCGATTATACTTCGGCGTGATACGAGAGATCTAATTCGGGAAATATGAAACGAGTTTCAAAGAAAATTGTTCGGTTTCACGGAACTGAAATATCCCTGAAAAGTTGCTTTTTCCCACGTTCTATTCCCACAGTTTATTCCATTCTCTGACTGCATTATTGAAATAAAGTTTCTTGGTTTAAATAATTTCAATTTAAATACGTAGAATAGTTTTATAAAGGTCACTTGGTGCAACGGTAGCCATTTTACCCTATGCGCCAAAGGCCCCGGGTTTGATTCCTATTTAGGGTTCCGTACCCAAAGGGTAAAAACGGAACCCTATTACTAAGACTCCGCTGTCTGTCTGTCTGTGACCAGGCTGTATCTCATGAACCGTGATAGCTAGACAGTTGAAATTTTCACAGATCATGTATTTCTGTTGCCGGTTTAACAACAAATACTAAGAGTATAATAAAATAAATATTTAATGGGGGCTCCCATACAACAAACGTGATTTATTTGCCGTTTTTTGCTTTATATTAATAACGACGAAATTTTCATAAATGATATATTTCTGTTGCCGCTATAAAATCAAATACTTTAAAAACAGAAAAAAATAAATATTTAAGGGGGGCTCCAATTCAACAAACGTGATTCTTTTTGCCGTTTTGGTACGGAACCCTTCGTGCGCGAGTCCGACTCGCACTTGGCCGGTTTTTTTATGCTTAACGGGATAGTGCTTGGCCTTCATCTCACCTGATGTTAAGTGACGATGAGGCCGAAGGTGGAAGCGCACTACACCCGGAATCCTCACCACTGAGGAACTGGCTGTCTCACCATTGTGAAAAAAAGAAATATATGTAGCTTACTTTCGCAAACAAATGAAAATGAAAAAACAATATTTTGGGACTTCCGCCAACTGACGCCTGATTCAATCAAATATGGCTGTCTTACCTCTAACTGCCGGAACACAACATTTTTTAAATTGTTGTTATGGCGTCAGGCTTAGGTAAGATGGTGGTTGAATTGAAATAAGTCCTACCACCAACCAAACCGTATACAAATGTACCCCCTCCTGGGAATCGAACCCGGGACCTCTGCGTCTTACACGGGTGGGCGAACCACTGGACCATAGTGGTGGTTTAATCCTGCTAAGGGCAGACGTTAGTGTGCTGAGCACAGGAATCTATGGTCGTTTATATACTTTTATATGTATTCTATACGTTATTTAGTACTGCATGCTTAGTTTGGAGGTAAAATAATTGTTGTGAATTGTCCCGAATTTATTCTTTATTGTAGAAAGTAAAAAAATGTGTTGCATGACCTTACATTACATAGAATTATTAGTATTGATTGTTTGTACTGGCTTAAGTACAATAAAATAGTTTTAACTCATTAGCTAAAATAAAGTTATTAGTGAAAATGTCACAACTTTGGCCACCAAAAAGTAAAAAATTAATTAAAAATGTATAAGTAATAATTTCTGTTTTTTTCCAATGACCTAAATTAAAATCAAAACAAATTATTGATGACTTTTTAATAAAAAAAACTTTTTAGGGTAAATTTAACATAATGAATCAAAGCAATTCAATTAACCTTCCATACATGGAACCAAAAACTGCATAAAGTACCATTCATAACGTGAGACGATGACTTGACTTACTTCACAAGAATGTGTCAAGTCACTTGACAGCCCACGACTAATATTTTGACAACAAAAAAACTTCTTAACACCTTGTCATAACTTCTAAATTAGTAGAGCAAGTGTAATTTTTCATGTGATGTTTTCTGTACTCTTTACCGTAGGTGTGAATTGCTTTTGACAGTACCTAACCCAAATATTTTGTTAACATTGTCATTACAAAGTCCAAAATCAATCGATATACAGGGTGGAAATAAAAGACGGTAATTGGAAAGTACCTAAATATTGATGATGGCAAATTTTATTTTATTTTATTAAAGGAAACATTTCATTAAAAAAAAAACTAAAATTCTGCCTGCACCAAAAAATAAGTCAACTGAAAAGATGGAAACAAGATTAAATATTATAGGCAACATAATAACATGCAGTGGAGGCATGCATAAAGAAAGTGACATTATTAGTGATTTGAATTCTATGCCTCCGACTGCATATTATTCATCATATCAGCCGCACGACACCCACTGCTGGGTATAGGCCTCCCCCAAGGATTTCCACGACGATCGGTCCTGCGCTTCCCACATCCAGTGGCTTCCGGCCGGTAGCATATTATTATGTTGCCTTTAATATTTAATTTTGTTTCCATATTTTCAGTTGACTTGTCTTTTAATGCAGGCGGGTTTTTTATTTTATTTATTTTATTACGGTCGTGATATACCTTTTTGAAATCCTTATGATAAGCCCTTCAATTGAAACCCATCTTTTACAGTATTCTAAAAAAAAAATTTTTCCACATTGTATAATAGCACCTACAGGCGACATGTTGTTTTTTTAACGCCACTTTTTAAAAACACTAGGGCTATCAAGACAAATCCAACGATATTTTAATCATAGAAATCTGTTCAGCCGTTTGAAAGATGAGTTAATAAAGAATATTACATACAAACAAGCATACAAATATGCAAGATACGCGCGAAAAACATAACCCTCTTGCAATCGGGTAAAAATAAGTAAAACCGCATTCAACATTTTTTGATAAATCGCTTCAGACAGGAATCGAACGGACACAAACCGTATTAATAACATACAGTATTTTATTATGATACTTATAGATAGGGTCAATAATAAAGGTTAATTTCTTCTAAATGTTATATGGCCGAATACTCAAACGCTACTTAACTTTGAGCGGCTCTCAAACAGCATGCTGTCTTTGTCATATCTTTGACATTTAATGCGACAGGACGACGTTTGAGAACCCCTCAAAGTTAATTAGCGTTTGAGTATTCAGCCAATAGTGTCTTAAATTGAAGGCAGACTTGATTCCCTCCAGCTACCGTCTTTTATTTACACCCTGTATAGTTACTTACTTCATTCATCAAGATAATTTTTACATTGCTTTATTTTTACAGGGTTATTTGTAAAACATCAACAACCTCGCTGAAGTGGATTATTATCATTATAAACAACAACGTTTGTTCTACGATTTTCCGAAAAAGAAAACAAAAACAACTTTTCATACAATACTCGATCAGCTGTTCGGACATTTGTATGGATTGGAGTCAATATTTTGTCTTTTTAGGGTTCCGTACCCAAAGGGTAAAAACGGGACCCTATTACTAAGACTCCGCTGTCCGTCTGTCTGTCTGTCTGTCTGTCACCAGGCTGTATTTCATAAACCATGATAGCTGGAAAATTGAAATTTTCACAGATGATGAATTTCTGTTGCCGCTATAACAACAAATACTAAAAACAGAATAAAATTAATATTTAAGAGGGGCTCCCATGCAACAAACGTAATTTTTTGCCGGTTTTTTGGCACGGAACCCTTCGTACGCGAGTCCGACTCGCACTTGGCCGGTGTTTTAAGAAAAGTCTTAGTACAAACGTTGTTGTTTATGATGTTAGTAATCTAATAATTATGTCAAATGTTATTGAATCGATATCGCGATCCAATAATTTAAAGATACTGACGAAATTTTTCACATGCATTTCCAAGATCCAATCATTATGACGATTCCAATATCATAATCCTTATCAACCCATCCTTTTCACAGGAACGTTATTGATGATCAAACATTAAAAGGAGACAGTGGTAAGTTATAATTGCAAAAAAATACATAATAAGGAGGCTCAAAGTCACCGAGCGTGCAATGGAGAGAGCCATGCTCGGCATTTCCCTGCGTGATTGAATCAGAAATGAGGAGATCCACAGGAGAACTAAAGTAACCGACATCGCTTGAAGTATTGCTCAGCTGAAGTGGCAGTGGGCTGGACACTTATCGAGAAGAACCGATGGCCGTTGGGGCGGAAAGGTTCTTGAATGGCGACCGCTCACCGGACGACGCTCCGTGGGTAGGCCCCCGACAAGGTGGACCGACATGCGCGGTCGCGGTGCGCCGCTGGATGCGGGCAGCGCAGGACCGATCGTCGTGGAGATCCTTAGGGGAGGCCTATACCCAGCAGTGGGTGTCGTGCGGCTGATAATATGATGATGACATAATAAGCTCCTGTTACAATATTTGTTTAAGTCTAAATAAAAAAATAAAAAAGTAAGTAAAAAAGACACTAACGCAGTGCTAAATATCAACGAAGCTCGCCTCCATCCCTTGGGAGCTATATTTTAAGCAAATGTTATCTTTTTATATCAAACGAGTTTTTTAGTTGGAAATGTTTTACTCAAATATTTATTTTGGAAAGATTTTGGAGCAGATTGAGGTAATATTAAAATGAAAATGTTAAAAATATTTGCAGTTGGGTTTTCCATCCATCTGAACTTTGAAATAATCGCATTACTAACGCAATTTATTAAAGGTTTTCTGATATTTTGAGGAATTGTCGTACCTTCACACATGGACTTTTAAAACCTTGGTTCGGGATAAGAAAGAAAGAAAGAAAGAAAGAAAGAAGAAAGAAAGAAAGAAAGAAAAAAGAAAAGAAAGAAAAAAGAAAGAAAGGAAGAAAGAAAGGAAGAAAAAAGAAACAAAGATTGAAAGAAAGAAAGAAGGAAAGAAAAAAATAAAGTAAGAAAGAAAGAAGGAAAGAAAGCAAGAAAGAAAGAAAGAAAGATAATACATTTATTTGGGACCAGAGTCTAAAGAAGAGTCTAAGAGAGTTTAAGAGTCGAAAGAACCTGTTTATTTATTTTACAAAAGAAAATCGTAAATGTATTATTACTTCTTTTTAAGAAGTATATTAAGAAAAAATACTAGAAAATAATACTAGAAAATCTACTCATCCATAGCATCTCAGATGGGACTCAAACCTGCACTCTTGAGATTCCGTCCGGCCCAAACGATTTATAGTGGGATCGGCGAACTTCTCTAGTACTTTTTAATTTTTTGCTGCAAGACTATATCTTGCTAACACAGAAATAAAACTTTTTTATATTTCGCTCTTTCATTGTTGAAAGTGATCAAAAATTTTCACAATGCGTTCGTGCAAAAAACGAAATTAAAAGCTTGTCAAAAAATATGACGGCAAAACTCAGGGTTGTCAACTCGCTAAAAATGAACATAAGAATACGCAGGGTTGTCAACAGATGGCTAAACAGTCAGTATTTAACCCTCACAGCGTCACGTAAGTAGGAGCGCTCGAGGAAAAAATAAATGTAACGAACCGAGGCGTTTGCGTAACTTACGGGTATGTGGTACAAGGGCAAACATTTTAATAATATAGGTAATAATGTTGTCACTTTATCCTTTAAGAAGGAGGTAACTACTTAAATGCTTAGAATAATAACACCTAGAAGCCGTGTCCGCGTATGCAAGTGAGGCAACTTATACCAAGCCAGAATGGCTTAGTTTTCAAATTTATATCCTTCATACGTTAACTAATCGTAACTGAAACCCAATAATATAGTAATTAGTCTTATAAATGTGGGAAAATTGAAACTGTTTTGTACTTAATCGGTGTAATTAGGTAATAATATAGAATAACAATCTGAAAACGGAGCCATTTTTGCTGTTTTAGTTGCCTCACTTTTGACAGTGTGTTTTGTAGAGAACTATCGTTCTAGGTGCGTTATTATTCTAAGCTTAAATGTAGAAAATGCTTAAAAAATATCTACAGAGATCTGGAAAACTATTTTATTTAAACGGTAATTTTGAATGGAATAATAAATACTTGTATAGGCATGTTATGATAAGGGACTAGAAGAGTAATGGATATGGATGTTGAGGGCTGAAAAGTAAGAGGAAGACCGCAGAAAAGATGGATGGATTGTGTGCGGATTGATATGAATGTGAAGGGAGTGGATGAGGAGATGACGAGTGACAAGAAAGAATGGAAGAAAAAAAAAAAGAAAAAAACCCGGCCAAGTGCGAGTCGGACTCGCGCACAAAGGGTTCCGTACCAAAAAACGGCAAAAAAAATATGTTTGTTGTATGGGAGCCTCCCTTAAATATTAATTTTATACCGTTTCTAGTATTTGTTGTTATAGCAGCAACAAAAATACATCATCTGTGAAAATTTCAACTGTCTATCTGTTGTCGTTATTAATATCGAGCAAAAAACGGCAAAAAAAAACACAGTTGTTGTATGGGAGCCCCCCTTAAACATTAATTTTATTCTATTTTTAGTATTTGTTGTTATAGCGGCAACATAAATACATCATCTGTGAAAATTTCAACTTTCTAGCTATCACGGTTCATGAGATACAGCCTGGTGACAGACAGACAGACAGACGGACAGACAGACGGACAGCGGAGTCTTAGTAATAGGGTCCCGTTTTTACCCTTTGGGTACGAAAACATGACGATGAAAGACAACATCCAACATTGCTCCAATTTTAAGTATAGTAATTAAAGCACTTGTCTCAACGAAATGAGAAACAACGATTTTACCACAAACTCCCAGGCCTGACAATTATTTTAATGCTCTAAACTAAAAACTAGCACTAAATGTATATATTTTTTAGGGTTCCGTAGCCTAAATGGCAAAAAACGGAACCCTTATAGATTCGTCATGTCTGTCTGTCTGTCTGTCTGTCCGTATGTCACAGCCACTTTATTCCGAAAGTATTAAAACTACACAGTTAAAACTTGGTAGGTAGATGTATTCTGTTAACCGCTTAACGAATTTAATACAAAAATAAGAAAAATAAAAGATTAAGGGGGGGCTCCCCATACATGGAACTGAAACCGAAAAATTTTTTTTTCTTCAAACCAACACGTGTTGGGTATTTATAGATAGGTCTTTAAAAATGACATTGAGGTTCCTAAGACAACTTTTTCTCAAAGTCAACCGTTTGAAAGATATAAACCGCCAAAGTGGTAAAATGTGTGTCCCCCCCCCCCCTTTAACTTTTGAAATAAGAGAGTGAAAAATCTAAAAAAATATATGCTGTAGATCTTAATAAAGACTTTCAACCAAAATTGGTTTGAACGAGATACAGTAATCAGTTTTCGAGATATAGCACATTTTCCAAAACCGCAAATATAACTTTGTCATTCATACCAACACTGTGAAAAACAAACTTATTTTTGCAGACGAAAAATGATAAGTGTTATTGAATATGGTATGGTATAAGGTAACTACGGAACCCTATGGCGCGTAGCCCGACACGCATTTGGCCGGTTTTTATTTTCATGGATTGGATACTAAAATATGCAAAAATACAAATCTTATATCTTACACCACAACACACGACATTCGCAAAATACTGACATATTTTTCGAAGAAATATTGGTCACAGCAAAATAAGACATCTGGTTTGTATCAAGTTGCTACTTCGTTACATTAGCTTAGTGAACATATTATTAATTCGTTCGTCATTCCTGTAACAGAATAATAATTAATATTTAGGTGTTTATTATCCTAACATAATGGTTACTTTCTTTTTTAATGCATTCGTTTTATAATTCATCAAACGAGCGCGAACTTTAATAGTTTATAAAGAAATATTTTTGCATGCCATATTATTGGCTGAACATGTTTATCTAATTGCTATTATTTAAATTACCACAATTATATACCACGTTTACAAGCAAATAAAGATTTGTAATTGAAATTTTCTCCATATCTCTTTCATATCTCTTTTCAAAAAACGACTGAACTGAAAGAGTCTCTCCATTTGTCCTTAACTGTGCCTTATTCTTTTCTTTTACAACTTTCATCTTTTATTGTGATTATACGTATTCGTATGTATGTAGTAGTAATGTATGTATGTTTTATTTAAGTAAGTATATGCCATGTGTATATACATAATTATATCTAAATATGCAGGTATATATGTGCCTGCCCTTTTCAATGTTCTTTCCTGTCCCGGGCCCGCTGGAAGAAATTTCAATATGAAATAAGCGGTGCCCTTCTACTACTCTTCTGTCCACTTCTTCTAGTTAAGAATTGTGTATACAAAATTTATAAATAAAAAATAAATAAACAAAATCTCTGTGTACTGTGTGTAGGTATGCTTTTCTAAAAGTATTTAAAAACTGCTGCTTATTATGGCGTGAGGAGTACGTATCAGAATGTCTAAAGTTAGAATGTCTAAACTTAAAATGGCTAAGTTCAAAATGTCAAAAATTAAAATTCAAATGGTTTAAAATGTCAAAAATCATTATGTATAACACCAAAATAGCAAAATTCAAAGTATCAAACGTATCAAATACTTGACAAGTTAAAATATCAATGGTCATTAAGTTTAAGTTCACAATGATTTATTTAAATTGGGTTGGATCTTAAAACGAATCGCCTTCTATGAGGTTAATTGAGTCTGTGGAGGTGTCTTTCGGCTTCGCCTGAAATGCTTTATAGCAAATTTAGCTGCCGGAAATAAGTCTAAACTACTGGGACTTAGAAAGGTCACGAGATAGGTGCGAGGAGCGTAACGACGAGTATGTTAGGTTGACATGAACCCAGCGCGCGAGACGAGCGAGCGAAGCATAAAATAGAGAGACTAACAGAAGTTAAGCTTAGTACTACGGGCGCTCGAGCATCGCACACACACAAAGACAGCTCTCGCCGCTGCGTCACGTACTCGAACTGTTTTGAGAGTGGTATGAGATTGCAGTTATACAGTGTCGGTGTCTATGTGTGCGTTGCTCGAGCGCGCAAGTGCTAAGCTCAACTACTGTACTCTCTCTATATTTTGAGCGAAGCGAGCATGCCGCGGCAGCGGCCGGCGAAGCGCCAGAAAAAAAACTATTTCAAACTCAATTGGTGGATTTTGTTCACCGGTTACTGAATCAGTGACTGGTTACGGGCTACCGAATGAGGAGCGGCGCGGTTATGGTAATGTGCGGCGGAGGCACAGAGGTTAACCTAATTAATTAGTTACCTATATGAAAAAAAGGCATAAGTAAATTCTATACGTCATTATGTATTTGGACTATTAGACATTTTAAGTTTTGATCATTTGAACTTAGACATTTTTATTTAGGACTATCTGACCGTTTGACATTTTCATTTTTGACATTTTGCACTTTTGACATTTTAATCGTTAGACATTAAAATTTTTGACATTTTGAACTTTGCCATCTTAAGTTTAGACATACTAACTTTAGACATTCTGATACGTACCCGGCGTGAGTGATATTAAAGAAAATTATAAAACCCTAAATCAAACTTGAAGTAGGTACATTTCCTTGAGCATTTAAAGAAAAGAGATTTACATAACTTCGTAACATTTCCACCCAAACGACTTTACATCGTCATAATTCCCAACTTACATTACTCACACAAATCTTACATTTTCGTGTGACAAATTAAAAAAAGGTCGTTTTTCTCAGTAAGTTCGCCCACAAATCTTGGGCTTAGAGAACAAAAAGTATTTGCGTGTAAGTAACTTTATGACTGAGTTCAGAAATTGTGCTTGTAAAAGTAGTTTAACAAAATATTGTTGGAGATTAAAAGATTGAGGTTACATTTGTTTTACGGATAAAAAAAAAGTAAAAAATTGACTTTTGATTGGAAGTATTATTTTCATCGTTTTTTATATAAAAAATTCAAATCTGAACTGATGTTTATGAAGTAATCTGTCAAGTAATTTAATCAGAACTAAACTGGATGGAACCTCTAAAACAGGCTCGAGCTAAAATTTGATAGGTACCAAATATCGTATTATATAACCTATCAAATTGTTTTCTTTTCTTCTATATTTTTGGAATAGTTTAGGCATGCTTAGTTTTACTACTACATAATTAGTGAAAGTAACAAAGCATTGTGAAAGCAAAAGATAAAATAGAAGAGTTGATAAGAAAAATACACAGAAATTAACATACTTACTCGAAAACCAGCTAGGGGAATTCTCAAATAACTGAGGATTTCACAATTTAAAAGGATATAAATATTCCCTCCGAGAGATATCTCTCGGAGGGAATATTTATATGCAAAGGCATTTATCGAAAGCCACAATTTATTCAGGCTTAAGGGGAAGTCAAAATATGGAGCCAGTAATTTACATGGTAAGAACTGAAGACAAACCCATAGCGAGAATGTTGTTTGTTGTAAGGATTTTTTACGTTTAAGGGATTAAAGTATGAAATTGCCGATTTTTTTTCTCACACACAGAGGCTATCATATTTTCTATGATATTAAAGATGTTTTGTGATTAGTGCAACCGTTTTGTGCAACAAATTTTAATCAAAGAGGTCCCCCGACTACAATGACACTTGTTATTTAACTTTTTAGTTCGTGTTTGATAGGTCGTGTTTTTTTTTATTATTTATTTTTGTTTTACTTATTTTAGTGACAAATTATATTATAATTATTTAGTATTGTTTAAAAATAGCATTGTAAATGCAAAAATCTCAAATTTAAAAATTATATAGTTTTGAAATGAGCTCAATGAGCACAGTGAGGCCTTTCATTTGATGTCCATATTGTAATAATTGAAGAAAAAGTTGTTTTTTTCACAAATGAAAATGCCGTCGTACAGCCACCATATTAACTTTTTAAAAAAAAATATAGCCAGTGTCATTTGGAACGATTTTAGAATTTTAATAATACCGCATACATCCAAATCAATTTCGAGCCATTTAGAAGTTATGGTGGAATAAAGAAACTCACATACCCACAAATATACATGAACCCTGAACACATACTGAACCTATAATAACCTGAACTAAGGCAGTCGTGTAAAAAAGGTACTCTACGTCCATTTTTGTACTTCTGACAATGTGTATGCAAAATTGTATGAGGATCGGCTGAGGTTAAAATTACATTAAAATTATTTTTTTATTTCTCGAACTAAAAAGGTCTTATATTAAATTGTGAAAAAAAAAACTCGGTAAAAATCCTTTTAAAAGACATGAAGAGAAATAATGTATGCCGCGACGCTATATCGAGTAAAATCTCGAATAATCGAGAAGTGGTGCGCTTAGCGATTTAATCGATATCCGTCACCTGCAGACTCTCGTCGTAATTACATTCTTCTCGGCTCGTTTTTTTCGGTTTTTTCCCGGGAAAATAAGGAAAGTGCCTTGTATTAAATGTTGTCTTTTTGAAATTCACTCTAGGGTTTATTTACTTATTGAGGTTTTTGTGGAAGTGAAGAAATACGATCGCTGGTTTGGGAATACTTGTTTTTTTGACTGTGGATTCTCTTTAATGATCGGGAAGTCTAAATAATGTTTAAATAAATACATCCTAGGTACTAATATTATTTACTTACTTACTTATTTATGGGAACGCTGTCCCTGTTATTACCGGAGACGGGCATTAGTGCTGCGACACAGTTTTATAACTTTTGTAATCATTAACATTTAAAACTAAGTGAAACAATTGTTTAATGGTTCCAAATAAACTATTATCCTTACTATCCTTACTAATATTATAAATGCGAAAGTCCTTTTGTTTGTTTGTTTGTTTGTTTGTTACGCCTTCACGTCTTTACTACTGAACCGATCATCATGAAATTTTGCATACACGTTGTCAGGAGTACAGAGAAGGACATAGGGTACCTTTCATCCCGAAAAAAGTTATGTTCCCGAGGGATAGCAAAAAAACTTTCCACGCAGACGAAGTCGCGGGCGAAAGCTAGTTACTATTATTAATGTGAAAGTTTGTGAGTTTGGATGTTTATATGTTTTAATTGTTACTCAAGTATCGAGTAAAAACAGCAGGGAACTGATTTGGCACACAGATTTTTTGACACAAGTTTATATAGCCTGGATATGAAAATAGGATATTTTTTATTCTGGTCAAAGGATCACTTGGGACTTTCCGAATGTCCACGCGGACGAAGTCGCGGGTGGGAGCTAGTAATAAATAAATATTGGATAACATTATATATATTGCCACAGATCATACAGATCATGCATTTGGGAAATGGCGACACCATGAAAAAAACTCAATTTTACTGTGAAAACAATATGGACTTTGCAGTAAAGAGTTACTTATTCCAATTATACTCATAAACTTTGTCTAGGGATACCTGTGATTTTTTCCATACCAACGACGTAACTTTGAAACCTTGGTTTTCTGCAAGGGGTGTACTGTACTGTGATCTGATGATGGCTATCCAGAGAGTGAATGGAGGAGATTCAGATCGTTATACACACCCAACTGATCTGATCAGCATTTTAAAAGATAGAAGGGTCAGAGTTCTGAGTTTCAGGGTTTCCATACATTTTAATACTATTTTTGCCGTTTTTTTAATCATGTCCTTTAATCTTTTAGAATGCTGATCAGATCAGTTGGGTGTGTAAGTATAGCAATCAGAATCTCCTCCATTCACTCCCTGGATAGCCATCATCAGATCACAGCAGTCACAGCACAGTACATCCCTTGCAGAAAACCAAGGCTTCAAAATACAAGGTTATTTTTAAATCACCAACAATAATAATACCGCAGGAGTGGATTACTAACATCATATTAAGCAACAACATTTGTTCTGACTTTACCGAAAACAGACAAAAAAAACCGGATAAGTGCGAGTCGGACTCGCGCACGAAGGGTTCCGTACCAAAAAACGGCAAAAAACTTCGTTTATTGTGTTTTTAGTATTTGTTGTTATAGCGGCAACAAAAATACATCATCTGTGAAAATTTCAACTGTCTACATGTTGTCATTATTAATATCGAGCAAAAAACGGTAAAAAAATCACGTTTGTTGTATGGGAGCCCCCCTTAAATATTAATTTTATTCTGTTTTTAGTATTTGTTGTTATAGCGGCAACAGAAATACATCATCTGTGAAAATTTCAACTTTCTAGCTATCACGTCACGGTTCATGAGATACAGCCTGCTGACAGACAGACAGACAGACGGACAGCGGAGGCTTAGTAATAGGGTCCCGTTTTCACCCTTTGGGTACGGAACACTAAAAAACAACTTTTCATACAAAACGTGATAAGCTGTTCGGACATTTACATATAAAGACGTTTGAAAAAAACATGAACAAAATATTGTTGTTTATGATGTTAATAATCTACTCCTGCGCGGTTGTTGGTGTTTTTACAAATAACCCCGTATTAATAAAAAAAACAGACATGAAATTCATAATTTACGTATTATTTGGGTTGCCAATCCAACCACTCCAACCTGCCATTCACAATTTTCACCGATTTGTTAGATTTTAGTACTTACTAGACTAAATTGTCACAATAAAGTGTTTACTAACGCGATAAGTACCTCTAATGGCTAAGTTGTGTTACAAAAGCACTGATAACTGTTATCTTTAACTATTTATCTGTTTGAGCGGTTTAACGCTTTGTTGGGGTTGCAAAATGTTATAATATTCTGGGAAAATGAAGTGCATTTATTTTCTTAATTTGTGACATTTTGCGTATTTCCTGTTGGTCTAGATTTAGAATCATGTGGGAGGAAACAAGGTTTTACAGCACAACTAATAAAAAGATCATCATTTTGTACTTACAACACGTAAAAAATATGCTGGATTGACGGTTTTTTCCAGTATAAGGTATTAGTTTTCTGAACCGAGGTGTCGTAGTTTCTGACTTAATTAAAAAAAAACTGCTTAACCGAATTTTAATTATGTTTTGATTCTATAACTTGCTTCATTTGGCGTCAGTCTACCGTACGCTGATGCTCATATTTTTTAACCGAACGAGCGCGAAGCGCGAACGAAGCGTCTCTGCTTCAGCTTGGACAAAAATTATTTTATATGTCCGGCCGGCTGTCCGTTTGTTCTCCTCTACAGGGCATCAATCGATTCTCGTGAAATTTTGTGAGCAGGTTCGATAATCATAATAGAGCCAGTTTCTCGATTTTTTTAAAATGGCGGACATATGTAAATATATTTCAGCAAAAATGTAACAAAACTTTTTTGTTAGCGGTGCTAAGCAAATTTTGTTTTATTTTTATTTTAAAAGACTCAAAAGTTCAAACATTTCTGGCCATTATACGAAAGAAAATAATAAGGTTCTCACACTTGTGACAGAACTTAGGACTGCTATACAAGGTGTATTTGTAACCACTCTTCAAATTTTAAGGATGTGTTCAGTCCATGAAACTGGACAACTTTCTTCATGAAATATGTGTCGAAATACGCCAAAAAATGGTTGGTCATCCCATACTAAACTGATCACGTGATCTCTTTGATTTGTATGAAAAGTAATTTTATTTTTACATATTTGACCCTATGTTTCTTAGAGAAAGTTGTTCAGTTTCATGGACTGACCACATCCTTAAAATTTGGGGAGTGGTTACAAATACACCTTGTATTATTTGTTTTTTAATATGTACAATTTGAAGAGCTACCTTTTAACGCGAGGTCTACAGCCCACGGAGCCACTAAAAAATAATACAATATCTACTTTCAACTTAATCTAGTAATGAAAGAAGTAAATGAGTTTTCTTTCCTTTTATGCAGCTCGTAATAATGTCAACATAATTAGCTTGCAAGTTAAAACAATGTTAGCTTTGCACCTGGAATGGCTTAGCGCTGGAGAATATTAAAAAAGCAGCTACACTGCAGAGAAATTATATTTTTGAGTTAACCAAGATTTTTTTACTATCTTTATAGGGTTCCGTACCAAAATGGTAAAAAAGGAACCCTTATGGTGTGACTCAGTCTGTCTGTCTGTCTGTCACAGCTGGATATCTCGAGAACTACTAATGGTATCAACTTGAAATTTGGAATAGTTTAAGATGACATTTGCCCAACTATTTTGCAAATAAGAAAAAAATAAAAAAAAAAAAATCTTTTTTAACAACAGGGACTGAAAAGGTGTCTTAAAAATTTTAAGTGGGGCTACTAGGGCATGTGGGGTATCGTATGAAAGAGCGCCGTTTGCACGTTTTCAATCATTTTTCTTTTTGTTTTCGACAGCATAGTTTTCGATTTATGATGAAAAATGTAAAAAAAATACCGTTCCCCCTTATCTCCGAAGTTTGCAAAGAGAAAAATCTGATATAATTCTATGTGATAGCAGTTTATATAAAGATTACAGGAAAAATAAAACAATGTCTCAATATAGCACAGTTTTTAGAAATTATCAAAATTTTAAAAAAGTTAACATTAGTTCCACTATCGGTCAAGAGATGGCGCTGACCTAAAACTGCAATACTAATTTTATTATGCTACTCTGCAGTGTGATTTGATGGTGCAATTATGATGGTACGGAACCCTCGGTACGCGAGTCTGATTCGCTCTTGACCGGTTTTTTTTTAAGTACTTTTATCTAACGAAGAAATAAAACTGCTAATATTAGAGCTGCTTTTTTTTTAAGGGTGGCGAAATGTGATCATTACTTAAATAAATTTACTTAAGTAAAATTGTATTGCGTGAAATGATTAATTCCTTAAGTGGGAATTCATGATAAACTGGTTTTTCTGAACAATTAATTTAATAAGCAAAGCAACGGCTTTATCACGATAGAAGCTAGTTTTTATCGTTATAGATGAATTTGAAGTGCAGAACTGCTAAATATAGGTATAAACAAGATTAGCGGAAACCTTTTTGTAGAATATTTAAAATTGAGAATAGAATTTTAAATTCTATTTTCAAACTTTCTTTTTTAATTTGTTCTCAACCTTCGTATTTCACAGACGAGTTAAATACTACAGACTACGGTCTTACCTGAGTCTTGTGGCAATAGCTTGGGGTGAATGAGCAAACACAAATATTGTCATAACTCCAGTGGGATTTGTTTAATTTGACACGCCGTGTATGCGGGCCAAAGAATAATTTGCGTAGATAGGACACCTTCATCATTTTTGAAAGAAAAAATGTCTTCTTAGTGTCTAGACACACTATGCAGAAATTACGCGACCGAAGTTCGGCGGTAACGCTTATTATGAAAAATCGCGACGTAATTTCGGCATAATGTGTCGTCAGTCATTCAAATAGCATTGTGGGCGTAATATTGCCGAACTTCAGTCGCGTAATTTCGGCATAGTGTGTCTAGACACTTAGGTACAACTACAAATTATAAGTTAATTACACTATGTATTAAATAAAGCAAGCAATAAAAAGTTCAGTGTCTTTATTTTTTTACACGACTGCCCAAAAAGGAGTGTATATGTGTTCAGGGTTCATGTATGTTTGTGGGTATGTGAGTTTCTGTATTCCACCATAACATGTCAGCTAAACGGATTTAGATATTATATGGGTATCGTTAGAATCCTTACATCATTTCGAGTGACACTGGCTATATTATTTATGAAAAAAGTTACCAAGTCGCCATTTTCAAATGTGAAAATAATATTTTTTCTCTTCAATTATTACAATATGGGCATCAAATGAAAGGACTCAATGAGCACATTTCAAAACTATATAATTTGTCACTAAAAGGTGTGAAATAAAAATAAATAAATTTAAAAAAATATTAAAAACACGACTGCCCTGCCAAAAACGAATTAAAAAGTTAAATAACAAGTGTCGTTGCAGTCGGGGGACCACTTTACTTAAAAATTGTTCCACAAAACGGTCCCCCGACTGCAATGACACTTGTTATTTAACTTTTTAATTCGTTTTTGGCAGGGCAGTCATGTTTTTAATATTTTTTTATTATATTTTGTGAATCATTTTTGTTGATAAATAAATTAATTGATTAATACTTTTTGGGTAGAATATTTTAGTAATTATTTATTTTTTACTCTTTTGCTCTTAAATTATTTGTATCTAAACTAACCTTCAAGTGGAGGCGTATTTCAGCCAGGCTTGTTCGAAAATAATTGACTGGAAGTATTTTTTTTGGCGGGAATAAGTATTCCATTACCCGTTGCGCCGTTACGCGCCATAAAATATTTACGATCTGTAACCTGAAGTAAGTCGTGGTACTTCCGTAATGTTCACTGTTCCTTCAGGACTAGTAACACAATAATACTTTCATAAAACAAATAGGCTTCATGAAACAATGTTTTGATGTTTTTGGAAATAGCATGTTCATTGTAGGCATCTGTTTCTAAAAAAACCGCCAAGTGCGTATTGGACTTCGCACATTTAGGGCTCCGTACTAAAGAAAATATACACTAACGTGAAAAGAAGCGTCACTTGCGCATGAGTGCTGTAAAATTGCTCGCGGCTATGTGTGAGTGCGCCGGGCGATCGCGGGGGTGCCGCGACGCCATCGGGGCGAGGAATCTCTTCCGCGGAGGCACGCGCTATCAGGTTTGCCTAGTTCGCTCGCACCGCGCAATAGTACATACATTACAGGCAAGTACGACAAACTAAAGTGATATGTGATGTGTCGAGCCTCATGCAAGGGCTTTAATCATTCAGGCAATGTAATTTCCTTTCCGTACAATATAATACAGGTCATATTATTGCTTTTCTCAAGAAATGTGAGGAAATTAATAGTACCTATATTGTACATTGAGGGGTGATGTGGTAATGCACTTTCTTCCAAGTGAAATAGTGCTTTATACTACAGAAAAATAAAATAAATAGATACTTAAAATGTTATTGAATTAAAATAGCTCCAATAATTATGGCGTCTTGCCTTTCACCCCGGACACTCCATACAACCACCCCGAACTACATATCTATATTACACAGACACTACACATAATGACGTTTTTTGTACTTTTGTATAGTAAAAATATTAAATACTCGCACTTGACCGTATTTTGACATTTCGTTTAATATCTCTCATCTACCTCCGGTGTTCTTAAGGGGGTGGAAAAAATTTTAATTTTTGGCTCCGACGCACCATTTCCGCGATTTATGCATTTTTGAATTTTTATTAAATTAGGTTAAATAATATGGTGGAGTATAGATTTTTATACAAATTTTCTTTAATATTTTTAGTATGAGATTAAAGAAGGACTTTCTACTCCTTTTTGGAAAATAGTAGAATGCTTTCCGAGTAGGTGTTCGCAATCGATGACTTAGCGAATTACGTCACACGTCAAGGGGGAGGGAGGGGGTCGACGAAGTGTGACATTGTGTGACAAGGGGTGGGAGGGGTCCTAAATTTTGTGGCGTCACATTTCAAAATCATTTAAATTGAAATAAAACAAATTTTTGAACTGCTGTTTTAATTCAATAATTATTTCTAGATGTAAAATTGTAAAATATGTGACGTCACACTAGGGGGAGGGGGGGTCCTCGCAAATGTGACCAGCTGTGACAAGGACGGGGGAGGGGGTCAAAAATCATGAAATTCGTGTGACGTAATTTATGGATGGCCCCTAATACCAATATTACCAATATACGAGCGGTAATCCGTAAAAAGCATTTCATTTCTAATGAACTAGACGCGCGGAAATTAATCTTAGAACTGTGTAAGTAATTGCAGAAGTTGATATTATAAAGCAGGCAAACGAAAAAGAAACCTTGAAATTGTTACAAATTAAGAAATCATATAAACTATAATCCATATAATTGTAATGTATTGGCATTTAAATTAAGGCGGTTGTATGACCGAAAGTGGCGCCCTCAGAGGTTTTTATTTAATAAGTTATTAATAGAAGAAGATTTTAATAATGTTTATCGTGGAGATTTTAGGGCCCATGGTCTAGTATTTTTAAAAGGTATCACTACATGCCCTTGTAGTCATTCGTAAAAGTAGATAGCAAATGTGTCAAAAACGACCACTTTTAGCAGTTTTTCTATCTACTTCTAGCAGTGACTACTAGGGAATGTAACGATACCGTCTAAAAATACTAGACTGTAGGCCCTAAAATCTCCACGATAAATATTATTAAAATTGTGTATTAGAATCATAATATTAAATAAAATTCACCGTGGCGCCACTTTCGCTCAAGGTACCACCTTAATATAAAATCAGTACAAATTTATTTCATCAAACTTTCGTTTTATTATTTCGTTTCATTAATATGTAATGATGCTAATAGCCAACCCTATCACAAGTCGTGACGCGTATGACGTAGCCGCCGCCAGACTGGCGCCAAGCTCACACATACAGGGAGTGACGCCGCTGTGTCCGTACCAAATTGGGGTAATGGGCGGGGCTTATCTGTGATACGCGTTTGACCGCAAAATTAAATTAGTTCGTGATAGAAAAATGAGGCATAAATTAAAAAATAAATATGAAGACTATATTTTTTATTATTCATTACAAACGCATAATTTTCAGATTTGTTTCAGATAAGGGACTTTAGACTTGTGTATATTTTTAATTTCAACTTGATACCTCCATTCGTTTCAGAGATAAAGGGTCTTGACAGGTAGACGAATAGACAGACAGACCAACGGATAACAAAGGATCCTTTAAAGGTTCCGTTTCTTCCTTTTGAGGTACGGAACTCAAAAAAATGGGTTCTAAAATAATAACCGTAAGAAGCTAAGAGGGTTTTTCAGTTTAGGTGTTTTAAAGTTTCAATAAGATCTGACTGATGTCAGGAGATCTTATTTAGTTACCATAATTTTTAACTTTTAAAAATTATGGTAACATTTCAGTTTTTAATAAAATACTTAAAAAATGTGTAAATGTCATTGATCACTTTTAGGTAGGTTTTCCGAAGTGTAGGTTGGATATCAAACAGTTCTCAAAAATAATAAAATAGGTTTCTGTTTACAAAATTAGGAGTGAATTAGTATGTAAAAAGTCAATTTACTTCATAAAGTTAATACATAATGTCAGTTTGTTTAAATTATAATAATATTTCAGATTCTAAAGAGGTTCGCTTCTATTTCATAATCTTTGATTTCCACTGCGCGAGAGAGATAAGCAATCCAAATAGAAAGGTAATCTTGGCGCTAGTTTTATGACTATATTATAGTGGAGGTAACGACCTACTTTATTTGGTCGGGTTGGATTTACATTGTGCATTTAGCAGTTTTTCTATCTACTTCTAGCAGTGACTACTAGGGAATGAAACGATACCGTCTAAAAATACTAGACTGTAGGCCTTAAAATCTCCACGATAAACATTTTTAAAATTGTGTATTAGAATTATAATCCTTACTAATATTATAAATGCGAAAGTCCGTTTGTTTGTTTATTTGTTTGTTTGTTTGTTTGTTACGCCTTCAGGTCTTAACTACTGAACCGATCATCATGAAATTTTACATACACATTGCTAGGGGTACAGAGAAGGACATAGGGTACCTTTCATCCCGAAAAAAAGGATTGTTCCCGAGGGATAGCAAAACAACTTTCCACGCAGACGAAGTCGCGGGCGGCCGCTAGTATTAAATAAAATTCACCGCGGCGCCACTTTCGCTCAGGGTACCACCTTAAGGACCTGCAAAACGTAGCGTTAATGAAAACATATAAAGTTTTGTCGCATAGATAGAAGAATCCACTCATTTTGAAAGGTAGAAAAAAATATTGTTGTATTTGTCATATCCTGAATTAAAGACTTAGCTATAAATAATTTCAAGTAAAAGCTTAGTTGGTGAAAAAAAAATGTTTTTCTAAAAAGTTTTTTCGTCGCGTAATACTCGAAATTTTCAGCGGCAACTAGCACATTTTTTTCAAATTACAAATCGAACATAAGGTGAATTAAAGACTTATCAAAGAAAAAAGAATGTAAATGATATGGATCACTATTAAAATCAAAATAAACAGGTTTTTTAGCGCCTGAAAAATGTAAAGAGCAATGCACTTAGAAAAATATTTGCTAGTTTTCGACATTCACTGAGATATCTGGCGCGGGCGGGCGCGGGCGCGCGGGGTGAACGCCCGGGGGCTTGCATCGGGTGGTATTGAGAATGGGGCCGCACTTTTCATTTCATATTTCATATCGTAGTGTGTCGGTCAGGTCGGTCTCGTCTTTTTCTTTTGGATTTTGGAAAGTTTTGTAAACTTTGTTTGTTTTAAGTAAATAAATGATTTTATTTAGTGTTAAGTAATAGTTTTTGGTGTTAGTTTTGTAGTTTTAGGTTTTAGTAATAAATAAATTAGATTTAGTGTAGTTGTACGTTTTGTAACTGTTACTTGTTTTTATAGGTACCTACGTTTTGTACGAACTTGTATTGTGTGTGTGTGTGTGTGTGAAGCAAACTGAAAAATGGGAAACAAAAGGAACAAAAACTTGCGACGGATTTGTCTTAGAATTAGAAACCAAAAAAAAAAGATTTCCAAATCCAAGTAAGTAAAACACATCAGTTCTATACATGTTCTATAATACCTACCTATACATATATAGGTATTACATAGAAGAAGCAAACTGCTGATGACATGACATTTGTTTTTTTTTTGTCACAGCAAACACCGAGATAATGAAATTAGCCCCACAACTTCATATACAGATTCGGCGGCGGCAATAGCTCCTATTTCAGCAGAGACAGAAAATAATTATAAACAAAACTCGGGGTATGTAATGTAAGGCTCTATTTATTTCCATACCTATTTTTGCCCACCACGTGTCGAATCGTATTTAGTCAGTGTCAATTTTTTTAATTGCCTATTGAGATACTATGTACATACTGACAAATGCAAGTCACCGTTTTGGAATTGGAAAGTAGGGTGAATATGCCTAATACCAGCCCCCCCCAAGGATTTTTCAACTTTGAATCTCTGTTGTTGCCAACTACAATTGCGGTCTTAAAAATATTGTTGTTACAGTTTTAGGTAGGTTAATTAATCTTAATTACGAAAGTAGTACTTGGTATTACGTAGTCTGTGGGAAAACAATAGAGAAACGTTTAAATGCACGAAGGGCGAAAAACACTAATTCCAGCCGTCTTTGCCCTAATATCAGCCGCTTTGTTCCCTAATTCCAGCCGGGTACAGGATTTTACAAATCCAAAACAACCATGTTTGTATTAAATAATAAAATATTAATTTGGTAACATTCAATAATGATAATAAAACACCAAAGGCTTTAAAATTATAATTCCTGCATCTTTATTCATTGTTAAAAAGGTAATAAGTCCATGAGTTCAACCTTATCGCTATTTTACTTACACATGAATCTTTGTCAAAACTGGTAGATCACTTTCTTGGCCAACTATACTTACTGGACACTTCATGACATATGTTTGTTTGTTTTTTTTCACAGCAAATATCATAGTAATTTGATGGCAGTATCTATAAATCCTACTGCAGCAGAGACTAAAAATAACTGTGATCAAAACTCGGGGTAAGACATACTTATTTCCATATTTTGGCTTGCCACGTGTCGAATTCAGTCAGTGTCAATTTGTTTGTCTCTATATTTTGGAGTTGGGAACCAACTATTAAAAACTGTTACATTAAGTACTTACTGGGCACTTTATTTTTTTTCACAGAAAACACCAGAGTAGTGAAATAAGCCCCTCAACTAATAATACAGATTTGGTGGCGGTACCTATAGATACTACATCAGCATCAAAGACAAAAAATAATTTGGAACAAAACTCTGAGTAAGTAAAGATTTATGTATTTCTGCATTTTAGCCACGTGTAGAGTTGTCCAACAGTAGACGTTAATCAGCTGATGATGACGTTCTGGAATTACATTAATATTATGTAATCGGGTTTTGATGTTTGTGCTTTCTTATATTTCTAGACATACCATCGAAGATGAGGCATTTGTGACAGAACCCAGTATTCAGGAAGAGACACAAATACAAGGCCGAAGAATTATAGACATAGCGTATTTTTATGAACAACTACAAAAAATAGCAAGCCATACTTCTTTATTCAGCTGTAGTTTAAATACCATAACATTATTAGATGAAATAAGAAACGGTTTAATCTCTAAATACAAGTTCAGATGCAATATGTGTAAAAATATTTTTTATGTAACAAGTGAGGAAGAAGTTCGCAAAGACAATATAAGTGTTAATTTAGCTGCAACTATAGGCATTACATCAGTGGGAGTTGGATTTTCACAATTCGAAGAATTAACCGCATGTATGAATATACCATGTTTTTCAGAACCGACGTATCTTAAAATCCAAAATGAAGTTTATCAAAAATGGGAAGAAACATCTGTAGAAAGTATGGAGGAAGCGGCAATGATGGAAAAAAATATGGCAATACGAAAAGGCAAATTGAATAAAGATGGCATACCCATTATTGATGTTTATGCTGATGGAGTGTGGAGCTCAAGATCGTATGGTAACAATTACAAAGCTTTATCCGGAGCTGCTGCAATTGTTGGGCGCAACACAGGTAAAGTGCTATATATAGGTATAAAAAATAAATACTGCGTTGTGTGTGCTCGAGCAGAGAAAAAAAATGTGCAGGCTCTAGAGCACAAGTGCTTTAAAAATTATTCCGGCGCTTCAAGTGGGATGGAAGCTGAAATAATTTGTGAAGGTTTTGCATCATCGCTTGCAATTTATGGCATTATTTATGGCAGGCTTATAGCCGATGGGGACTCAGCTACTTATGCAAAAATTTTAACAAGGAACCCATATCCTAACCATACTGTGACAAAATTTGAATGCAGGAATCATTTATTGCGCAATATGTGCAATAAATTTAGAGCAATTACAAAACAAACAAAATATCCAGTAGAGTTTCGCAAAATGTTGACCGATATTAAAATTTTAAGCATTAGAAAAGTAATAATTTCTTCAATCAATCAATACAAAGACGACAGCAACAAACCAGAAACAATCATGAAGTTTAGACAGGACGTACAAAATTCCTTGTTACATGCATTTGGTAATCATGAACATTGTAAAGACTTTTATTGTTCCAAAGAAAAAACAGTGCAAAATAATATCGCAATAGAAAACACCACATCTAGATAATATTCATGAACACTGTAAAAGAAAATCCATTTCCCCAATTGGCTCTGAGCCCAAAAGTAAAAGACGAATGTGTGAAGACTTGGAAAACCAAAAAGAAAATCTCCCATGTTGTAGCCGACAGCTAACTTTTGAGGAATTCTAATGTAGTATTCTAATGTAGTACGCTGCGGCAGGTTATATAGAAGACTGAGGAGTATAATCAGCCACTTTGCTTGGCGTTCGTGGACTATGAGAAAGCCTTTGATTCGATTGAAACCTAAGCGGTGCTGCAGTCTCCCCAAAGGTGCCAAGTTGACTATAGGTATATCGAGGTGTTGAGGTACTTATACAAATATGCCACCATGTCGATCCGAGTACAGAACCAGAGCACAAATCCTATCCAACTGCAGCGTGGTGGGAGACAGGGAGACGTTATCTCTCCGAAACAGTTCACAGCTGCGTTGGAGGACATCTTTAAGCTCTTGGACTGGAAAGGACTCGGCATCAACATTAATGGCCAGTACCTAACACACTTTCGTTTTGCCGATGATGTAGTCCTTATGGCTGAGACCATGGAAGAGCTGAACACAATGCTCGAAGATCTCCGTAGTGCTTCCCAAAGAGTGGGTCTCAGGATGAACATGGATAAGACAAAAATTATGTCAAATGCCCATGTTGTACCCTCTCCAGTTCATGTTGGGAACACTACACTTGAAGTTGTTCACCATTACGTATACCTAAGACAGACAGTCCAGTTAGGTAAGTCCAACTTCGATAAAGAGATCTCTCGTCGAATCCAACTCGGGTGGGCAGCATTCGAGAAGCTTCGAAAAATCTTCGCGTCCGACTTACCTCAGTATCTCAAGACGAAAGTCTATGAACAGTGTGTGTTGCTAGTGATGACTTACGGCAGTGAAACGTGGTCGCTAACTATGGGTCTCATAATGAGGCTCAAGGTCACCCAGCGTGCAATTGAGAGAGCCATGCTTGGCGTTTCCCTGCGTGATCGAATCAGAAACGAGGAGATCCGCAGGAGAACTAAAGTAACCAACATCGCTCGAAGGGTTGCTCAGCTGAAGTGGCAATGGGCGGGACACATAGCGAGAAGAACCGATGGCCGTTGAGGCGGAAAGTTTCTGGAATGGCGACCGCGCACCAGACGACGCGGCGCTCCGTGGGTAGGCCCCCGACAAGGTGGACCGACTATCTGGTGAAGGTTGCGGAAAGCCACTGGATGCGGGCAGCGCAGGACCGATCGTCGTGGAGACCCTTAGGGGAGGCCTATACCCAGCAGTGGGGGTCGTGCAGCTGAATGTAGTATACCTAGGCGAGTATAATCCTTTGTACACAATCTCAACAACTATCCTCATTAACTTTGACTGGGTGATTTTCCATAACTTTCTATTATCAGCTGGGGGCTGATGTTGGGTGTTTAAGTTTCGTTTAAGAAATCAATTTTATCTTAATTTGCTTGTCTTAAGGTTAGAATTAGTAGTGCTATTAACTAGAATTTGTGGTTAGTAATTCTGCACCCAATGGCCTAAATGCAGCCGGGTGAATAATGTTCAATTCCTAAGTTATTTGTTCTGCAAATTAGGGGCTGTAATAAGGAAATACACGCTGAAATTTTAATCATTTGGTTCCCGCCGTGGGGTGGTTCCACTCATGATTACAAGTAGCTTTTACTATGGGGCCAACTTTCCTGCTCGCATAAAAAAATCAGCTGCTCCATACAAAAGTGCAGTACCTACTCGACCTTAATGTGTGGAACAGCTGATTTTTTTGCGAGCAGGAGAGTTGGCCCCATAGTAAAAGTTGCTTGTAATCATGAGTGGAACCACCCCACGGCAGGAACCAAATGATTAAAATTTCAGCGTGTATATTAGACCTAACTCGATCATCAAAACTTTACGGCTATATACAGGGTGTTCTTAAATATGTTTTTAATTATTTTGTTTTTCTTATAATAGATGTAAATAAGTAATAAGAATTAAAATCTCACTTTTGTTTAGTCATAGAAACAGAAAAAAAATCAATATAAAAAAAATATGTTTATTGAATTCCACTTCTTGGAAAACGCTTAAAAAAGTTTCAAATAATTAAAACGATTTCGTACTAGTTGATTATAATTGTTTATTAAACCAAGGTTTGTTGTTTGTTACGTCATTTAATAATATATTTATATTCTAAGTTGATTAATATCTACAGGAAATGTGTAAGTTTCAATGTGTCTTGTTATGGGAATCATAATTTTTAAGCCTTTTGTTGTATTATCATTATTGAGAGTTACCAAATTAATATTTTTTTATTTCATACAAACATGGTTGTTTTATTTTGTAACATCCTGTACCCGGCTGGAATTAGGGTTTTTCGCCCTTCATGCATTTAAACGCTTCTATATTTTTTATTCCACAATACTTCGTAATACTAAATACTATAAGCGTTTTTTTGTTTGTTTAGTCTACTAGTCCATTTGTTTGTTTGTTACACCTTCACAACGTAACTACTGAACCGATCATCATGAAATTTTGCATACGTTGTCAGGGGTGCAGAAAAGGACATAGGGTACCTTTCACCCAGAATAAGCGTACAGTTCTCGAGGGATAGCAAAAAACTGTCCACGCAGACGAAGTCAGGGGCGGCCGCTAGTTTGCGTAATAAAGATAAATCAAGCTAACTAAAACTGTATCAACAATATTTTTAAGACCGCAATTGTGGCAACAACAGCAATTCAAAGTTGTAAAATCCTTGGGGGGCTGGTATTAGGCATATTTACCCTACTATATTATATTAAAATATAAGAAAATTTTATTTTTATTTTTAATCCTTATTTTTATTTATCTACTAGCTTTCTTCCAACCCTTAGATTAACCCTATTTTTGTCAATTCAAGCCTATTTTTGCAATAAAATGTGGCCTATGTCCTTTTTCATAGTTTCTGTACCAAATTTCGTCAAATCCGGGTCAATGGTTTAGGTGTGAAAGCGTAACAGACAGCCAGAGTTTAGGTATTTTCTCATAATTATCTAGCTTTCTGCCTGCGGCTTTTCCTGCGTGGAATTCGGTGATATCGCTTCCCCAAAGCCTATTTTCGCGCCGAAATGTTTGTTTGTCTCTGTAGCAAAATTCATTAAAATCAGATCAGTACTTGATACCCGCGGCTTCGCCCGCGCACCTTCAAAGGCTATTTTCGCGACAAAATGTCTGTTTTATCTCTGCACCAAATTTTACAATAATTTGCTCAGTATAAAATGTAGTCTATGTCTTGATCTCCGTACCCAATTTCATCATATGGTTTAGGTGTGAAAGCATAGACAGACAAATTTACGCATTTCTTAGTGTTAGTATTAGAAGCGATGTAGGTAGTAGGTAAACGCCCGCCTCGTCGCTCTACGTCTAGCAAGACTTGATGTCGACAGCAAGTCTCGCTAGGAGTCGCGCAACTCCGCAGTTTTTAGAGTTTCGTCGCAGCCTTACTCCAAAAATGCAAAATAGCAAAATTATTATGTGCCAATAGAATAAGCTTAGCAAAAAGGCAACACAGTGCACAAAGTGGAAATAATATCATGTAAATAATTTCTCACAAGAAATACCAAGGGATAGTAAAGGGATAGTAGGTACCCCAAAGACTAATTTTTTATAAAAATAGACCATCACTGTGGGAAAAATTTTCAAAGAAACTTTCTTGGAAATCGATTTTGGACTCATAAAGTCCACGCGTACGAAGTCGCAGGCATCAGCTAGTCTCAAAATATAATTCTAAGTTTTGTTCACCCTGATCAGAGAACATGACATTTATTCATAACAGCAAATAATTTAAAAACAAACAAAAATGTTCTAAATGCGGCCCAGTCTACATCGCTACGTCAACTACACTGGCAGGGGAGGTGCGGCGCGGGAGGGGCGCCGCTGCTCGTGCACACCGCGCTTCGTCTGCCGCACCCCCTCAAAAACCTAAAAATTCGATTAAGCAGCGCCTTAAGTAAAACCTTTGTCGTGGCATTTTGCGGGCGATTATCGCCGCGATTAACGCCGCGATTAGCTACCGTAAAGTCGCCCGTGAGCGGTTACGCCTCATTGGATAATAATAAAGTAAACTATGTCCGAAATAATTCAGACACCAGTATAGTATTATTTTAACTGTACTGTTTGAAGCACATCCTTATCCTTACTAATATTATAAATGCGAAAGTCCGTTTGTTTCTTAATACGCCTTCACATCTTAACTGCTCAACCAATTTTTACGAAATCTTACATACACATTGTCAGGGGTACAGAGAAAGATAGGGTAACTTTCATCCAGAAAAAAAGTACTTTTCCCGAGGGATCGTATAAAAAACTTTCCACGCAGACGAACTAGTATATATGTACCATAAAACCTTAATGGTGTGTATTCACACAGTCACCATTTCGTTCCTTTTGCGCTTTCATTAGAGGCATGCCTCAAGGCATGCAATGGCGCATACCCTGTCTCCTCAAAAAAAAACGTCAAAATGCGTTTGATGCAAGATGATTTGAAAGTAGAAGTCGAAAGAGAAGAGGAACGGAAAAGTGTATCGGAGAAAATACACCAAAAGCGCTGAAAAGTAAAAAAAACTTAGAGCACTTTCACAAAAGTATAGGCGTTTTAGGGCTATTTGCATTAAACTTAAGAACCACCTAAGTCTTTTCCTAAGTATAACTCGACCAGATAAATAGACGTACGACAGATCTAGACAGGCAAGTTCATATCACCGTTTTTGGTCGAGTTGTTGTTAGGAAAAAACCTATATTCTTAAGTTCAGTGCAAACGGCTGTTAGTTGTGGCGTAAGAGCGGCGTAAGCCGTGCGTCTGTCATACATATTCATACATAGACGCGTGGTAGACGCGCGTCTATCATGCCGCAGCGGCGGCGTAAACGTGGCGTATGCCATGTGTCTGCGATATCCATACATAATAGGTATTATGCATGGATATGGCAGACGCACGGCTTACATTACGCTTACGCCGCGACTAGATCGCCTATATGTGAAAGCGCTCTTTAAAGTTGGCAAAAGTCAAGTCGTGTAACCAACCTAAAAGAATTAAATGTCTTTTAGTTGCATAATAATTTTTTCAACACACTTGCTCGTAAAGTGAGCCCTAATACATCGCTTTTAGGGCTATAAACCGAACTATAATAAACGCGTGCAATAATATATAAAACACTAGTTGGTTATAGAATTATCCCTACAAAGTTAAAAAGGTACCTTACTGCAAGTTCTATGCGAGTAAACAGAGCATTTCCAATTTACCGGGTAATACAGTTATTTTTTTAGTAACAACAAAGAGGTTTTATGCCGCTGAAAATTAGTTGCATTTTTGGAATAAATAAATGTGTAGGTCCTTAATTAAGTTAAACAAATATTTATTTTTATCAAATTATTTCTTATTTACAATATTTTGTTAAAAAATATTAAAATATTAGCATTATGTAGAAAAATAAAACAAAATATTCTTTAAAAAATTTTTTCTTCTTCACAAAGTCACGGACCTATCAAACCACCCTCATATGTTTGCTGTTGGTTGACGGAAAGAGAATAATTTTAGCTGTAAGTCCGCCATTTGTACCTTACTTTATGTATATTCATTCAATAAAATTATACAAAATAAATATTGTTTGAAAAGAAAATGTTGATGATGTTTCACTCATAAGTATAAAAAATATTGCAATCGTTTACACTTTTACACTCTCGTTTGCAATCACATAATTTCAATTTATTCAAATATATTTTCTATAAAAAAATCCTGACATCCCTACACCAACCATAATAGATTTTATTAAACATTGAATTGTTTTCGTGATCGATTACAGTGCTCCGATTTATGAAATTGTGATATTTGCCTGTAGTTTCGCAGATATGATAGGTACGCGGAAAATGTGCGTCTGCCAGGAGGATTCAAAGGTTTTGAAATGGTTGCTTATTGTTAACATTGAAACAACCAGTTCCATGGTAGCTGTAATGTCCGAGCGAGGGCTTGTCGCGTTCCTCCTCCTCGTCGTCATAAAAAGCATCCAAACGAGTGTTATAATGAATGTACTGAATTTCTTAACGTAACTGGTCGCGCGTGGGCACGGGTAGCGCGATATCGCTCGGATATTGTAGTTACTTGGTACTTATGACACTTTTTGTTATAATATTAATAGTAAGCTGTTTCAGAACCTTTTATAGAGGATTTTTGAAACACGTCGAGCAAATTAGCAAATTCTTGTGTTTTTAAGTGTTTGAGCATGTAACTCATGTGAGTGAATATTTGTATTAATACCAAAAACATGCAAAAGCATGGGTGTAGATAAATAATATAATTTAATAATAATACCGGTTATGACTAATAAATAAGCAGTGATAACCATAATAGGTGCTATGTAATTTCAATGGATTTCTCTGATTCTTTGGCCCAGTGCCAAATTACACGGATTTCCAATTAGATAATGGCTTTTCGGTAAAGGTTGTTATTAAGGTAATGTGTTTCTGTAAATAACGATGTGGTTTTAATGTTCAAATCGGAATGTTTTGTGTTTGTTAGATTAGTACGGTGTTTTATGTAACTAAATAAAATAAAAAAGTACCTACACTAATTTAGTTTCATGCCATGAACTTATAAACCGCTACATACAAAGTACGGTTGAAGTGGTTAAATGAATTAAAATAACGGGTTTTATAATTAAGTTTCATACATAGGTAAGTATATATAACACCCTTGATTGTCATAATGATGCCATGAACTTATATACTGCTACATTGGTACAATACATACCGCAATACATGTAGTGGTTAAATAAATTAAACTAATTTGTACTCGGTTTGGTTGGTGGTATAGGGCTTATTTCAAATCCGCCTGGCTAGCGACCACCATCTTACCTAAGTCTGACGCCATAACAACAATTTAAAAATTGTTGTATTCCGGCAGTTAGAGGTAAGATAGCCAGTTAATCAGTGATGAGGATTCCGGGTGTAGTGCGCTTCCACCTTCGGCCTTATTGTCACTTAACATCATGTGAGGTGGAGGCCAAGCACTATTCCGTTGTGCATAAAAAAAAGTATTTTTTTCCATACAATTAGTTACTTCCTCTAGTTCATCATCATCATCAGCCTATCATCGTCCACTCCTGAACATAGGCCTCTCCGATTGCATACCACTGAGCACGATCCGCGGCTATACTCATCCAGTTTATGCCAGCCACCTTGCGAAGATCGTCGCTCCACCTTGTCTGAGGGCATCCCACACTACGTTTGCCGATACGCGGTCTCCACTCAAGAACTCGTCTGCCCTAGCGGGCATCGGTTCTACGGCTAATATGGCCGGCCCACTGCCACTTCAGCTTGCTAATCCGGTGGGCTATGTCGATGACTTTAGTTCTTTGTCGGATCACCTCGTTCCGGACCCGATCTCTCAGAGAACGTTTTCTCTCTCAGAGAACGTCTTCCTCTAGTTATTTGAACGGAAAAATATACACTCTTCCGTTCTAAAAATCTCATTTGACAATCGGGAATCCAAACCAAAACTACTATTAAAAAAACTATTTATTCCACCCGATAGCTTGTTAGGGCCCAATAGTTACAAGGAAGTGATAAACTAAAGCGGAATTCACATTAGTGTCCGAAACGTAGGGCTAACGAACCCGCGGCTGCACAGACGGGCGGTCAAAACGTTGTGATATAAAAGTTCCTAAAACTATAACCTTGACAAAAAAACTATGTTGTCCTGCTTTTTCGTCTTTGTTCTTTGTTTTATTGTATACTACTCATTTATTTTCTTTGTACTAATTGTGTTGCTAATTAATGTTTTCTTTCTTTCATTCTTATTTCATTTCATGACCATTCTCATAAATTATTTTGTTACAATGGTATTAACACTGCCATTTACGTAATGTCATTTTTTACCATATTAACTTTCTAGTAAGCGACGTTATGGCAACATTTCCATGGAATCTCGGTACCTACGGTAACGTTTTTCTTGTAAATTTCAACACAAATAGTCAAACATTTACATAAGAAATATGTAATTTATTTGACGCATGTAACAAAGCTATTATTTTAATTTAGTTAGTACTAGCGACCCGCCCTCGCTTCGCTTCGGTGTAGCGTGGAATTTGACACCATGTTTATACATATAAACCTTCCTCTTGAATTACTCTATCTATTAAAAAACCGCATCAAAATCCGTTGCGTAGTTTTAAAGATTTAAGCATACATAGGAATAATATAGGGATAGAGAAAGCGACTTTGTTTTATACTATGTAGTGATTAAAATAAATCGTAGCAGATTTGTTGTGCCGCCAACATAAAAAAATGTTTAAGAAATATTTTAACCGCCCGTCTGCACAGTACAATCGTTTTGTTTGTAAACGAGCGACCCAATCTCAAATATTTGTCATACACAGAAAGAAATCAGTGTTTGTTAAACCGGGAATCGAATGAGTCGAGTTATGACCGCACCTGTTAGATAAAAAGTTATGAATGTCATAATCATAAAACACACCGAAGAAAAAAGTATTTAAAAAATACAGGTTTATTATAATAAAAAACCTAATTCAACACCAAATGCGTTTCAAGCAGAAAAAAAACGTCTGTACTTACTTAATACATCCCCGCAAATTAGTAATGAACCTGGCGGCCATATTTTTAACCTCAAAAACGATTAAAAATTGTATTTTTTTAAATACCCTGTTTTATTAAAAATTATAGTTGAATAATTAATATATTAAATTACATATTAGAATTTTATTGTAACATGACATTTTAAGTTGCGGGTGACGTCAACGTGTGTGTTAATGTAACAATGTTCCATCGTATTATCAATTTGCGAGGAATGTACATTCGAGACTCTTTTGGCGCCATTTGTCAAGTTCGGTTCGGTGTCTTTTTTAATTATTTGCAAATTGATTCATAGTGGATATTGTGTCTTAAAATTGGTGCAGTTCTGTGGTACAAGTGTCTACACAACTGAACAATATGTGGGATAATTGAAATAGGCGCGATCTTGGTTGTGTGAAGCTGAGACTTTTACTGTAGTGGTGGCTACCTCGGCAGAACTTACCAAGTAAACTGTCTTGATATACTTGGTGCCAAATGCTGCAAGCAGCATTGGAATGCGATGCACCCGCATTTTAATGTAAACTGAAACAATCTATCATTGAAATATTCAACACTTGACACTGGCAAAAATTACTTCCAAGAGGAAAGTAGATTGCCAAAACAAAAATAAGAAGAAGAAGAAAAATGTACATTCGACAGATACACTAGCAGAAATGATCCCATACAATACACACAATAATGCGAGAAAATCGCGGTTCGATCAAAAAAACATTATTTTTGATTTAATGACTTCTGAAAAAGATTAATTATGAAGACGATTTATGTTTACAATTTTTTTAGAATAGCTGCTGGTATGCAAAACGTTAATCGAATTCATTTATCTAATATATACTTAAAACCTATTTAATTTCACAGTCAAACACTAAACCGTGCTTCATACAACTGTCAAACACCACGAGTGTATGTTTTGGTCTGTCACTCGCGTCTGGGTGTTGAATCAAGCAACGACATACAAACAAACAGAATCGCACTTATTTGTTGTACAAACAGTAATTAACTACTTGGCGTTGCATACCGGTTAAGCTACTTAACTTTAACTAAACAATGGAAAGAAAGTTGAATGGTTTGTAAAGAGATTTTTATTATTGAAACAAGCTGCCGCCCGCGAATTCACTCGTGTGTTTTTTTCTTTAGAGATGCTTATAGTTAGGGCTGCCATCTCAAAAACCTGCCGCCCAGGACCGGAAGCGTAAAAACCCCGGATTTTGGAGCCTTAACCCCGGTCATTTGATTTTTTTTATTTTAATAGTTTATTTAATAGTTTATTTGGAACCATTAAACAATTGTTTCACTTAAACGTTATTTTAACTGTTAGCTTGGTTAAAAAATACATTTTACCCAATACTTGACAAAAAAAATTATGGAATCAATACAACTTTGTGGAGGGCCA
The DNA here is from genome assembly GCA_943789525.1 of Agriphila geniculea. NCBI lineage: Eukaryota > Metazoa > Arthropoda > Insecta > Lepidoptera > Crambidae > Agriphila > Agriphila geniculea. The sequence goes on along the minus strand of OX038894.1, from coordinate 2,306,140 downwards.
GGGTCCAGGTTTAGTTGTTTTGTAACCTTAGCGGGCCAAAATAAATGGCCAAATTGCCAGGGGCGGCCCGCAAATGAAAAAAAAAATGGCCGCTCAGCGAGATTTTTTGCGGGGTGCGCGGTGCCACGCGTAGTGAAGTGAGGCGCCCGGTATATAGTGGATGCGCTGAATATAGTACTTTTTTGAGCGGAGTTTGATTCAATAGATAGTCCGGGTTTTACCCGGACTACAATCAAAACCCCATCCGGACGCTCCCCGGACGCTCTCCAAACTAGGACAAATCCGGGGAAACCCGGACGGATGGCAGCCCTACTTATAATAATACCTACATTCTTTAGCCCAATGTCACACCACACCCCGGGCACTCCATACAAGCGTCGCGTTTCAACTACCAGACGCCACACAGTGACGCTTTGCACACGCGCAACCGTGTGCGAGCTATTGAATGAGCACACGGATCGACACACGGAACTCGCGCGGTGGGCGCCGTTGGGGTGAGGTATTTGATTGTGGGGCGGGGCGGAGAGTTTCCTTTCTGTACAGTAGTACTTATATCTATTCTGTGCCAATGTTACCACTGGACATATTCGATTATCACAAATTAAAAACATTGCTGTTATTAATCTTTTTTTTATGCACAATGGGATAGTGCTTGGCCTTCACCTCACCTGATGTTAAGTGAGGATAAGGCCGAAGGTGGAAGCGCACTACACCTGTCCGGAATCACCACTGAGGAACTGGCTATTTTACCTCTAACTTCCGAAACACAACAATGTTTTAATTGTTGTTATGGCGTCAGACTTAGGTAAGATGGTTGCAGCTAGCCCAACGTACTTGAAATAAGTTTTACCACCAACCAGAGTACAAATTGTACGCCCCTTGGGAATCGAACCCGTGACCTCTGCGTCTTACACAACCACTAGACTACAGAGGCAGTTGAAATCAATTCTGCGAATAGAGTGGCCACATAATTAAGGACGCCAATTTGATTTTCATACAGACGAGGTAACTTTAAAGACCAGACCCCGAATTACGTAAGGCTGTTGCTAACAATTCTCGATTGAAATCGCAGTTGCATTGCTGCTTTAAGTAAGATAGTTGTCACATTGGTTCTTACTAAAGCAGCAATGTCACTGCGATTTCTGTCAAGGTTGATTGCAACAAAGTTAGACAATCAGCCTACAGACCCCGAATTACATAAGTCTGTTGCTAACAATTCTCGATTGAAATAGATTGAAAGCGCAGTTACATTTCTGCTTTAAATAAGATAGTTGTCACATTGGTTCTTACTAAAGCAGCAATGTCACTGCGATTTCTGTCAAAGTTGATTGCGGCAAAGTTAGATAATCAGCCCCCTGTTCTCTGCCATGTATTGACCTAGCTGTGATCTGAAGATGACCATTCAGGGAGTGAATGGAGGAGATCCAATTTGCTATACACACCCAACTGATCTGATCAACATTCTAAGAGATGTATTTGTCAATATACTAGCTAGATAATATCAGTAATACACACGGGGTAACCACCTGCGGGCGGGAGATGAGTAACAGTATTTTGATCGGCATTTTCCATGGTGACTCTATTCCAGAAAAGGACACTTCCAGTTTACAAGCGATTATCGGTAAAAAGCCCTATGCGAACTTTCCTAGCAAGTCACCCGGAAAAACGACCCATGTAAATACCCCATAAGACATATAAATAAATAACAGTATTTTAAAGTTCAGTAATAAAAAGAAGTTTCAAACTTTCGCTATTATTTTAAAGAGCTGTAATAAATCAAAACTTTGGTGGAAATTAATTTTATGCTTGTTCTGTTTTGTCGTAAAAGTGCAATAAAAAGTTCCACTCTAAATCTCGTATGCTCAGTAAAGGCGTGTCTCCTGCGCTTAATTTTCAACAAAACATGTTGAAAAAACATTGTTTTCAAAACATTGTTTTCAAAACCGCACGTCCGCTGCGCCTAGGTTTTGTTTTGAAAACATGTTTTGTTAGAAAATTTTCGGCCAATCACGGCTCAGTCTCGAAAATGAGTTCCGACGAAGAAGACGTCGTCAGTCACAGCCCGTAAAACCTACCGTGTAATGGCTACCTTATACTTTGCCACCGTAACATCCCAAAGTAGCGGTCTTTCTCTGAGTAACTCAAATAAAAATAAAGTACTCTCCTTATTCCACTCCATCACTACAATTACACGAATCACACAGTGGCACACGAACGCAGGCGAGACGTCTGCATCTAGTGAGCGCTAACACAAAATGAGTTACTTCCCCTCCCCGCAGGCGAGAGCGGGGGATGTTTTCCGTTCGTCGCGGCAAACATGTTTTGTGTTTTTGCAAAACAAAACTCATAGGCCACGCCCCAAACATGTTGAGAAAACATTGTTTTGATGTTTGAAAACACAAAAACACGGCGCAGGAGACCCGGCCTAACTATTATAGTACATTATGATACAAGTTACTGATATGATTACCATCGGAAGTGTGTCGACCAGGGTGGCGTACCTTATACTCAGAATATCCAAACGGTATTCGTTGAATGTCATACAGGTTTACGCACCGACCTCGACGCACCAAGATGACGAAGTGGAGGCTATGTATGAGGAGATCTCTAAAGCCATGCATAGCTACAAAACCCACTACACCGTTGTGATGGGGGACTTCAATGCAAAGTTGGGGAAACGATGCGGTGATGAGCTGAGAGTGGGGCAATTTGGAGTTGGGCAACGGAATGACAGAGGCCAGATGCTAGCCGACTTTATGGAGAAGGAGAACCTCTTTATGATGAACTCATTCTTCAGAAAGCCGGAAAGCCGGAAGTGGACTTGGGTCAGTCCGGACGGTACAGTCAGAAATGAGATTGATTTTATCATGTCGACGAAAAAGCAAATATTCAATGATGTCACTGTGATCAACGCCGTTAAGACGGGGAGCGATCACCGATTGGTACGTGGCACATTGAATATCAACATAAAGCTGGAAAGATCTCGACTGATAAAATCAACACTCCGACCATTGCCGGCCCATATCCAAAACCCCGAGAGCTTTCAACTCGAACTCCAAAACCGTTTCGAAGCCCTTGAGAACAGCATAGATGTGGACGATCTAAACAATATGGTGGTGGATACTGTCCGTACGGTAGGGTCCAAGTTCTTCAAGACCCGCCGTCCCAAGCTAAAGAAACTCTCCGACCACACACTCCTACTCATGGATCAGAGACGTGAAATGAGGCTCCAGAGTTCAGTAGGTGCTAATCGTTATCGGCAGCTTAATAGACAGATATCTAAGTCTTTGACGAGCGACCTTCGCCAATTTAATACGAATCGTATTAAAGAGGCTATCGAGCGGAACAAAGGCTCCAAAGTGTTCGCGAGAGATCTGTCTATTGGGCAAAGCCAGATGACGAAGCTGAAAACTGACGACGGACGCATCATCTCAGCGAAGCCTGAAATCCTTAGGGAGATCGAGAGTTTCTATGGGCAGTTATATTCCACGCAGACACCCGTTGAAAGCAAGGCTAAAGACCCCAGAGCCAAGCTTACCCGACACTATACCCAAGATATCCCGGACGTCAGCATGTACGAGATTAGTATGGCTCTCAAACAGCTGAAAAACAACAAGGCGGCGGGCGACGACGGAATCACTACAGAACTTCTGAGAGCGGGCGGTAAGCCGATACTTAAAGTCCTCCAGAAGCTTTTCAATTCCGTCATCGTCGAGGGCAGAACGCCGAAGACATGGAACATAAGTGAGGTGATTTTGTTCTTTAAAAAGGGTGACAAGTCCCTCTTAAAGAACTATAGACCCATCTCGCTTCTGAGTCATGTCTATAAGCTGTTTTCGAGAGTCCTTACGAACCGTCTCGCTCGCAAATTCGACGACTTCCAACCTCCCGAACAAGCCGGGTTCCGAAAAGGCTTTAGCACCATAGACCACATCCATACGCTGCGGCAGGTCATACAGAAGACCGAGGAGTATAATCTGCCACTTTGCTTGGCGTTCGTGGATTATGAGAAAGCCTTCGATTCGATTGAAACCTGGGCGGTGCTGCAGTCTCTCCAAAGGTGCCAAGTGGACTACAGGTATATCGAGGTGTTGAGGTATTTATACAAAAATGCCACCATGTCGGTCCGAGTACAGAACCAGAGAACAAATCCTATCCAACTGCAGCGAGGTGTGAGACAGGGAGATGTTATTTCTCCGAAACTGTTCACAGCTGCGTTGGAGGATATCTTTAAACTCTTAGACTGGAAAGGACTCGGCATCAACATTAATGGCCAATACCTAACACACCTTCGTTTTGCCGATGATATAGTTCTAATGGCTGAGACGTTGGAGGACCTGAACACAATGCTCGAAGATCTCCGTAGTGCTTCCCAAAGAGTGGGTCTTAAAATGAACATGGATAAGACGAAAATCATGTCGAATGCCCATGTTGTGCCCGCTCCAGTTCATGTTGGGAACACTGCACTTGAAGCTGTTGACCATTATGTATACCTAGGACAGGCAGTCCAGTTAGGTAGGTCCAACTTTGAGAAGGAGATCTCTCGTCGAATCCAACTCGGATGGGCAGCATTCGGGAAGCTCCGAAAAATCTTCGTGTCCGATTTACCTCAGTGTCTCAAGACGAAAGTCTATGACCAGTGTGTGTTGCCAGTGATGACTTACGGCAGTGAAACGTGGTCGCTAACTATGGGTCTCATAAGGAGGCTCAAGGTCACCCAGCGTGCAATGGAGAGAGCCATGCTCGGCATTTCCCTGCGTGATCGAATCAGAAATGAGGAGATCCGCAGGCGAACTAAAGTAACCGACATCGCTCGAAGGATTGCTCAGCTAAAGTGGCAGTGGGCTGGACACATAGCGAGAAGAACCGATGGCCGTTGGGGCGGAAAGGTTCTGGAATGGCGACCGCGCACCGGACGACGCTCCGTGGGTAGGCCCCCGACAAGGTGGACCGACGATCTGGTGAAGATTGCCGGAAGCCACTCGATGTGGGAAGCGCAGGACCGATCGTCGTGGAAATCCTTGGGGGAGGCCTATACCCAGCAGTGGGTGTCGTGCGGCTGATATGATGATGATGATGATACAAGTTAGCTTAGGTTACTTATTGCACACAAGGCTGTGGGTTGCAGCCCGAGCCGTAGGCGAGGGCGTAACTCAGCCAAGTGTACAATAAGTAAGAGCTCACGAGTTTCATACGACGTTTTTCAACACATTTGCGAGGAAAAAACAAAGTAATTTACCACACAGCAACAAATACGACAAAAACGAAATGATAATCATGATGAGAAAAGGCGCGCAGGTTTTTTTTTTGTTTTTTTCACACGCCCAATGCAAGACTATTTTGCGAACAAAGGGGTTAGTGAGCATACATCCTACTTCAAATTATAAATTTAGGTAATAAAATCTCCTTTCAGCTCTATACACTTCGACCAACGATGTTCCAACTTCTTCAACCCATCCAAAAAATAGTTTTTATCAAACCCTGAAAAATAGGCTCCTGTTTTAGCTATCACTTCTTCATTGGATGAAAATCTTTATCCACCAAGCCATTTCATCATGTTTGGGAAGAGGAAAAAGTCACACGGGGCCAAATCTGGTGAAAACGGGGGGTGTGGCAATAGGTCGTATCGCAATTCCACAAGTTTTGATGTTGCGGTTGCCGACGAGTAGGCCGGAGCATTGTCGTGATGAAATAAAACTTTTTTCTTTGCTAGATGCGGTCTTTTCTTCAGCAGCTCTATATTGAATCTATCCAACAAAGCAACATGGTAAGCTCCGGTAATTGTCTTGCCTTTCTCCAAAAAATCGATGTAAATAACACCTTTGCTGTCCTAAAAGACAGTGGCCGTCTCTTTACCAGCCGAACAAACAGTTTTTGCCTTCTCCGTGGCACGTTCACCGGTAGAAGTCCACTGTTTTGACTGTTGCTTCGTCTTTGGCGTATATGGTGGACCCACGTTTCGTCAAGTGTTACGTACCGACGAAAAAAATCACTTGGATTGCGGTTATACAAACCTAGCATTGTTTAGAAGTTGTTACACGAGTTCGTTTTTGGCCGACTGTCACCAAACGCGGCACCCATCTTGCAAAAAGGTTTTTCATGCCGAGAATATCGAGCAAAATATGAAAAATTCGTTCGGTAGAGATGTGAATAGCATCAGCTATCTCGCGTATCTTCACTTGTCGGTCTGCCATAACAATGTCGTGGATTTGCTAACAATATCTTCAGTGGTGACCTCAATCGGTCTTCCTGGGCCGTCGGCGACAGTTGTGGTAGTACGACCACAACGAAATTCAGTAAACCACTTATGAACCATTCCATGAGATGGAGCAGAGTCCCCATAATATTTTTTCAGTTTATCCTCCTTCTGCTTAATGGTTTTACCACGTAAAAAGTAGTATTTTATCAATACGCAAAATTCGTTTTTCTCCGTTATAAAAGAATATCCCGATCTCACTTGCATAAATCCTTCCATTTTTTTTAATTTCGCGCCAATTTAAAAAATGCAACAGCATAAGCTCAGCAAAGAGTTCTAAATTAAGACAGGAAAATTGAATTATGAAAAAATATTGTATTCAACCTTAGCGCTATCGCACACGGGCAACTTTTGTCTCCGCAACTTTTTTGTCTCTCACGTGATTTGTATGAAAAGTTGCAGACGACCGTGTCGCTTCGTGTGCGCGCTTCCATATAAACCCGTGGACTTGATGTGAGAGACAAAACAGTTGCTGGGAGACTAACACCCAATTGCACTAAACTTAAGAATCGCCTAAGTCTTTTCTTAACTACAACTCGACCAAGTTAAGTAGGCGAATGACAGCTACATGACCGCTAAGTTTGACACCGTTTTAATTTGGTCGTGTTGTAGTTAGGAACAGACTTAGGCGATCCTTAAGTTTAGTGCAATCGGGTGTAAGTTGCCCGTGTGCGATAGCGCTTAAAGTCACGGACATATCAAACTGCCCTCGTATAGTCACGAATGTGATTAAAACAAAGAGAAATTCACAACATTGAACACGATTTGTAAAATTTGTTAATTAACACCTCTTACCTAAAATTAAATCTCATAAGAGAATTTTATTGTAATAAAAACCCTTCCTGATCATACTGCCAAAAAGCAAATAGACTAAGAGGGCAAAATGACCAAAACGCAGAATGACTAACTTACAGAATGACGTCGACACAATTTAGTGACATCATGAACTCGACAGTAAACTGTAGTAGTTATAACAAGATTTCGCCCCCACTTGAATATTCTCACATGTTTACTTTTGGGTTAATACAAGGTTAATACATCCAGAAATGTTATTGTACGCACAAAGACATGTGTACTCTGCCAGCCATTTTCATGTTTAACGTAGACCTAATAGAATACACGACAGGAAGTTCACATGTGGGTATTTGTTATGGTTTGATGTTCACATATTTTATTTTATCGTCGAAACATAAATAATGGATGGATGGGAGGGTGGATTGCAGCCGTTAACCACCAGTCCGGTTAAAGACTGCATTTGTAGCCGTTGACACGTGCCTTGAGAAGCACGGAGAAGCTTTAGAATTTCAGATACATTTTTTATGTTAAGTAGGCAAGCGCTTGACCCCTACTAGCACGTGGTAAGCGATGATGCAATCTCCGATGAAACGTGCTTGCCTAGAAGCGCAGATAATATAATACTATACTAGTCTAGAAGTAACCTATTCATTCGCGACTTGAAGGTCCCCAGATTGTACCTATCTCTATCTCCTTGTTTCAGTCTGTGTTGAGCAAAATGCTTAATGCAAGTCTTTGGATTATCCACCTAAAAACGGTGGCGCAAATTCGTACGTCTGGTTGTCCAATGGAAGAAAGGAGATGGCGGAATTAGGTTGTGTAATTGATAAAAAAAAGATAAACTTTTGGTCACCCATCCCATGAAAATGCGCTTACCTACACTTTACCTACTGCGCCATCAATCTCCTCAGTGTGTCCTCAGTGTTTCTTTTTACCAGATCATAATTCCATTAGGTTTGTCTACGTGTTAATTTAGTTTAGGTCTATGGTCTCACAAGAAATTGCGTTTTTGGACGTCTTCATAATTTACTGTGGGGTTGGGTTGCCAGTTCAAATGTATGAGTTTGTTGAGATTTTGTAGGGAAATATGAAAATTTACACTTTATATTTTGGATTTTTGTGGAGTAAGGATGAAAATAAAAGTAAAATTAGTTAGTAATAAATATTTTTTGCTGAATTATAATACGTTTTTATCAAATGTTACGATATAAATAATCGACAGAGCGAGCGCGAAGCGCGAGCGAAGTGTCTCTGCTTCATCTTGGGCAAAAATACTATCTATCCCGCTGTCTTTCTGTCCAGCTGTCCGTTTGTTCTCTCTCCTCTACAGGTCGCATTTTTCAACCGTTGCTCATAAAATTTTGTGAGTAGATTAAATAATTATTTAGAATTTTGTTAGCAAATTTTTTCGTCGATTCAGTTTTTCGAAATTTTTCAAAATGGCGGTAATATCAGGCAAATAATTTTCAGCCATTTTGACAAACGTCACAAACGCGATGTTTACACTCTACAGAGCGACTAGTGGTAGGTACTATCGTCAACACTTCCGCATTACCACTCTTAAGGGGCTTATATAGGTCAACTAGCGCCACCAATACATTTATTTTTATTACTCGTAAACCAAGTAAATATTAAAAAAAAGGAAACAAACAATAACTCTTTAATATTTTTCATTCTTTGTACTAGTTTTAAAATGCATTTTGTTTTAAATGGACTTTAAAATTTACAGAAAGAATGAAAACTGTTGAAGAGTTATTCATAAAATGTTAGAGACAATTTAAGAGGGCATGGTGATTTCCTTTTTTTTTAATATTGACCTAGTTTACGTATGATAAAAATAAATGAATTGGCGGCGCTAGTTGACGGCTATAAGGGCCTTAAGGATTTAATCGCTTGCACCGTGCACACCGCATCGTCACTAACATACATACATACATTTAGTTCGTGCAGGGGCGGTACGCGCGCACTTAATTTTTTCTACTAAGTTTAAAGCACATGAGTTGCCGATCGTAATTAATATTATTTACCTCAGTATTTATACATGATCACGCATCACCTGCATTACTCATTTCACAGCTAGTCTGTTCCGTCGAGATACTGATTAAACTAAATTAATTGCACTACCGACATGTTCTGTGTGCAAAACAAATATTGAAAGTCAACATCCCGTCAGGATGCTGCATTCAGTCATAGTGAAAATGAGACCAGTATTTTATCTCCACACAACAAAAAACATGTTTTGTTCAAACCGTACACATAATATCTTAAATTTTTGGGTGCTTTTACTTAATAGATTGAGTTAGGAATACTTTTGGAAAGAATAAGGAATTTGAAATAATATTGTTGTTGAGTTGAGTAAGGAAAAAATAATAATTGGGATGTGACGTCATGTGATGAATACGGAACAACTCTGTCTCAGCCGTATAAGATAGATATTGTTATATACCTTTTTCATACCATAAACTTTTGGTGTTGTTTTGAATTTGTCATCGGACTGTCACTGGATTAAATGACTATGATTTCAATAAGTCGTGTATTTAAAACTGGCGACGAGATAATTATTTACAATGGTTAATACCGACCTCAGTAAATATAAAAAATCGCGAAGTTGTATGCGCGGTTTACTAACAAGAAAGGAAAACCAATTACTCAACGTTAGTACACTACAAGATTACGAAATTTCAAACGAGATACAAAATATTACAGAATTACAAAAAAAGTACGAAGAATGCCAGACAAATATAGAATACCTCACAGAAGAAGCGCATTTAGAGGCAGAAGTAGAAAATAGATTCGAATTTCAAGTTACAGTTACAAAGGTACTAAACATGCTACACAGGATGAAAAGGTCAATAATCACATCAAATAATGTAGACTAGCGGCCCGCCCCGGCTTCGCACGGGTGCAGTGCAATGTAGTTACTAATGTAAAACTTATTTGATTATACTACAGGATATCTACATATATACGATGTACGCAAGGGGTGTTAAAATATAATTGAAGTGTGTGTGTGTCTGTCTGAGGCCACCAGCTCCCAAACTTAAAGATCTATTTTATTGCGATTTTTATGTATAGTTTAAGAGAAGCGTACAGACGGCGGGAAGCGACTTTGTTTTATACTATGTTTAGCTTTTGCCCGTGGCTCCGCCCGCGTGGGAGTCGGTAATCGTTGTAAGTCTTCCCTTGGAAACCAATGATCGGCATGAAAAGAAGCCTGTGTTAAGTATTCCAGACTATAATCTATCCCTGTGCCAAAGGAGGTCGCTAATCACTCATACATTTCAGCCCATTGTATGTACCTGAGGTACATGTACACCAAAATGTAGGGAAAAATTCGAGGATTCCGAAAATAATGTTATTTTAGTACAATATTTACTTAAAACTAAGAAATAAATCATTAAAAGTGTAAACTACCTACTTGAAAAACAACGAAATTATATGGCAATACTGGATATTCACCTTCAGTTTAATAACGCAAATGGTTATTAAACTGAAGGTGAATATCTATATAGGTAGGTACATTTATATTAGTTAAACATGTTAAAAAAATCATTAACATCGGAATTAATAATTAACTTAAAGGCAAAAAAATCTAACCTCTCAAATCAACTGTTAGAACAGTATGTTTAATTTATGCCGGCAAGTAACAAAACGTCAAAAGAACTGTCAAACTAAACGTAATAAGAGAAACGTCATTTCGACTTCCGAGTTTAAATAAAAATCAACTTCAACTGACAATGTCACTTGTCAACTTGACAGTTTTTTCGAGTATCAAAGAGCGTACTGTTATGATATAATCTGTGTAATAGGTTCTTATACCGAGTGCATTTTTCAATTTTTTTTTTGTTGATTCTAAATAACCAGAAAAAAAAATTTATTGGTAAATTACTCAGAGTATTATACGGTATTTTTTTCCGCAGAGTGTACCTCGGTACATCATTTGGGCCATTTTTGGTGACATCCTTTCGTCTAAATCCGTTCACCCGTTCAGACGTGATTGAGTAACAAAATGAACAACATCCAAACATCAAAAATTTAACATTTTTACAATTTTGTGATATGTAGGTAATAGCTGCACCCCGCGGTTTTACCTGCGTAATCTGTTGATTCTGTAACCAAACTCGCATCTCACTTCGAACCTCACTTCACTTCGCGTGAATTGTTATTAGAAATTAGCTAACTGAATGAGCAATTTTACCGATTACAATAAATTTAGGTAGCTATGTAAAATATTTTGTGATGAAAAAAAATCTTATCATTATCTTATTTATGATTTAAAGTTCCCGTCCCGTGCAGTGAAGTGAGATTCGAAGTGGGGTTCAAGTTTGGTTACAGAAACGACGCCCTACTGTTCACGATTTTGTATTAGGTAGGTAGGTAGGTACTTAATAAAATTTCTTAGCAGTAATATAACAAAATAAGTATAATAATATTATGTAACATTTAATACTCATACTTAATAGTTTAGTAGGTATCTTCTTTTTAAATAAAAATCTATGTATGTTTATTTGTTCCTGGTTCCTGGCTAAAATAACGTGACATTGCAACTTAGATTATTTATATGTATATATATAAATAATCTAAGCATTGCAAATTATGTCGGGTGCAACTTATGTTGTGCATTATTATCCGGCTCTCAATTTCAACACTTTACACCACATTCCTTGTCACGTTAGATATCTGATATTTGCTAGATTTTGCCACGTTTTATAAGTAGACTAATATTTCGTTAAATAGGTAGTGAAAATCAGGATAACATCTTATACATACAACATGAAATGTCAGCTCGTGCGGTGACATAATTACAATCTCAGGGGAGGTGACAACCTGACAACTGACATTTATTTTTCTTAATCGTACAAATGCACTAAGAAGTTTTGATTCCGATATCGAAGTCAACCACCCTAAAAATAGCTTTCTACCCCTTTTCAACCCTGTTAGGGGATACATTTCAAGAAAATACGAAACACGTACATATTCAATTAATTTTGTTAAAAATGTCTATGCCAAATTTCAAGTCAATCGGGCCAAGGAATCGCTTTCTCCCATACAAACTTTGCCACCCTGTTTTACCCCCTTAGGGGTTGAATTTCGCAAAATCCCGTCTTAGTGAGCACCTTCACCCTAAAAGGGACCCCCATGCAAAATTTGAGACTCCTAGCACTTGTAGTTTCTGAGATTTCGTGATGAGTCAGTGATTGATTTACGCTTTTATATATATAGATAACACAAATTCAAGTGACTCAACTGTCCGTGTTCCTAAAATTATTCAATTCCAACCATTTCAAAACAGTTCAGAGACATTCAAAAACTTCATCAGGAGATTAAAGTTGTTCATGGACCTCAGTCAAGTGAGCGATTCAAATAAAAAGACCCAGATTTTACTTTCTATGCTGACCCCTGATCTTCATGAGAAAGCTTATGATTTATGTGCTCCTGAAGACCCTAAAGGTATGAACTTCAAAGATTTAACCAAGATTCTTGACGATTTCATTGATCCCGTGCCAGGACCGTACGCATTACAACATAAATTTGTCTCACGCGTTCAAAACTATGATGAAACTGTGCCTGTCTATGCGGCCACTTTAAGAAAACTTACAACCAACTGCGGATTTCAATGTCTAAATTGTCAGAAGTCGATTGCTGATAACTTTTTATGTCTACAATTGATTAGAGGACTTAGAGACAGCGACATAAGATCTGGGACGTTAGCGAAGATAACATCAGGAAAGAACTTTTATTCTCATGCTTAACCCCAGAAGTCTTCCACGATTTGAAAGTAGCACTCATACCAAATTTTGAAGACAGTCCATACAAAGATGTAAAGCTTAAACTACTCGACTTACTCCAACCTAAAACAACAAAATTCAAAGCTTTAACTGAGTTTTGGAGTTGCGTAAGAGACTGCAATGAGACTATGGAACACTACGCTAACAGGCTCAAGAAACTCGCCACCGACTGTGGCTACAAGGACGACTTGTTCGAACGGCTACTGCGTGATAGATTTGCGACCGGCATAAACCACCCGCAGCTAGAAGTGGATCTGAAACAGAAATAGCCAGACCTACAAGAACATTACGATGGAAAGACTGTGGAAGTTACATTTGCCAAATTCTTTGCAGTAGCTCAGTCTAGAGAGCTTGCTGAGCGTGACAGTCACGTTGGTTTACCTGCTGCCACAAACAAAGTCAGAACAAAAACTAACATGGCGCAGCATAACAAACAGAGTACGTTTTCACGCAGGATTGGTCTAGATCAGTGCCGTCGATGCGGTGCATATGATAGGCATAAGGTGGACGATTGTAAGGCAAAAAACCATATTTGCAAGGAATGTCAAACGCAAGGGCATTTTGAAGATTGCTGTATCAAGTCTGGAAGAGCATATTTAACGAGCACCAAGTCAGGGAAGAAACGAGCAGTCAAGAACGAAAACAAATTACATAAGATTAGGAACACTGACAGCGACGAGTGTTTATCAGAACCGTCTACAAGCTCATACGATAGTGACGATGTCTACAAGATTGAACGCAAAAGGAACAAGGATAGCAAGCGCATTGACGTCACACTCAATGGTGTCAGTTGTACCTTAGACTGGGACCCGGGATCAGTATACTCCATCATTAGCACAGAATTTTGGAAACGTATTGGAGCACCCTCTCTAACAAAGGCACCGAAACTACGTGCCTATGGGAACATCAAACTCAAACCAAAAGGACTTACAGACGTAACAGTTGAAATCCTTGGAAGACAGAAAATTTTGCCCATTGTAGTTATGGAGGACGCCAACCCTATGCTTTTTGGTCTCCAGTGGAGTGAGATGTTCGACATGACGTTTCCAGAACCCGTCTATTCGGTTAAGCCTACGCAACGAGAGCCTGCCCGAACACTTAAACAGGTATTAGACACTTTCGCCCCTCTTTTTGACAACAAACTAGGAAAAGTAAAAAATTACGCCGTTAACATCCATATTAAACATGGTGCTGTACCTAAACACGTTCCTGCCCGACCCGTTAAGTTCGCTATGCGCAGAAACATAGAAAGAGAACTTCAGCGTTTAGTGGGCGAGGGAATTTTTACCAAAGTTGACCCAAATTTGACCCCCTTGGAATGGGCAACACCCACAGTCAACGTGGTCAAAACAAATGGCCAAATCAGAATTTGCGGTGATTTTCGCTGCACTATTAACCCTGCCATGGTAACACATGCTCATCCAGTCCCGCTGTTTGACCAGTTACGTCAAAACCTTGCAAACGGAGTTAGGTTTTCGAAAATCGACTTAAAAGATGTGTATTTGCAATTTGAGATCGCCCCAGAGTCGAAAAAGTACCTAACAATATCGACTCATAAAGGATATTACCAATACAATAGGATGCCTTTTGGAATATCAACAGCACCATCGATTTTTCAACACTACCTCGATGAGCTACTCGGTGGTATACCAAACGTAGCTGTTTACTTCGATGATATTGCCTTGACAGGGAAGGATGACGCTGAACATCTCGAAACACTGTCTACTGTGTTTGACAAATTACAACAAGCTGGCTTAAAAGTCAATTTAACTAAATACTTATTCTTCCAAACAGATATCGAGTACCTGGGGCACACAATCAGCAGGGAAGGAATACGACCAACTAAATCGAAGATTGAAGCAATAACAAAAGCGACACCGCCTATTAACGCTCAAGAACTACGGTCATTCCTTGGCCTCGTTAACTTCTACGAGAAATTCATACCTCATTTGCACAGCGTCTGCGCAGACCTGCATGCACTAACTGGCGCGCGCCAAAAGTGGCGATGGACAGATAAAGAAAACACAGTGTTTGAAAATACTAAAATGCTGATTTGTGAATCAAAACCACTTGTGGCTTTTGACGAGAAGCGTCCATTGTATTTGGCATGTGACGCCTCGGAAAAGGGTGTGGGTGCCGTATTATTTCATAAAGCAAAGGACCAAATTCAACCTATCGTTTTTGCGTCAAGGAAGCTGAGATCAGCTGAAACGAAATACTCAGTTATTGATCGAGAAGCATTAGCCATATTTTACGGCATCCAAAAGTTTGATCAATACTTACGTGGCACAAAATTCACACTCGTCACTGATCATAAACCCTTGATTCACGTATTAGACCCACAGCGCAATTTGCCGAAGGTTGTTAATAATCGCTTATTACGTTGGGCTTTGATCATTGGTAGCTATGACTATGACATCGTCTTCACAAAAGAACAACTCAATTTTATAGCTGACTACCTTTGCAGGATGCCCAACCCTGATGAGATACCGTCCCGTGCAGAATTGACAGTACACAGAATAATAGCTCAACTAAAACATAACAGTGTTTCAGATATAGCGTTGACAGAAGAAATAATAAGGGATGCGTCAAGGAATGATCCTATTTTCAAACAAATATCGGAGAACATTAAGACAGGTTGGCGGGAAAAGTCATATTCAGACATTTTAAAACCTTATGCTCGGAAACGCACCGAATTGTCCATAGAAGATAAGATTTTGATGTGGCAGGGTCGAATAGTCATTCCGAGTACGCTCTACGTTGAAATACCTGCACACAGGACACCCAGGAACTTGTGCAATGAAAGCACTGGTACGGTTTTACGTATGGTGGCCATCGATTGACGATGATATAGAAGAGTACATCAAATACTATCATAAATGCCAAGAAAACCGGCCAAATAACCCAGAGCTGCCTGTGTACTCCTGGTCCGTTCCTGACAATCCATGGGAAAGACTTCATGTCGATTTTGCAGGTCCATTTGAAGGGAAATACTGGTTTGTTCTAGCAGATGCACTCTCAAAATGGATTGAGATCAAGCCCATGAACCAAATAACTACAAATAAACTATGTGAAGAGTTAGACTCTATATTTACAACGTTTGGTTTTCCACAATTCTTGGTATCGGATAACGGAACGCAGTTTACTGCCCGGGAGTTCCAAAATTATTGCAGAGACAAGGGTATCATACATATTAAGTCATCTCCATATCACCCGAGGATGAATGGCTTGGCAGAACGCCTGGTTCGTACTTTTAAAACTAGAATGGCATCGAGTGCGAGCGATGGCATGACTCTGAAAAGGAGGCTAGAAAACTTCCTATTTTCCTACCGTATAACGCCTCATAGTGCCACCGGTAAGAGTCCAGGTGAAATTTTGTTTGGTCGTCGATTGCATTGTGCTCTGGACAACGCGCGGCCTAACCCTAAAAGAACTCTGCAACACAAACAGATACAGGCAAACATTAAGTCTGAGGAACTAACCCCATCTTTTAAAGCAGGTGACAGCGTATTTGTTCGCGCCCGAGACGGATTCCGTTGGATACCTGCTACAATATCAAGGCGTACGCACAGATATTCTTACGCTGTAAACACTTCAGACGGGGTAGAGAGGAGATATCATGCAGATCATGTGCGTTCCCGCGTAGCAGACCCAAGTAGTCCAGCTGTTACTGTTCTCCCGCCATTACCTCCGGCCACACCTCATTCTCGGCCTTTGCCCCCATCCACACCTACACCTCAGTCACTAACCGTTTCCGCACCTATCAGACAGCAATCACCTTCATCCACACTTAACAATTATCCAACGCCTCAACCATCCTCCGCTTCCTGCCAGGCTACTCAAGACTCGCGTCAAGCCAGCGCTGAGACACCTGTTCTCCCACTGGCCCCGGCTGCCTTGCAAGGAGCCCCAGCAAGGCGCAGTGGTCGCACCATCACGAAGCCACGTCGACTGATCGAAGAGCTGTCGTAGTTTGTTAGGATGGGGACGAATGATATATACCTGCTCTATGGTTGTGTGACACTGTCATTGTTTTCTTATGCTACGTCAAATAAAATACATTCTTGAAGATGATATCAATTTATTTTATTATTACATAGCAACTAGCTGTTTTAGAAAACGGCGCCGTATTGTAATGCGGCGGATTAAAGATACGTCGTATTCAAAACGGCTGGTCAAATGTACGCCGCATTGAATAGAGCGCTTTGCGATTTTCAATACGGCTAGCCGTAATGTAATTGGGCGATTCATAAGCCGCTTTTCCGTAAGTTTTTAGTACCAATTATCAACACTCGCGGCGCTGCCTACTATAACAATAAAAATGGCGTCAAGTGCGGATATTGCATCGAAAATAAGTAAGAATATGGATGAATTAAATGAAAAAAACGTGCCAAATGTGCACAGATAATTATTTTAAGGACATTTTTTTATGTGCAGTTAAATAGTTTCTTCGCAGCTCAATGCAGAAGTGTGAAAAAGCCGTGGATAAAAAAACGAGATTAAAACTGCTAAGGTGGCAATGGTTTCTGGTGTTGTGCGGAATCCTACTCAATATTATTGGTGTAAAAAATACAACGTAATGAGTGTAGTCAGTGAAGATTAAAAAAACATATTTCGGAAAACCCTAATGTTTGGGCAGTGCCCAAAGAACAATATTTTGATACATTACATATAAAAAAAGTTACATTCAAAAAGGCTTTAAAATTATTAAAACCAAAAAAAATTGCTTAATGCTCTAGTAAGTCTAAAATATTACAATTTTACAAACAAGAACCAAACCGTTTTGTACCGTACCTACTTATTTGATAGAAGTAATACTTACCCATACATTCATGGAGCTTTGGGAATAACCCATACATTCCTTAAAACTAATAAAAAGAACACATATGTTTCCTACTACTTACTAGGTGCTTTAGAAGTTACTTAAACCTACCTTTTTTTTCATAATTAAAAAAATTAAATTCATTTTCAATTAAGCACTGTTTCATTTTGTTAGTGTAGTCACTCTACAATAGAACTTTGATTCAAAACGGCTAAACGTGCTCCGCCGTATTGAACAACGTATCACATTGTCAATCTGGCGTAGCGTTGACTCGCCGTATTACAATACGGTGCCGTTTTCTAAAACAGCTAGTTGCTATGTAATACGGCTAAATATACAATACGCCTGCGACAGATATATTACGTTAATGTAGGATTAACTATTTGACAAATCACGAGAGACTAAATGACAAATCGTGAGTAATGGGGGACTTGCAGCGTTTTGGGGGAGTTTGAGGTGTGCCACAAAATCCATTGTCATGCAATATCATAAGTAGATGATCGAAGAGGTACTTACATGCTTTAATAAAATACAGAATGTGACACTAAAAAGGCAACCTACTCAGCATGTGTCGGGTGTCGCAGACATTCCGACGCTGATCTTCCGTGTTTGCGTAAGTATCTTTTTTTGAGAGCACTTACCTTCACCATAACAGAAAAACATTACAAAGAAAAAAATACAGATTTAGAACAATTTAGTGGCCTTATCTCTAAAAAGCAATTTCTTCCAGGAAATTGAAAGACTGTAAGAAAAAAATAATAAGAAGAAAGCTCACAGTCGCAGCTGTCTCGGTTTGAATTTAAGACGGACTTTTTCAGACTTAACCTACTGTAAATCTCTGCAGCTTGCCACATGCAGTCCGTTATCGGAACTAATTAAAGATCTAATAGCTGATCGCCAGCGCAGATCATTAGCGGAAGCGAGCGCTAATTGGATTGTTGCATCGGACGATGTAGGATTAACTTCTACAGGGAATTGTGAATCTGGGACATTCATTTGTTTTTAACCGACTTCAAAAAAATGTTTATGTATGTTACTCGATTATTTTATCCGCAACGGGATCACACGGGATAGTGTTTGGCCTTCACCTCACCTGATGCACAGAATATAAGTACTACCGTACAGAAAGGAAACTCTCTGCCCCGCCCCACAATCAATTACCTCACCCCATCGGCGCCCGCCGCGCGAGTTTCGTGTGCCGATCCGTGTGCTCATTCAATAGCTCGCACACAGTTGCGCGTGTGCAAAAACGTCACTGTGTAGCGTCTGTGTAATAGATAGATGGTAGTTGAAACGCGACGCTTGTATGAAGTGCCCTGGGTGTGTCGTGTGTCTGATGTTAAGTGACGATAAGACCAAAAGTGTAAGCGCACTACACCCTGGGGGTCAAGTCTGATAATGTTTTCGTCAAAATCGTTGTTCATCGTTGTTTGTTCAATGGTGTTTGAATAGTATTGTTTTTGACACAGTTCTTGTTTCTTAAACCCAAAACTGAAACACATTGTGTTTCTTAAACCTAAAACGAAAACATAATATTGTGTCTTGATTTTGGGTTTAAGAAACAAGAACTGTGTCAAAAAGCATTACCATTAGAACACCATTGAACTACGATTTTGACGAAAACATTAGCAGACTTGACCCCCAGAATCCTCACCACTGAGGAACTGGTTATCTTACCTCTAACTGCGGGAACATAACAATTTTTAAATTGTTGTTATGGCGTCAGACTTAAGTAAGATGGAGGTAGCTAGCCAGGCGGACTTGAAATAAGCCCTACCACCAACAAAACCGAGTAAAAATTGTACCATCCTCCTGTGAAACAAACCTGGGACCCCTACGTCTTACACGGGTGGGCGAACCACTAGACCACAGAGGCGGTTATTTTTTTTTAATCTTACAAATCTTCGTTATGCCTGTAGTAGTCTTTAGGGGCTGATGCAATAAGTTATAGCGTCATTGCTGATTTTAGAATGAAAGAGGAGATTATGTTAAAAAATCGGCCAAGTGCGGACTCGCACACGAAGAGTTTCGTACCAAAAAACGGCAAAAAATTCACGTTTGTTGTGTAGGAGCCCCCCTTAAATATGTATGTTATTCTGTTTTTAGTATTTGTTGTTATAGCAGCAGCAGAAATACATCATCTGTGTAAATTTCAACTGTCTAGCTAGCACAGTTCATGAGATATAGCCTGGTGACAGATAGACAGACATACAGACAGACGGACAGCGGAGTCTTAGTAATAGGGTCCCATTTTTACCCTCTGGGTACGGAACCCTAAAAAGTATGTACCTACCCATAAGGATTTGGTTTTGTAATTGACAACCAGAACCGTCATTATTATCCTTGAAAAAGTACTTGAGGTAAAGTAAAACTATGCCAAAGTAGTAACTTTGGCATTTACGAGTTCCTGTGCTGAATTATTTACTCAAATACCTAGTATTTACCCCAGAAAGTTTTTATTCAACCATTTGTAGCTGGCTTTAGCAACTTTGTTCTACTCAAAACCCCTGATAAGAGTATGTTAGTTTGTTTATGCGGGTGTATAATTGAGAGATATCACTTCCTTAACTGACAAATACAAGAGCAACACTAGGCGCGCCGCCCGCCCCCGCCCAGCTGTGTCAACATGACACCCACGGTAGCATTAGTATGTTTAAACAATTGTATCTGTCCGGTGTCACTTTACGGTTCTGTCGAAAAAACCATGTAAAGTCGGCTACATACAGACGGAATTCCGTAATACGTAATTCCGAACGCAGCTAATCCATACACGTCTATGGACCTACCACAAAGTTCGCAATTCCGAATTGGGATTTCGAGTGTGAAACTTTGTTCCGACAAGACACTTTTCCGACAGCATGGAGCTCCGACAGCTTGAGCTCCGACAGGACAGAGCTCCGGTGACATTTAGACTACTGTTGTTTGAAACAAAAAATCAATACTGAAATATTTATTTTCTTTGTGAAAAATACATTTAATAAAATACATACATGTAAGTAATGAAAAATAAAATATTTATACAAAAAAAGAAAATGATTTAAAAAATATATTGTTTGTATTTGTGTCCATCAGCCATTTTTGATGTCCCCACTGCTGGGGCACAGGCCTTCATTATGGGTGGATAAGGAGGCCGGGCCATATAACCCACCACGCGGGCCCAATGCAAATGCAGCCGGGACCAACGGCTTTACGTGCCTTCCGAAGCACGGAAGAGTTCGCGATAGTAAATTTTTGGTCACCCATCCCATGACCGACCCTTGCGAACGTTGCTTAACTTACGCAATCGCTGGGCCAGGCGCTAAACCACTGCGCCACCGAGCTCCTCTCCTCCTCCTCCTCTGTATTTGCGTAATGAAAATAAATATTTAAGTATGGATTTTTTCTAAACAGTAGTAGTGTATATGTAATGTAGACGGAACTATATCCTGTCGGAGCGGTGCATCTTGTCGGAGCTCAGCCCTATCGGAGCTTAGGCTTGTCGGAACTCAGGCTGTCGGAGCTCCGTCCTGTCGGAGAAGTGTCTTGTCGGAACTGGGATTTACACTCCGGGATTCCGTCTGTATGTGGTCGGCTTAAGGATTAGCTGTATGGCGACCAACAGAGTAGGACAGCACATTCATTCAAGAATATCATAGATATCGCTTTACAAACTAAAAAAACACGCAAACATGGCACTGACTGACAAAGCAAAAAGTGATTCGATATTTATATTTTTATCTGGGTAATATAATTAATCTTAAATTCAGTTTTAGTGCATTTAAAATTAATTTATATCATAAATTGCATGTGTGTATAATATTAGAAACATTTGAAAATTGCAAGTTTTACTCAAGTCATTACTTACTCGTCCATAAATTTCTTCTTCGACTCAGTTCTGACTGTATTTTTTTAATTTACTAACTAGAATTTCCCTAACGATCTCCAAAGCAATTATAATTCCTAACACACCCATCCTTAACAATTCAAATTGGTCACAATTGCTTTGACTACAAAGTTGAAATTCTTCGTCAAATTTCTAATCCAGTAATCCGAAAATATGCATTCCAAACATTGTTATTTGCACAAGTGATTAACGTCTGTACTAGAAAGAACTTAAAGTCTATTTCGCAACGTTTTGTTGATGGATTGTTGACACCAATTGGTGTTTGCTCAAAAACTATGGATGGTGTGAAAATACGATACTTCTTTTATTTGTCACCGACACTTAGGGCAGGGCACCTTAGGGCCATACGTTTACTGTTTTAACGAGAAGTAGTTCCGCTATTTTTTTTGGGACTAGTATTTTTTTTTAATGCACATCGGGATAGTTCTTGGCCTTCACCTCACCTGATATTAAGTGACGATTAGGCCGAAGGTGGAAGCGCACTACACCCGGAATCCTTATCACTGAGGAACTGGCTATCTTACCTCTAACTGCCGGAACAAAACTATTTTTAAATTGTTGTTATGGCGTCAGACTTAGGTAAGATTGTGGTTGCTAGCCAGGTGGACTTGAAATAATCCCTACCACCTACCAAACTGAGTACAAATTGTATCCCCTGGGAATCGAACCCAGTACCCCTGCTTTTTACACGGGTGGGCGAACCATTAGACCGCAGCGGCCGGAGGTTAAATTAAATCAGAGAATTATAAGTATGAAAATAGATTAAATTTTCAGAAATAGACCCTTTACAAAAGCACAGAATAGTTAAAAGTACTACCGTACAGAAAGGAAACTCTCCGCCCCGCCCCACGATTAATTACCTCACCCCACCGGAGCCCAACGCGCGAGTTCCGTGTGCCGATCCGTGTGCTCATATTCAATAGCTCGCACACAGTTGCGCGTGTGCAAAAACGTCACTGTGTAGCGTCTGTGTAATAGGTAGTTGAAACGCGACGCTTGTATGGAGTGCCCGGGGTGTGACAAACGTAAAGGGAAAGAAATTGACCTAGAAAGTATAAAACAAAAAGTTGATATTTGTAGAACCCCAAAATGTTGTAAAACTTTTATAAATTTATGTTTAATGTCGTATTAAGCTAACTAAAAATTTAAGTTTGTACATTAAAACTATTTTTTTAATACCTAATGTTTTGTTAATTTGGTTTCAGGTACGCTGCTGATTTTAATTTAAACACAAGTTTCTAGAAAGATAAAACAGTAAGTTAATCTTGTTATTATTTTTAAAAAGAACGATTTTATCGAGTTCTTTATTCAAAAGACTTTGTGATCCGATGAAACGGGCTTTTCTGCTAAGAAATCTAATCCAATATGGGAGAAAAAAAATCATAGATGCACATTTAAACAAAAGACCCATTAACCCTTGAGCTAAAATAAACCTTACGAACAAACCTTTTCATGATTTATATGGAAAAAAGGCTCTTTCAGGTAAAAGGGTACGGGAGAACATTAAATAAATCATAAGAAAAGCATAACCCACTACTTATTTATAAATATTTATTGCAAATGACCCATATTTCTAAATATGCCTGCGACATATTCAGTTTGCTATACGAATTTCGATCGTAGCACTTGAATATAAAGTCGGTTATTCAATGTAGGTTTTAGGGGTAAAAAAGTTTCGCTAAATGATTGATTACATAGCATAATAATGGCTGCCAAGTACATACTTGTACGGAATAAACTTCTTTTGTGATGTCCAATTTATTAGAAGAATATACGGAAATTGAATTTTTCCCTTCGCTAACGTCAAAAATGAGGGCTTTTCAAAATGATAAGAAACTGTAAGCTCGATAGATGGCGTTGATTAAAAATGTATGTGTCAATGTGTTTTTTTACTAAGCTTCGAATAGTACTTATGTATGCAGCCAGATATAACCTTAAAATGTTTCTCTTTGGGCAGATGTCAGCCAGTGAGCGCTTACTTGCCTCTTTGGTACAGACCGTTTATTTTTAAAAGTCAATTTTGACACTTCTCTTTCCATCAACGCCTTCTAGTGAGCCAAATAGTTACTGTTTTTATTTCTTGAATGGCACTTTGAAAACCCCTCATTGTCATGGTTTAATTACAAAGAGTTGAACTTTACTATTATTGTTTTTTCACAACTATCTGAATTTGATTCGATAGAAACTAAAATGCAAACAAAAATAACTTTCAGAATTAGTAATCCTGAATACTACTAAACCGATTTCAAAATAATAAATGCGACCTGTTGAATGCGACCAACTTGGCAACAAACCTATTGTAAGCATTCGCATTTCACAATCGGTTCAGCCGTTTTTAAGTAATCGATGAACATACACAAAAAACATACAAAAAGACGAACATAGAACATCCTCATTTTTTAAGTCGCTTACAAATAGTACATTTGAGACAAGTTAGCTTAGGTTGCTCATTGCACACGAGGCCCGAGCCGTAGGCGAGGTACCCTTGTGTAGCCTTCAACGGCCAAGTCACACAACATTAAATATAATAATAAAGAAATCACAGTAAGGAACCTTAAACTTGGCACGACTTTGTCTAGATTTCATTACTTTTTAGTGATAAACAAGCAGCTTCATCGAGACTTGAATAGTTTTTTACAGAATGTTTTTGGTGGGATTATTTATCCCAAAAATGTATATGAATTTTCAGCGGAATAAAACCTTTCTGTTGTTACTAAAAAAAAAATACTGTATTACCCGGTTAAATTGGGAATGCTCTGTCTACTCGCATAGAACTTGCAGTAAGGTACTAATTTAACTTTGTAGGGATAATTCTATAACCAACTAGTGTTTTATATCGGGTCATTTTGAACTTACCATCCAAATTTTAAGGATGTGTCCAGTCCATGAAACTAAACAACTTTCTCTAAGAAACATGTGTCAAATTTTGCAACAAAATTTTGGTGATCCCATACTAAATTGATCACGTGATCTCTTTGATTTGTATGGAAAGTCGATTTTTAATTTACATATTTGACCATGTGTTCCTTAGAGAAAGTTGTTCAGTTTCATGGACTGAGCACATCCTCAAAATTTGGATGGTAAGTTCAAAATGACCCTGTATATTATAGCACGCGCTTGTTATAGCTCTGTTTATGGCCCTAAAAGCGATGTATTAGGGCTCACTTTACGAGCAAGTGTGTTGAAAAATAAATTACAAATGTTTTAAGAACAAAATATCAAACATAACATTATTTCGCCTCGGAATCGAATCTGTGACCGTACCGTTATCCTCCTTTTACCATTTATTGCTATTGAATTGAGAAATAAAACCGAACATGTGTCTAATAAAAGTAATAAAAAGGCTACATATTGTCTCGAATCGGTTTGTATTCGATCCTTTTACAATTGAACCTCAAGATTTTTGAACGTACGGTATTTTCGGTCAAAAATATACATTATTACTGGGCTTACATCGGTAAAAGGTTTCTATCAAACATTATGTTTTCGATATTTTATGAATTACACCAAGGATATATTGTTACTATCATTTACAATGTAAGAAGATCACTATTTCTTTAAAATAAAGAGGCTTACAATTTGTTTTCTTAATATTATTTTGTGTAAACATTTTAAGTGGAAAATACTCTACTGGATAACTTTAAAACAAGTATTTCAATGTAATCACCGTAAATATAATAAAAAATACACAATATTTTAGACCGAAAATACGTTTTCAAATTATTTTAAATAGAGTTTGGAGGGAGCGCTAAAATTCAGTTAGAAATATATTATTAAGCGTCACAAACTTGAAAATATAGACGTTAAGTGGCGTTAACCATTAATATTATGGTATTACGTATAGATACTGTCTTTGAAAAATCTCTTTCTGAGTGATTTGTGAAATAAGCTTTTTCAAAGGTACTATTTAGTTAGCGCTATCGCACACAGGCAACTTAGTCGCCCAGCAACTGTTTTGTCTCTCACATCAAGTCCACGGGCTTATATGGAAGCGCGCACACGAAGCGACACGGTCGTCGGCAACTTTTCATACAAACCATGTGAGAGACCATCGCACACGGGAGACTTTTGTCTCCGCAACTATTTTGTCTCTCACATGGTTTGTATGAAAAGTTGCAGACGACCGCGTCGCTTCGTGTGCGCGCTTCCATATAAACCCGTGGACTTGAGACAGAGACAAAACAGTTGCAAGGCGACTAAGTTGCCCGTGTGCGATAGCGCTAAAACAGGTGCTGGGCGACTAAGTTGCCCGTGTGCGATAGCGCTTAATGTGTACTATTTTAGATGATTTCCTTTTCATTTTATTGTCAAATTAATATTTATATATTAATTATTATACCTGATGTTAAGTGACGATAAGGCCGAAGGTGGAAACACACTACTTCCGGAATCCTCATAACTGAGGAACTGGCTATCTTACTTCTAACTACCGGAACACAAAAATTTTAATATTGTTATGGCTTAAATAAGATGGTGGTAGCTAGCCAGGCAGACTTGAAATAAGCCCTACCACCAACCAAACCGAGCACAAATTGTACCCCCCCTGGGAATCGAACCCAGGACCGGGACCTTACATGGGTGGGCAAACCACTATACCACATAGGTGATTAAAGCATGAAATCCTTACTAATATTATAAATGCGAAAGTCCGTTTGTTTGTTTGTTTGTTACGCCTTCACGTCTTAACTACTAAACCGATCGTCATAAAATTTTGCATACACGTTGTCAGGGGTACAGAGAAGGACATAGGCTACCTTTTATCCCGAAAAAAAGTATTGAAAATGTTTTACCGAGGGATAGCAAAAACTTTTCCACGCAGACGAAGTCGCGGGCGGCCGCTAGTATCTTTATAAAGCAGAAAATCTGCTATAGGCTTCAATTTCGCTCGCCTAAAATTTTTGTTCATAATAAGGTCAGGCAAAACAGAAGCGGAAATACTTTTCCCATAATTGAATATTAGCATAATTTGGTACATGCGGAATGGTTTTGCCATACCATAGCAAATTATTAATTTATTAGCCAAATTATGTGAGCAGTTACTAAGCTAATACGTACTTAAACATAACTGCGACAAGTATACAGCGACAGAAAGTCAAACAATTGAACTGAAGAAACGGTTTTTATTACGTAGGGCATAGAGACGGGCTTAAGGTCAACATGTATAGATATGATGTGCCGTCAACTGTACATAACCCGACCTAGTTTTGGCACAGATAATATCCGTTACAATGGAATGCACATCCTGTCCAAGTATTCCCCTATCGACGACGTATCTTAGGGTAGGATGTTCTAAAATGCTATTGATTAGTACATTATTAAGGCTTTAATAGTTCTTGTAAGAAAGTTATTAAGTCAGAATAGATAGGTGATTTTCTATTTAATATAAAAAATATACCTACCACTTTAGAGAAGTTTAAAAGCCTTTTTAGTACAGTAGTTTTTTAGTTTTAAGAGATATCTATATTATTTTAAAAACTTCACAAATAAATGCGGACCTTATGTTTAAGTTACTTTCCGTATTTGGGGGTTAGATATCCCAAAAATAGTACATTACAGCCGAGAACTGGAAGTTAGCATTTACATGTCAAGGATGGTTTGTATAGTGTTTTTCTCAAGAAATGCGAGGAAATAAAATTTTCTTAGCAAAATTGGTTCGTGTAGCCATGTGAAAATATGACCTGTGCGGGAAGTAAGTATTGAAATTAATGTCCGCACTGTTCACCAGACCGCTACGTAAATGTGGAACTTCCAGCATTCTTTTTTCAAATGCTAATATTTAAGAGCTTGTGAGAAAAATACAATTTCGGTGATTATTACCATAACCAATAATTAAAAATTTTTTAAGTGTTGGTCTTGGTAAAAAACTGAAAAACAATGATATATTTTATTAAGGCATACTGTGTGACTGTACGTAATGTATAAGTTCAAAAATCATATCATTCACATTCCCCATTTATTCGAGTCATGCCATAACATACAAATGTTATGTTTTATCATAACCCTCACAAATTAACCCTGCCGATGTGGCCCGTAAAAAATGTCACCCCCTTATTATGGTGGGAGGGTCCCGGTAATAACCCCATCTCTATAACAGGGTTATACGTATGATTACTGCTAAGCGAAATAACTTGGTCAGCTTCGACGGCCATGTTGGATGGTCTAAGTTACAGGACAATAAATAAATACTCGTGGTTAGATAATTTTGGAAAACTTTTGGTTTGGTGGTTTGACAATAGGGTTGGCAATGCAAAGCTAATTGTAGATGTCGCTGCGTACGCTTATTCCTAAGACAGCAGACGTTCAGAACAAAATGTTTATGAAAATAGGTATTTATTTTGTGGTATTTTTTTTACCGAAAAAGACCTATTGACCCAAAATGGATATAAAAGACTATTGTATAATGCAAATGCCAAAATTTAAAGACAAATTAGGACGTTTTTATTCTTAGAGAATTTATTCATTTTTTCTTTATCCAGATTTTTCGGAAATTTGTAAGTGCCAATTTTAAAGCCTATTACACAGAATTTAATCATTTTAAAGCTAAAAACACGATTTTTTAAAGTAAAAGTCCTTTGTTTTCATAGCTCTCGTGGAACAAGCGTACGCAGCGCCATTTTGACAGTTGCCTTCCCCATTGATTTTTATTATTACGTACAATTATGTCCTTCCTCTATCCCTATAATGCTGTATCTATATGAACCAAAAATAGCAATGGAAGTATTCTTATGTCAGCCCCTTCAGAACTCATGCTGCTTTTCTTTCACAGATTTTTTTATCCACAATGGTGCTTGGCGTCCACCTCACCTGATATTAAGTGACTATAAGGCCGAAAGTGTAAGCAAATTACACCCGGAATCCCACCACTGAACTTCAATGTACTCAAATTACGTAGTACTTGTTGTATGGTCTGTAACTCAAATCTATTATTTTTAAGCATTAGCAAACAGATAGAAGTTCCATGTCGAAAGATCCTTATTTTTCTACTGACGCTATCCTAACATATTTAAAATTACCCGCTTCCTTTCTAACTTTGGACCGCACCGTAATTTCATAGCTTTTACTAGATTGAATGTTATTACCGTGATTTCGGCACACCTTCAGCTTGCGTTGGAGACCGACGAACCTAATGTAATATTAATACGGAACGAATTTTAGAGGTGTGAAGACCCTACGGATTGCTAACACCTTTGCAGATTAAAGATGGTAATCGCCATTTTGTAGGTTTGGGAATACGCGCGATTGGTTTAGGGTTGATAACGTTTTTATTGAATAAACTTCTAAAAACAAATTCACTTCTCAAGCTTACGCGCTCACTAGACATGAAATAAAACACTTTTTAACGGATACTAGCGCGGTTTTATTGAATGTACTTTGGTATTTAGTTGGTATTTGGTTTGATTTTTGGTTTTCCCGACGTTTCGGCACCTTTGCAGCTGCCGTGGTCACGGGGGACTGAAGCTACCCGTGAGCCTACCCTCAAGCGATTAATTTTTTTAGACGTTCAGAAATTAAAATTTAACAAAATTTTTAATTATTTTATGTTGATTTATAATTTAATTTTATGAATTATTTAATGCTAAAAAGAGAAAGAATCTACTGAAACTACCACCATTTCATAAAATTGGGAGGCCCCTCCAAGAAAGAATTGGCGAAAGAAAACTTGGAGAGGAAGCCGACCTCCGTCTTTTGTATTAATTTATTTATTTGCAAAAGGAACTAACCGTATCATTAGGTCTTACAGTGTGTGTGTGAGGGGCTTTAGCTTGTGAATGATGGGGTCCCAAGCTGGTGGAATTTTCCAACCATCATCTCTTATTTATTTCGATAGCCTCGCGGAGCATTCTAGGGATAAATCTACGTTCCCTAGCAAGGATTTGGGGTTTTTCAAATCTAATATAATGGTTGGGCCCCTCAAAGGCATGTTCACTCACTGCATACTTGTTATCGCGCCTATGTTTCATGTCAGCTACATGCTCTTTGACGCGGGTCCCTATGCTTCTCTTTGTTTGCCCGATGTAGGAGAGCCCACAGTCACAATCTAGTTTGTAGACGCAGCTTGAAGGGGGATATTACACTTGACAGGTCGTAAGAATTGGTTGATCTTCTTCGGCGGCTTGAAGTAAGTTTTGATTGACGCTCGCTTCAGAATGTTTCCAATCTTGTCAGTGACACCCTTCAAGTATGGTAGGATGGCAGGTTTACGCTCTACTGTGGCTGGTTTGGCGCGTTTTCTGTGATTGAGGTGTGGTACTTGCAGCTTGTTGTTACGCAGTACTTGTTGGACGTGCTGAAGCTCAGCAGTCAGGTGTTGTTTGTCACAGATTCCGCGGGCTCTCTGAAACAAAGATTTCCCTACAGTAGCTAACTGTATAGGATGATGGTGAGAGTCACCATTAAGGTATCTGTCTGTATGGGTTGCTTTACGATACACTGTGTGGCTCAAGGTTTGGTTCGGATTCCTGATAATGAGAATGTCTAGGAAAGCAAGTTTATTGTCTACCTCTAACTCCATAGTAAATTGTATGTTGGGGTTTATGGAGTTAAGATGGTTAAGAAATGCAGGGACACTGTCTCTAGGTAGTATTGTGAAAGTGTCATCTACGTACCGTTTGTAGAACCGGGGAGTCACTGGTGCTGTGGCTAGTGCTTTCTCCTCGAAATCCTCCATGAAAATGTCAGCAACGATGGGGGATACTGGAGAGCCCATTGCTACGCCATCCACTTGCACGTAGAACTCCTCGTTCCATAACAGATAGCCAGATGTTAGGCATAATTCTAGTAGTTCTGCATATTCAATTGGCATGTTGTTGTCAACTAGCTTTTTCCTGATGATATCAATGCAGTCCTGTACTGGTAAGTATGTGAATAAGGACTGAACATCAAAACTAACCATAGTTTCATCATCAGCGAGATGTAGATGTTGTATCTCACTGATAAACTGGTAGGAATCCTTTACAAAGGCTGATGTGTTACCTCTCAGTGGTGTAAGTGTTTTTGCTATGTGTTTAGCCAATTTATAAGTTGGTGAGTCAATTTGGCTTACAATAGGACGCAGCGGAGCATTGTCTTTGTGTATTTTCGGTAACCCATACAGTTTCGGCGGTGTAGGGCAGGATGGAATAAGATAATCGACATCAAGATCTAACTGTTCTGAATATTTTTTGATGAGTTCACTCGTTTTCTTAAGGATCTTGGCGGTTTGATCACAATTCACATGTTTATACGTTTTCTCATCACTTAAAAGTTCTTGTATTTTTGTGTTATAATCCGACGTATCCATAACTACCGTTGCGTTGCCTTTATCAGCTCGGAGGATAGTTAATTCGGGTCTAGTGCGTAAGTTCTTCAACGCGACGTGTTCATCATGGAAGATTGTGTTTGGGCAGTTTACTACGTCGTGAAACGGATGAAATATCTTGACGTATAGCTTCACTACCCTCTTTTTTGAATTGGTTTTTAACTAGACAATCCTCTACGTTGCAAATAATATCCTCATACGGTATTCTGCGAGGTGTTACCGCGAAATTCAGACCCTTATTTAATACTTTTAAAGTCGGATCTTCTACTCTATGGTTCGTATCGTACGGAAATGCATGATGACGTTTGTACAACTTCTCATATTTAGAAATTTGTCTATGCTTACATTCGTTGTAGGTATACGGCTGTTTCGCGTTTATTAAGTATCAGAATGTAATGGTTAAAGTCCGCCGTGGCAAGTTTTATTTTCAAATCATTGGATAAGCGATCTATTTGTTGATTTAATGCTACTGATTCGGAACGATGTTCGCGGATTCTAAAAACATCTTTTAAAAACATCTGAAAAAATAAATAAATGGGGCCATCTCGCAACAAAACTCAATCAAACAAAAAAAGAATTTTCAAAATCTATCCATAAATGACGAAGATATGCGCGAACAACGATAAAAAAAAAACATACAATCGAATTGAGAACCTCCTCCTTTTTTGAAATCGGTTAAAAATACAGTATATCCTTTTTCCCTTATGCAAAGTGTGTACCTATCTTTAATTAATGTTTTATAAGCTCCGTAACAACATCCGACATCGCTCGAAAGATTGCTTAGCTGAAGTGGCAGTGGGCTGGACACATAGCGAGAAGAACCGATGGCCGTTGGGTCGGAAAGGTTCTTGAATGGCAACCGCGCACCAGAAGACGCTCCGTGGGTAGGCCCCCGACAAGGGGGACCGACGATCTGGTGAAGGTCGCTGGAAGTCGCTGGATGCGGGCAGCGCAGGACCGATCGTCGTGGAGATCCTTGGGGAGGCCTATACCCAGCAGTGGGTGTCGGGCTGATATAAATAATCTTTAATCTCTATATACAGGGTTATTTGTAAAACACCAACAACCTCGTAGGAGTAGATTACTAACATCATAAACAACAACATTAATTTGCTCTACGATTTTTTCGAAAACAGGCAAAAAAAATAGATTTCCATACAAATGTCCAAAAGAGCTGATCAAGTTTTGTATGGAAAGACGATTTCTTTTGTCTGTTTTCAGAAAAGTCGTAGAACAAATGTTGTTGTTTATGTTAATGTAATCTACTCCTGCGAGCAGGGATTGAAATACCGTTAAAAAAAATAACGATATAAAAAAACGTTAAAAATACCGTTAAAACATTTTATCGGTAAATTTACCGGTAAAAATAACGTTAAAAATATTTTACCGGTAAAATTAACGTCAAATATAGCGTTAAATTTAGTACCGGTAAAATTATCGGTAAAAAATTAACGTTATTAACTGGAATAACGTTAATTTTAAAATTAACGTTAAAATTAACGTAAAATTAACGGCAAAATTAACGTTATTTCAGTAAATAACGTTAAATTTAACGTTATTTCTCAAATTAACGTTATTTATTGACATAACGTTAATATTTATTTATATATTTGAGGACAACCAACAAAATATACACCAATACAATACTGTGATACATTCTCCGTTGATAATTGAGTGCTATTTCAATTATAGGTTGCCACCGCATGCATTTATAAAATAGGCAAACTAAATGATTAATAGGTAAATGAAGCACATTATGAATAATACAATAATAAAAACGAACAATTGAATTAAATAAATTAAAATTAAAAAAAATGTTAAAATTAACGGTAAAAAGACTAAAAATTAACGTTATATTTAAAAATAACGGTAACATTCCCTGCCTGCGAGGTTGTTGTTTACAGTTGATTTGGAACTGCTTGAAACTTGTTATTTACAAAAATATTGTAAGTTACTTACTCGTAAACATTGTTCGATTGTTTTTTAGAGATATTTCGGAGTATTAGCGCCATCGCACACGGGAGACTTTTGTCTCCGCAACTATTTTGTCTCTCAAATGGTTTGTATGAAAAGTTGCAGACGACCGCGTCGCTTCGTGTGCGCGCTTCCATATAAACCCGTGGACTTGAGACAGAGACAAAACAGTTGCAAGGCGACTAAGTTGCCCGTGTGCGATAGCGCTTAGGTATAGCTGTAATAACAAACATACCCCGCGGGGTTAATTATTTCCCCATTAAGGTGTTTTTGTCGAAATATCCAGTAATTGGAATGAAAAATAACATTAAAGAAAAACATTAAGTTTATTTCCTGACTCGAACGATGTTTTTGTAAGTTTGGAACGAACAAGGAATTTTCTTTAAAAAATATTTTGCAATAAATTTTCGAGATGGAAATATTTTTTTTTTGTATTAAATACTTTTGACTGTTCATTAAATCTCTTAAGTAACTATTTTAATTTTCAGAGTCTTTTCTAAATTAGTGTTCTTACTTTTAAGTCTTAGCTTTAAAATTTTTACCGCCTCTGTGGTCTAGTGGTTCGCCCACCCGTGTAAGACGCAGAGGTACCGGGTTCGATTCCCAGGGGGGTACAATTTGTACTTGGTTTGGTTGGTGGTAGGGCTTATTTCAAGTCCGCCTGGCTAGCTACCACCATCTTACCGAAGTCTGACGCCATAACAACAATTTGAAAATTGTTGTGTTCCGGCAGTTAGAGGTAAGATAGCCAGTATTCCGGGTGTAGTGCGCTTCCACCTTCGGCCTTATCGTCATTTAATATTAGATGAGATGACAACACTATCCCGTTGTGTATAAAAAAAAAACAAATCCAGTTATGAACTATTTCACTTATGATTTTTCTAAATTTTTATCACTTTCCCAAGAAACACGGTTAAATAATAAATCTTCTCTGTTACTTCACATTTATCCACCAATTATCTACATGAAAGTATTCCGAAAAGTAATTAATTACGAAAGAGAAGTAAAAACGGATAACTTAAGCAGCTTATCTTATATCTTAAGCGATTGACAAATGCGCCGATATAACGTTCTAGTATATTTGTCGCTACGCCTACTGTTTGAGTAAAAATGTGTTTTACTTCTACTACAAGCGAAGCTAAGGGAAGCTATCATAACAAAACCGCGATCGCGAGGTACCGCAATACTTCGCGGTCACGGTTTAGCTCGCTTCCTATTTCATAGCATAACTAGCTTTTGCCGGCGACTTCGTTCGCGTGGACATTTTAGAAAATCATTAGTACTTATCTTTAAAATGCTGGTAGAAGGTGTTCCCGTCCCCGTTTAAATTGATTGATTCATTCACACGGGAACAGAAACGGTCTGTTACCGTGTGAATGAATGAATCAATTTAGATTTTTATACGTTTATATGTACAATTCGAAACATGTGCACTTCTTGCAAAATATACAGACAATACAGTACGTCACACCTCCATGTAAAAGCTAGACACGTATGCACATTGCACATAATATTATGTCGAAGGCACTCCGATACATAGCGGGCTGTTTGGTAGGTACTATCCCCGCCAATTGGTAATAGGATGGAACCTTGCCACATTAGCATTTATTTATCCACGTTGACGTCATCTGCAACAAAAAATTACATGTAACAAAAAAATTCTAATAAGTAATTTAATATATTAATTATTAATATTAGATGGGGTTTAGGTATATAAACATTTAACAATTGCTTTTCGTTTTTGAGGTTAAAACATGGCTGCCAGGTAGATAGTAGCGAGGTTATCTAAACTAATTAATTGAAGTCTCTAAGTTAGCCGTTGAATTAGGTATATTTTTTAATTAATTTATTTTCACATTTTAGTATTTTCTTTGTTTTGTGGCTTTTTATATATCCTGTCTTTGTACTGGACAACAGCTTTAATACGCGGGTGAGATAGCATCGGTTCAACACCCACAGATCCGATAACCGACGACATATTCCAGTAATGCCAATCAATTCACTCCGTTAACTTTTTGGGTCAAATTAATTTCATTTTTTATATAATAAAACGCTTTTACCGACTCTGGTGGCGGTTCTGTTTTTTTGATGTTCTGTTTAGTTTTTGTATAGGTTTTTTGTGTTAGTTGTGTGTATGGAAATTATTGACAAGCATAAATGCTTTGATATTAATGAAGTAATAAAACGGGGAGCTCGGTGGCGCAGTGGTTTAGCGCCTGGCCCAGCGATTGCGTAAGTTAAGCAACGTTCGCAAGGGTCGGTCATGGGATGGTTGACCAAAAATTTACTATCGCGAACTCCTTCGTGCTTCGGAAGGCACGTTAAGCCGTTGGTCCCGGCTGCATTTGCAGTCGTTAATACCCACCAATCCGCATTGGGCCCGCGTGGTGGGTTATGGCCCGTCCTCCTTATCCACCCATAAGGAAGGTCTGTACCCCAGCAGTGGGGACATCAAAAATGGCTGATGGACAATAAATGTTTTTAGTGTAAGGAACTTATTGATAATTTTAACTGTTCAGAAGTATTTGGTCATCTCGTCTTCTACAATATGTCTATAAAATAATTTTTCAATGTTTAGTATCAGTTATTTATGTTTTGAAGTGACTATGAAACTCTTATACTCTTATCAAGATTTATTTTTACTACGATATTATAATTTGTAGCATGCGTGCGGCACGAACGAGGATTAGGATTAAAATGTTATTTTTCTATTAATCAATATGAAATCTACATACTATGTGAAGTGTATAGTGAACTGTACTTAGTTAAAATAACATGAATTAAATGCGTACGTAACTAATGACGGGTATTTTCACACCTACCTATTTTCCCGACGTTTCGACCGAGTTGCCACCAGCGAACTAAAATCTATGGAAGTGTAATTGCAAACAAATATTGCTTAAAAAATGGCACCACGGGGCCGAAAAAGTACAACCCGCTCAGCTTTAGTCGGACCAGCCACGCACCCGGTGACTGACGTTAGTGTTCTTTTCAATAAATTGCAGTTTATATTGTAGAGAAAAGATAGAAAGGGAGAGTTTATTAGAAATGACGTCCTTTATAGTCAAATGGTGTAAAAGATGCAAAGAAGGCAGTAAAAATATGCAGAAATGACGTATCTTATTTATTCGTTTAAGTACAGAAAAGATCTAGACGTATTCAAATTATGGTCGCTAATAAGCAACCAGTATTCAAACGCTTCGTGCTGCATAATTAAATGCCAGAATTTTTAGCTCCATGCATTTAGTTGTACTTTTCGTGTGGTGCCATTTTTCGAGCGGAATGCTTATTCCATAGCTTTAGTTCGCTGGTTGCCACAGTCTTAATACTACTAACAGTTGCCCGCCCATGTACTTGCGCGGGGCAACGATGGGGGGTACGCGGGGAAGTGAGCGGCAGAGTCGGCGAGCGCAATCTCCTCCAGTTTGCGCTCTCTAACTTGAAGGGGTGTACGTTTTAAGAAGCGTAACGAAATTTCAAAATGTCATAATGGTTTACAGGATTTGTTCCGTTTTTTATTGTAAATCCACGTTAAGGTTTGATAGGGACCATCAAACTAAACAACTTTTACTATGGGACAAACTTTGAAATCGCGAAAAAAATCAGCGGTTTAATGTTTGCTGTTTCTGTTTTGTTTATTACGATGTTATTCTTGAAAAGGCTCTATTGGCTATTTTTATTCTTTCGTTGTGACAAATTAAAACTTTTATCTAATATATTTGAGTAGTTTTTGTTGTGACAACCCTGACCTTTGACGGAGTTTCTGTGCGTATATCTACGCAGTGGCGGCATGCGTTTATCAACAAAAGAGTCGGATTACTGGTAGGTGCTTTATAATACTGTAGAGTTGCATCGGCCGTGGTCACGGGCTGACTGAAGCTGCGGTGTTACGTACGCCTCCTCCTCTGCGGTGGAATCTTCATCCACCGTCGAACAGTTTTTCCAACTACCTTCCGCTCACAATACTAATGGACAATGGTGTCCCTATTCCGTATCATAGCCGTATTCTGGTAGTTAGCCGAACGCGAACAAAGAGGTTAGTGCGTTTGCAATTACTGGAACCCACACTGCAGATAATTTGTAGCCATTTTCTTGACTGAAGTTATTTGGATGCTTTTTTAATTTCAATCATCAGTTATCATGAAGTGACTCTATACAAGGTCATTTTGTATTCTCCATTCAAGAATGTGTTCAGTCCATGAAATTGAACAACTTTCTCTAAGGAACACAGGGCCAAATATGTAAAAAAAAACCGATTGCACTCCGGGAGTGCCGGCAGAAGTAAAAACTTGAATATTGACGTTGTTCATTTTTGATATTTTGGAATGGTTAGGGAATAATTTTTCACGAATTGCCGTCTTACGAATTTGCTCTGCATTTGAATTTACGAATACAGAACAATATTGTACGAAAGTCTTATCCATAGCTTGACAGAAAATCTAGAGTTTTGACATTGAATTAAAAAATTAGCGCGTTGCTATGGTGACACAAGTATTTACGTCTTGAAATGACCCGCTGCCATTTTCGCCGCGCCCCGTAGAAAGAGAGGGGGATACTTCCGCCGCCGGCTGTCTACTCTCCATCCGTCACATCCGTCTTACGAATTTTCGATCAGGGTCACGTGATCCTGACTGATTTTATCATTTTTTCCCCATTACAAAAAGCGTACAACGCCGCTAAAGAAGTTTTCACTTCAAAAATCGACTATCCATACAAATTGAATAGATCACGTGATAAATTTAGTATGGGTGACCAAAATTTTGTGGCGAAATTCTTAGAGAAAGTTGTTTAGTTTCATGGACTGGACACATCTTTAAAATTTGGATGGTAAGTTCAGAATGACCCGATATAGACAAACAACAAATCATGTTACATAATACTTATAGTTATAAGTGACTCTATTTATAGTCTTTTTACCATAAAGAAATTATAATTCACCTTTTTCTATAAAATTAGTTGACCAACAAGGCAAATAACGATGTACACCCAATGACTTAGGTAACATAATGTCCGCTCTAATATAAAATATTGCAGCTCTTTACTTTCAATGCCGCCTCTAAACTCCATAAATTATTTTAATTTTATGTATGGTACAAGTATAAAGTCATTGTTTTACAACAGCTCTATCACTCTACCAACGACATAAAGTATTACTGTTAATTTAAGTTAAAAAAGGCTATACTAACTAACATCACTAACATGTACCTAATGTAAAGTAAAATCAATTGTGTTTCAAAAGGGTTTGGTGGCTACTGGGTCCCTTGGCCCAGTAGCAAGTGGACTAGTAGCTAATACTTACCTAACTCTTAAGAAATAAGACCTGTGTTAAAAAGCATTACAATTCAAACACAGTTGAAACACGATTATGACGTTGACAATAGAAGACCTGGGCTCCTGGTTTTAAGTAGGATAAACTAACAAATCTCTTATGACTTATACCACACAACACTTGAACAATAAATAATAGAATTTCTCTGACTTTTACGGCGGCACCGCTTACAGTCAACAACGGGAAGCTTTACTAAGTGTTTATTTGAAATTTTTGAGATATTACATCGAACATACACTATAAGCTCCTTTTGCTTGTATGGGAACATAAGAGAAATAGTGGGAATTTTAATCGCCCATATGTCTTTATATTTTGCCCGCGACTAAGTCTGTGTGGATATTCGAGAAAATCATTGGAACACCTTTAACCACAATAAATACTCGTAGAATTCTATGTTTTAATTTCATTAAAATCATGATCATGTTTTACATGATTAGCCGGGTTTCCACCAATCGCGCTGCCTCCCCTTTTCCTCTCCGCCGTTTCTCTCGTTTAACGTGCCCTCTGAGGCACGGAAGTTGTAATGCCGCTTAACGGTCACCCATCCGACACCTGACCAGACCGAGCGTTGCTTAACAAACGTGATCGAGTACGACCAGTCTGTCAACCTCTGCCACGAGCGCTTAATAAACTCTGAATAAACAATATTTTTGCATTAAGACGACAATGTAGGCGCTGTCTGTTCTCCTCTACAGGTCGCATTTCTTATCCGATCCCGGTGAAATTTTGTGAGCAGATTTAATAAATATATAGAATTTTTTTTGTTGAGACAATTTTTCTAAATTTAATAAAATGACGGAGATATGTAAAAAAAAGTCTAGCTTTCCGGCTGTTTGATCTCCTTTACAGGTCGTATTTCTCAACCCATTCTGGTGAAATTTTGTGAGTAGGTTCAATAATTAT
Organism: Agriphila geniculea; assembly: GCA_943789525.1. Lineage (NCBI taxonomy): Eukaryota > Metazoa > Arthropoda > Insecta > Lepidoptera > Crambidae > Agriphila > Agriphila geniculea. The sequence continues at coordinate 2,267,091 of OX038894.1, read as the reverse complement.
ATATAACTGTTTAGTCAAGCCAATTTTTCCAAACTTATAAAAAAAATATTTACCCATTTTGAAAAATCATCAAAATTAGGAGCACCATCTAGCTGCGAATACTCACGTACCTACTGTGTGTGTTTTGAAAACTTCATGGCGACATTTTATTTTATTTTATCGCGAGGTCTACAACTCACGGAGCCACTAGTATAGTTTTTCCATCAAAACATCTAAAATTACAAACCTCATGTACCTCCCTAGGTTTTGGGAGAACCAGTTGAAATCCTCATTACTCATTCCCGTCATAATGAATGGGGATCCGCGGTCGCGGCTGATTAATCCTTTAAACTTACGACCCGCCCCTAGACTTAGCCCAGTGGATGTGGGTTCAGTAGAAAATATAGACGTAAGTAAATAAGTGCTAACATTTAGGCACAGAATAGATATAAATACTACCGTACAGAAAGGAAACTCTCCGCCCCGCCCCACAATCAATTACCTCACCCTACCGGCGCCGACCGCGCGAGTTCCGTGTGTCGATCCGTGTGCTCATGCAATAGCTCGCACACAGTTGCGCGTGTGCAAAAACGTCACTGTCTAGCGTCTGTGTAATAGGTAAACGCGACTCTTGTATGGAGTGCCCGGGGTGTGATTTAGGTCAACAGAGGTTGTTAAGGTTAAAGAAATTGTAATGAATAAGTTCCCACAGTGGGCCCGGTTTCACTAATGATTACAAGCCGACGTCGCGGAAAAAATCTGCTATTCTACACATCACAATATAGAGAGAGTACAGTAGTTGAGCTTAGCACTTGCGCGCTCGAGCAACGCACACATAGACATTTCTCACCGACACTGTATAACTGAAATCTCATACCACTCTCAAAACGTAACGCAGCGGCGAGAGCTGTCTTTGTGTGTGAGCGATGCTCGAGCGCCCGTAGTACTAAGCTAAACTTCTGTTAGTCTCTCTATTTACCATCTGATAGATCTCGTCAATCAGCGTCCTTTGACACCATATTTATCTATGAACTACCAATAACTTCCATACAATCGCCGTGTCGCACTAAACTCCCAAATGGGAACTAGTACCCAGCGATCTAAAAGTCATTTTCAATGATATTTTAATCTCAATTTTAATTTCAATTATAATTTAAGGTAAGTTTTTAAAGTCACTTTTCTATGGAACAGCAGATTTTTTTTCGCGACATCAGAGTTGGCTCCATAATAAAGTTGCTTTTAATCATGAGGAACCACCCACTGCGGGAACCAAATAATAAAAATTTCAGCGTGTATATCATGAACTGACGATTATAAGAAGCGGCCTGGCCACGTATGGCGAATGGCGAGGCAAAATTTCTGCTACTTACACCATCTCATTGGCAACCACTGCGCACCGTCTCAAGACGGCCTCTCAGCTCGTCTTCGCGACTGCTCAGTGGTTGCCGAAACGCAGGACACAGGATGTGCGAGCAGTTATGTCATGGCCGTCTTGAATAACTTAGCGTGTAGCGTCGTCGTAGCGAAAAGTTTTCAGCATAGTAATGCGCTAGGCCGAAAAATCTACGAGGTCGAATGTCACTGTCAAATGTTGGCCCAAACATTTTCTAGTTTGCTAGTTTAATCTCTATTTTTTTTGAACATAGTTTTGCCAGCAACTTTTTTAATGTAGTTTTGCCAGCATTTACTTTGAAATTTTTTTGGAAACATTGATTTTATTTTCATGGTATGAAACAGCGAATTCAAAAAGCGTCCTTGTGCGATTCATACCGTGGGTTGGACCAGCCCTGGTATGAACCGACGAAAGACCCATTATTTATTACGTTTATTAAATAGGACGGGGCCCTATTAGTATGAAGTGATAGGTAACTAAGGAGTCAGTAATATTTTACAAAAAAACATGCTTTGTAAATACCAAATTAACATACTGCCTTTAAGTTAATTGCAGTGTAAATCATAGGATCTTTCACACACAACTATGCGAAGTTCAGCTTGAATTTGAACAAAGGATGACCTTGTTTTAGGGTTAACATTCGTTTGTATAGGTACGGAACATTATAATTTAAAGATAAAGTTACGCTTATGCGCCATTGATTTGTAAATATTAGGGGGTTACGTATGAAATTGACGTTTAGTATGGAGAATTTTATAGAATTTTCAATTTCCATACTTAACTTTGTTTTAATTTATTTAACAACCATAAACGCTAATGTTTTTTATTTATTTATTTATTTGTCACATAAAACAGATTTACGGCAAATACATTATACTTATAGATTGCAACATTTAAAAAGTAAACAGGTAGGCTGCAACTCCAACAATATGAGTGAATAACATGATAAATCGGACAAGTCTTCAATTAAATTAAATAACATAAAATAAAATAAACTTTTATGCACAAAATATGTTTTAAAACTCAGCTTACTGTAAGTGAAAAAAATAGTATCGGCTAAGTTACAACGAATTAAGTGGTCATTTCTACTATCGAAAAAAGGAGTCATTATTAAGATACTTTTTTAAAGTTTAGGGAAAAAAATCAGAAATATCTTTATTGCTGATGGTGATAATGATGTTAACATCATAGAAGATATGAGAGTCTCTGTGTGTAAGAAAAATAATCGGCAATTTCATACTTTAACCCCTATTATATTAAGGTTTTTCTAAAGTCAAATCTGTAGAAGTTTAACATTAGTAACCAACTGTTAACCAACTGTAGTGGCCTGGGGATCAAGTCTGCTAATGTTTTCGTCAAAATCGTAGTTCAATGGTGTTTGAATGGTGGTTGCGCCAAGTGATGGATTGAACCGATTTGAATTTCTTTAATATAAATTTGTCGACATCCCGCCCTTTATTTCCATATTCATATCTCCCGCACATATCGCGCCATCTAGCGACGTAAAGTTGCGACCGCAACGCCTCGTTTCTCGAACAATCAAATTCTACGTTGTAATCCTGAAATATTCAGCAAATTGTTAATTGTGAACGGTGCAGTGAAGTTAGAAAACCTGCAGAACCGAGCTGCCCTCCAAGGACACCTCAACCAACGGCTGCATCTTCCCGCCCGCTATCCAGGTGCCAAATTTTCCTTCACAACCTTTTTTGTCGACTAATCGCGTAACTATTGAATTTCAGAATAGCTTTCTTATCCTAAATTATACAGTCCATTTAATTTTATCTTTTTATCGCTTACGCACAACCAAATGGTAATGCTTTTTGACACAGTTCTGGTTTCTTAAACCCAAAACTGAAACACATTGTGTTTCTTAAACCCAAAACGGACAATATTGTGTCTTGATTTTGGGTTTAAGAAACAAGAACTATGTCAAAAAGCATTACCATTAGAACACCATTGAACTACGATTTTGACGAAAACATTAGCAGACCATACCAAGTCTGGGTGCAAGCTCGCGATCACAAGGTTCGAGTGCGAAGAATCCGGGCCAAAAAGAGAGCATTTAATTTAGCCGCAAAATCATGCAAAAGGGTGTTGCGTAAAGCTAGATTTGACCATGTCAGCCGCATAGGGGCGAAACTCGCATCCTATCCACCGGGTAGTAAGCAGTTCTGGTCCTTGTCGAAGTCGGTAGAGTCTAACTTCTGCCGTCCCACATTGCCTCCCATGCAGAAGCCCGATGGGACGCTGGCTCACTCTGCAGTTGAGAAGGCGAATCTATTTGCCACTTTGTTTGCGAGCAATTCGCGTCTGGATACTGGCTCTACGCAACCACCAACCCTACCTCGCTGTAATTCTTCGATGCAGGAGATTACATTACACAATAAAGAGGTCCGTAGAGTCCTACTTAATCTAGACGTGCATAAGGCCAGTGGCCCTGATGGCATACCAGCAAGAGTGCTGAGGTGTTGTGCGCCTGAGTTGTCTCCTGTATTGACGCGTCTGTACCGCCTTTCCCTTCAGACCAAAACCGTACCAAAGTCTTGGAAGCTTGCCAATGTGCAACCAGTACCTAAAAAAGGTAGTCGTGCCGACCCTGCCAATTACCGACCAATCGCCATCACTTCCATACTGTGTAAAGTTATGGAGAGAGTACTGAACGGCAAGCTGCTCGCTTACCTAGAGGATAACGATCTTTTTTTGAAAATAAAACAGTTTATTTTACTCACTGATAATGTACTAAGCTTTTTATAATAAAAAGAATTAAAAAAATTGGAGTTTATTAGTATTTACAAACAAACAAACATTATACAAATCTTTCCTCTATACAACGTGTTACAAAATAACCCTATGTCGAATATATATTCGACATAGGAGACAACTCCTATTTTTCATATAAAAGCTGGGGACAACATTGTCCCCTGGGTCACCCATGTTTTTCTTTACACTATTGATTATTTTTGTACAAAACTAAGTATGTTTAATTGGCTATGAATCTAAATATCGTAAAATAGAGATTTTTTACAAAAGAATTATCTAGTTTTGTTTTAATTTATAAAAATTTACACATGGGTCGATTTTATCCTGACAAAAAAAGTTGATTCACCCTATAGTAAATACGGACCATCAAATTGAACAACTTTTACTATGGGACCAACTCTGAAATCGCGAAAAAAATATCAGCTGTTTCATACATTTTGATATTTTGGTTTTTAATTCTTGTATGAAACAGCAGCTTTTTTTTTGCAATTTCAGAGTTGGTCCCATTGTAAAAGTTGTTCAGTTTGATGGTCCGTATTTACTATATTCGACATTTAAGAGTTATTTTGTAGTACATTGTATGATATTATTATACTTGGTAAAGATTGAGCGAATCCATTCAAAATAATATTAGCTTAATTTTCTCGAATTAATTTTATCTAATTGTCTTGTCTCGACCTCTGTTCTTTAATGGATTGAAACTTTTAAAAGTGAGAAGTGTCGAAATATTTTATTGTTTGCCAGAAGTTTGCAAGTATTTTGATTGCTGTTCAATTTGTGTAACAATTTTATAAGTTTAAGTTATGTGTTTTGTAAATATTCAAGTTATTTTTAAATGAATCAGATGATAATGATGATTTATGTACGATTATAATGATGAATGATTTAGTTAAAATATTTGAATCATACTATATCAAAGGTGGTAATATCCGCCAATTGAGTAACTTTTATTTTATTTTTTTATTTTGGTTTGATTTGTATAGAACAATGCCGGGTTTGTTATGTACTCTATTTTTTAAACTGTATTTTGTATATCATATTGCCACATATGTCCATAGATTAATAAAACGCAATGTTTAGTTTATTTTTGAGATTGAGTCTATAAATTGCTGCTTTTGACATTATATGATGCAGTTTGTAAACGTTTTTTACAAAAAACAATTTTTATTTGTCTATGTATATTTTTTAAAGCAAGTATGTATGAATGTTATCAAACCCACGACACCCACTGCTGGGTATAGGCCTCCCCCAAGGATCTCCACGACAATCGGTCCTGCGCTGCCCGCATCCAGCGTTTTTCTGCGTTTGATAACGACACTAAAACATCAAAAATAAATGAATTATCTTATTAAAAATACTTAAAGATCGCTATAATGAAATGAAATTGCACGAAAAGTTTTTTTTTATATTATTAATCTTAATTACCCCCGTCAATCTTAAATTAATCTTACGCAGAAATCGTCAACCTAATTTTGCTCCTCCACTTTTTTAACTTACGGCCAAATCACTTCACCTCGAGGCCGTGAGTAGGGCCAGAAAAAAAATCATATTAAAAAAATAACCGAAGTACAAATCTCTTGCAATCTCGCTACAGGACATTTTACGAGGGCGGGCTATCCCTTTATATCCCGATCCTGATTGCCTCCCTGCGTACCGACAGCAAATAAAACGAGGATACAAATTTATGGGGATATTTTTTCTTGCTCCCACTCGTTGCCGTTATAAATGGAAATGAAAAGGCTATTGGGGTGTAGGTGTTTTAGTTTTTATTGTTTCGAAAATGTTTGGCAACTTATCAAATGTAAGAAAACAATTTTTGTGTTAAAAAACTTATAATATTATGCAAAAGTAAATTTAGTTAATATATGAGCCAATTAGAGTATCCTGATTCGTAGAACTAAAAAATTACAATATGAATTATAAAAATATGAATTCGCTAATTATTCATCGAAATGAATTAGAAATTGATTAAATTATTATTTATATTTAAATTTATGTAAGAACTATTCATGAATTGTTGATTATGTTGATATTAATTTAGTAATTTTATACTTTAGACTTACTCACAATCACTGTATTTTGAACGCTAACGGTACCTAAGAAAATTTATCTTTATTCATTCCTCACATTTTGCTTTTCAACTTAAAATAAAATTGTCCTTTATTTATTAGATATAAATCATTACACATATTAATTGAAGTCAAAATATCAAAGTGTTCAAACAGTACATACTACCACTAAACTAAGAAACGTGACAAAAAATTTATGCGAAATAAGAATAAAATTATGCGATTAAGGATAGATTATGCGACTAAATTGCTATCGTTACACACGTAATCTTGTTGAAGTGTGCTCCCTGAGCATTTTCGCCCATAACGTGTCTGTGCGAACTTCGTTAGGTCTTGACGAATTAACTGAATGAAATTGAATTATTCCACATAATTGACAGAAATGTATCTTTTTTATTAAACTCATTTGCTGCGACTATATGACGACCTGAGTGGTGCAGTGGTCAACATGCCGGTCTACCACGCAGAGGTCCCGGGTTCGATTCCCGGCCGGGCAGAAATTGAAATGATGAATTTTATTTTCTGTTCCGGGTCTGGGTATTACTATGTATAATAAGTATATATTTAAAAAAGTATATAAGTAGTATAATCAGTTGTCTAGCACCCATATTACAAGCTATGCTTAGTTTGGGGCTAGATGGCGCTGTGTGAAATTGTCCAAGCATTATTTATTATTTATTTTATTATATTTATATGAGCTCACACTCCCTGGCAAACCACTATCACTGAGGAATTTAACTATATCTGCATCTAGCTATCATTATGAAAAAGTGTCCTTTTTACTATATTTTTTGTAACAAAAAATAGTGTACAAATTATCGACTGACTAATGTAATGAGGTGAGAGACTAGGAGCATTCGCAAATAAGACTTTTGAAAATCAGAAAATACTTAGTATGGAAAAAACTTGCGAGATAATTTCTACTTAATTTTCTCGTTGCGTTTTATCGTTATGTTTATTGCAAGAGATTCGTGAGGGTGTTTATTGCCTAGCTAATTGATAGGGTTGGTTTAGGGCCGTGGTGTAACGAGGCGAGGTGTTTTTGTCTTGTGCATTACGGAATTGGGTGCGAATGGGTAGGACATAAATGAATACTTTTGCTGATTGCATTAGCTTTGCGAAATGCGGAGACGTTTAAAAATAATCTGGATAGATAGTTGGATTGATAAGCAGACATAAATTCATGGGATTATGATAATAATCGATGATTATTAAAGGTTATAAGGGTGCTCTGGGAATGGCGACCGCGCACCGGACGACGCTCCGTGGTTAGGCCCCCGACAAGGTGGACCAACGCGAGGGTATTATTCTGTAGTGAGGGTGAAGGTCGCGGGAAGCCGCTGGATGCGGGCAGCGCAGGACCGATCGTTATGGAGTTCCTTGGGGGACGCCTATACCCTGCAGTGGGTGTCGTGCGGCTGTTATGATGATGACGATGAGGAAATGCCACAACGTTAAAGGAACATATAGAAATAGTGGCTCATTTGCGATAAAAGAAACAAAAACTGACAAGTCTTTGATGTGAAGTGTTAAAAGCTAATTAGTGAACAGCAACAAGCTGAATAGTGTATTGGTTTAGCGCCTGGCCCATCGATTGCGGAGGTTAAGCAACTTTCACAAAAGTCGGTCATGGGATGGGTGACCAAAAATGTATCATCTTGAACTCCTCCGTGTTTCGGGAGGCACATTAATCCATTGGCCCGGTTATCATCTTGAACTCCTCCGTGTTTCGGGAGGCACGTTAATCCATTGGCCCGGTGCGTTTGCAGTCATTAACACCCACCAATCCGCATTGTGCCCGCGTGGTGGGTTATGGCCCGTCCTCCTTATCCACCCATAAGGAAGGCCTGTGCCTCAGCAGTGGGGACATTAAAAATGGCTGATAGTCAACAAGCCTAAACTGAGATATCACCAGCAGCTCCCAGCATCTCGCTTGCAGCACCACGAGGCGGTCACGTTGCATTCTTTCAATTTACTTTCCTATTATATTATTTCTTTATCGCATATTTAATTATTTTCACATCTGGGGGCACGGGAGTGCCCCCGCTAAGACGAGGAAGCGAAGCGCAAGGACACTACCTACCTTTTCTCGAAGCGCTTTTTTGAACCCTCATATCTTGGGTTTGGAGTATACTAGATAAACAAAATTCTCGGAATGTGATATCAATAGTAGATTTATTAAATATATAAAGTTTGAATTATATAGCTTTTATAATATAGATTTTATTGATATCTAAAAACCTCGATTTCGTCACTGACTCACTCATGATCATCAAAATTCAAAGGGTACTTCCAGAAGTCCTAGAAAGCTGAAATTTGGTATGTAAGCTAGTATTAGGACACAAACAACAAAAAAATTATGAAATTGGACTTAAACCCCCCAACCGTTTAACCCTCATAACTTGGGTTTGGATTATACCAGAAGCACAACATTCTCAGGATATGATGTCTGTAGTAAAATTATTAAACATATAAAGTTTCAATTGCATAGCTCTTAAACTTTGGATTTTATTGATATCTAAAAAACCTCGATTTCGTCAAAACTTACTGATAATCATCAAAATTCCTAGGGTACTTCCTGAAGTCCTAGATAGCTGAAATTTGGTGTGTAAACTAGTATTAGTACACAAACTGCGAAAAAATTATAAAACTTGAAACTTTTACCCCCTAACCCCTTAAACTAGGGGATGGAAGTTTGTATGCGACTTCCGCAAATTTTGATGCTGGAGGTCTGAAAAAATGAGACATATGAATCTGAAAAATCTTTAAATATTTAGTAAATATATTTTAGCCTTGGTAAATCACTGTTAAAGTAATGGGAAAAAAGTAGTCATATAAAAGATATTGTGTTCATTTCAAAACTACTTCTTTCATGGCGCAAAACTCGCGCAGACTCTATTTTCCTCTTTGCACTGTCAGTATCACATTCTGCGTTAAAGAGTAAAATAATATCACAGCATAAATTAATAAGTCCAACCACAGAATAAAATAAATAACAGTACAAGTACGCTGGTTGATGTTGATCGAATTTGGCACGATTTTAGACCACAATTCTGACCCCACCTTGCTTTATCGGTTTATGGATAGGTAGTTGCTTACAAAAAGAAGTGAAATCCCACCAAAATCATTTCATGAATAATGTTGCCAAGACCTCGAACTGTCACATATTTTAAGTAAGGTGTAGAGTTTTTGAAGTTAGGGCTTGCAGAGTTAGGGCGCGTAGAGTTAGACGCTTGGCTCTACATGAGGTCTGATAACTTTTTGACAGTTCGAGGTCTTGGCAACATTATTCATGAAATGATTTTGGTTGGATTTTTCTTTTCTGAAATACAAAATTATTAAATTGGTTTTAAAAGTTTTGAGAAAAATATTTTCATTTGTTATTTTTAAACCACTACGAGTTGGTATACAATAGAATTTGCAAAAACATATAATAATACCTAAGAGTACACATAATGAATATTATTATCGTAGAACCACATCGACACTCAAACTTTGTTCTATCAAAAACGAAATCCGTTAATTATTTTCCATTTCGAACAAAACACGAGCAATAACTGTTCTCGATGTTTCGGCATTTTTCCGACGGCCACCTATTACAATGCAAGAACGAAATTAATTTCTTGCGGCAGCTGTGTTTGACGTCAATTCATTACGGTATAGAAAACAGTAGGACAGCTTTAACACAAAATATACAACAGGCAGAAGACTAGCTCAGAACAAATCGCGGTTTCGTACTGGCAAGAGCCTGTCAGGCTTTATTTAGTACTGCAGAAGATTTTTTTTATGAACAATGGGATAGTGTTTGGCCTTCATCTCACCTGACGTTAAGTGACGATAAGGCCGAAGGTGGAAGCGCACCCCGGAATCCTCATCGCTGAGGAACTGGCTATCTAACCTCTGATTGCCGGACCACAACAATTTTTTAATTGTTTTTATGGCGTCAGACTTATGTAAGATGGTGATAGCTAGCCAGACCGACTTGAAATAAGCCCTACCACCAACCAAACCGAGTACAAATTGTACCCCCCTGGGAATAGAACCCGGGACCCCTGCATCTTACACGGGTGGGCGAACCACTTGAGGTGTCTCTTCTTATGATCTCTTTCCCTTTCGCTTTCATCTGACGTCTGCCTCAAGGCATACAATAGCGCACTCTGATCCTGCGCTTTCGCTTTCTTCTTGCGCTTTCAACAGAAGCAAGCCTCAGGGCATGCCCTATCTTGTAAGAAAACGTCAAATTTGTACTTACGCCAGAAAGTGGAACGCGAAAGCGCACAGTTTGGAGTCAGCCAATATTGCATGCGGTTGATGCAAGTCTTAGATGCAAGTTTAATTATTGAAAGTAGAAGCGACTCGGTAAAGACCATAGACATAGAAAAAATTTCGCTGTTAGACAGACCAAATGAGTTCCTAATGCAATAAAAAAATTATGGTAGCGTGTTCGCATACGGTAAGAGTGGACTTTCTGTCTAAATACCACCAAACTTTTGAACTAAAATTAACAATTTAATAAGAATATTAAATACTTACATTCAAATTTTTGAAGTGAAAACTTCTTTAGCGGCGTTGTACACGTTTTTTGTAAGGGGTAAAAAATGTTAATCTAGCGTCAGTCAGGGTCACGTGACCCTGATCGAAAATTCGTAAGACGGATGTAGCGTAGACAGCCGGCGGCGGAAGTATCCCCCTCTCTTTCTACGGCGCGGCGAAAATGGCGGCGCGTAATTTTGGCGTTCGGCGGGTTGATTTTTCTGAGAGATAAACTTTTTAATGTAATATAAATTGTCATGTTTGTGTACGATAGCGTAATAAATAAATATTGTATTCTACCTTATAAATGATAGTAGTTTTATACGGATAATAATTAAAGCAATTCGTGCAAAACTATTCCCTTACCATTCCAAAATATCAAAAATGCACAACGTTAATATTCAAGTTTTCACTTCTGCTGGCACTCCCGGAGAGCAACCCGAATTTTTTATTTAATAATAAATTTTCAATATAATTCATTAAAATAGATACCTTTTGAGTTAAAGGTTAGCCTTAGAAATGCAAACAAGAATTTTAAATTATCAAACAAAATTAGTTATTTCTCAAAACTCCTGCGTATTTTCGCTTCAAATATTTTCTCATAAAATGATGTAAAGGTATATATTGAGCCAGCTAAGAGATTTCAGCCACTCATTTTCAGATTTTAATAAAGTCAGTATTTTACAACTCACTAATAATTTTGCTTACAATAAGCTGAAGATATTGGCCCAATTTCTTCAGTCAAAATATATTACAGAGTCCATAAATTCAGATAGAATTCATAATTTTTCAGTCATCAAATTTCTTGTTTATCACAAACATTAAGTGAATAACTCTATTACCTATTACCAAACCTAATTAATAAGTTACTCTTGCTTCAAAAATCGGGATTGTTTTTTTTTATATCTTAACTAGATATCTATTTTATTTTTTTAATACAACCACAGAATACTTAATATTTATCATGATTTGTATTATTTTTACACGACTGCCATGTCAAAATGAATTAAGAAGCTAGGGAACGTAGATTTATTCCTAGAATGCTCCGCGAGGCTATCGAAATAAATAAAATTTATTTAAGGATTTATTAGGATATTTAATATCCTAATTTCAATAGAGATGATGGTTGGAAAATTCCACCAGCTTGGGACCCTATCATTCACAAGCTTAAGCTCCTCACACACACTGTAAGATCTAATGATACGGTTAGTTTCTTTTGCAAATAAATAAATTAATATAAAAGACGGAGGTCTACTTTCCTCTCCAAGTTTTCTTTCGCCATTTCTTTCTTGGAGTGGCCTCCCAATTTTAGGAAATGGTGGTAGTTTTAGTAGATTCTCTCTCTTTTTAGCACTAAATAATTCATAAAATTAAATTATAAATCAACATAAAACAATAAAATTTCTTTGTTAAAATTTAATTTCTGAACGTCTAAAAAAAAATTCATCGCTTGAGGGTAGACTCACGGGTAGCTTCAGTCCCCCGTGACCACGGCAGCTGCAAAGTTGCCGAAACGTCGGGAAAACCAAAAATCAAACCAAATAACTAATTAACAAAGTACTTTCAATAAAACCGCGCTAGTATCCGTTAAAAATTGTTTTATTTTACGAACTAAGAAGTTAAATAATGTGTCATTGCATTTGTTGGGGGACCTCTTTGATTATTTTCCAGAGAACGTTCCCCGACTGCAATGACACTATTGCACTGACGTCCACTTTTTAGTTCATTTTTGGTAGGTTAGTAGTGTTTTTTTTCTTCTTTTATTTTTATGAAATAAAACACTTTTTAACGGATACTAGCGTGGTTTTATTGAAATCACTTTGATTTTTTATTTTCCCGACGTTTCGGCACCTTTACACCTGCCGTGGTCACGGGGGACTTTATTTTTGTTTTCTAACGAGATACCTTTGCCCCGTATTCTAATTTATCATAAGCTAGCGACCCGCCCTCACTTTGCTTCGGTGTAGTGTGGAATTTGACACCATTTATCTATAAAAAAAACCGCTTGAAAATCTGTTGCATAGTTTTAAAGATCTAAGCAAACAGGGACAGACATCGGAAGTGACTTTGTTTTATACTATGTAGTAATAACTTCAAAAGCGCGATTCAAAAAGTCTATTCCAATCGTACATATTTAAACTTACCTCTCTCATTCTAAATGTAGTTTCTGGTAACCAGAAAAGATATACAGAAGCTGATTTAGCATCCATTTCATCCGATGAAGTGCAAGTAAAGTTTCCTTTCATTCATATTTCAGAGTACCGCTGAATCTGAAAATAGCATCTATTGCATAGTGAAAAACAGTCAGTAACTGAGGGCTAAAAACAATGAAGTTAAGGCAGGCTTTAAACTGACAGATGGATGTGATACATTGCTATTTTTTTGGCACAAATAAAAACATAGCATAGGAAAGTAGCAATGTATCACATCTGTAAAACACTATTATGAAGGCCTATCTCAGAGGGAGTTTTTACATTAAAACAACAGAGTAATCAATGTAGAAACATTATATTTGCTAATCAATACAAACAATTCACGTCTTTACTGACCTTAGGGAGTGATTAGGCGCTAGCTTATCACAATATTAACTATCAATTTATGAGACTCGTCTTTTAATTTTGCTGTGTTAAATAATATCCAAAAGCCATCTAATAAAATCCCGCGCCCCAGTGTCACAATGACAGCTCACTTGACGTTTCTCTATTACCATAGATTATGGGGCTGTTACAGTCGGCCATCCTCTAAAAACGAGTCCCTTCGTTTGTAATAACTATTTAAAATAACAATTGCAATAAAAAAAAATAAAGTCTTTAAACATATTTGGTAGTTACTGTTAATGTCTCTAGATTAAAAAAATATATCCACTTAACCATAGCCGGGTGGTGAAGTGCTACTTCGCTTCACAACGACACCGCTTGTGGTGAAGTGCTACTTCCTTCACAACGACACCGCCTCAGCTGCGATGCTCGAGACACTCTTGGACTCCTGCCCTCTGTGACTCTAACACCCACCGCTCACTTAACTATAGCCGGGTGGTGAAGTGCTACTTCGCTTCACAACGACACCGCTTGTGGTGAAGTGCTACTTCCTTCACAACGACACCGCCTCAGCTGCGATGCTCGAGACGCTCTTGGACTCCTGCCCTCTGTGACTCTAACACCCATCGCTCACTTAACTATAGCCGGGTGGTGAAGTGCTACTTCCTTTCACAACGACACCGCTTGTGGTGAAGTGCTACTTCCTTCACAACGACACCGCCTCAGCTGCGATGCTCGAGACACTCTTGGACTCCTGCCCTCTGTGACTCTAACACCCATCGCTCACTATCCCATTTTATAATATCACATCAATATCTCAAACTAAAATATCTCTTTTGACCTAAAATAATAACAGTAGTCAGTCTGTTGTACTCAGCAAACTAATTTTATCTCTTTCGTCATTAATTATAATTTAGCTTTTCATCATCAAAACAGTCTTAAACTCTTAACGATACAAAACAGCCATATGTTTACAAGTTTTTTTTTTTTAATTTACAATATCAATAATGTTTGAATGAAGAGCTATCATCATCATTATTATATGGCTTTTTATCATCAAATCAGTCTTAACATTACAAAACAGTCACGTTAAATAATCATCTTTTTTTTGTCTTTTATTTGACACTAACAGTAACATTTGAATAAAAAGTTGTTTTCTATCATTAATTATATTATGGCTATGATATGATGAAAACATAATCAAATCAGTCTTAACATTACAGCACATGGTTAATAAAAATCTTTTGTTTGGCACTAACAATAACATTTGAATAAAAAGTTATTTTCTATCATTAATTATAATATGGCTATTATTTGATGAAAACATCATCAAATCAGTTTTAACACAGAACAGTCATATGGTTAGTAATATTTTTTTTTTTTTGTCTTTTGTTGGATTGATAATACCTAACAATAATATTTGAATAAAGAGTTATCTTTCATCATGAATTATAATATATGACTTTCCATTAACAAATCGGTTTTAACATTACAGAACAGTCATTTGTTTTATAATTATCTTTTGAAACATTCATTCAGCAATAACAATGACATTTGAATAAAGAAAAGTTTAATTATTCTCATTATCTATTTTCCATAACATTTTATCAAGAACAAGTAGGTAAAATAATCTAATTATTTATCGTCGGTTTCATCATTTGTTCCTTCACTTGAGGAGCAGGCAGGGCATTGAAATATTTTATCGATTGCTACAACTGTTTCATACTTTGCACCTTTTCTAGTTAGAGGTGTATCATCGACAAGGATTTGATCGTTTGGCAGCACTTTCTTAATCCTATAAGGCTCTTGGCACTTCGCTTGTACTATTAGCTATTCTGTGACTTCGCTTCTAACTTTTTCACAGCCCGGGCTCCCGTAACTATTGAACTAGTTATTCTGACAAGATCATGTGTTTGCCATACCTACCCTTATTAGTATCTTGATTTTTCTGTATTTGAACTATACACAGATGTCAAACTTACATATTTGGTGAAAATCTCAACAATTATCAGTGTGTACATAGAACCCTGTTTACTTAGTGGAAATGGACTCAAATGGTCAGCGTATAGAGCATAGGTCACCAATTAGTTTAGTTCGGGGTCCTTTTTAAGAAATGAAATGACCATCGCGGTGAGGAATTTTTGGCGGGATTTTGTCGAGTTCAGTTCGGTGACTATTTTAATTATTCGCAAATTGATTCATAGTGGATATTGTGTCTTAAAATTGGTGCAGTTTTGTGGTACAAGTGTCTACGCAACTGAACAATATGTGGGATAATGTGTGAAGCTGAGACTTTTATTGTAGTGGTCGCTACCTCGGCAGAACTTACCGAGTAAACTGTCTTGATATACTTGCTGCCAAATGCTCCAAGCAGCATTGGAATGTGATGCACCCGCATTTTAATGTAAACTGAAACAATCTACTAGAAATACTGAACTATTCAACACTTGACACTGGCAAAAATTACTTCCAAGAGGAAGGTAGATTGCCACAACAAAAATAAGAAGAAGAAGAAGAAGACCATCGCGGTCAGCACAACATTTTATAGAAAGGAATATTTAACGGCTCCTGGTGTAGAGTATGAAACGATATGTTAACTTTTGGTATTTGATGGAGTAACCTCTCTTTCGTCCCGGATGGTAGCTTACGATGAGCACATTTGAAGCATGCAGTCACATATTTCTTTTTAAGAAACCGAAACCTGGAGTACATGCTTGTCGCCATTACTCTTCAACTCTTTTACTCTAGAACAGTTAGAGGACTCATGCCCCATATAGTTACAATTAGTGCATTTTAAAATGGGCTTAGGGCACCGAAAACTAGGATGCCCAAGACTCTTACAATTAAAGCATTTAAATACGCTTCTAGCGCTGTCATTTTTAGGTGACGTACGATCAATATTCCTTGTCGAGTTATTATTTGTCGGTGTACTTTTAGAATGTTTATCTATACTAAAGTCCTTACGAGAGTCTAAGTAATACCTATTATTAGATTTAATGTTCTTAAAAAATTCTAAGGCGTCCTCGGGTTTTACAAACTTGGCTGCTTGCGCGCCGACCCTGACCCCTCTGTCGTCTATGCCATATAGCAGGCAGTCCACTGCCTGCTTCCCAAAAATCTTACAACGGTTTAGAAGATTAATTTTTGCGTAATAATAAATTTCGAGTGACTCGCCTGGTCGTACTCGTCTATTAAGCATATCTGTTAGGAGTTCTGCGTAATTTTCTTTTGAAGGGAATGACTCCTTTAATAAAACTTTCCATTCCACCCAGTTATGCTTAATTGTCGGTAATCCCTGGTACCACGTTTTGGCAAGTCCAGTCAGTTTAGGTAGAGCATAGTGTATCGTTTGCTTCTCACTCCATTTATAAATTTCTGAACACTCATCAACCTTATCGAGCCAAGTGTTAATATTCTGCTCCTTAGACAAGGGGTCAAATTCTGGGAGTACATTACTCAGAGAAGCAAACGATTCACGTTCCTTTTCTTTTGATTTAAGTACCTTAATGAGATCTTTAAAAAGGTCAATGGACGTAGATTTAGGTTCGCTTTCTTTTTTACGTTCTTGTTTACGTCGGCGGCTGCTGCGTTTATGGCTGCTGCGTTTGTGGCTGCTGCATTTTGAGCTGCTCCTTCCACTTCGACTACGGTGGCGGCTGCGTCGATAGTCGCGGTTCGTAGTATGGCAACGTGATCGTCGCGGTTGCCTTCGTAAATAATCATCATGGCTGTTGTCACCATAGTTGAGTGATACACTCCGGTTCTGCTCTCGCTTTCGACTTTGAGATCGTCGCTGTGGTCTCTGTTGACGACGATCATCGCGGCTGCTGCCGCTGCAACTGCGCGTCGTCGCGCTATGGTTTCGCTTTCGTTTTTGACTCCGAAGTGTCTCATCGTACCGATGTCCCTCATCGGTTTCTTGGTCACTCATTTTCTGTAACTTAATAACAGTTTCTTAATGTTCTATTTTATTCAAATGTATCTACAGTTCTCTCTTAATGAATCTTCAAAAAAATATTCATTAATGTCTTATGTAGGGATCAAACGGAGAGCAAACTTCATAACATCCCTGCATTTCTTAGTCTCTACGGAATAAGCAATCTAGGGATGTCCATATAAATTAAAATTCAAAAGTGTAAAATAATAGAATGCAAAAGTTAATCATTAATTGAAGTCCACTATTTGTACAGAAAATCAGATCAGACAGAAAATCTACTGTAGGTACAGAAAATACATGAAATCCATGCATTTTTTTTATGTACCTACTGCTTATGATGGAAAAGGTGGACTCACGCTAGTATCACTATTACAAAATATAAAGTATGCTAAAAACATATAATAAGTTCAAATGAATGCGCATAACTAATTGTCTATAATTATTATCAGACACTTTTGTCATTGTTGTGATGGAAAGCATATGCTGTATGTATTTACTAGGATTTTTCACATAACACTTTATTGCCGAGTTGTAGTTTTGTAGTACAACCGTGTTATAACTTACTTACCTACCTACTTTGTTTTTATTCACTTAGATCATTTCTATAACCACTCAACATCAGCACATAATCACAATATAAGGAACAAAATTTATTTAAAAATTCTTCATTTAAAAGTTACCTATGTTCATTCTATTTGTTATAGGTACTTACCATTTTCTCACTTATACTCTCATAAATGTTTAAGTTTTTAGGGAAAATAGAGAAACTTAAACCACGGATTCGGTCTCAGTCATGATCCCGGATAGCTGTTCTTGCTGCTAACATCAGATGAGAATGAGAGATACTTACATGTACTTAGTACCTAACCCACTAAAGTGTGATTTCTACCACACCATATTTCTCTGCTTTTACATTGATTACACGGTGGATTTCAATTTTGTCACGACAATCGAGCTTATATGTGGGTCGATCGCACTTCTGAGATGTAAAACACTATTATGAAGGCCTATCTCAGAGGGAGTTTTTACATTAAAACAACAGAGTAATCAATGTAGAAACATTATATTTGCTAATCAATACAAACAATTCACGTCTTTACTGACCTTAGGGAGTGATTAGGCGCTAGCTTATCACAATATTAACTATCAATTTATGAGACTCGTCTTTTAATTTTGCTGTGTTAAATAATATCCAAAAGCCATCTAATAAAATCCCGCGCCCCAGTGTCACAATGACAGCTCACTTGACGTTTCTCTATTACCATAGATTATGGGGCTGTTACACATCTATATGTCAAATAAAAGCATACTTAAACTTTATTGTTTTAAGCCGATAGACCCGCAGATCGTCGGTTCACTTTGTCAGATGTCTACTCACAATTTTTTGTTTAACTATAATGGGTTTGCTCTTGACCCTAGTCTAGCCCGAAAGTATAGATAGGGTCTACGATGGAGCGAGCTTGCCCAGAAGGTGCCTTTTCACTCTGGCCTTGAAAAGAGTCAGGTTGTATGCGCTCGGAAACACAGACGTCGGTCGGCAGGGAATTCCACTCCTTGGCTGTGCGCATTATAAACGATGATGAGTAGCGTTTAGTACGCATAAGAGGTATATCAACCAAGAACGGATGGTAGCCTTCAGTTCGTCTGGATGTCCGATGGAAGAACGGAGAAGATGGAATGAGCTCATGCAGCTCTTGAGCACACTCGCCGAAGTACAATCTATAGAAGACCGATAGACAAGCAACGTTTCGGCGGTGAGCCAAGCTGTGAAGCTTAGCTGCTACCAGTTTTCCGTCGCCTATTAATCGCTTGGCTCTGCCCCTGACTTGACAACGTTTATTCAAAATTTAATGATTATCAAAGTATAGCAAATAAATAAAAAAAGGATCTGACTTTCATATTTATAATATTATTAAGGATAATTGTATGTGAATGAAAGAGCAAAGAATACTTTACTATATAAGAAACACACTTCTAAAAGCTGCAGCCTGCAGTCAGTTGACTTAAATATTTGTAATGCAAATATTTATTTAGGTTGCAGTGGAGGATAGCACTATATTTAAAGTTGCCAGACGTTCTTTTGCTGGAACGAATAAGAATTTTCTTAGCACATCTCAAAGTCAAAGTCAAAGTCAAATAAGCTTTATTCAAATAAACTTAATTATTAAGTACTTTTGAATCGTCTATATTTTCCTACCACCCGTTCCAGACTTTTTTAGCTGACAAGAAGAACGGGCGCAAGAAACTTATCAGCTGTAACAGCCATAAGTAACGATATTTACAAACTTTAATATATCGTTACCAGATAATTACAACAGGGTGACAGGATTATTGGCAACAACATAGACTTATTGTTATATTACTTCAACAAAGTACTTATAGTAGCAAGTTATGTGTTACATCATTTCCACGCATTTTGATCATTAAGATAATCGTTAACTTTATAATAACCTTTACCCATGAGCGTTTTTTTAACATGGTTTTTAAATTCATGCAAAGGAAGATCAATCACTTGTTGTGGGACTTTATTAATAAAGACTATGCTTTTCCCCATATAAATGAACCTCTAGTTTTTGCAAGCCTAAATCTTGGAACGCAAGTTTATCTTTATTTCTTGTATTAAACTGGTGAATATTCCTGTTCTCAGCAAATGAATCATAGTGTTTCCTTACATAAACTAAATTTTCATAAATGTATTGGCTTCCCAAAGTTAAAATATTTATTTATTACCTAAATATAGGCTGTACCAAAAATATAGTTAATTTAATTTTGAGATTTTAGCATTAACAATGCTAATTTTATATATTACCTACTGAATAATTTACTAGAAAAAAGGGTTTGTTTAATTTGGTTTGTTTATTTAAAAAGAAACTTTCAGAAATTTGCTAGTTTGTTTGTATGGAAAACCTTAAAGTGGCCCCTTCTTTTCTTTTGCCTAGTTGTCAATCTTTATGTAATTGTCAAAATCGTGCGTGATTGAAAATTATAATTGCACGATATTATTGTCAATCGGCTCCATTTCTAACAATTTAATGCTCTATTATATGTAGAAATAGAAATAGAAGAAATAGAAAACAGAAATAGAATTCTTAATTGTTTTCGTTAATTGAAAGACGTGTGATTAGCCAGTGATTGAAAGTGGCGCCGCGGTGAAATTTATTTAATATTGTAATTCTAATACACAATTTTAATAAAACTTCTCATGGAATTTTTAAGCCCCATAGTCTAGTATTTTTAGACGGTATCATTACATTCCCTCGAAATCACTGCTAGAAGTAGATAGCAAAATTGCCAAAAGTGGCCGTTTTTGACACATTTGCTGACTACTTCCACGAAAAACTACGAGGGAATGTAGTGAAACCTTTTAAAAATATAAGGCTATGAGCATCTATGAGCCCTAAATATTCCACGAAAAGTTTTAATAAAATCTTTTTCTATTAACAACTTATTAAATAAAAACCTCTGAGGGCGCCACTTTCGGTGGGGTATTCGCCTTAAAAAGCGGTGCCCACTATACACTAAAAGATATAAAATACACAAGATATAAAATACAAAGACTGAATGCACCTGAGGTAAAATAGTGATGTACAAGACTCGAGGCCTCCGAGTCTTTTTGTCTAGAGCTTGGAGTCGTTTTACAGGGCTCCCCTCGTTTGTATGAAGCTCGACGACTCGGGAGTCTTTTTCAGAGCTTGAAACTTTCTCAGAGCTCGGCCGATTTCGAGGCTATTTCACGGCTTAAGCCTTTTTGAGAGCTCGGTCGATCATGAGGCTTTTTCACGGCTCGAGTCTTTTTCGGCACACTAATTGTAATGGGCTATTGATGAATGAGGATAAGTAGAGCTAAAGCACAATAGATTAAACATCCATGGTGCTCTTTATGACATAAGTCATTCATCTTTTTGAGTTCTAATTTTGGACACTCGAGTCAGATTTGGGCTCTGTGAGCTCGATAGGCTCGGCTTTAATATCTCCGTAAATAATAATATTGTCAATATTATTATTTACGGAGATATTAAAGTCATAAACATAAACTCTAAGCTTTTCTGAGGCTCGCGTTCATTTTAAAACTCGAGCTTTTTTGAAGGCTCGAGTTCTTTTGATAGGTTCGAGCTCTTTTGAAGGCTCGAACTATTTTGAAGGCTCGAGGCGTGGCTCAGAGAGCTCGTGTCTCGGCTAGGCTCGGGTTTACAAGCCTACCGAGCTCACCGAGTCCTGCCAGTCCGCCTCGAGGCTTCAAAAGTAGAACTCGAGGCTTGTACATCACTAGGTAAAAGCTTGATAAATGAGTACGGAATAATTAACCCTCCTTGCTCTTTGTTTGAATTTACTTGGCCCCAGTAATGGAAGGTTGAGCCAATAAAAAGATTTTTAAGGTTCCGTTCTCGGAACTGGCGGAAGTGTTCTTCAAAGAGTGAATTGCCAAACAAAAATAAGAAGGTGAAACTTATGTGTTGTAATAAATTCACAATGAGACAAAGTCTTAAAATACCAATAGACATTTTTCACCATCCAAAAATGAGCTGATGATCTTCAAACGCCTGAACAGATCTTCATAAATTATAGCTAAGAATCATCTCGATCAAGTCAATTTTCAAAAAAAAAAATTCAGGTCGCACTCCGGGAGTGCCGGCAGAAGTGAAAACTTGAATAATTAACGTTGTGCATTTTTGATATTTTGGAATGGTTAGGGAATAATTTTGCACGAATTGGCGTCTTACGAATTTACTCTGCATTTGAATTTACGCATACAAAGTCTTATCCATAGCTTGACAGAAAATCTAGAGTTTTGACATTGAATTAAAAAAACCGGCCAAGTGCAAGTCGGACTCGCGCACTAAGGGTTCCGTACCAAAAAACAGCAAAAAAAAATACGTTTGTTGTATGGGAGCCCCCCTTAAATATTAATTTTATTCTGTTATTATTATGTGTTGTTATAGCGGCAACAAAAATACATCATCTTTGAAAATTTCAACTGTCTACCTGTTGTTGTTATTAGTATCGAGCAAAAAACAGCAAAAAAATCACGTTTGTTGTATGGGAGCCCCCCGTAAATATTAATTTTATTCTGTTTTTAGTATTTGTTGTTATAGCGGCAACAGAAATACATCATCTGTGAAAATTTCAACTTTTTAGCTATCACGGTTCATGAGATACAGCCTGGTGACAGACAGACAGACAGACGGACAGCGGAGTCTTAGTAATAGGGTTCCGTTTTTACCCTTTGGGTACGGAACCCTGAAAATAGCGCGTTGCTATGGTGACACGAGTGTTTACGTCTTGAAATGACGCGCCGCCATTTTCACCGCGCCCCGTAGAAAGAGAGGGGGATACTTCCGCCGCCGGCGGTCTACTCTCCATTCGTCGCATCCGTCTTACGAATTTTCGATCAGGGTCACGTGATCCTGACTGACGCGAGGTTAACATTTTTTCCCCATTACAAAATAATAAGAAACGCTTAGGCGGACAAAATCTATCAGAATTTGCTTTTTGGCCGACTTTTTTACATTTGTGCCAAAATGTATGAAAAGTCAGACTTTTGAACCTATTTAAAATCAAGTGTAGCGATGCTACAGCTTCAGTGCCATAATAAAAAATGCTAAGGTGGACAAAATCTATCAGAATAAAGCACTTTTGCTTTTTGGCCGGCACTTTCATATTTTGGACCAAAATGGATGATGTCCAATGTCCTATGTAGAAAGAAAATGAAAGACAAAGCCAAATAAACAAAAAAACATCATTCCATCGAATGTTCTTGAACCTTATTTCAATCGAAACACTTTTGCAGAAATCCTGGAATATCCAGGAATACAATCAGTATGCTTTTCGCGCGCTCCTACTTTTCACGTTTATTTTCCCATATTCAGTTACAAACGAAAATAACTCTTAGCATAACGTAATTAAGAGCATTTCGGAATAAATTCCATAAGAACATAGTGCCTTTTTATACGAACATGGAACTGATATAGTACAAATGAATATGTACAATTGAATCTATGTTTAAAACCTTCCGTGTTAAGTCCCACTTTTCTTTTGTATTCTTAAGTGGGAAAAGGGTACATTTTCATGTTGTTTGAATTAATTTTCTTTCTACGGTAAAGGTGCTAAACAATAATAAATTGTTTATGAATCAAATTAATGAAATCCTTTTGATAATTAGCGTGCATAATTACTTGAAATTATACAGAGGGTAAAGTATAAAATTGTGGAACGCTACAAAGTAAACTTTGAAGCGATTAAGAAAATATTTGCTCTTGTGAGCCTTTGCTAAATTTTATTGAATAATTGGCACTGTAATGGGCTTTTTACATGGGTCAAAGTCACCTGTGACGGTCGACTTAGGTCACCTAGCAAGTCGCTTTCAAAATTAAATTGCAGATGATGGCGTCGTTGTCGTCTATGTGGTTGATTGTAACCTAGGTAACAATATCTAATAACGTAGTTCCAGTTTTGGCCACCGGATTAGATAATTTTGTTCAGTCACCTGCGGCGTAAGCCGAATTGCCATTTACACGGTCGATTTTCGCCGTGCGACGAAAGTTGTGCGGCTTTAGTCGCCCATGTAAATACCACATAACTCTTCTGGCTTCGATTTATTAGGAAATTGTAACATTTCTATCGATCAAACTCGTTATAATGGGGCTTTTACATGGGTCGGTTTTCAAGGCGACTTGCCAGGCGTCTTTAGTCGAATAGGGCTTTTTATCTATTTGAATCGCAGACCTAATTTCAAAGAGCGATTTTATTTTACAAGCGATTGTCGATGATTAAAAGCCCTAGTCGACTGAAGTTGCCTAGCAAGCCGCCCGGAAAATCGATCCATGTGAATGTCCCATAAGGCTTTGATTTGAGATTTTTGGTTTCAATATACAGCGTTTCAATAAACTTCGGTGAGTGTGCGAGGGATCTGCACGACCTTCTTCCTCCAGCCCCTTTCCACCATCGGGGCACCAGACGCAGTTAGCATATCACCCTTACATAGTAGATACTCCAAGGGTCCGTACCAAGTGCTTTGCCAACATTCTTTAGCAGTTCGCATAATAAATGTATTATGCAAACTGCTAAAGAATGGAATGCACTGCCTGCTCATTGTGTTCCCCGATAGTTACATACAACCTTTGGTCTTTCAAGGCAAGAGTGAATAGGCATTTCCTGGGCAAGCGTGCTACACCTTAGACCAAACAAGATGGTGGTCAAATGCCTGCCCAGTTACCAATAAAAAAAATGGCCAAGTGCGAGTCGGACTCGCGCACGAAGGGTTCCGTACCAAAAAACGGTAAAAAAATTACGTTTGTTGTATGGGAGCCCCCTTAAATATTAATTTTATTCTGTTTTCAGTATTTTTTGTTATAGCGGCAACAAAAATACATCATCTGTGAAAATTTCAACTATCTACCTGTTGTCGTTATTAATATCGAGCAAAAAACGGCAAAAAAATCACGTTGATTGTATGGGAGCCCCCTTAAATATTATTTTTATTCTGTTTTTAGTATTTGTTGTTATAGCGGCAACAGAAATACATCATCTGTGAAAATTTCAACTTTCTAGCTATCATGGTTCATGAGATACAGCCTGGTGACAGACAGACGGACAGCGGAGTCTTAGTAATAGGGTCCCGTTTTTACCCTTTGGGCACGGAACCCTAAAAACAGCTAAAGAATATTTGGTTCAATAATACATTTAACGATTTGCCTAGCCAAACGTTTAAGCTGCGTAAAATTTCATTTCACCGTGCTGAAAGCCAAATCACCAAACTGTCAATATAGCTTCTGCTACGGAAATAAAATATGATATATATGATATGATATTATTGTGTAGATTTAATTATATGTTAGGATTTAGAGTTGTAAAATAAAATAGTAAAATACTTATATTATAAATCTAAGCATCAGCTGCTATTGTGTGAATGTGGTTTAACGGCGCGGCTGTTTCTTAAAAAATGGCTCGGCAGTTATGCCCGATTTACACGTAATAAGTTGTCAAATATTTAACTAAACTAAAGAAAAAATAATGTAATATCGCCAAAAAATTAATTAAAATTTTGTAAACTACTTGATAACTTAATACGTGTAAGCGACTCATTGATTGATAGGCTGTGACATGTCTATTTGCTTAAATTTTAAGCAAATGGATAAACTGTGGTGGTCGAAATCTTCAATGAGCTTTATAACATAGAAGATTTCGACCACTGAAACATATTTTAGCAATTTCAGTTCAGTTTAGACAACATTAAACTGTATGTTCACTAAATGGATGTTTTAGCTCAAGCAGCTTACTGCAAACCACTTTAAATGTACTAAGTTCAATTTATACGAAGTCCTGGGAAATTAATTGATAGCTCGGTTCATCAGTTTAACAACGAATCTTTGCTTTGTATCACTAGTTACTAGTCATTTAGTTTATTTGTGTTAATCTGTAAATGGTTTTCTGTTGTATACTGAGATTACTATAGTTAACATAATAATTCTTGATCCACCTGAAGCGCTCATGGCGGAACATGACAGACTGATCGTACTCGATCACGTTTGTTAAGCAACGCTCGGTCCGGCCAGGTGTCGAATGGGTGACCGTTAAGTTACAACTGAGCGCTTCCGTGCTTCGGAGGGCACGTTAAACCGTCGGTCCCGGCTGTTGTCATCTGATAACAGTCGTTAAGCCAAGTTAGAGGCCTTACAAGCGGCTTGATAGGTGGCCACTAGTCCTCATTCTATAAGAAGAAGATTCACCTGTGAATAATAAAATAAAAATAAAATAGTTGCTATTTGTAGTAAATTGAGCGCTTCGATTATCTATACCTGATTGAGCGCGCTTATAAAATTCGGTTGGATTATAGTCAACCTGATTTTCAAGGGTTTTATTAGGATCTAGTCTAGGGAAGATAGATTAGAGTGTTCAATTATTAATTATAATTTTACTATTATTATATTGATGCTAAAACTCATCAAGATGTCTAAGTTTTTTTGCTGCTAAAACTTACAAAACCCTATAAGATTTTTCGTCTAATACTTACGTCTGGTAATTCTTGGTTTCTTTTTTCTGTGTACACACGACAGCACATCAGGTTACACAGTTAAAATGCGAAAACAGCTTTTATTACGTAGGCCATAAAGGCGGTCTTGAGGTCAACATGTATTTATAGTCTGAGGTGCCGTAGTGTGTACAAAGAACTACTACGTAATGTTATTATAAATCGCAGAAACGATGTTATATGACGTCACACATGCGTTGGTAAATCACAAAGGCTTCAGGATATCAGGGAAAATTGCATTGTGGATCGCTTGAGTTGTCAAAGCAGGCAAAATGGTACAGATTTAATAACGGCACAGAGACTTTTAAATTCACTTACACTGTGGTATAAAGGTTTATATGCGTAATCCCGTTGTTAACGTTGTTATTAAATTTGTTAAGTTACTTAGTGATGTCACAACTGTGGCCTTATCATGAGTTGAAGCCAGCAAACTAAAATCTATGGAAGTGTAATTGCAAACAAATATTGCTTAAAAAATGGCACAACGGGGCTGAAAAAGTACAACCCGCTCAGCTTTAGTCGGGCCAGCCACGCACCCGGTGACTGACGTTAGTGTTATTTTCAATAAATTGTTTATATTGTAGAGAAAAGATAGAAAGGGAGAGTTTATTAGAAATGACGTCCTTTATAGTCAAACGGTGTAAAAGATGCAAAGAAGACAGTAAAAAGATGCAGAAATATCTTTTTTTTTCCGTTTAGGTACAGAAAAGATCTATAAAATACAAATTATAGTCGCTAATAAGCAATCAGTGTTCAGCCGCTTTGTGCTGCATAATAAAATGCCAGCATTTTTAGCTCTATCCACTTAGTTGTACTTTTCGTGTGATGCCATTTTTTGAGCGGAATGCTTATTCCGTAGGCACCCATTACACACACAATCTGATCACGCCAGATCGCGCCAGATTGACAGAGATTGATTGTGTAACGTTGTTCGTGATCTGTTTCAATCTGGCGCGGTCTGGCGTGATCAGATTGTGCTGGATTGTCAATCTACGTCAATCTGGCTTAGGGTTGACACCTTTTTTTTCGAGGTAATAGTATTATTTTCAAAACATTAAAAAATTATAGTATGTAGGTACTTACTTTTGGGATATTTATAAAAATGTAGTCCACATTTAGTTTTAACTAGCTTCCGCCCGCGACTACATCCGGGTGGATATTTGAAAAATATCCTAAAAAAACATACAGACGGACAGAAAAACAACCTCCTGCTTTTTTGGAGTCGGTTAAAAATATTGAATCGCAGTATATTGTGGTAGATTGTCAATCTACTACAATCTGCTTGTATCGGATCGCGGTAGATTGTGGTAGATTGTCAATCTACCATGGTAGACTGACAATCTAGCACGATCTACTGTGATCCGATGTTTTAACCGACTTCAAAAAAAGAGGAGGTTATCTGTTCGGTACATTTGTTTTTTATGGAAGCTGAACTGATTTGGATGAAATTTGGCAAACAGTTTATAGTCTGGATTATAACTTATATTTTTCATCTCGATCAAAGGTACCCTAGGGATTTTTATTATTTTAAACAATGAAACTAATTTGTAGTACTTTAGGGGAATTTATACAAATGTAGCCCATATTTATTTTTAACTAGCTTCCGGCCGTGACTAAATCCGGGTGGAAATTTGAAAAATACCCTAAAAAAACATACAGACGAACAGAAAAACAATCTTCTGCTTTTTTGAAATCGGTTAAAAATATTGAATCGCAGTATATTGTGGTAGATTGTCAATCTACCACAATCTGCTTGTATCGGATCGCGGAAGATTGTGGTAGATTGTCAATCTACCACGGACGACCACGGTAGATTGACAATCTAGCACAATATACTGCGATCCAATTTTTTTACCGACTTCAAAAAAGTAGGAGCTTGTTTGTCTGTTCGTCTGTAGTTATATTAGTTTTTAAGGCTGAACTGATTTGAATGGAGTTTGACACACAGTTTGTAGCCTGGATTAAATTATAGGATTTGTTTTATCTTGGTCAATCAAAGGTACCCTAGGGTAAAATACTTTAGTAAGTTCTTTTGAGAAATTTATAAAAAATGTAGCCCATATTTATTTTTAACTTGCTTTCCGGCCGCGACTAATGCGCGTGGGCATTTGAAGAATCCCTTAAAAAATATACAGATGAAAAGAGAACCTCCTCCTTTTTATAAGTCGGTTAAAATATTGGATTGCAGTAAAAGATGATGAAATTTGGCACACAGTTAGTTTGGTACCCTAGGAAGTACCTACCCTATGTACCCTATTTTTAATTTTTAAAGGAAGCTAGTTAAAAATAAATGAGGACTATATTTTTTCATAAATTTCCTATAAACCTACCTACTATATTTTTTGCAATGTTTTGAAAAATACTATTTACATCGATGTTATTACTATACCAGGCTATAAACTATATAATACTAAGGTTTGACTCATATTGTTACTTAAATAAACTTGATTTGAACGTATCTAAATGTTTTTATATAAGTTTTACCCGTAAAATCAATCCCTTTAATAGTAGTTACAGTATCAAAAATGAAAAATTATCCATTTGTCAGGAAGCTAAAGACCTGGGAGTCATCCTTGATTCTAAGCTGCTATTTGATAAACATATTGTCAATACTATCAATAAGGCATCTCGTTTGCTAGGGTTTATTATGCGTCTGTCTAAGCCTTTTAAACGCATGAAAACCATCAAAATTCTTTATTGTGCTTATGTCCGCAGCCATCTCGAGTATGCCAGCCAGATTTGGAACCCCTGTTACGTAACATACATAAATAATATAGAGAAGATCCAGAAAAAATTTACTCGGTTCCTAAATTTCAAATTCAAAATTCCTAAGACATCTTATGAAGACCGTTGTACTAAATTTCACTTGTTACCACTTTCTGTTAGACGTAATATTGCAGATGTCACATTTCTACTTAAGTTGATTAGAAGTTCAGTGGATTGTCCGGAACTACTTCATAAAATTCGTTCTAAAATACCTACAAGAACACTCCGCAATGATTTATATAGACCATTTAGTATTCCTTCTATGCACACCAACTACAGGCATAACAGTTTCCTTATTAGAGCTTGTTCCGCCATTAATAACGCCGACGCCAATATTGATTTATTTTTCAACAGCATTAAGACTGTTATTAAGTTACTGTTTAAAATTTAGTTTAATGTTACTATACTGTTACGCACCTGAACCTTTTGGGCTACAATTACTTTATGATCAATTTCTTTTGAATTCTACATGTGGTAGCTTGTCAATAGCTTTTAGTTATACATATTTGTTATTATCTGTATGTAAATAAGCTGTTAGCTGTCCAAAAACGATAAATAAATAATATGATGTGTGCCAAATTTCATCAAAATCAGTTCAGCCTTCTAAAGCTGAACTGATTTGGATGAAATTTGGCACTCAGTTCATAGCTGGGTAATATCGTATTATAAATATCGATATTTAGGTAATTTTACACACCTGTGTGTGTAAAATTAAATATCGTAATTAAAATCGATATTCATCTAACCCTAACTAATCAAGGCATAAAATGGGTGCTAGACAACAGATTTTACTAGGTACTTACTTATTTTTCGAAATAGATAGGTACTTATTATACGCAGACCGTCACAGAAATTAAAATTCATCATTTCAATTACGTCCGGGAATCGAACCCGGGATCTCTTGCGTGGTAGACTGGCATGTTGAATACTGCACCACTCAGGTCATCGATCGATATCACGCGAAAATTAATGCAAAAAGTTGGCAACCCTACCAAAGATCACCGTGGATCGTGGTAGATTGTCAATCTACCAAGATCTACTGCGATCCAGATCTCGCTGGATTGACCGTGTAACGTCGCAAACTAACCGCATCAAATTCCATCAATCTGCGGTTTTGATCAGATTGAAACCAGATTGACGTGTGTAATGGCTGCCATAGCTTTAGTTCGCCGGTTGAAGCAAACTGTTTACGCTACCGTAAACTAACGGGTATACTGCTCACAGTCAATGCGAGTGAAAGAGAAAACGATAGTTTACGGTAGGTAGCGTTAAGAGTTTGCATCAACTCATAGTAGGGCTACTGGACTCAGTTAAATATTAGAAATGCAGTTGGTTTTAGGCTTCCTAGACTGAGCTTTTGGTTGTTATTGATGCCTGTGTATATTTGTGTATATTTTTTAATCCACAAAGGGATAATGCTTGGCCTTCAACTCGTCTGATGTTATGTGACGATAAGGCTGAAAGTGATGCGCAGTACATCCAGAATCCTAACCACTGAGGAACTGACTATTTTACCTCTAATTGCCGGAACACACCAATCCTTAAATTGTTGTTATGGCGTCAGAATTAGATAAGACGGTGATAGCTAGCCAAGCGGACTTAAAAAAACTCTACCACCGAACAAACCGACTTCAAATAATGTACTCCCCTCTTGGGAATCGAACCCGGGACCCCTGCGTCTTACACGTGCGGGCAAACCACTAGACCACAGAGGCAGCTAAATATAACGGGTGTAACAAGACCCTTAACGAAGCCGAAGCCCACGCATTCTGCCCATCATCAGGATCATTTTTGTCTTTCAGACTATACCTGGGAAACCAATAGCTACGAAGTTATTGAAGGTCAAAGTCAACTTTTTTTTAATTTTTTTATGAAATCTTTTTTTATTTGTTATTTCCTAATTTTTTCTCAAAGAAACAATATCAAAATTTTAAGTTTTTCTTAACAAACAATGGCTTTAAAACGTCATCTATCAATGTATCTCATGAGCACGCACATAAACACTGCATTTCAATTCGGCCGCACGCAGGCTGTGTAGCATGCACTCGAAGGCGCGGTCAGTGTTGTACGCGTTACATTGCGTGGTAATGTATGCAATGCTTTTTTAACACCAAAAATTAAAATCGTTTCCCAGCAATAATTTTGAACACAAATGGTCCTGATGATGGGCAGAATACGTAGACCTCGGCTTCGATGAGGGTCTTGTTACACCCGGTATTTTATATTCTGAATCTGATTCTTGAAAGTTTTTTTTTCTCTGGTTCACATAATACTTTACTTATATTTAGTTAAATAACTTTACTTTTTGATTGTGTAATTGATTTGACTAGAAGCATCTCCTGAAATCTTTATGGCTGTGATCGAAAACCCATGTGCCAAGCATGGCGATATGGCATGGTGATGATGAAATACTTATAGGTAGTTATTTGTTTAACCATTTAGAATATGTTATCAAGATTATAGCTAGAATGTGGGAAATAAAAATGTAAAATCGTAAGTTACAATATATGCTGTCTCATCGTTTTGAATATGAAAACCGTATCAAACATTTCTATGGCTGTTTTTTCTTATTTTTAGGGTTCCGTACCCAAAGGGTAAAAACGGGACCCTATTACTAAGACTCCGCTGTCCGTCTGTCTGTCTGTCTGTCTGTCTGTCTGTCTGTCACCAGGCTGTATCTCATGAACCGTGATAGCTAGAAAGTTGAAATTTTTACAGATGATGTATTTCTGTTGCCGCTATAACAACAAATTAAAAACAAACTAAAAACAGAATAAAAGTAATATTTAAGGTGGGCTCCCATACAACAAACGTGATTTTTTTGCCGTTTTTTGCTTATTATTAATAACGACAACAGGTAGACAGCTGAAATTTTTACAGATGATGTATTTTTCTTGCCGCTATAACAACAAATACTAAAAACAGAATAAAATTAATATTTAAGAGGGGCTCTCATACAACAAACGTAATTCTTTTGCCGTTTTTTGGTACGGAATCCTTCGTGCGCGAGTCTGACTCGCACTTGGCCGGTTTTTATTGTTTCTGTACGTAAAGTTGCTCTGCTTTGCTGCAGTAACTGACGTTGTGACTGATTGTTCGATTGGATTAAAGATTAATACTCCATTTAGTTGTAATTTTTGCGTGATGAAGAGAATTTTAACACTTTGAAAGCATACCTTTTCGAACACTTTGTAATTAGTTTTACCTATCGTTAAATCAATCGTGATAGAAGTAAATCAGGTGTTAATTTAAGTAAACTTAAAAGTGTTCTTATTCATCTTGAAAAAATAAAAGGAAAAAAGTATTTTTAACGTCCCTTGAGCAAACTGAAATAGAATATTTGTTCAGTTTTTTTTATTGAAATCAAGAATTACCATTTCATGCTATATCTTTTGCAAGCTATATATGTGTTAATATCTGAGAGTTTTACGAATTTATAAAAACAGATACCCTCCTTTTTTACTGCAGTCGTGTAACTAATCTAAGTTCCTAATTCATGCACCATTTTTGTTTTGAATTCCCTATTCGATGTTTGCGTTCGATCTAATTGTTGTCGCGCTGTGCACCGCTCGCTTGCGTTGAATTATGGCCCATATTAGCCTGTTTAGCGAGCCATCGATTGTGCCTTTGTTATTGTGTACGTTTCTGTCAAAGATGTATTATCGGTATGAGATAATTAATTTGTAGTGCCAATTGTTGTTGAACATCTTGTTAAAATGAATACCATTTTTAGGATACCATAATGCTTGTTTAGTTTTAATTGCCACCATGGTGTGACAAAGAAAATTCATGTGCAGAAGACGGCCATGATCCGAGCCTGAGAATGGGTTAATTAAAAAAAAGTTACGTGCTGTTAAAATGGGTATCCACACGCAAAGCCAATCACAGATGGCGCCAGCAGCGACCCGGCCGCTATCAATGGTTTTGATTGGATAAAATACGTCAGAAATGACATTAGACATTTGAAACAACCAATCAAACGATTTTGGGACAGTCGCCTGTGGCGCCATTAGTTCCTCAGTATCACACCACATTCGTGTTGTAGACCTTAATGCTATGACACTAAGCGTGCCTGCAGACTAAACTGTCGGACGATAGTTGGAATCAGATTGCAGAAGTATGCAATTGCGTACACTACAACGATTTGGTATCGGCCGATTCTTCATACAAAACCAACTATCAGCCAACTATTGGCTCATAGTTTGGTCTGTAGTCTGCGTGCACGCTTAGATAGAATTTAAAATCATAACTCAAACGTGATAGTTACGCATGGAATTGATATCTTACACTCAAGACTCTTGACACGGATTGACATCATCATCATCATCATCATATCAGCCGCACGACACCCACTGCTGGGTATAGGCCTCCCCTAAGGATCTCCACGACGATCGGTCCTGCGCTGTTCGCATCCAGTGGCTTCCCGCGACCTTCACCAGATCGTCGGTCCACCTTGTCGGGGGCCTACCCACGGAGCGTCGTCCGGAGCGCGGTCGCCATTCCAGAACCTTTCCGCCCCAACGGCCATCAGTTCTTCTCGCTATGTGTCCTGCCCATTGCCACTTCAGCTGAGCAATCCTTCGAGCGATGTCGGTTACTTTAGTTCTCCTGCGGATCTCCTCGTTTCTGATTCGATCACGCAGGGATTGACAAGGTGTCTGTAATTGACACTATCATATCGCTATGTATGGTGTATATTTCTTCAAATTTTATGGATGTTTCAGTCCATGAAACTGAACAACTTTCTCCATGAAACATGTGTCGAAATACGCCAAAAAATTTTGGTCATCCCATACTAAACTGATAACGTGATCTCTTTGATTTGTATGAAAAGTAATTTTTTTTACATATTTGACCATGTGTTTCTTAGAGAAAGTTGTTCAGTTTCATGGACTGAACACATCCTTAAAATTTGGAGAGTGGTTAAAAAACACCTTGTATATGTTACCGGCAATGTGTATAATCCGGTATTGTATACATTGCCTGAAACGATCAGGCAATGTACGAAATACTATTCATTTTATACATTGCCTAGGTATTGTATACAATGCCTGCTGGTCCACCGGCAATATATATAATAAGTATAGTTCTGTTGTCTGTTATGAAAAATAACCTCGAAAATTTTTAACCTATACGCGGGACCTACAGGAGTATAGCAGGTTCGATTCCAAACTCAATGAGCCCCCTCAAGCCTCCCTCGAACCTATTCTTGAAAATCTTTTTATTTTACACATTGCCGGTGGATCAGCAGGCATTCTATACAATGCCTAGTCATTGTATACACTGCCTAGGTAATGTGTGAAATAGATATCAATATTCATTCTATTTCATACATTGCCTAAAAGGGCCAGGCATTGTATACAATGTCTGCATTTCATACATTTCCGGTGACATATACAGCTAAAAGTACAAATAATTATGTTGTGCAGACGTGTAAATGCTATTTCTTCCCTAAATAAAAATTACCTAACGCATCATTTCAATCCCCAAGCCCCTTGTCAAGCTAATTTTTACATTTCCCCTCCGTAATTAATAAATTAATTCATTTATTCGTTCCGATAATTAGTATTCGAGCCGAGTACGGAACATCTGGTTCCTTATTAATGCCCGGGTCACAAGACCCGGGTATCCGGATATTCGAGCTATACCCGGATCCACCGGGCTTCGTGCAAAATGAATGAGTGTGATGCGACCTTCATACTTTATTAATCTCTCATCTGTTAATTCTCGCGCACAAAAATATAAAGTGTCTTTTCAGCGGGTTAAAACTTTTTGACGTGGAAGAGGGTCCAAATGACACGGGAATGTGAAATTATTTTGTTAATACACATATAGAATTTTGCAACCTTTTCCAAGGTCTTGTTTCTGAAAAGGTTTTTTTTTTCACAACGGGATAGTGCTTGGTCTTCGCCTCATCTGATGTTAAGTGACGATAAGGCCGAAGGTGGAAGCGCACTACACCCGGCATCCTCATCACTGAGGAACTGGCTATCTTACCTCCAACTGCCGGAACACAACAATTTTTAAATTGTTGTTATGGCGTCAGACTTACGTAAGACGGTGGTAGCTAGCCAGGCGGACTTGAAATAAGCCCTACCACCAACCAAACCGAGTACAAATTGTACCCCCCCTGGGAATCGAACCCGGGACCCCTGAGTCTTACACTGGTGGGCGAACCACTATACCACAGAGACGGTTAAAAACGGAACAGAGGCGGTGGTCTAAATCCATCTGTTACCTAATTATATTATTGGAAATGTTTACATACAACTTAGAATAATAACACCTAGAACGATAGTTCTCTACAAAACGCACTGCCAAAAGTGAGGCAACTAAAACAGCCAAAATGGCTCCGTTTTCAGATTGTTATTCTACATTATTCCCTAATCATACCGATTAAGTACAAATCAGTTTCAATTTTCCCACATTTATAAGACTAGTTACTATATTATTGGGTTTCAGTTACGATAAGTTAACGTAATGAAGGATATAAATTTGAAAACTAAGCCATTCTGGCTTGGTATTAGTTGCCTCACTTTGCATACGTGGACACGGCTTCTAGGTGTTATTATTCTAAGACATACAACTTGTTAATGAATGAATACAAAATAAAAACGTGTTAAAATGGAAAAAAACCGTTGCTTTGGACCATCAAACTAAAAAACTTTTACTATGGGACCAACTCTGAAATTGCGAAAAAAACAGCTTTTTCATACATTTTGATATTTTCGTTATTTATTTTTGTATGAAACAGCAGATTTTTATTGCAATTTCACAGTTAGTCGCATAGTAAAAGTTCTTCTTTCTTTTCTTCTTTGATCGGACGAACATTTTGGGTTGTAAAGTTAAAAATAAGGTGCCATAACTATCAAAATTAGTTTTTTTTTCTACTGCGGCGCGCCAATTTGTACTCTGTAAAAAGTTCGCCTGTGTAAAAACCTCCATGCGTGAAAAAAGTTCACAAGTCTCGGTGGCCAGTGACTAATGCTGGGTCATGTTGAGTGTTGACAGAATAGAAAAATGGCGTTTCGCCTCCGGACGTGGCTGGCATGATTGCGCTTGTTTCATAAAATAAATAGTCTAGGTTAGCGCGCTTAGCGTTGTATGTAGTAAATTGTTACAGGAAAAATATTCTTTTCGGTTCTGATTTTGATACAGAAAATATTCATTGCGCCTATGCTTTCAACAGCATAGAAAAAAAATTCAGGTTGCACTCCGGGAGTGCCGGCAGAAGTGAAAACTTGAATATTAACGTTGTGCATTTTTGATATTTTGGAATGGTTAGGGAATAATTTTGCACGAATTACTTTAATTATCAGTATAAAATTACTATCATTTATGAGGTAGAATACAATATTTATTTATTGCGCTATCGTACACAAAATGAATATTTATATTACATAAAAAAGTTTATCTCTCAGAAAACCAACCCGCCGAACGCCAAAACGACGCGCCGCCATTTCCACCGCGCCGTAGAACGAGAGGGGGATACTTCCGCTGCCGGCTGTCTACGCTACATCCGTCTTACGAATTTTC
This sequence comes from Agriphila geniculea, assembly GCA_943789525.1. Lineage (NCBI taxonomy): Eukaryota > Metazoa > Arthropoda > Insecta > Lepidoptera > Crambidae > Agriphila > Agriphila geniculea. Next base: position 2,230,553 of record OX038894.1, on the reverse strand, counting down.
GATCAGAATCACGTGACCCTGACTGACGCGAGCTCAACATTTTTTACCCATTACAAAAAAGTGTACAACGCCGCTAAAGAAGTTTTCACTTCAAAAATACGTACTTTGTTAACAGAAAAGAGGTGGTCTGTGACCCTTACTTATATCGAAATACAAAAATGTAAGTCGCGGTACCAGTCCAAAGAGAATGTAAAAAAAAACTAGCGTTATAAATAAGAGACGGGAGTGTCGTACAAAAAGCGTGAGTATGAAACGGAGGCGAATTCAACGAAAACAAACAAAAGAGAAACGTCAAACGGCATGGCGGTAAAACAGTCAAAGATAATAGAATACTCTTTGATGGGGCGAAGTATATAGTATATACGCCTAAATTCGAATGTTGTCAATGCATCTACTGCTTTGTAGATTGTCAACGTTCTTTCAAACTAAGACGGGTTAAAAATTTGCCGCCGTTTCATAGATCGTTTTTTACTGAGAGAGTTGTGCCAGGCTGTACCAGTCTATCAGTCTAGTGTCCGATTTAGGAATCCAATTTAGAGTTGCCACCCGTAAAATAAGTTCAATTTTAACAGTGAATTTACACAAATAAAGGAAAGGTAAACATTATTTTTGAAGTGAAAACTTCTTTAGCGGCGTTGTGCGCATTTTGTATGGGGAAAAAATGATAAACTCGCGTCAGGAATCACGTGGATGATCGAAAATGCGTAACACGGATGTGACGGATGGAGAGAAGACAGCTGACGGCGGAAGTATCCCCCTCTCTTTCTACGGGGCGCGTTGAAAATGGCGGCGCGTCATTTTAAGACGTCATGTAAACACAAACTTAATATTCCTCACGAATATTAAGTTTATGCCAGCAACGCGCTAATTTTGAAAATGGAACTAATAGCAGCAATCTCTTCGGTGAAATCATAGACTTATTTAATACTCTGTGACTATAAGTTTAAATCGTAGAAATTAAAAAGGCCACTGGCGCGAAATCTTTAGACCTTTTCTTAATTACAAACTGATTGAATTGTGTGACTGTATAGTAATAGGAAAGAAATAATTTTAATCCTTTGCCGCTAATTTCAAAATATCAAAAATGCACAAAGTTAATATTCAAGTTTTCACTTCTGCCGGCACTCCCGGAGTGCCAACCGATTTTTTTTATTTTAAATTCTCATCTCCAATCTGAAACAATGTTTACTTTTCCGTTATAGTGTGAATTCACTTTTAAAATCGAACTTATTATACAATATTTTGTTGTCAAGTAAGGCTGGCAACCCGAAATTGGTTCCTAAATCGGATGCTAGGTCGGGAAATGAAATCAGCGCTTTAGCTACTCATACATATTTAGCCACAGAGGAAATAATCACTACGTTTTATATTTAGCTATCATCGTAGAAATGAAATAAGTAGGTAGGTATATACCTACAGTAATCACAGGCTGAAGAAAAAATAGAAATCACAAGTCAATCAAAGCACATAGAGTAATTAGGAACAAATTCAAAACTGAATAATTGATTAATTCATGCTAAATAAATAAAATAATTTTACATTTTAACTTAATAATTGGGGGCAATAGAAATTAAATTTCTTTGAATAATTTATCAAGGAGAAAACTAAACTTTTCCATAGTGAAATTAAAAAGACAAAGGCAATTATGCCATTATTAAATTGCCCACTTCAACTAAATTGAGGGCGAAAATTATAATGATATCCAATTAAAGGTGTCAACTGATTTGATATTCCTTTTCTCAACGAAAAAATTGAATTTTCTCCAAATTAATTTTAAATCGTCCTTAATTAATAGAGAGTGGACCCTTGCGGCTGGTTTCAGTCACACCGAAGTGTAACAGATGGAATAAAGTTTCAGTAGTCAAACAAAATACACTTACTTTTTTTTAAATAAAGAGTAAACGGAAGTAAAAGTTCAATCGGGATATAAAAATACCGGTTCACATTTTCTTATACATTGAAGAATGGTTCGTTTTAAATTTATCATTCTTTTTATTTTTACGTCGTTTTTGTACAATTTATTTCATATTTTTCTTAAAGTAGTGTTATAAATATGCTGGAATGACTTAGTTAAGTTGAAATTGTAAATAATATCTAAATAAAATTTAGTTTACTTCTGAGATTATTGCAAGATAAAATGCAGGGCTTTTGAAAAATGATTAAGATATATTTTTGCCGAATGTTGTTATGGGCCCTCCAGTCTCAAACTGCACAGGCGACCAGAAAGGCTAAGAGGAACGGAGCAATACAAAGAAAAGAGACAACATTCCCTTTTTTTAGTATTGCTCCGTCCCTCTCGGCCTCTCCGGGCGCCTCTCCGTATGAAAGGCCTTTTATGGATCCTTCACATGCACAGGCCCGGCCGGAGAGGATTATACCACAGAATAGAAAGACTAAAGAAGTTAGCTACTATCGTATTTATTAGGTACCTAACTACATACTTAAATTAAGAAACTTAAAAGACATTAAATTTATTAGGATTGTAATGTTTATTATAAATTAGAGAAATACTTTCGACGATTCCTACATTGCCGAAAAGCACAATTGTTATATTTCAACGTTTAAAAGATTCTAAATCTCACAAAAAGATCTAAAATGACTTAATATGTGTGTGTTGCTTCTTTTTCTGTCCTCTATTTAGTGTCACCGATACGCGCTGCTTTCCCAATGCTCTCCGGCCGGGCCGTTGCGTGTGAAAAATCCCTTACACGTCGGTGTGATTGTGGTAACGTTAATTTGTAATTCGAAGTTCGTTTGAGTTTAGAAAGGTCTTTATTTGGGTAGAGGGGCGTTAGAGGCCGTCAAATGTCCCTTCCAAGCCGAACATGCCACTGATGGACATAATTAGCGCCTCTTATTAGGGCCCGGGCCTCTTTTTGTTTTACGACGTTTTTGCCGCAATTTTCTACGGAACCCTGTTATGGGTAATGTTGCATGCGTAATCGCTTTTGGAATAGTTCCGACTTCCGACTGGTTTTGGTGGATAGGTACATTTTAATATTGAGATTTTTTTAATGTTTTGTTTTTTTGTTACAGATTTGGGGACAGTGAAATGTAAGTACATACAACGTATGTGTTGTTTCTTTTTTTAAGCTTGAAAAAAGTCAGTTTAAAAGTATTTTTTCAGAACAGCTTTTTATAGTTCAAAAGCATTAAATTTTATTAACAATAATAAAGATAATTATAGATTTAGATCTATTATACTGCTGATTCTTAACGGGTCTTTATATTGATCTATCTATATTTTTCCTAAATTTTTAAAAGTAACATTTTGTTAGTTAAAAAAACTAAAACTTTTGTGTTTAAATTGACAATTTCAGTAGGTATTGCTGTCAAAGCGAATAGTTGCATACTCACGATTTCACGTTTTAATAATAATTACTTTGTAATCATTTACGATATGACGTAAATCACTCTGAATTTGTAGCACTAAACATAACTTTTAGCTTGTAATTTTATTTATTACACATTTTTTACCCCATGTTTAATGTTTTTCTATCAACGAAATTACTATCCCCGTCAATTGGTAATGCGCCTGGCGGCCACGATTTTTACCTCAAAAACGAAAAACATTTGTAAAATTTTTATATACCTAGACCCTATCTTATTGAAAATAATAATTCAATAATTAATATATTAGATTACCTATTAGAATTTTCTTGTTTCATGACATTTTTAGTTGCGGATCACGTTAATGTGACAAGGTTCCAACGCATTACCAATTGACGGAGATAATACACAGTGAACTAATTTCTTTTAACAATAAGTTATCATCATCATATCAGCCGCACGACACCCACTGCTGGGTATAGGCCTCCTCCAATGATCTCCACGACGATTGGTCCTGCTTGGCCCACATCCAGCGGCGCACCGCGACCTTCACCAGATCGTCGGTCCACCTTGTCGAGGGCCTATCCACGGAGCGTCTCTACTAAAACACCTACACACAAAGATAGTAGCTTAGATTATTTATATGTCTAGATAGAGTTTTTTTTTGCTTTTGACGTATTAAACAAAACAGGCCAACTTTTTTAAGGTGGTGTGCATTTTTAGCATCATCGCGTCCAAAGAGTATTGTAATAAAAACTATGGCCGGGTCACACTACTGACAATGTGTGCGTGTTTTGGTCACCCAACTGTTGGGTGATATTTTTTTCGACGCTGTCGTAGCTTCGACTGTCTATCTTGACATATAAATAATCTAAGGATGGTAGATTACTATCTGTTAAAACACCCTCCACACTTTATTTATGAACTAAAGCGATAGATTAACATATTTGCGTGAAAACCTTCAGGCGTCAGGCTCGCAAGTGTGTTTACTGTACTAACATTTACAAAGGCTGCCTGTTTTTATTTGCGAAGCGTTCGGAACTGGCAGTTTAGGAAATAACACAGGAAAAGTAAAACGATTACACGAGACGGTGGAAATAAGTTCGTTGCAATCTTGAAGTAGTTTAAATTGAAGTGTTATTATAATATTAATAGTAGATTGTTATACAAGACGCTAAAATGACCCAATGCATACGAGGTAGTTTTGGGTATGCATTACAATGCCGACAATTCATAATACATACGACCGAAATATCGACACATAAAACACCTATTTTCAAAATACCGAACAGTCTAAATATCGATATCCGATAGACCGAAACTTGAAAGATCGATTATCAAATGACCGAAAGTTCGAAATCCCGAAAGATTGAAATCCCGAAAGATTGAAATCCCGAAAGGTCAAAATCCCGACAGTTAAAATGTCGAAACATACTTCACCTACACATACTTACATTTATGAAGGTAGGCGTTGCGGTTAATTTGTTTTACTCAAAAATGCTTGTAAAATGATCATTATTTTGGCAAAATCCACCAATCGAGTTTGAAATAGTTTTTTTTTTCTGGCGCTTCGCCGGCCGCTGCCGCGGCACGCTCGCTTCGCTCGCTCGGCTCGCGCGCTGGGTTCATGTCAACCTAACATGCTCGTCGCTACGCTCCTCGCACCTATTTCGTGTCGTGACCTACGGTCTACGGTTTCTAAGTCCCAGTAGACTAGTTTAGACTAATTTTCGGCAGCTAAATTTACTATAAAGCATTTCAGGCGAAGTCCAAAGACACTTCCACAGCCAATTCGGTATTAAGTAGTTCGGGGTATAGAACTTAGGTATATTAACCTTCGGTATTTTAAGCTTCGGGATTTAGTATTTTACGTAAAATGTCCTTTCGTGATTTTAAACGTACGGCCAAACAACCATTCGGCCTTTTAATTTTCGGGATTTCGTCCATAGGTATTGTAAAATTCGGTCTTTTCTACTTCGGCATTGTAACACATACCCGGTAGTTTTATTAGTTTTATTAGTAGGAGTTACAATGGGTTTTAGCGTCGCGTGTTACACTCTACTTTTTACTACGATTGCGAGAAAATAAAATACAATATTAAATACCTAGTTTATACTTCCGTAAAAGGATCCACTTGTTTTTTATCCTCCACTTCATAAACTTTTCATACAGTATGATTTGTGCTTGACGGCAAAAGATAAAAATTATTTCTTTCCTATTACAGTCACACAATTCAATCAATTTGCAATTAGAGAAATATTCTAAAGATTACGCGCCATACTGTAGCAACTAAGAAACACAATGCACACATTCTACGTAAATTCACAGAGTATAAATAAGTCTATGATTTCACCGAAGAGATCGCCGCTTTTAGTTCCATTTTCAAAAAATAAAAATGAGATACAGTATTAAGTCGAGCGAGTCTGTATTCGTGATCACAGCGTGATTATTCTATCTATGAATGAATAAAGACTTTTTCGTTTTAGTAATAGGCTCATTGGTAATAGACAAACATTAAAAAAGAAAAAACTTTATCCTCTAGGGGTTAATTATTATGCTATTTTATCTCGGCTCTTGTACGTTACGATGACGGACTTTTTGAGCAAGAGGAGTGAAAATAATATAATTATATCGAGGAGCTCGGTGGCGCAGTGGTTTAGCGCCTGGCCCAGTGATTTAAGGGTCGGTCAGGGAATGATCAAAAATTCATTATCTCGAGCTCCTCCTTAAGCCGTTGGTCCCGGCTGCACTTGCGGTCGTTTACACCCACCAATCCGCATTGGGCCCGCTGTGCCCCAGCAGTGAGGACAATAAAATGGCTGATGGTCAATACTAAATAATATACTAGAAAAAATTCGACTCGCACCAGACCATATTCTCAGGCGGGAATCGAACCCGCGATCTTTGGAAGTCTGGTCCAATGCTTTTTCAAATGAGACCGAGTCACTAGTGGGGAAATTTTTCTATTATAATATATCCGACCCTTATGTTATTGTTAAAAGGGCTCTACACTCGCGCCGCGAACCGCGGCCGCGAATCACGGGCGCGATTTGCGCATGAAAACGGTGCGAAAAATATAGCCCTCCAGACTCGCACGTGAACCGCGGCCGCGAATCACGGCAACATTAGTTCAGCACATAAGTTCTTTGACGCGGACCAAAAACCGCCGCCGGACGGGGAACGCCGCGAAGCGCGAGCGCGAAGCCGCGAATCCCATACACGAAACCCTCCACACTCGCGGTTCGCGGCCTTCGCGGGCTTTCGCGGCGCGAGTATGGAGCCCTCTTTATAGTTAAGTATTTATTTTAAATTGTTCAATCGTTTAGATAAACTTACTTTTTATTTTAGTTCACATATAAATGAGTATGATATGATATGATGAGAATAATGAGAATAATGAGTTATTCCTAATACTTACGAGCATAAATACGAGTATGTTGGAATTCGATGTGAATTTTAAAGATAAGTGATTTAAAAAATGTTCAAGAGTTGAAACTTGTGATACTGTGAATTTTCAAAGATATTTACAAGTTTTTAACTGTTAAATCAAACGGAAATGTCAAATTTTTTAATTGCTATTTTACATAGCACACCACAATTTTCAACCCATTCTCATCATACAACCGACGTAATACGCTAGCGAGACGGGTTAAAAATTCAGTGCCAGCTAATGAAACCTGAGATGCCCTCAAATATGTAAGGGTTGAGTCTGTCACTGGGGTATGACTGCTTAATAAATTAGATTCACTCCTATTACTTCACTGTTAAGTCTGAAATTGAGATGGTGGTTTATTATTTAAGGGTTTCTATACAAATAATTAGCAATTTCTCATATATATATATATATACAACATTATTCTTTGTGTATACGAAAGCCAAAACGCGGGTCACATATTTTCATTTTTAGAATCAGTATAAAAAAAATGATAATGATACCTTAAAAAACTGGCCAAGTGCGAGTCAGACTCGCGCACGAAGGGTTCCGTACCAAAAAACGGCAAAAAAATCACGTTTGTTGTTTGAGAGCCCCCCGTAAATATTTATTTTATTCTGATTTTAGTATTTATTGTTATAGCGGCATCAGAAATACATCATCTGTGAAAATTTCAACTGTCTACCTGTTGTCGTTATTAATATCGAGCAAAAAACGGCAAAAAAAACACGTTTGTTGTATGGGAGCCCCCCTTAAATATTTATTTTATTTTGTTTTAGTATTTGTTGTTGAAGCAGCAACAGAAATAAATCATCTGTGAAAATTTCAGCTGTCTAGCTATCACGGTTCATGAGATACAGCCTGGTGACAGACAGACAGACAGACAGACGGACAGCGGTGGCTTAGTAATAGGGTCCCGGTTTTACCCTTTGGGTACGGAACCCTAAAAATCACGAAGTTACAAGCTTTTTGTGTTGTCCCGTTAGTAGGGTGTGCGTTAATTATGGTTTTGTAAATATTATTTCTCAAAATATAACAGGATATAAAAATATTGCAATCGATTCTATTACTGATTCTGAACAAACAATCGTATATAATAATAATAACCTTGTACTTATATATATCTAGCGGCCGCCCGCGGTTTCACCCACGTGGTTCCCGTTCCCGTGGGAATATCGGGATAAAAAGTATTTTATGTTTTAATCCAGGCTATCTTCTATCTGTGTGCCAAATTCCAACCAAATCCGTTCAGTAGTTTTTGCGTGATTGAGGAACAAACATCTAAACATCCAAACATCCAAACCCACAAACTTTCACATTTATAATATTAGTAGAATTTTTGGTAAACAATCTTTACCCAATTATTTATTGAAATATTAATTTAAAAAATACAACAAATGGATTTCCACACATTGATTACAAACCAAATGGTTAATAATTAATGATAACGTATTTTTAAGTAACGTTTTATGTTAAAAAGACGAATGGAAACTGTCAAAAGTTTTAAGAATAAACAGACTATACTTAATAGTTTTTTCTAATTATTGATTTATATTTAATAAGCATTTTAGCATAGGTATCTATCACAAATGTATATAAATTCACAACGACTAAAAGCCTTGTTGGTTCAAAGCCAACATTGGAAATATGATAAAAATTATAACATAATTGTACCTAAGTTATGGTCGTTTGTTACATATAATAAAATAATATCATGTTTTAGGTTTATCCATTATTTGTTTTTGAGTTAACAATCATCTTAGCAAATAAAAAACTTCAAGTTTTTTTAGGATTCCGTACCCAAAGGGTAAAAACGGGACCCTATTACTAAGACTCCGCTGTTCGTCTGTCTGTCTGTCGGTCTGTCTGTCTGTCTGTCACCAGGCTGTATCTCGTGAACCGTGATAGCTAGACAGTTGAAATTTTCACAGACAATGTATTTTTATTGCCGCTACAACAACAAATACTAAAAACAGAATAAAATAAATATTTAAGGGGGGCTTCCATACAACAAACGAGATTTTTTTGCCGTTTTTTGCTCGATATTAATAACGACAACAGGTAGACAGTTAAAATTTTCACAGATGATGTATTTCTGTTGCCGCTATAACAACAAATACTAAAACCATAATAAAATACATATTTAAGGGGGGCTCTCATACAAGAAATGTGGTTTTTTTGCCGTTTTTTGGTACAGAACCCTTCGTGCGCGAGTCCGACTCGCACTTGGCCGGTTTTTTTTAATAATAAATCTACCTCTTATCTAATAATTATTGATGTTACAAAATACAATGATTATAAAAATAAAAATATCTTTCCTTTAACCACTTACGCGTCCGGGCGACAATAGTCACCTAAATTTTGGTGGCTAAAACTGTTACGGCGACTATGGCAGCCCAGCTGACCTATGCCTTTGAAACCGGTTTTTGTCGATGAATGCTTTTACAGAGTTGCTCCTGCGTGTTCCTAGATGGCTCTGAATTAGGTTACGTATCAATTGATGGCAAAAATATAAGGGTCAACTCTAAAATCAGCTCTGAATAAAAAAAAAAAAAAACTCAAGTGTCAAGTTTTCAAGTGGTCGGGAGTTCCTTATTTTTCTAATTTAAGTATTAAATAATGAAATCAGTTAAATTATAAGTGTCGTATACCAAAATGTTTCTCAAGAAATATACTTTTCGAATATCTAAAAACATATTACGTTTCGTACGCAAAGACGAAGGTAAAATCGAGTTGAAAAAAACAAGAATTTTGGCGGCTGATCACCAATACATTGAGGTTATACATTTTTTTTATGTAATCTAATAGAGTTATTTTAATTTAGATATCATTTAAAATAATTTTGTATAGTATCAGCAGTATACACATATTTTTATTTTGGGATAAGCAGTAGTAGTTTACTAGATATCACGGTTTAAACGGGAGAAAGAGCTGGCAAATTGCGCGAAGTAATTCGCTTAACGCGAGTGGACGCGTGGGGCATTATCAGCTAGTGACAGCGGACGTTTGAGTGGTTAAGTAAATCTGGCGTACGATTGTTGATGATAAAAATTATAACATAATTGTACTTAAAATACGGTCGTTTGTTACATAATAAAATAATATCATGTTTAGGTTCCATTATTTGTTGAGTCAACAATCATCTTAGCAAATAAAAACTACAAGTTTTTTTTTACATCAGTTATACTACCCTCGTTCAATTGGTTTAATCGACAAATGCCAAAGTCTACAAATGCCAACTTACTTTAAAACGCAGTCGTATATTTCAAACATCTTTTAATCTTTCTCAAAGCTTGCAGACCGCACGCCACAAAAAGATTTTGACCTGGATCCTGCCTCTTTGACGTTTAGTACTTTGTATGTGCTCTAGTCAAAGGACGTAAGGAGCAGGTCATTAGGCCCTAAGAGCAGAAAGTATTAATGTATACAGAACAGAAGGGAGGCTCGGAAAAAATGGCAGTTACGTGCACTACACGTAGACATTTCGTACATTTGTATGTACAAGATGCATCATGAGAGTCATGAGTTTACTCATGTAGAGATACTGAGATTTCGTAGTGTAGGGCGTGGTCATCACTTCATTGTGACGTCACAAAAGGTTTTAACTTTGATTTGAAAAATTAATCTTAAGGCGCCGTACAACGCCAAATACATATTTTTCAACAAAACTGTGTATTACTTTTTTTAATGATCTTAAAAAATAATAAAAAGGTAGATTATAGAACTCAGTTTTGTGATTGTCAGAAACATGATAGCTAAAACTTTTCTCGAGAGAAAAAAATCGTAAATTGACCTCCAATCCTGTAGTTTTTCACTGATGTTGAAACTATACTAAAAAGAAACCTCTATTTTGTGATTGTCATTTTTCTAAAATAAGAAATAGTTTAGTAGTTTTTAATTAAAAACAATAAAATTGACAATAATTTTCAATCAATTTGGTGTAGAAAAGGATAAAAGTCCAATACCGATGAAATTAACCACTCATGTGGTTAATGTATCCTTTCAAACAAAAAAAGAATCATCTAAATCGGTTCATAAACAAAGATGTTATGTCCGAAAATCCGTAAAAACTCGTGCGATGGCAAAGTAAATAATGATATTTTTCAGGATTATGAAAAAACTACTCTGGCGAGTAGTTTCTGTAAAAAATTCTGGACCACACACAAACTATGTTCTTTGAGATAAAAAAAAGAATTGTATAAATCGGTTAACAACTGACGAAGTTATGTTAAAACATACATTAAAAAAAATACCGTTGACTTGATAACCTCCTCCTTTTTTTGAAGTCGGTTAAAAAAAATACTTTTCATACAGAATAAAAGTACTGGTGTTCCTGGGGGATGGAAAAATAACTATCCACGCAGACGAAGTCGCGGGCGGGCGGTAGTACATCTACATAGCTTAAATCGACTTTGTTATCTCGACTTTCTCATGCCACACGTAATGCATTACAAAGATATGTAACTTAGTACTGTTTTGTTACATTTTGTTCGCCTATCTGGGACCATGTCAACAGCTATGACGAATTATCAAAGCTGTGGGATTAGCTCTGGATTAGTAGCAGGTTTCGTATGTGACAGATAAGCTAAAGAATTTATAATCAGAAGTAATGTTGGTACAGTCAGCTACGAGAGTCGATGAACACTTTATTGTTTTTCATTGGTGCAGTTAGAAAGATTAGTCAAAAATTTTACCAAAGCAAAGAACTAATATTGTTCAGTTTCGCTGCAGACCGCCCTCGTAAATATTTTTTTTTATCTTCTTTAATATGCAAAATCTCGGCATCTCAGAGTTCCCAAAATTTGATTTTCGCGGATGGATCAATTTAGAAAATGATTTTTCTATGTTGTTTAGGTGTTTGTGATGGTACCGTAGTAGGTTTTATTTAGAGCTATAAGATTTCACGATCAAGCCCATAGGCCCTAAACGTAATCAATCATTATCCTTAGATTATTTATATGTCAAGATAGACAGTCGAAGCTACGACAGCGTCGAAAAAAATATCACCCAACAGTTGGGTGACCAAAACACGCACACATTGTCAGTAGTGTGAGCCGGCCATAGTTTTTATTACAATACTCTTTGGACGCGATGATGCTAAAAATGCACACCACCTTAAAAAAGTTGGCCTGTTTTGTTTAATACGTCAAAAGCCTAAGACTCTATCTAGACATATAAATAATCTAAGTCATTATCATCATCATCAGCCGCACGACATGGGTGTCATATAGGCTGCTGAGTCCTGAGACCTCCTCCAAGGATTCTTGCGCCCGTTCTTCTTGTCAGCTAAAAAACTCTGGAACGGGTGGTAGGAAAATATAGACGATCAAAAGTACTTAATAATTAAGTTTATTTGAATAAAGCTTATTTGACTTTGACTATGGATCTCCATGACGATCGGTCCTGCGCTGCCCGCATCCTGCAGCTTCCCGTGACCTTCACTAGATCGTCGGTCCAACTTGTCGGGGGCCTATACCCACAGAGCGTAAATATTTAACCATCATAATATAGTGACACACACAAAAAAATATCACAAATTTGACAAAATTTGTCGACGACTAACCTACATCCTTACTAATATTATAAATGTGAAAGTCCGTTTGTTTGTTTGTTTGTTACGCCTTCACGTCTTAACTACTAAACCGATCATCATGAAATTTTGTATACACGTTGTCAGGGGTACAGAGAAGGACATAGGGTACCTTTCATCCCGAAAAAACTATTGTTCCCGAGGGAGAGCAAAAAAACATTTCCACGCAGACGAAGTCGCGGGCGGCCGCTAGTATTATAAATGTGAAAGTTTGTGGGTTTGGATGTTTGTTCCTTAATCACGCAAAAACTGCTGAACGGATTTGCTTGAAATTTGGCACACAGATAGTAGATAGCCTAGACTAAAACATAGAATACTTTTTATCCTGATATTCCAACGGGAACGGGAACCACGCGTGTGAAACCGTGGGCGGCCGCTAGTCTATACATATATGTTCTATTAAATAGAACATATATAGATGTAGGTTAGTCGTCATACTTATTGAAAAATGACCTCAGCAGCATACAAAGTAAAGAAGAGAAAGTTATTAACATACACAAAAGTAGTTTTATATTTATTAGATGAATTTTGTTATGGCTTCTTTATCAATTTGTCGTATTTCGGCTCCTTTTTTCAAGACCGTTGAATTACAAGAAACTTTTAACGAATTCAATTTATATTTTACGTAATATTTTTATCATTAATGTATCGCTTTCTCTTCAAAGTCACTTAAATAGAACTTCCATTTCATGATTCATTTTGGAGTTATTATTACTTTCGTAAGATTTTATTGTAAAGTGAGTCACTTAAAGCCCTTTTTAATTACTAATTATCCGTTTTGAGTGAAATAAATTAACATTTACCATCTAAGAAATCATTAATTATGGTGTGTTCCCAAGTAACATGGTATAGTACTCGTAAGCCGTGTGTGATTTAGCAAAATGTCAGGATATTTTATTAAAAATCAAGTTTTTGTCAGGATTTTTAGATATACCATCTTTAGATAAGCATCTTCGGTATATTCGTACTCTAAATCATCTACTTTACATATTAAACTGACTGAAGTGTAGTTAGTTTGACAAGATGACGTGACATTGCGTCCAATCTAATAATAATTAAATTTCCCTTTAACAATAACATTACAGTTCAATCTCAAATACCTTAAAGGTTTCAAGTGACTTAGAAATTAGACACGAAACTCTAATCAGCCCTTCATGTTGACATTCCTCGTGTGTCGTGTGTTTGTCTGTCGTGTTTGCTTCCAAGACTTATGTTAATAACATTTCCGTTCAGAAATTCTTTCTTTTATTCAATGCGTTGTTAAAAAGTTGAATATTTATCAGTGTTTTGACTTACCTAAATATTTGGTGAAGACGTACTCAAGTATTACTAAAATTAGACTTGATTTTAAACTACTGCCATTTCTTTCTTCTTTCGAATGAAAAGTGACAGTTTGTATAAGCACTATTTAAATTAGTTCGCATTTAAGGGTTTGCAAGTTTGGTGCAAGAAGTTAATTTTGAATAGGTATTACTCATATTTTTCCTTAACATTAATTTATTGGCTATCTAAATTGGTTAAAACATCCAAATAATTATAATGTAGGTATTTTTAACGGAAAAAACAATAAACCGACCTATAGAGTACTAAAATAATTACTACGTAAGCAATTAGAGAGCCTTACATTGCTTGCAAAGTAGGCCAAACAACCGATTTAAATTGTTTTATACTATAAAAATATATTTTTTATGATTCTTCAGAAAACTAATAGCAATTTCTTTTCAATGTGATGGATATATGTACTAGATTAATTAATAATAATAGTAGGTAAACCTTGATAGTTATTTATGGAACTGTACTATTGGGAGGGTACGAAGGTATAATAATCGATCGCAGCGCTCATGGTGGCAAAAAGTAGAAATAATGAAGGCTCTGTAATCTGTTTGAAAACGATATTTAATTTATTATTAGCGATACAGGAATAATTATATATGTTTATTATCACTTAGTAAAATTATTAAAGTAGCTTTATCCTCTTGTTTTACAAAATCTACAACTAAAAAAGAAGTAAACAAACCCTGATATAACCAAAATAAAACACTCTTTTTGAATAGATCGTACTTGCCATATTTAATTTAAATGACCAAAATGATATTACAACACTTTGTCCACTCAAATCACAGTAATTTTGAAATTTACATTAATAAAACAATATGTATAGTATTTTTTAACATTTTGTCATAATGCCGCCATTACATATCAAAACGTCAAAACGGTCAGGTCAGAGCCAACAAAGTTGCAACACGCTAGGTGGCGCTAAAAGCGTGCACGGAGCCAATAATGAACACAAAGTGGGTATACTATTATCACACGAGGCGAAGCCGCGTGTAACATGAGTGTTTTAATATCTAATTATATACAGTTACATACAAGACTTTATTTACACCCATTGTTTTATTAGGGAGACAAAAAATATTTTGATACATATGGATTAAAAACACCCATGATATTTATCTACACCAATGATAATGTATCCTTTGACTTTGTCTTTGTCTTTCTTCCTCCTCGTCGTCATTATATCATCCGAAAGAGTGTTATAATGTTGTATTGAATTTCATAACCTAACTAGACGCGCGTTGGCGCTCGGTGCAGTGCGACATCCCCTCGCTCGGCAGGGAAATAAAGAGGCCGTCGTTCAATTAAACTTATTTATTTTATTTTAAGGCGGCTCTTGGTGAAGTGACAGCTAATGATTTGACTCCCCTCACCCTGCCACCCTCTACATTACATCGCGAGTCATTTATTAGCGACATCTATTAAAAAATTTGAAAAACTAAGATGTAATTTATTACCGACATCTATTAAAATTTTTGAAAACTAATGCGTAACCTACACAAAGCTTGGCCAAAATTCACGGACCATAGAAAGTTGGAGACACGGCAGCATGGCATTGTTAAAATATTAAATTTTAATTTTATGTAGGTAAATTGAAGGTAAATTGTTTTATAAAAAAACAAGAAATCAGCAATGTTCAATCAATCAGCCGCAATTTATATTAAAATTAAATTATGTATGAAGTCAAGTCTGTTTCATGTTTTTTCATGTCTGTTTCACGTTGAAAATGGCGGCGCATCATTTTAAGACGTAAACACTTGTGTCACCAGCAACGCACTAATTTTGAAAATGGAACTAATAGCAGCGATCTCTTCGATGATGAAAAGTCTATACTTATTTATACTCTGTGACTATAAGTTTAAATCGTAGAATGCGTGCATGTAGAAATTAAAAAGGCCACTGGCGCAAAATCTTTAGAATTTTTCTCTAATTACAAACTGATTGAATTGTGTGACTGTATAGTAACAGGAAAGAAATAATTTTAATCCTTTGCCGCTAATTTCAAAATATGAATGATGGTGTTAGTTCCTTTTCCAAATAATTTAAAAAAAATCGTTTTTTTCGGAAATAAGTATTTTGATTATCTACTTACTACATTTTTCGTGTTTTTTCAATTTAATTCAAATGCATTTACTAATTTTGTTGACAACTACATTTTGTTTATTGATGGTGTAATATATTGATATTTGTTGGTAAAATACGCAATAATAAACATTATCACCAGAGGAGATTAATATTTCTGGTAAGTATAGTAGGTACTTTATAATCTAACCACTACGAAAAAAATATCATAGAATCTAAAACCTATATCGATTGACGAAGTTTGAGGCCTGAAATCACGACCGTTTAAAAGATTTCAATAATATAAAATATTTTTTATAAATTATGAAGTTGGATAAACAACAGTAATATGAAAAAGCTTTTGACGTAAGTAGGTACTAAACAAAACAGGCTAACTTTTTTAAGTTGGTGTGCGTTCACTGCGTCTAAATAGTAATAAAAATTAGAGAGTGAAATATAAATCCTTTATCTTTTATTTTTGTGTAATCATCGTAATGCGGTTCACAGAATACATGTACACCTACCAAGTTTTAACTGTGTAATTCTAATAGTTTTGGAATAAAATGGCTGTGACATACGAACGGACAGACAGACAGACAGACATGACGAATCTATAAGGGTTCCGTTTTTTGCTTTTAGGCTACGGAACCCTAAAAACGTGCTAATAATCCAGAGCCTGTAGCCAAATGTCACATTAAAATTTTCGCTATCACTTCACTACGAAAAATGTATGAATTAAGACTTACATTTTTCGTTTGATTCTTAAATTCGATTACTTACTTACATTAACATATGATTTTAAAATTAGATTGTTAACGAAACCTTAAGAGCAGGTTCACATGACAAGCGCTTAACGCGAGTTTTGATAAAGTGCACGTTGAACGCTGCGCTAGCGCTCGACTGTTGTCAGCGCGCGTCAATGCGCGCTTATATTATCGAATCCAAATTCGAATCCATCGAATTATACCAAATTATTGAATCTGAAAAAAATTACCGCGCGTTGAGCGCTTGTCATCTGAACGTACCCTATGTCATTTCCATACAGTTTCAAAAGCGAAGCGATAACGATTTGCAAATATTACTTTGACTAGGGGGTCTGATGAGAAACCCTATCGATTGGTATCGTAAAAATATATTTGGTGGGTTCGATTCCTGGATGAGGCAAAGTATTGGGTTGGGACAGCCTATAGATCGCGTGATGCGTTTTATCGACACTTGACTGTCAAAACCCTTGTCCTTAAAAGTAATAAATGTATATTATTATGGCGTTTCAGTGGTCACTGGTCAATGGTCATGCTAGGGGGGGCAGGATGGTATAAATATTCTTACCTATACCCTACCTGCATGCATCCAAATCTGTTCAGTTCAGGTATTTAAAAAGTTATAGTGAAATAAATTAACTCACAGTCGTGTGATTTATTACCTACAAATGTTTGATTTGAAGACTCATATATAGTATTCAATAGGTAGGTATTTTATACTAACCGTCCTTACGCGTAATTTTTATATCTATGGCAAAATAATGCATCAGAGGGCCTATTACAAAACAAAAAAGAAACCGATAGTCGGACGCAATTCGTCGTTCAATTTACTTGATATTGAACCTTATTGGTGAGGAAATAGTGCCACGGTGTTGGACGAATATCGTACGCTTATCGCGATGCTTTTTTGTAATAGTCCTTCAGTTCGAAATGAATTTTCAAAACATAATTGTAACATTCTGACAGTGCTAAAGCAAGGCTAAAACAAACGAGCGAGACATAGAGAACTGTGTAGCTGTCAGTGGGAGCATGAGCGATACGTGTTCCCCGTCCGAGCGCCGGTGGCGGTCTGCCGCCCGCTCCCCTCGAGGGCACCCTCTATCAAAAATGTATCTGAATTTTTGAAAAATTGTCGCGAAAATCCCATAAATGGTCTTTTCGAAAATGTCTTTCGTGGAATTTGTAGCATTTTTTCTCCTCTATCGATTGGTGGTAACGAGATTTCCATAGGACTCGTAGTTACGGAGGAGATGCACAGAAACAAAAGTGTTAGTCGATTTTATTTATGATGTTTTTGGCATAATGTAAAATATTTTTAACAAATGTTAATCGTGAAATCGATAGGCAAAATGTTGAAGATTCTTATGGTATATTTACTTTGTTTTAATATTCATTAAATAAAGAGGAGATAGAGAATGAAAACCTACTATAAACCACGTTTTGCTAGTACAACGGCCTTAAATGGCACACGATACAGCAATGCGAAAACGTCCTAGCAGCCGTTATGAAAAATCGTACATCCGTCATTCTCTCTTTCACACATTCATTCCGTCTCGCTCATACAAAGGCAAAAGTGAATAGGGTTGCCAGCCTACAGTAATGTTGGCTGGCAGTAAGCTAACAGTTTCAGAACCCTTTTAAGCATGGTTGTAGATAAAATAAATAATGAATCTCTCAGAATTCTCCATGTAATTATGTTTTACAGTATTTAAATATTAAAGTGACCTCTTTTAGGTCTAAATTTAAGTCTACGCCTAGTTTAAAATTCACGAGTTAGACTGGAGTTCGTGGGATGTAATGAGAATTTGTATAATTTAAACGAAAACGTTTTACACTCTCATATTAAAATAGCAACGAGATTTAAAAGAGGTTTTTCTTAAGGGAAGTTTTTAGCAATGCTGAAATCACTTTATTTTTGCTTGAGAATTATAAAACTTGACTAAAAACCAAATTATAAAACTGATTCCTTTAATTAAATAGTTTAATTTTGGTTTGTTTGAAAGAAATTATATAATATAAGTACTTTCAATACAAAAAAATATAGAAAAATTACATCGAATATTGTACGTATTTAAAAATAACTATTTTATTAATTAAGCACTGACAAAAATAATGTAGGTACCTACCTACCTACCTAAGTTGGACCGTCGGCCAACCAGGGTCATTTCCGATCTATCGCATATTCGAACCAGACCAAAATGGCAAGATAGCCATTAGCTTGGTGTTATCAAATATCATCGTCTGGGTTGCGAAGTAGGAAGCTTCTGGGAGATATGCCACTCTGAACATCGTCACCCATCGCTAAAAAATATTGATCGCATATTTATATAAATGGTGAACAGGGTCGTGGGTGGCATCATTACCTGAACAATTTTTTTGTGTTTCTATATCGATTGAATGAGAAACAAGGATCACAAGAGCATAATGTGAAATGTACACACCTGCCCTGACCTCCAAGACGTTTCCTGAAAGTGACGTAAGACTGTAGTTTTATTTACTCATGGAACCTGCCCCACCCCCCGAATGTAATTACATGACAATATGTAGTCGATTATATTTCGTAAAAAAAGTCTCTATGTTTCTATCCTGGCCGCGCGCATGCTTTCTGAAAACTATCCAAGCCGATGTCTAACATGTTTGTAATGATGCCACCTACGACCCTGTTTACCATTTATATCAATATGCGATCGATTATTTTTTGCAATCGGAGATCATTGTATATGAGGTCATATGTTCAGGGTGGAATATTTCCCAAAAGCTTCCTACTTCGCAACCCAGATGACGATGTTTAATAACACCAAACTAATTGCTATCTTGTCAATGTGGTCTTGTTACAATATGCGATAGATTTAAAATGAGCCTCTTGGCCGACGACGGTCCAAGTAGTTTCCAAGTTTAATAGTAAGCCAGCTGTAATATAAAACAATAATAACATTAGAAATAAAAAACTTAATTGATTAGTATAGACCTCTATAACGAAACGACATATCGATATTATTTCTTTAATGAACTCGAACAAAGAACAGGATTAATGTCCAAACATGTTTCATTGTTGTCGTACAATAGATTCAAACGAGATGTACAATTGTATATAATGGGTACAATTATGTACCCTGGAATTTCATTACAGTTTGTACTTTGGCCTTGATGGTATTTATTATGGACCGGGAGTTGGTAGGCATAACTGGATCAAATTAAATTTTATGCCCTTTAGAATTACAGGTATTACGATATTGCGAGAAAATTGTTGGAATCCAACGACGTTTTAAATTTTCTATATTAAGATTTATTAACAAGCAAAACTTTTATACAGGGTTTTTTTTTAAAACACTAACAACCTCGCAAGAGTAGATTACTAACATAAACAACAACATTTGTTCTACGACTTTTCCAAAAACAGACAAAAAATTCAACTCTCCATATAAATGTCCCGAACAGCTGATCGAGTTTTGTATAAAAAGTCGATATTTTTTGTCTGTTTTCGGGAAAGTCGTAGAAAAAATGTTGTTGTTTATGATGTTAGTTATGCGAGGTTGTCAGTATTTTAGAAATAACCCTGTTGTACATGATATAAATGATCTACCGTGACATTGAAACTTTACCCCAAAAACTAAACCATGAGTTATATCAAGAAAGACCTGTGGGCCGATATTGTAACTCTTTTGCAATCAATTTCTGATTCAAACTGTCAGAAATTGCAGTTACATTGCTGCTTTAGTAAAAATCTATGTGACAACTATCTTACTTAAAGCAGCTCCTTGGTACTTAAATAATATTTTTTTTCAGTAACTTATTATAGTACATACTTTAGGCAACAGTTCATTAGCAAACTTTTCTATCGATATTGGCTCAAAACGAGCATGTCTCTGGCAATATATAGCTTAAGTAGTGCCCTCATCATAATTAAATTTATTGCTTGCTAAGTACATAATGTATCGAACATTTTCAAGTAAAAATTGAAGCTAAGGGTTAATAGTTTATTTCCAACAATAACCTCAGTAAAATCTAGTTAGTTGTACTAGCAGTTAGAAAAACAGCAAAAAGTTGGCCACTTTTGGCACTTTTGCTAGCTACTACTACAACGAACTCTATTTAAAAGCGGTTATTGTTTGTAAATAAACTATAGAATCTTGTTTTCAATCCGTGCATGTGAATTTCCGATACATTATGTACTTAGCCAGCAATAAATTTAATTTAGATGAGGGCGCCACCGGAAGACGAAATCTACTGTGCACCTCCTATATTTTAATATTATAGTTTATTTAATAAAAAATATGACCCTGTAACTTATTGTTCCTAGCTCCCGGTCTACACGGTGAATGATTTACGTGGTTACAAAATTAAGCCATCGTAAGCCGAAACGAAACGTTAACGTAATGGTAACTACCGACTTAATTGTATCGAAGTGTTTATTTTCAGCTGTTACTGGAAGTTTTATTCAATTGCACATTATAATACTCGTTATATAATGATTTAAATATACTAAATGGCTAGACTTAGACAAATCAATGAGAACATTTACTAGCTTTAGGGAGAAACATGTCAGGTATTTTGATTATTTTACTGTTTACTGAATTCTTACAAAACTATTTAATTTGCTGTAATTTTTAGTTAAGTGAGTCGTTAACCTTAAGTATACAATATGTTTGGTTAGCGATGTCGGAGCTTTAAAAGCTCCGACATCGCTATTTTTTTTTTCGAAAAGTATTTTTTTATAACCGCAAGACTTTTAAATTCGGAGAAATTTTCAACAGGGCCATATATAATATATTTTTGCGTATTGTACATTATGCGACGAAGGGTAAATGCTATGGCTGAATGTCTTGCTAAGCGCAAATCTCGAGATCAACTGAACCGATTTCGCTATTTTTTTTGTTGTGTTTGTTATTATCAGGAAAAGGTTCTAATGGAAGAAAAAATAAAGAAAATTGCGCGAAAAATAAGAAAATTTAAGAATACTTAACCACCATATAAAATTTAATTTGGATTATAAACTTTTTTAATGTAACCATATGACGTTTGACATAGAATTGACAGAAAAAACTGAATGTTGTTTAAAATTCGAATTCAATATTCATAAATCATAACTAAAACAGGACAACGTCCGTCGGGTCAGCTAATCTAAAATGAAAACTCAAAATGCCGGTCATTCCAACAGGAGAGGGGATAGACCCCAACATGTGGGGGGTTTTGTCGATAAAATTGATCATATTATCTGCCTTTAAAAGCTCCGACATCACTAACCAAACATAGTTATCAAGTTGAATCTAAGTATTGAAAGCATTTTAAATAAAGTTTTAAAACATTCAGCTTTCATGGTTGTTAAATAAATCAAGAAAATGCTAGTATGACATTTTTAATAAGGATTTTTGATATACTCCATACAAAACGGCCATTTCATACTTTAACCCCTAATATGTTTAAAAAAATACTTATTTTCAGTAATATTAGATACAATACAAAATACTAAACCCTCCATGAGCCAGTCCGCATTATTTTTCTTAAAAAAAAAATAGAGTTACTTATTCAAAAAATCTCTTCCGTTTAATCTCAACTAATCTTCCGAGAGTAATAAATACATTTGTTTTTTGACGTCACAGGATTAAAAGAGGACGTGGCAGGTGAAATATTTGTTGAAGCCCATTGATAACGTTTGAAGAGGGTCCTACCTGCCCCCAGATTGGGAACTCGCGCGTTTGTCACTACCGCTACCGCAGGGTAAAAGTGTAGGTAATAAAAATTCGATTAAGTGGAGTATCGGTTCGGATTCGAATGTGATATTCGATTTTGTAGTTGTAGGTATTGAAAATACTGGTTACTCCCGAAACACGAACGAGGTTTTGAGATCGAATTGGTATCGAATAAACGTAAAAAAATTGTTATTTTAGTACATTGAATACCGTTGCCATGGTTTCCATTGTACTGTTTTGACGTTTACTCGATAACTCTAATGGGGAAGGCAACTGTCAAAATGGCGCTGCGTACGCTTGTTCCACGAGAGCAATGAAAACAAAGGACTTTTACTTAAAAAATAACTATTTTTTAGCTTTAAAATGATTAAATTCTGTGTAATAGGCTTTAAAAATGTTGGCACTTAAAAATTTCCGAAAAATCTAGATATAGAAAAAAATTCTAAATTCCGTAAGAATATAAACGTCTTAATTAGACTTTCAATTCCGGAATTTGCATTGTAGAATAAATAGTCTTTTATATCCATTTTGGGTCAATGGTTCTTTTCGGTAAAAAAAATACCACAAAATTAACATACATTTTGTTCTGAACGTTTACTGTCTTAGGAACAAGCGTACGCAGCGACATCTACAATTAGCTTTTCACTCCTCTTGCTCAAAAAGTCCGTCATTGTAACGTGCAAAAGTCGAGATAAAATAGCTTAATTACCCCTAGGGGATAAAGTTTTTTCTTTTTTAATGTTTGTCTATTACCAATGAGCCTACTAAAACGAAAAAGTTTGTATTCATAGATAGAATAATTACGAATAAAGACTCGATCGACTTTTTGAAAATAGAACTAAATCTCTTCGGTGAAATCATAGACTTATTTATACTCTGTGACTTTAAGTTCAAATCGTAGAATGCGTGTATTGTGTTTCTTAGCTGCTACAGTAGACATTAAAAAAGCATGGCGCGAAATCTTTTGAATTTTTCACTAATTGCAAACTGATTGAATTGTGTGACTGTAATAGGAAAGAAATAGTTTTAATCTTTTGCCGTCAAGCACAAATCATATTGTATGAAAAGTTTATGAAGTGGAGGATAGAAAAACGAGTGGATTCGTTTACGGAAGTATAAACTAGGTATTTATTATTGTATTTTATTTTCTCGCAATCGTAGTGAAAAGTAGAGTGTAACACACGACGCTAAAAACCCATTGTAACTCGGTTTCTATTTATTCCCTCGCTAAAGCTTGGGAATAAAACTACCTCGTATGCAATGGGTCATTTTAGCGTCTTGTATAACAATCTACTATTGCGTTGCCCACCCCATTCGATCTCAAAACCTCGTTCGCGTTAGAGAGTAACCCCCCTTTCTTCGGGTGTAATTTGGTACTCAGACAGAAGTACTATACTAAATAATATACTAGAAAAAATACGACTCGCACCAGATCAATACTCAGACGGGAATCGAACCCGCGACCTTTGGATATCCGGTCCAATGCTCTGACCGCTGAGCTACCGAGTCACTAGTGACATCGTCGAATTTTTCCTAGTATATCCTAAACTCTTACGCTGTAAGCCAGCGTTATTTCACCAATGTGAGGAATTACCTCGACATTCAATTGAAATATCTTTCCAGATATTTTAACAATTGATTAAGATGAAATAGCTATATAATTTTTAAATTTGAGATTTTTGCATTTACAATGCTATTTTTAAACAATACTAAATAATATACTAGAAAAAATACGACTCGCACCAGATCAATACTCAGACGGGAATCGAACCGAACCGAATCGAATCAGAAGTACTATTTTATATACACACATGTTTAAACACTCGGCTAACTATGCACCACGAGGGGGCGGTAATAGGAAAACATGGTTTGCGCGGGCCATATCTTTATATAGAAAATATGAACTTGTAGCCACCAAAAAAATAATACGACAAGCTAAAGAGTTTACCTAGTTGCTACATTAAATTGCGTATAAACCTCAAATATCATTGTAAAAAAAAACAGAATATCATCAAAAGCGCTTGTCGCGGGCCATATTTTTGGCGTGAATAATAGCGTAAACGTATTGAATTCTACATCAAAATACACTTTAACGTACTGTGCAGTTGCTCCAATAACTTTTTTTCAAGAAAGATAATTGTGCTAAATATAATGATGAAAAAACAACGAAAAACATCGACAAAGTGAGGTTATTTTCCATACTCTTTACACGTAAAGAAAAAGACAGAGACAAATGATTTCGCGTAACGGAGCCTTAAGTGAAAAAAATGAGTATCGGCTAAGTTACAACGAATTAAGTGGTAATTTTTGCTAACGAAATAAAAAGTCACTTTTAAGATACTTTATTTAACGTACAGGAAAAAAACAGATACAGGCTGCGGTCCCCATAGCGATAATATCGATATTATCGCGATAACAGCCGGTCCGCATGCACGTTAGCGCGTTTACAATATCTAGCGTGACGTCACTCATGACGTCATTACCAGCGCCATCTTGGGCTTACAGCGACCATGACTCGGAGCGTAATCACTGTGAACGTTCTGTCAAAAGTTATAAGTGACTGTCAAACGAAACAGGTGTCAGAATTTTATTTCGTCAAAAAATCAAAAAATGAGAGAGTTTGTTATAGAAGGATCTTTTCCTCACTTCACAACAAAAGGATAGAGCATTATATTGGTTAATATTTTGTTAATATTAATTTGGAGCTTATCCAAAAAGGTGGTTGATGTAAAAAGTTGAAAAAAAAAAGATGTTGGATGCACACGACTCAATAATCAAACGTTCTTCATCATTATCATCGCTTTAGAGAGCAAAAATAGTCTCTTGCAATTATTCCATCTTGTATTTGAGGTTAGAATAAAACGTTAGCGCACTTACGAGCGGTTCGCATTCGCCAGCTGTCATTTGTCGATTTTATCGATTTGAGCGCGATATCGAATGCGGACCTCGTGTGAGCGTTGTAAACGCCGTAATCGATGTAATCGCCATGTGGACCGCAGCCATAATTTTACTAAAGTTTTACTAACAAGTACTTAACCGAAGCATTTCTAACATCATAGAAGATAATGAGAGCCTCTGTGTGTGAGAAAAAAATCATATTTTAACCCGTCAATTTCATACTTTAACCCGTATTATTTTGTCATTACTTGAAAAAATGATGACCAATATAGTCAAATCAGAGGAATATCCTTTTATTATCGAACATCACAATGTAGTGTTAAAGGAATTTAAGATTTTCAGCCTACTGATACATAGTCTAAATTAAATACCTATTGATGTCACTGACAATATCTTGCTTATGAGTTATAGATAATTTAAATAAAAATTAGCATGTATTTTGTAAAAATTTCGGTTACTTTTCTCCATATCTTCAGCGTAACTCTCTACTTACGCAGAAATATTTAACTGACAAATTCCTCAACTGAAAAAAAAACCGGAAAATTTACAAGAAACGTTCGTAAAACTCTCTGTTGCTACATATCTTTATTTGGCCGCCGATAAAAAAATAATGTCCAACATTAAGGGAGAACTTAATTTAAATATTTCTGACGAGAGTGCTACCTCCTTCTTTCTCCAACAGTCTCGTATAAAGCTATCTCTTTCTTAAGGACGATAATAACTTGAGGAACTAAATGCCTTTTTAAGTGAGCTCTACAATGTCGAACGTTTTTTTTCCTCAAGAGTAACGTTATAGGTTTGATCCATTAGAAAAACGAGGTTTTTATGGCGCTAGAGAATGTTCAATGAATTTGATCTTTGTAAGTATTATATTGAGATAAGTAAGACGTTTTGGGATCGGCGTTGTTTTCTTGACGACATTGTTTTTTTATATTGAGTCTGTGACAACTTTACGATTTAAGAGATTTTGGGAAAAACAGTCTTTGTATTTGTAAGGAATTACAAAGATTTGTTATGTTAAAATTGTATTTAGTGCAGGCAAAGAATGCTCAAAAAATTGTATAGAGGGAAATGCTTGGAACACAATTTTTGACTTCGTAACTTTGTTTGGACTAGCTAGGAGGTGAATATATCTAAAGTCCCCGCCCGTAGCCCCTATGCTGGGGGGTAAGGGGGGGTTGAGGGAGGTATTGTAATTATTGATGGCCACTTGGTGCAACGGTAGCCATCTTACTTTCTACGCCAAAGATCCCGGGTTTGGATTTCTACCAAAAACGTTTTTTGAGAATATAGGGCATGCGCTATTGCATGCCCTGAGGCATGCCTCTGTTGAAAGTGCAAGAAGAAAGCCAAAGCGCGTCAGCGTGTGCTATTGAATGCGTCAGATGAAAGTGAAAGGGAACGGGAAAGTCAACGTATAAAAACAAACCTTATGTTGTTCAAAATAATATAGAACTGTGATATCAACAAACTCACATCATAACCTCAGCGATCTAAAACCTATGGAACAAGCATTGCGCTCAAAAAATGGCACCACATGAAAAGAAGAACTAAGAGGATGGAGGTAAAAATGCTGGCATTTAATTATGCAGCACAAAGCGTCTGAGCACTGGTTGCTTATTAGCGACCATAATTTGTATACATAAAGATATTTTCTATACTGAAACGAAAAAATATGATATGTTATTTCTCCATATTTTTACTGCCTTCTTTGCATCTTTTACACCATTTGACAACACGACAGGACGTCATTTCTAATAAACTTTCTCGTTCTCTCTTTGCTTTACAATACAAACTGCAATTATTGTAAATAACGTCAGTCACAGAGTGCGTGGCTGGCCCGACTAAACTGAGTACTTTTTCGGCCCCGTGGTACCATTTTTAAGCGACTTCAACAAAAGGAGGAGGTTCTTAATTCGATTGTATGTTTTTTTTATCGTTGTTCGCGCGTATCTTCGACATTTATGGACCGATTTTGATGATTCTTTTTTTGTTCGATTGAGTTTGCTTGCGAAATGGTCCCATTTAATTTTTTATCAAATCGGTCAAGTAGTTTTCAAGTAATCCTGAAAATACTATGATTTTGCATCAACTACCTTGACGACTTTGTTATTTATGAACCGAATTAGATGAAGTGTTTTGTGTTGGAAAGGGGACCTTTAGTGTAGTCATTTTAACCGACTACAAAAAAAATAAGGTTCAAGTATGTTTATTCGCGATTAACTTACGTTTGGCTGAGCCGATTTTTCTACCTAAATAATATACTGACCTACACTATCTAATACAGAAGGTACTGACACTAAAAATAAACAAATAAAAAATTGATTAAAAACAAAAAAACCGACTTAAAAAAAAACCTGCCTCTAAAAAGCAAGAAATAATATTCAAATCATTAGATACGCATTATAACGTCTATTGAAGTCGGGTGGGCATTTAAGAATAAAAAGAGGAAGTTGTACTTCCCGTACGTACGCACGGTACGTTCGTACCCCACCCGACTTCAATAGACGTTATAATGCGTATCTAATGATTTGAATATTATTTCTTGCTTTTTAGAGGCAGGATTTTTTTGAAGTCGGTTTTTTGTTTTTTAAGCAATAGTTGTTTGCAATTACACTTTCATAGATTTTAGTTCGCTGCATAACCTTCAGTTGTAAAAAATATACAACATTATTCCCAGCTTATTTATCACGAAAATAATTTAAGTGTCCCCCAACTTATCTTCAGACTACTTTAAAATCGAAAGGCCTCTTATATTAAAAGCGGCTCAAGTCATAAATTTATAAAAAAGAGGACGAGCTATAAAAAAAATAAACCTCAAATCCTTGTTCTCGGTACCACCATGTGAGGGCGCGACTATCTGATTTATGTGTTCGTTTTTTTGGTGATTAATTTTAAATTAGGTGTTATCTATCGCAGGATGCATTAATTGGGAATGTTCCAGTATTTTTTATGTAAACAAACCTTTTTTTGCTATTTGGTTTTTTGGATTGTTTTGACATTAGTTTTATGTGGAAATAATTATTTTAGAGAATTTGAATATTTGGGATAAGAACTAGACAGGTTTTGATCCAAATCATGTAAGTTTTTACTACACCTTTGTTGATGTAAGTTTGAAATTGAAAAAAAATAAACCGTTTATTTAAAATTATGATTTTATTTACTTACAGTACAGTCATAAAGTAAGTTAATAAATTATGAATTCTCAAAACAAGTTTAAGACTTAAAAATAATAATAGACGGTAACATCACAATTTTATTGACAAAAAATACAAAAGATCTTAAAAATATACGTTATTAAAGTTATGAACTTAAATTAAATACAAGTTAAAGTTAAACCTATCTTTGTACACTACATATTAAAATAAATGTTTTTTCCTTTATTTTATCGTTTTGTATTTTCTATTTTTCTAGGACAACACCCTGGGTAAGGCTGGCTACTGTTACCCATCTTGTAAAATCCTGGGTCGGTTTCCGATTGGCAACTGAAAGAAATAAACAAACTGCCATGTTAAGGCTGCGTTCAAACAATAACACATGACCCGACTTCAACCCGAACTCAACTCAAACTCACCTCAACCGCAGCCCACCTTGAAATACATCGCTTACAATTTTGAGTCTTATGACACATTAATAAGCTCTTGTGTAATGTTCAGGTGAGTTTGAGGTGAGTTCGGGTTGAGTTTGAGTTGAGTTTGGGTTGTGTTCGGGTTGAGTTTGAGTTGAGTTCGGGTTGAGGGCGAGGCGTGTGCAGTTGCATCGACAAAATATAATGGAGCTTATTAATGTGTTATAAAACTCAAAATTGTAAGCGCTGTATTTTAAGGAGTGGGCTCCGGTTGAGTTGAGTTCTAGTTGAGTTTGAGTTGAGTTCGGGTTGAGGGCGAGTCGTGCGTTATCGTTTGAACGCAGCCTAAACGAAGAATAAGTTTATACCCTAGTTAAACCAAAGAGTTTGTTTAGGACTTTATTACCCATATTCAAGAACTAAAATGCCTTTGTGGTCTAGTGGTTCGCCCACACGTGTAAGACGCAGGAGTCCTGGGTTTGCTTGCCAGAAGAAGGGTGCAATTTGTACTCGGTTTGGTTGATGTTAGGGCTTATTTTAAGTCCGCCTGGCTAGCTACCACCATCTTACCTAAATCTGACGCCATAACAACGATTTTCAAGTTGTTGTGTTCCGGCAGTTACAGGTAAGATAGTTAGTTCTTCAGTGACGAGGATTCCGGGTGTAGTGCGCTTCCACCTTCGGCCTTATCGTCACTTAACATCAGGTGAGATGAAGGCCAAGCACCATCCCGTTGTGAATTAAAAAAACAAACTGCCATTGAATAATTTTGTTTACGAGGTTTTTATTTAACAGAAAAAGATTTTAATAAATCTGTTATGGAATTTTTAGGGCTTATAGTCTAGTATTTTTAGAAGGTATCACTACATTCCCTCGCAGTCATTCGTAGATGTAGATATCAAATGTGTCAAAAACGGACGCTTTTAGCAGTTTTGCTATCTACTTCTAGCAGTGACTACAAGGGAATGTTATGATACCGTTTGAAAATACAAGACTATGGGCCCTAAAAAATCCACGAGACGTTTTATTAATATTGTGTATTAAAACTATAATATTAAATAAATGTCCGCGGCGCCACTTTCGGTCAGCAAAGCGCCTTAATACGGGTGTATGACGCTATGACGTTATCAGACGTCAAACGTTAGCAGTAATATTACTAAGTAATATATTTTGGTTTAAACTAGGTGGAAAATTACTATTCGTTTATTAAGGCAGATAAATTATAATGCAATTTCTTTAGCAATTGTTCTTTATGATATGAAAAAGTCGGTAGAGTTCTCATAAAAAAAAATATTTAAATAATACATCTACAGGCTGCATTTATATTCACTCTCCAAATTTTAAAGATGTGTTCAATTCATGAAACTCGACAACTTTCTTCATGAAACATGTGTCGAAATACGCCACAAAATTTTGGTCATCCCTGACTAAATTGTTCAAGATCTCTTAAGGCTGGTTTACATTATCTTAGTATTTAGTAGAGTGCTTAGTAGCGTGCGAGTAGATTCGAATACGAGTGCTTTAGTAGTTTTGGTGCCTTTCCAGTGACCGTTGTTTACACGCTTCCAGTAGAGTGTCATTTTCGCCAAACCTAATACCTATTATTTAATTCAATTACACGTCACGCGTTCACCGGCAAATGCACTCTACTAAAAACGCTGCTAAAATGTCGATTTACATGCTTCCAGCGCGAGTGCGAGTAAAATATCGCGCGGGGGGTGAGCGGGCGCGCAGGGGGTGCTACTGAAGCGAGTAGAAAGGCTACTAGAACGTTACTCTCTTTAGTCATAAGACGACCGTTTACATGTTTCCACTAAAGCACTCTCCTAAAGCACTCTACTAAAGACTAAGATAATGTAAACCAGCCTTTAGATTTGTGTGAAAAGTATTTTTTTTTTATATTTGATCCTATGTTTTTAGAGAAAATGATTCAGTATCATGGACTGAACACATTCTTATTTGGAGATTGAATAAAAAACACACTGTGTGTATATCTATTGTTCTTTAATAAAAATAAAAAATCTATTGATTTTTTTTTATAAGAGAAGTCTTATTGACAACTTACACTAACTTATCAGAATATTTTCTTTGGTAACTAAATATCGAAACGAGAAATTCATGACACAAACACAGTCATAATCAGAATCATCACAAAAAGAGTTGCCTTGCCACAGAATAGAGAGTCATTTTATTTAATATTTAATAGTACCCCTAACCTACCTGTTTGATATTGTTGTTTTAAAGTTAAGTTTGAAAAACTTTTCTGAATAAAAAATGAGTTTGTAGAAGTTTGAAAAATAACTCAGACAAAAGATGTTTGAAAGCGTCATTAACAAAAAAGGTTTTTAAAGGGAATGGACGAGTAACATCTGTTAAGAGGGGCAGTTTTTGTTTCACACCTATTTGTCACACTTTTTATACACCTCCAAGCAAACTTGTTTGGGCAGCATTGGGTAGGTAGTACAACTAGTAAAAGAGCTAAAGATATTTTTCCCCGTAGTTTTCATACGTTATGTTCTCTCACATCATTCATATAATACCTAATCTTTTGGCTATCCGACCCTCTTTAACTAATTAGGCATTGTGCATCAATCTTTGATCAAGAATACCTTAAATGTAGGGTCAGAGTCTCAAAAACGGCTTCTCTAAATAACGCTCCACTTTCAAACTGGGAGCTTATTTTGTTCCATTCTATTTAAAGTTGAATTTGGAAAGAATATTAATTTGTACCCAGATAAAAAAATTGATTCGAGTTTCAAAATTTCGAATACCTTATTTTGTCAGTGGGTGCCATAATTGTGTGCTTTTTTAGTTTGTGAAGCGTTATCTAGAATATTCTTGATCAAAAGCACATGAGTAAACCGAAAGTACCTTTCAATAAGGAAGAATAAAAATTAACTTACGTGGTTTTCTCTACATACGCCTCAAAATCTTCATGGGCGAGCACCTCCATGTTAGATTCGTTATCTATGCTGCGTTTATCTCGGTTCAGTTCATCAAGCTTCAGGACTTTACCAACTCTTTCTAATTTCGCCTTTTTTCTTAATGATAGAGGCTTCAAAAGTTTCACTTTCTCTTCGAAATGTGCTTTGATTTCTTCCAAAACATTGGACGCTAAAGGGTCAGTTTGCCAGGCAGGTTTCTTTGGCTCAACTTTGGCTTTTTCTAATAACGTATCTAGTAAATTTTTCTGTACGCCTCTGTTTTGCTGTTTTTCACTATCATGTCTTTTAGTTTCGGCTTTAACATCTACATTAGGTTCATTATTAGGAATTATTGCATTTTCTTTGTAAGGTTTGATGTCAGTTAAAGTGTTTAGTGAGTTTTGAATCACTTCTGGTTCATGTGCTTTGAAGTATTGTTCAGATTTTTCCTTATTTCTGTTGTTATTGTCCGGATAATATGACCAAGGCTTTGCGTTGTAGTATAAGTTATAAGGATACATGCTCATATTGTGTTGAACGAAGGAAAATGGGTAAGGAAGAATTAATGAAGGCTGTATAGTTTTTTGAGTTTTAACAGGGAAAGGTTTGTTTATTAAGCTACCATACGTTTGCGCTGGGTAGTAAGAATAATGGACGGGAGCCGGTGGGTTGGCAACTTCTGACCCAGGATAGTATTGGTGTGGCGTATGTTGCGTACATGGTTTGTCATTTCTTGGCGGATACTGTTTATGAGAGTCATATGAATAGGAATAATCTTTTTGGAAATTCGACAATGAGTAGTGATACGGCAAAGTTCCAAAATCATTCCTTGATAATGGACCTTGGAAATATGAAAGAGGGTTTACCGTAGACTTTTCTACTGCAGTAGGATATGCGTCAGTTCCATGAAGCTCCAAGTCTGCGGCTTTGTTTAAACGGTTTAATGGTTCGTACCAATAAGTTTTCTTTCTCTCATCTATTTGTGAAGGCTTCGTTGCCCTTAATTCATCAATTATACTTTGAGAGGTTATTTTATCCATCTCCTTATAAATGTCTTGAGCCAAATTGTAAATGTCCACTATTGCTTCCAAATCACTTTTCTTGACGCTATACAATAAATTCGATATAGTTTTTATTTCATCATCTGTTAAATATCTATCTCCGCGTGTGCCAGATGAAGGATTTAAATTTATATTACTCAATTGATCTTTTTGCGGCACACTCGCATCTGTTATTGGTGGGCTATCTAATTTTGGTGTTTCTGTAAATAGTGTAGGATATATAGTATTGGACATTGTATTTGTATTAGCACAGTTTGTTGATGCTGCTGTCTGCATAGTTTCTTCTTCTATACTCTTAGTTGTTGGTGATTTGGAATCGATCACTATCTCTCTAATGGATCCAATAGTTTTGTCAGTGTCTTTTTTCCTTAGTTTACATGTATAGTTTCCGCAGAATGTTGTTGACTGCCACGTACTGTTCACGGCATATAATTTACCGGTGTCTGGATCTCTGCAGTAGTAAGCTGGAAATGTAGAAAAGTTAGGCATTTAGAAATAATATTAGGCATCATTCTATCAAATAGTTTTAAATATTAGCTTGTCAAAGATAATGCTTTGCCATCTTTGATCATGGGTTAAGTTTTATTTGTTCTTCACATACACGATTTTAGCGAGTTTAAATATTGTTTGGGGTTCATACCTATTACTAATTGCTGGAGAGTAAGGCCTCAGTAACTTTTTCCGTGTAGGCATTAGTGAGTCTTTCTGAATTTAGGCAATAAGTTCGCCTTTAGATACAGTTAGCTTTGTAGTTGCTTTACTTTATTTTATTGTCATACGTACTATATCGCTTTATTGGTGTTATGTTACCCTACTTTAGCACTAAAAATACGCTATTTTGGAGGCCGGTAGGAGGTTCATGTTTCGCTATGTCCGGAAGTCGGTAATTCAAATAACCCTGCGTTACAAAAAAGGTTTGTGTTGAATGGAATTTGTGTAAGACGTAATGTCTACCCATAGATATTGTATTAATTTCTACGTTATTAATATCGATAGTTAAAAATACATCAAACACGACGATTCACCTGTTTTTGTAACAGTGTAAGTAGTTGTATCAAATATACCAACAGTTCTAACAACATTTATGTTTCAATTAAACCGACTGGATTGTATGACGAAACAATGACTTCTAAGTCTATTGTTTGGTTGTCTGTTATCATAGAGGAAAGATCACAAGCGAAGGTGACGTCAGTACTCTTAGCTCAAAAATCTATATGGTCTATCTTCACCGAGTCAGTTCAACTTTCAGTTCAACTTTCAAGTTAACTTGCCTCAAACGTTTGCAATATTTATCGCTTCCAAACAGTGTTTTTTTCACGTTCGACTTTCTGCCATACAACTTTGATAATTTTTAACATTGAACATGTTTTTTCTGAGGCATCTGCATAGGCCCGATTTTCAGCCAAAGTGAGATTTCACCCTGGTGTCGTAGATATTAGAGCTACGTAAATAATTGAGATATCAAATGAGGCGTCTAATTAAGGGCTATAAACTGAAAAATTTTTTTTTTCAAAAATCTCAAAATCTTTTTTGGAAATCGCAAACACGTGAAAAATTTGGTTGATTTTCGACCGGTTTCGGCGAGAAAAAAATCATATCTCGTAAACGAAACGCGATATCGAGTCGATTTTAAAAACACCTCGAGATATGACATTGGTCTACTTTAAAAAAAATATTTGAAAAACAAAAAACATCGCCTTTAATCGTGACGATTATTTCACAAATTAGTATGTCATCTAAATATACAGAGTATTTTTTTCTATATTCACCATCTAAATGTTCAGGATGTGTTCAGTCCATAATTTGAACAACTTTCTCTAAGAAACATAGGGCCATTTATGTAAAAAAAGCGGACATGGGACTTGCCCACCGAGGGTTCCGTACAAATTTTGTAGGTAAAGTACCTTCAAAATTATAAGACCTTTGTAATCTGCATTGTAACATTTGTAACTGTTTGATAAATAAAACATTATTGAACTGATAATGTCTATGTTTTTTATGATTTAATTACAAATGTATTGTTTTCAGATTTTTCTCGGTACTTCTAGTATTAGATAATATTACTTGCCAAATTTAATAGTTCCAGGTCAACGAAAAATACCCTTTGAATTTTGATTTCTTTGAGAGTGTCGAAACATGCGTTTTTTTGCGGCGGTATCTTTTTTAGAAGTTTGATTTTACAGTTTCCAGAGACTATAGACTCTTAAACTCTGAGTAGGTATATGGTTTTTAATTCTATACCTCCACTCTTGAGATAAAGAGACTCTTGACATACAGACAGACGGACAATAAAGTGATTCTATATAAGGGTTCTGTTTTACCTTTTGAGGTACGGAACCCTAAAAATGACAATCCATACAAATCAAAAAGATCACGTGATTAGTTAGTAAGGGATGACGAAAACTTTGTGGTGTATGTCGACACATGTTACTTATAGGTTTCATAGACTGAACACTTTAAAATAAGGATAGTGAATATAAAATAATATACTAAGAGCTAGCCCCGGAAAAACGTGGACAATTTACAGAGCGACGAAATCCCTCTAAATAATTAGCCATACTATCATTATTAACAAATCCGGGGACCTCGCATCAAACTTTACCACTTTTTCTGTTTTATGGTCGATCTAAATTTTTTTGATATACATACATTAATCTTTTTATTCATATGAAATATATATATTTATAATTATTATTTAATTAATTCTGCAATGTGTATAATATAATAAATTATATTACCATAATACGAGTGTGAGCTATTTCGTTTTAGACTTTCAGCTGTCAGAAAACAAAAAGGCGCCAATTGAAAATCAGAATCGGGTCTTACAAACACAATACATGCTAAATTGGCTTCCTAATTTGATGCAGCCGTGAGATTCATTTATTTTCTATTTTCTTTTATATTTGGTTTGTATAAAAAAAAATCCGTTTTTTCCCATCAATGTACATAACTAAGTATAGCATGTAAATCTTATCTCATGTCTGTGTCTAATAAATATATTTTCTTTCTTTCTTTCTTTCTTTCTTTCTTTCTTTCTTTCTTTCTTTCTTTCTTTCTTTCTTTCTTTCTTTCTTTCTTTCTTTCTTTCTTTCTTTCTTTCTTTCTTTCTTTCTTTCTTTCTTTCTTTCTTTCTTTCTTTCTTTCTTTCTTTCTTTCTTTCTTTCTTTCTTTCTTTCTTTCTTTCTTTCTTTCTTTCTTTCTTTCTTTCTTTCTTTCTTTCTTTCACTTTTTCACGCATTTTGATGCCACCTAGCACTACTTTTCCATCAGTCAAAATGCATGGCAATGTTATATTCAATTTAGATACATGATTGGATTTACACCTTCAATCGCCTTTCAACCCCTTTGTTGCTCAACCACTCCCACCCCCACCACTGAAAATCTGCGAGGTGCCCGGATCTGTTAATAATGATAGTTTGGCAAACTAACAAGAGGGATTTCGTCACTCTGTAAATTGTCCACCTATTTACGGGGCTAGCTCTTAGTCTATAACCCTGTATAAAACTAAAATACACAGCTAAGTTTTAAAATAAAGTATCTATTAAAAATTCGTTCAACTAATAATAATACGAGATACATTTCATTGTATTCCAATAATACAAAACAAACTAAATACTTATAAACAATACAGATACCTACAACACATTCCTATGGTATCGAATTCAAACTGTAAACACAAAATTTTGCGTAATGAATTATTTATCTTTACTAATATCATTTTGCAAAACTCGTGGAATTAAAGATTAGAAGTATTAAATTGGAATTATTAAAATTTTGTTGTACTCCACCACAAACGCACTATTGGCTCCGTGCACGCTTTTAGCGCCACCTAGCGTGTTGCAACTTTGTTGGCTCTGACCTGACCGTTTTGACGTTTTGATATGTAATGGCGGCATTGTGACAAAATATTAAAAATTACTATACATATTATGTTATTAATGTAAATTCCAAAATTACTGTGATTTGGGTGGACAAAGCGTTGTGAAATCATTTTTGGTCATTTAAATTAAATATCGCAAGTAAGATCTATTCAAAAAGAGTGTTTTATTTTGGTTATATTAGGGTTTGTTTACTTCTTTTTCAGTTGTAGATTTTGTAAAACAAGAGGATAAAGCTACTTTAATAATTTTATTAAGTGATAATAAACATATATAATTGTTTCTGTATCGCTAGTAATAAATTAAATATCGTTTTGAAGCAGATTACAGAGCCTTCATTATTTCTACTTTGTGCCACCATGAGCGCTGTGATCGATTATTATACCTTCGCACCCTCCCAATACACTATACACACTTCGGAATTCCATACATACGTAATTCCGAATGCAGCTAATCTATACAAATCTATGGACCTACCACACAATCGGGATTTTTCCGTACGGAATTTTCATATATTGTCGATATTCCGTTCGGAATTCCGAATCGGGATTCCGTCGTGTATATATGTCCAAAACTTTGCCACACGAATTATGGAGTACCTACTTACCGTAAATATTGAAGGTAGGATGTTTTATTGAGATAAGGATTGGAACTGCATTAAAATATTTTTGAAAAATAGCATGTCTTAATCAGGAATCGATCCCACCAAATGAGATTTTTTTTTATTTTTACTATACTGATCGAAAGGAATTTTTACTATACTGATCATAAGGATTATTTTTTCTTGAGTACCTTTAATAACACAGCATCTTAAATAAATGGAAGACCATGAAATGATATATTTAAATTTTATTCATTACGTATTGTATCAATTTGTATAGTATCGTATGCGATTTTTTTAAATCTTCGAATGCAGTTCGATTATTTTTTTAAACAAAATGAAGTACCCTTTCAGTAACATTTCCTATCTTCAATATTTAAGGTACTTTCCTCCGTTTGGTAAAGTTTTGGGGCACACTGTATACAAATGAAATTATTTTTCATTCAAAATGAAAGCTTTTTAACAAAATATTCTTGAATGTACTTTGGTATTTGGACAGCTGCCGTGGTCACGTTGCAAAGGTGCTGAAACGTCGGGAAAATCAAAAATCAAACAAAACATGATTTTTATGAAACTGCAGCGGAA
Source organism: Agriphila geniculea (assembly GCA_943789525.1). Taxonomy (NCBI): domain Eukaryota; kingdom Metazoa; phylum Arthropoda; class Insecta; order Lepidoptera; family Crambidae; genus Agriphila; species Agriphila geniculea. Next base: position 2,192,838 of record OX038894.1, on the reverse strand, counting down.
TCGCGCGGCATTTCACCTTGTGCGTGAGCATGCACACCTTTAAAATAATAAAAAAATTGTTACCAACCTTTTCCAGTAAGCGCGGATATTCCCACATAGCAGAACACAGAAACCACTAGTGTCCAATAAGCCATATTGATTTAATTCGCTTGTCCGTCTGTTATTCCGCCAACAGCCGGCCGAGCACTGCAGTTTTCGTTGTTTGGAATTTATTGTTATGATATTAGCGTCGTCTGCTGTTTGTGTGGTTCTCAAACTTTGCATCGATTCATTTAATAATAGGTTATTTAATTTTTCCCAACTCGTAAAGTGAACCCTAATACATCGCTTTTAGGGCCATAAACCGAGCTACAACAAACGCGATAATATATTAAACACTAGGTTGTTATAGAATTATCCCTACAAAGTTAAATTAGTACCTTACTGCTAGTTCTATGCGAGTAAACAGAGCATTCCCAATTTAACCGGGTTATACAGTTATTTTTTTTAGTAACAACAAAGAGGTTTTATACCGCTGAAACTTCATATTAATTTTTAAACTAAATAAATGTGTAAGTCCTTAATTAAGTCAAACAAATATTTATATTATCAAATTATTCATAATTCACAATATTTTGTTAAAAATATTAAAATATTTGCATTTTATCACTTACAATTATAATTTTGAAGTAGGCTGTATGCTCACTCAACCCTTTGTTCGAAAAATATTCTTGCATTGGACGTATGAAAAAAAAAAACAAAAAAGACCTACGCGCCTTTTCCTATAATTGACATATTGTGTTTTTGTCGTATTTGTTGTTGTGTGGTAAATTTACTTTGATTGTATTTTCCTCTCAAATGTGTTGAAAAACGTCGTAGGAAACTCGTGAGCTCTTGCTTATTACACACTCGGCTGAGTTACGCCCTCGCCTGCGGCTCGGGCTGCAACCCACAGCCTTGTGTGCAATGAGCAACCTAAGCTAACTTGTATCATAATGTACGATTCTATTACAATAGTACCTATTATTATTTTGTTTATTCTGTGCTATTGCAGCAGTTTGACCATCAGCCATTTTTAATGTCCCCACTGCTGGAGCACAGGCCTTTAGGCATAGTGGGTCAGGAGGATGGGCCATAACCCACCACTAGAATGGCTTAACGTGCCTCCCAAAGCATGGAGGAGCTTAAAATAATAACTTTTTGGTCACCCATCCCATGACCAACCCTTGCGAAAGTTGCTTAACCTCCGCAATCGCTGGGCCAGGCGCTAAACCACTGCGCCACCAAGCTCCTCAACAATAACCAAACCAAGAGTTTTTTTAAAGAAATGGTACCTCTGTCTAACTTTTTAAAAGCATGAGTCAAAAAAGATATTGTGGATGAAGACGACAACAATAAACTATTAAAAAAACCGGTCAAGAGCGAGTCGGACTCGGAGGGTTCCGTACCATCATAATTGCACCATTAAACCACACTCCAGAGTAGAATAATAAAATTAGTATTACAGTTTTAGGTCAGCGCCATCTCTTGACCGATAGTGGAACTAATGTTAACTTTTTTTAGAAATTTGATAATTTATAAAAAAGTGTGCTATATTGAGACATCGTTTTATTTTTCCTGTAATCTTTATATAAACTGCTATCACATAGAATTATGGAGATAGGGGGGGGGGGGGGTTACATTTTTCATCATAAGTCAAAAACTATGCAGTCTAGAAAAAAAAGAAAAAATGATTGAAAATGTTCAAACGACGTTCTTTTATATGATACCCCACATGCGCTAGTAGCCCCACTTCAAATTTTTAAGACCCCTTTTCAAGCCCTGTTGTAAAAAAGATATTTTTTTTTTTATTTATTTCTTATTTGCAAAATAGTTAAGCAAATGTCATCTTAAACTATTCCAAATTTTAAGTTGATACCATTAGTAGTTCTCGAGATATACAGCTGTGACAGACAGACAGACTGAGTCACACCATAAGGGTTCCTTTTTTACCATTTTGGTACGGAACCCTAAAAACAAAGATTGATTCCTAATTCCCATAATGTATTAAACATGCGGTCAAACGCAGCAGATTTAAGAACAACTTTTAGGTTAAAATAAAAAACAAACAACCCTTTCCCAACCATTCCAATTTAACGAGTTTAAAACTACTTCTTTCATCACAGAAACGACTTTGTCCGGCAACAATAAGCGTTCGATAACTCAATTATTTGGGTTCCACAGGGAGCTTTCTTGGGTTCGACAAGTTTCTCAACATTCCACAAAAGAGTTGGGAAGTTTGAAGTTTTGCTCGATTTGTTCAACGCGTACTTTCGTACTCATGTTTAAGTTGTACTAGAAGCATTTGTTCATTGGGCTATTAATGAAGCAAGATAGCAATGAGAAAAAGACGCGCACGGTAGCGAGCGAAAAATCACAAAATCCATTCGTAGTAAAGAAAAAAGATTAAAGAGAAATGCTTCTACACGATTCTGAATATTGAAGTGATGGAAAGAGGATTCAGATTCTGAAAATGTTTGTGTGGTAGTTACCTAAATAAATTTCGACTTGAATAACTAATGTTGTTTCTAAATAATTTCGAACTTAAGAATTTTTAAGAGGTACTTTCGAAATTAAATGTACCGAGCCAAAATCACTGAATCGTGTTTCTGGTTCTATACGTAGGATCTAGGATCTTTTTGTGACTTATGGCATTACATCAAAAAGAGTAATTTTTTTGGCGTATCCCCTTAATGGGTCTCATAAGGAGGCTCATGGTTACCCAGCGTATAATGAAGAGAGCCATGCTCGGCGTTTCCTTGCGTGATCGAATCAAAAACGAGGAGATAGCGAGAAGAACCGATGGCCGTTGGGGCGGAAAGGCGACCGCGAGACAACGCTCACGACAAAGTGGGCCGACGATCTGGTGAAGGTCGCGGTGCGCCGCTGGATGCGGGCAAAGCAGGACCGATCGTCGTGGAGATCCTTGGGGGAGGCCTATACCCAGCAGTGGGTGTCGTGCGGCTGATATGATGATGATCCCTTTAAAACCTTGCCCACAATTTCATGTAGCTTTCGTTGTGCGTTGATATTATGTCAGTCAATCAGTTTCTATTTTATTTACTATATTTGAAAGATATTGGGCATACACACAGGTAAACAAAAATCTATGAATAATTATGTTAGTAGAATTATGTTGAAGTTTAGACCTTATCTATCTTTATTATTGTGCTCCCCTATATCTGAATGTAGTAAGTTTGTATTAACTTTTTTTTTAATTCAATCTTTGATTATAATTTTGAGTATTTTTTGTATTACAATATTTTTTTATTTCCAACTCTTAACATAGTTAAATAAATTATTAATTGTCAGTCAATCCGAAACTTTCCGAAACTTCGTAAACTTAGTTCGAAGATTGATCAAGATTGCGAATTAGTTTCGGGTTAATTATCGACGAAATTACGGAGATTAAAGTATTTCAACATCTGGATTTAGAGCTCAAACATTTGATTAAGTCAAGTTTTAATAGAAACCACGTCAGTACATATGTAATTTGTAACTAGTTTACAAGTTTATGAAACTCGTTATAAGTTATGAGTATGTAAACCACTACGGCTTTTATATGAAATGTGTTTGACGAAGAGCTAAAGAAAGCAAACTAAGTAGTCACTTGTTGTTTACTTGGTAAAGACTTTACTTGGAATTGAGTTAGAATTATTCAGTAAAAGATTTTATTTTACTTTATTTTATAAAATATAATTATATTTGAAAAATCAAAAACTTTTTCCATACGGCAATCAAAAACATTTTGTAGTTTTCCATTTTTCACATTACATTAATTTGCAGAATTATTGTGAATATTTTTCAAAAAATATTAACTTTAATGTAACCTTAAATTAAATGACAGTGCCTAAAATTCTAAAAAAATATATTTCTATTTGTCATTTGGTTGCTTAACAATTTGCTTAATTCAGTTACTTAATAGTTAAAAACTAGTTTTTTATTACACTATGATCAAAGCAAATGTAATTAACTACTGAAATGAATAATTAATTTAAAGTTTGAGTACCACTGCCTCGAGAAATCGGCAGACGTGCTATAACACTGACTGGCCTATCAACTCGATGCATCTATACCGATAGTCAAACTATTTGATGACAACGTACAGACAGACATGGAAAATAGGTGATCTTTGATAAAAACCAGATACCTTTGTATTGTCGTGGTCAATTCATAGTAAATACATTTTAGTTTATATTTTTCTGTCTTAAACTTAAGACTTTTTTAAGATACATTGTATGTAAATTAAAAACGATAAGGTAACTAATTAAATCATCATATTCGGTTAGTAATCAAAAAGAGTGCTTATTTTTTCTCTCTCTATTTTTCGTTCTGTCAACCACATGTTTGTAACTTACTTTGTAATAGTAACTTAACTTGGAGGATACTATACTTAACATTAAAAATTGGTTATTAAACATTTAATCCTTTAACTTGCCGCCTCCCACAAAATGAACCAAACGCATTAATCTGTATGCAGATTTATCATAACCAATTACAAATACATTAAAATAAAAGAATAAAACAGTTTCGACGCCTCTCATCGTAATTTAAGGCTCTTCCATCAACCATTTGTATATTTCAACACTTAAGGGTGTGACCACCCGCTGTGCGATTTAACGTATCTTGTCGGTAAGTGTGTATGCCACAGAGTTGCAACAGAGTTAATTAAATTATTGAAGTGAAAACTTCTTTAGCGGCGTTTTACGGTTTTTTGTATGGGGAAAAATGTCGAACTCGCGTCGGTCAGTCATAGTCACGTAACCCTGATCGAAAATTCGTAAGAATATGTAAACACTTGTGTCACCATAGCAACGCGCTAATTTTTTTATTCAATGTCAAAACTCTAGATTTTCTGTCAAGCTATGGATAAGACTTTCGTACAATACTGTTCTGTATTCATAAATTCAAATGCAGAGTAAATTCGTAGGACGGCAATTCGTACAAAAAGTTTTCACTTCTGCCGGCACTCCCGAAGTGCAACCCGATTTTTTTTATCTGTAAAAAATGTTACCATACAGTCGTACTTGGACTTGTAATTAACTTGGAAATATTATTACAAGGTAAAGCCATTGACTAGTTTTCACATCCTTACTTATATTATAAATACAAAAGTCCGTTAGATTGTTTGTTTGTTTGTTACGCCTTCACTTCTTAACTATTGAACCGATCATCATGAAATTTTGCATACACGTTGTCAGGGGTACAGAAAAGAACACACGGTACTTTTTATCTCGAAAAAAAGGTACTGTTCCCGAGGGAAAGAGAAATAACTGTGCACGCAGACGAAGTCGCGGGCGGCCGCTAGTTTATCATAATGAAGAAATCGATAATTACTGATCGAATTTTTTATCGGACGACACGACACTGACGACAATTTACAACAATTTCGTGTAGATACTTATGAAAAATATCATCATAGCCATAGCTATGATGATATTAAGAAAATTAAGTATATGTATAAAAAAAATTGTCTAGTAATCAAACATAGTTTTTTTAATTGAAAATATTTGTAAAACTATAATACCAATAAATTAAATAATAATAATTCCAATCACTTTTGATTATCTGTCTATAGTAATGGAAGTAGGTCACCATTTTGCGAGTTTTGCACTATGATAATAATAATAATTATGCCTGTAATGCCTGAGGAGCTTGGTGGCGCAGTGGTTTAGCGCCTGGCCCAGCGATTGCGTAAGTTAAGCAACTTTCACAAGGGTCGGTCATGGGATGGGTGACCAAAATTTTTTTAACTCGAGCTCCTCCGTGCTTCGGAAGGCACGTTAAGCCGTTGGTCCCGGCTGCATTTGCAGTCGTTAATACCCACCAATCCGCATTGGGCCCGCGTGGTGGGTTGTGGCCCGTCCTCCTTATCCACCCATAAGGAAGGCCTGTGCCCCAGCAGTGGGGACATCAAAAATGGCTGATGGACACATGCCTGTAATAAAATATAACAGGTTTAAATTACAAAAACTAAGAAGTTTTAAAATAGCATTGTGCCTACTCAACAATAAATACATACATACATACAAATTGGGTAGGAAAAAATAAATTATAGACGATTCAAAAGTGCTTAATTATTAAGTTTAATTGAATAAAGACACTTTGACTTTGAATTAAAATACGAGTATGGTACTCGACTTTCCCCGAGTCTCAGTCGCAACTCTGTGGCGTCCTTTCCAAAGATGTCGAGCTAAATTATCGTCTTGAAGCGCAACCCCTGCTGTTACAAATTAAGGAATTGTTCTTTCACATCCTTTTTCGTCTGTTTTGATGGTCCGAGCCTTAAACGTTCATAATCGTAGATGGGTGTTTATGTGTACACGGACTTTTGTTAAATAATATGATCTTTCAACGGTTATTTTAGTAATTCGTTGTTTTGATTGGAATTGTTTCTCACGATTTACTTGTATTGGTGATTCAGTTAGTAATAAAAAAACCGGCCAAGTGCGAGTCGGACTCGCGCACGAAGGGTTCCATACAAAAAAACGGCAAAAAAAATACGTTTGTTGTATGGGAGCCCCTTAAATATTAATTTTATTCTGTTTTTAGTATTTGTTGTTATAGCGGCAACAAAAATACATCATCAGTGAAAATTTTAACAGTCTACCTGTTGTTGTTATTAATATCGACCAAAAAACAGCAAAAAAATCACGTTTGTTGTATGGGAGCCCCCCTTAAATATTAATTTTATTCTGTTTTTAGTATTTGTTGTTATAGCGGCAACAAAAATACATCATCTGTGAAAATTTCAACTTTCTAGCTATCACGGTTCATGAGATACAGCCTGGTGACAGACAGACAGACAGACGGACATCGGAGTCTTAGTAAAAGGGTCCCGTTTTTACCTTTTAAGTACGGAACCCTAAAAATCGAGTCATAACTGTGAGTTTCGTAACATAATGTTATTATTAAATTTTTTGCCGCTCCCACTAGCGGCTTAGTAGCATAATGGTCAGTGCAATGGGCCAGAATCTCAAGGGGTTCGAGTCTCGTCTGAGGTGCTACGGTTGAGTAAATTTTTTTAATATTTATTTGTCTTAACATAATATATTATGCCTACTAAAGCAATAATTAAATATTTTTGTAATATGTAATTGCAATTTCATTAGGTTAGAAATTGTGAAAATCGAAAACCATACAACAACCATAAAAAAATATTAGGTCTTTACCTATGAAATTGCCGATATTTTGTCACATACAGAGAAAATAATAACTTCTATAATTTAAAATTTCAACAAAATCGTGAATATTACATCGAATTATGATCATGATAGTTAACTATCAGTAAAAATAAAGTCCATATTTTAGCTTTCGTGACATTAAAAAAAAGATCTTGAAAGTGACTCTTTTTTTGTGAGCAAAAAAAAGGGTGACCGAAGGGGTTGTAACTTAACCAAAACTTATTTTTTCGCTTATCTTAAATGGAAATAAGTTAGCATAGTGTTCAAACATTAGTACATAAAAGTTTTGTTACATGAGTGTTCACGGTTGTTAAATGAACAAAGAAAATGCTATTATGAAAAATGCAACTTCTTGAAAAATCTCCATACAAATCGGCAATTTCATAGGTAAAGACCTATTATAAAGCTCTGTAAGAAATTTGCCAAGGTTCGCTAGCATAAAAAAAACAATGGCTTGAAATAAAGAAAGAAATTTTACCATTAGAAAAATGCTCCAGTACTATTTCGGTGGTTTACAAAAATAACGAAATCATTTATGTGTAGGCACATAAACATTGGTTGATTCTGTATTATGAAAACCATTTTTAGCCGAAAAAATATATCAACATTTTTCTAAAAACATAATGTAATATTAAATGACTATTTTTCTTAGTTCGCAATAACACTGTTTTTAGGACAATGCGACTAAAAATAGTCCTTTCAAACGATACTGTCCAATTCTGGGCGGGTTCCAACTAACAATAGCCTTTTCTGCTGTCCGTACACGGCTGGATATCGGGCGGCTGATAAATCAAACGATGTCTCGTTTCGTAACGATAACAGAAAAATTGAGTTTTTTATTCGTACAATATTTTTTTTGCCTCGACATTTTATTATTGAGCAGCAGCCATTTTAATGTCCCTATTGCTGGGGAACAGGCCTTTCTTATGGGTGGATAAGGAGGATGGGCCATCACCCACCACGCGGGCCCAATGCGGATTGGTGGGTGTTAACGACTGCAAATGCACCCGGGACCAACGGTTTAACGTGCCTTCCGAAGCACGGAGGAGCTCGAGTTAGTAAATTTTTGGTCACCCATCCCATGACCGACCCTTACGAAAGTTGCTTAACCTCCGCAATTGCTGGGCCAGGCGCTAAACCACTGCGCCACCGAGCTCTTCATTTCTTTACATTTTATTATTACTATTTAATTTTGTCATTTTGCTTTTTTTCCGAATACGAGTGCAATAATGGACTTGTCTCCATCGTCGAGTGGCTTGCATATCCGTTTCCAAAATATCGCTATCTGTGAGGTCATGTGTTCGATACCCACGTCGGTTCAATGAAGAAAATCTAAATTTTGTACACACCGTTATTTTGTAATCGTTTGGAGTACCATGAAACTAAACATTTTTGCCATAGAAACGTGGGTCGAAAAACGACAAAAAAATTTGATCTTCGCATAGGTACTAAACTAACTAGACAGCTAAAACATTGTACCTAGATTAGTACTTATTATTAGAAAGTAAAAAATACGTTTTTCGTCCCAATGTTTCTTTGGCAAAAAAAATATTTTATTGGTAAAACACTCTCTTAAGTTGATTAAAACGACCACAAAATAACGTAAAAAAAAATGTACCTATGTACCTACCTAGGTATATTGTCTCGTATCTGGGTGTTTGCGATACCTACTGTGTCATTGTTTTCAAGATTCAGTTCCACCCGTTTCTTATCAGAAAAGTCGTTTTGCATATTCTAAAGGACATAATTTGATAGTCAACTTGAATAAATGTTTTATCATTTCATTTAAATTTTTTTATGCACAACGGGATAGTGCTCGGCCTTCGCCTCACTTGATGTTAAGTGACGATAAGGTTGGTGGAAGTGCACTACACCCGGAATCCTCATCACTGAGGAACTGGCTATCTTACCTCTAACTGCCCGAACACAATAGTTTTTAAATTGTTGTTATGGCGTCATACTTAGGTAAGTGGTGGTAGCTAGCCAGGCGGACTTGAAATAAGCCCTACCACCAACCAAATCAAGCACAAATGGTACCCCCCTGGGGATCGAACTCGGGACCCCTGCGTCTAACACGGGTGGGCGAACTACTAGACCACAGAGACGGCTAAAAATTAACCGTCGGGTACCCGAATCAGTCTTACACACTTAAGATACCCGGATACAGGGAGATTACCTAGTGTAATTGTGCCCTAATGTGCATTGTAATGAAATTATACAGGATGTCCCAAAACTTTGCCACACGAAGGGAGAGTACCTTAAATATTGAAGGTAGCCAATTTTGCTAAAAGAAAGCTTTATTTTGATTTTAAAAATAATTAGAACAGCATTCAAGTATTTTAAATCGCATGGCTTAATCAGGAATCGAACCCAACAAATATGAAAAAAAAATTATAATGATCGAAATTAGGGTTAATATATTTTTTTTGTGTAACACAATATCTTAACAAAAGGAGGACTAAGGGAAGACCATGACATTTAACATTAAGTATTGTTTAATACGCATTTTAATTTTATTTTTTGAATATGGTGCAATTACAGACATCAGATAGAATACATTATAAATAGGAAACTAATGAATAATTTAATGTAATGGTATATCTGTGCCCAATTACAATCGTGCTTAACATTTGCCATTAGCTACGTACAACTGCAATTAATACTAGGTGTAAAAGTAGTGAAATAAGTAATACAATATTGAGCGAAAAGTTTGTATCAATTGTATGCGATTTTCTAAAACGCTTTGAATGCATTTCCAATAATTTTTAAAAACAAAATGAAGTCTTTTTTCAGTAAAATTTCCTATCTTCAATATTTAGATACTTTCCCTCCGTGTGGCAAAGTTTTGGAGCACTCTGTATAGTAGATTTGAGTGTTTTATCAGTGCCACTATTAGTGTGTATGATGTGCTAACTATTGTGTAGTAAGAAAGGCCGTCTTAATGATCCGGCGGGTAAATTAAGGTGAATCACGCGAAACAAACATTTTAGCGCTCTCTGAAACGAAATGTTAACGCTATCCTTTGTCAGGTATTTCTAGTTCTTCCTTCTTATAAAAGTGGTGATAAGTCTTTGATTCCATTAAAATTGATGTTTTTACCCGACTGCAAGAGGGTTATGTTTTTCGCACGTATCTTGTATGTAAGTTTGTATGTAATATTCTATAATACCTCATACCTTTCAAACGGCTGAACAGATTTCCATGATTAACATATCGTTATATTTGTCTCGTCAGCCCAAGTGTTCTTAAGGAGGTGGCGTTATAAAAAAACCAACATGGCGGCTGTACGGTGCTATTATACGTAGTGAATTTTTTTTTATTTTTTTAGAATACTGCAATATGGGTGTCAAATTAAAGGGCTCATTATAAGGATTTTAAAAAGGTATATCATATAAATAATAACTAAAAATAAATAAATAAAAAATAAATTTAAAAAAATTAAAAACCCGCCTGCATAAAAAGACAAGTCATCTCAAAAGATGGAAATCAGATTAAATATTAAAGGCAACATTATAACATGCAGTCGGAGGCATATAACTCAAATCATTCATAATGTCACTTTCTTTATGCATGCCTCCGACTGCATGTTATAATGTTGCCTTTAATATTTAATCTTGTTTCCATCTTTTCAGATGACTTGTCTTTTTATGCAGACGGGTTTTTAATTTTTTAAATTTATTTTTTCGTTTTATATCATTGTTCAGTACATTTAACCAACACTAAACTAGCTGATTAAGTTTTGACTGTCTGTTTTTAACGTTTTTATGTATGGAAGAAATAAATTGTCATAAACAGAAGGTTAAATGCATATTCTGATAAATGTTTGTATTTTAAATATCAGTCAGTAAATTACTTTTGTAGCATTTTTTTTTATTTTACTGTAGGTATTTGGTTCTTGATTATTTTTGATGAAGCTTGCATTTTTTTTTCAAATAGATTGAATTCTTAAAAGTACCTATAAATAAAGGCATACTCTTGTATTGGTTAATTCAGATGTTATTTTAGAATTATTTAGTTTTGATTTGTTGGTTTTTTAGGTTTCCCGACCACCAATATACGCGCTGTAATCCGTAAAAAGCATATATTTACTATAGCTGGACAGGCTTATGTCAAACTGTTTTTGTGCCTATTTGATTTCCGCTATTTTGGTGCTGTAGGACGTAGCGTGAGTATAGCGTGAGGGGCATGGTACTAAAGTTTGAAGTCTGGAGAGACCATCACGGCAACCATTTTCATATTGTACGTCAAAATTAGTTCTTTAGACGCACGCTAGTGGCGTTTCAAATAGGCACAAAAACTTAGCTGTCAAATCATACAGACAGCCAGTCCAGTTAAATAAAAAAAATTTTTTTTCATGTCAGTGGTAAAAAGTGTTTTATTTCTAATGAACTGTACGCGCGGAAGCCTTGCATACTCATATCTTAAGAAAACTTTTCGCGAACATTTCTCCGTAATAAAACATAACTGAATCTTTCGCAGTCGGTTAACTCCTAATTACATTGTAAACCATAAACGTCACGACTTGAAGAGGATTTACGGCATGTCACATTTAAACACCCATTAACACAAGGAAATTACACTAAAATGCTACGCGAATACTTACCTTAAAACAAAGTGTTAAAGATTAGTACAGTAGCTATAAAATTTGGAAATGATCATTTGCTTTTTACAACGTGTAATTTTAATGAGAGCTTCCTTTATTGTAGCGAGCCGACGTAATAAAGATTTTAATATATTGCTTTTTAATTCAAAATTCGCTAGAGAAAATTGAGTAGTAACTTAATTGTAACAAAGGCCTCTAGAAATTGGTGTACCTAAGTGTTGCCACTGCCTCTCGATCAAATCCCACACACATGACTCCTTGATTACACACGCTTACACTCAGACTCTGAGCGCTTACACACATTGGCGTATCTAGATGTCTTTCATGAGGGGAGGGGTGCGGGTCGTTCGCCCCATCTGGTCTGCCCACATAAGTGGGTAGCCTTATGGGGGGCTGGGGAGGAGGCTCCCTCCCTCTGTCCGGCTCCCTCTCGATCTTTCGAGATAGTTAGGGGACGGGAGAGAGGTGAGAACCGCCCGGCCCTGACGCGAAGCCTACTAGGCTTGGCGGAAGGGCCGGGTGCGGCGAGGGACATGCCAGAAGCGTGACCGAGTCCAACATGCCGTTTGGTATGCCTAAAAGCATTCTCCTTCTTGATACAAAAAAAAAAAAAAAAAAAAAAAAAGGGGAGGGGTGCGGGTGCTAGAGGTCGGAAAAACGCCTCAAACAAAAGGTGCATTCCTTTCCACGCAGAAGTGTATATATTTGTAAAATTACGACCAAGATCGTAATAGTACACAATTACACACATATTCCTATTACACACATACCTATAATGTATATTAAAATAACTATTTATCACCAAGCGGGCTTGTTAGTTACCCTTCTTCTTTGGAGATAACCATGGCCAGATAATTGGGGTTTTTTTATGTACAACGGTCCGTTGGGTTGCCAACCCTACTATATAATATAGTATCTTACTATATTGAGGGCTCGCCTACTATATCTTTTGAAAAAATATATAGTAGGCAAAACTACTATATTTTTCAAGTGAATAAATTAAAAAAATCAACCAAAAAATACTTATATGCGCATTTTTGTAATTAAACACGTGTTTATGGTTGTTGAATAAATTATGAAAATGTTAATAGGTACGTATAAAAAATGCAACTTCTTTAAAATCCTCCATAGAAAACGGCAACCTACTATTGATTAACCTATTATTTTTACACTAATAATCTTGAAAATACTATATTTGATGCAAAAAAAGTTGGCAACCCTAAGCGACATAGTGCTTGGTCTTCACCTCACATGATATTCAGTGACGATAAGGCCGAAGGTGGAAGCGCACTACACCCAGAATCCTCATCACTGAAGAACTGGCTATCTTACCTGTAACTGCCGGAATACAACAATTTTTAAATGTTGTTATGGCGTTAGACGTCAGACTTAGCTAAGATGGTGGTAGCTAGCCAGGCGGACTTGGAAAGAGCCCTACCACCAAACAAACTGAGTACGCCCCCCCTGGGAATCGAACCTGGGACCCATGCGTCTTTCATGGGTGGGCGAACTTATTTTATAGTAATTTTATTTATTCGAAATTATGAAAATCAGTACCCCTAATAGGTATTAAAATTATCAATTTTTGTTTATCATGAACTATCGCATATACATAAAAACCATTCAACTTCTTCTAAATCAGTGTTTTTCAACCTTTTCGAATACGCGACCCCATTCCGAGTGAAAAAATTTTAACGACCCCCTAAGGCCAAACTGTTTCGTTATTTGAAAGTCTATATACCAAGACAATGTAACAATTTGTCAATACGTGATGTGATACGTTTGTAAATTGTAAAAAATAAACAGATGTTCCAGCCTTCTCACTAAATTATATTTTTTGTTGTTTTCCGGCATACAAAAAAAAAACCGGCCAAGTGCGAGTCGGACTCGCACGGCCAGGGTTCCGTACCAATAATGACAAAAAAACACATTTGTTGTATGAGAGCCCCTCTTAAATATTTATATAATATTTTTAGTATTTGTTGTTATAGCAGCAACAAAATTACATAATCTGTGAAAATTTCAACTATCTAGCTATAGATAGTTGAAATTTTCAGTTCATGAGATACAGCCTGGTGACAGACAGACGGACAGCAGAGTCTTAGTAATAGAGTCCCGTTTTTACCCTTTGGGTACGGAACTATAAAAAAGAACTGAAACATTTGCATTTCTGAGTAAATTTCGCCATCCTCCTGGGGGTCGCGACCCACAGGTTGAAAAACGCTGATTTAAATCAATGGCAGTTCACCATGTCTTTATTTGACTAGCTAGTGTCAAGTTCCTTATTATTATATTTATATCATATTTATATCATGTTTTTAAGAAAGTGAGTTTTTATTTTCATAAATTTATGAGTCTGAAAACTATTGTCATAGTAAAAAAAGTTTAATGTGAGTTATTCACTTCTCAAGCTTACGCGCTCACTAGACATGAAATAAACCACGGCAGCTGCAAAGGTGCCGAAACGTCGGGAAAACCAAAAATCAAACCAAATACCAACTAAATACCAAAGTACATTCAATAAAACCGCGCTAGTATCCGTTAAAAAGTGTTTTATTTTAATGTGAGTGTTAAACAAGTCAGTTTAAAACATTATTTTTGTCTTTAGTAAAAAAAATATTATGACCAGCACCTGACATAAAGTTTGCCTACATGGCTTCGATTACCTACAGCCATATTTTTTTTGTTGGTAAATATATTATTTTCAGTACACGAAGTCTTATCAAGTTTTAAACATATCACGAAACTATATAACTTAATAAGTCGATACATTTCTAATCCTTATCAAATATAGGCCATTTCTGTTTGACCAGAAGTAAGTTACAAAGTTACTTCATCCGGCTCCGTTTGTAACTTAAACTTAGAAACGGGTTAATAATGAAACTTTGTATTTGACTGTAAATGTTTTATGAATTGTCGAATTCAAATAATATAAGTTTAGTATTGACTTTGTGCTGTTAAGATTTGTCATTTTTGTAACTATTAATGTTTGAATATACGTGTTAAAGAAAACCCCTAAAGTTGAATATGGTAGATAGGGCGACTATGCATTTTAAACCCCAAAAAATTATAAAACCCCTGAAAACTGTCACTTGGTTTACTTTCAAAAGTACTTAATAATTAAGTTTATTTGAATAAAGCTATTTTTGACTTTGACTTGACTTTGACTTAAAAAACAAATTTAATGAACTGCATAGTGGCAACCCTAAACTTTAATAATGTTTTGCTTTTGCTCAACAATAGGATTGATTTATCGAAAACAATAGTCTATTTGCATCTAGGGTTGTCACTTTGCAGTTTTCCATAGAAATAAAAAACAAAATTTTACGGGTTATTATGAAACACTCTGTATATCTTTATATTTTGTGATATACAGGGTGTTTATATCATTACATTCTGTCCAGCAATGGGGAAAATAAAATATCTCATGATGGCATTAATAACAGAGTATTGGGTGTATGTACCCCTAAGGCGGGTTCGAGTCCCGTCTGAGAAGTTACGGATAATCGGTTTTTCTACAATTGCTTAACATATAAAAATAGCATTGTTACTGCTATTAATGCTGCATTAATGTTGGGGACGAAAAATATATAAAAGTAAAAAAGAAACCAATATTATTTATGACAGGCTCTTTGATGTAATAACATGAGAAACATTGACTTTACAGCACGTGAAAAATTATTTGAATCACATTATTACTAATAACTATAAATATAACAATAAAAATAACTAACAGATCTACGGAATAATATACTATTTTCATCGGGCCGATATATCACGGCATTGTTTCATTATACCTGACTAACCTAACTAAACCAAATTATACCTAACTAATAACATAGTGGCTCCGTGAGCTGTAGATCTCGCGTTAAAAAGTAGCTCAAATTATATGTTTTTTAAAAACAAATAACACAGAATAATATTGAAGAGAAATGTTTTGATTGATTACTTTTGAGTCTTCTAAAAAATACTTTGCACCGCTAACACAAAAGTTTTGTTACATTTTTGATAATTTTTCGAAACGGCTGAAATATGATTTTTTTTTTACATATCTCCGCCACTTTAAAAAAAAATAGAAAATCTGGCTCGACAAAAGAATTCTATATAATTATCAAACCTGCTCACAAAATTTCACGCGAATCGGTTGAGAAATACGACCAGAGACGAGCTCTTAAATCCTGCCAGGTTTATAAATTGCTGTAGTGACATCTCTTTCTCGCTGTATAGCTAATAAAAGAGATAGATTGATAGCCAGTCAGAAAACTGACTGGAAATAAGAGGTCATAATACAGCCCCTGGGGCGTATTATGACTTCTTATTTCCTGGCAGTTTTCTGACAGGTTATCAATCTATCTCTTTTATTTGCTACACAGCGAGTAAGAGATGTAACTATAGCAATTCATAAACCTGGCAAGTTTTAAGAGGGTGTAATACCCCCCGTGTAGAGGAGAACAAACGGACAGCCGGAATCCGGATGGAATTCGGAAGGATATATGAAAGAATTTTTGCCTAAGCTGAAGCAGAGACGCTTTGTTCGCACATCGCGCTCGCTCGGTCAATAAAAATTCATTCCTCTATTGTAGCAACAGTGACCCTCCACAAAACATTATATGTTTATCGCCATTGTAAAATGCTTGTTTCATTAGGTCATCAATATTTGTTTACGGAAAGGTTCATGTAACTAAACATATAATATTATGCTTAGTCCACAGAAGAAAGTCATTCTCGAGAGTCCAAGATATTATACACCGTTATAACGACGACATTAACAAAAGTTGGTGAAGTTTGAAAATATGTTGAAACCGAATCGAACCAAATAAAAAATGTGTAGTTTATTATGCAATTAGTGAAAAAAATACTGATTTAAGAGGCATATTACGTTTCGACTGTGATTTTTGCGTAAAATGGCCAATTTTGGGGTTCTCGATCTCAGAAACAACAATACATTAACAGTTTTGACTTATTGAATAGTGTAGAATAGCTATTGGAATAGATCATAGCGGCCTCGCTTATTTGAAAATTTGATTAACTTTATAATTAAAGCCGAAATTGCACAGAAAGATTTTCATAAAATGCGCGAAGGCACTTTTTTGGGGTCATGGATTGAACTACTGTGCTTAACAAATGAAATAAAAAAAATTGAATATTATCTCTTATATATATAGTCGAATAGTTCATAGCGGCCTCGGAATTTTGAAATTATGTATGGAATATGTGAAAAAAAATCCCAATCAAAAACCATAAAACTACTAAAAACGCTCTGAATTAACTGTGAATTTCTACTAGATACATAATTATTATTACGTAACATTTATATTAGAATAATCTTTACTTCATAAAAAAGTTTTATTTGTTGTTTGTACTTGTTTTTCTTTCTGTGTATGTTCAAAGTTGACTCTAAGAAATCGTTCACCAACTTTAATTTTTCATTCTAACCCTTTAACTTTCCAGTGTATCATCATATTACTTTTTATCGCGAACACATATAAATGTATTTAGTAGACCCAAAGGTTTCTCTAGGTTGTAGCGCTAAAATCCGTCAAAATCGAAATTTCGACGAAAAAATGTGATAGGGCCCTTAAAGCAAGAGCCATAAATGCATGGCCCTCGATATACTTAGATCCGTTTTATTCAAGAGTTGCATACTATAATTTATACCATGACTACGAGAAAAAGAAGGACTTGAGCGAAAATATTATTTGCACAAGGAGTTTGCATGTCGAGTATTTTTTGCACAAGGAGTTTGTATCAAGTATTTTTTGCGCAAGGAGGTTGTATAGCATTGAGATGGAGGTCGAATTGTGTTTTAATTCAAGCACTGAAATAGTAAAAACAGTAAATAAAATAAGCTTTTTAGAGAGGGAATAGTAAAATAATTATTTTTTCCACTTCTTTTTTAAGTATCAACAGGCTGGTACGAAATTAAATAAGAACTTACATCAAAACAATGAAAGTTAATTAGGCTGCGCGGCTCGCCCGTTCTTGCTCGATCAAATTATTTTTCTAACGAAGTTCTTTGTTTGCCTTATAATTAGAAGCCCTTAGCTTGTGACAGAAATGTCATCAATAATGCTTTGTTAAGTTTGTTTGATGAACCGGACTGCAGTAAGTTCAAAATAATTAATTTTGTTTTTCTTCGTTAATATTTTTAAATATATTTCTCTACACTGTATGGATGAGCGAACCAAGGTTAAATAAAATTCTTTTGGCAAAATAATGGTTTTTAGACTGATAAAATTATGTTTCAAATGCATTGTTTAAATACATATTGTTTCTAATAGTATTTTTTTATTCAGAAACTCTTGTGAAATAAGTATAAATTACAAGAGAAGTCTACCAATGAACTTTAAACATCAGGATGTTAAAAAAACGAACTAAAATCTTCTATTCCAATAAAACTTGTCAAAAAAAGATTTTACTTTTTGACAAATCAGAAGTATATTTACAAAAGCTCAAAAAAGTGTCATTTATTTCAATTTTCAAATTCTTAACGTGTATTAATAAGTAGTCCTCAAGAGCATTTAAAAATCTAGGGACCGTATTTCAAACTTCAAATTCCCAAACTGTAATTAAAAGCAGTCCTCAAGCAAGAACTTTAAAAATCAAGAGACCTAAGTTAGTTTTTTGTTGGGAATTACCTCGACTTTACCAATCTCCCTTAAGCAGGTACTTTTTCACACTGAATACAATGAGGCACCGCAGTAAATCCAAATAAGAATGTAAATGGGTCATCTATTTTAATTAGGGCCTACTATTGTACCCACTTTGATTCATGATGGCACAGAGCGAAGAACGACTAGAGTCGGCAACACGAAAAAATTTTGGATAACTGCTGCAGCCTATTGTAATACTAGCCATGTCCGTCAAAGATTTTTCATCACTCCATTTTATCTATCTGTCGGTGTTCGTGTAGCGTCCGGCAGAATTGAATAACACTAACCCTTCACACAACCAGCAGTAGTAAAAAGGTAACTTATTGCGCATCTCCATATTAGTTATTCTGTGGCATCTCTGCTTCAGCTTGGGCAAACATGCTTTCGTATGTCCGTCTCGCTGTCCAGGTGTGAGTTTTCCTCTACAGGTCACATTTTTCAACCGATTCTAAAAGAAAAGAAATTTTATAGTTCGATAATTATATTTTTTTTGTCTATTCTGTTTTTCGTAATTTTTCAAAATGGCGGAGATATTATGTTTAAGTGAAGTATACAGCTCACAGAGCCACTAGTAACTTAGAGGTAGTACATCTAATGCTGGGTCCATAGCGCGTGTTTTGTTCTACACAATCAACAAAAACATCTCAACATTCAACAAAAAAAAAAGTATGAAAATTTTTAAATTTGAGATTTTTGCATTTACAATGCTATTTTTAAACAATACTAAATAATATACTAGAAAAAATACGACTCGCACCAGATCAATACTCAGACGGGAATCGAACCCGCGACCTTTGGATATCCGGTCCAATGCTCTGACCGCTGAGCTACCGAGTCACTAGTGACATCGTCGAATTTTTCCTAGTATATCCTAAACTCTTACGCTGTAAGCCAGCGTTATTTCACCAATGTGAGGAATTACCTCGACATTCAATTGAAATATCTTTCCAGATATTTTAACAATTGATTAAGATGAAATAGCTATATAATTTTTAAATTTGAGATTTTTGCATTTACAATGCTATTTTTAAACAATACTAAATAATATACTAGAAAAAATACGACTCGCACCAGATCAATACTCAGACGGGAATCGAACCCGCGACCTTTGGATATCCGGTCCAATGCTCTGACCGCTGAGCTACCGAGTCACTAGTGACATCGTCGAATTTTTCCTAGTATATCCTAAACTCTTACGCTGTAAGCCAGCGTTATTTCACCAATGTGAGGAATTACCTCGACATTCAATTGAAATATCTTTCCAGATATTTTAACAATTGATTAAGATGAAATAGCTATATAATTTTTAAATTTGAGATTTTTGCATTTACAATGCTATTTTTAAACAATACTAAATAATATACTAGAAAAAATACGACTCGCACCAGATCAATACTCAGACGGGAATCGAACCCGCGACCTTTGGATATCCGGTCCAATGCTCTGACCGCTGAGCTACCGAGTCACTAGTGACATCGTCGAATTTTTCCTAGTATATCCTAAACTCTTACGCTGTAAGCCAGCGTTATTTCACCAATGTGAGGAATTACCTCGACATTCAATTGAAATATCTTTCCAGATATTTTAACAATTGATTAAGATGAAATAGCTATATAATTTTTAAATTTGAGATTTCAATTGAATGTCGAGGTAATTCCTCACATTGGTGAAATAACGCTGGCTTACAGCGTAAGAGTTTAGGATATACTAGGAAAAATTCGACGATGTCACTAGTGACTCGGTAGCTCAGCGGTCAGAGCATTGGACCGGATATCCAAAGGTCGCGGGTTCGATTCCCGTCTGAGTATTGATCTGGTGCGAGTCGTATTTTTTCTAGTATATTATTTAGTATTGTTTAAAAATAGCATTGTAAATGCAAAAATCTCAAATTTAAAAATTATATAGCTATTTCATCTTAATCAATTGTTAAAATATCTGGAAAGATATTTCAATTGAATGTCGAGGTAATTCCTCACATTGGTGAAATAACGCTGGCTTACAGCGTAAGAGTTTAGGATATACTATGAAAATTTTGTTTCGTGAAACAATGTTTTGTTGATTGTGTAGGGCAAAACACGCGCTATGGACCCGGCCTAACACTACCGTGAACCAGAGCAGTGGAATTAGTAGATAGCGTTTTCTGATGAAAACGATTCTACACTGCTATCTCCAACCCGCCTGCAAAACTTGGATCTCCACTGAAATAATCTTATAACAATACTCTCCCAAAGAGGAGGCCCACATCATACTGCAGTAAAATGTAAAATCTCGACGTTTCACAACCATGTTATGGTGGAGGAAGGGCAAAGTAGATGATATTCTATCTATACATTTTGTTGAGCCTAGTGAGGAAGTTCCTTACAATTAAGTGTTAAGATTAATATTTTAATATAAACTGAAAAAATCAATTCAAAACCTTTTAAAATGTAAATGTATTTAAAATTTTAAACGCTGCAGAAGTATTTCAGATTTAATTTGTAGATTTTCATTTCTTATGAAAAAATCACAATAATAAAGTCATGTCTACGGTATTCGTTAGTCTATGACAACTCGTTTACGCGTCTCGATTTAATTGGTAGATTCTTTCGGACGATATCGATTCCATCGCTTCTAAATCTACATACGAAAGGTATATGTTATATTTGTCTTAATACTGAAATAGTGTACCTTTCCCCTGTCTCTTAAGAGTCATTATTGAATGAAAATTAAAAATATGTAAAACACGGGCATAATAATTATTCAAACAATTTTATTTCAACGATACATTGTTTGTTATCTTAACGGTACTTTGTTTTAGGATTTAAAAGGGCTTGAATTTTTATTTTTTATTTTCTCTGGTTTTATCACGCTTGGCTTCCATTAGTTTAAATTGTGTTACCTCTGTTTTTAATATGCCTCTTTAGATTGTTCAAAGTTCAAAATTTTTATTGCACTTTTCATGTTGTAGGTACATAGATATTATTACAAAAAAGAGAATCAAACATGAAACCCTACAAGAGCACAGCAACTATGAAAAAAGTATATAAAATCTATAGATACTTATATAAAAATATTTTTAAGTAATCAATAGTTTTACAAACATATAATATTGTTATTTTCATGATTGTGATCATGATCAGCCTTTTTTGTTCTCAAGACAGATTTGAATGCAAATTTTCGATAAATTATAAAACAGTTGGTGATTTTAAAGGGTTCCGTACCCAAAGGGT
Organism: Agriphila geniculea; assembly: GCA_943789525.1. Taxonomy (NCBI): domain Eukaryota; kingdom Metazoa; phylum Arthropoda; class Insecta; order Lepidoptera; family Crambidae; genus Agriphila; species Agriphila geniculea. The sequence goes on along the minus strand of OX038894.1, from coordinate 2,171,171 downwards.
AAAAACGTGACCTTATTACTAAGACTCCGCTGTCCAGCTGTCTGTCTGTCTGTCACCTGGCTGTATCTCGTGAACCGTGATAGCTACACAGTTGAAATTTTCACAGATGGTGTATTTCTGTTGCCGCTATAAGAAAAAAGACTGAAAACAGAATAAAATAAATATTTAAGGGTTTTAGAGACACAGCATTTCGAAATTAGGCCAATTTTTTAAGTTACATGATTTTTATCTAAATTTCCCCTGTGTGTCCCCCACGTCTAACTTTTGAAATAAGAGAGTGAAAAATCTAAAAAGTATATATGCTGTAAATGTTAATAAACGTTTTCAACGAAACTTAGTTGAAACGAGATATACATAATAGTTAGCAGTTGTAGAGATATTAGCACATTTTCCAAAACCGCAAATATAACTTTGTTATATAGAGAAACACTACGAAAAACAAAGTTATTTTGCAATTGAAAAATGATAGTGGTATTAAACATGGTATGCTTTGTGTCTCCAAAACTATCGTTCTTATCAAAACCGTTCTACCCTCAAATTGTTTTAAATTTACCCAACTGTAAAATCTTCTTACACAATCTTGATAAAAAACGAGATATAACCAATACAACTTAAACACAACTCCGCCGGGGGGAAAACCTAGGACAGTCATATTTTGGTAACAAATGAAGCTATTAAAACAAAAAACCTTTTGTAGCAATTAAATCCGATTTCAATCTATCCCTAATGACCTATTAAGCATCATCAAGTATTTGTTTTGTTTCGTACACTATACCGTTGTACGAAACAACCAGGGACTTATTTTTAAAATTGATTTTTACTTGGCATAAAGCATGCACTCAACAATATGACGGATTCGCCCGTTTTCCCGCCAAAACACAATGGCGGATAAGTGACGCCTACGCCGGAAGTCGGCGTCGCTCGCGACTTCCGCTTCCGGTCGGCCATTACAATGAGCTTACAACATGTCGGCCGTTGGAGCCTTCCGTTCTGTTGAAATATTGGAACTTTTTTATCTTATAAATAGGTATGTTTTTAATTTTAATTTGGAAAGCTCAAAACAAAGTAAAATAAATTTTCGCTATTTTTGCTTAGATAATAATTCAGGTTTTTTTTTTTTTTTAAAATACTGTTTTTATAAGGTAAAAGGGTTCGTGATCGTTGAATTTTTAGATTAATTGTTGCAAAACTGAATTAATAATAGTAGGTACTACTATAATTAATTCAGTTTTGAAATGAATTACTTTATTTAAGTACATATCCGTAAAATAAAGTAAAATCTCTATTTCTCTATTGCCGGTCTTTAAATACATTTCAGAAACAAGTAACCTTCATGTTTGATGTAAAAATAAATATATTTAGCCCCAAATTAAGCAAAGATTGTAATATGGGTAGGGTACTAGACAACTGATATTATACTACTCATATAGGTACTTATTTTTTTTAAATACATACTTATTATACAAAGTAACACCCATACCTGTCACAGAAATTAAAAGGGGTTTGAATATTTTGGCATACTTACGCCATTTTGTTTTTTTTTTTCAAAATAGCGGACACGCATGAAACTTGTGTAAATCGATAGCTAGTACCAATACGAACAAGAATTGTTAACGACATAATCGCCTAAAACGTCACGTTTTCGAGTTGTAAGCTATTAAAGTTGAACTGGTGGCGACACCACTGGGTAGATTTGAAGCTAAAATAAAACGTATGAATGGGCTCTAAAATATTGTTTTACTGTCATCTAGGTCTAGACTAGAGTAAAAGTCAACAAGCGGTAGGGAAAGGGTTACCAGTTTGAAAAAAATTACATTTTAATAGGCTTTCGTAGGTATTAAAAGATTTTTTAATATGTGTTACCAGTTCAACTCGGTCTTGTGATAATATAACTCACCTATCGTGTGCGTGTCTCCGCAAATGAATGACACGATTAGCCAACGAGGTAAGGAAAGGGTTCTATTTTTGACATTGACACTTAATCCAGAGTATTCCAGACTTGGATGGCCGTGAAACAATATTTTAAAGCCTATACATATGTTTTATTTTAGCTTCAAATCTACCCTGTTGTGTTGCCACCAGTTCAACTTAAATAGCTTACAGCTCGAAAACGTGACGTTTTAGCCGGTTATGTCGTTAACAATTCTTGTTCGTATTGGTACTAGCTATCGATTTACACAGGTTTCATGCGTGTCCGCTATTTTGAAAAAAAACAAAATGTCGGAAATTAAGTATGCCACCCTCCATACTAGGATATTCCAACCCAAATTTATCATTTGAATTTCTGCTCGGCCGGGATCGAACCCGGGACCTCTTGCGTGGTAGACCGGCATGTAGACCACTACACCACTCAGGTAAAAAACAATAAAATATTCTGAATTACTGTTAAGTTTATTAACAAAAGCTGTCACTAAAATCAACATTTTATTTCAAAACTTTCATTTTTCAACACACAATGTTATTTGAACAGCTCCTTCGTCAAATCCATAAAAAAAATAAAAGCTTTTGAATCTAATATAAAGTTTGTCTTTGGTTCACACCTACCCACATGCTTTCTATTATCTATGGACAACAATAGCCCATAAAGCAAATTGCCAAAGTATCGAATATCATGACAATAGCTGGCATCCTCACGAGTTGATCTCTGACCGAGAGTTTAGTATAATTGGCTTATTTGTAGTCAAAGGATGAAATGTTTATGGATTACAATCAATATTTTTACACTTTTTTGGTTAATAGTTGGCATAGAATTATCTTTGTAACTTAGTCACAAAGACAAAAGAGCCACCCGGAAAAATGCCCTTTTCCGTACGCACACAGAGACATGACCTACAGATAATCCCGGACCAAAGCAGTAGACTATAGCTAGTACTTACTATTATTTATTCTGTGGCTATATTCAGTATGATGTATTCCGTATTCTACCCACTTTTTCTACACACTAGCTTACTGGGGCTCTGTAGAGCTGTAGACCTCGCCTATGTGACATTTTTGAACATTTTTCGAAATGGCTGAAATATGATTTTCCCTATATTTCAGCCATTAAAAAAAAAAAAAACTGAAACAAAAAAGACATTTGATTATAGAACGGTACTTATCTAATTTCAAAATCTATCGGCAGTCGCTTTCATTTGACAGATGGATGTGTCACATTGCGGTATTTCTATGGTAAGTTTTTATATGTGCCAAAAAGAAGTATCAATGTATCACATTTTGAAACTAGAAAATAAGTACCCAGCTCACAAAACTTCACGAGAATCGGTTGAAAAATGCGACTTGTAGAGGAGAACAGACTTACAGCCGGACAGCGGGACAGCCGGACGGACATAATTATTATACACTTCATTCGGGCTTCGCGCTCGCTTGGCCAATTATTTATTAGGTATTAATTTAACACTCAATTAGGCAAATGACATAACTACAAAAGCTTTTAAAAATCTTAGTTAGTTTTCCTTTTTAGGGTTTCGTACCCAAAGGGTAAAAACGGGACCCTATTACTAAGACTCCGCTGTCCGTCTGTCTGTCTGTCTGTCTGTCACCAGGCTGTATCTCATGAACCGTGATAGCTAGAAAGTTGAAATTTTCACAGATGATGTATTTCTGTTGCCGCTATAACAACAAATACTAAAAACAGAATAACTTTAATATTTAAGGGGGGCTCCCATACAACAAACGTGATTTTTTTGCTGTTTTTTGCTCGATATTAATAACAACAACAGGTAGACACTTGAAATTTTCACAGATGATGTATTTTTGTTGCCGCTATAACAACAAATACTAAAAACAGAATAAAATTAATATTTAAGGGGGGCTCCCGTACAACAAACGTAATTTTTTGCCGTTTTTTGGTACGGAACCCTTCGTGCGCGAGTCCGACTCGCACTTGGCCGGTTTTTTCACTATCAGAACTACCACACCAAAAAATTACGTAAAGTAATCTGATATTATTTCCATTAACCTCTCCCACGGTGTTGCCACATAAATGATGCAAATTATACGCAAAGCTGCTTTTCTACAAAGCGACTACATCCTATAATTTCAAGATATATTATGCCTATAACTCCTATAGTTCGCGACCCTACCGAACTAACCAATAAATCTGTTCAAAACATATTTGTATGTAAGTAATATGCGACTTAAGTATGTAATTTAAAATCGCATAATTTATCAACTTAGTTTATCAATAATCAATTCCACTTATTTGCATTATACTCTTTCTAAGCGGATTTAACTTTTAAACAGCACTATTTTGACTTTATTTTAAATTTTAAGAGCATCATCATTTAAATATTAGTAACTTTTTACAATATTATGTGTGAATAAGTTGACAAAACTTTTTCAATGAGGGCTTTTCAAAGTGACATTTAAAAAATAAAAATAGTAACTATTTGCTTCACTAGATGGCGTTGATGGTAAGAGAAGTGTCAAAATTAGCTTTTAAAAATAAACAGCCCGTACCAAAGAGGCAAGTAAGCGCTCGCTGGCTGACATCTGCCCAAAGAGAAACATTTTAGAGTTACATCCGCCTGCCTACCTGAGTACTCTTCAAAGCTTATTAAAAAAACACATTGACACACATTTTTATCGACGCCATCTATCGAGCTTACAGTTTTTTTGTCATTGTGAAAAGGCCTCATTAAACGTTTTCCGTGAATTATGATAGGTACTCTTTAGAGTTTGACATTTTAATTGTAAGGGCATGCTATTCGAGTATTCGTTTAATTCGAGTATTCGCCCCATTTTACTATTCGAATATTACCAGACTAAGTATTAGAGTTTTACGAGATTTTCGAATAACATTATTTTGTTTTCTTATTGGTATGGCAAGCCTTAAATATGAAAGGCAACACTGTACCTCAGTAATTTTATAACTTTGGGGCTAATTTGGCAAATAAATGGTGTATTTTGATCTAGGCACAATTCATTTAATTTTGTAAGCCGAATTGTAATAATGTCTGTGTTGTGTACTTGTGCCACATCAGAATTAAAAAAAATGGTTTCTTCGTGTGATTTCTTCTAACGATGGTAGTTCTGTTGGACTCTGAATAAATATGTTACTTTCTGCCAAGCCAATCCATCTCATCACTAAAAACACTCAACTATGTACTCCACACTTATTTGCCTAGGTCATGAGATGGTTTATATTCTCCACGGGGCAGTTGGACGCTCGGTGAAGCTGCCCTCCTTGGGATGTAGAAACTACTTCTACCATCCCACGGGATTTTTCCCAATCGCCAGAAAGCGATCTACACAGATGCGCAACAACAAGCTTGAAGTCCATCGATCTCAGTCAGAGCAGGGTCTCCAAACTCTCCGAATTGGGTTTCAGCGTCTCATAGCTCAGAATTTCGTTATATGTATATCCGTCTATCACTTAGGCGGTCGCGATCGTCCTCTGCCTGCGGGTGTTAGCGCGCAGTATCCTCATTCCAGTAGCCTTCTCATCCACCGGCTTTGGTCTTTTTTGCCAATATGACAATGTCATCTACGAATATTGCGTTCCATTTCTTCAACCACGCCAACCACTAAGTCTGCCGGATCTACTCGCGCAGTGTCTCCATTCCAGCAGCTTTCTCACCCACCGGCTTTGGTCTTCTTGCCAATATGACAATGTCGATCGCAACGACGCTTAATCTCGTCTTCGCATCCGCTTCTTCAAAACCAAGCATAGTTCTCGCCAAAGCCATCTGTGTGACACGGAAATTGACGGCTGACTTCCCCGTCAAGGTCTCCATACCAATTGTGAAAACTGCCAAGATATACTGATTGAAGCTTTCCAAAATCATTGAGATGAGATGTTAGAATATTTTTGTTGGATCTTATTATCTACCTATTAGCTGCAAATGCTGCTGCTTGATTTTATTACCGAGATAGACATTGTGTTTTGTTGACATAGACATTCTATTCTACTTTGTCGAAAAATGTGTGGTTTTTCATATCTGGCATGATCGCAGGTTTAGGTCAGCTCATTTGCCACAGTCCTACTTTAGCTAATCCACTTTAAAATTGTTCGTCTAGCTAGATGACAGTCAAGGTTTATGTTGTGTCAGTAGTTTCCAATTTCCGGGCTGTCAGCCTGTACCCTCTTAAGTTAAGACCTATTTGCGAACGACCATCCCCTGTGAGACATTTGCACACGTCACGCACTATCTGAGCGATTTTTTTTAAATTTATTTTGAATTAGCTACTTACCTTCATAAGTATCTATTTTTGGCAACTCTCAAAAGTCAGTCATATATGTTTAGTCGCTGATTTCGATATATAAAAAACCGTTCTCTAGCTTCTCTAATAATTATTCGAAAAACTCGTTTAACTCGAATTATTCGAATAGTAAGGCTAATGGTATTCGAAAAACTCGAATACTGAATTGGGACGAATATTGCATGCCCGCCTACAATGCACTGACCTGAAGTTATTTTTTTCTAAAATGCTATTAAAATTTCACAATGTACAACAGAAGTGACTAACTTCAGACCGTTTGCGGTACAAAACAACGTATTTTAATCTGTAAAATTTTCTCTTTTCCATACATTCTTCTCTAGTAAAGTTGCAGTAGATCACTGTCTATTGTCAATTTGATCGCATTGTACTTAGAATGCTTAGAATTAAGAATGTAAATAGTGCATAGAATATGTATATAGTCCTGGAGTACTGTTCTCCAATATAGTCTCCTATCTATAATGTTCACACTGATAGAGTGGAAGCCATTCAAAGAAGATTCGTCAGAACATTATGTGCCAAGTGTGGTATACGTAAAAAGATACCCAATTACCCAGATCGCCTGAGTCACTTCAATATGATTAGCCTCGAAAAACGTAGGTGGATAAATGACATGTCCACACTTCATCCGATTGCCAATAGACTATCTGACGGTAGACTATTAGAATTACTAAAGTTTAGAGTCCCTGGTCGGTCAGTGCGTAAACCACAATTGTTTACCATTCCTGTAACCAGTAATAATGTTTCTAGAAACAATCCAATATATAGATTGTGTATGTCTTATAATAAAATCTGTGCAAATATTGATATGTTTAAATGTAACGTCCAGTCTTTTAAAAGAACACTATTTACATTATAATCTAGCTCTTTAATTAAATTTGTATAAATTTTTCGATTGCTACTTTGTCTTTAAGTAATTTGTGGTTTTGTTTTTTGTTCTTTTGTATTATGTGTGTCAGTTAAATAATAAAATATTTAGAAATGTTGTGCGCAATTGTAAAAGGGCGCAGACATGCACTTGTTGTATGTAAGTTTATGTATTTTTTATGATTTTGTGTCTGGTATCTGTTATTGTGCCATGTAAATAAAATAAAATAAATAGCATTGCAATAGCATTATTGTGCATAGAATAGAATTGTACATCATTCTATGACCACGATGCCTGAAAAGTAGCCAAAATGTCAAGAAATGAATGCCGCCAAAATGAAATCTAAGAACTGTGCGCTGAGTATTAAATTTTGTATTACTTACAGTGTTTTATTTCAATTATACGAGTATTTTATTTAACGAAATACAACACTAACATGTAACGTTGCAAAAATGACAGATAATGTTCGGGACGGCCGCCAAAGTAAAGATTTGTGTAAATAATATGAATGTGATTAGTGTCGTAGTTTTTAATATTTCGCTATGTTTTTAATGATCTATTAGTAAGTTCTCGATTTTGTATTCTGTAAGTTAGCGATGTTCGATTGTTTTATTACTGGGCTTTGTATTATAGTAAGTTCTCGAAATTTCATTGTAAATAGGTTAATTATCTATAGAAAATAAGTCTTTATTTTGTAAAGACCGGCGCTACTTCGACAATAGAAACGGGATCATTTTTTGTGTGAACAATACAAAGGGATAATTGCACTAGTATGAGATAGATACATTGTATGAAAGAAAGGTCCGAATTCTAACAAAGACTGAAATATTCTGGATAAACAATCGAAAGGAATTCGGCATTTGTAAATTGGCTGAGATTATTCTCAACTATTCCAGTACAGTTTTTACTGACTATATAAAGCGCGAAAGTTGAAGCAAGCGTCAGTTTACTTTGTTACAGTCAGAAGTCAGTTTACTTTGTTACAGTCAGAGTTCAAGTTTAACTTAGTTCAGTCACTAGTTAGAGTTCAGTTTCAGTTCAGTGCAGTTTTAGTTCAGTCAGTCAGAAGCTTACATGTAAAAGGAAAAGGAGGCCAATAAAGGAAGACTACAGTGAACAGGCATTTATTTCTTCACCAACCCAGCAACTAACTACGTATATGTACCCGTCGCATCACCGCTTTGCATCACTTATACAGTCCACTACGGAAGGCGGGTACATTTTGGTCCTTGCAGAGCCGGATATTGTGAAGAAAGAAGATGCCCGTGGTTACGAGATCGACCTCCGGTGGAAGTAAGCAGCGAACTCAAGAAAGTGAAGAATCGTCAGCAGCAACTATGGGGACCACTATGGAGTCCGTCACCGAGACAAGCGCAGCGACAACTACCGTTCCTAATGCCGACGCTACCGTGTCGCCGATGCCGGTCGCTGCTGCTATCGCCGCGGTTGGGCCGCCGCCGAACGCCGCCGCCCCCGCCGCGCAGTCTCGCCGTAGCAACAAAAGCAAGAAACAAACCAGGTTGGAGCGCATCGCAATCCAGGAAGAGAACTTGAAGCTCCAGCACCAATTGATGCTGAACAAGCTGCGCGAAGAGAGGTTACGCCTTGAAGAGGAAGAAGATGATGAGGAGGAGAAATCCCGCATCAGTGAAACAGATGTCAACGACCGAGTGAGATCGTGGCTTGACGAGTCGACGCCGCTGTTAGCCATCAAGGACACGCCCACCGCCGCGCCCGCTGCCGACGCCTTGTCCGCCGCCGTGTCTGCCGTACCAGCCGTCGTGCCCAGCATGTCCGTCGCTATGCCCGCCGTACCTGCCGCAGCGCCCACCGTGCCTGCCGCCATCTTTGCTGCACCTGCCGCAGTGCTCGCCGCGCCTGCCACCGTCGCAAGAGAAGCCCCGCTACAAGAGCACTCGCCGCCGCCGTTTGAACAAAAAAGAGAAGCGCAACATACGCCACCGTACTCTACGCCTACGTCACCACCGCAAGCACAGCCGAAGTCGGATCTCACCGTACTCGCTGAAGCCATCACCGCCATGGCAAGATCTACGCTACGCCCACACGCTGCAGAGCTACCGAGCTACAACGCTTCTCATCAAGATTGGCTCACGTTCTACACCGCCTACAAGGAAACAGCACATCTACTCAGCGCTCTCGAGAACAAGGGAAGATTAAGAAGATGTCTACACGGCCGCGCCAGAGAAGCTGTTGCGAACCTACTGATTAATGAAGAGAGTACGCCGGAAGACATCGTGAAGACACTGGAAACAAACTTTGGAAGATCAGAAAACCTAGCCGTCGCCGAGTTGAACCGCCTGCGAAACCTACCCAAGTGCACCGGCGATCCGAGAGATATTTGTTTTATGGCGAACCAAGTGAAGAATGCCGTAACCGCCCTACATGCGTTGAAGAAATCGCACTTCCTCTACAACTACGAAGTTATGGATTCAGTACGCAAGAAGATGCCCGAGTCACTTCAAGTATCGTGGTTCTTGTTCAAGATGGACGCGCCGGAAGATGAAGCACCGCTGACTACGCTCGCAAACTTCTTCGCACGCTTCAAAGAATGCGCCGCGGTCATCAATAACGAAGATATAAAGAAACAAGAAAATTATTTTAGAAACGCACCGCCGCCGCAGCAACGTCGAAACCAACGATCATACGCCACGCAAGAAAGAAACAGCGATAGAAGCGAAGCAACAACACCGTGCGACGGGGATAGAAGAGGGCCGCGAATGAACGAGCGAGAGAGAAGATGTCCCATTTGTGAAGAGAAACACGTGATTCAAGATTGTAACAAGTTTTTGGAAGCTGATATCGATAAGAAATGGGACCTCGCGAAAAAACATCGTCTGTGTTTTCGGTGCCTACGTTATAGAACACAGACGCACTACTGCCGCCCGCTACGCTGCAACATCGACGGGTGCTTTGGGAAGCACCACAAGCTGCTACACTATAAAAAGAGAGAAAATGAAGCCGCAGTTAGTGAAAATGGAAGCGAACCGGAAGCAGTCACCACAACATGGACAAACCGGAAAACAAAGGCTTATTTGAAGATTGTACCGGTACGAGTGTCTGCACCGGCGGGAGAGATCGACACTTGGGCGCTACTGGACGACGGGTCGACCGTTACATTAATCGACAGCAGCCTCGCCGACAAGATTGGAGCGAGGGGCCCCATCGACCCACTACACATAGAAGCGATTACGGAGAAGAATTTGAATGCGTCCCGCTCTCGTCGTGTCTCACTCACGCTACACCGCAATGAAGCGAAAGAGAAGATCTATGCAAGAACGATCGACTGCCTACGCTTGTCGCCACAAGAGGTTAGCGACCGAGATATTCAAGATTGCAAGCACCTACGCGACATCAAGGAAGAAGTGATGTACCCACATGCCGTGCCACGTATTCTCATCGGTCAAGACAACTGGCACTTGCTTATAGCGAAACAAATACGAAAAGGACGTCGCGACCAGCCGGTAGCATCGCTCACACCGCTCGGCTGGGTTCTACATGGCGCGCACACACGCACACTTGGACAGCGTGTCAACTTCATCCACCATCTGAAGAGCGCCGACGATGACATGAACGAACAGCTACGACAACACTTCGCTATCGACAACTTGGTCATTGAACCGAAGAGGCCGTCAACCGATCCCGAGCAGCGCGCTATGAAGATACTTGAAAACAATACCGTGCAGCGCGCCGACGGTCACTACGAAGCCGCGTTATTATGGAAGAGCGACGCCACCACTATGCCGAACAATTACGAGAACGCCGTGCGCCGCTTTCACTCCGTCGAACGCAAGATTGAAAAGGACCCAGCTTTGAAGAAGAAGTACTACGAACAGATGGACGTGCTGGTCAACAAAGGGTACGCCGAGCCAGCACCTGAGAAGAAAGAAAATGGAAAAACGTGGTACCTGCCGCATTTTGGGGTCATTAACCCGATGAAACCCGACAAACTACGCATCGTGCACGACGCCGCCGCCAAAACCGAAGGGACATCACTGAACGACCGCCTGCTGTCCGGCCCCGACCTACTGCAATCTTTGTCGGGCGTGCTCATGCGGTTCCGACAACATCGAGTCGCTGTGTCAGCTGACATCGCTGAAATGTTTATGCAAGTAAAAATACGCGAAGAAGATCGCGACTTTCTACGTTATCTGTGGCAAGGAAGAGAATACCGAATGACGTCACTGATTTTCGGCGCTACGTGTTCGCCGACAACCGCTATCTACGTGAAAAACGTCAACGCTAAGAAGTACGAAAAAACTCATCCTGAAGCCGCCGCAGCAATAGTTCGTAACCACTACGTCGACGATTATCTCGACAGTTACGAAAACAAAGAGGACGCCGCGCGCATAGCAACTGAAGTACGCAACATTCACCGCTACGCGCGACTACAACTGCGAAAATGGGTGTCGAACTCACCACAAGTACTTAAACAGCTGATCAACGAAGAAGGGTCAACGCTCAAAGACAAGAAACTCGCAGATGGCGCTAGTAGCGAACGAGTTTTGGGCCTCGTTTGGAAACATAACACTGACGAGCTCACATTCAACTTGGACCTCGCTCGCATACCGAAGGAGACGCTAGAACAAAAAGCACCTACGAAGAGAGAAGCATTGAAGATCGTCATGTTACTTTGTGATACGATGGGCCTCGCCGCGCCGGGCGTCATAAAGACGAAACATCTGTTACAAGAAGTATGGCACCGTGGGCCCGACTGGGACAACAAACTCGACGACGACCTCGCCGCTCAGTGGCGTGACTGGATGGTGCACATAGAAAACTTACGCAACATCTCCGTGCCCCGCTGCTATCTACACTACAGTGACGCCGTGGTACTACAGCTACATACGTTCGTAGACGCAAGCGAAACAGCCTACGCCGCCGCAGTGTATTGGAGTGCCATCACACCCGATGGCCGCGTCACGCTCACCTTAGTCATAGCAAAAGCGAAGGTGGCACCGCTGAATCTCTCATCAATACGGCGTCTCGAACTGCGCCGTGCCATGGATGAAGCCACACATGAAGAAGCCGAGAAGAGGATGATCAGCTGGCGGTACATACCTCCGGGCGTGCCGTTCATGGGCGGCGCTTGGGAGCGACTTGTACGATTCGTGAAGACCGCCCTGGCTGCAACACAACAGAGTCGCCGTCCGACCGAAGAGGTGCTGGTCACGCTACTCGCCGAGGCCGAGTACACAGTAAACAGCCGGCCACTCACACATGTCTCCGTGTACCACGAAGATGAAGAAGCTCTTACTCCGAACCATTTCCTGCTGGGGGGGTCCGCTCTAACACCCGCACCCGGCACGTTCACCGACGGCGACCTGATCGGGCGTGCCACCTGGCGCGCGTCTCAACGACTCGCTGACATGTTCTGGGCAAGATGGCTCCGTGAATATCTGCCGGAGCTCCAAAACCGGCGGGAGCCACACAGCAAGGGCCCCGCGCTAAAGATTGGTGACGTGGTGCTTATTGTGGACAACACGTTACCGCGTAACACATGGCCCCGCGGGGTGGTAACTGCGACCTTCCCGGGACCAGACGGCGTGGTGCGAGCGGCGGACATCAAGACACAAGGAGGGACGCTGCGACGACCTACAAAGAAACTGGTCATCATCCTACCGAAGGCGACCGACCCATCACCGAATATTGACTGCAACGCCGCCGGAGACGACGATGCACGGCGGGAGGAATGTTCGGGACGGCCGCCAAAGTAAAGATTTGTGTAAATAATATGAATGTGATTAGTGTCGTAGTTTTTAATATTTCGCTATGTTTTTAATGATCTATTAGTAAGTTCTCGATTTTGTATTCTGTAAGTTAGCGATGTTCGATTGTTTTATTACTGGGCTTCGTATTATAGTAAGTTCTCGAAATTTCATTGTAAATAGGTTAATTATCTATAGAAAATAAGTCTTTATTTTGTAAAGACCGGCGCTTACTTCGACAATAGAAACGGGATCATTTTTTGTGTGAACAATACAAAGGGATAATTGCACTAGTATGAGATAGATACATTGTATGAAAGAAAGGTCCGAGTTCTAACAAAGACTGAAATATTCTGGATAAACAATCGAAAGGAATTCGGCATTTGTAAATTGGCTGAGATTATTCTCAACTATTCCAGTACAGTTTTTACTGACTATATAAAGCGCGAAAGTTGAAGCAAGCGTCAGTTTACTTTGTTACAGTCAGAAGTCAGTTTACTTTGTTACAGTCAGAGTTCAAGTTTAACTTAGTTCAGTCACTAGTTAGAGTTCAGTTTCAGTTCAGTGCAGTTTTAGTTCAGTCAGTCAGAAGCTTACATGTAAAAGGAAAAGGAGGCCAATAAAGGAAGACTACAGTGAACAGGCATTTATTTCTTCACCAACCCAGCAACTAACTACGTATATGTACCCGTCGCATCACCGCTTTGCATCACTTATACAGTCCACTACGGAAGGCGGGTACAGATAACAATATAAATATTTGGACATGTTTAATTTTCCGATTGTTAAGCCAGCAAAATAGCAATAACTATGATAGATCAAAATGTTTTAAACATTATTTAAATTCGATTACAGCGATAATCTGTTCCATTTAAGGCTGGTTCATCCCACGGTGTGAATCGCACAAGGACGCTTTTGAATTCGCTGTTTCATACCATGGTATGAAAATAAAATCAATGTTACCAAAAAAAATTACATTAAAAAGGTTGCTTGGTATGAAACAGCGAATTCAAAAAGCGTCCTTGTGCGATTCATACCGTGGGATGAAACACTCATGGATAAATCGACGTAAGACCCTTATTTTTATTTTCACGCCTTACTACTTTTCAAAAGTAAATTAAAAAAAAATAGTAATTAAAAAGAACTAGATGTCGTATTAAAACAACTAAGTAGGTAGGTTTGTAAGAAAAAGGCAAAATATGAAACGTAATTACTTTTTAACATTTTTGTTTGTTGAGTACTTATGTGGTTTGTTGCGTTGTGCGTTGGTTGTCCGTTGGCGTGTTTCAAAGAACTTTTCTCTGGAATATTTTTAAAAAATCTACCTATTTGAAGTAGCCATCTATCGACACAAAATTTTACTAAAATTATCAGCTGTCAGAATATCGCTAATTATTTTTGTGAAAATTTTCTCCCAACTATAATATTTTTAAGTTGAGATTAATTTTGACGAAAATTCCATTGCCACTCACAGCTCGCTATTGTGTTCTAACAAACCTAGTATATACCTGTTACTTTACCTAACGAAACTTTCAAAGGAATCTCGATCTTACAGCTTTGGAATAAGGGTGACAATGTATTAATATATATCTTAGATATTGTGTTCGCCTTGCTTTGCTCGCTCCCTTTCAATGGAGCTCGCAAAATCGTTCTGAATAATAAATAATGAAGTGCTACAGTAAGATTAATGGAGAATCACGGCGGCTCTGCAATTTACTTAGTTCCAGTAAATAAGCCCGGAGCTTAGTGCGGGCGGAAGCGGAAGCGGGAGCGTTTATGAATAAGTAAATATGTATTGGGGTAATTCACATATATTGGCACTAAACCTATGATGTGGGAACATTATTTTGTGTTATAATAAACAACACACACAAATAGAAATTGATCATAATTATCTCGACTACTGAAATCGTTTTACGAAAACAATTTCCATACAAAATGAATTAATTTTGTTTTTAAATATCTAATGATGTCATTCGACAAATCGGATCGGATCGGAAAGGAGCGAGGCCGATTTCATTAGTTTTCTAAAAAAAACAGTTTTTTTTTAATCTGTTTAAAATAAATCATCCTAGAAATAAAATTCTCCAATCACACAATAACTTTTGGCCCACAACTTATTTATTACTTTGCCCTATTTAAGAAATACGGTAAGTAGGTACCTCTTAATATAACCCGCTCTTCTTACTTGAATGTGCCCTCATCTCAACATCCTTGTTAAGAAGTGCAAGTCACGGCTTTACCATAAACCGACGTATAAGGAAACGGGAATTTTCCCATAAGTCCCATAACCTCACAACTTTTGGTCAGATTAAATATGGAGGGATTTGATAAGGAATTCTGATAGTACTCTGGAACTTTTATCTCTTCATGTTTTTGATAATTAAATTGGAAAAGAAAATTTTCAATTTAGATTTTTCTTTAGTATTGAAAGATATATAAAAGATAACATACTTACTCATTACAAGTTTCAACTAAGGTTATTTTCTCATTAGTCGGCGCGGTACAAATTCTAAGGTATTCCTCGAAGCGCACCTAAACTATTCCTCGAAACGCACCTAAATAGGTGCATTGTCAAAACAAATTACCTATTTAGGTGCGTTTAAAGGAATATTTTAGGTGCGCTTCATTAGGTGCGCTTCATTAGGTGCGCTTCAAAATGGGTGCGCTTCGAGTAATACCTCCAGATTATGTTACCGAATCTGGACCAAACCGTGCTGATGTTGCGCTACACCGACAAATTAGGAACGCTTTATTGGAATAGGTACCTATATTGTATATCGTGCATGCTAATGTCGTCCCGATGCTGCGCCGACAAATGAGAAAAGGCTTTTGGTGTCACTTGGACGAGTTTAGCGTTTTTTTTGAGATCTCACTTGTATTATGACTACTGATTAAATTTATTGTTCTTTACACACTTTAGCTCTACAACGCCCACAGCTGGGCTTAAGTCACTCCCAATTACAAACAAATTTTTAAAGCGCAATTGAAACTCATTTTCCTTAGAATACAAAATACAGCGTGAAATTTTAATAATTTGGTTCCCGCAGTGGGGTAGTTCCACTCATGATAACAAGCAACTTTTACTATGGGCCAACTCTGATATAGCGAAAAAAAAAACAGCTGTTCCATTTAAGGTCGAGTATGTATGGAACAGCTGATTTTTTTTCCGATAATTATCAGAGTTGGCTTCACAGTAAAAGTTGCTTGTAATCATGAGTGGAACCACCCCACTGCGGGAACCAAATGATTAAAATTTCAGCGTGTATTTACCAACACATTTAACACTCGTAAATTGCCGATGAAACAGTGATATTTCGTAATGACGATATCGCAGTGACAGGGTAATGTGATACTCGGAACAGTTTGAGTACTTAACTACCCTCATTATGGCGAGCGAACTATGTCAATCACACCGATTACAGATGGCGGCGTTGGCTTCCCGCCAAAACTACCCGCCGAAGCGTCCGCCATTACGTTTATCTATGTACAACAGAGCATTTGAAATATTTATTGCGCGGTCCAATATTCTATTTCAGTACAAACTCTATCGGATTCGATTGTAAATTTAAATGTTAGATAGAATAATCTGATTGGTCGGTTTTCGCCTTGCGCGTGTTTGCGGGGGCTTACATCGCTTATAATGGTTCACTGTTTAATTGGTTTTGTATTGTTAAGTTCTGGAGAAGCGTGAATAAGTAAATCTTCAATATTGTTGCGGTGATCCTTGCAAGGCGTATTTGTCTTTGAGTAAAAACTCTCAAACTTTTCAAAGGGCGCCTTTGCATTAAATTTTATATGAGGCGCTTTGCGATTTCTGTGCATTTGCTATGTGTATTTTTTTACTGTTGGGACTGTACCTAGTATTTTGATAACTCATCACAATACAAAAAAACCTCAGTTAAATATATGTTTCAGCCCCTGATATACAAAGTGTTACAAAAATACGATTAATTCCGTATATATGTAGATAGGGACCATCAAACTTAACAACTTTTAGTATAGTAAAGATTTTTGCTGTTTGATATTTTTGTTACCTATTGATTTTTGTATGAAACAGTTGATTTTTTCGCGATTTCAGAGTTGATCCCGTAGTAAAAGTTGTGCAGTTTGATGGTCCCTGTCAACCATATTCGGCATTACTCGTATTTTTGGAAAACGTTGTATTTAGCATGATAGATAGCGTTTTATCAACACTCAACTGACAAAATCCATTATCTTTTGTCAGTTAAACGCAACAAAAATCTATGGAAGTGTAATTGCAAACAAATATTGCTTAAAAAATGGCACTACGGGGCCAAAAAAGTACAACCCGCTCAGCTTTAGTCGGGCCAGCAACGCACCCGGTGACTGACGTTAATGTTCTTTACAATAAATTGCAGTTTATATTGTAGAGAAAAGATAGAAAGGCAGAGTTTATTAGAAATGACGTCCTTTATAGTCAAATGGTGTAAAAGATGCAAAGAAGGCAGTAAAAAAATGCAGAAATAACGTATCTTATTTTTTCGTTTAAGTACAGAAAAGATCTATAAGTATACAAATTATGGTCGCTAATAAGCAACCAGTGTTCAGACGCTTTGTGCTGCATAATTAAATGCCAGCATTTTTAGCTCTATCCACTTAGTTGTACTTTTCGTGTGGTGCCATTTTTTGAGCGGAATGCTTATTCCATAGCTTTAGTTCGCTGGTAAAACGTGATAAATCACTGTATCATATCAAGTTTCGGTGATCATGCTAAGGATGATGTGGTCTACAGAAGCTTTAAGGTGATGGAAAATAGATTTAAGGTGACGCTTGAGTAATATAAAAACGATAGGTAAATCAAACTTGAATAATTGATGAAGTAAAATTGTCCTATTTTTTAAACAAGGTTAACCTATTAGAATTTAACTATAAACATGTATTTGAAAATAAATATATGTAGCTTACTTCGCAAACAATATATTATGCAAGATGCACCGCCCGCCCGCCCGCAAAAATATGCACATGCACACCACAAAATATCAGTGCACAAACCTGCATTTAGACAGACAGCAACACACCTTGCACCTTCACCATATTGTTTGCAGAAGTAAGCTAAATATCGACGGTTAAGAACCAAATACTGCTATCTACAAATGTTTCCATAGTGTAGTTAGTCGCTAGCACCAGCAACATAAAGCGTTCGTTTCAATTATTGAACTTAGCAGTTATTGGTTTATCTTGTTAATGTTAAAAGTAATGCGTTATCGATATTTTATGTCTTTGACAACTGATAAGCAATTATTTTGTTAGTAAACCTAAACAAAAAACCAATTATCGAAAAAAATATACAGTAGTATTTGATTCGTCGATATATTTATTTTTCAAAATGGTTTGGAACTTCCGTTAAGTGACGCCTGATTCAATCAAATATAAGCATGTAACTTAAACCCCGTTACTGTATCATTTTCGCAACCTAATTCTATATTCTGAAGTTGAGACACGCGCTCCGAATAACTCTATATTGGGCATGGGCTAAATCCAACCGAGTATATCGGGCCATGCATGTCAGAGAGTTGTGGGCGCAACTGGGAATCTATTCCTTAGTATAAATAGTTGCATTTCCACACGACATAAAAGTGCAATATACGGCGTTTCGTGATCGAGGGATATCCTTTGGCAGGGTGAACCTTCTGAACCCTTAAATCATTTTAAGAAGAGGAGCCATCTTGGATTTTTGTATGGAAAGACATAATAAAATCTTTTTTTTTTGTATGGAATTTGATTTTTTTTTCAAAACCCATCGTGTTGGATATCGGATGAAAGGGATTTTTGTGCTGATTCTAAATATATATAATATTATATCATTGTAGCTACTGGTTTAAAAAAAATCGGAAAAATATTTTCCTAACATACTAAGTTTGGGCTCTTGCAGGAAGAAAACCACTAAATGAATTCTTATGAAACATACGCCAAACAACAGCTCATAATATACTTTTATCTAACATCCTGGAAGCATTTTTGAAAAAAATAACATTAGGTATTTTTTTAAATTTATTTGATTCTGTTACTTTAACTTATACAATACTGAGATCAAAATATGTAATTCAAAATTTTAAAATCAATCAATCATCAAAAAGAAATTCAAATTCCATACAACAAAAAGATTGTATTATATCTTCTTCCCATACAAAAATCCAAGATGGCTCCCCTTCTTAAAATGATCTAAGGGTTCAGAAGGTTTACCCTGCCAAACAATATCCCCCGATCACCAAACGCCGTATTTTTTATTGAGCACTCGCCACTTAAATGTTATTTGGCCAAACCAAAGTGTTTGGAAGTTTATTTATGGTGTGAAACTTTTAAACTTTTTGATGACACATCATGGGCAAACATAGCCATTAATAATTTAGACAGAAAAGCTCGCACACATAGACTTTAACGTAGCCACAAAGAATCTCAAGCCAAACCGGGTTATAGTTAGTGGTGTTTGTAATGTAAATGTCTAGAACACAGCTTATTTTGTGACATACTGGATGGATTTTTGAGACGGTACATTAAGGGCAGGTACCTTATCCGTTATAGTTACAGGAAAACGTTTCTAAGAGACTATCCATAACATTTTAAGCTATTATGAACTGCATTCACAGATTTTGGAAAAAAATTACGGTTAGCAGAAAAAATAATGCTAAAATACCAAAAAATATTTTTTTATGCCAATCGATCCTATTTTGTGTGGCGATCAAAATACTCTGTGGGACCATAAGGTTGTACTAGAAACGACAGAAATCGCCAAAAACTTTTCCCATACATTTTGTACTGAAAAACGAGAAGTTAGCTAAATTTCAGTTAGCCTTAAAGAGTATTTTGATCATAGTTAGAAATAGGATCGTTTGGCAATAAAAAATATTTCGAGTTGATTTATCGTTTTTCAGTACAAAATGTATGGGCAAAGTTTTTGGGTGATTTCTGTCGTTTCTAGTACTCATACCTTAAATGGTCCCATAAAGTATTTTGAACCCTATACAAAATAGCATCGATTGGCATAAAAAAAATGTTTTGGTATTTCAGAATTTTTTTTGCTAACCGTATTTTTTCCAAGATCTGTGAATGCAGTTTATAATATCTTAAAAAGTTATGTATGGTCTCCTAGGAACGTTTTCCTGTAACTATAACGGTTAAGGTATCTGCCCTAAATGTACCGTCTCAAAAATCCACCCTGTATACCCATTAGAGGAGAACAATCTCGTTACCAAACATCAGCGTTACCATCGATGCTAATTCGTTTCGACCGACGTATCGTATATCACGCAACGTACGTAACGCCTACTGCGTTACGTACGTTGCGTGATAAATCAAAACTATCAAGTGGCATGAATTAACCAATCGAATGCCGTTTGACATTTTTGCGCCCCTTGAATTTGGCTGATTGCCGCAGCGTTTTCGAACAAAACTCTACTAATGTGGTGTTTATTAGGCTTCCTTCATCGTCTTAATGTCATAAAAGCCGATTCGTAAACCTTAAGCAGGAGACCTTGTACCTATTGAGAAAAACTATTAAGAAAAACCGGCAAGAGTCTTGTCTTCACCACAACGCCGCTACGTACTTTGTGTCATGACTTATTTTCGTTGTAGAGTCTTCAATTTCTAATTGTCCTCAATTGAGGTCACTCCAGATCTATTAGGTATGACAGATAAAGGACTAAATAATTACTTACTAGGATGGCGCAGCGACCCAAAGTGAGTCTTGGCCTCCGAGTAATTAGTGATCCAAATAATTAGTTCTTATATATAACATGTACAGTCGTTATAAGAATTTTCGGCCTTCTAGCCTTACCTAAGCTTATAGCAATTTTGCAGATAGAACCCAAAAGTCCATCGCATTGTTTTAATAGAGCAAGCTCCGTCATTAAAAGCCCTTTTCAATATGATCTCTCCACTCCAATCGAATTGTCTGGATAATTGAACGAGCTCAGCTGTTCAATAAAAAATGGCTTGGTCGTCTTTTGTCCTAAGACGAGCACTGTATTCGAGTGGCAGATTCGTGAATTAGCAAAAAGGTTTTTTAACATAATACTAGTGGAAATTTTATTTTGAAAATGCACATTATCTTAAAAACATAATCTAAGAATGACTACCAAATAAATCAAGGGCGTCGCCAAGGGTGGGCAGGTAGGGGCAGCTGCCCCCCCCCCCCCCCTTGAGGGTAAAAAATGTAGCCAACTGCAAAATAACCAAAGTCCTAAGGCCGAGTAATTTATTTTCTTTTCCGATAAATCCCGCCCCATCTCAAAACTTGAATAAATTCACTAGGTGCTTTTGACTGTACCTACAATTCACATTTTTCTCATTCTCTTTAAAATTAACTTGCCCCCCCTGGGCCATGGGCTGGCGACGTCCTTGATATAAATTTAACTATGCTATGCATATCAGTGGGTGTCGTACTGCCGATAAAGAAAAAGAACTGAACCTTTGTGGTTGGCCACAGATGAATGAGAGCCAGCTTAGGGTTTTCCTACCAGTAGGGTGGATATAGCTGGATGCGGGCTGTGCGGACAGCACAGGAGCGATCGTTTTAGAGATACTTGGGGGAGACCAATTCCCAGCAGTGGATGTCGTGCGGCTGATATGAGGATGATGTTGATGATATACTTTTGGTAAAAAAGGATAAAATGACAAAATGATTCACCGAGCAAGATACTTATTCTAATAGTTTGCTTCCTGATCCATGGTAAATGATAGAAAACCAAGACAATTGACTGAAAATTCAATCTAACATTTTGATAGTTATAATTCAATTTCATTTTGTACCTAACAGACCTGGATAGAGCCAGTACTCCAATTGCATAGATCGAGATCTGCATTCGCTAACGAAATTCAATAAAGTCCAGTTGGCAACTTTGCCAATACGGGAGAGATTTATAGATGTTATCTGTGAAGTATGTCATAAGTAGGTTAAAGCAAGCGAAATAAATATAGGTCGAGATGAAACTGTTTTGAGCCAACTTGATCTGAGATTCATATCGGTAGATTATTAAGTCAGATATGGAATAAATTATAAATATTAGTTTAAGCCCAAATTATTACTAAACGAAAACTTTGTTAATCAAATCGTATTTAGAAATGCTTGTTTTTGAACCTAATAAGATGCAAGAAAAGCCAGATATAAGAGAGCTAACAGTTATTCTTTTTGTCAACGAAAAGACCTCCAAACGTATTCAATATTAATTATGCAACCATGATGGCGGTAATTTCTAAGGTGTTGAACATTCGTTAAAAATATTCTTTTTCAGCAACCAAGTAAATGATTAAAACTTCAGCGTGTATGTATAGATGTGAAGCTGGTTACTAACATTTCTAGCGTAGCGGCTAGAAACGGCTTATATGGCTCGTTATCATTTCTAGCAATAACTAGCGGCTCGAAACGACTTACATTTCATTGATATATTCACATGATTTAGTTCTAGTCTTCTGAATTTTTTACTATAGGATACATTTAACATAAATAGACATAAACCATGACATTTTCATCTGTATTAAGTGTTAAAAACTCATAATTTTTATACAAAATGTGACACAGTAGTAGAAGGATTATTTTAATAATTTATTTGTGAGAGATGTTTCGAAACAATGTATTTATCCATTAAATAAGTACTGGCAGATCAGATACCTAGTATAATAGTAAACATTTAGTTGTATTTCTTTAATGCACCAAAAACGAAAATAACATAACATAATATGTGCTACTGTATTATAAAAAAATAAGAGTTTAACAATAAAAAATGTAATAAAGGTTTTTTTTTCGATGCTCAGATCGGGTATCTCCCCGGTATCAAGCGACTCGTTATTCGTTTCTAGCCGCTCGTTTCAGTTACTACCGGCTCACGAGCCGCTCGTTTACAACTATACGTGTAAGTAGATACATACACGCTGAAATTTTAATCATTTAGTTCCCGCAGCTTACTATGATATCGCGAAAAAAAATCAGCTGTTCCATACAAAAGCGCAATACCTATTCGACCTTAATGTATTTTGCAATATCAGAGTTGGCCCCATAGTAAAAGTTGCTTGTAATCATGAGTGAAACCACCTCACTGCGGAAACCAAATGACTATTATTTCACGCTGTATAAAGAAGACTGTCATGCGTAGTGCATGACAGTTTTAGCCTTACATGTTAAAAAGAAAACGATTTATTTATCAATCCATCCAAACTTCTATAAGTTGCTAAACGGCAATCCTTCATATTATAGCCTAACAACGAATCTGATCCGCACACCTTTATACGTAAAGTTCCGTAAACTTCGGCAAACTCCTAAGTTCCATCAAGTTCCAAAGTTTGGGAAGGATTTTCGGAGATCCGGTCTCAGGTATTCGATACGATTGCTTTGGGAATACGTCATCGTGTCCTTTCGGGATGTTGCCAAGATAAGTTTTGCTATTTAAATCTGTTCTCTGCAGCTGTTTTTGTACAAACTACTCGCAAGTTCTTAAGCCGTTGTATAAGAGCTTGGAAAGCTTAAGGATAGAACAAGGGATTGTGGAATCATTATGGGGACACATAGGCATATTTTCTTTCCTTTTTGTTTTTTTGTTTGCTTATTGTCTTTCTATATGTTTTGAGTTTTTGAAGGTTTTTCATATGGTCTTCACTTAGCTGATTGTGATGATGGTACTTTATTCCATGACTTTTCATGATATTGCATTTATGTGAGAATTTTCTTTTAATTTTCATCCAAACAATTTCTGTTATCAGGTATTCCATGAATATTTTATGTGCCTGAATTTAGAGGGAAACCTGTTTAACCCAATAGACGCAAAAATGCTTTATCAATCGCTTTGTAAAAGTTACCTATCAAAAGATCACGAAGTCTGTTTTTTATAAGAGTGACAAAAATGTCATTTTTCTGTTTAAAATTATTTTGATCATTTAATTACGATTGATGTTGTTTTATGATTATGTATGCCTATTACACATAAAAACATCGTGATAAGTGGACGATGTTTGTCCCGTTCCGTGAAACTATTATCTCACGAACTAGTAATATAATAAGTCTATGCTCACGAATAAGATTGAGGCCTTTGTTTTGACAGGTCTCCAAACACAGTGGCACTGCCCAATCGGATACTTTTGGAACTGATCAGGCCTATGTTTGACAGGTCTCCAAGCACAGTATTTTGGAACTACCAAAATTAGTTCCCAATGGGGAATGTCCGAAAAAGTCAAATTGGCTGATATTTTTTCATAGGTAGGAATAAGCTCCCATAATTATAGAAAAAAAAATCCAGAATTTTCGGTTGCGTGAAAAAATTTAAAAAAATGAAAATCTCTTCGACTTTACAAACATAGGAAAGTAACAGCAGAATGGAGATTAATACCTTTGCCATCACCTGCTACAACCACAACATGGTATTAAAAAAAATTTCAACACAAAATGTCAAAATTGTTTTTTTTTTTAAATTCTTGTTGTCATAGTGGCAGGTGTTGGCAAAGGTATAACCTCCATTCTGCTGTTATTTTCTTACATTTGTGAAGTCGAAGAGAATTTCATTTTTTTTAATATTTTCACGCAACCGAAAATTCTGATTTTTTTTTTCTATAACTAAGGGAGCTTATTCCTACCTATGAAAAAATATTCAGCCTATTTGATTTTTTTCGGACATTCCCCATTGTCGCGATTCTTTATATGTAATACGCCTGGTGGTTCAGATGATAGGAAACGAAATGTGAAACGTCATATTTGTCTCTCATTTCCAAAAAATTGAAAGAGTTTTGATCTCACTATAAATACGCATGGTAATAAAAGACAGACTTTAGCTACAAATAAACAAATCTTGCTGAAAACTATGAAATGTGGTTTCTCCTTCGGAATCCATGGCCAGTACGTGAGCGCGCGCCTACAAAAGTGCGAAACAATCTGTGACTACGTGATTGAACGCCGGAAACCGACATCTGCATGAACTAAGGGCTGATGTCCATTAGTTTTTGACAAGTATTACAGTACGAGGCATATAACTTGAAATCAGGTGGAGATTGCGCGAAACACGTATTTTGGGTATGCGTAGCGGCGAGGGGCGCGAGCGGCGGGAGAGGGGCGCGCGCTATTGGTCGCTCACAAGAGCACATGCGCGAATTTATCCCCACTCCGTCGAAAAAATTTCAAGATAAGTGCCTAGTACTGTAACATCTTTTATAAGGTCCTTACTGCTGGGGCCATTGTTAGCCCTACGAGCGGCGCTTATGTCACACTCAGACTCTATATAATATGCCTTCAACATTACCACCGACTCAGATATTAGTTATTTATGCAACTGTTTTAATATCTAATTATGTACAGTTGCATACAAGACTTTATCTACACCCATAATATGTATCCTCTATAAGGGTTTTAACTTTGACCTTGACCTTGATATTGACCTTGAATTTAAACTTTACTTTTACTTTGCTTTGATTCCCTCCCTCCCTCCCCCTCCTCGTCATTATATCATCCGAACGAGTGTTATATTGTTGTACTGAATTTCATAATGTAACTCGTTGGGCATGGGCGCGGATAGCGCGACATCCTCTCGCTCGGATATTGTGGTTACTACGACACTGGCATTTATAATGTTGGCAGTAAGCTAACTGTTTCAGAACCTTTTACAGAAGATTAAAAGCATGGGTGTAGATAAAATACTTTACGAATTAAAAGTGCAGACACTTAGAATGATAACACCTAGAACGATATTTCCCTACAAAGCACACTGTCAAAAGTGAGGCAACTAAAACAGCCATAATGTCGCCGTAAAACAGCCACAATAAAAATCTGATGAAATATCAAATTTTTATTATCTACTATTGCCTAATCATACATAAAAAGTACAAAACAGTTTCAATTCCCCTATCTTTAGGGGATTAGTTACTATATTATTGGGTTTTAGTTATTAGGTAACGTATGAAGGATATAAATTTGTGAACTGAGCCATTTTAGCTCAATACTAGTTGCCTCTGCATACGAGGATACGGCTTCTAGGTGTTATTATTCTAAGCCTACACCATAATAATTTTAGCTTTTATTTCCAAAGACGTTCACAGTTTTATATCTGACTCAACACACAGCGGCCCTTACTTCCGATCTCAGTCCCCTTTTTACAGTGAAACGGCGAAAATATACTGCCCGTTACTGAAACGACTACGGAATACTAATCGCTCCTACTTATACAGATTCCTGCTCTTCGGAGTTGTTCTCGCATCTTTGATCAGGCATTCCTTAGAGAGTTTGTGTTTATTTGGCTATAGATCAAATGTAAAGTAGGTATCTTGTAACAAGGACTTTTTGTATTGAAAATAAGTATATTGGCAATTGGAATTCCCTTGACTTCATCAATAACATTTTAGACTTGTTTATAAGAGATAATTAAAGGTAGGTATACCATAAGAATAAATAAAACTTATTTATTCTTATGAGTATACCTCTAGGTACTTTTCATAGAAGTGACAATAAGGCCGAAGGTACCCGGAATCCTCATCACTGAGGAATTTGGTTATCTTACCTCTTCTACTTTGCGCTAACTGCCGGAACACAAAAATAAATTGTTGTTATGGCGTCAGATTTAGGTAAGATAGTGGTAGCTAGCCAGGCAGACTTGAAAAAGCCCTACCACCAACCAAACCGAGTACAAATTGTACCTTCCCTGGGAATCGATCTCGGGACCACTGCGTCTTACGCGGGTGGGCCAATCACAAGACCACAGAGGCGGTTAAATGTCATTATCATCATCATCATATCAGCCGCACGACTTCACTGCTGGGTATAGGCCTCCCCTAAGGATCTCCACGACGATCGGTCCTGCGCTGCCCGCATCCAGTGGCTTCCCGCGACCTTCACCAAATCAGCTGAGCAATCCTTCGAGCGACGTCGGTTTCTTTAGTTCTCCTGCGGATCTCCTCGTTTCTGATTCGATCACGCAGGGAAACGCCGAGCATGGCTCTCTCCATTATACGCTGGCTGACCTTGAGCCTCCTTATGAGACCCATAGTTAGCGACCACGTTTCACTGCCGTAAGGCAGCCATTACACACGTCAATCTGGTTTCAATCTGATCAAAACCGCAGATTGATGGAATTTGATGCGGTTGGTTTGCGACGTTACACGGTCAATCCAGCAAGATCTGGATCGCAGTAGATCTTGGTAGATTGACAATCTACCACGATCCACGGTGGTCTTTGGTAGGGTTGCCAACTTTTTGCATTAATTTTCGCGTGATATCGATCGATGACCTCAGTGGTGCAGTATTCAACATGCCAATCTACCACGCAAGAGGTCCCGGGTTCGATCCCCGGACGAAATCGAAATGATAAATTTTAATTTCTGAGTGACGGGTCTGCGTATAATAAATACATATCTATTTCGAAAAGTTAGTACCTATTAAAAACCCAAAAGCACCCATTTTATGCCTTGGTTAGTTTAGGGTTAGATGGCGCTGTGTGTAAAATCAAATATCGATATTTATAATACTATTTTACCAAGCTATGAACTATCTGAGTGCCAAATTTCATCCAAATCAGTTCAGCTTCAGAAGGCTGAACTGATTTTGATGAAATTTGGCACACATACATATACAGTTATAGCCTGGTATAGTAATAATAATATCGAGGTAAAAAAGTATTTTTCAAAACATTGCAAAAAATATAGTAAGTAGACTATTGGGAAATTTATGAAAAAATAAAGTCCTCATTTATTTTAACTAGCTTCCTTTAAAAAATAGGGTACATAGGGTAGGTACTTCCTAGGGCACCAAACTAACTGTATGCCAAATTTCATCATCTTTCACTGCAATCCAATTTTTTTAACCGACTTAAAAAATGAAGGAGGGTTCTGTTCTCTTCATCTGTATATTTTTTTGCATGTAGTCATGGGCGGGAGCTAGTTAAAAATAAATGTGGGCTATATTTTTTATAAATTTCTCAAAAGTACTTACTAAAGTATTTTACCCTAGGGTACCTTTGACCAGGATAAAAAGTATCTTATAATTTAATCCAGGCTATAAACTGTGTGTACACCACCCATACAAACACGAACACACATTCACCTACACACACATTATTATTATTATTATTATTTTTTTGTTTTCACTCACTCATTATTCATGTTAGCTTTGGGGTATCTACTATAGTTTAGTTTACATTGTTTTGATCAAGTTTCATACCTACCTGTAATTATAATTTACTTTTGTTCATAGACTTATTATATTACTAGTCTGTTTACCGTCTTGTACTAGGTGTTAGTATCAAGTTACATACTGCATACGGTAAAACTATTGTCTGTGGGTGGGCCTGGTGACCTGTGTCACAGGTTTCTTTTCTGAAACCTACTTCGGGCTCCAGTCCATCACAAATTTAGTAACCTTCCATGTGTAGCTTCTAATTACCACTTAAGTCCTTTATTTGTGATGGGAAAATAAACAAACATTTTATTTTTTATTTTATTTATGTGTCAAACTTCATTCAAATCATTCAGCCTTAAAAACTAACATACAGACGAACAGAGAAACAAGCTCCTGCTTTTTTGTAGTTGGTTAAAAATATTTGATCGCAGTATATTGTGCTAGATTGTCAGTCTACCATGGTAGATTGACAATCTACCACAATCTACCGCGATCCGATGCAAGCAAATTGTGGTAGATTGACAATCTACCGTGGTAGACTGACAATCTACCACAATCTAATGCGATTCGATATTTTTAACCGACTTCAAAACAGCAGGAGGTTGTTTTTTTGTTCGTCTGTATGTTTTTTTTAGGGTATTTTTCAAATGTCCACCCAGATGTGGTTGCGGGCGGAAGCTAGTTAAAAATAAATATGGGCTATATTTTTTACAAATTTCTCAAAAGTACTTACTAAAGTATTTTACCCTAGGGTACCTTTGACCAGGATAAAAAGTATCTTATAATTTAATCCAG
The DNA here is from genome assembly GCA_943789525.1 of Agriphila geniculea. Lineage (NCBI taxonomy): Eukaryota > Metazoa > Arthropoda > Insecta > Lepidoptera > Crambidae > Agriphila > Agriphila geniculea. Next base: position 2,142,457 of record OX038894.1, on the reverse strand, counting down.
GCTATAAACTGTGTGTGAAACTTCATTCAAATCATTCAGCCTTAAAAACTAACATACAGACGAACAGAGAAACAAGCTCCTGCTTTTTTGTAGTTGGTTAAAAATATTTGATCGCAGTATATTGTGCTAGATTGTCAGTCTACCATGGTAGATTGACAATCTACCACAATCTACCGCGATCCGATGCAAGCAGATTGTGGTAGATTGACAATCTACCGTGGTAGACTGACAATCTACCACAATCCAATGCGACTCGATATTTTTAACCGACTTCAAAAAAGCAGGAGGTTATTTTTCTGTTCGTCTGTATATTTTTTTAGGGTATTTTTCAAATGTCCACCCGGATGTAGTCGCGGGCGAAAGCTAGTTAAAAATAAATATGGGCTATATTTTTTTTAAATTTCCCAAAAGAACTACAAATTTAATTTCAGTGATTTAAAAAATCTCTAGGGTACCTTTGACCGAGATACAAAATATCATAAGTTTTATCCAGACTATAAACTGTTTGCCAAATTTCATCTAAATCAGTTCAACCTCCATAAAAAAAAATTACAACGACCAGAGAACCTCTTCCTTTTTTGAAGTCGGTTAAAGATATCGGATCGCAGTAGATTCTGCTAGATTATCAGTCTACCGTGGTAGATTGACAATCTTCCACTCTACACACAATCACAATCTACCTTAACCGACTTCAAAAAACCGGCCAAGTGCGTGTCGGGCCACGCGCAGTAGGGTTCCGTAGGTACATTATACCATACCATATTTTAATACCGCTATCATTTTTCGTCTGAAAAAATAACTTTGTTTTTCACAGTGTTTGTATGAATGACAAAGTTATATTTGCGGTTTTGGAAAATGTACTATATCTTGAAAACTAATTACTATATCTCGTTCAAACCAATTTTCGTTGAAAGTGTTTATTAAGATCTATAGCTTATATTTTTTTTAGATTTTTCACCCTCTTACTTTAAAAGTTAAAGGGGGGGGGACACACATTTTACCACTTTGGCGGCATATATCTTTAAGACGGTTGACTTTGAAAAAAAATAGTCTTAGAAACCTCAATGTCAATTTTAAAGACCTATCTATAGACACCCCACAAGTATTGGTTTGATGAAAAAAAATATTTTCAGTTTCAGTTCCATGTATGGGGAGCCCCCCCTTAATCTTTCATTTTTTATATTTTTATGTTTAAATCGTAAAGCGGTTCACAGAATACACCTACCTACTAAGTTTCAACGATGTAGTCCTAATACTTTTGGAATAAAGTGGCTGTGACATACGGATGGACAGACAGACAGACAGACAGACAGACAGACAGACAGACATGACGAATCTATAAGGGTTCCGTTTTTTGCCATTTTGGCTACGGAACCCTAAAAAGGAGGAGGTTCTCTGTTCGTTTGTATGTTTATTTTTTTAAGGGGATTTTTCAAATGTCCAACAGGATATAGTCGCGGGCGGAAGCTATTTAAAAATAAATATGGGCTGTAATATGTTTTTATAAATTACCCCAAAAGTACTACATATTAATTTCAATGTTTTAAAAAATAAAAATACCTTTGATACCTTTGACCGAGATAAAAAGTATCCTATATTTTTATCTAGGCTAATTTAGCGCACAGTTTGTGCGCTAAATTTCATCTAAATCACTTCAGCCTTCAAAAAACATGTGTACGATAGCAGCAGTAGATTGCGATGAGCAGACTGCAAGTTCTCTGTTCGTACTTCGTTTGTATGTTTGTTTTTTAATGATTGTTCGAATGTCCACCCACGCGGATGTAGTCGCGGGCGGAAGGTAGTTAAAAATAAATGTGGACTACATTTTTATAAATATCCCTATAAAATGTTGAATTGTTTTGAAAATAATACTATTACCTCGAAAAAAAGGTGCCAACCCTAAGCCAGACCAAGCCAGATTGACGTAGATTGACAATCCAGCACAATCTGATCACGCCAGACCGCGCCAGATTGAAACAGATCGCGAACAACGTTACACAATCAATCTCTGTCAATCTTTGTCAGTCTGGCACGGTCTGGATTGTGTGTGTAATGGGTGCCTAAGTCATCACTGGCAACACACACTGTTCATAGGCACCCATTACACACACAATCCAGACAGTGCCAGACTGACAAAGATTGACAGAGATTGATTGTGTAACGTTGTTCGCGATCTGTTTCAATCTGGCGCGGTCTGGCGTGATCAGATTGTGCTGGATTGTCAATCTACGTCAATCTGGCTTGGTCTGGCTTAGGGTTGGCACCTTTTTTTCGAGGTAATAGTATTATTTTCAAAACTATTAAACATTTTATAGGGATATTTATAAAAATGTAGTCCACATTTATTTTTAACTACCTTCCGCCCGCGACTACATCCGCGTGGTGTAGTCGCGGGCGGGTGGTGGACATTCGAACAAACAATCATTAAAAAACAAACATACAAACGAACGAACAGAGAACTTGCAGTCTGCTCATCGCAATCTATTGCTGCTATCGAACACATGTTTTTTGAAGGCTGAACTGATTTAGATGAAATTTAGCGCACAGATATAAACATAGGATACTTTTTATCTCGGTCAAAGGTATCAAAGGTATTTTTATTTTTTAAAACATTGAAATTAATATGTAGTACTTTTGGGGTAATTTATAAAAACATATTACAGCCCAATATTTATTTTAACCTAGCTTCCGCCCGCGACCACATCCGGGTGGACATTTGATAAAATACCCTAAAAAAAACATACAGACGAACAAAAAAACAACCTCCTGCTGTTTTGAAGTCGGTTAAAAATATCGAATCGCATTAGATTGTGGTAGATTGTCAGTCTACCACGGTAGATTGTCAATCTACCACAATCTGCTTGCATCGGATCGCGGTAGATTGTGGTAGATTGTCAATCTACCATGGTAGACTGACAATCTAGCACAATATACTGCGATCAAATATTTTTAACCAACTATAAAAAAGCAGGAGCTTGTTTCTCTGTTCGTCTGTATGTTAGTTTTTAAGGCTGAATGATTTGAATGAAGTTTGACACACAGTTTATAGCCTGGATTAAATTATAAGATACTTTTTATCCTGGTCAAAGGTACCCTAGGGTAAAATACTTTAGTAAGTACTTTTGAGAAATTTATAAAAAATATAGCCCACATTTATTTTTAACTAGCTCCCGCCCATGACTACATGCAAAAAAATATACAGATGAAGAGAACAGAACCCTCCTTCATTTTTTAAGTCGGTTAAAAAAATTGGATCGCAGTGAAAGATGATGAAATTTGGCATACAGTTAGTTTGGTGCCCTAGGAAGTACCTACCCTATGTACCCTATTTTTATTTTTTAAAGGAAGCTAGTTAAAAATAAATGAGGACTTTATTTTTTCATAAATTTCCCAAAAGTCTACTTACTATATTTTTTGCAATGTTTTGAAAAATACTTTTTTACCTCGATATTATTATTACTATACCAGACTATAACTGTATATGTATGTGTGCCAAATTTCATCAAAATCAGTTCAGCCTTCTGAAGCTGAACTGATTTGGATGAAATTTGGCACTTAGATAGTTCATAACTTGGTAAAATAGTATTATAAATATCGATATTTGATTTTACACACACAGCGCCATCTAACCCTAAACTAACCAAGGCATAAAATGGGTGCTTTTGGGTTTTTAATAGGTACTAACTTTTCGAAATAGTTATGTACTAATTATACGCAGACCCGTCACTCAGAAATTAAAATTTATCATTTCGATTTCGTCCGGGGATCGAACCCGGGACCTCTTGCGTGGTAGACTGGCATGTTGAATACTGCACCACTGAGGTCATCGATCGATATCACGCGAAAATTAATGCAAAAAGTTGGCAACCCTACTAAAGACAACCGTGGATTGTGGTAGATTGTCAATCTACCAAGATCTACTGCGATCCAGATCTTGCTGGATTGACCGTGTAACGTCGCAAACCAACCGCATCAAATTCCATCAATCTGCGGTTTTGATCAGATTGAAACCAGATTGACGTGTGTAATGGCTGCCATAGACTTTCGTCTTGAGACACTAAGGTAAGTCGGACGCGAAGTTTTTTTTTTAGGTTAAATGTATCCAAGCTTAAATAGGTATCCCTTTAATAGTTATTATTAAAAATAATTTTGATTTTGAAAACAAGTCTATTAAGGTGTTCCAAATTTTGCATTAAGTTAGCGAAATCAATAGGTACCACAAAATTCGTTTAAATTTATTATTTTGATTTTTAAAACCAATCTATTAAAATCAAAATAGCTATTCCAAATTCTATTCTTAAACGTTGCATTATGTTAGCGAAGGCAAAACCACAAAATTCGATTTAGTTCGAGGCCGTTCGTGAACATGGCAGCGAGTTTAATCGGGATGACATTATAAATTAAGTCTACTCCTATGATATACTGTAAAACAATCAATTTATATCGTTGCAAGTTTTTATTAATATAAAATAATATATAATAATAAATCTTAATTGTAAATTTTTATTTTTATTTTCTATTTTTAGTGTGCAAAATTCAGACACAATTGTAAAATATTGTTAATGAATTAAATGAATTGAATTGAATTGAATTGAATTGTAAAACAATCAATTTATATCGTTGCAAGTTTTTATTAATATAAAATAATATTAACACAGCCTATTTTTTTCGATAAATCGTCAAAAAATGTACGGATTTTTAATAATTTCATCTGGCCTATTTAGGTACTATGGGCAACAGCGTCGCTTAACCAGTTTGCAACAAAATTCGTGTGCGCGCGTATTGCCCCTGCACGAACTAAACGTATGTGACAGCGGGCACGGCATGCAAGCGATTTTAACCTTAGCAGTGGTTAAGCGACGCTGTTGCCCATGGTACATAGGTACTACAAATTACAGTCTGCTTAACATTGGGTTTTCAAAGGTATAAGAAACAAGAACTATGTCAAAAAGCATTACTATTAGAATACCATTGAACTACGATTTTGACGAAAACATTAGCAGACTTGACCCCCAGGAAACTCCATGGGTTCCCATACATTATATTATTTGGTTTCCATTCCACCTAACATAAACAGCCGCTGCCTCCATCCCGACTGACAGTGACAGTTCAGTGTTGCCATATCTGAGTGTTGCCATCTTGTGCGTGTGAGACAGAGTATTATATCTATTCCATAGATACAAACACTACAGTTTGGATATTTAGTTCAAAATCGACTGAGGAAAATTATTATGTTTGTTTATTTATTTCCGCCCGCAGCTATACGCCCACGTGGACAGGTAATATCGTGCGGGCGCAGACCCGTGCCCAGCGGTGGAATAAAAATTATCAAGTCCTTCCCCGAGGTCCCATCTATCGCCGTACCAAATTTCATTAAAATCGGATCAGCAGTTTAGGCGTGAAAGCGTAACAAACAGAGTTACTTTCGCATTTATAATATTAGTAGGGATTTAACTACATTATAATACGACCTTTTGTGATGATCCAAGGTGCTTTTGACTATACTTCGACCTGAACTGTGGTCTTGACGCATAAAATGGAGTGTTGTTAGGTAAGAGGGCGCCGTAACCTCGTGGCGTGACTGCATCGATTGTTATAACCACATGTAAAATGGAAGATAACTTGTGGTGTCTAAGCTGTAAACTAAGAGCGATTTAGGGTTTAACTTAAGGAATTGTCATTTTAAAAAAAGTCTCAATCTTTGTGAATCCTTAGGCCGGGTCCATAACGCGTGTTTTGTCCTACACAATCAATAAAACATTGTTTCGCGAAACAAATTCCTCATACTTTTTTTTTGTTGAATGTTGAGATGTTTTTGTTGATTGTGTAGAGCAAAACACGCGCTATGGACCCGGAATTAAAGTTTGAGCGAGTTTTCATCGAGTTCAAAATGTCATTTGAGATACACATATTATATTAGGAGGTTATAACAAATTTGGTAACGATCGCGTAAGTGGCTGACTCTGGGTAATTTGAGATACACATAACAAAGAAAATAATAAGAAAGCCTAATAAACCAGTAATTTTCATCATAACAGCCGCACGAAACCTACTGCTGGGTGCCTTCCCCAAAGCCTCCCCCAAGGATGTCCACGACGATCGGTCCTGCGCTGCCCGCATCCAGCAGCTTTCTGCAACCTTCATCAGATCGTCGGTCCACATTGTCTAGTTATTTATTAAGATACGGTATTGTAGATATTATGTGACATAAGTGAGGTTATAACATAAATTGTGAACATAGAAAATGGTATTTAGGGTGCTTCTACACGGTGCAAATAGCCCGCGCAAGTTGAGCACTTATGCAGGTTACATGCTCCTTGGAAACACGTAAAGCTGGTCCAGCTCCATAGCATTGTACATCCGCGCAAGTAACCCGCGCGTCAATGTGCGCAAGCTTCATGCACCGTGTAGAAACACCCTTACTCAAACAACTCCGTACAAAATAGACTTTTTTAAATAAGTTCATAAGCTTAAAAGCTCTCGTTTAGACCAAACCCAAACAGACAGACTTTGTAGATATAAGCTGGCGTTCTCGCGTATTATTACAGACTTATGTTTCATCGACATGCGATTTTATTTTTCGAATCATAAGTATGGACTTAAGACTTATTTTATAACTAAGCAGATTCGTTAATATCTTCAAAATCTATAATTATAGTTTTTTTGTTTCTTATTTAGAAGGAATCCTGAAAATCATTTATTTTTAGAGTTGAACAAAACTTTATTTGAACTCCGATAAAATATGTACGAATCACCTAAAACTTCAATTTAAAATAAAGTATACTTATGTTAAAAATATTTCTATTTATTTATACAGGTGCGGTCATACTATAATTAAAGATACCAGTCGATTTTCATACAAACGAGGTAACTTTGAAGACTTGGTTCTCCGCCGAGGATTGATCTAGCTGTGATCTGATGATGGCTATCCAGGGAATCAATGAAGGAGATTCAGATCGCTATACACACCCAACTGATCTGATAAGCATTCTAAAAGAAATAAGAATATGTTTATAAAAAACGCGAAATTATCATAATAATGTATAGAAATCCCGAAACTGAAAACTGTGATGGTCAGATCACAGTTAGGTCAATCCTCGGCGGAGAACCAAGTCTTCAAAGTTACCTCGTTTGTATGAAAATTGGCTAGTGTCTTTAATTATGTAACCGCCACTGGATGTCACTTTCGTGTAAAGTTGATAACCTCGATTTTTCCTCTACGGGGTGAATAAATAGGTTTTCGACTTGTTTGTAGATATTTGCGTGACTATCGGAACTTAAGTCTCTCTGATGTATTTTTATTCGGAAATATGAATTGTAAGCGGTATTGATTGGTAAATATGTACTTACTAGCTTTGCTTCGTTGCTTAGCGATTTTCATTGTACTTATTGAATGAAGATTTTGAGAAATATTAAACTATTGTGTAGGTATAAATACCTACTTAATATTAATCATCTGGCCAACAATTTTTCAAACATTTTTTCACGAATCACAATAGACTTTTACCTAACTTTTTTCTGATAATATAAGGATAATAAAAACATTTCTATTCTTAGTAATAACGATTACCTATTTCAATTTGATTTACGAAAATCCTTGAGTAATAGATAAGTAAGTAAAACCCTTTTAGATTTGCGATATCCCTCTGAAATTTCGTATTAAAGATAAAATCTCTTTCAAAGACATTCAATAAGGTTTTTTTTTGTTTCAGATGACGGCGACTTAGGGGAGTAATATGAACGAAGTCTATAATACTTGACATTATGGCGAAGAGAGCGTTATTGGTGCTACTGGTGTTTACTGCTGCGGTAAGTAATCATGTAATAATCAGGGCTGGAAACCGGTTTCTAATTAACCAGGTTAATTTCGATCTCAAACAGGTTTTTTCGTAAGTGTTCACTCGGAGCGGAACCGATTCGCGAGCGATATTGCTTCTGGGATAAACCTGGTTAATTCCACGACGCGCGTGAATAGTGCAGCGATATATTTTGTCTGCGGGCGGGATTTATCCCAGGTTTATCCCAGAAACAATATCGCTCGCGAATCGGTTCAACACTTACGAAAAAACCTGTTTGAGATCAAAATTAACCTGGTTAATTAGAAACCGGTTTCCATCCCTGGTCTTTCGTTTCGTTGCTTTGCATCGGGTGGGTGGAGCGAACAAAATGATTTCGGTATTAACCAGGTTTTGGGAGCGGAATCAAAACCAAAACGGTATACGAGCTTAACCAGAAATAATACCGGTTTCGACGAGCAGAATCGAAATAAAAACGCTCTTTTCAAAATGTATGAAGCTGCGCGAAACCTGGTTGCGAATTTTAACCAGGTTTTCCAGCCCTGGTAATAATTATGTTACCGACCAGCAACGTTTTTTTTACGCACAACTGGATAGTGCTTGGCCTTCACCTTACCTGATGTTAAGTGACGATAAAGCCGAAATTATAAGCGCACTACACCCGGAATCCTCACCAATGAGGAACTGGCTATCTTACCTCTAACTGCCAAAACACAACAATTTTTAAATTGTTATGGCGTCAGATTTAGGTAATGGTGGTAGCTAGCCAGGCGGACTTGAAATAAGCCCTACCACCAACCAAACCGAGTACAAATTGTAACCCCCTTGGGAATCCAACCCGGTACCAATGCATCTTACACGTGAGGGCGAAACACTAGACCACAGAAACAGTTAAAATGTTAGCTATAAGCAACATAAAATTAAACATAGGAATGGCTGAGCAATTGAGCATATGTTGAGACTTGAGACACAAGCGGCGCAGTTTTACGCAGAGCTGACCATCATATTAAAGACTCGCACTAAGCGTTTTGCTTCAAATTTTATCATCCATACTCACTGTCTGAGTCTGTGTTTCCCGAATAGGTACAATCCGGGATCCTTCAAGTCGCGAGTGAATAGATATCTTCTAAGCAAGCGTGTTCCAGCTTAGATCGCATTATCTTTCATCAGGCGTGATAGCGGGCAAGCGCTTACCTTTTTATCTTTAAAAAAAATGCACTGCGGATGTCATCTTCGTCTTAGCATACACTTACCCACAAGCTTAGGGTGAAAAATCAACATCGAGATAGTGGCTTGCCCTAATGAATGTTGTTCATTAGGGCTCATGTTCACACCTGTTCACACCTGTCCGCATCGCCTTCAAAAGTATCACAACTTTGGTCCTGTTATAAAAGAAATTATGAATTCCTTTATAAAAAAGAATGTTAATTGTATAGAGGTCATACAAGACAGGCGACTTTTGCAAAAAATTGTTCCTCTAAAGTAATTGGATAAAAAAGTCTTATAAGCAAAGATATGTCAAAACAAAGTTGATATATCGTTGCTTACAAGAAATCAAACTGTAATTACCAGAGCTGCATTGGCAGAAAAAGCTTAAAGCTTGTTTAAAAAGTCCAACTTCAATTAAACATAAACCAGTAACGCTGTTCCTAATGAACCAACATTTTAAAATTGCCAAGTCCATAAATTAAGATTCTCTTTTGAATAATTTCATCACTTCCCTAGCTAGAATGTCGCCCTAATTACGTCATAAAAGATAGGTTTTGCACTAATTATTGCCCCTAAACAACATTGCTAACGCCGAAACTCATAAATAAAGTGAAAATTATGCAAAACAACGTCGACCGACGCTAATAAAGCAATATTTACTGTTGAATATTATGGAAATGCCGCTCTAGTGGAATAGAAGGAAATATCAGGGCGAAAATAGGAATTTAATTTTTACTAGCGGCCGCCCGTGGTTTCACCCGCGTGGTTCCCGTTCCCGCGGGAATATCGAGATTAAAAGTATTCTATGTTTTAATTCAGGCTATCTACTATCTGTGTGCCAAATTTCAACCAAATCCGTTCAGTAGTTTTTGCGTGATTGAGGAGCAAACATCCAAACCCACAAACAAACTTTCACATTTATAATATTAGTAGGATTTTAAATTGTAAATGGCCGGAAACAATAAAAGCTCCTATTATCATGAGTCGATTATGAATCACGTAAGACAAAATGATGGTATTGTAAATTACACGGTGAGAGCTGCTGACCAGAGAGTAGACAGCTACTGCTATCGTTTACTCGCATTACAGTTGCTCGACTCACCTAGCCAAGTCACACAATGTGCGAGTTGATGTGTAGTCACATGCGAGCTATTACTTGTGGTGTGAGTGGGTATAAATAGCAAAGAATGCTGTAATAATAACTAAGATCCGAGCTACTGAAAAACTCTCTTGTGACTGTAATAAATGTATTGTATAATATGTATGATTTACACAATGCGAGTAGCTCTTTAGTAACTGTAACTGACTAGTTTAGTTCGCACGCTTGACCATCAGCCATTTTTGTGTACCCACTGCTGGGGCACAGCACAGGCCTTCCTTATGAGCGGATAAGGAGGATGGGCCATAACAGCACGCGGGCACAATGTGGATTGGTAGGTATTAACGACTGCATATGCAACCGCGATTGAGTATTGATTGAATATTGAGGAGCTCGGTGCCGTTGTGGTTTAGCGCCTGGCCCAGCGATTGCGTAAGTTAAGCAACGTTCGCAAGGGTTGGTCATGGGATGGGTGACCAAAAAATTACTATCGCGAACTCCTCCGTGCTTCGGAAGGCACGTTAAGCCGTTGGTCCCGGCTGCATTTGCAGTCGTTAATACCCACCAATCCGCATTGGGCCCGCGTGGTGGGTTATGGCCTTTCCTCCTTATCCATCCATAAGGAAGGCCTGTGCCCCAGCAGTGGGGACATCAAAAAATGGCTGACGGACATGCAACCGGGACCAACGGCTTAACGTGCCTTCAGAAGCACGGGAGGTACTCGAGATAATACATTTTTGGCCACCCATCCCATGACCGACGCTTGCGAAAGTTGCCTAACCTCCCCAATCACCGGGCCAGGCGCTATACCACTGCGTCATCGATATAACCTTGACAAACAGTTTATTAATTTGTCATACATTGATGTGGTGACTGATGTACCCTCATTTATTCGTACCGTGAAGTCTGGGATTCCAGAAATCGGAAAAATAATTAAAAATATTGCCACTAATTTCTGGCCTAGAATATTCTTCTATACAGGTATCACATACTTATTTAAATAATAGGTCTTTACCTATGAAATTGCCGATTTGTGTGGAGAATTTTCAAGAAGTTGTTTTTCATACTGGAATTTTCTTTGTTCATTTAACAACCGCGAACACTCATGTACCAAAACTTTTATGTACCTACTAATATTTTTTAACACAATGCTAACTTATTTTATTACGATAAGCGAAATAATAGGTTTTGGCTAACTTACAATCCCTCCGGTCACCCTTTTTTGCTCACAAAAAAATATTCACTTTCAAAATCTCTTTTTGAAGCACTCATGGCGGAACTTGACAGACTGATCGTACTCCATCACGTTTGTTAAGCAACGCTCGATCTGGTCAAGTGGCGGATGGGTGACCGTTATATGGCATTACAACTGAGCGCTTCCATGCTTCGGAGGGCACGTTAAACTGTCGGTCCCAGCTGTTGTCATCTGATAGAGGTCATTAAGCTGTTGTCATCTGATAGAGGCCTTACAGGCGGCTTGATAAACTTTAACACCAGAGGTGGCCACTATTTCTTATTCGATAAGAAGAAGATCTTTTTTTAATATTAGGCTTGAATAATAACACCTAGAACGATAGTTCCCTACAAAGCGCACTGTCAAAAGTGAGGCAACTAAATCAGCCAAAATGGCCCCGTTTTTAGATTTTTATTCTCCATTATTACCTAATCATACCGAATAAGTTTAAAACAGTTTCAATTTTCCTTTATTTATTAGATTAGTTACTATATTATTGGGTTTTAATTACGATTAGGTAACGTATGAAGGATATAAATCTGAATACTAAGCCATTCTGGCTTGATATTAGTTGCCTCACTTTGCATACAAGGACACGGTTTCTAGGTGTTATTATTCTAAGATATTAGGAAGGTCTAAATAAGCGAAAAATAAGGACTTTGTTTTTACTGATAGTTGACTATCATGGTCTAATATCAAGATATTTATAATTATTTTAAGTTTCTCTGTATGTGACAAAATATAGGCAATTTCATAGGTAAAGAATTAATACATCTACGAGTACGTTTACTAAATAAACAAAGGCGAGACAAACATCAGCTTAAAGTAATTTTAAGTCGGTGTTTGGAGTAAATTGGTCTTTCTCGAAGCGCGCCGTATTCTCTGAAACGACTGTTATTTAACACAATTTGTTCGTGCTAATGAAACGCGATGACTTGTGATACTAGACTTGCTCATTATTGCTTTATTTGCCTTTGCAGATTTGTTTGTTGATACATTTTTAAATGGATAAAGACATGAATAAATTTTTTGCGTGTAGACTGAATAAATTATTAAGATTTTGTCTTTGTAAAATATGTCAACCCAAAGCCATTACTTTATTTTTTCGAAATGCCTTTTCGATGTGTGGATATTTTTTTATTCTTTTTTGTAACATTGACTTTAAAATTGAGTTTTTGGCGCCATTTTGTTGAGATCGGTTCGGTGACTATTTTAATTATTTGCAAATTGATTCATAGTAGATATTGTCTTAAAATTGGTGCAGTTTTGTATTAGAAGTGTTTTTGCAACTGAACAATATGTAGGATAAGTAATTGAAATAGGCTTGATCTTGTTCGTGTGAAGCCGAGACTTTTATTGTAGTGGTGGCTACCTCGGCTGATCTTACCGATTAAACTGTCTTGATATTCTTGGTGCCAAATGCTCCAAGCAGCGTTGGAATGCGATGCACCCTCATACAAATGTAAACTGAAACAATACCTACCACTGAACTATTTAACACTTGACACTGGCAAAAATTACTCCCTTTAGAGGAGTGTAGATTGCCAAACCAAAAATAATAAGAAGAAGGACTTGTGTAATCGTGTACCTAACTGTCCCTAAATCTGAATAGTACTTACAAATCATTTACTTTGTTAGGTTTATAGGTCACGGTGGTTTTATTTCCGTCTGACTGCTGCGATAAAACTTGATCAATATATCGTTTTATTTTTAAAGCTTATTAGCAATAGATAGCATAACAAGCGACTTAAATTATGTAGCTATTACATAAACACACACACACGCACACACACACAAACACACACACACACACGCACTTGCACGCACGTACACACACACGCACGAACGCACATTACACACAGGCCTGACATAAACGAGTCACGAGCTAACAGTAATTCTAAAATACTTCAAAATTTCGGTGATGATGAAAAAAATTGTCACAATTTGTCGCCTCTTACGACATCCCTACGTCTGACTACTACTATTCTCATTTGCTGGATGCCACACGACTTTTCACAATTACCAAAGTATAATTCCTTTTTCAGACAATATACGTTAGCATTCTATTTTCTAACTAAAACTTATACCCAGTGTTGCCAGATCCGATCAAAACTTTTGCCCCTGCAGGTTGTTAAAATTGCCCTTTCCGACACAAAATCGCCCATAATCATTAAAACAACGACATGTAGGGAATTGTCGTACCTTGACACCCTTTATACCGAGAACGATTGTAATTTTTCGAAAGCTTCCGGCTTTTAGCCACTCAAACTTCTGGACGACTATGGTCGACTGATAATTTTTGGCCAATACTTCGGCAGCATAGTCTACTTACACCGGTAAAACTGTTTTTATCTGTGAAAACTTTTACGGAGGTGCTGGGCTTCGTTCTTAGATGGCTCTATAGGAAGAAATGTCAATGGATACCACTGACCTGCATATATTTACACTGGACAGGCTAATGTCAAACTGTTTTTGTGCCTATTTGATTTCCGCCATTTTGGCGCTGTAGGACGTAGCGTGAGCATAGCGTGAGGGACATGGTACTAAAGTTTGAAGTCTGGAGAGACCATCATGGCAAACACTTTCATATTGTACGTCAAAATTAGTTCTTCTGACGCACGCTAGTGGCATTTCAAATAGGCACAAAAACTTAGCTGTCAAATCATACAGACAGCCAGTCCAGTTAAATAAAAAAAAAATTCATGTCAGTGATGGATACCCAAACTAAGTTGTGATTTTTTGTGTTTGGTACTCTGTGCCAAGTGTTTTCAAGTGGTTTCTGGTTAGTGAGTTCCGTGATTTCTAAAATTGCCCATATTTTACCGGTTCCAAGACCTTTCCGCCCTTATTGCCCTTTTTCAAAAAAATCTAAAATGCCCATGGCGTGGGCAATTGCCCACGGTCTGTCAACACTGCTTATACCTAGGAATGCGCGATCCGGGGTTGCCGATCCGATTTTTCGGATCGTAATGGATCGTAATTCCACGATCCGATCCGCGGATCGGATCGAATGCCTTCGATCCAATTTTCAGGAAATCGATCCGGATCGGATGCAAATAAGTAAGGCACAATTAATTTTATATCTTTATTAAGTAAACCCATGCAAAACAATGTATAAAATAATGTGGAATAGTAATATTGTACACAGAGAACTTAAAGACGAATCAACAAACAAACATTATCATTATCTTCGTAACGTATAGAAACCTGCGAGATCCATAGTCAAAGCCATGTTATGACCTTCGTAAATAAAAGATGTATGGATTTCACATTTTAAAACTCAATGGTTACTACCTATTATAAACTATGTTTTAATTAGACCTGTGAATGTAGGCTATATCATAAGAATAAATACAGTTTTATTTATTCGTATGGCTATAGCCAACGAACTAAGATCTACGGAAGTGTAATTGAAAACAAAATAGCACCACGGGGCTAAAAAATGACAAACCGTACAGCATTTAGTCGGACCAGCCACGCGCCCGGTGACAGACTTTAGCGTTCATTATAGTAATTGCAGTACGTACGTCCTGTGTAGTCAAATGGGGTAAAAAGGAAAAAAAGCGACAATACTATCCCCGTCAATTGGTAATGCGCCTGGCGGCCATGATTTTAACCTCAAAAACGAAAAACAATTGTAAAATTTTTATATACCTAGACCCTATCTTATTGAAAATAATAATTCAATCCTTACTAATATTATAAATGCCAAAGTCCGTTTGTTTGTTTGTTTGTTTGTTTGTTACGCCTTCACGTCTTAACTACTGAACCGATCATCATGAAATTTTGCATACACGTTGTCAAGGTTATAGAGAAGGACATAGGGTACCTTTCATCCCAAGAAAAGGGATGGTTCCCGAGGGATAGCAAAAAAACTTTCCACGCAGACGAAGTCGCGGGCGGCCGCTAGTAATTAATATATTAGACTAGCGGCCGCCCGCGACTTCGTCTGCGTGGAAAGATTTTTTGCTATCCCTCGGGAACAATACTTTTTTTCTGGATGAAAGGTACTCTATGTCCTTCTCTGTACCCCTGACAACGTGTATGCAAAATTTCATGATGATCGGTTCAGTAGTTAAGACGTGAAGGCGTAACAAACAAACAAACAAACGGATTTCGCATTTATAATATTAGTAAGGATTACTGATTAGAATTTTCTTGTTTCATGACATTTTTAGTTGCAGATCACGTCAACGTGGATGTTAAAGTGACAAGGTTCCAGCGCATTACCAATGGATGGGGATACTAAAAAGATGCAGTGATAACGTTTAAGTGTAGAAAATATTATTTATGAGTATAGATTATGGTCGCTATTATGCAACCAGTGTTCAATCGCTTTGTGCTGCAGAACTAACCGCCAGCATTTTTTAGCCCCGCCCACAATCAAGGAATTTGTTAAGGGCTGCTTTTCTCTCCCTGTATATTTCATACAGATTCGTCAATTTGAAAAATGACGTCATTAAAGGGACGTCATTTCCCATCACAATAAATTTCAGCTATTTGTTCCACGTAAAATAGTATTGTTATGTTAAAAAGGGACTCGTCTAGACCGTTGCTTTTACGATGTTTTTCGTCAGCTATTTTGTATTTAAAAAATATAGGATAAATAATTTCTTTTACCTCTATTTTATTTTTCATTTTGTACTAATGGTTTTTTATTTAGTTTTTTGTAAAGATTTCACCACAGTATATTTATTAGTGTATCTTTACCAGTCATAGGCGTAGCCAGGCCAGTTTTTTGGGAAATCGGTTCATGTAAAAAAAAAAACGGGTTGCACTCCGGGAGTGCCGGCAGAAGTGAAAACTTGAATATTAACGTTGTGTATTTTTGATATTTATTAATGGTTAGGGAATAATTTTGCACGAATTGCCGTCTTACACTTTGCATTTGAATTTACGAATACAGAACAGTATTGTACGAAAGTCTTATCCATAGTTTGATAGAAAATCTAGAGTTTTGACATTGAATTAAAAAATTAGCGCGTTGCTATGGTGACACAAGTGTTTACGTCTTGAAATAACGCGCCGCGATTTCCACCGCGCCCTGTAGAAAGAGAGGGGGATACTTCCGCCGCCAGCGGTCTACTCTCTATCCGTCACATCCGTCTTACGAATTTTCGATCAGGGTCACGTGATTCTTACTGACTCGAGTATAGCATTTTCCCCCATTACAAAAAAGCGTACAACGCCGCTAAAGAAGTTTTCACTTCAAAAACGCTTAACAAAAAATAGTAGTTTGTTACACAAGGGGTGTAATTTAGCTACTTACAACCGAGGTAAGCATACTATTTTACATCATTCATGCGAGGTAAATGTAATAAAAATAAAAATAAAAGCAAAAATAAAAATAAAAATAGAAATAAAAATAAAACGTTAAAGGGTTATTTCATTGAAAACTCGTGGGGTTGATCAGACCATTAAACTGAACAACTTTCATTATGGGACCAACCTCGAAATCACGAAAAAAAATCAGCTGTTTTTGCATTGCAGAATTTTGCATAGGTACCTAGCTTGAACTGAAATGAAATGCCGCCATTTTCATTGTATTTTTTTTCAGCCAAAAGTTTCGTCAGTTTATAATAAAAGAAAGGAGATTGGTTCACTAAGGAGTTTTAAATGCTTGAATTGTAATAGTAGTTTGTTACACAAGGGATGTAAGTGAGCTATTACAGAACAAGATCCAATTTGGCGCCCGTGCGAGCGCAGCTCGCAAAGGGCGCTAATGGATCGAGTGCACCCGAGATATTTAGACGCCCGAGCGAGCGTAGCGAGCGAGGGTGAATATAGTTCTAGGGTGTAATAGCTACTTACAACCGAGGTAAGCATACTATTTTACATCATTCATGCGAGGTAATAAAAATCAAAACAAAAACATTAAAACAAAAATAAAAATAAAACGTTAAAGGGTTATTTCATTGAAAACTCGTGGGGTTGATCAGACCATTAAACTGAACAACTTTCATTATGGGACCAACCTCGAAATCACGAAAAAAATCAGCTGTTTTTGCTTTGCAGAATTTTGCATACCTAGCTTGAACTGAAATTAAATGCCGCCATTGTTTTTTTTTTCAGCCAAAAGTTTCGTCAGTTTATAATAAAAGAAAAGAGATTGGTTCACTAAGGAGTTTTAAATGCTTGAATTGTAAAGTAACTTTACAGTTAAAGCATTCTCCATCCTTGAATTGTAAAGTGATTTGAAAATGGAACGTTCTATCTAAACAATGCACTGTGTTGCACATGCCAACTTACACAGCCTCATACTATATGAGTAAATCCTAGTTACCGAGCAAGTATGATGTAAAGTAACTTTACATCATACTTGCTCGGTAACTAGGATTTACTCATATAGTATGAGGCTGTGTAAGTTGGCATGTGCAACACAGTGCATTGTTTAGATAGAACGTTCCATTTTCAAATCACTTTACAATTCAAGGATGGTGAATGCTTTAACTGTAAAGTTACTTTACAATTCAAGCATTTAAAACTCCTTAGTGAACCAATCTCATTTCTTTTATTATAAACTGACGAAACTTTTGGCTGAAAAAAAAACAATGAAAATGGCGGCATTTCATTTCAGTTGAAGCTAGGTATGCAAAATTCTGCAATACAAAAACAGCTGATTTTTTTCGTGATTTCGAGGTTGGTCCCATAATGAAAGTTGTTCAGTTTAAT
Source organism: Agriphila geniculea (assembly GCA_943789525.1). Classification (NCBI taxonomy): domain Eukaryota; kingdom Metazoa; phylum Arthropoda; class Insecta; order Lepidoptera; family Crambidae; genus Agriphila; species Agriphila geniculea. Next base: position 2,124,447 of record OX038894.1, on the reverse strand, counting down.
TGTCTGATCAACCCTACGAGTTTTCAATGAAATAACCCTTTAACGTTTTATTTTTGTTTTAATGTTTTTTATTTTTTTTATTTTTGTTTTTATTTTTATTTTATTTTTATTAAATTTACCTCGCATGAATGATGTAAAATAGTATGCTTACCTCGGTTGTAAGTAGCTATTACACCCTCGAACTATATTCGCCCTCGCTCGCTTCGCTCGCTCGTGCGTCTAAATATCTCGGGTGCACTCGATCCATTAGCGCCCTTTGCGAGCTGCGCTCGCACGGGCGCCAACTTGGATCTTGTTCTGTAATAGCTCACTTACATCCCTTGTATAACAAACTACTATTTCAATACAGTTGCTCGAAAATGAGAGCTTACGATGGCAGTGCAGCGTGCGGTAAGTTGATTTTACCGCACGCCGTGCGTTTTTGTTTACGGATTAGTACAGCGTGCGGAAAGTTGATTTTACCGCACGCCGGCGCCGTGCGTTTTTGTTTACATACGTTTTTTCAATTTCTACTAGCTTCCGCCCGCGACTTCATCTACGTGGACAGTAGAAAAATATAGCGACCAGTTTAAAATGACCCCTTTGGTGTATGAAAGCTAGTACTACGGAGAGTTCAAGCTGTTTCCCTGGTTCCGCCCACCCGAATTTGATAAAACATAGCTTGGATTTTAAGTTGGACTTCAAGCTACCAAACAGTGAAAAGCCCATCAAAATTTGTTCAGCGGTTTTTGCGTAATTCGCGCACAAATATTTTAAATTTACAGTTTTATTACATGTATAGATTACAATTTCAGTAGTACTTATTATGATTTTCTCGCAAATGTATTGAAAAACATAGTATGGCACACGGTTGTTAAGGTTTTTTAAAACTCGTGACGATTATAAACCCTCGCCTGCGGCTCGGGCTTATAAAACGTCAACTCGTTTTAAAAACCTCCTTACCAACCTTGTATCATAAACTACTATTACAGTTAAAGCATTCACCATCCTTGAATTGTAAAGTGATTTGAAAATGTAACGTTCTATCTAAACAATGCACTGTGTTGCACATGCCAACTTACACAGCCTCATACTATATAAGTAAATCCTAGTTACCGAGCAGTATGATGTAAAAGGATTTTACTTCCGGCTGAATACTCAAAGGCTTCATATGCTAAAAGTCTCCTTAACCTTAAGGAAGCTGTCAGTTTCATAGAATTTCTGTCAAATCTGACAACTTGTCGTCTTGTCTTGTTATTTGGTCGTAGACTTTATTTCTCGCTACGCCTATGCTACAAATATTCGCGTTAATTCTTTTTAAGCCTTTTCCTTAGGTAAGAAACGATTTTCTTCAAGATAATTTACATAAAATTACTAAAGACATTCAAAGAAACTTCATAGACGAACCTAAGCCAATACTGCCATCCAAATCAAATCGGATTCCATCACAGAAGACCTAACTGATTTAGCTATCAATTATGGTTGGCAATTTGAAGGATCCCTTTCTAATCACGTTGGAGTTAACTTTTCGTTCATTACTGAAGGTTAAAACTTCTTTATTAGTTATAATAGGACGTTGTTTAAGCAATAAGGAATGGACACAACGCTAAGATTTAAGGAAAGTGGATCACGAGCAACTTTTTCATAGCTGTGCTGAAAATGATTAACTTAAAATGTTTTTAAATATCCATTTTGGTCAGAATTTAACTTATTTTTTTATCGCACCGTGGGTAGGGCATGCTATTCGAGTATTCGTTTAATTCGAGTATTCGCCCTATTTTACTATTCGAATATTACCAGACTAAGTATTCGAGTTTTACGAGTTTTTCGAATAACATTATTTTGTTTTCTTATTGGCATGGCAAGCCTTAAATATGAAAGGCAACACTGTTCCTCAGTAATTTTATAACTTTGGGGTTAATTTGGCAAATAATTGGTGTAAGTATTTTGATCTAGGCACAATTCATTTGATTTTGTAGCCGAACTGTAATAATGTCTGTCTGTGTTGTGTACTGGTGCCACATCAGAATAAAAAAAATGGTTTCTTCGTGTGATTTCTTCTAACGATGGTAGTTCTGTTGGACTCTGAATAAATATGTTACTTTCTGCCAAGCCGATCCATCTCATCACTAAAAACACTCAACTGTGTACTCCACACTTATCTGCCTAGGTCATGCGATGGTTTATATTCTCCACGGGGCAGTTGGACGCTCGCCGAAGCTGCCCTCCTTGGGATGTAGAAACTACTTCTACCATCCCACGGGATTTTTCCCAATCGCCAGAAAGCGATCTACACAGATGCGCAACAACAAGCTTGAAGTCCATTGATCTCAGTCAGAGCAGGGTCTCCAAACTCTCCGAATTGGGTTTCAGCGTCTCATAGCTCAGAATTTCGTTATACCTACACGCTGAAATTTTAATCATTTGGTTTCCGCCGTGGGGTGGTTCCACTCATGATTACAAGCAACTTTTACTATGGGGCCAACTCTCCTGCTCGCAAAAATAATCAGCTGTTCCATGCATTAAGGTCGAGTAGGTACTGCACTTTTGTATGGAACAGCTGATTTTTTTTTGCGAGCAGGAGTGTTGACCCCATAGTAAAAGTTGCTTGTAATCAAGAGTGGAACCACCCCACGGCGGGAACTAAATCATTAAAATATCAGCGTGTATATCCGTCTATCACTTAGGCGGTCGCGATCGTCCTCTACCTGCGGGTGTTAGCGCGCAGTATCCTCATTCCCGTAGCCTTCTCACCCACCGGCTTTGGTCTTTTTTGCCAATATGACAATGTCATCTCCGATTATTGCGTTCTATTACTTCAACCACGCCAACCACTAAGTCTGTCGGATCTACTCGCGCAGTGTCTCCATTCCAGCAGCTTTCTCACCCACCGGCTTTGGTCTTTTTGCCAATATGACAATGTCGATCGCAACGACGCTTAATCTCGTCTTCGCATCCGCTTCTTCAAAACTGAGCATAGTTCTCGCCAAAGCCATCTGTGTGACACGGAAATGACGGAAATTGACAGCTGAGTTCCCCGTCAAGGTCTCCATACCAATTGTGAAAACTGGCAAGATATACTGATTGAAGCTTTCCAAAATCATTGGGATGAGATGTTAGAATATTTTTTTTGGATCTTATTATTTAACTATTAGCTGCAAAGGCTGCTACTTGATTTTATTACCGAGATAGACATTGTGTTCATATCTACTCTACTTTGTCGAAAAATGTGTGGTTTTTCACATCTGGCATGATCGCAGGTTTAGGTCAGTTCATTTGCCACAGTCCTACTTTAGCTAATCCACTTTGAAATTGTTCGTCTAGCTAGACGACAGTCAAGGTTTTTGTTGTGTCAGTAGTTTTCAATTTCTGGGCTGTCAGCCTGTACCCTCTTAAGTTAAGACCTATTTGCGAACGACCATCCCCTGTGAGACATTTGCACACGTCACGCACTACTATCTGAAAGATTTTTTTTTAATTTATTTTTAATTAGCTACTTACCTTCATAAGTATCTATTTTTGGCAACTCTCAAAAGTCAGTCATATATGTTTAGTCGCTGATTTCGATATATAAAAAACCGTTCTCTAGCTTCTCTAATAATTATTCGAAAAACTCGTTTAACTCGAATTATTCGAATAGTAAGGCTAATGGTATTCGAAAAACTCGAATACTGAATTGGGACGAATATTGCATGCCCTAACCGTGGGTAAAATTTACTGGAACGAGGAAAATTTTTAGCTGAGGTTATGGCCGTCACCGAGCGGTATTCTGACTCTAGCGAACGTTGTTTAAAAGAGATAGAGCTACGAAAATAGTCTTAACTTAAGTGCCCCTGAGACGGTCAAACGGTTTGATTCAAACACGTAAGGTTTAGTTTGACTCAAACCATTTTGATCGTTTACAAAAGTAGTTTGAACGGTTTGTAAAACATTTACGGGTTTGAGGCACGTTTGATGAAATTTCATATTTTTGTTGTGTTTGACGCGCCAATTGATCGTGTTCCGACGCGTTTGAACGAACTTGCCTCATATAAGTATCCTGTTTTCGTATTATTGGTTCAACTTAAGGCAAAGAAACATCATCGATACAATAGTTTTTATACTCATCTAGTGCGGTAGCTTCTAACACTTTCTGCAGATGTTCATGTGTGAAACGGTATCTTAGTTTGTACCATTCTTTGGCCCAAATTATTTTTCTTTGGATTTTTTTTCTCTCTATTTATGCAGGACATTAACGTTGTAACGTTTTTTCTTTCTTTTTTATGTTAAATGTTTAAAAACATGATAAAATCGCGATGTTTGTTCAAGGGCATCTTGTCTGCGTCACAAGTCTAATTACGACATTGTACCGAACCAAACTGCGCAGTGCCGTTTGACAGACCCTTCAAACTGACATCAAACTGTTTGATCAAACACGTAAAGTTTGAGTCAAACCGTTTGACCGTCTGAAGAGCCCTTAATAACTCTATGTATTTCTTGGTCGAAATTGTGGGCTTGTGGCATCATTCATCTTTAAAGAAAACACTTAACAAGTAAAAACCGTTCTTTATTTTCACAATTTCGCACCATTAAAATCAAATCAAATAAGTATACATATAAAACTATATTATTAATGACACATCAAAACATGTAGTAAGAATATTACTATCAAACACAATACAGAATATTATACACCGTTAATTTTTAAGTATTTTTAAAAATGAAATGGGGATTGCAGACCACGTGAATGAACAAATTTTACTATGGGGCCAACCACGGAATTTCGAATAAAAATTCCCTTTTAATTTTTAGATATACTTAAAAATTAACGGAGTTTATTTACCAGTCTTCACTTTTATGAGCAAAAGCAATAAAAAGCGCACAGCCTGCACACTGATAAACCTATCAAATTGCCAAGCATTGATGTGAAATCAAACTTCAGTACCAAAATGTTCTACGAAAAATGTTTTACGAAAATGCAAATTTCAAAATGGGAACAGCCATCCCGTCTTTCCGATTGCACTAGAGCGGAATATTTCATTGAATAAATATTGAGTTATCACATAAAACCTTCGGGCCGTACGCTGGAAATCTGAAGAGCAAATCTTTGCACGATTCATTGATTGGACATTTAAGGGCGACCCTCAAATGTTAAAGCCTCGGAGTTTCTTGGTTATCTTGAGTACCTACTTATAAATAGCTTTATTTTAAGGGAAGTTACTAGTTTGACTAGGTACCAATTTACTAAAAAAATTGGATATTGTCCGCCAAAAAAGAAAATGATAACCAAAGCTTAAATAAAATGTAATTTTAATTAGGTAGTATAAATATACAAAATATTTTATTTTCAAAATTACAGGTTTAGGGTATACATTGAACTTCTCCCTTTAAGATAACATGTATTGGAAAGAATGCACAGCTAAATACTACCCTCATTTTAAGCCACAGGTTTTATTGATGAATAATTTCAAATGCATGCAATAAATATTCCACTTGGTTCGAATTACTCATATTTTTATCCACTGTGCAAAAACATTTTCATTTAAATTAGGGACGTATTTTTTATTAATAGCGGAATCTGACTCTAAGCACGATTTAAATGGTGATTTTTATACAAAACAACTTACGTTGATTCAATTTTAACCACCTCTGTGGTTTAGTGGTTCGCCCACCCGTGTAAGACGCAGGGGTTCCGGGTTTGATTCCCAGGGGGAGTACGATTTGTACTCGGTTTGGTTGGTGGTAGGGCTTATTTCAAGTCTGCCTGCTATCACCATCTTACTTAAGTATGACGCTATATATATATATATGAACACAATTTTTAGATTGTTGTATCTAAAAATTGTGTTCCGGCAGTTAGAGGTAAGATAGCCAGTTCCTCAGTGATGAGGATTCCGGGTGTAGTGCGCTTCCACCTTCGGCCTTATCCTCACTTAACATCAGGTGAGGTGGAGGCCAAGCACTATCCCGTTGTGTATAAAAAAATCGTAATATTCGACATGAATTATATTTTAGATAAAAATCGTCCAAGTGCGAGTCGGACTCGCGCACGAAGGGTCCCGTACCAAAAACGGCAAAAACAATTAAGTTTGTTGTATGGGAGCCCCTTAAATATAATTTTATTCTGATTTTAGTATTTGTTGTTATAGCGGCAATAAAAATACGTCATCTGTGAAAATTTCAACTGTCTACCTGTTGTCGTTATTAATATCGAGCGAAAAACGGCAAAAAAATCACGTTTGTTGTATGGGAGCCCCCCTTAAATAATAACTTTATTCTGTTTTTAGTATTTGTTGTTATAGCGGCAACAGAAATACATCATCTGTAAAAATTTCAACTTTCTAGCTATTACGGTTCATGAGATACAGCCTGGTGACAGACAGACAGACAGACAGACAGACGGACAGCGGAGTCTTAGTAATAGGGTCCCGTTTTTACCCTTTGGGTACGGAACCCTAAAAACTAAAATCTCGCTATAACATTAAAATAATCAGTAATAAACCCCACCAGTACCACAGTAATAACCACAGTTGCTTATAATGACTGAAAAACGTTTCAGCCGCTCCACATTGCAAACTGTTTATATTACTAAGTAGGAACTTATTCTTCGTTTATTCGTACGGCAAATAGTAGGTAATTATATTAGAACCAGCCACCAATTATTACTGTAGTGTTAGGTTGCACCATCTCTTGACCGATAGTGGAACTATTTTTTTTCGCAAGTCAGCATTCTTAGGTCACCGCCATCTTTTGACTGGTAGTGAAACTAAATAATTTTTGTTTGTTTTTTGAATTTCTAAAAAAGTATGTTATATTGAGACATCGTTTTATTTTTCCTGTAATCTTTACGTAAACTACTATCACATAGAATTATTTCAGATTTTTCTCTTTGCAAACTTCGGAGATAAGGGGGGGGAACGGTATTTTTTTTACATTTTTCATCATAAGTCGAAAACTATGCGGCCTAAGAAAAAAGAAAAAAATGTTTTAAAATGTGCAAACAGCGCTCTTTCATATGATACCCCACACGCCCCAGTCACCTCACTTCAAATTTTTAAGACCCCTTTTCAGTCGCTGTTGTAAAAAAAAAAAATTTTTTTATTTCTTTCTTATTTGCAAAATAGTTGGGCAAATGTCATCTTAAACTATTCCAAATTTGAAGTTGATACCATTAGTAGTTCTCGAGATATCCAGCTGTGACAGACAGACAGACAGACAGACTGAGTCACACCATAAGGGTTCCGTTTTTACCATTTTGGTACGGAACCCTTAAAAGAGGCATCTTTTTCAAATTATGAACTAAACAAGCTTTTCAAAGCAGAAACGCCCCAGCAAAATTTCCGAAGAAAACACGGTTCATTGGCAAAGCACTTAAAGTGTTCCCCTTTTTGTCAAAAACATGCAAATAACTGTTCGGGTTTGTCTGCAAGTTGAATTACTTGATCGTGCGTAACATGAATTGGGTGAAAGGATTGCATAACAACTAAGATTCCGAGTGTTTCTATTATAAAATTTCTGTATTGCGGTGAAATTGTGATATGTGAGATGTTTCAAAGTTTTCCCTTTTAGTGCAATTCATCTAAAATAAAAAGAAATTTAAAATGGTGGTAATTCCAAAAAGAGAGTGGGTGTTTTTTTCGATAAAATTATGTATATTTCACGCCTATTTTATCGCTAGTATAAGACCTAAGACATTGTAAAGTTGCGTTGCTTTGCAATGTGGCGTGGCTGAATGCGTTAGGATGCAAATACGTTTGTGCAATAATATTAGTCACTAAAGCAATAAACATTGTTATTTAATCAAAGGATTAATAAATAAGATTCATCAGTTGTTAATTTTTTTTAACAATTTATAGTATGGACCTATTTTTTGTGTCAACTGTGTACCGTTAGGCTGCGTTCAAACACACACTCGCCATCAACCCGAACTCAACGCAACCGGAGCCCACTCCTTCAAATACAGCGCTTACAATTTTGAGTTTTATAACACATTAATACGCTCCGTTATATTTTGTTGATGCAACTGCACACGGCTCACTCTCAACCCGAACTCAACCCGAACATAACCCGAACTCAACTGAAACTCAACTCAAACTCAACCCGAACTCACCTCAAACTCACCTGAACATTACACAAGAGCTTATTAATGTATCATAAGACTTAAAATTGTAAGCGATGTATTTCGAGGTGGGCTGCGGTTGAGGTGAGTTTGAGTTGAGTTAGGGTTGAGGTCGGGTCATGTGTTATCGTTTGAACGCAGCCTTACAAATATGATTGGCATAAAAATAATGTAAAGCACACACGCACGAATCAGCAACTACGGTTCGGTAAATTTTAATTCCACGCTATGTTTACATTCAATCAAATCTGAGCACGATATAAAATGAAAAACCAGTCATCGGATTGTTCAGCAAACAATACTGTTTCAAAAGAATATGTTATTTGGAGCTTTTTTTGTCAGTTTTAATGAATTGGTGGCGAAAAAATATACCAAATTAATTACTTAAGTAAATGAGTCGATTTTACTTACTTTTTATATTGCACATTACCTATATTAGTAATTTTGTCTCTATTGTACTGTAGTTTGTTTAATGTTAATATTGATCCTACTACTTGTTTTAGTTAAACTGATACGATTCAATAACGATTTATGCTTATTAAGTACTATATTAGAGTTTAGCTAACTTAGTACCTAAGTATTTTAAGTACCTATGTTTCTTTCTTAATCACAGAATAATATTGTTTATTAAAGGATGCATGTTGTTGGAGTTCAGTCTAGTACTTGGACATTGTACAATTTGTAATCATTTGCTTTCATGACTGTATTCTGTTATGTGTCTAATAAAGAAAATTAAAATTAAAATCAAATCTTGAAATATGGTTGAAATGAAACCGCGGTTCCTATTTCCATGAAACCAGTTTGGGGTTTTCGGTTCACTTTATAACGGAATAAATCTAAATATTAATCAAACACCTTTAGGTGGGTTGGGTCATGGTTAGGGTTGCCAAAACTACTATTTAATATATTTTGGGCCATGCCACTATATACTGTTGGAAAAATACATAGTAGCCAAATAAAATAAAAAATAGTAGTATTTTAGCAATACAGCGGTAACACTGTCGGTTGGGTTATTATTTCAATAATTTCCATTCAATTTCGGCTTACCGCGTTCAGAAACCTCAAAATAAAGAAAACCCTTTTACTGAAGGGTGTCGTAGGTCGAATAATAAAGGTTGTACTCATTAATAAATAAACGATACTATATTTTTTATATAGATACTGTATTTTTGATCCCATAAATGAATATCTTCTATAATTTGCTTCAAATTTTTTGGCAACCCTAGTCATGGTACAATTATATACTGCTCCAGGGGCCGTACCGGCTAACGAATCGATTATCGAAAAATCTGAATCGGTTTCAACTTAGAACTGAAAAATCAAAGTAAGGAATTTCGTCTTGTACTCTCTGTTGACGTAATTTGGAAGATAACTATGTTCGCGTGACATCATGAATTGGGGTTCGCCATTTTCGCCCAATTGGGGCTCGATTTATCTGTTTTAATTTGAAACCCAGCAGACTTTTCGATAATCGATTCGTTAGCCGGTACGGCCCCAGGTATATAGCATTCCGAGTCACGTGGGTAACACAGGCTTACGTCATCTCCGCTGCCATGCGACAGAAAAAACAGAACAAAGAAAAAATAGTGGAAAAAAACTTTTATTCTTTGCTTGTAATACAAAGTCGCGCAACGATAGATAGTGACGTAAGCCTGTGTTACTCCTGGAATGCCATACCTTGTTGTGGAGCATTGGTTAAATGTAGAGATGCACCGGATCCTACTTTTGCCGGATACCCGGCAAAATTACCCGGCATGAAAAGACGTACATTGCACTTTCACTATAAATGCCTATAAGTGGTGGGCCGATAATATGGGTCACTACTCTATTATAAAGAGTCTCGCGATTAGATATTTAACCACTCCCGCCAGTTCCGTATAATATAGTGAACGCCTCTTTTCGGAGGCTGGTACTAGTAATATCTATGAGAAAAAGCGCAACAGACTTAATCCAGATCGTGCTGAACAGCTTGTATTTCTTCACCATAATTTACCTCTTTTGAATTATAAATTAATTCTTCTACTGATTCATGTTTAATTGAAATAAATATCCGTTCTTGAAATAACTTTTTTCAAATTTTATCCTAGACCTAATTACCCGGCAGTGCCGGGTATCCGGCGCCATTACCCGGTACCCGGCCGGATTCTGAAAAAGTGCCGGTTCCGCCGGTTACCGGATCCACACCGGGTACCCGTCCCATCTCTAGTTAAATGGTTAGGTAATTGTGTTTCTGGAGGTACTTAGCTAAGTCTTGGTAAAGCTACGACGAATAACTTATGATTTGCTGAAAAAAATTAATTCCGTATAAGACTATGTTTGAAGGAAAGGAGCAAAAATATGTATATTCGCTCTATGTAATTTATACACAGGGCACAAATGACCTTTATCTACACCCATGCTTTAAATCCTCTGTAAGGGGTTCTGAAGCAGTTAGCTTACTGCCATCATTACAATATCCCGAGCGAGAGTGGGCCTGCAGCGCCGCGCGCCCACGCGCGAGCAATGCATTATGAAATTCAGTACAACATTATAAAACTCTTGCGGAAGACATAATGACGAGGAGGGAGAGGAAAGTCAAAGTCAAAGACAAAGTCAAAGTCACAACCTTTATAGAGGATACATATCATGGGTTTAGATAAATATCATGGGTGTTTTTAATCCATATGTATTAAAATATTATTGTTAAACCTAATAACCTAATAAAAAAGAGAAAAAAATGGGTGTAGATAAAGTCTTGTATGCAACTGTACATAATTAGGTATTAAAACACTCATGTGATACTATTATCACACACGGCTTCGCCTCGATTTCATAATTCGATATTTAATACTCATAGGCTGTTGATTTCTCTCAAACAATAAAAGTTATAAGCTAGTGTATAGTATATTATACACTAGCTTATAACTATATAGCCAAGTCGTCAGTTTCCTATGGACAGGTTAGGTACTAATTGTAACCTAACACTATTACAACCATTTTGTACTATAACCAGAGTTCTGTCACTACGCGCTCAAGTATGAAGCGCTCGGCGTCCTCTGAGAGGACACATTTCATACGTAAGAAAAGATAAGACCTACGCGATAGAAAGAGAGGCAACTACTAAGTGCATGTTTTGGAGCGAAGGGTGCGCTGTGCGACCTGAATTGCACTTTATTCTGTCGGAGCAAGAGTCGCAATTTATTTAAACGATTTTGTAGAGTGCTACTTCTGTACGCTAGTATTATTATTTACGCTAGTATTATATCTATTCTGTTCTATAACTTCGAGAAAGGTAGTACATCTTTTTGCCCTTATCTGCCTAAGTTATAAACACACGACAACTTATACAGGATACAGGTCTCTCCTAATCTTTTTGTTTCCAACTTATAGTACCTTCTTAAGAAAAACTTTGTGAAACTAAGAGAGTTTTGTTTTTCCTGCTGTTTGACCTCTATTGTATGGACAAGTCTTTTCCTCAAGTAGAAAGTCTTTTGATGGTGTCAAATAAGGCATTTTTCACGTTGTAAAGCTTGTCAGCCATTCGGTAATTAAATCCATGAAAAAGTGTGGAAGAATGATTGAAAAATTACACAAATAATTATGATATGTGCCCTGTTTATCAAAACTTACACGTCTTGTACTTTTTAAAAACAAGCATTTTCCTATGAAAATCATTATTTAACAAAATCGTTTATCAAAATACGTTAAATTAAACGCTACAAATGTTTTTGTTTATTTAACTAATTTCACCCTCATATTAGTCATTTCGTTGATCAAAAAAATCAAAACTTGTAAAAAAGCTTACAACTTGTTATAAAAACTCAATAGAAAATCCCGAGTATTTCTGAGGGTTTCCGGCACTCTCCATTCCGTTTGACAATTTTTACAGGTGTTTTGCATAAATTATTTGGAAAAAGACATAATTTACATGAACTTGTAAAAATTTTCATGTAAATTTTACTTGTAGCTTGTAAGTTTTGATAAGGGAACGTACCCATACTACGTGACCCGTTAAGGGGGGGGGAGGGGGTCTTTAAAATACCACGCTTGGTCACAGGGGGGGGGGGGGGGAGGGGGGTCTATGTTTTGTCACATAGTCAATATTGTCAATGGAAATCTGGTTCTTTTTTCAAGTTGTGTTCAAATATGGCACGCAGCGAATTTTTTTTTCTTCTTGATACTTTTTTTTACTTGTAATTGTATGTAAAATTATAATACACACTACGTGGCAAGCGCCTTACTAATGAAAAGACAAAAATGAGCAAATTTTTTTTTAGATTTCTGTTGAAAATGATGTAAAACTATTATCTATGAAATACTACGTGAAAACCAGGGGGGAGGGGGGGGGGGGGGTCTTGGCATATACTACGGGTGGTCACCAAGGGGGGGGAGGGGGGTCAAAAATGGTAAAATATGGGTCACGTAATATGGGTACGTTCCCTAAACAGGGCACTGGGTTTCTCTACACTGAGTTTCTACAGTTTTCAATTCAACTTGCGTCAGACGCAAGCAATTTCCTCCAAACCGTGCGTTTTCCCTTTTCAACTTTCTGCCCTATATATTTGACGTTTTTTTGAGAAGAGAGAATTAAGAGGCATGCCCTATTCAACGCAATAGAGCATGCCTTTGTTGAAAGCGCCAGAGGAACGGGAAAGCGACTGTGTCAAAAACACACCTACATATTATTTCTTTCAGACAAGATTTTTGTAACGCTTTGTCTGTTTGTGGTGGCAGCATAAATTGTATCCATCATGCTCGTGAACAGATATGCCAGAAAATATGCTTATTATCAATCTAAAATATTTAACGATTGTCCATAATACTTGTACACATTTTCCTTGTATGATGTTCGGACTGTATAAATGTTAAGAAAATTTATGAGAAGATGGCAGATGACAGAAAATAATAGTAGAGAATTACGTTCTGCCACAGAATATCCGTAATATGCCCTTATATTACCTAAGTGACGATAAGGCCGAAAGTGTAAGCACTCTACATTCGAAATCCTCATCACTAAGGAACTGGCTATCTTACCTCTAACTGCTGAAACACAACAATTTTAAAATTGTCAAAGTCAAATAAGCTTTATTCAAATAAACTTAATAATTAAGTACTTTTGAATTGTTGTTGTGGAGTCAGACAATGGTAGTATATAGCTAACCAGGCGGACTTAAAATAAGCCCTACCACCAACCAAACCGAGTAGATACAAATTGTATCCCCCTCCTGTAAATCGAACCTGGGACCCCTGCGTCTTACATGTGAGCGAACCATTTAGCCACAGAGGAGGTTGTGACGGGGATACAATGAGATACAGCACAAAATAAATGTCATGTTTATAGCTTTCAGTCGCTGATAAAACGCTAAGTGTGTACGAACACTTATCTACATATTAAATACGGAACAATGGATCCGATCGGAAAAGTGTGGGAAATCTTCCGCCCGCCCTGTTGGTGCCTATTATTTAGGCTTGAATGCTTTTATATGGAAAACATTTCAAACATGAGGATATTTTTAGATAGGAATTATGCTTTCAGGGAAATCTTTTCCCTGGAATATTAATATAGGTATTTTATTCTATAACATACAAATACAGGCTGTATTTTTATTCACTCCTCAACTTTTAAGGATGTGTTTGGTAAATGAAACTGATCAACTTTCTCTAAGAAACATAGGGCTAAATATGTAAAAAAAAATGACTATCTAAACCCTACTAAAATATCTTGCGCGCACAATACAAAAGCTTGTAACTTCGTGAGTTTTTAAGGTCTCATTTTTTTTTCTTTATACTGATTCTGAAAATGAAAATATGTGACCCGTGTTTCGGCTTTTGTATATACAAAAAAAAATGTTATATAGTGTAGCATCTTTGGATATAAAAATTGACAAATCCTGCAATTCCCAAGGAAAGTTTACGAAGATATGACAAAACTGAAACTGTGATAATGGTGGATTTCGTTCTGTTCTCTGGGGACGGTAAAATAAAAATCAGAAAATCTTTTTCTTCTCATATCACTGGGACACGTAGCATTTGTACGCAAAAAGGGACAGGCATAAAAATTCATGAATCAACTGAATAGGACAATAATACAGAATTCGGCATAATATAAGCTTATGTGTGCAAATGTCAGCCATCTAGGTTCCAACGAGAGGCATGACGTAAAAATAGTAAAAAAATAGTCACCACTTCTAATGGGTTAATATACACATCAACTTTGTTTAGGGATACAGGTGTTATTTTCATACAAACGAGGTAACTTTGAAGCCTTGGTTTTCTGCCAGGGATGTACCGTGCTGTAATCTGATGATAGCCATCCAGGGACTGAATGGAGTAGATTCAGATCGCTATACACACCCAACTGATCTGATCAGCATTCTAAAAGATTAATGGGTCAGAGTTCTCAGTTTGAGGATTTTCATACATGTTCATGCTATTTTCGCGGTTTTTTTAAACATGTCCATTACGTTTTTAGAATGCTGGTCAAATCAGTTGGGTGTGTATAGCGATTTGAATCTCCTCCATTCACTCCCTGAATAGCCGTCATCAGATCACAGCACAGTACATCCTTGGCAGGAAACCTGAAGCCTTGGTCGTAGCCTCGTTTGTATGAAAATAACACCTGGTATCCCTAGACAAAGTTGATGTGTGTATTTGGTTGGTGGTAGGGCTTATTTCAAATCCGCCTGGCTAGCTACCATCATCTTACTTAAGTCTGACGCCATAACAACAATTTAAAATATGTTGTGTTCCAGCAGTTAGAGGTAAGATAGCCAGTTTCTCAGTGACGATGATTCCGAGGGTGTGCGCTTCCACCTTCGGCCTTATCGTCACTTAACATCAGGGTGACGTAAAGGCCAAGCACTGCCCCGTTATGCATAAAAAATGAAGTAAAAATACGCTATTTTCACCGAGTCGCTTTCCCTTTATCTTTCGTCTTCAAGTCACAAATTCATCTTGCGTCAAACGCATTAATTTTTTTGAGAATGCATGCGCTATTGCTTGCCTTGAGGAATGCCTCTTAAAGTGAAAAAGGGAAGGGCAAGCGTCTGTGTGCAGACAGAGCCTAAGGATATATTTCTTTTTAGAAATACCAGATGTAGTTGGCACACTAGCGCCGCCATTGGAAAAAAATCATAGTACTTCAATAAATTGTGAATTTTTCTTCTAGTAGATAAACACTCCGTAGAAGCTTTTTTATCGCTTCAAAAATATTTTCTAGCTTTGGAATTTTTTTTTGCGAAAACTTTTAGCAAAGCTTCTTTGGAGTCTATAAAAGAAAATATTCATATTTTCGTCTTTATTTTAGCACATATTTTTTTTGTCCAATGGCGTCGCTAGTGTGCAGGATAATGAGAAAATGAAACTGTCTAGGCTTGAGTAGTAGTAAGATGGTGCCGTGTGCCGTCTATTTCGTGTTTTCCCTTTGTTATTGCAGAATATGACAATAATTATTTAAAGATGCTAATCAACCCATATTACTGTGTTTAAATATAATGTCAGTGATTGAAATACCGGTAAAATAACACGTTATTTATTGGAAACTAGCTTCCGCCCGCGGCTTCGTCTGCGTGGATAGTTTTTTTGCTATCCCTCCGGAACATAACTTTTTTTCTGGATGAAAGGTACCTGTGTCCTTCTCTGTACCCCTGACAATGTGTATGCAAAATTTCATGATGATCGGTTCAGAAGTTAGGACGTGAAGGCGTAACAAACAAACAAACAAACAAACGGACTTTCGCATTTATAATATTATATTTTTATTGGAGATAACTGTTATTACAGCCAAATAACGTTAATTTTCAAGTATACCGGGTGTAACAAGACCTTCAACGAAGCCGAGGTCTACGTATTCTGCCCATCATCAGGACCATTTCTGATCAAAATTATTGCTGGGAAACGATTTTCATTTTTGGCATTAAAAAAGCATTGCATACTTTACCACGTAATGTAACGCGTACAACAGACCGCGCCTGCGAGTGTATGCTACACAGCTGCGTGCGGCCGAGTTGAAAGGCAGCGTTTATGTGCGTGCTCATGAGATACATCGAGTGACGACGTTTAAAAGCCATTGTTTGTTACGAAACA
The DNA here is from genome assembly GCA_943789525.1 of Agriphila geniculea. Lineage (NCBI taxonomy): Eukaryota > Metazoa > Arthropoda > Insecta > Lepidoptera > Crambidae > Agriphila > Agriphila geniculea. The sequence continues at coordinate 2,108,306 of OX038894.1, read as the reverse complement.
CTTAAATTTTGATAATGTTCCATTGGACAAAAAGTAGGAAATAACGAAAAAATAAGATTTCACTTGAAAAAAAAATTTCGACTTTGACCTTCAATAACTTCGTAGCTATTGGTTTTCCAGGTATAGTCTAAAAGAAAAAAATGATCCTAATGATGGGCGGAATACGTGGACTTCAGCTTCGTTGAAGGTCTTGTTACACCCGTTATAAAGTTTTAATCTTTGGTGCATATTACTCTATGTACAGTCGAGTTCGTTAATATGTTGGCACTTTTGACATGTTTTTTTTTATTATTTTAAAAAGCATAAAATGTCGATGAACTGTCAAAGGTCCCGTGTACATTTATTGAACTTGACTGTACTTACTTAATAATTAGCAATAGGCAAAAACTTTTTCTAAAATATAAAAAAAATCGCTAATTTCATTACGATCGATCGAATAGTTAAGATTTGAACCCGTAAGAAAAAATAAACTTGCTTTTTTTTGATATCCTAAGTAAGGAAGTTAGAATTTATGAAAATTTGAACTCGCCTCGAAATCTGTTGAGTAATTTTTTCTAAGGCTAAATAACAATTTCATGGAATTCTTCAAAACACGTTTTCCCTAAATTGAGAATCCTTTATTACGAATAGTTCCATTTTAGGTACCTTCCAAATTAAAATCATGTACAATTCCATCCCAACACCGCATCCAATTTCCAACCCTACCCATAACACTTAAACGTCACCTTTGTCTGTCTCTAGGTAGATTGCTGTGTATCTATACAATATTTATAGCGCTCGTTATTTGCGGGCAGCAACGGATATTGCGACGACCACCCAATCGTCTGCGATCACATCATTTTGGTAAGGGAAAGTACAGTCAGCGACAAACAGAGGCAGTCAAAATAACAATAAAAATAAGATCTTATCAATTGCACATTTTTGATCATAATTTAGTTCAAATTATTATGTTGCCGTTACTATTTAATCTTGTTTCTACTCAGTTGACTTGTCTTTTTATGCAGGCGGGCTTTTTTTATTTATTTCTTTTTAGTTATTATATATTAACATCATGAATTACCACCTCCTTTTTGAAATCTTAAAGGCTTATTATAAATAAGCCTTTTAATTTGACAACTATATTGCAGTATTCCAAAGAAAAAATTTTTTTTTCCACTACGTATAATAGCACCGTACAGCCGCCATGTTAGTTTTTAGGGTTCCGTACCAAAATGGTAAAAAAGGAACCCTTATGGTGTGACTCAGTCTGTCTGTCTGTCTGTCACAGCTGGATATCTCGAGAACTACTAATGGTATCAACTTGAAATTTGGAATAATTTAAGATGACATTTGCCCAACTATTTTGCAAATAATAAATAAATAAAAAAATAAATATCTTTTTTACAGCAGGGCCTGAAAAGGGGTCTTGAAAATTTGAAGTGGAGCTACTAGGGCATGTGGGGTATTATATGAAAGAGCGCCGTTTGCACGTTTTTAATCTGTTTTTTTTTTTTCTAGACGGCATAGTTTTCGACTTATGATGAAATATGTAAAAAAAAAATACCGTTCCCCCCCTTATCTCCGAAGTTTGCAAAGAGAAAAATCTGAAATAATTCTATGTGATAGCAGTTTATACAAAGATTACAGGAAAAATAAAACGATGTCTCAATATAGCATACTTTTTTAGAAATTATCAAATTTCTAAAACAGTTAACATTCGTTCCACTATCGGTCAAGAGATGGCTAAAACTGCAATACTAATTATATTATTCTACTCTGCAGTGTGGTTTAATGGTGCAATTATGATGGTACGGAACCCTCGGTGCGCGAGTCCGACTCGCTCTTGACCGGTTTTTTTTTATAACGCCACCTTCTTAAGAACACTTGGGCTGACAAGACAAATTTAACGATATCTTAATCATAGAAATCCGTTCCGCCGTTTGAGGAAGAATATTACATACATGGTTAAATGCTCTAAGCATACATATAAGATACGCGCGAAAAACATAACCCTTTTGCAGTCGGGTAAAAAGCAACTTATATACTATGAAATTATTATTAAAACATTTTGGGTTGTACCTACTTATTTTATATTGAGGAACTCGATGGCGCAGTGGTTTAGCGCCTGGCCCAGTGATCGCGGAAGTTAAGCAACTTTCGCAAGGGTCGGGTCATGGGATGGGTGACCAACAATTAATTATCTCGAGCTCCTCCGCGCTTCGATAGGCACGTTATGCCGTTAGTCGTGCCTGCATTTGCAGTAGTTAACACCTACCAATCCGCATTGGGCCCGCGTGGTGGGTTATGGCCCATCTTCCTTATCCACCCATAAGGAAGGTCTCTGCCTTAGCAGTGGGGACATTCAAAATGGCTGATGGTTTATTGTGTTTCAAAATCTTTACCTATGAAATTGCCGATATTTTGTCACATCTTTACAGAGAAAATAATAACTTCTATGATTTAAAATATTTAGCAAATTTTGATATTATATCGAATTATGACCAGGATAGTCAACTAACAGTAAAAATAAAGTCTTTATTTTAGCTTTCTTAACATTAAATAAAACCGGTCAAGAACGAGTCGGACTCGCGCACCGAGGGTTCCGTACCATCATAATTACACCATTAAACCACACTGCAGAGTAGAATAATAAAATTAGTATTGCAGTTTTAGGTCTGCGCCATCTCTTGGCCGATAGTGGAACTAATGTTTACTTTTTTAGAAATTTATTGATTTCTAAAAAAATATTTTTCTTATTGCAAACTTCGGAGATAAGGAGAGGGGAACGGTATTTTTTTACATTTTTCATCATAAATCGAAAACTATGCATTTAAAAAAAAAAGAAAAATGATTAAAAACGTGCAAACGGCGCTCTTTCAAGTGATACCCCACATGCCCTAGTAGCCCTACTTCAAATTTTTAAGACCCCTTTTCAGTCCCTGTTGTAAAAAATATATAGATTTTTTTATTTATTTCTTACTTGCAAAATACCTAGTTGGTAAATGTCATCTTAAACCATTCCACAAGTTGATAACATTAGTAGTTCTCGAGATATCCAGCTGTGACAGACAGACAGACAGACAGACTGAGTCACACCATAAGGGTTCCTTTTTTACCATTTTGGTACGGAACCCAAAAAATGATCTTGAAAGTGACTCTTTTTTGTGAGCAAAAAAGGGTGACCCGACCCGAGTAGTTGTATCTTAGCTAAAACTTCGCTTTCGCTTATCGTAAATGGAATAAGTGAGCACAAGGTTCAAACATTAGTACATAAAAAATTTTGTTACATGAGTGTTCACGGTTATAAAATGAACAAAGAAAATGCTAGTATGAAAAATGCAACTTCTTGAAAATTCTCCATACAAATCGGCAATTTCATAGCTAAAGATCTATCATTTTTAATTTTTTTTGTTTTTTTTCGTAACGGATAGAGTCTGGTTAACGAAATATGAGATCGAAATGGCGGCGCCACTTTCCCTGTTAAATTAACGTTTACAGGTTAAGTTATTGGAAACTGAACATTAAAATAAGACGCAAAATTAGTTCGATTTCCAACCGAGTCTCACCTTTCTTTGACCAAACTCTACCCGAATCCAGATAAGCGAGCTACTGTGTCCATAGCATTATAATTTGAAACTGCTACCATGTGATGGACACTTTACTGGTTTTCAAACGATTGACAAGGGTTGAGGCGACCTCATTCTTGCGGTTTTGACTAGGGCTGCCTGCCATCCGCCTGGGTTGCTCAAAAAAGTATTACATTTAGCGCACGCGCTACCTGGGGCCCTATTTTTGAATCGCTCGAAGCCAGTCGAGCGCTCTTTTCTACTGATTTTCGTTCGACATCTCATTGTTTTGAGTCATATGTCGAACGAATTCTAAAATAGGGCGATATAGCGATTCTAAAATAGGGCCCCTAGCTCACTACGCGTGGCGCACCGCGCACAAAAAACAAAAAATCGCGCTATGCGGCCGTTTTTTTTTACTATGATATACACTAGCAAGATTACAGGATTAGTGCATGAAACTGACAGAAATCGCACTGCTCGGCCATTACTTTACTGATAGACTTGCCTCGGGCCGCGTTTATTTTGGCCCGCTACCGTTACAAAAATACTAAACCTGGGCCCTGGCTCTCCACAAAATTGTATTGGACACCCCTGGGGACCTATTTTTGAATCACTCGACTGGCATCGAGCGCTCGTTTCTACTGATTTTCGTTCGACATATGACTCAAAACAATGAGATGTCGAACGAAAATCAGTAGAAACGAGCGCTCGACGCCAGTCGAGTGATTCAAAAATAGGGCCCCTGCTCTACACTTTAACCAGTAAAACACTATTTTATGCGAAAAAAGGCTTTTAAACTCCATTTTTTTCAGACAAGTATTGGGTAAAATGTATTGTTTAACCAAGCTAAAAGTTAATTTAAAAGATTCAAAATATGTTCGGTTTCAAGGCTCCAATTACGTTTATTTACTCATGTGTCCAAAGTTCGGGGTTTTTACACTTTCGGTCCTGGGCCGTAGGTTTTTGAAATGGCAGCCTTAGATGAAATTCATCTAAGATGGCAGCCCTAGTTTTGACCAATACGTGCGTATAAACTTGATATGGATGCGCGGAAATCCTGTTTCAATCCATTTTGCTGGATTGGTGTTGTTTCTTTGTTCTGTGGGTTTATTTTGTTTCCCATTTTCCTGGAAATATTAAAAATACACTACCAAGATAGTATACGTTGGTGTTTGCTTTTGTTTTCTCGCGTTAAGAAATAAGAAACCATAAGGCTGCGTTCAAACGATAACGCACGACTCGCCCTCAACCCGAACTCAACTCAAACTCAACTCAACCGGAGCATAGTAGAACCAAATAAGTAGGCCAACTCGAGCCTCGAGCGAGCGATACAGCTTAAACACGAAGGGCTGTCACATCGCTAGTTTATTCGGTCGTCAAAAAATGCAAAGTCAATCTCTATACAAAATATTTTTTCCTTGTAGGGTTAGCATCAAGGATCTATAATACAAAGTTTTTTTAAAATATTTTTTTGTAGGTAGACCAGCGCGTCTATCGACAAAATAATGAAGTTAATGTTAATTGTAATTTAACTGATGTATGTGATACATTGGCACTTTTGTTTTGACACCAATAAAAACTTACTAAAGGAAAGTAGCAATGTATCACATCTATCTGTCAAATTACAGTTTACATTAACCTAACTGTTTTCAGGAATTGACTACAATTTTTCATTGCGTACGTCATGTTATGTGATTTGAAAACTTACGGTCGAAATAGGATTAATTAAAACGTGGCTTTACTAAATAATGTATTTATTCAAATAAAAAAAATATCATAAAAATAAAAAAAAAACAAAAATCAAACCAAATACCAACTAAATACCAAAGTACATTCAATAAAACCGCGCTAGTATCTGTTTCATATTATTAAAAAATATTTTTTACACTATAAACTGTTTTTTTTTCTTTTTTATTTACCTACACTTCTGAAATTGAATACTTTCCGTAACCTTAAATAATAGGTATTAAAAGTACCTTTTCCTGTAGGAATTTGTGATTTTTTAACGAAATTACACAATTGATATAAAAAAAAACGTCTGTTTCGACAAGTACGAAATGCCTTATTATTTAAAGTTAATGTAAATTATATCCTCATTCTTACAAATCTTTTTTGCAATAATATCTTTGGAAAGCATGGTATGTACTGTAGGTAGGTAAACGTTCAAATTATTACGAGCGGCAGCACAGCGGCGTGAAGCGTGCGTGAGCGCGGGCGGGATTACGTACGGCGCAGCCACGACTGTTGCACCTTTATCACCTTTAAATTTTGTCAGTGTGTGCGTGCGACGACGCATATGTACGGGCGCGTTCACATACAAACCGCGTTCGGGCGTATAATGAGTAAGATGACTTACTTATTTGGTTCTACTATGACCGGAGCCCACTCCTTGAAATACAGCGCTTACAGTTTTGAGTTTTATAACACATTAATAAGCTCCGTTATATTTTGTCGATGCAACTGCACACGCCTCGCTCCTCAGATCAAATAAAAAAGGAAGATGGAGCGTTGCGCAGTGGTTGCGAACAACGAAGTGAGGCCGGTTTTAGATGGTAGATGTGTGCGTACTAGGGGGCGGGCGGGGGCCGGGCGGAAGGGTTCACTATGGAACGCCCAATGACGAACGAAAGCTTCGTTCGTCATTGGGCGTATGTAGTTTCGTTACATGTGTGTGCGTATACTGTGTATATACACAGCCAAGACGTAGTTTTACATGCCTCACCGCTTTGTCGGACCTCAAACTCACCTGAACATTACACAAGAGCTTATTAATGTGTCATAAGACTCAAAATTGTAAGCGATGTATTACAAGGTGGGCTGCGGTTGAGGTGAGTTTGAGTTGAGTTCGGGTTGAGGTCAGGTCGTGTGTTATCATTTGAACGCAGCCTAAAAATAGTCAAGTGCGAGTCTGCCTTGCGGTCTGAGAATTCTGCACTATTTTTTGGTAATCTAGAAAACTTTATTTCTTTCTTTATATAATTGTATATCCGTATTTGTTCTCCTCCCCATATTTGAACCAATTCCCCATTGTCCTCTTCTTCTTTCACTCTATTACTCAAGGTTACCTGGAAGAGATTGCTATATAGCAATAAGGTCACCTTTTGTGTACTTTCTCTGTTTATTGTTTTTCTTTGTCTTGTCATAGAGGGTAATAAAGTGTTATTATTATTATTTACTTTAAAGCTCAGTTTTGCAGCTTAAAGCTGGTTTTATCAATTATTATTATTTGGAAAAGTTTCATTTTTCACAGCTTATAAGCTGGTTTCACTTGTAATTAGGTACTCAATCATACAGTAGAGGGGTGTTTTTTGTTTTAATATTTTTAGGGTTCCGTACCAAAATGGTAAAAAAGGAACCCTTATGGTGTGACTCAGTCTGTCTGTCTGTCTGTCACAGCTGGATATCTCGAGAACTACTAATGGTATCAACTTGAAATTTGGAATAGTTTAAGATTATTAATTCAACTATAACATTTTGCAAATATGAAAGAAATAAAAAAAAAAATTTTTTTCAACAGGGAATGAAAAGGGATCTTAGGGCGTGTCGGGTATCATATGAAAGAACGCTGTTTGCACATTTTAAAACATTTCTTTCTTTTTTCTTAGGCCGCATAGTTTTCGACTTATGATGAAAAATGTAAAAAAAATACCGTTCCCCCCCCTTATCTCCGAAGTTTGCAAAGAGAAAAATCTGAAATAATTCTATGTGATAGTAGTTTACGTAAAGATTACAGGAAAAATAAAACGATGTCTCAATATAACACACTTTTTTAGAAATTAAAAAAATAAACAAAAATTCTATAGTTTCACTACCAGTCAAAAGATGGCGGTGACCTAAGAATGCTGACTTGCGAAAAAAATAGTTCGACTATCGGTGAAGAGATGGCGCAACCTAATACTACAGTAATAATTGGTGGCTGGTTCTAATATCATTACCTACTATTTGCCGTACGAATAAACGAGGAATAAGTTCCTACTTAGTAATATAAACAGTTTGCAATGTGCTGCGGCTGAAACGTTTTTCAGTCACCATAAGCAACTGTGGTTAAGATTTGTAAATTAACTGTCCACCTGTCCGCCGTTTATCCTACTTTTTTAAAGATTGTACTTAAGTAACATATCCAAATATATTTATGATTGTACGGATGTCATGTACGGGTGTCATTTTAAACCCCAAGCGCTCTGAAGTTGGTCTTTTGTAGTACAATGTTAAGTAACTTTTTTAATAGCATTTGCGATTAATTTCAATTAATCGCACTGTATTACAATAACTACATTAACTTAAACCAAAATATTTTGTGCCAAAATATATGGTAATAATAAAACTGATGCCTTCAACATTATAAAATGAACAATATTTGCCTAAATCACAAGCCGTCATCCATTTACCAATCCGTCAATCTCAGTGCAGATTACAAAAGCTCGGAACATATAAAAAACCACCTGCCGTAGTACCACAGTATATGAATAACCAGTAAACTCATTTAATTATTGGTTGGCTTAAGTAATAAATCAGTCCTAAATAATAAAACTTCATTTTGTTTGATGAATTCTTGATTCTCACGGCAGTATTTTGTTTAAATTCAAAATGAAGTAACTTCCTGGTATTATTAGAGTTACCAAAATAATAATAAAAAAATAAATAAACTCAAGTGAACCGTACTACATAACTTTTTTTTATTTTTTTCTAAAAGATAAAGTCAGCGACGTATTTAAGGAGACAGAAGAAATTATCTTCGATCAAGAATATCCTAGATAACGCTTCACGAAATAAAAACAGCACACAAATATGACACCGACTGGCAAAAACCAAAAACGACTCGCAAATCCCCACATGAATATTATCTGGGTACAAAATACTATTCTTTCAAAATTCAACTTTAAATGGTAAAAACAAAGAAGATCATTCTTTGTACAAAATAAGCTCCCAGTTTGAAAGTGGAGCATTTTCAAGGTGCCGTTTTTGAGACTGACCCGACATCTAGGGAAGAGGAGTGCCCACTGCCCATACTTTTTCTTAAGGAGATCGACCATGCAAAAAATTTAAGACTAAGAAATCAAAATTTTGACCATTTAACCTACTAAATAGCATAACTAAAACTACATTGGGTGCAAAGTGTCAAATCTGTAATCCTTGGCGATCGACCTTAAAACCTCTCGCGATCGACCGTATGGGTACCGTATCTCTGATGTAGTGTATTCTTCATCGAAGGAAATTATCAATTTTTCCAATTGTTATACTGTATATTTTGAACCATAATATATCTGTAGCTTGCTGACACCAAATGAATATTGATGCGAGGACGAAAGTGTGGTTTTAAAAATACTTAGAATATTATCAGTGGCATACGTAATTTGCGAATGAGCGATCGCTGTTGCAAGGTAATAATGGATGGCTTAGTACAGGGATTTAGGGCTTTGACGTTTATCTGATGAATTGGTGGTTCAAACATTTTTAGAGTTCTGTAGCTCAAAAAGAAAAGAAAAACCTTTGCGACCGTGTTCATGGCACCGAAGTTGGACACCGAAACTCAATCGGATCACATTTCACGTTTAGTTTTTCACATGTATTTGTTATTATGGAAACTGGGTTGTTCTTATGCAAGGGGGCCAGCGCGGTATCTCGGTTTTGCTCCGGTTGAACTCCAGTCCAGCTCCATTCCAAATCCAGTCCAACTCAAGTCCAACTCCAGTTTAGCTCCAGTTCAACTCTGGCCCAACTCCAGTCCAGCTTCATTCTAACTCCCGTCCAGAGGCCGTATTACGAGCTCTTAAATCCTGCCAGGTTTAGAAATTGCTGTAGTGACATCTCTTTCTCGCTGTATAGCAAATAAATGGAAATAAGAGGTCATAATATAGCCCCAGGTCCTGCCTAACTCCGTTCCAGCTCCATTCCGGCTCCGGTCGAGTTTTGGTTAATCTCCTTTGGAACTAAATTGAACTATCTAGCCACGCATTTCTCCGTAGAACTATCAAAGATAACGGTTTTCAAATAAACATAATTACCTTAGTCAGCATAACGCCACGTGAAATTATTATTTTACTTTCTGAAATAGAGAAATGGGAAAGACGGTAAAAAACATACAGTTCTTGAGCTAGGAAAGTGATTATTATAAGTTGTACAATTTAATGTTTATGTACATGAACACCAAAATGTACAAAGTCCCAAAAAAATTGAATGTTAGAAGTCACCGTGGGATATCACTTTATATTTTTTCATTTTACGTCGGCATTACTTTGAAAAACTATCAACTATTTGCCTCGCCTATTATCCTTTACTACCAAAAGGTGATTTCGGTAAACTATCCCTTTCACTTATTTCGTTACACCGAGAAGTTATTTAAGATACTAATCTAATCGGGAATCGGGGTCAAGCGAAATTATCAATATCTTATAAAAGGGGAAAATCTGCAGTCAGCGGTCCGCACGTGCCGACAATAGCTGAAATTGTGCCCCGTTTAATGCACTTGTAACTAGCAGTTACAAGTTCAAATTGAAGGGCAGATAAGTTCAAATTGAAGGGCACAAGGCTAGAATGATGATGGTCCTATGGTAGTATTCCACGAGCTTTATCTTTTTGTCAAAGAACCAAATGCTTAAAACTTGACAGTCACGAGTTTTTTGAAGAAAACACAAACGTATTGCACTGGTAAATTGCTAATCTCAAAAACCATAAGGCTCGGTTATGCGGAAATATTTTGTCTCTGTCTTTTTCTTTACGTGTAAAGAGTATGGAAAATAACCTCACTTCTACACTTTTTCGATGTTTTTTCACCATTGTCTTTAGCACAATTATCTTTCATGAATAAAAGTTATTGGGGCTACTGCACATTAAAGTGTATTTCGCTATTATTTACGCAAAAATATGATCATATTTTTGGCGTAAATAATAGCGGAAACGTATTTAATTCTACATCAAAATACACTTTAGCGTACTGTGCAGTAGCTCCAATAACTTTTATTCAAGAAAGATAATAGTGCTAAAGAAAACGGTGAAAAAACACCGAAAAACATCGAAAAAGTGCAAAAGTGAGGTTATTTTCTTACGCAAGCGCTTTTGATGTTATTATGTTGGATGTTTTTTTTTTTATACAATCATCTGTGAGGTTAATATGCAATTTAATACGTGTAGCTACTAGAAAATCTCTTTAGCTTGTCGTGTGTTTTTTTTTGTGGCTACACTTTACGTTTTCTATACTTATAAAAATATGACCCCCGCAAACCATGTTTTCCTATAATGGACCCTTAAGAATGGACGCTCATTATTGTACCCTTGTGCCCTTTTGGTAAAATAGATTTGTAAAGAGCTTAGCACGCGTCAGTTGACTTAAAAAAATAATAGCAGCAGGCAGGTGTTATGTATTATCTATTAAAGAGATGAACCAGCACAAAACGAATAATATAACAGTGCTTCTATATAACTTTTTCGTTTTGTTTTTTTTTTATTTTTGGCTGATTTCATGTTTGCTGTTATTTGTAGAATCTAGTTTGAGACTTCCGAACCACAAAGCATTATTTTGCAAAACATCAACAAAATCGCAGGTGTAGATTTTAAAATCATAAACAATAACATTTTGTTCTACGATTTTTCTGAAAATAGACAAAAAACTGGAATGTGAGTTAGAACTAGGGTTGCCAACCCTACTATATAATATAGTATCCTACTATATTGAGGACTCGCCTACTATATTTTTTGAAAAAATATATAGTAGGCAAAACTACTAAGTATATTTTTTCAAGTGAAAAAAATTAAACAAAAGCAACAAAAAAATACGTATAAGTATGCACAAGTAATTGCATAATATTTTTTGTGATTAAACACATGTCTTTAAGGTTGTTGAATAAATTATGAAAATGTTATAGTACTTACTTAAGTATGAAAAATGCAACTTCTTTAAAATCCTCAACCTACTATATTTTTTGGACATTTTCGCCTATATTTTTACACTAAAAATCTTAAAACTACTATATTTGATCCAAAAAAAGTTGGCAACCCTAGTTAGAACACCCATTCGACATCAGTATGTTTGATCGCGGTTTCGTACCACTAAGATTCGCGCGAACTTACGATGATCGCGTAGTCGCGTTTCATTAAGACGATTCCTTATTTTTGACTAGTTAAGTTGCCAATCAAGCCACTCACTCGCCCAACTAAACGCAGCACGACTTCTTGGCACGTCCTCCCTATCACGTAGCCGTACTTACTGTGATATAATTATTCTGTGGACCAAATTCACTGCCACTATCTTAAATGGAACGGGAAACTTCTGCGCCGGCGAATTTTTATTTCATACTGTCAATAAATATAATTGTAGGGAAGCTTTCTGCTTTTGTAAACAAGTCAACTTTTATTATTTATTAGTTTGATCTGTGTTTTGTTTTCTGCAATAACTTCGTTATATCTAGTATTGTTAAGGTTCCGTACCTCAAAAGGAAAAAATGGAACTCTTATTGGATCACTTTGTTGTCCGTCTGTCTGCCATCATTTATCTCGGAAAAAAGCGTGGAGGTATGAGTTGAAATTAAAATTATATCTGGTTTACAGTTCCTTGGAGCTGTGAAAAATTAGACTTATGTGTAAAAAGATACAGCCGTTTATTTCGCAAAAATGCATATTTCGACACTTTCAAGAGAATCAAAAGGTCATGGGGCATTTTGTTCGGACGTTTGACCTATGGCGTACACAAATGAAATAGGGCTAGATATGTAGATAAATGTGTCTGCTACTCAGTGATATGAGTCGCATTCTTGCAGGCCATGTTTTATTTTTTTAACATTATTTCATAGCATTTCAATAATAAAAATAAATAAATAAAGACAATACAAACGTTTAATTAGCTTGTACTACACACTTTCACAATGCTGAAAGCAAAACTTCTGTTTTATTAACAAAAGTTTAATAACATTATACATATACTCGCACACATACCAGCCTGGCGCAACTCTCTCAGTAAAAAACGATCTATGAAACGGAAGCGAATTTTTAATCCGTCTAAGTTTGAAAGAACGTTGACAATCCACAAAGCAGTAGATAATTGACAACATTCGAATTTAGGCGTATTATACTTCGCCCCATCAAAGAGTCTTCATCTTTGACCGTTTTACCGCCAATGCCGTTTAACGTTTCTCTTTTGTTTGTTTTCGTTGAATTCGCTTCCGTTTCATACTCACGCTTTTTGTATGACACTCCCGTCTCTTATAACGCTAGTTATTTTTACATTCTCTTTGCACATACTGTAAAATAACTTTTTTCTGCCGGTCGGAACATAAAAAAAATATATATTTTGAAACGTGGGATTGAATTCTTCAATTTAAAACTGGTTTGGTTTATGTACGCGAATTTTCATCAAGCAGTTCAAATATGCCCAACGACCTTTATAGGGTACTTTTCGTTGACCTAAAAATCTGAAAACTATACTTGTAAGTAATTAAATCATAAATAATTTTCGGGAAAAGCTCGGAAAATCTGCAAGACTTGATTCCTGCCATAAATTATGTAGGAACCTACTTTGTGACACTCGGCGGGCGAATCCGATTCGCACTTGTCCGGTTTTTTTATGAATGATACTTACTTTGATTATTTTACGGATGGCTACCAAGGGCACATGGTATGTGTATTTACTTATCTCCATTCTGTTCTTGTCGCAATTTATTTGGAGCAGATACAGCAAGTCTTTTTATTCTCCATCTAGTAACTCTACTTATCGAAATTATAGTTTATTGATATCTCTCGGGAACTATACATTTTTTCGGGATGAAAGGTACTCTATGTCCTTTTCTGCACCCCTGACAACGTGTATGCAAAATTTCATGATGATCGGTTCAGTAGTTACGACGTGAATGCGTAACAAACAAACAAACAAACGGACTTTCGCATTTATAATATTAGTAAGGATTGACTATTCAGTAAGTAATATTTCCGGAGATCAGATGACAAAAATATAATGTCATTTATATTTTCTATCGATTAATTCAAGAGTCTATTCGAAGATATTGCATTCAACATCCAACTGTTAGTGGCACAGACCACACAACAAGGTTAGTGGAAAGTGCTTAATAAAAATACGGAGTTTGGTGGTCGATGGATATATCCTTCGGCAGGCTTCCTTCCATGCAAAAATCCAAGATGGTTGCTTCTTAAAATTATCTAAGGGTTCAGAAAGTTCACCCTACCAAAGGATATCTCTCGATCACCAAACGCCGTATATTGCACTTTTATGTTGTGAGCAGAATCTGAATTCTGAAAATCCACTAATCAACAAAACGCAAACTAAATCTGCTCCTAATAAACGTTTCTAATTCAGAGAAGTGTAACGAAATTGACACTCACCGCCACTAAGCAGCATTTACCTCGTCAGCCAAAGGTGTTATCGACAGGCTTAATGTGATTCCACATCGATTAATATCGGGCTACCGTAATCGATTCTGAACGGTCATTTGTCCGAAACCTTCATTGTGGAATATCGATTTGAATGAAGCAAACGGGCCACGTAGTGCCAGTAAGAGATTCGGGATGGCATCACAATTACTTTCGGGTAAGGCAATGAATTGGAATGGACTATTTGAGCCGTTAAACGATTAGAGGGGTATAAATCGTTATTAGGTCTAATTTTGAAGACCTTACCAACTGGTGTCAAATCGAAAAAAAGATGTATAAAGAGATATATATTTAAAAACTAATTTGTACTAAAAGATGATAAGAAAAAATGGCACTCTTTTCTGCTCAATAAGACAAGCAATGATAGTACATCGATTTTATCGATTGATAAGTAATAAATATTTCACTTCATATCTTCAGAACCAATTTATTTAAAAAAAATAACTATCTACACATTCGATAAGGAATATTAAAAAAGCCAGCCCTAAAAAGTCGCCATTTCATTTCAACGCTCCAGAAAATTAAAGTTTTTTCGCTCCTAGTTTTATGAACAAAAAAGAAACGGTAATTATCACAGAACTAACCGAGATACGGACGTTTAGTTTTCCAATTAATATTAAAGTTGGTGCAACATCGTTATTTCCAACTTAAATGCTGTTTAAAAATTAAACAACTTTAAGTATTTGTTTACTGGGACAAGACTACTATAAAATTCACAAATACACTATGATCTACTTTGCAATATTCAGTTCAATAAAAATAAAAAGAAAGGTTTCTACATTTTACTGGTAAAAAAAAATCGGACGCGGAGAATTTTAACAGAATCAACAAAACAAATAAATAACTAAAAATGCCACTGTATGTTTTTGAAGACGTATATAAATAATACCCACCGTTCAACGAACTGTTATAAACGCTGAAAGGACAGGCAGACAAATCCCGCAATTTGCCAACAACTGTATTGGAATAAAACCAATAAAGCAGTCTAGACAGAAAATATTGAGTTTTCCAACTGATGGATCGGGTGAATTATGATGAAGAATGGAAGAATAAAACATGATGTAACCGACGATGTGGAGAAATTCACAGATTTATGTATTTTTGGAATAATTTAAATAAATGCTCCAATTATCGAGATATTTCTATAAATGTATATTTTTTGGCTGTATCTTCTTTGATGTTGATTAACACCTCTTAATTTCTCAATTCCTGGACATAACAATCTCGACTTTTATATAAATCATCTGGTTGGACGAAGCAATGAATTTTGTCCACGGATTTGCTAGAAGATTCCTTTAATAACCGTTTTTACCGTTCTAATGCCCGTCGCTCAATCCATTAGCTGATGGTTCCATAATTAATTAAACATTATAACATCAGCCATGAACAATTGCGACATAATGAATCTGCGGCTAAGACGTGCCAATTATACTACTAATGAAACATCTATTCATTAATTATGTTATATATTATTAATAGCTCCTTTAGTTGCCTCTAAAACATCTCACACTATTCGAATACGCTAATTAGTCAAAAGCTTTAGATAATTACAATTAATTAGCAATTGCGTCAACTCTTGTTGAATTAAGACATCGTTATTACTATCAGTAGTAACTTTAGTGAATGTTATAATATTTGTTAAGTAACTTTAAACGTTTACAATTACACATACGCTTTGGTAAACAAGTATCATGAGTGACCTCCTGTCAATAAACGCTCGATTAAGCACTTTTATTACAGATGACAATGTCGCAGCACATCATTTGTGATGAGATGATTTTAAAAGAAATATTTTAAGAAAAAACGGTATATTAGTGCAAGGCTTAATTAAAGGGTCTCTTCCCAGTAACACAGAGTCAAATTAAGGCGAACTTACTCAATTTTTAAAGTCTTTCAGATATCATTTCTGCTTTGCTTTGACTCTATATCAATGGTATTTGAGCCTAATAAAACCCTTATGAGTTGTTTTACTTCCTAATCGTTGGTTTCCAAGAAATGTCATTGAGTCCATGGAACTGCCTTTTCAAATTCTGCCCATCAGCCCATTTCGAGTCAAGGTAGTGGTCGTCATCATCTTGCTCCAGCTTCTTCCACTCCTCTTGCTTCCTGTAAGCATGCAGCATTAGCTGCTTACGCTCGTCTTCAGTCATTATTGGCTCGCGACCTGGTGCTCCTTCAGTGGTAGAACATAGCTTCACGTTGATTTTGGATTTGTTGTTTTTACCTGTAAAAAGTAGCAACTTTCGTAATTTTCTTATTTTCTGAATCAAGATGTTGTATTTATTGAATTCCATACCTTTAAACACCGGCATTTAATTTTAGCTTTAACCTACTAGTTTCAACTGAAGTCATTACAAATTATCTGTGTTTTCCAAAGCGTTTAAGAGAAACCTTTTTGCTAATTTCAAAACGCTCAAGGTGTTTTGACTATTTCAAATTATTAAAGCAGAATAAAAATATGAATGAATGACAAGATCTTAACGTTAAATATGATACCTATAGCTATGGTTAAGGTAAGGTATTAAGAGGAGTTACTCAATTCTTATAAAAATACAAACCCAAATGGTCCGACAGCTTATTCCCACTCAGCAATTTCTTCCCACAAGCCCATAGACAAGCTCTGGAAGGATCTATGACTTCCTGCGACGCTTGAGTCCCACTCAGGTCTTCCACGTTATCCAGCTCCATACGAACAGGGTCATGAGGTGGTAGACCCGCAGGAAAGACAATCTTGGTGGCGCCTCGTAGCTCGTCTAAAGCTCTTGATACGTCTTTCTGGGTCATGCATTTACGTAGGTCTACCTGGAATTTTATTGTATTTTATGATTGTTTTTAATTAATTTTAATATAAAACTTTTTGCATTAAGACGATCAACACAATAGCAATACTCTCTGGCAGTTTTTGTCCAAACAAGTGTCTTTTTGCTGGTGTCCTCATTAAAGTCAGAAAATGAAAAGCTTACATTCACAAAGAGGAATGAGCTTCACTTACATGTTTCTTGTCAATAAACTCCTTGGCAGTTTCGGCAGCTTTCTTTAGCACTTCTTGGAGGTTAGGTGGTGGTGCTAAACCACATCGTCTGCCCATGTCGTCTTTACAGAACACGTGACCTGGCGGGGCACATTTCTGGGCCCAAGGGTCTGTCAGTTTCAATTCCTTGATCTAAAGTTAAAGAAACAAAAACAATTAAAGATTTGGGTAATGGACACTTTTAGTGCCTTTTTAGATTAACAATAATTGCGATTTGCAAAAGTAACATTCCTTAGTGAAACAGATTTACTGGATAATGGTAGTAACAAGATAAGCAGTTTTATCTTTCTTAAAGGTAGGTACTAAAAAATGCGTAAATACATTGACCGCTTAAACAATAAAATTATTCACTTCTCAAGCTTACGTGCTCACTAGACATAAAATAAAACTCTTTTTAACGGATACTAGCGCGGTTTTATTGATAAACCATTGATAATAAAATTATGATGGATTATAGATTTAGAGATAGATTGGAGATTAAAATTACTACTATTGTTCCCACATTTCAAGGGAAATCTCATCGAGGCCAAAAAGCAAAATAATAAACGAAACTTATTTACCTGATCTTCATTCAATCCCTGCATCTCTAAAGGCAGAAACGTGCCGTGTTTCTGCAGCTCCTCCAATTCGTAGCAAATCCTCGTGACCTTCAGCCTTCCATTGAAGATCGCCACAATATCCTTCACCACTTCATCTACTTCATAATCAACATCAGTTTCATAAAGAAACTGGTTTTCATCACCTCTTTTCACCAATAGAATCACCATTTTAGGAATGAAAAATCCAAATCACGTCACGTTGATGGTAAATTGACAATTTTATTTTGATTTTATTGAAGTAACTGTTACTATGGTAACGGATTTACTTAGCAACCCTTGGCAACGAAGGTTGAGTCAAACTACGACCACAGTATTGGGAGGGTGCGAAGGTATAATAATCGATCTCAGCGCTCATGGTGGCAAAAAGTAGAAATAAAGAAGGCTCTGTAATCTGCTTGAAAATTTTATTTAATTTATTACTAGCGATACAGGAATAATTATATATATTTATTATCACTTAGTAAAATTATTAAAGTAGCTTTATCCTTTGTTTTACAAAATCTACAACTAAAAAAGAAGTAAACAAACCCTGATATAACCAAAATAAAACACTTATTTTGAATAGATCTTGCTTGCCATATTTAATTTAAATGACCAAAAATGATTTCACAACACTTTGTCCACCCAAATCATAGTAATTTTGAAATTTACATTAATAATACAATATGTATAGTATTTTTTAACATTTTGTCACAATGCCGCCATTACATATAAAAACGTCAAAACGGTCAGGTCAGAGCCAACAAAGTTTGCAACACGCTAGATGGCGCTAAAAGCGTGCACGGAGCCAATACAGGATGGACTTGGATGGATTGATGCTTGAGTTTTATTATTTCTCGAGTCTTACCTTTAATTTAAGATACCTACCTAATATGTTAATTAAAATAAATGTTATCCTTATCATTGACCCTATCGATTGGTATAACAAAAGTACAGGATGTTATTTTTTCGTATTTTAGCCCGTTCGATTCTTGGCTGACACAAGCGATTTATCAAAAATCTTCGAATGCAGTTTTATTTATTTTTAAAAATAAAATAATATTTCTTTTCATTAAAATTTGCCATCATCAATATTTAGGGTATTTTTCCTCCAACTACCGACTTTTTTCCAGAACTATATAAATGTCGTTTGATTGAGATATTGCTATTAAATTTTCAAAGGCGTTTTAAATGTGTTTACTATTTTTACATCACACATTCCACCGCATTAGGTTTTAACCCCTAATGCAGGGTAAGGGACGGAAATATCACTGAATATATAAACAGCATTAAAGGCTACTTTATAAATATGCATTAGGTACGAACTATTTTTAGTCTAATGTTCATCAAAACAAAATTAGTTAGGTACTTACTTATTTTTCTATGTGAATTACGGTCTAAATTATTTAAATAGATATAATTATAAGTTGTACGTTATATTTTAAAGTACCGAGTACATACTTTTTCTGTGATGAAAATATTTTTTTTTGTACAAAGTTGGTACATCTAAATAAATAAAACAAAGTCGGTTTCTTTAAACCGTTTATAAGTCAAGAACGACTGAACAGATTTGGATGAATAGCAGAAATCCCTGTATTTTCAGAACCACATAAAAGCTTAGAGTGCCATGAACTGAATATTGAAATTTTAATACTCTACTACAGCATAGTAAAATATGTAAGTATGCTAAGTTATAATATTATGTTGGGGATAAAACTTGATTTTAAAACATAGCCTCAACACAACCCAACGTAATAAATGCATATTGCATAAAATTCTATTAATCGATTATTCCAATAATAATAATTAATCACTTTTAAATCTCTTATGGTCCTAATTGCGAACGTCCAGTATCTTAAAATTTTAAGACGTGTTTCCGGCGGGCTGATAATCTAATTAGAAACCACCTAGCGACCGGTCTCATTTGACAGATGAATGTGATACATTGCTACTTCTTTTTGGGGTGAAAAAAAAAACATACCAAAGAATAGTAGCAATGTGTGTCAAATGAAACCGGTCGCTAAATAGTTTCTTTTTAGATAATCAGCCTGCCTGTTTGCAATTCTTCTTTTGCACATAGATAGTTTTAACATTGATTAAAACAATATGATAATTTTTATCCTGGTGCTAGTTATACATAAAGTATGCAACTATAGCATCATTAGGGGTTTTAAAACATAATGTGGATTATCTGGACAATCCCGATTCCCAGTTAATGAACAGATTAAGCTTTTACTTACATTATAATTTTCACAAGCTCATGCAAAAGTTATCAGTATAATTATTTAGGTACCTACATTTTCAATCTTTCAAAATTTAATATTCTAATCACTGAAATTATCCGTATTTTTCTAGATAATCCGCGGGCTGATTATCTAATTAGAAACCACCTAGCGACCGGTTGCAGTTCATAGATGATAGTGATCCATTGCTACTTCTTTTTGGATTAAAAAAAAACATAGCAAAGAAAAGTAGCAATGTATGTGGAATGAAACCGGTCGCTAAATAGTTTCTTTTTAGATAATCAGGGTGTCGGACAACCCACACTAATAATGTATTCCTAAAATTAGCAGGTTCAATACATACTATTATTTATTGTGCTAAACCGAATAATAAACTTCTTTATAGTGAAATAAAGTTGACTTGCAACGAAAAAGTAAAACGTACTAGAAAAAGTTCAACTAGTCTCTAATGACTTGGCAGCTCAATTGGAAATGCATTGGACCGGAAGTCCAAAGGTCGAGTCCTACCTGAGAAACTGGCGACGAGTAATATTTTTAGCTGGTATACAGGGTTATTCTAAAACACCAACAAACTCACAGAAGATCTGACATCATAAGCAACAACATTTGTTGCGTAAAACAAAAGTCATAACTTTTCCGAAAACAGACAAAAAAACCGGCCAAGTGCGAGTCGGACTCGCGCACGATGGGTTCCGTACCTAAAAACGGCAAAAAAATCACGTTTGTTGTATGGGAGCCCCCTTAAATATTTATTTTATATTGTTTAAGTGTTGTTATAGCGGCAACAGAAATGCATCATCGTGAAAATTTCAATTGTCTAGCTATCACGGTTCATGAGATACAGCCTGGTGACAGAAGACAGACAGACCAGCCTGGTGACAGACAGACAGACAGACAGCGGAGTCTTAGTAATAGGGTCCCATTTTTACCCTTTGGGTACGGAACCCTAAAAATCGACTTTCCAAACAAATTTCCAAAGAGATCGAATTGATTCGAACTGATCGAATTTTGTACGAAAAACGATTATTTTTGTTTGTATTCAGAAAAGTCGTAGAAAAAATGTTGTTGCATAATATGATGTAAATAATCTACTCCTGGGAGGTTGTTGGTGTTTTACAAATAACCCTGTATAAACCATTCATTATATGTAAACAAATTGCAATACGTGTACAAATGTATTTACCTCATCCAGTATTTGAACACAGGACTTTTGACGCATGAAAGTTTGATATCAGCACTGGACTCGAAGCTATAGACCAAATGGATGGCGCTGTTTTAATCATAGCGTGGTTTCCCAGGATTTTAGCTTTTACACAATTATATTTTAGCGTGTCCAACAACTAACCACTTAAGTTTATATTTTCATTAAATAAAGTCTACCGTCAATTTATTTTCTCAATTCTCACAGTCTCTAAATCGATTTTATTCCGTCCAGTGGACATGTTACGTAAACGTACAATCGTACTGTAGCTTCAGCACAATAGTATTGTTTGTACGTGACTACATGTGTTAGCACAAATGCATTGAGAGCAATGTTCCGAGCCCCGACTATAAGCTTTGTTGTATTATACTTCAGATTCGTCCTCGATATTAGTATATTAACACATGTAGTACCGCTTGCATGTATCACCACTTAGCACGTTATTTTAAAGCAATAACCTAAAAAACCTAAAAAGAGAAGGTTTTTGACTTAAAATTGACAGATATTTTGACATTTCCGGTCCAAGTTCGCTTTGTCACTGCTACACGCCAACCACTTCATTCGCTTTTCGTGCTTCGCCACGGACGCACGTATACAGTCTCAAAGTGAGACTTGTTTAGAATTATATTTTTACAGTGAAAATTAAATGATAGTTAAGCATTTACTTCGTGAAGAAAGAAAAATGTTTTCAAGACGGAAGAGGACAAGAAGAAGACGTCAAGACGGAGGAACACTTTTAAATGCCGTTTACTTGGTTAAACAGCATAATTGTCTGCTATTTATCTGATGCGAACTTACCATACTGGGTACTTTCTGTCAGTTTTTTATTTATCTGATGCGAACTTACCATACTGGGTACTTTCTGTCAGTTTATTTATTTGTCTGATGCGAATTTACCATACTGGGTACTTTCTGTCAAAGCATTGTGTTTAAGACACAATTAAATATCTATTGCACTCGAGATAGTCATACTGGACTATTTCACCGCATAGATACGTCAAACAACGCTACTCAGCAACTCAAAGTGCCGTTGACGACGCGACATTGTAAAAAAGCAGACTACCCTCAAAGATTGCCACGTTGTTGGAACCGGTGCCGAGCACTAATCGGGTGACTCCGTCGTCCGCTGAATTGCCGCCATCCACCTTCCAGGCAGGTGGCCGCTGTGCTGGAGCTGCAAGAGCAGCCCTGACAACAGCGTTGCTCATCAGGTATGAATTTTGACATCATGATATCCTTGGTGTTGAGTTAATCTCAACGGTATTATAGTGTACCATCGGTACTAAGATAAATGTATAGTTTACAAAACTGACAGAGTTAGCTATAAATGCTAAAACTTAATAACTTAATGGAACCAGATATTGAGTTATACAGCAAATAGCTCATACCTGATACTTCACACACCTATTATGTGAAATAGCTTAGCTGCTGAAATAGCTAGCGGCTGGCATGCTGATAGAAATTTCAACTAAAAATGGAATAACAGAATCCTTACATTTTATTATCTATAAATGAATCATAATTGCAATGCAATTATCCTACTAATATTATAAATGTGAAAGTTTGTGGGTTTGGATGTTCTTCCTCAATCACGCCAAAACTACTCAACGGATTTGGTTGAAATTTGGCACACATATGGTAAGTAGCCTAGATTAAAACATAGAATGCTTTTAATCCTGATATTCCCACGGAAACAGGAACGACACGGGTGAAAACCCGGGTGGCCGCTAGTAAATCATAAATGCAATTTATGTTTTTTGGAATACAGTAAAAAATTTAATCATTTGCCTTAACTAGGAAACCTTGTATTTCAGGCGGGTAGACCTAACATGTTGAACTTGTTCATCACTAACTATTTAGTATGTTTCTTTCTAAGCTATGGCCTTGTAAAAATTATCTCTATTACTTTTCAAATTTAATTTGTGTGAGTGTGTACAAAATAATGTTTCTGATGTAGGAAAATTATTATCTACAAGTGTCAGTGAAGTTTTAGGCAGCTTTCCAATACAAAACTATATACACCTTTTTTGTGACAGTATTTCGAATTTTTTACATAATGTGGGGCATTACGACGTTCAGTTATACCGTACACGGTCAACTCTAGTGTAGCTGAGGCTGCAAAGGCCACCGACAGTTCAGTCGAATATGAATGATGCATTAGCCACAGGCCTGATGTGAACGATATCCATCAACAAAAAAAAAAAAAAAAAAAAACTAAGTAAATCGGGCGCAGTACTCAATAAAACAATTTTAAAACTGATTAATATATGTATTTGCCTTAAAAACGACAACGGAAGACGTAGGCAGGTATGTCACATGCTTCATCTCCGACGGCAAGCGAACGGCGAGACGCGGCGAGGAGGCCCCATCAGCTGTTTGTTTCGTCAGTCACAGCAGACTCGCAGACGGGCATTATAGCCCATTCGGGTGGTTGCCGATGATGCATCATCAATTTTTGCCTTCAATCATCATACGTGAGGTGGGGACGCCCGTTAAGATAATGTATTCGTGAGGGTGCGTGCTGGTGTGACATCTGTCTGTAGTCAGCGAATACAGGCAGTGGTCACCCACTGCAGGCGCGGGGGTCCACTTAATCGTTTGCGCCGGTAATCGTCTGTGTGAATATACTATTTAGCCGCGCTACACAGGTCACCCAGATTATTGTTATATTTTATATCATCTCCAGTCGAGCAGAATGCACGACAATTATAATACATGCAAATAATAGTTTTGTTACAATTTGTTGAAGGTTCAACAGGGTGACATGAAAAAAAAAAAAAAAAAAAAAAAAAACAGTTTGTCATATCAGATTTAGTTAAGAACTGTTTAAAATTTAATTTAGCTTTTATAAAAAATTACGTACTCTAAGTACTTAAAATTTTTACCACGATTAAAAATGTAACTTATTGTTTAAAAAAAAAAAAAAAAAACACAGGCTAGACATCCCATCACCTTTAAGGTTTTAATATTGATAAGGAAAGTGATAGAAATATACGAATTTAAAATCATAAATTTTGGGCATTTTAGTGCCCATATTTTTATAACAAAGCTACCGCCGCCGGCTGTAAAGTTTTTGAAATAGCATGATTTCCCTGTTATTGGACAATATTTACTATTTATAAGGGTCTCATAACATTTTTTAAAGAAATGAAGTTCATCTTTTAAATACATTTTTTTTTTTATATACAGCTACACCGTCGCAATTTTCCATTATATTACAGATGTATTAGCAATTATGATCTTTACAAGACAAACGTTCACAAAACTGCAGAAATAACATAGTTGAATGTCATCGATACTTACACAGAATTCCGTGTAAGCCTAATTAGAGACGACATAATTATTTTCTTTTGGGCCTTTCAACAACGGGGTGGACTAGGAGACACTAGTGGTCACATCAGGAATCACAAATTGCAAAATATTTGCATATCAATTATCTAGAACATGCAGTTCTTTTTGTATTCAGTGCGAGGTGTTAAGTATTCTGGATATTATTATTCTGATGCTAAATAGAAATTATTCAATTCATAAATTCAAAAACTAATCACCAGTTTTGGTTTTTTTTTCCAGATTGAGATTGAGTAAATTCAAATGCAATGCAAGTCGAATTAAGCAGTGGAGATAAAATGCAGTAGATTTTCTTTTTCTCTATTTCTAGCATTTGATTTCAAAAATATTTATTTTCTAATTTGAGATTATAGCATTCACAATGCTATTTTGGTTTAGTATTGTACAAAGACTATTCTGACACTAAGATACCTATTATTTAAATTCTTTTCCACCAGTTTTTTAAACGAAGGTGTAACGATTGTGCCATCATAATCGTCACAATCTTGAGCCTCGGTTTGGCACCTCTTATTCACATGTAAGGTACTTCTTCGTATATTTTATTCTAATATAAAGTATTAACATTCTTTAACTTTTAATTTCAGGGACGGAAATTAATCGCACAAATAAATTGGTTTTCATAACATTATCAACGTGGTATTATTTTACAGGTATATTATTTATGTTATTATTGAAGCTGCTGTCTGTTAATACTATCAGGAAGTACAGAGTTTGGTAACAGAAACGGTTCGATTATTTAACAAATACTAATATAGACATAATAAACATTATTTTTTTTACAGATGTGTATAATATAACACAATTATCAGTATTACATAATATTGCGTTCATTATTGAATAGACAAAATTGAGCTAATCTCAAGGTTTGGTAAAAAATTTTAACTAAGTACGCCTTTGCGTAGACTTCATTGTACAAATACAATGGATATCTTAGATAACTTAAGACATTTTACTACATATTTTCCAATTTTATTCTTTTTTCATCATTTTTTATCTTAAAAGTTTAACTTTGATTACCTTGCCTATTGCACAAATAATGCAAACAATACAAAAAAAAATCAAGAATGGATCATACATATTTATATTAAATAAACAGTTCATAATCACTTCTTATTTAGAAAGAAATTAAATTCTATATGTAATGTAAGTAATAGATTGCTGAAATGAAACATTTAATGAAATAAAGTAGACTTGTGTTGTGTCCTACCATTTTTAGTACTCGACGTATGCCGATACCTTTATAGCCCTAACAAAAAATGTTACTGTAGATGTTCCAGGTAACACGGCGAAATGGTCAATGACTCCGCTATATTTGCAAAATATCAAAACATATTATCACCGATAATCAAACTGAGTTTTCCAAACCAACCTTGTATATTTTATATGTATATATGTGCGTGTATATATATATTGTACCAGCCTATAGATATAGGTACCGTTTTTAGTATATGTAATCATGTAAAACGTTCAGAATGATGGTATTCTTTTCTTTTTTAAAAAAGACTAATACGCAAGAAATGATATTTCCATTTTCTTATTATAATGCTTTTAACATCTACATGTGTTAATATACTAATATCGAGGACGAATCTGAAGTATAATTAATGATTAAACGAACTTACCTGTAAGTGAAGTTCTATCATAATTATACGAAGGATTCGTCCGAAGATATTAGTATAGAATCCCACCCTCCCTACTCATTATTGTAAATTACAATAACTGTTTACCCACTGAAGAAAATGAGGAAATATCATAGGATTTGGACTTTAAACTAAATGAAGTGGTTGGCGTGTAGCAGTGACAAAGCGAACTTGGACCGGAAATGTCAAAATATCTGTCAATTTTAAGTCAAAAACCTTCTCTTTTTAGGTTTTTTAGGTTATTGCTTTAAAATAACGTGCTAAGTGGTGATACATGCAAGCGGTACTACATGTGTTAATATACTAATATCTTCGGACGAATCCTTCGTATAATTATGATAGAACTTCACTTACAGGTAAGTTCGTTTAATCATTAATTCTACAGTCAGTCAGTCAATTATTTTGTTAGCTAGGTGTTTGCGATAACTATCTACATGACTACATATTATTTAACGGGTGTGATTTTATCAATTACCTAATAAATGCATTTTCAGTGACCTAATAAATAATATTGGATCCTAAAATAGTAGATCTGTCACCTAAATTGAATCACCAAATAATATTAAAACGCTTACCTAAATAATGATTAAGAATTACTTTGAAATTATATCAATCATCAAATAAATATATTTGGTATCAAAATAATAAAAGTGACACTAAAACTGAATCACCAAACAATATAAAAATGTTTAGGTACCTAAGAATTATATTTAATCACTGGAAAATAATATTAATTTATCAAAAAATTCAACTGAAGGAGACAATACTATTATATTGATGATAGACTTACTTTTTAAAGGACAGAGCTATTGAAAAAAGTGATCAAACTATAATTTGAGATACAATTATTTATATTAATCCGATGATATAAACTTAGGGATCGTTTTGATTAATATGATGACTAATATATTTCTTGGGGATACATATTATAATTAAGGTATTGCAGATTAGTGACACATCTAAACTTAGGTGACAGAAAATATTGTTCCCTTATTTAACAAACAAAATAGTCTCTCTCGGCTGCCCTAAACCAAATTCAAGTATCTCAATCCAGACAAAGTTTACAAGACAGCTTAAAAACGTTATTTATTGTTTTTATTGAAAAAATGAGATATTCTGAACACTAAAATGTTAGAATATCATTGGTATTTAAAGTAAAAACACATGTCTGTAAAAAATAAGTTCTCATACCTACCTACATTTTGACAAACAAAAATAGTGTTCTGCGTAGAAATATGTACTATTGATTTGTCAATAATATTCTACACTATAAACAAGTAACTTGAGATTCTCTATTGTACTTTGGTAGATACTTATTTTCAGCTTTGCATAGAGCCATATAATTATAGTAATTACCGCTATAAAATAAATACATAGAAATCAAGCATCTGCTAATCTATTTAAAATATAAGTATCTTGATAAGACTTGCTTGTTTTTAAGTTAGAAACGGGAAATATACTTTGTTTTAGCGTAGATTTTGCAAACGGAAAAAGATACTTTAATAGTATAGTGATATAATAAGTCTATGCTTAGACAAATTATTGGCTATATTTTCAGAATCAAACCGAATTATAATAAAATAAAAAAATGGTAGATGCGATTTATATTTTTTTAAACTGAGTTACTTGACTTCTGCGTAAGGCAGCCGCTATGTTGCGTCTGTTTGTCTGAACGCAATGAACTAAAAACGGATTTTCCTACGGTATTCAATAATAGACGGAGTGATTAATGAGGAAGGCAGTACTATCATTATGATCATCAGCCATTTCTTTATTGTCCCCACTGCTGGGGCACAGGCCTTCCTTTTGAGTAGATAAAGAAGATGGGCCTTGACCCACCACGCGAACCCAATTCGGATTGGTGCGTGTTTACAACTGCAAATGTAGCCGGGACCATCAGCTTAACGTGCCTTCCGAAGCACGGAGGAGCTCAACATAATACATTTTTGGTCACCCATCCCATGACTGATCCTTGCGAAAGTTGCTTAGCCTCCACAATCGATACATATTCAGTATTATTTAACAGTATTTTCGTTTGTTTCAGGTATTCGGCGTATCAACACACAGACACGGTCACGATGTGTCGACAGAAGACCCCGAGTTGATAGAACATGACAACACAACACACCATGGGAAGGTAAGAAATGTCAATGTCAAAAAACCGAAAATACCATTTTCGGTTTTTTGACATGTCCTTTAATCTGTCTTTTTGGGAATCTTTCCTTATGAGAATCTGTCCTTATGATAATAAAGGAGTTATTCTTGGCCTTCACCTCACTTGACGTTAATAGTGACGATAGGGCCGAAAGTGCAAGCGCAACACGCCCGGAATCCTCATTACTGAGGAACTGGCTATTTACCGCTAACTGACGGAACTCAACAATTTTTAAATTGTTGTCATGGCGTCAAACTTTTAGGTAATAGTGGTACCTAAGTGACCAGGCAGACTTGAAATAAGCCCTACCACCAACCAAACCGAGTTCAAATTGTACTTTAATAGAATATGAAACAACTCCATCCCATTTGTCAGTCGTTAGATCTTCAGTTCACACCATTTTCTCCACGGAAATGGACTGGTTGTCTGGCAATCCACTAGTCATGTCATGTGGATTGTTAGAAGCCAAATTTTTACTCGATCAATGTGGTAAAGGAATGGTTTTTTGATCTCGCCACTTATTTCAACGAAATCAAATTCTTGTGTAGAATTCTTGTGACCAAATGAAGTAAGACTACATACTTCCACAACCCCAAACACACTAACTTTTAGATTTTGCTTTTGTGTAACAAATATGAATTTATTTAGAATTCCTCCGCATTGTACTTAGGTCTATTAAAATTGTTTTTGTATTACTTGTGATTTGGCTAATTCTGATTTTAATAGCATTAGTATTGTGGTGGTCTCCAATCATCAAACATACGTTGGTCTCTTATAGGTACTATAACAATGAGCCACAGAGTATAGGAATCTGAGCATCAAACGTTCATTTCACCAACATCGTCATAGTTTACATTGAAACTCGACTCGCAAATCGATCTGCCGTCTCTGTGATGGAATTTGTCAAAGTCACTCGAAACACGCTTGTAATTGGATATCTTCTGGCAAGTTGGCAGTGTCGGGACACTGGGAATTCTGTATTCTGATATGGTTAAGTAAACCGTTGTCTGAAATACCACAGAATGTATATGTTACGGCTAATACCCGAAGTGCGGCTAAACCTAGTTTTAGTTGGCTAAAACTAGATGTAGCCGATAGCTGTTGGCTAAAACTAGGTGAACCGATCTGTTTTACTCCTGTAGGTCCCGAATATAGGTTAGAAAGTTAAATTTAAATTCCGAGGTTTTTTTTTAACAGACCACAGAAATAATTTTCTTAATACCCCATGCTACACCTAGTTTTTGCCGGCTACACCTAGTATTAGCCGCGAGCAAATCGGCTACACCAAGTTTTAGCCAACAGCTATCGGCTACACCTAGTTTTAGCCGGCTAAAACTAGGTTTAGCCGCACTTCGGGTATAAGCCGTAACATATACATAGGCACGAGAGTTTAAGCCATTTTCACAGAACAGCGTCAAAAGTACAAAATATTGAACAATTTAACTTTTGGCCCAAACAACAAATAAAAGCATTTGCAATTGACTGTTAGGAACTGAAATCTATCTATTGTGTCTATATTCGACTTTCACAACATAAATAGAAACTAAAATAAAAAGAGGATTAAACTGAATATTAGGTGCTTTGCCCAAATCCTAGCATATATCCAAGGCCCACTATTCCAGAACCATTCACATCGGATTGATTCAAGCAAATTAATTGGTTGTGAATAGCTTTGGAGAACTGCACCCCCTATGGTTTACATTAAACATAAGACAAGTTATTACTCACTACCACAGTCATAAAATATCCTTATAGTTTAGTCAAAGCATTTACTATCACTAATATGACCTACATTTGCTTTTCTCGTTTTTTTTTTAATTTATTGGGGTAAACAAACGGTTTCACAATGTGTAATATATCAAGAAGTAAACATAATTTAATGAACTAAATAATTGTGAGACCAACACCGTTAACCACAAATAAGTTTTAACAAGTTAAGAGTACATGTTAGTATGAATTAAATAGCTAATGAAATTAAAATTCAATATTGCTTATGTTTTAGAAAATTATTTATTAGAACCTTTGTCATACTATCTGCACAGACACATAAACAGTAATAAATCTAAGATCAAACAAATACCAAAGAAATAGGTAATGATTTTAAATCTCAAACACTTTTCTTTGATGGCCACTCGTAAATATCAAAAACAATATTAACGAAGATAATGTACCACTTTATTTCGACCAATAAACAAGCGACAAGTTACAGACAAATCATCATGTCCCAAAAACGTATCGGAAAACCCCCTTAACATGATAAAAGGACTGATCCAAAAGAGCACAAAGAAAGCTCTAGAAACGGCAGCGGTCTTTACATGGATATCAATTCCGTTGTACGATTTTGGACCGTATATCATTGAACGAGGGGTTGTTATGCGACGTGAATGCTTTGGCACGGTTGACAAATTGAAGTTGGATCCTCTAGAGGTTAAATTTGCATGTGCCTTCGTTGTTTCAGGATATGCATGTATTAAGTGATAGGTGATATTCGACATTTTATGATAAATTTAGGGTCGCGGAATTAATAGTACCCTGAATAATCGTGCTTTTATGAGAAGAGTAATGAATATTGTTGAAGACGAGGTAGGTATATCCCGAAATTATTTCTACATCTCGAAGACTGCAACTGTAAACTTATCTATAAAAATTTTTTTTTTATTCCACTTTGTAAAGCTTAGATGTTGGATATTGTTATTTATGGTGCTGAACCAACGCGCTCCTGTGTGGACCTATATTTGACGCTTGTAGCACAAGAAACTGTACCAGCAGTACCGCGGTAGTTCCGTCATAGTTCCGCTATGAGTTATTTTCTATCGATGACGATGAAATATGATGATCACATTTACGTAGCGGTATCGCGTCATTACTTTCACGTGTGTCAACGGTTGGAGCCGACCGGGAGGAATCGCGCATGAAAAATGGATTAAAACAATCTGTTCGCATTTGTTTCGCGTGTCGAACTTATGGCGGAACCTACTGAGATATTCCGCGGGCGGAGGTGTGCTACAGGCTTGAGATCAGTTTGGTTGATAATAGGGCTACACTGGGTAAAATTTTCACGTAGCTTTTTTGAACAGTTACCTGAGTTATGATAGTCACTTCCTCAGTGAGTTCCTTGTGTAGTTCACCTTTGGCTTTATCTTCACTTGACATGAGGTAAATTAAAATCCACAGTATTTAAAGGGCCAAAATATCCATATTCTCATCTCTTGCACCATCCAAGGCCTTGACGTGTACGTTTCGATTGTAAATTCGTGTGTATGGTTCGTTTTTACTGCCCGCGGTGCCGAAGCGAGGGCAATCCGAAGCCCCAAAGGAAGGGCTCCTTTATCGGAGCTTTGTGGCTTATGTTTGAGAAGGATATAACTAGCAATATGGGAATTTAATTCTTTAGCATAATGTTGTTATTGACCTTTGATGTATATCTGAGAAAAATAATATCCTACTTCCTACTAATATTATAAATGTGAAAGTTTGTGGGTTTGGATGTTTGTTCCTTATCCACGCAAAAACGGCTAAACAGATTCAGATGAAATTTGACACACAGATAGTTTATAGTCTGGATTAAAACTTAAGATACTTTTTATCCCGGTTTCTAGGGGATTTTGCGAATGTTCACGCGGGCGGAAGCTAGTTGAAGCTAATTTTCATATAAAGTGTTCGGCTGAATCTCCTGTGTTATTTCTTACTTCCTGCGTCATTGTCGGCAACTCGAAAATCTCTTAAAATCCAATGCATCACAAGGAATAAATTAAAAATATGCCATCATTTACATAAGAGTACAATAAGAAATTGTATTAATTTGTATATTTTTGATTTATTCCTTGTCATGCATTGGATTTTAAGAGATTTTCGAGTTGCCGACAATGACGCAGGAAGTAAGAAATAACGAAGATTCACCCGTTCATTTTCACATGGTCTTAAATGGATGTAATTTTGGTTATTAAGTTTTTGTATCGTCTTATGTCAATAAATAATGGTTCTTTGTCATTTTCTCTTTCATATGCAAATTCCTGTCATTATAGCTATAACAACAAATACTAAAAACAGAATAAAATTAATATTTAAGGGGGGCTCCCATACAACAATTTTTTTTGCCGTTTTTTGGTACGGAACCCTTTGGGCACGAGTCCGTCTCGCACTTGGCTGTTTTTTTCTTTATAAAATTTCTCAAGTTTATGCATAAAACTATTGCATTCAACATATTATTATATATCATTCTTCTTACAGGGTTATTTTTTACTAACCATTAAAAAAGGATTTTAGTATCCATAAAACTGAACAACTTTTTCTATGCAACATAGGGCGAAGTATATGTTAAAAAAATTGTCTATGTAGACAAATCAAAGAAATCATGCGATCAGTTTAGTAAGAAATTACTAAAAAAATAAAGTTAAATTAAATTAAAGTTTTTCATAGATTGAACAGTTCCATAACGCTTAGATTATGACTGAAAAAAAAAAGATATTTAAAAGTATCTACCAATAAGAAGGGTCATTTGCCAAGATTCAATAGAAGTGTAGGACTCAATCTTTTGACATTTCAAAAAATAATTTTGCGGGTGACCCTTACATAATCCCTTTGCTGTTCTCAGTAATAACGAAGAGAAGAAACGACCATTGCTCTTCAACCAACCGCGCATTACCAATACATATTTCCATGATCGAACAAAAGGAATGGGCTGCGTTCCCACAAAAATATGTAGGTATGAATTTACCCACAAAAGAGGGAAATTTTCAACAATGCCGATAATAAAGGCGACGGAAAACACGACAATAGGGAAAATGGGTTGAACATGAAATGTGGCTGGATGATGTGTGTACTTGGTAATGTAGACATGTGGACGCGATCCAACTTATTAGAAAGATTTTTCATATTTCCTTTTACGAGTAATCCGCTGTGTGGACAGAATATCGGTTCTTTTGTTACCATTTTAATTCAATAATTAAAAGAAACTTTCTTCTATAGGTAATTTTGTCTTGAGTCTAAGTTTGTCTTTCGATTTATGTCTCCTTAACCCAATTACGTGTTAGTGTCGTCATTACAGTGTTGTTTTTGTATGTGAGTATGCGGAACTGCACTTGTGTGCACTCCCCCCCGCATAAAATGCCAGAATAATTTGAATAGATTAATAATCGAATGAA
Organism: Agriphila geniculea; assembly: GCA_943789525.1. Classification (NCBI taxonomy): domain Eukaryota; kingdom Metazoa; phylum Arthropoda; class Insecta; order Lepidoptera; family Crambidae; genus Agriphila; species Agriphila geniculea. The sequence continues at coordinate 2,075,041 of OX038894.1, read as the reverse complement.
TCGACGAAGCCGCGATGCTCTAAGGTTAATTAAATTAATTAGTTACTCAAAAAAATATTTCGTGCAATAGGTACAGACAGACACAAGTGAGATTAACTGTGTGAAGAAACGTAAATTACGACAGACAAGCATAATCTATATAATATAAAAATGAATCGCTGAATGTCTTGCTAAGCGCAAATTTCGAGATTGCCGCTGAGCTCGAGCTGAACCGATTTCGCTAATTATTTTTTGTTGTGTTTGTAATTATCAGGAGAAGGTTCTTATGGAAGAAAAAATAAAGAAAATTGCGCGGAAAATAAGAAAATTTAAGAATACTTAACCACCATATAAAATTTAATTTGGACTATTAACTTTTTTTAATGCAACATTATGACGTTTGACATAGAATTGACAAAATGCGGGCTGCAAAAAAACTTCATAAATCATAACTAAGACAGGACAACGTCTGTCGAGTTAGCTTGGGTCAGCTAGTTAATTAATAAAAAAATCGGTTGGCACTCCGGGAGTGCCAGCAGAAGTGAAAACTTGAATATTAACGTTGTGCATTTTTGATATTTTGAAATTAGCGGCAAAGGATTAAAATTATTTCTTTCCTCTTACTATACAGTCACACAATTCAATCAGTTTGTAATTAGAGAAAAATTCTAAAGATTTCGCGCCAGTTTTTAAATGCACGCATTCTACGATTTAAACTTATAGTTACAGAGTATAAATAAGTATCTATGATTTCACCGAAGAGATCGCTGCTATTAGTTCCATTTTCAAAATTAGCGCGTTGCTGGTGACACAAGTGTTTACATGACGTCTTAAAATGACGCGCCGCCATTTTCAACGCGCCCCGTAGAAAGAGAGGGGGATACTTCCACCGTCAGCTGTCTTCTCTTCATCCTGTACATCCGTCTTACGCATTTTCGATCAGCCACGTGATTCCTGACGCGAGTTTAGCATTTTTTCCCCATACAAAAAGCGCACAACGCAACGAAGTTTTCACTTCAAAAAGCATACTCGCATGGACCTAATAATAACGGTTTTCACAAAACAGTTTTACATGAAACCACTCACCAACACAAACACAGTAATAAACTTGTTCAACCATGATTAGGTTTGAATAAAAAATGAAGTAAGTAATACTAACTTGAGAGTGAATTTTAATTGGCATTGAGGTACACTTTGCAGGCCTGCCATTGGGCCTGCAAGGACGAAACTATATGCGGATGCTCCATTTTTCCTGTACTTCACTCCCCGTACGCATTTTCAAAAATATTTCTTATCCTACGTCATAATTAAATCTGTATGTCAAGTTTTGAGCTATGCTATGATAAATCAGTGATCGAAGTTATTTTTCAAGGTGTGTTAAGTTAAGTTTTATTAAGTTATAGTTAGGTAATTACAGTCTAAAAGCAAAAATCATAATTTCACATGATACAGCAACGAGTCGCTTACAAATGGATCTACAATACTGAAAAGAGATTCTATCTCCGTACTAGGGTATATACTTTAATATAAAGACTGTATGTGTAAACGAAAAAATATGAAATAATATTGAAGTTGCTTTACCATACAAAGGTTCCAACCCTCGTTCTTTCTGATCATCCCACCTTTGCGTTCACACGAAAGAGAAACGACTTTCAACAAACGATTCAGACGACATTTTCGCAAATGATGCAGGAAATACTCAAAGAACCTTGTCATATAAAATAATGAAGGCTGGAATTACCTTTCGTAGAAAGTGTTTTTTGATATAAAAATGGTATTTGATGTTGTTTCTTTGAATTTTCGAAGAATAATGATCGATATAAACAAAAACTGCGCGTTCATTATAATGTATTGCTACATCCGTTGGTGAGGTATTACATTTCATTTTAATGATTTTGTTTTTGGGAATATTTGATTGATAAGTTACTCGTACTTAGATCTCGGTGAGGCCCAGCGATTACGGAGGTTAAGCAACTTTCGCAAGGGTCGGGTCATGGGATGGGTGAACAAAAATTTATTAACTCGAGCTCCTCCGGCTTCGGAAGGCACGTTAAGCCGTTGGTCTCGGCTGCATTTGCAGTCGTTAACACCAATCCGCATTGGGCCCGCGTGGTGGGTTATGGCCCGTCCTCCTTATCCACCCATAAGGGAGGCCTGTGCCCCTGCAGTGGGGACATTAAAAATGGCTGATGGACACACTTAGATCTCAGCACGTAAATCTCAGTGATATTCTTTAATCTAAAAACAAAAGTTTTTCATGATCAAACTTAGTGCGTCTGCGACAAATTCTACGACAAATTTTAGTTAGAAGTTATGAAAATGATGGTGTTAGCAATTTATACAAAATAATATAACAACAAAATAATATAAACAAACGGCTGTGATTTGTTAACGATAAAGTGTTAGTAGTAGCATGTAGAGGAGCTCGGTGGCGCAGTGGTTTAGCGCCTGGCCTAGCGATTGCGTAAGTTAAGCAACGTTCGCAAGGGTCGGTCATGGGATGGGTGACCAAAAATTTACTATCGCGAACTCCTCCGTGCTTCGGAAGGCACGTTAAGCCGTTGGTCCCGGCTGCATTTGCAGTCGTTAATACCCACCAATCCGCATTGGGCCCGCGTGGTGGGTTATGGCCCGTCCTCCTTATCCACCCATAAGGAAGGCCTGTGCCCCAGCAGTGGGGACATCAAAAATGGCTGATGGACAAAGTGTTAGTTCCAAGCAAAACCAACTTTAAAGAGAAGATCCAAAATTTGGATCAACTCTACAATAATTGAATCCATTCAGAGCGTTCACAGTACAAGCCCCAATATTGCCATCATTACCACCCTATTGAATAGCATGCAAAACATGCATTGACCAACATTTCCCGGCCATCTCAAAACAATTACATATTCTGGTCAGTCGCATGCTAAAAAGTCACGCTCGGCTGGCTTCTCCTTATGCGCTCAGCGGATTTCGTAATATAAATATAATAAAAATTCGAGTAGGAGATTCAACAGGGTTGAACTTAGGAAAAATATATCTGATATACTGAAATGACTGAACTATTTAAATTGTGTATAGTGGGTCCACGAATTGCACAAGTGGAACTTGTGCGTCTATAATCTATGAGAGTCTAATGTACAGGCTACGATTTTAGTAAGCGAGTGGATCATGAAAGTTACCAAATCATTGTTTGTTGTACCAACTTGATAATAATCAAGTTGTTTTAAAAAATCTTGACAAGAACTTGTGCTGCACTTTTTCTTTTCATGTTAAGTACTTATTTTTTAAATATTTTATATATTGTTGTACTTGTTTATATGTACCACTATTAGGTATGTTTAAACTTACCATAATAACACTTGCATGATGAAATCGGAAACATTAAACAGTTCATAACACAACAAATCAAAAAGTAAAATCATTATGGCTAATAAGTACAAAAGTTTTCGAAGTATTTGACTGGTAATTGAAATACTAAGGGGCGGTAATAGGAAAACATGGTTTGCGCGGGCCATATCTTTATATAGAAAACGTAAACTTGTAGCCACCAAAAAAATCATAAGACAAGCTAAAGAGTTTATCTAGTTACTACAAACATTAAATAGCGTATAAACCTCACAGATGATTGTATAAAAAAAACAGAATTTCATCAAAAGCGTCGCGGGCCTGATTTTTGGCGTAAATAATAGCGTAAACGTATTGAATTCTACATAAAAATACACTTTGACGTTCTGTTTAGTTGTTCCAATAACTTTTTTTCAATAAAGATAATTGTGCTAAAGATAATGATGAAAAAACAACGAAAAACATCAAAAAAAGTGCAGAAGTGGGGTTATTTTCCATACTCTTTACACTTAAAGAAAAACACAGAGACAAATGATTTCGCATAACGGAGCCTTAACAAACCTTTCAATAAAATGTTCTAGTAAAAAAAGAATTGCACATTTTATTACACCTAGAGATGTGCCGGGTGGGAATATTCCCGGAAATATTGGGAATATTCCCTGCAACGGCACATCTTTAATTACACCTCACAATGCTACATGATTAATAATTATTTTGCTTTCAATACCCTAAAAACCAAAATACAAAACATATCCCAATGCCCTATGTCCCTTAGTCCGACCCCGGAAGTCAGCATTTCACGATCGCGGCAAGAGAAAATACGTTTCGGATTGTACGTAATTAGGTTGTGGGAAGCCTTTCAGCTTTGTTAGAAGTCTGTTTTGTTCGTATGTTCTTTGGCTCTGCAACGTCAACCAAATCCTGGATTTATGGAGGACTGTCTCTTGGAGTAACTGAAAATAATGTGGGACATGCATTTTTAATGTTACATTGTCATAAGATGTGGTTTATCCTTTCTAATGTAGTTTTTCTTTGTTGCGATTGCAGAAGCGACTTTCTCAAAGACTAGTGACTGATAATTTTGTAATCTCAATTTGTTGTGGTTCTTCTTTATTGTGCAGTTTTTAGGGTTCCGTAGCCTAAATGGCAAAAAACGGAACCCTTATAGATTCGTCATGTCTGTCTGTCTGTCTGTCTGTCTGTCTGTCTGTCTGTCTGTCTGTCTGTCCGTATGTCACAGCCACTTTATTCCGAAAGTATTTAGACTACACAGTTGAAACTTGGTAGGTAGATGTATTCTGTTAACCGCTTAACGAATTTAATACAAAAATAAGAAAAATAAAAGATTAAGGGGGGGCTCCCCATACATGGAACTGAAACTGAAATACATGGAACTGAAACTGAAAAAATTTTTTTTCTTCAAACCAACACGTGTTGGGTATCTATAGATAGGTCTTTAAAAATGACATTAAGGTTTCTAAGACAACTTTTTCTCAAAGTCAACCGTTTGAAAGATATTCATCGCCAAAGTGATAAAATGTGTGTCCCCCCCCCTTTAACTTTTGAAATAAGAAAGTGAAAAATCTAAAAAAAATATATGCTGTAGATCTTAATAAACACTTTCAACCAAAATTGGTTTGAACGAGATATAGTAATTAGTTTTCGAGATATAGCACATTTTCCAAAACCGCAAATATAACTTTGTCATTCATACCAACACTGTGAAAAACAAAGTTATTTTTACAGACGAAAAATGATAGGTGGTATTAAATACGGTATGGTAAGGTAACTACGGAACCCTATGGCGCGTGGCCCGACACGCACTTGGCCGGTTTTTTAACATTGATAATGTTTATGTTTTCGTGATCAAGTATAGTTGTCCAACTTATGAAATTGTGACATTTACCTGTAGTTTCGCGGATATGAGTTGTACGCAAATGTGTCATAATGTCAAAATGTGCGTCTGCCGAAGGGTTTCAAAGTGTAATTTGAATTCTCAAAATCAGTCGTCATTTACCAAAATTTGTCGACATTTCAAAAATTTTTCGCCGACTTGGATTGAGAATGTCCCAATAACTTTTATTGAGCTCTTCAAGAAAGCTCAAAAAAGTTATTCGAGAATCAAGAAACGGAAAAAAATTGGTTCTCAGGTTTAAATTAAGCTACAGTTTGAGCCATCTTAGGACGCGGGCGGACAAAAACTGTAGGCTGTAGCGGGTCCTACAGCCTACAGTTCCCTTTATCGTCAGTACGTTACAGAATGAATTCTTATTAATTATGTATGGAGCCTATGCGGCATTGATAACAGCGCTATCAATATAATTCCGCCACTAGATTTTTCTAAATTACATTTTAATACCTTTACTAGTCGCACGTGGCTCTGTACATTTATTTTTTTGGTTTGATTGCCGAAGTTATTTTTTAGAAAAAGTGCGAGCATATGTCAGATTGTCTGTCTATGTGTAAACTAGATATGAAGCAAAAAACCGGCCAAGTGCGAGTCGGACTCGCGCACGAAGGGTTCCGTACCAAAAAACGGCAAAAAAATCACGTTTATTGTATGGGAACCCCCATTTAATATTTATTTTATTCTGATTTTAGTATTTATTATTATAGCGGCATCAGAAATACATCATCTGTGAAAATTTCAACTGTCTACCTGTTGTCGTTATTAATATCGAGCAAAAAACGGCAAAAAATACACGTTTGTTATATGGGAGCCCCCCTTAAATATTTATTTTATTCTGTTTTTAGTATTCGTTGTTGTAGCGGCAACAGAAATACATCATCTGTGAAAATTTTAGCTGTCTAGCTATCACGGTTCATGAGATACAGCCTGGTGACAGACAGACAGACAGACAGACAGCGGAGGCTTAGTAATAGGGTCCCGTTTTTACCCTGTGGGTACGGAACCCTAAAAAAATACTAAAAGACCAAAAGAGCGGAAAACCTGTACCTATTAAAGGATACCAAAACCACCAAAACACTCTATAGTACTCTATACCTACCTACTTCATTCAAGTTGTATATCTCTTCGTGTACCTGTCATTCATACTGATCGCCAGTTAGATCTCTAGCACATATTCACACGCTTTGTGAGAGTCGATCCAAAAGCCCATGTTGTTGTATGGTACATCGCGCAGCCATTTTGAAGTGATTGCAACGAGGCATTCTAGGCCAGCGGCAAAATGGATTTAGATGAATACACGGGGACATATTAGGAACTAAAACGCTCAGTTTTTTTTTCTATACATGTAAAGAGTAAGGAAAATAACCTCACTTCTGCCTTTTTCAATGTTTTTCATTGTTATTTCCATCATTATCATTATCACAATTATGTTTCTTGAATAAAAGTAATTGAATCAATTTCACAGTACCTATGTTAAAGTGTATTTAAAGGTATAAATCAATACGTTTTCGCTATTATTTACGCCTAAAAGATGAACTTACGCATACGCTTTTGCTGATTTTCTAATATTTTTTTACAATCATCTGTGAGTCTTATACGCAATTTAATACTTGTAGCAACTAGAAAATCTCTTAAGCTTGTCGTATGTTTTTTTTGTGGTTATAATTACGTTTTCTATATAAAAAGTCTATATAAAACCTCCCACACAATTTTTTCATACTACTGTCCCTTAAAAATACAAACGATTAGGTTAGGGCTGAGATGATTATAGTATTTAAGACGTACGAAGTTGCGCTCGTTTTTAGGTGGATATTCGAAACTCGCACTAAGCGGTTTGCTTCTTATTTCATCATTCATAATACCGCTTGAGAGTGGAACTCCTTGCCTGAGTCTGTGTTGCCTTATAGGTGCAATTGGGGGCTTTGTCACGAGTGAATAGATATCTTCTAGGCAAGCTCGTCTTATCGTAGATCGCATCATCGCTTACCATCAGGCGTGATAGTGGTCAAGCGCTTACCTATCTGCCAACAAAGTAACTTATACATAAATTTAATCAAAGAAATAATGTCATTGTATAATCACACACATGATATTACATTGTGACTACGCTCATCGTCTTGTTATCAATTTACTTTCACTTTTCACAACGTTCAATTAGCATTTAGTTCTTAGCATTTATCAGTTAAAAATTGTTGCAAATTCAACGGATACTAGCGCGGTTTTATTGAAAGTAATTTAATAATTCTTTGATATTAAGTTAGATTTTTTATTTTCCCGAAGATTCGGCACCTTTGTAGCTGCCGTGGTCACGGGAGACGGGTGGTCTTTCATCCCGAAACTTCGGAAATAAAAAATCTAACGTATTAGTCTAACTAGCGACCGCCCGTGATTTCACCCACGTGGTTCCCGTTCCCGTGGTAATATCGGGATAAAAAGTACTTTATGTTTTAATTTAGGCTATCTACTTTCTGGGTACCAAATTTCAACCAAATCCGTTCAGTAGTTTTTGCGTGATTGAGGAACAAACATCCAAACCCACAAACTTCACATTTATAATATAAGTAGGATCACATACCAGTATTTGTCTCAAATTGTTAGAAGGAGCTACTTTTTACCCGACTACGGCGAAGCCGAAACGGAGGGTATATGATTTTGACCTGTATGTATGTATATTGTATGTATGTATGATTGTAAATTCATCTGTTCCCTCATAGCTCCTAAACCACTTGTTATAATTTGTCAAATGAGGTATCGCTAGAAGCGTCTTAATCGTCCAATGAACACAGGCTATATGACGTCACATTAAATTGAATGTGGCGCCCTCTAGAGGAGTTAAAGACATGAACTAAAAAAAAATATTTTTAATAATGCCGTGTTGGGTACCAAATGAAAGGGCTTAATGAGCACTTTTCAAATATATATTGTTAGCTTTTGCCCGTGGCTTTGCTTGCTTTCACCCTATTGACAACTCCAAAATATTTAAAATAAAAAAGAAGTTTTAAAACTAAAACCCGACTACGAAAAAATCGTGCTCTAAAAAGTAAGAAACAAGAAAATATACGCGTCCAAAATTCAATAAAAAGGATAACCGTAGTCGCATGCCACTTTGTCCTAGACACGCACGACACGAATCATAGAAATAGAATGTCAAAGAACAACAATGTCAATAAACAGGTGATCCGAAAACGAATGCATACATTTTATATGAGACTAGCTTCTGCCCGCGACTTCGTCCGCGTGGATGTTAGAGAAAATCCTTAGAGAACCTTCAACCAGGATCTGACCAGTCATTTTTACGTTTCCAGTTCCGGTTCCCGTTCTATTCCCGTCCGTTCCCGTCCCTTTCCTGTCCCGTTCTCGTACCCCTTCCAATGCCATTCCCGTTCCCGTCCCGTTACCATCCCGCTCTCGTTCCCGTTCCCGTACCGTTCTCGTCCCGTTCCGTTCCCGTTTCTTTTCCCGTTTCATTCCCGTTCCGTTTCCGTTCCGTTCCCATTCCGTCCCATTCCGTTCTTGTTCCCGTTCCGTACCCGTCCCGTACCCCTTCCGGTTCCCGTTCCTGTTCCCGTTCCCATCCCCGTCCGGTTCCGTTCCGTTCCCGTCCCCGTCTCGTCCCGTTCCCGTTCCCGTCCGGTTCCCGTTCCCGTTCCATTCCCATTCCCGTTCCCGTTCCCGTTCCCGTTCCCGTTCCCGTTCCCGTTCCCGTTCCCGTTCCCGTTCCCGTTCCCGTTCCCGTTCCCGTTCCCGTTCCCGTTACCGTCCCGTTCTCGTCCCATTCCGTTCCCATTCCGTTCCCGATCCTTTCCCCTCCGTTCCCGTGCCGTTCCTTTACCGTTCTCGTCCCGTTTTCATTCCCGTTCCGTTCCTGTATCGTTCCCGTTTCGTTCCCGTTCCATTTCCATTCCGTTCCGTCCCTTTCCGTTCCCGTTTCGTTCCCGTTCGCGTCCCATTCCTGTCCCGTACTCCTTACTCTTCCGTTCCTTTTCCCGGTACCGTTCCCGTCCCGTTCCTATCCCTTTCTCTTTCCCGTTCCATTCCCGGTCCTTTCCCGTTTCGTTCCCGTTCTCATTCCGTTCCATTTCCGTTCCCGTTTTTTTCCCGTTCCCTTCCCGTTCCGTTTCCGTTCCGGCCCGTTCCGTTCTCGTCCCGTTCTCGTCCTGTTTCCGTTCCCGTTCCTGTTCCTGTGCCCGTGTCGGTGCCCGTGCCTGTTCTCGTTCCCGTTACCTGGATGTGCATATCCAGGTACAGGTCCATGATGTGTCATGCCCACCGTGTTGTACTTCAAAATAAATCTCATTTTCGTAATCACCATCCCATAAAACCTCAAGAACGACCTCCACATCGATTTTTATGTTTACTCACCCCATTTACCCTTTTACCCTTACCTCTAAGGGGTTGATTTTCAAAATCACAAAATATATGTTTGCTTATTTATTTTTAGACGTGCTCCTACGAAGTTTAAAGTTGTAATGTCCATTTAACTTTATTTTTCCATACAAAATTCGAACCCCATTTTCGCCCCTTGAGGAGTCAAATCATGTCCACCGTATTGGACTTCAAAATAAATGTCATTTTTGCAATCGTCATCCCAGAAAACCCCAATAACGACATCCGAATCTATTTTTAGGTTTACTCACCCCATTTACCCCTAAGGAGTTTACTTTCAAAATCACAAAATATGTTAGCTTATTTATTTTTAGACGTGCTCCTACGAAGTTTAAAGTTGTAATGTCCATTTAATATTATTTTTCCATACAAAATTTGAACCCCATTTTCACCCCTTGAGGGGTCAAATCATGTCCACCGTTTTGGACTTCAAAATAAATGTCATTTTTGCAATCCTCATCCCAGAAAACCCCAATAACGACATCCATATCTATTTGTAGGTTTATTTACCCCTTTTCACCCCCATTTCATCCCCGTAGGGGTTGAAATACTAACAATAACAATATACGTTGCGTTAGATTTCCATCCATAAGCATAAAATATATATTTAGCAATTTTGACTTCGAAAATAAAGGATTTTCTTCATTACACAACTTCATCCCCCTTTTGACCCCTTCGGGGGTAGAATTTTGAAAAACGCTGAGGTCCGTTTAGGCGTCTGTTTAGGCTGATGATTGAAAATTAATAAATTAATTTTCAATCATCAGCCTAAACACAAAATTTAACGATCCTAGCTTCAAAACTGAGGGACTTTCATACAAACTTTCATCCCTTATTTCATCCCCTTAGGGATATAATTATCAAAAATCCTTCCTTAGTGGATGCCTACACTGTTTAAGGTATCTGTGTGCAAAATTTCAAGTCTCTAGGTCCAGCGGTTTGGGCTGTGCGTTGATAGATCAGTCAGTCAGTCAGTCAGTCAGTCATTCAGTCATTCAGTTTACGATTTTATATATTAAGATACGTAAAATATGTCTTAGATTCATAAAATATGACTATTTACGGCAAAAGAAATTAATAAACTATGTTACTGTTTCCTTCGCCGATAAAAGAATAAATGTAGATAAATTTAGTTTTAGAGAAGTGTGTGGCAATATCTTATTTACCTGTGAAAAGTGTGATTACTTGGATTATTTCTTTTTGTCACATCACAATTACTTAGAACACAAGACACCATGGCTCCACGATATCTTTATTTTAAATTATAATTAAGATTTACAAATATTTTAAACAAACTGTGATTGCTCATTTGCTAGGCGGGACGCTAGGGGCTCTTACTGTAAATAATGTTGACACATGTCACTTGATCCTTTGTCTCTTTTTTACATAGACCGTGTTCGTATGATGTTAACTTCTCTTTTCCACGCTTTGTTGGTCTTCTTGAACGCAGCGAAAAATTTTCTATGTCTATGACACGAACAATAGGCTGGAGGTGGCATGCGACTACGGTTATCCTCTTTATTGAATTTTGGACTCGAATATTTTCTTGTTTCTTACTTTTTAGAGCACGATTTTTATTAATGATACCAATCAACTAAAAATGTTAAACGGTATAATATTTTTAGGTTTTTTTGATAGCAAAGGATTTTATTTTAAATTATCAAAGACAACAATAATCTAAATATAAATGAAAACAATTGAAAGTGTCGTTTTTCTCATAACGGATTAGCGTGTGTACCCACTGAGCGAGTGGCCGGATCGGATCACGTCGCGTCACTTGGAAAATTCGATAAAAACCGTCCACTCGCCATGTTGACATTGCAAAGAGGTCGCTGTCAGGACAACATTGACGTAGGCGAATTTGTTTGTTTGTTTAGATTTCACATTATCCCTTTTTTGAAATTTTAGTAAATTTTTAGACAGAGTTTTCATATAAAGAAAAAAGTTTGGGACTTATGTTGGTACCCTTGTTCGATAATGTTTTTCATGCATTGATAATCAATAAGAGTTAGTTTCAACTAGAACTCATTCATTCAGAAATGTGCAAGTCTTTGTAGCTCTATTTACAAAGTTCTTCAAAACCATATTATGGAAAATCAATAAACCAAACATTGAAAGTTATAAACATAATAAATTGAAGTTCAAAATAAAAACTTTTTGTTGTGTCGTCGTTGTTTAAAATTTCTAGTACACAAATTATTTAGCTACTTTGGGATAAATATGTTTTCTTAACCGCACAACTTAAATTCTTATTTTGCTGCAGGACCGTGGAGGCTGGTCGCAATGGAGCGAGTGGTCTCTCTGCTCGAGGACGTGTGACGGCGGCGTGTCGCGACAGCTTCGGACGTGCTCGTCACCGGCCGGCTGCCGCGGGGAGCCGGTGCGATACAAGATCTGTAACATGCAAGTGAGTATGCTCTCTTATCATTATCATGAGCCATTTAATGTCTTTATTGCTGGGACACAAGCCTTGTGGTCTCTCTGCTCGAGGACATGCGACTGCGGCGTGTTGCGACAGCTTCGGACGTGCTCGTTGCCGGCCGGCTGCCGTCGGGAGCCGGTGCGGTACAAGATCTATAACATGCAAGTGAGTATTCTCCCTTATCATTAACATGAAATGATAAGACCATTTAACGTCCTCACTGCTGGGACACAAGCCTTCTTAGGCTGCGTTTCCACCCTCTGGTGGATGCGAGGATGCGTAGTGAGGGATGTGTTTGTAAAAAACAAATAGAATCGCTTCATTTACTTCGACTTGGTCAGCACAGCTCTGGTGAAAACGGCTTAGCGGAGCGAGGTTTTTTTACATAGAAAACGAGAGATGTGTCCGAGGAATGTGTGTTAGGAATGTGGGCGAGAGAGGTGTGCTATGGACGGAGGCAAGCGACAAACTGTTAGCAGTCAGTTTAGTGATTAAGCATCTGAAAAGCCCCTACACATCCTCGCACGCTCATCACTGCGGACCGTTTCACAGCTTCGCTACACATCCTTGCTCCGCTCATCTTCGTAGCACATATCTCTGGTGGAAACGCAGCCTATGGTCAAATATCTGCATTCAGTGAATGACGGTTCTATCGATTTTGGTATAGTTTTTCGTGTTTCAAATAAACAATAACTTAAAAGTATGGGTAGTTATGTTTGTCATCTTTGGTACTCAAAGTTTTGAACAGTATAAAAGACTTTTAGACGAAGCCAGATGTTTCCGATTGAGTACTGCCCTAAACTTTAAGAATACTTATGCAGTGCTTATAAACGGAGCTAGATTAAAATAAAACCGGTCAAGAGCGAGTCGGACTCGCGCACCGAGGGTTCCGTACCATCATAATTGCACCATCAAACCACACTGCAGAGTAGCATGATAAAATTAGTATTGCAGTTTTAGGTCAGCGCTATCTCTTGACCGATAGTGGAACTAATGCTAACTTTTTTAGAAATTTGATAATTTTTAAAAAAGTGTGCTATATTGAGACATTGTTTTATTTTTCCTGTAATCTTTATTTAAACTGCTATCACATAGAATTATTACAGATTTTTCTCTTTGCAAACTTCGGAGATAAGGATTTTTACATTATTCATTATAAGTATGCGGCCTAAAACAAAAAAAATATATTGAAAACGTGCAAATGGCGCTCTTTTATATGATACCCCACATGCCCTAGTAGCTCCACTTCACTTTTTTAAGACCCCTTTTCAGTCCCTGTTGTAAAAAAGGTATTTATTTTTTATTTATTTCTTATTTGCAAAATAGTTGTGCAAATGCCATCTAAACTATTCCAAATCTCAAGTTGATACCATTAGTAGTTTTCGAGATATCCAGCAGTGACAGACAGACAGACAGACTGAGTCACACCATAAGGGTTCCTTTTTACCATTTTGGTACGGAACCCTAAAAAGGAACATCAGCACAAACCGTTGTAATCAATTTTCCAGTGACTGTACAAATAGTGTGTTAACAGCACAGAACGGTGTAACAAGTGCAATCAAACTGTCTCAGCCGTCGCGACTGGGACGTAATTGGTTCAGTGTGTACTATTCGAGGACATAGGAACGGGAAGTCCGTTTGAATGTTTTTTAAGTTTGACATTTTTTTTAATCTGGCTCGAAGGACCAAAGAGTTTAATTAATGATTCTTCTTCTTATTTTTGTTTTGGCAATCTACTTTCCTCGTGGAAGTAATTTTTGCCAGTGTCAAGTGTTGAATATTTCAGTGATAGATTGTTTCAGTTACATTAAAATGCGGGTGCATGCTTGGAGCATTTGGCACCAAGTATATCAAGACAGTTTACTTGGTCAGTAAGTTCTGCCGAGGTAGCCACCACTACAGTAAAAGTCTCGGCTTCACACAATCAAGATCGCGCCTATTTCAATTATCCCACATATTGTTCAGTTGCGTAGACACTTGTACCACAAAACTGCACCAATTTTAAGACACAATATCCACTATGAATCAATTTGCAAATAATTAAAATAGACACCGAAACGAACTTGACAAATGGCGCCAAAAAACTCTAATTAATGATTTTTGGCTAACATTTGTCGATTTCAAAGAGAAGATAAATAGATTTGTTGTTGAGACATGCATACAAGTTTAGTCTCGTAGGTATTAGAAATACGCCATTAGTTGGATATTTAGCTTCTACTATTGTCCATTACGTAAGCCCAAAAAATATACACATTCATTTCACTTCCAGAAATGAAATATCTCGAATATTGAATAAAATACTCGAACAAGTTTTTCAAATAAACTAACTTCTGAGTCTAGAAAGAGGAAATACAATTCTTGTCAACGTCACTTTTAATAAAGCGAATTTGCCGGTTCTCAGTGAGGTGGGTGTTAAATTATTCCCCGTTACCGGTTCGCCGTTAAAACTTCCCGAACTAAACAGGAAGTGGAACCTTCCATTTTAACATTGGGAGAAACTTTTTTGAGATCTTTGAAGATTTAGTCTTTGAGAATCGGTAACTTTGGTGGGAATTATTAAGTCATCCAGTCACGAAAACTGTTAATGAGATTTGATTGTTTTCATAAACATGTTGTGTTGGACGGATTTTCAAGTACCTTACCGCTGCAAATAATTCCTGTTGACTTAAATTAAAACTTACTCGTGGCTCAGCAACCCAAAGTGTGTCTTGGCCTCCGATACTAGAGCTCGCCATCTATCTCGATCTTTTGCTGTTTCACACCAGTCCCCAGTATCGAGCTCACGTAGATTGGCCTCCACCACGTCTCTCCATCGGTAGCGGGGGCGTCTGACCGGGCGTCGGCCAGTTGCTTGACCGAGATTGGCTCTTTTGGCGCTCCTCTCCAATCCCATTATTTCGACGTGACCAAGCCATCGGAGTCTGTGTGCCTTCGATTCTCCAATGATATTAGGCCCAGCAAGGAGATGTCCTACTTACATAGAACAACTTAAATTAAAAACGTTAATAAATGATCACAAAAGATGGAATCATGTATTTAGGAGTAAAATGTATTATGTGACTGCACTGACTTCAGTGACTTTTTTATCAGCTTATAAAAGCCTTTTCCAGCTCGTTGTCATCTCATAAAGTGTAAAGTAATAAAATTGAAAATGTTAAAGCCCACTTTACTCGAAATCCTCAACCAATAAAGTGGCTATCTTACCCTAACTAACGTAGTACCGTGTCAAGCTAAAATGGCTGAAATTCAAATGATAAAAGTGCTATTTTTTTCATTTACTAGTGAATGACATGCTCAACAAAAATGAACTCATAGCCGTGTCACGTATGCTTTATTAAATAAAAACAGTAGATGTGCCAAGAATTTCAGAAATATTATATACAAAATAAGAAAATGCAATTCTCACAGAAAAGACGACGCAAGACGACGCACTAGAATGCAATACAAGGCAGGTTTCATTTTTCAAAACCAGTTATTTAGTAAAGACGCAGTTACTTTATTATTCATAGGTAATCAAAAGCTGAAATAATTAAATTCAATCAATATTTTATACAAGCTTTACTGGCATACTATCCCCGTCCGTCAATTGGTAATGCGCCTGGCGGCCATGATTTTAACCTCAAAAACTAAAAACAAATTGAATTGAAAATAATAATAGCGAACATGCATAACTCACCGATTTTGATAAATTTGAGCTTGATCGCTGCGGACACGTATAAAAACATGATGGAACAGAAAAATAAAAAATAAAATGTATTGCTTTAGTTTTATCACACAAGGGAAAATAACGAATTTTATTTTTCGTTTTCGGATATAATGCACTTATCAGTCGGATAGAACATCAAATAAGAAATAATATTTTGTATTACACATATGTACTTAAACGCAATATTTAGGGAGATATTTGAAAATTCTTGGCTAACTCCATACTAATGCACTGAAACGTGACATGAGTGACGTCACAAATGTTGACCTTTTTGTATAGAGCGTTTTCGGCGGGTGCTGCTGCGTGCTAACTTCAAGTAACTATATCATGAGAAAAAAACACAAGAGAAAAGTTTTAATATTACAGTTGATTTTCTCACGCATTATACTTTTGATTTTCATACAAAAAAAATTGATGCATGTTCCCACAGAACAAAGAAAAATTTTCTATGTTCTGTGCATGTTCCCTATTCAATAATTAATATATTAGATGACCTATTAGAATTTTCTTGTTTCATGACATTTTTTGTTGCGAATCACGTCGACGTGGATGTTAATGTGACAGGGTTCCAGCGCATTACCAATTGACGGGGATAATATCAAAAAACATTTATAGAATTTATTTTATTAAGGCTCAGTAAAATATAATTAATTATAGTAGTAGGCAAAAGTGCTTAAAGTGACAACTTTAGCACTTCTTGCACTTTTTGCTAAGGTTAATGTTTGTAAATGAAATATGGTAATTGTTTACACATGTGAATTTTCGATACATTATGCACTTATCGAGGTACTTTTTTTTGGGCGTCGCACTTTGAGTTATTCTGTGGTAAGACTAGGTATTTGTTACGGACAGCTTCAATCGCGTGAAACTAGTGAAAAAAGTAGGGTAGTAATGATTTGAGTTTTGTAAACTACCTAAGTTAAGTAGAAAATGTAAGTTTTTGTATTAGTGGATATTTGCTATCGTACAAAATGTTACCTTAGGGACGTGTGATCGTAGGAAATGTTGTAAGCTCGCACGGCCCAATTCGTTATAACCACAATATATGGGCATTTAAGAAGAAAGTGTTTCATTCTGTTCCTGCTTGGCGAATCATCCTATGGTGCAGTGTTGAGGTTACCGACATCGGTAACAGTATTAGTACAGATACCGGCACAGATAGAGGCAAGATAAAGATGAGACAAACGATGCGCCGAGTTTAGTATTTATAGCTGCTACGCATGTTTTGTCTCATCTTTCTCTTGCCTGTATCTGTAGCATTGACCTGCATATATTTACACTGGACTGGCTTATGTCAAACTGTTTTTGTGCCTATTTGATTACCACCATTTTCGCGCTGTAGGACGTAGCGTGCGTACATGGTACTAAATCTAGTGATGTGGTTATGTCAACGCAAATAACAATAGCCCTTTATACAACTTAAAACTTCCATTTAAACTTGACACAAGCACACGTCGTAGGCACAGAAACTTTGCTGTCAAATCATACAGACAGCCAATCCAGTTAAAATAAAAAAAAAATCATGTCAGTGATCTGTAGTGATGTTTCAGTAACTTGTAACGGATGTAGCTAGAAAAAAATAGAAAATATATAGGTTCATTTATCAATATGTTTAAAAGTAACATCATTTTGTCAAAATATCGAAGTTCCACTTTTATATACTCGTACATTAGGAAACAAGGTTTGAACATCCCAAATAATAGAAGCAAAGCTGTTTCTTTTTATAACATTTTCCTTGAAAACTTTCACGCAATATCATTCGAATCCAAGTTCATTTCAGCCGTTGAGCTCCAGCGAACTAGGAAACGTTATATAAAAATACAACAATGTCATTCTCCAAGTATTTCAAACTTAGTATTGGAGTTTGAAGCGAGGCGCAGTCTACATGAATAACTTGCGAACTATCACTCATACTTCCAGTATTCTAAAATCTTTTCCAACAATTTACATTTGTGATAAGTTACGAAGTTCCGTGAAAGTTTGCGCATCTAGACTTTGAATAGTTCTGAGTAATAGCACATCTTGGACACTCACGATAAAATGTATATTACTATGAGACAAATAGCTTCGGAAATTTCCTAGATCGTTTAGGGGTGTTATTTTGCCTTCAATTCACTTAAAAATATTGCGTTAAGCAAAGCAATGATGTTGTGATACCTACCTATTCATTGAATTTTTACACTTGAGCTTTTAGAAGTCGCGATTGCAGCTATCAAACAGTTACACTCAATTGCTGCAGCTGTCAGGTTTCAGCTGCCTGTCACGTTAATGCAGCACACTAGCGCCAAAAGTGGCCACATTTAGCAATAAAACTCTATTAAACTAAACGACATGCTATAAAAATATTTTAAGCGATAAAAAAGTACCACAAAGATTCTTAGGAGTGCACTAAGTATAAGAACACAATTCACAATTTCGTTTTTATTGAAGCACTATGTTTTTAGGGTTCCGTACCAAAATGGTAAAAAAGGAACCCTTATGGTGTGACTCAGTCTGTCTGTCTGCCTGTCACAGATGGATATCTCGAGAACTACTAATGGTATCAACTTGAAATTTGGTATAGTTTAAGATGACATTTGCCCAACTATTTTGCAAATAAGAAATAAATAAAAAAAATAATATCTCTTTTAAAACAGGGACTGAAAAGGGGTCTTAAAAATTTTAAGTCGGGCTAATAGGGCATGTGGGATATCATATGAAACAACGCCGTTTGCACGTTTTCAGTCATTATTTTTGTTTTAAGCCGCATAGTCGTCGACTTATGATGAAAACCGTAAAAAAAAATACCGTTCCCCCCCTTATCTCCGAAGTTTGCAAAGGAAAAAATCTGAAATATTCTATGTGACAGCCGTTTATATAAAGATTACAGGAAAAATAAAACGATGTCTCAATATAGCACATATTTTTAGACATTATCAAATTTCTAAAAAGTTAACATTAGTTCCACTATCGGTCAAGAGATGGCGCTGACCTAAAACTGCAATACTAATTTTATTATTCTACTCTGCAGTGTGGTTTGATGGTGCAATTATGATGGTACGGAACCCTCGGTGCGCGAGTCCGACTCGCTTTTGACCGGTTTTTTTTCTATTGGCTGCGCTAGTGTGCTGTATAAACCTGTTAAACCCCCCACCTACAGGACTTATAGCCAACGCAGCTCAACTTCCTTAGTTCCTTAATTCCCTGTTTGTTGATAATTCAAACTAAGTACTTAGTAGTTTTTTTTTATTAAAAAGTAATTTCTAATGGCGGAAATACTGAAGGTAGAAGTGCACTTCGCCCTGAATCTCGATCTGGGACCAAGATAATACTCGGGTTGACTTTCTGTAGACGCTAATAAATCACAAAGATGGTTGAGTTTACTTTTCAATTTATTGCTCAAGCTAACTAAACACAAACCAAATAATCAGTAAACAGAACAAATGGTTTTAAACTCCCACAAAATCGATCATGCTATTAAGGACACATAACATGCCCGTCGCTTACAAGTTTGCACTTAGTTCGGACTCGAGTATAGGTTTAAATGACAATGCCAAGATTTGTATGGCGCCATGCCCCACCAGATTTTTTTCAGTTACACAAATGAATTATATGTCAGTTTATAGGTTATTATTTGTACTCTTGAAATTATAAAACACGAACTATGCTAAAGCTCAGAATTTTAAGTTATAAGGGTACAAACATACCATAAAAAACTTTTTATTTTACAATAACCCTGTTCTATTCTTAAGTTTTTTTGTATGGAAAGCATTTTTTTACATAACTAGTTAAAAAAATGTTACAATTTAAAGGGTGTCTTAAGATAATAGATACCTACACCTTGAAAAAAGTGATACATATTATCTAAAAATGAGGGTCATTGTGTGACAATAGCACCCTACTGTGAGTTTCCCCACAATGCATGAGCAATAATACCTAATAATGAATCCAAAATCCACATAGTGATGTGTAATGCAGAGCATTTTGCAAGAGCGAACGGAGTTTCAATGCATACGTGACGGGAACGGGATGGGAACAGAACGGGCACGGGGCGGCGACGTGCCGCCGACGGGGCTTTTCCCGTCCCGTGCACGCCACGTCGGCGTCGTGCCTCCGCTATGTATGCATGCTCCTATACATTTTGTATGAAACGATGTTTTTCCCGCACCGTGCCCGTCCCGTCCCCGTTTTGTTTCCGTCCGGTTCCCATCCCGTATACAGCGACCTTTACTCAAAATAGCAAAACAAAACACACTTTTTTTTTATTACAGAACCAATAAAGTACTCTTTTACTGATTATATTGACTTTTTCATGTTACACAAACATGTTTTTTTTAAACCGCGCCACTGATTCGTAAGCACCACCAATGATTATCAGCCAGCCAAGCAACACCATTGATATTTTCGATATTATCGACAAGTATTGCCTAATCCTCATACTTTTTTTGTTGAATGTTGAATGTTTTTTAATGTTGGCGAAACATGCGCTATGGACCCGCGGGCTGATTATCTAATTAGAAACCACCTAGCGACCAGTTGCAGTTCATAGATGATGATGATCCATTGCTACTTCTTAAAGGATTAAAAAAAAACATACCAAAGAAAAGTAGCAATGTATGTGGAATGAAACCGGTCGCTAAATAGTTTCTTTTTAGATAATCAAGGTGCCGGCATTATCTGAACATTTTAAGAACTATTTTTGTTAATAAAAATTGTTGGCAGCACTGATACATAAGACTTATAATGGGCGCCCGGAAACGGCATAAATTGCTAATAAAAACTAATAAATGTTCACTTTTTATCCGCTGCTTTGTTTGAATTTATAATTTGTTCTTAGTATTAGTAATTTTATTAAATATTTTTCATAAATATTTCATAACTGTAACTTGTAAGAATCCTTGGGGCAGGAATGGGCATTCTCATTTCCGAACTCGTAACTGCTGCAAAGTTATGCACTCCTGGTAGTGGAGTAATCGAACGCGCGAGTTCCCAAGGGAATATCGATCCTCAAACATAAATTAATATCATATGTATTAGGCAGCGAACTACTATGGAACAAGCATTCCGCTCAAAAAATAGCGCCACATTACAACCTACTGGGTGGGGGCTGAAAATACTGGCATTTAGTTATGCAGCACAAAGAGACTGAACACTGGTTGCGTAATAGCGATTATGGTCGCTATTATGCAATACTAGATAAGTATTTTCTAGGTATACTAAAACGAAATAATGCTTATGTTACGTTATCTTAGCACCTTTTTGCCTTCTTTGAGTCTTTTACACCATTTGACTACATAGGATGTCTCTTTTAATAAACTCACCAATCTCTTTAAAATTCAAATTGCAATTATAGCAAAGAAAGGTCTGTCACCAAACGCGTGGCTGGGCCCGACTAAATACTGTGCGAGATGTCACTTTTTAGAAAGAATGAAGTCCTTAAAGCTAAGTTAACATGGAAGTTCTTCAAAGCCTTTGTAAGAGTTTGGGTTCTGAACAAGACGTCATTTGTTTTGTCATCGTCTTTGACATGGTGAATCAATTCATAAGCAAAATCAACAGCCTCTTCTCACGATTGTACAATGGAATTTATTTGGTATTTTTTTTGCGTTTGTATAAAGATTGTTTGTATAAAAACTTTTACTTGGTGGTAGCTTGACTTGTTTAAAAACAGTCTGATTTACGTAATGCTTAGATTCCAAATTCCAAAAACATTTTAAAACTGTGGACTTATCTGAATCCTTGGTATTGATTGGTTGGTGAGCTCATATGTATATTAATATCTTAACACATACAGTACCAATTTCTCGCCTTCAATACGCAAGTTATCGGAATATTATGTACGCTTGTAACCACAAGCAATGCTTAGTAGCAAACTAATCCTATTGGGTAATAGTAGTTTGCCACTAATTGGGATAGTATAATATTATGTTCTATATCTTGCAAAATTGGCAAATCTGTATAATTATGTAAACTAAACTTTACATAAAACAAATAAATCAGGTAGTTTATTGCATTTGAATTATAGTCTTCAAAACACTTGATCACGTCTACGAAAAAAAATATCTTTAAAACCCTTTACACTTTACATATTCAAAACCAATCATCAAGATTAGCCAGCAAACTAAAATCTATGGAATAAGCATTCTGTTCAAAAAATGGCACCACATGAAAAGTACAACTAAGTGGATAGAGCTAAAAATGCTGGCATTTAATTATGCAGCACAAAGCGTCTGAATACTCGGTTGCTAATTAGCGACCATAATTTGTATACTCATAGATATTTTCTATACTTAAACCATAGACTTATTATATTACTTAAACGAAAAAATAAGATACGTTCTGCATTTTTTACTGCCTTCTTTGCATCTTTTAGACCATTTGACTATAAAGGACGTCATTTCTAATAAACTCTCTCTTTCTATCTTTTCTCTACAATACAAACTGCAATTTATTGAAAAGAACACTAACGTCAGTCACCGGGTGCGTGGCTGGCCCGACTAAAGCTGAGCGGGTTGTACTTTTTCGGCCCCATGGTACCATTTTTTAAGCAATATTTGTTTGCAATCACTTCCATAGATTTTAGTTCGCTGAGATAAGCGTTTCTTTTTTACGCACAAAGGGATAGTGCTTGGCTTTCATATCACCTTATGTTAAGTGACGATATGGCCGAAGGTGGAAGAGCACTACACCCGGAATCCTCATCACAGAGAAACTGGCTTTCTTACCTCTAGCGTAGGGTAGGTGGTAAATTCGAAATTGCGGTCTATTAATTTCACAATAAGAAAAATTTTCTTAATACAGGTATCTTTAAACGTGTGATTAATAGGTACGGTAGCTTGGCGGAAACGTTGAAATTTTTAGGTGGGTATGGTGTCTAATGTCTAACTGATTAGACTGATTTGAATGAATGTGTTAGGTATTGTTAAAATCCTTACATCACCCCAAGTGACACTGGCTATAGATTTAAAAAAACCGGTCAAGAGCGAGTCGGACTCGCGCACCTAGGGTTCCGTACAATCATAAATATATTTGGATATGTTACTTTAGTACAGTCTTTAAAAAAGTAGGATAAACGGCAGACAGGTGGAAGGGCGAACAGGCGGACAGTTAATTTACAAATCTTAACCACAGTTGCTTATGGTGACTGAAAAACGTTTCAGCCGCTCCACATTGCAAACTACTAAGTAGGAACTTATTCGTATTCTTATTCGCACGGCAAATAGTAGGTAATTTATATAAGAACCAGTCACCAATTATTACTGTAGTATTAGGTTGCGCCATCTCTTGACCGATAGTGGAACTATTTTAATTCGCAAGTCAGCATTCTTAGGTCACCGCCATCTGTTGACGGGTAGTGAAACTAAAGAATTCTTGTTTGTTTTTTGAATTTCTAAAAAAGTGTGTTATATTGAGACCTCGTTTTATTTTTCCTGTAATCTTTACGTAAACTACTATCACATAGAATTATTTCAGATTTTTCTCTTTGCAAACTTCGGAGATAAGGGGGGGGGAACGGTATTTTTTTTTACATTTTTCATCATAAGTCGAAAACTATGCGGCCTAAGAAAAAAGAAAAAAATGTTTTAAAATGTGCAAACAGCGCTCTTTCATATGATACCCCACACGCCCTAGTCACCTCACTTCAAATTTTTAAGACCCCTTTTCATTCCCTGTTGTAAAAAAAATATTTTTTTTTTATTTTTTTCTTATTTGCAAAATAGTTGGGCAAATGTCATCTTAAACTATTCCAAATTTCAAGTTGATACCATTAGTAGTTCTCGAGATATCCAGCTGTGACAGACAGACAGACTGAGTCACACCATAAGGGTTCCTTTTTTACCATTTTGGTACGGAACCCTAAAAACTCAATACGTCGACTGCATGATGCCATTTTGTAAAGTGAAAAATATATTTATTTTTCTTCAATTATTACAATTTAGGGTATCAAATGAAAGCCCATGATGAGCACATTCCAAAACTAGTGTTGCTAAAATGTACGATATAAAAAAAATATTGGATCTACTGAGAATGAAGGAAAAACACGACTGCCGAAAAACTTCTGCATCGGAATCTGCGGGTCCACTGCACTGCATTGTTTTGTATGGATTTCTATGGCACTGCATTGCCATTTCCGCGCCATCGAAATACATACAAAGTGACAAATGCCAACGCTGCCGACTGTCCGCGCCGTACGCTCCGATTCCGATGCAGTGGACGCGCAACTTTGGACTAAAATTGTTTTACAGAACTCATATACTATATATAGATATAGTATATGAGTAGTATAGTATATGGGTAGTATAGTAAATGGGTATATGGGTATAGATATAATATATAGTAAATAGATATACTGTGCATAGGCAAAGAATGGTCCCCTGACTGCAGTGACACTTCTTTTTTTTAACCTTTTTAGTTAGTTTTCTGGCAAGGCTTTTTTGTGTTTTTTATTAATTATATCCTCCATCCACCGTGTTTTTACCACCACATAGAATAGATAGATCCCTAATTCCGCGATAAACCAACATGAAAAGTGATTGACATCCCCAAAGCTGTCTCACTAATCGCCGAAACAACGGCAGCCATTTCTCAAATTGAAAAGATTGAGACGAGAACTCTAAAAAATAACGAGCAAATAAACTTCGCAAATGCCATCACTCATTGTCATTCCCCCCTCTCCCCCCTCAAAGTCTGAAAGGCGATTAAACTCCATAAGTGGCCCCTATACTTTTCTGGATTCGAATCGTCTGATTTTCTTCGATAACTATTCGCCAGTGAAACCAGATTTTGTACGTGAGCGCTCAGTTTGCGATCGACTTGCATATATTAGAATCTGGGGGCTGACTAAAAGCAATCGCGATTATTGGACGATGTCATCGTTCGACTTTCTTATCTCTAAACATTATTGCGAAAGGAACTTTGTCCGATAATCGTAGTTCAGTTTTTAGAGTAGGCCCTCTGGTAAAGTTTGGACTTTCTTTTATTTGAAGCACGGCACCGTCGACTTGTCCAATAAAATGACCTCAATGAAACCTACTTTACCGTCCTTTGGTCATAAAAGAAGGTGCATAATTTAATAAAGATCGGCAGTCTGTGACTTGATATTAACCAGATTCGTCAAGAACTTGCTGTAACTTGTGGTCCTGTTCTTGCTCCATGTAGAACTCATCATTCGCCATTTCTAGTTTTTGTCATAAAGTTTGGAAATTTTACAATGAGAATCTTGTTTAATATGTTAAACAATCTCACAATCCCGTCGTATAGGTTTTCTTTCCACTACAAGGTATTGGCTACGTCTTATAAAGTGGCCAATGTTCTTATACTGATCCCGTAATGCATGGGTATCAAACAGATTTTTCAAAAGGGCCATTTTTTAGTTAAGAGCGTGTTAGCAGTCCAGACTCAAAATCAAAAACTCAAACACAAACTAAATTAAAATCTTTAATTTCATACAAAGGTAATAAATATGAGTTATATTGAGCTTGAGGATCCAGATACCCGAGGTCTCATATTTTATTATCTTAAAATATGTAGTGGCATCGAATGCCGTCTAAAATCCTCACTTGATAGATTCCTGGGGCCCTACCGCCTAACTCAAAGCTTTAGCCAGAGCGATAGCAATGCTCTGTCCATCCTTGTCATATCAGTATATCAAGGACGGACAGTGCACTGCCGTCATAAACCAAAGCCAGAGTCAAAGCGATAGAGTTAGGCGGTACGGCAGCTGGTCGCAGACCGTATTGAGACAGCTTGTGGGCCAGATGCGGCCCGCAGGCCGTAACCTTGACGCCCCTGCCGTAATGGATCCAACTAAAAATGCTATATGAGGTTGGCGTTTTGAAGGTCGGACCTACACAAAAAGGTTAAATAATTTAAAAATCAAGTAAATCGAATGTCAAACATAGTCTGTATATCCTGCCCCCTACTCAAATGGCCACTTTTCTATTCGTTCGCTAACTTAAAGCTTAAAAATAAGGAATTAAACGATCAAATCACACGTCGCAAGTTTATGTACATCACAGACATTGTTGTATTGTATGAAATTGATAAGCCTACGACACGTAATTTTGGAGTTTATGGCTTATTTTTAATTTTTAAGTTAGCGAAGGAATAGAAAAGTGGCCAATTTGAGTAGCCACCCTGATCTTTTAGTAGGCCCTCTGACTCAAATTCATTCCTTCTTACAGCCTTGTCGCGCCAACGTCTCTTTGCTAGAAGAAGATATATGGCGCGAGCAGCAGTGCAGTGCTCATGACAGCACGCCGTATGGTGGAGAGCTATTCCACTGGACAGCACACAGGGACGACGCTGAGCCTTGTGCCCTGACCTGCAGGGGTACGCCGCAGCATTCAGGGCAGAACCCTGAACCGGTAAGATATCTATTCCTTTAAAGCATTTGGTCACGTGAAAAACAACTTTTCAACTGGACGGTACAAAATGTCAAATTCAGAGCTTTTGACATAATTTCACCGTAAAGACGGCTGTTTTATTACTTCTCTAAAATTACGGCGGCTATGTTTTTTTTTTTTATTATTATTTATTTATCACATAAATGTTACAATGAGACTTATTCACTATAGCTAACACAAAGGAAACCACTAAGGTTTGTATAATGTGTTAGGATTCTACAACGAGATTATCAAAATTATTATTATTTCTTACATTTTGTAGAACTTGTGTAACAATGATTCAATATTAACATTGTTTCAATCTTTCAACATTAAATATGAGAAAAAGAACATTGCATTCCACTTTCCAAAAAGTATTGTTTTAGTTTAATCTTTATATTGTCGGGTGTAATGCTTTTAATCAAATGTGACAGCCAGCACCGTTATCCTAGGAAAACCAAGTTTTATCAACCAAAAAGTTTTGATAATTCGTTGATTATCATGTTGTTGGCTTTTGTTTGTTATCATTGTCATCTAGAGAACAGCAGAATTCAAGAAATAAAGGGGATAACTCATGACAAAATGCGAATTGGAATCATGGCTCTAAAATAATAAAATATTACACAATGCAATTACATTGCAAACTTATATCTTATTTAGTCTACTAAATACATGAGTGTCTATTAAAGCTGTAGGTAGCTCATATTCATAAGATTTCTATTCAAAAGTCTTTGTTTATATTAAGGATTTGACACCGTCTAAAAGCTGCACCATCGCTTCTCAAATCTGATTCAAGACACGTAGTTCTTAAGGTTTCTTTTGCAATAAGGAATGATGCACGTGAGGTATCGAAAAGGATATCATAAAGCTTAGAGAAAACCTTGACAGGATTTATGAAAGTAACAGTTTAATCACCTGTTTCCTCTTCACCAAAAGTCGTGTGACGTCCTAATAAAAGATTCTGTGCCACTATCATGAGTTGATGCAAATGTTTTCGCTACCGTACACTATCTTTTTCTCTTTTTCAAGGGTATTGACTGTGAGCAGTATATCCGCGATAGTTTACGGTAACTGAAACAGTTTGCATCAACTCGTTGTAGAGCTACAGAAGTGGTTTGATTATCAGTAGTAGCCACAATTTTAACAATATTTTCGTAGTGTCAAGATTTTCTGATATTTTTCTGTATTTTCAGACTGTGTCGTTGGACGAAGATGACCGTGTAGTGGTAGCAGTTCTAGCTGCGAGGGTGTCCGATGGAACACGATGTCGTCCAGGCAGCTTAGATATGTGCATCGATGGAAGATGTCAGGTAAGATAATTATAGCTTTTAGTGGCAAGGTGTGAAAATTATGTTGAAGGTAAGCCGTTCTACAAAAATGTTTTGATCGGTGGAGTGGGATTTCTAGGTAACCTGATGGGAATCGGCTTTTATGGACCCTTCTCAACTGATAGCTTTATTAATATTATAGATAGAAAAAATATTTATTTGTTGCAACAGACCGCAGGGGCCCTATTTTCTGAATTCTTAGGCTGGCGTTGAGCGCTCTTTTGTACTAATTTTCATTTGACATAACAAAATCCGTTGCTATGTTGAATTAAATGTACGGTTAGCTGATACGGTTTCGCGGCGGGGAGGTGTGCTACAGGCGTTATACAAACATTATAACACATTTGTATTAAATAAGGTTCCTTGCGGTCACCAACCAGTGGCATAAGAATAAATAAAACTTACGAGAACGGACACTCCCGCCCCGAACGGGCTCAAGGTCACGATATTAGCCTACTTGTTAAACAAGAAACTCAGTCGGGCTGCCACGGCCGGCGGCGTCCCGCACACGCGTTTGCCTGTTTGTACGTTCCGTACGATCTTGGAAACAAATTACAATGGCGTCAAGTAATTGTGGTGTGTTTGGTCATTACCGCCTTAAAGTATAATGAATAGAGTATCAGTCATATCCAGCTTTATACAACACTATTTCGTATTCTCTTCTGCGATTTCGTAATCTATTCTGTGATTTCGTTACGTGATGAAAGTTTTATAACGAAACAGTAAAAGGATTGAAACCTAAAAATGTTTTAGAAGAAGGTAGGTACATTTTTGTTCAAAATTTAATTTAATTTCCATACTAAATGTTTATTTACTTTATTTATACAAACTCAGGAGTAGGTAAGTACCTACTTACCCAGAAAAAGTGAATATTTTATTTTTGTATCTACTAACTAGACTAAAAAATGATTTAAAGCTTAAGAAAAAATCATATTTTAGCAATATTATCTTTAAACGTAAGCAATATTTAACAGTAACCAACCCTGGCAACACGCTTGGACGACAGCGGCGCGTAGCGACGTGAAGAGGGAAGTAGTTATATAAATGGCGGCATTTGGGACTCGGATAATTTTTAGAGGGATTAGGACTGATTAGGATCACCGACAATCAATTCATCGAATGCCATTTTCTCGACGCCATATCATCGAAGATAAATTTCACCGACAGGCTATTTTACCGATTGGTCATTTCACCGACAAGCTATTTGACAGAAAACTTATTTCACCGATAGTACATTTCTTTGAACGCCATTTTATCGAAAGGAAAATAAAGTTATCTCAATTAAAAAATATTATTTATAATTAAATAATATTGATTTTTGTCGGGAGTAGCTAATAATATTAATATTTAAGCAAATAATTTAGCAAAATAAAGACTTTTATTTATATATAGCCCGAGTGTACTTGTTTCTTATTGATTAATAATAATAACAGATTATTTTAATTTGGTTTGACAAATAATGTCTGAAATAAAAATTGTTGGTCTACTTACATGCATAATTTTATTTCCCTTTCGATAAAATAATATAATATAATAAATAAGTTTTCCGTCAAATGGCTTGTAGGTGAAATGATCCATCGGTAAAATTGCCTGTCGGTGAAATGGATCTTCGATGATATGGCGGTCGAGAAAATGGCATTCGATGAATTAATTGTCGGTGATCAGTCCTAATCCCATTTTAAGGTTTCCGTACCAAAGGGTAAAAACGGGACCCTATTACTGAGACTTCGCTGTCCGTCTGTCTGTCTGTCTGTCTGTCACCAGGCTGTAATCTCATGAACCGTGATAGCTAGAAAGTTGAAATTTTCACAGATGATGTATTTCTGTTGCCGCTATAACAACAAATACTAAAAACAGAATAAAATTAATATTTAAGGGGGGCTCCCATACAACAAACGTGATTTTTTTGCCGTTTTTTGCTCGATATTAATAACAACAACAGGCAGATAGTTGAAATTTTTACAGATGATTTATTTTTATTGCCGCTATAACAAAAAAAAACTAAAAACAGAATAAAATAAATATTTAAGGGGGGCTCCCATACAACAAACATATTTTTTTCCGGATTTTGGTACGGAACCCTACGTGCGCGAGTCCGACTCGCACTAGGCCGGTTTTTTTAAAGGCGGCGAGCGCTATTTACTACTTATTTTCATTCGACAGCATGATGTCCAAGGAAAATGAGCAGTAAAGAGTGCTCGCCGCTTTTAGAAAATAGAACCCCAGTAACACTTACCTATAGAAGGTTATTAATAGAAAATTGATAAACTGTTACCAACATCCCCAAACCACATTAATCTTCAATAAATATGTCAGCGAGGCACATAATTGTAGCCATTTTCCACAAAATTCCTGTCTCCGCAAGAAATATAGAGAACGCTCTTAAACAAAACATTATTGTCTCCGAAGTTTATAGAGTACCTTAGCGTATAAAGGGTGAGGGAAATTTACGAATATTATCCGGTGCTCACTTTTGATATATAATAATAATAAACTTAACAATTGTAATTGAAATTGTTGGGTAGGATTTTGTATACAGGATACAAAATACTACTGTTTATATATGTCTGTGGTTTTGATCATATCCTATAAATATTTGTAGGTTAGCCGTATGGCGTCCTGCAGTTTAAAATAGCACCAACATTAAGGCCACGTACGCACTGACAGGTGGCTTGCTTAGCGCCTAAGGCCCTCCGCTGCGTTGAGCGGGATCCCGGCGCGGGTACACGGTGCGGGAGCCCGCCTCGCGTCGCAGGGGCCCGCGCCGTTCTCCGTCGCGGACAAACAGCCCGTCGCGGGGACTCGCGCCTTGCTCCGTCGCGTGACCCGCGAGGCAGGCAATCCGCCACACGCAGCGCTGCTCTATGAATATACAGGAAACAGCACCCGCACCCTGATTATCTAAAAAGAAACTATTTAGCGACCGGTTTGATTCCACATACATTGCTACTTTTCTTTGGTATGTTTTTTTTTAATCCAAAAAGAAGTAGCAATGGTTCACTATCATCTATGAACTGCAACCGGTCGCTAGGTGGTTTCTAATTAGATAATCAGCCCGCCGGAGCGGACGCCCGCGCCGGGATCCCGCTCAAGGCAGCGGAGGGCCTAAAGGCAGATAGTCACCAAGTGTGTAACGAAGTGAAAGGAAGTCTGTCAGTGCGTACGTAGCCTAAGGAGTTGTAAAAGGCGACCATTGACGAAGAGGTAGCTAACACCTCCATAAAATATAAAAACTCGAAAAAAAAACACAAAAGCTTCAAAACTAAATACCTCTAAAAAGCAAGACATAATATTGAAATCACTAGATACGCATTATTATTGTAATAAAAAACGTCTATTGAAGTCGGGTGAGGCTGAAGGACAACTTATTTTTTTTATTCTAAAAGCCCCACCCGAATTCATTCATTTAGTTTTGAAGCTATTTTGTTTTTTTAGGTTTTTTGAAGTCGGTTTTTTGTTTTTAAAACATTTTTTATTTTTTTTATTTTTAGTGTAAGTTCCTTCTGTATAAGATATATAATTATTTTAGTTTATTTATATTATCTAGGTAGATAAAACATAGGTAGACCCACGAAACTAAAGGTGCGTCACCAATATCGGTTCCAAGATTTTTTAATTTAAACTTTTTAGTGCTAAATATGGTATATTTAGCGACGATATTATCTTCAAAAAAAATCAGCCGAACTGAGAACCTCCTCCTTTTTTTGAAGTCGGTTAAAAATAGTCAGCAACGTTTTTCGATGAAAACGGTCTTACACTGCAATAACCTACCGCAAAAGCCTACGTTCTTCAGTAGACTTCCATGTGATAAAGTTGTTAATACACACCGAAATTTTAATCATTTGGTTCCCGCAGTGGGGTGGCTCCACTCATGATTACAAGCAACTTTTACTATGGGGCCAACTCTCCTGCTCGCAAAAAAATCTGCTGTTCCATACATTAAAGTTGAGTAGGTACTGCACTTTTGTATGGAACAGCTGATTTTTTTTGCGAGCAGGAGAGTTGGCCCCATAGTAAAAGTTGCTTGTAATCATGAGTGGAACCACCCTACGGCCGGAACCAAATGATTAAAATTTCAGCGTGTATACTATTTTGTATTCTTATTGGAGCACAACTAAACCAAATTCTGCAGTTTGACCGAAAACAGGCGGAAAAATTAGCCATCTTTACGAGTTATTTAAAAAAGACAATGATCAAAATCGTGTATTTATTTATTACGTATTTGTTCAATCACAGGCAAAATAAAATAATATAAACTCGTTATCACTACGTCCACCTTTCAGCCAGAGCTAGTTTACTCGTGCGGCGAATATTTAATGGCCGTTTGTGACTATGGCGCAGGTAAAAAGCTTATGGCGGCTTTTAGTAAGGCTTTCCGGTTCTTCATGTGGAACATAACACGACAAATTTTTGTTGACACTTTTCTCAAGCACGGCAGATATGTTACTTTAAACATCGACTACTAGTTACTATTATTTTTATTCCTGTTTATCCCAAGGTTGCCTGGAAGAAATCGCTTTTTAGTGGCCGCCATTTGTATATATCCATAAGTTTAAATTAATTCTTTTTGTTTGTTTTGTGTGTATGTATACAATAAAGACCCCAACAAGGTGGATCGACGATCTGGTGAAGGTCGCGGGAAGCCGCTGGATGCGGGCAGCGCAGGACCGATCTTCGTGGAGATCCTTGGGGGAGGCCTATACCCAGCAGTGGGTGTCGTGCGGCTGATACAATAAAGAGTATATTAAATTAACTATTAAATAATCGCCTCTGTGGTCAAGTGGTTCACCCACCCGTGTAAGATGCAGGGGTCCCGGATTCAATTCCCAGTAGGGGTACAATTTGTACTCGGTTTGGTTGGTGGCAGGGCTTATTTCAAGTCCGCCTGGCTACTTACCATCATCTTACCTTAAGTCTGACACCATAACAACAATTTAAAAATTGTTGTGTCCCGGTAGTTAGAGGTGAGATAGCCAGTTTCTCAGTGATGAGGATTCCGGGTGTAGTGCGCTTCCACCTTCGGCCTTATCGTCACTTAACATCAAGTGAGGCGAAGGCCAAGCACTATCCCGTTGTGCATGAAAAAAATATGAATAAATAATAAATATACTATATACTAGCGTTTTTGCGATTGCATCGATTGTGCATCGCATTTAGGCAATTTGCTTCGCTCAGTTCAGCGAACTAAAATCTATGGAAGTGTAATTTCAAACAAATATTGCTTGAAAAATGGTCCCACGAGGACGAAAAAGTACAACCCGCTCAGCTTTAGTCGGGCCAGCCAAGCACCCGGTGACTGACGTTAGTGTTCTTTTCAATAAATTGCAGTTTATATTGTAGAGAAAAGATAGAAAGGGAGAGCTTATTAGAAATGACGTCCTTTATAGTCAAATGGCGTAAAAGATGCAAAGAAGGCAGTAAAAAAATGCAGAAATAACGTATCTTATTTTTTCGTTTAAGTACAGAAAAGATCTATAAGTTTACAAATTATGGTCGCTAATAAGCAACCAGTGTTCAAACGCTTTGTGCTGCATTATTAAATGCCAGCATTTTTAGCTCTATCCACTTAGTTGTACTTTTCGTGTGGTGCCATTTTTTGAGAGGAATGCTTATTCCATAGCTTTAGTTCGCTGGCTCAGTTACTGTATCAAAAACGCCCCCAAAAGTAGCTGTCAATGAGCGGAGTATAAATTCAGTCGCTGTGTTGAGCAATGCAATTGCCGAGATCGTTGTTTTTACGACTTCAATGGTGCAATTAGTCGCTGCATCCCTTTGTTCGCTTTAGGACAGATTCGCTATAAGACAGATTCATTTTAAGACAGATTCGCTTTACGGCGAATTCGCTATACGACAAAAGTACAGTCAACTCTATAGATTATCTGACTTAAAGCGAATCTGTCCTAAAGCGAAAAAGCCCGACCAAACCGTAGTCACACCAATTTACCACACCAGTGTGACTACGGGGAATTTTCTTTACCATTAGTCACACCGACTCACCCTTGACATGACACATTGACACATGAGGATCCTACAGTTTTTTGTCATTTTGAAAAACCCTCAAATTACCAGGATCTCATAAATATGGAGAAGGTTAACTAACTTTTATATTCCGTAAGAGATCCGTTCCGTTTCGTTAAGGTTAACTAGCTTCCGATAAGTAGCTAGCCCTAACACTTAAAGCCGATACTAAAAAATATCGTTACTGCTGCTGAATAAAAACGCTTGTAACTTGGACCACGGAACCAGTGGTGCATCACTTCACCATAATTCTGTTAGTTATGCTTTGCAGCATCCGAGATATACTTCCCTTTTGTTTATATTGCAAAATACCTTGCAAAAAGGAGTATTGAATACCTATAAACATTTTAAATACTTGAAAAAAAAAAGTTTTATGCTACGGTAGTAATTTTGACTACGGTCCGAGTTAAATTTGAATCTTAGCATTATGTATTTTATACGTTATATGGGAGAGTAACTTATATTGTACCAACTCCTAAATTGTACCACCTTCAAATTTCCGACTTTACGGTGCCATTATTCTACCCTGGCAACACAAAACGAGGCGACTATAGCGCCACTGTCACTGCGCCATTTTGTTTCTTCTTATGGCACCGTTAAGTCGGAAATTCGAAGGTGGTACAATTTAGGAGTCGGTACGGTTACTCTCCTATACATAGCGGACAATGCAATGTGCAAGTGCAACCCACTTAAGAAAATACCAACTCAGCGGATCATAAAGGAAAAGCATTGAAAAATAAGCAACTTGTACGTACATCCAGATAATAACTAAATTATTATAATAACTAAGCTAGAGAGATGACTGTAGGTCAAATTATTTGGAATGGCGACCGTGCACCGGACGACGCTCCGTGGGCAAGCCCCGGCAAGGTTCTCAAGATTTACATAAACTTAAAATCCCTAAATCAAAAAGTGCTTAGTATATAAAAAAATGTATATAAAAAAAATGCGAGGGAACTACACAACCTTGTTCTTCCAGCCCCATTCCATCATCGGGGTACCAGACGCACGTTAGCATATCACCCTTACATCGTAGATACTCAAAGGGTCCGTACCAAGCGTTTTTCCAATACATTTCTTATGCGAACTGCTAAAGAATGGAATGCGCCGCCTGCTTATGTGTTCCCCGATAGTTACAACCTTGATCTGTTCAAGGCAAAAGTGAATAGGTATTTCCTGGGCAAGCGTGCTACACTTTAGACCACATCCTTTTTACCAAACAAGATGGTGGTCAAATGCCTGCCCAAATTAAACCAATAATAAAAAAAATTAGCATAATATTGCAAGCTGAAAACAGCTAATTGTGTGATTCCAACGGATATACAGAACATCTTGTAATGTACAATTAGTGCAATAAATACTATTACATTCCATTTCAAGGTGGACCGATGTGCAGTTTGTGCCGACAACAAAATGGCGGCAAATCACGTGATGAGCAGTAGGCTCTGCAACCCCCCTGCGATTAAGGGCTAACCCCTGAACACAGGTAGCGTACGCAAGCCTGAGATGGTCAGAGCTCACCAATTTTAGACGTGGTTCAAGGTGAGCGGAGAGAGGGGATGTCCGAGTGATCGGCATCCCCAACAACCTGGAGATCGGTCACTCCCAGCAGGGAGGCCACTGACCACTGAAATGGGGGGGCGCGTACATCCTCCCTCCGCGAGCAAGTTCTATCTTGCCGTGCCGCTGTGCTCCTCTCCACTTTATTTACTAGAGTGGACAGGGAGATATAAAGTTTGGGTCAGGGCGGCAGAACGGGGAATTCTGTCGCTCACTTACGGCCTGGAGGTGAAAGAGCACTCCTGTGTTCCGGAGTGCTACACCGTAGAAGACGCTTGGCGTCCTCAAGGAGTTGGAGTCCGAAGGGACTGACGCAGGGCGGGGACGCGGTGACTGCCACACCGATCCCGACTGTCCTCGTCCAATGTGTGGAAGGAATAACCCGGGGTTTTTAGTGGATGCACCACATAGCCACCCCTGTGTTCCCCGCGCAGGGGTGTAATGCAAAGGCATTTTACCCGGGTCAAAAAAAAAGGTGGACCGATGATCTATTAAAGGTAAAAGCCGCTGGATGCGTTCAGCGTAGGACCGATCGTCTGGTGATCCTTGGGGAAGGCCTATACCCAGCAGTGGGCGTCGTGTGGCTAACAATTATATTTTTAGGGTTCCGTTCCCAAAGGGTAAAAACGGGACCCTATTACTAAGACTCCGCTGTCCGTCTGTCTGTCTGTCTGTCTGTCACCAGGCTGTATCTCATGAACCGTGATAGCTAGAAAGTTGAAATTTTCACAGATGATGTATTTCTGTTGCCGCTATAACAACAAATACTAAAAACAAAATAAAATAAATATTTAAGGGGGGTTTCCATACAACAAACGTGATTTTTTTGCCGTTTTTTGCTCGATATTAATAACGACAACAGGTAGACAGTTAAAAATTTCACAGATGATGTATTTCTGTTGTTGCTATAACAACAAATACTAAAAACAGTATAAAATAAATATTTAAGGGGGGCTCTCATATAACAAACGTGTTTTTTTGCCATTTATTGGTACGGAACCTTTCGTACGCGAGTCCGACTCGCACTTGGCTGTTTTTTTTTTAACTAAAAGTAGCTATCACATTTGTGTTTCAAATAGTGACAGTTCACGATGCAATAGGATGTGCTGGCATCGAGCCAGTTTTAAGCGGCCTGTTAGCTCGTTTAGCACCCATGTTACGTCAGAAAAAAAACACGTGTGCTTGATGTTATAGGCTGAAAAATATTTTGTAATTCAGTCAAATACTTAGATCAGAGCAAAAATGTTGGTGTCATAGTTGTACTAAAAATCTGTCTTTTGAGTTTCAATACTTATAGTAATAAACACCCAAACAAGATTGATTATTTATTGTCAAACTATTAAAAACCGGCCAAGTGCGAGTCGGACTCGCGTACGAAGAGTTCCGTAAAAAAATCACGTTTGTTGTGGGAGCCCCCCTTAAATAATTATTTTATTTTAAATTAATTATTTATTTTAAAGTGAATTACAAACTAAATATTCTGTAAATATTTAAAGCGACTACCTGTTCGTTATACTCAATGTCGAGCAAAGAAGGACAAAAAACACGTTTGTTGTAGAGAGCCCCCCTTCAATATTTATTTTCTTCTGTTTTTAGTTGTCTAGTTTTAGTTTTTATTATTTTAATGGCAACAGAAATACATTATTAATTTCATGAGATACAGCCTGGTGACGAGCGACAGACAGACAGCGGAGTCTAAGTTATAGGGTCCCGTTTTTACCCCTTGGGCATAAAACTCTTAAAACAAAATTAACTAAGAAATTCATTATTCTGAAGAAACCAAACTCAACAAACTTAGAATAATAAAACCTAGAATAGAAGCCGTTTTTGTATGCAATGTGAGGCAACTAAAACTAAGCCAAATGGCTTAGTTTTCAGATTTATATCCTTCATACGTTACCTAATCGTAACTAAAATCCAATAATATAGTAACTAATCTCCTAAAGGTAGGGAAATTGAAACTGTTTTGTACTTATTAGGTATGATTATGTAATAATGGACAATAAAAATCTGAAAATGGCGCCATTATGGCTGTTTTAGTTGCCTGACTTTTGACAGTGCGCTTTGTAGGGAATTATCATTCTAGGTATTATTATTCTAAGTCTACAAATTATTTATTCTGTAGTTATACTTAGTGTAGTGTGTGGTACTGGGTACATAAGGTTTGTAAACAAAAGGACATCCTGATGGTTTGCATATCGAGATGAGTCAGATCACAGCGTTTATTTACACAAGAAATGACGTGGGGTGTTGTCCTTTCTGGGGCGTTGCGACTGTTATCACACCGACATGTGTGACGGATTGTAAGATAGAGCATTTATCTTGAGTTGTTTTGATAGCAAATATACGCAAGGTTTAATTACGCAGAAAATTTTCGTAATAATAATAAAATATAATAAATAATAATAACATAAAAACTAACCGCCTTATTCATAAAAAAACCCAAAAAATTGTTATAGTCAATTTTAGTTAAAATGCTGATAAGGCTTATTAAACGTCATAAAACTATGAGGGCTTTTCAAAGTGACATTAAAAAAAATAAAAATAGTAACTATTTGCCTCACTAGATGGCATTGATGGAAAGAGAAGTGTCAAAATTGGCTTTTTAAAATAAACGGCCTGTACCAAAGAGGAAAGTGAAAGTAAGCGCTCACTGGCTGACATCTACCTAAAGAGAAACATTCAAGGGTTACAACTGCCTGCCTACCTGAGTACTCTTTGAAGCTTAGTATGAAAAATACATTGACATGTACATATTTATCGACGCCATCTATCGAGTCTACAGTTTTTTGTCATTTTGAAAAGCCCTCATTCGCACTGGACTACTTTATACCGTTGTTATGTTGTCGTACTTACTAATTCGTAGACAAAACAAGCAAATTTACTGGCTGGTATCCATATTTTCCGAAAAAAGAAATCAATTATCTGTTATTAAATGTCAATATGTTGTAAAATAACGTGGAGGATGTCACTTCAATCAGATGTTACGTAGTCGGCCATGTTATTTACTCAAATAGGGATTAAATAGACAACACCTTTCTATAACTTATGAGATTTTATAACAAGCCTATAAGTCTTCCATAAGTTTTTATGAATGAGACGGTAAATGTATATTGTTAATTAATTTATTCTTGTCAAAATTCAAAATATTTATATTAAGATGAAAATTAACTTCAAAAACATTGCAGACGGCTATTAAAATTTATTCAATATGCACTCTATATTGTCATACTCGACATAAGTAAACTATGAATTTTTCATTGATATTTTTGGCTACACAAATACATCAATGAAAAATAACTACGCATTAAAATTCAGATAGCCTTCTCTTCTCATCGTTTCAGACATTATTTTATATGATAAAAATATTACCTGTATATCCGCATCGCCCGCAATACAATTTCTGCTACATAATATCGCCTCAGTATTAACCTAAAAATAAATTGGAAAATTTTCAATCCCCGAAACTGCATTGCGAAGCACGTAGGAACGGTGCATTAAACCGCATCTCAATTTTCTCCTTCAATTTGGTATAAAACTTAACATCGCGGTAGAAACCATAATACGATATAGAGTTTGAGCTAGTTAAAGTTTTGTATGAATTTGATAATGGATAATAGAATGATTATTTAATAATCGCCAACCCTGAGCTTTCAATCGTTTTATAAACCTCTGTGTGGATATTTTTACGCTGTTAATAATAAACCTGCTTATTTTTTTATCCATACTAATATTGTAAATGTGAAAGTAACGGTGTCTATCTGTTACGTTTTGTCGCCTAGACCGCTGAACCGATTTTGACGAAATTTAGTACGGATTTAGATGGGACCTTGGGGAAGGAAAAAACTTACTTTTTATCCCACAGCTGGGCAGGTGTTTCCGCCCGAACGATATACCCTGTTATCTACACAGGCGGAAAGTAAGGACTATAATAAATAAATAAAAACAACTTATTTTCTCTTTTAATGTACATGGTTTTACGTGCATTCATAAATAAACATTAGGTGTTGAAAATCTCATGCCTAGCCAGGCAATATACACAGCAAAATAATAATAATAATAATAATAATAATAATAAAAATTTATTCTTTGCCAGATTTACAATAGTTCGTTCATCCTTTATTTCAGCGGCCTCTGCACTAAGACGAGCTTGTATCGCAGCAGCCAGAACCGAGTTAACAAATCATTTATGCTAGTGAACATACTGTTTACAAGGTAGACGCTAATCAAGATACCTTCTAAATTTTACATTTACAATAATAATTACATTCAAATACAGAAGAGAAAAAAGCGTATAGTTATAATTGATACATTTTTCATAATTCTATATAAAAGTGTGTTTTTTGTGTGTATGTGTGTGTGTGTGTGTAGTGTACGTATGGGTGAGTGTGTGTGAGTGTGTGTGCGTATATGTAAGTGCGTAGGGCCTATTTTATATTATAAGGTTTTCTGTCTCCTCATAACTCAAGCTCTTCAGCCAGGATTCAGTCTCCCGTTTTGCACCTCGAACACTAAGGTTCTTGATGTTTACATTATGGCATGTAGTGTTATAGACTCGAGGCAGAAGAAAGAACGGCTGTCGCTTTGCAAAGGTAGTGTGTGCGGGAGGCGTTGGTATTTTATATACGCGTTGAGCGATCCAACGTGCTCGGTGGGGGGAGGCAAGAGAATAGCTATGGATGGCAATCACGGCTCTTAATACATATAGCTGTCTCACTCGTAGCACATTTGATTCCTTATAAAGCAAGTCGGTGCTAAATCTAAACGGTTTTCGCAGCATTACCTTTAAAACTCTCCTTTGGGCCCTTTCCAGTTGGATTAAAGTAGACTTTGCTGCTCCTCCCCAGAACTTTATACAATACGTTAGAATTGATTCACAGAGGGCTTTGTATACCAGAAGAAGGGTATCCCTGGTGGCCGAGTGACTTAAACGTTTCATTATAAAGATAATTTTACGAGTACGAGCTGATAAGCTATTTACCTGGAGCTTGTGGGACAAATTTTCATCCACCGTCACACCTAAGTATTTCTGATTGGTGGTACGTTCTATAGAGTAGCAGTCACAGGTAGCTGCTATGCTGCGAGGGATTATAGTACATTTATGAATTTTTAGATTTTGGATTGGGGGAGGCTCTGTTGCAAGGGTTTTATGAAAGGCAATGTACTTGGTTTTGTCTAAATTAAGAGTGAGCAAGTTATTGTGCATCCACTCAGAAATGCACCGCATGCCATTTTCTGCAGCTTCGTAAGTAACTTTCCAAGAGGCTCCGTGGAAGAGTATAACCGTGTCGTCAGCATAGCATATAATTTCTGCTCTCTCTAACGGGACTTGTACTATGTCGCTCATATATACCAGGAACAGTGTAGGCCCAAGTATACTACCCTGTGGCACCCCAAATTCCACCGGTAAACGGCCACTTGAGTCCAGACCAACTCGAACACATTGCTTTCTCCCAGAAAGGTAGCTTTTAAACCAGTCATTGCACATCCCTCTGATGCCCAAACACTCTAGTTTCCGCAAGAGGATTGATATGGAAACTGTGTCAAAGGCCTTGGTTAAGTCGATGAAAACTCCGATACAATTTTTACCATGATCGAGAGATTCAGACACAATTTTACTCAATGACAGAACCGCATCTTCAGTCGATTTTTTGCTTCTAAAGCCAAATTGATTAGCGGGTATCAAGTTGTGACCTTCTAGATAATCGACTAATCTTTTGTTTACTATTTTCTCTAGTAGTTTCGAGAAAATAGTGAGTAGAGAGATGGGCCTATAGTTATTGGGATTACTCTTGTCACCACTTTTGTAAATGGGTATGACAATAGCTATTTTCCAATCGTCAGGGAAAATACCAGTTGAAAGACTGAGGTTAAATATATGTGTCAATGGCCTTAATATGAGGTGTTTAATTAGTTTTATAAGCAAAGGTGAACACTGGTCAATTCCTGGTGAGCTCTCAGACTTTAAGTTATTTATCATATCACAAACCTCGACCTCATCTGTCGGTGACATATAAAAAGAGTTGGAAGCTGCAGACGCTCGAAATTTAACTTTGCCTGCGAGAGAAGCCTGTGTAGTGGAGAGTTTTTTGAGGGTTTTGTCTGCAAGGTTTTTACCAATCTTACAGAAATAATCATTGCAAAAGTTCAGGGAAGAAGCTATGTCATTTTTAGTTTTACACAGATCTACAGGGTGCTTAATGGTTTTATTCAAATTACAAATATCTTTTATAGTACTCCAAAGTTTTTTTGGATTGTCTTTATGCAGTGTGAGAGTTTGATTTTCGTAGTCAGTTCTAAGTTTACTCTGAATGCCGTTAAGAAAGTTTCGATACCTTTTGTAAGTGATTTGAGCTATTTCGTTTGATGGATTCTTTTTTGCCTGAAGGTGTAGTCTGTCCCTATTTTTCTGACATCTAATAAGACCCGGTGTGATCCACGGTTTCAAAACATACTCAGATCTTCTGATCTTCACCTTTTTTGTGTTTTTTGTTATGGCAGAGCTGATTATTTTAATTAAAGTTGGTTGTGGCCTCGTTGACGTCAGAGCAATCAACCACTGGAGCCCAACTAGCAGAAGAAAGTTCATCAACTACCGCCTTATGGTCTATTCGATTTTTCAAACGACTACCTGTAGTACTAGCTTGTCCGACGGACAAGAGCACAACGCAAATATCATGGTCAGTAATGCCAGTAGAACAAACGATGCCCAGTGCTTTCGTCACATTTTTCACAAAAAAATGGTCAAGACAGGCAACACCTCTTGTAGGTTTGCTTATGGCAGGCAGAAGTTGATGTTCCATCATCAAGGATATGTAGTCCGTAGTCTGATCATGCAATGGTACGGAGATTATGTCAAGATTAATGTCCCCTGTGATAGCGACATTAGTAGATTTGCTAGCGTTTCTTAGGATCCTATCAAGAGATGCCAAAAAATTATTTACATCATTAAAAGAGGGTGATCGGTATATACCCAGCACGAGAAAGTGCGAGCCTATCTTAATTTCAAGACAATTGCAATCCTCACAGGGGGACTCGGACACATCCGCGATACAAGAATCCCTAACATAGGCAACTACTCCACCGCTTTTATTTATATATCTGTGAGTACGGAACATGTTATAACCTGGGAGTTGTGGAACTAATGTGTGTTCGTTTAGCCAGCACTCCGTAAGTACAATCAAATCAAGACTAAAGCCTAAACGTTTAAGCGTGATCATGAAAGCATCAAAGTTTTGCTGGATGCTACGAATATTCAAAGTAAGCACCTTGAAGTTGTGTTCGGGTGACAGAAAGCTAAAGCAGGTGTCAACATTGTCGAGCAAGCGGCAGTCTATCGATAGACTTTCATCGATGTCCTCTCCTATATTAGCCATTTAAAGTTAATGAATTCTTTTATCATATATTTCGGAGGTAGTAGACCGCACGTGCTCAACTCAATGTTGTACAATTCGTTTTTGCCCCTGTATGTGTAAATGTGAATGTGAGTGTATAGTGTAATGAAAGAAAGTGTGTAAGTGGTAGTAGTGTATTTGTAAAGGTGAGAGTTAGTGTGTGAGAACAATTTATTTGGAATAATATTAAAACACAAATTAATCAACGGACTATTAAAAACAACAGTAGCTAAAGTAAACATCCACAACTTATACCTCTGCTGCAGAGTTGTCTTCTCTTGCGATTCCGGGTCCCACTTTATTATCAAGATCAGATGTAGATGTGATTCGTATCGCCGGTTTACCATCAGAATGTTTAACGTAGATACAGCCATTCTTGACCCAGCAATATTGGAAAGTGTGTTCCTTTGCTCTGGTTCGTGCCTGACGAAATAACTGGCGATTTCCTTTTGTAAGGCGTTCATTGATATAAATTTTCTTTGGATCTCCCTGCGTGATGTTTTCCGTTGTCAAATTACGCCTTGATTTAGCAGCTGTTACAAATTCATCCCGTTTTTGTTTCCTGAGTATTTTCACAACGACTGGACGTGGCAAGGTTTGTTCTGAGGTGAGTTTTGACGGCTTGCGTTTTTTTGGGCCTACTCTAACTACCTCGTCTATGTCATTGTCACTAAGTTGGACGCCAATTTTACTAGAAATTACTGTTATAATATGGTGTAGGTTTTCGCTATCATATTCGGGAAGCCCGATTATTTCTAAGTCATTTTTAATTTTTTCCTGCTCTTGTGCTGCCAAGCACTGTTCAAGATACCCTACCGTTTGCTTCAGATCGATGATTTCACTTTCAGCATTTTTAAGTTTTCTTGAGCACTCTTTCAGGTTGTTA
Organism: Agriphila geniculea; assembly: GCA_943789525.1. NCBI lineage: Eukaryota > Metazoa > Arthropoda > Insecta > Lepidoptera > Crambidae > Agriphila > Agriphila geniculea. The sequence continues at coordinate 2,031,759 of OX038894.1, read as the reverse complement.
CTTAAGTCACTCGAGATGGATAGTATTTGATTTTTAATTTCGACATTTTGCTGTCTTACTTCAATCACTTCCTGCCTAAGTTGCTGTAGTTCCAATATCAAAGTTGACATGTCGTTTTTAGGCGAGTTGTCCTTGGACGGTTTGGGTTTGGTGTTTTGCTGACGACTACCTCGAGACATGTTCACGTTTTCGTCGTTCTTATTTTGGTTCAGATTCGAGCGCACAGGGTTGGTAGGTTGGTTGGGTCTAGAATTATCTCCTTTATGTTGCAAGCAAACACAGGACGGACACAGCCACTGGTCCTTAAAACTTTGAGAGAGACTGTCAAAGTGTTCTTTAGAAAAGTTAATGCAAACTAAATCGAATATTTTCTTGCATTTAGAACAAGACATGCAAGATAGATCCGATATATCGTTGCCGCATCCTGCGCATTTGGTGCTACTCATCTTTGTGAAAGAGTAAAAAAAAATAGTTTCACCTAGGGCGGCAAAAAAAAAAAACGCGGCGATCAGTATTCTTGCAAACTGCCGCGAGTGCTGTGTGTGCTACACTGTGTCTTCTGTGTCGTCGCACAGTGTCGGGCTGGCAGCGGGACGCGGGCGCGGGTGATCGAGCGCGCTGCGAGTTGTCGTAGGTCAGGGCACACTGGGGCGTTGGCCAAATATTTTGGAATAAAACACTTATATCTTCGGATCCTTTGAGCATACGCGTAAACTGTTTTCAGTAATAGATAGAAGGTCAAAAGGCCTTCAAAATTATGTAAAGAAATGGTTTATGACACAACTTTTGATAAGATTTTAGATTGAAATAGCGGAGAGCAAGAAATTAGCGTCTACCGAGAACGACGTCCGCGGGTAGGTGTATGATAATATGATGTAAGTATACTCGTACTAATCTAGAGCAATAAAATATTTAAATAAAAAACCGGTCAAGTGCGAGTCGGACTCGCGAACCGAGGGTTCCGTACCATCATAGTTGCACCATCAAACTACACTCCAGAGTACAATAATTGCAATTTTAGGTCAGCGCCATCTCTTGACCAATAGTGGAACTAATGTTAACTTTTTTATAAATTTGATAATTTCAAAAAAAGTGTGCTATATTGAGATATCGTTTCATTTTCCTGTAATCTTTTTATAAACTGCTATCACATAGAATTATTTCAGATTTTCTCTTGGCAAACTTCGGAGATAAGGGGGGGGGACGGTATTTTTTTACCTTTTTCATCATAAGTCGAAAAATATGCGGCCTAAAAAAATTAAAAATGATTAAAAACGTGCAAACGGTGCTCTTTTATATGATATCCCACATGCCCCAGTAGCCCCACTTCAATTTTTTAAGACCCTTTTTCAGTCCCTGATGTAAAAAAGATGTTAATTTTTTTATTTATTTCTTATTTGCAAAATAGTTGGGCAAATGTCATCTTAAACTATTCCAAATTTCAAGTTGATAGGTATCATTAGTAGTTCTCGAGATATCCAGCAGACAGACAGACTGACTGAGTCACACCATAAGGGTTCCTTTTTTTACCATTTTGGTACGGAACCCTAAAAACAAAATACTGTAGCGTATACAAAAAATACGAGAAGTGCAAACAAAAGCGAATGCTTCTGTCTAGAATTAAATAATATTTTAAATAGATTTTTATAATTTGTAACACCTTACACTTTTCATGTTTTTCCCGAGAGGAATTCATGTTTTCATTTAATAATCAGCTAACACTGACCAAATTTTAGCTTTTACCGCTGCCCGAAATAGTAAACTAACCATAAACGTACAAACAAATGTACCGCAAACAGGTTAATGATGAAAACTTAATTACACTGCGGTGTAACAGGAGGACATTCAATAAACTGAGTTATGCAACGCAGAGTGCAAATGAATTTGTGCCTTATTTTAATACACGTAAAGTTTAGTGATCGAATCCAATTTGCAAAACGCGCAGCAGAGTCACAGTTGAGTGTTCAACTTTTATGGCTCCTAGCATTCGCTATTTTGTTTTATTTTTCTTTTTAGAAGTCGAACGAGAGACAAATTCATTTGATTGGACAGGTGAACTGTCATTCTTGTTTATTTGCATCTATCTTCGTTATTTTAGCTAACGACATGACCTACTTCGCAATACGCCATCATTGCACTGTAATTTACAAAACTTTATTTGACTGAGGAACTGGCTATCTTATCTCTAACTGCCGGAACACAACAATTTTTTTATTGTTGTTATGGCATCAGACTTACGTAAGATGGTGGTAGTTATAGGCAGACTTGAAATAAATCCTACCACCAACCAAACCGAGTAAAGTGTTCGATTCCTGGCATGTACCTAATACAGGGTGTAGGTTGATTAGGAGATGAAATTTTTTATTCGTTTTTCGAACTATGTTCCTTGGAGAAAATTGATCAATTTTAGCAACTCTACCACCTGCCTTTTTACCGACTTCAAAAGGAGGGAGGTACTCAATTCGACCCGTTTTTTTTTTGTATGTACACCGATTACTCGAAGACGGCTGAACCGATTGAAATGATTCAGACGTTTACATTAGGTAAAAATTCAAGTTGGTCCCATTTTTTAAAATTTTGAAATCGGTTCAGTACTTTTCAAGTAATCTTGAAAAAAGCACGAAATTTAGTATGATTTTGTGTGAACTACCTCGATGAACAGTCGTATAACTTCTTTGTTTATGAACTGAATAAGATAATTATTTTTTTGTTGGAAAAGGGATATTTTATGTGTAGTTCTGTAACCGACTTAAAAAAAAGGAGGTTCTCAGTTTGACCCGCATGTATGTATCTTTCTCCGCGATTAACTCACGTTTGGCTGACCCGAGTTTTCTACCTAAATAATATACCTACACTACCTAATACAAAAGGTACCTACACTAAAAATTAAAAAAAAAATTGTTTAAAAAAAAACAAAAAACCGACTTCAAAAAACCTACCTCTAAAAAGCAAGAAATAAAATTCGTAATAATAAAAACACGTCTATTGAAGTCGGGTGTGGCTTTTAGAATAAAAACTAAGGAATTTGTACTCCAGCCCCACCCGACTTCAATAGACGTGTTTTTATTATTACGAATTTTATTTCTTGCTTTTTAGAGGTAGGTTTTTTGAAGTCGGTTTTTGTTTTTTTAAACAATTTTTTTCGGAAGTGTTTCCCTCATTAAACCCTGGTATATCGGGTCATTTTGAAATTACCATCCAAATTTTAAGGGTGTGTCCAGTCCATGAAACTAAACAACTTTCTCTAAGAAACATGTGTCAAATTTCTCCAGAAAATTTTGGTCATCCCATACTAAATTGATCACGTGATCTCTTTGATTTGTATGGAAAGTCGATTTTTATTTTACATATTTGATCATGTGTTCCTTAGAGAAAGTTGTTCAGTTTCATGAACTGAACACGTCCTCAAAATTTGGACGGTGAATTCAAAATGACACTGTATTTGTTCGATGATCATAATCATTTGTTGGGAACTATTTGAAGGGAAAATATTGGTATGCATAATGTATTCCTTGATTTGGTCACTATAGTATAAAGCCCTGCTCAATTTTTTACGATATGATTGGTCTAAAACTATGTTAAAAATAATTAACACAGACAATAAACCAGTCTAAGGTCCGTATTTATAAGCCGCCCTCAAAGCTGAGAATTATCTTGAGATCATACTTAAGATGCTCTTTTTATAGAAACAGCACTTCAGGTATGATCTCAAGAGCTCTTTGTTGAGAGCGGTTTATAAATACTACTGCAAGATTACCTAATGGAACGCATAACTTTATTTGTCCTAAACATGAAACGCATACTGTTAAATGGCATAATCATCATTTAGCATAATATTTTATAGCACAATTTCAAAACGCATAATATCATAAGGCTTAATTTTGTAATGCATAAATATTCAATGGCATATTTTCAAAAAGCATAAATGTCAAAACGCATATTTTTTAATTGGCATATTGTCTAAAAAGCATAATCATCTAAAGACATAATCTTATTACGCATTGTAATAAGAGACCTAATTTCTTTAGGCATATTTTTTAAAACTCATAATTATTTTATGAATAAGTAATCATTAAAAATATGAACACTTCTGCTCCCTGCACCTCCCGGCTAGCACTCTGCAAGCAAAAACACAGCCTGCAGCATCCGTGCGAGCAAGCACCCAACACGCAAGAAAGCATGCAGACAAGCAGGCAATATGCAAGCAAGCATGCAGGCAAGCATGCAGCATGCAGGCAAGCATGCAGCATGCAAGCAAGCATGCAGGCAAGCATGCAGCATGCAGGCAAGCATGCAGGCAAGCATGCAGTATGCAAGCATGCAGCATGCAGGCAAGCATGCAGCATGCAGGAAAGCATGCAAAATGCAGCATGCATGCAAGCACTATAGAGCTCCGCTCGCTTCGCTCGCTCCGCTGCAAGTGGTCAAAACACTAACCTAACCTAACCTACCCAGTACACAAAAAGTTTTTCTTCATAGCGGGGGGCCTCCGGCCCCCCGACCCCCCCGAGCAGGGGGGCCAGCCCCCCTGCACCCCCCGGCAAGCATTTTGCAAGCAAGCATCCACAATGCAAGCAAGCATGCATGCATGCAAGGAAGCACAGCATGCAAGCAAGCATGCAGCGTGCAACATGCATACAAGCATTATTAAGCTCCACCTGCTTAGCTTAGAGTGGTCTAAACTCTAAACACTGACCTAACCTAACCCACCAATGGTGGTCACAATTTAAGTTTTTTTTTTCATAAATTAGTATTCAAATTAGTTATGTTTCCTTTTATATTATGCTATAAAACATTAGTAGTTATGTATATTAGACATAACAAAATTATGCCTTTCAAAATATGCTTACTAACAATATGCCAATTGGAATTAGGAATTGTAACTATTATGCTTTGAAATATTATGCTTTTTAAAAGTTATGCAATTCGATGGTTATGCGTATCGAAATTTATGCTAAATAAATAGTATGCTTTGTGATTATTATGCCAATCGAGTTATGCCAAGTGACTTTAGGACAATCGAAATTATGCGATGCGAAGGGCACCCCTACTGCAAACTCCCTGAAACAAATTAAACTAAATACAAAACTGATAATGATAAATTACCACATTTCATTAAATCCATCAGTCTCAATGAATACTCATCTCATCATAGATAATTATCTCGTCTTACTTTAGACTTAAACCTCCTTGGTAATTGAACCTTTGAAGGCTCCGTCCATTTGTTTACAAACAAAAGACCACTCTCGTTAGAAACGTTCAATTGAAATCAAAACTGTGGCGCTGCCATTTATAAAATCAGTTACGGGATTGGAAATGGTGGGACATACGGCTCATTTTGATTTTAAGGATCAGAAACAACAACAACCACCATCTTATATAAGTCTGACGCCATGACAACAAATTAAAAAGATTTATTCCGGACTCGTCATGTACCCGGTTCGTCGTATTCCAGATTCGCCGTATTCCAGATTCGTCGGAATACAGTCGATGACATATTATTTATTTATTTATTTATTTAAGTTTTATTTAATTATAAGGTACAAAAACAGCATCATATACATTATAATATCCTTTGATCCACTGGTGGAGCCTCGTCGGTGGATCGTAGAGGAATGAGGGATATTAATTAAATCTGAAGCACGTTCGTAATAAAAAAAAAAACAAATACAAAATTGACACTTACTTTAATGATAATTTGTCCATTTAAGTAGTTTATTTTACTGTGAGACCATTGTCTGACATGCCCATCGTGATGGCGAGGCGTGTAAGCAACTTTAAACTTAGAAATGGTAAAGTGTTATCGATTGTACAGTCACGAGCAATAAGATATACACACTTTAGAACTAAGTTACATTCAATCAATATAACTCAGTGTGATTATGTTATACCTAGGTTATTCAAAACGTAATGTGACAAACTTCTATGGTGTGTTCATCTTATTGCTCGTGACTGTACGTGATACAATGAATCTGGAATTCGGTGAATCTGGAATACGACGAGTCAAGAACATAACGAATCCGGAACAAATCATTAAAAATTGTTGTATTCCGGCAGTTAGCCAGTTCCTCAGTGATGAGGATTCCGGATGTAGTGCGCTTCCACCTTCTGCCTTCATCAGGTGAGGTGAAGGCTTAGCACTATCGTTACCGCTGTGCATAAAAAATAGTTATGAAATACATATTTTTAGGGTTCCGTACCCAAAGGGTAAAAACGGGACCCTATTACTAAGACTCCGCTGTCCGTCTGTCTGTCTGTCTGTCTGTCACCAGGCTGTATCTCATGAACCGTGATAGCTAGAAAATTGAAATTTTAACAGATGATCAATTTCTGTTGCCGCTATAACAACAAATACTAAAAACAGCATAAAATTAATATTTAAGGGGGGCTCCCATACAACAAACGTGATTTGTTGCCGTTTTTGGTACGGAACCCTTCTTGAACTTGCACTTGGCCGGTTTTTTATTTCGTATTCTGCTAGAGCGCGAATTGCATCTACCACCACCTACCATCCTACCATCTACCAACCATGAAATCGCGAAAAAAAATATCAGCTGTTCCATAGAAAAGTACAGCATCGACTCGACGAAGTATAATCTATGGAACAGCTGAATTTTTTTTTCGCGATTTCGTGGTTGGCCCCATAGTAAAAGTTGTTCATTTACGTGGTCTGAAAACCCCATTTCATTTTTAGATATACTTAAAAATTTGTACGTAACGTACGTACAAATTTTTAAGTATATCTAAAAATATAATATATACCGGAATATCAGTCTGTATGTCACAGGAGTCTCCCCGAATACCAACTGAACAAACAAGACAGTGGCAGTTTTTATACAATACAAGTTGAGCGAAGCCGGTAAATTGATGTCTGCCGCTGATAATTCTGAATTGATATTGTTATAGAAATAGAATTTCAAATATTCATGCTGAACCGTTAATGGAAATTGGTTGTGCAAGTCATTTGCAATAGAAGGATCTAATTATTTGCTGTATCTGGGACTATGAATATGTATTTTCCCAAACAAGATAGAAGATAAAAACATAATAAGCATGGTTTCTTTCGATAATTTCCTTAGAGCATCGCTCTAAGGAAATATAATAAATATAAATATAATAAATATAAATATAAATAATCTATAGGTTCGCGACCTTCGCGGGCTTTCCCATCGCCGCGAAAGCCCGCGAAGGTCGCGAACCGCGAGTGTGGAGGGTTTCGCGGCTTCGCGTATGGGCTTTGCGGTTTCGCATTCACGCTTCGCGGCGTTCCCCGTCTGGTGGCAGTTTTTTGGTCCGCGTCAAAGAACTTGTGTGCCGAACTAATGTTGCCGTGATTCGCGGCCGCGGTTCACGCGCGAGTCGGGAGGGCTATATTTTTCGCATCGTTTTCATGCGCAAACCGCGCCCGTGATTCGCGGCCGCGGTTAGCGGCGCGAGTGTAGAGCCCTCTTTAGAATCAGAAGATTTTGTCGCTTAAAGGAACCATTCTTTTCCAATTTAACAATTTTGTTATTTAACATCTGATTTTCGTTATTTCATTCTTTTTAAGAATTTTTTTTTTTGACCACAGTAAAAGGATATTATTTCCAAATTCTGGCTTATATTTTGGATAGTTGCGGTAGGTGTATATACCTATATTTTAACCATCATTGTAAAGGTTAAAATGAATATTTTTCTTTGGGAAAAGGCTGGTCTATTATTATTACTTCGGTAATAAATACTACGTGTAGGTCATTACTTAAAACTTTTTCTAATTGTTACTTCCTCTAATTTACTTTATAACTAAGCGATATACAGATTTGTACATCTAATTTAAATAGATATAGCTATAAAAGTTTAACATAATCTTGAATCAATAAATCTAATTAAGTATTTAAAGAAACTCGTTACACTCGAAATAATTTCCAAACTTCCAAATCTTCTGTGCGTAACTCTGTAGCGTCACAATCAACCAAACTTTGGAACTCAGATTTATCTCAAGTTCCAGCGTTACAAAATATTAATGAAGCGAACGTGTTAGGTTGAGAACAGACGTAGAAAATTAACGCTAAAAAACCGGAATAAAGAGTCAATCCCGTAAATAAGCGATTTTTACTACGTTTTATTAGGTTGCTTTTTTATTTAAGGTACTTACTCCAACAATGCATGTACCTAGGAATATGCAATCACCTAATATAGAAACATTTACTACTACAATACTTGTATAACATCAATTACTGTCGTATTGCATAAAGAATATAAACTTATTAAATTTTAGTATTCCACGTGTAAGTCGTCTTTTCTAGTATTAATAATTGTCTTAATATGAAATGTTGGATCAAATAATACCTACTTACTTTGAGTTCAATTCCTAACAATTAATTAATGAATATAATAATAAGAAAAGAAACAGAATCCATTTAATTATTCACTGACTGAAAACTCATGTTTTCCTTCATTATTTTCCTGAGCAATGTGCAATGTTTGTATGAAAATTCTCCTGAAATTAATTTATGAATGTAATAAAGAAAAGAAACAGAATCTATTTAATTATTCACTGACTGAAAACTCATGTTTTCCTTCATTATTTTCCTGAGCAATGTGCAATGTTTGTATAAAAATTCTCCTGAAATCTTGGTCACAAACAGCAAGTTATTTCAAACTTCTTTGATACTGCTGAAATCTTTCGCAAAAATATAAACCCGAAATCAAAGTGTGAGTTTCATTCAAATTATCATCTACTAGCCCACAACTTGATAAAATTGTAGAGTCTGTCTAAAAAGTCAGTTTACATGGGAAATTATTAAATTTTTTATAAAAACTTATACTGGTAACCCTGTTGGTGCTGTCAAAATTCTAATTGTAAATATAGCTTTACTTAAATTTATTTAGATGGGTATTGGTGGGGTTGTTGGGAATTTAGATGGGTATTCAAATTATTTTTGAAATTACTCATGTAAACTGACTTTTTAGACAGACTAACACCCGATTGCACTAAACTTAAAGATCGCATAAGTCTGTTCCTAACTTCAACACGACCAAATTAAAACGGTGTCAAACTTATAGCGGTCATGTAGCTGTCTTTCGCCTACTTAACTTGGAAGAGTTGTAGTTAAGAAAAGACTTAGGCGATTCTTAAGTTAGTGCAATTGGGTGTATATTGCTTAAAACATTTAAATGAAAACAAATGAATAAAAGTGGAAACACGTCTAATGCGCCCCGACCCTAACAAACCCACAGTTGTTGCAAAACTCCAATCATAATCGAATGCAATGTCTCAACTGAAAGCTTCGGGTTAGGTAATTGTTTTGAACTTGTGCCATGGCACAATCAAAAAGGTACACTTAGAAGAAGAACTGCTTTTATTTTTCTAATTAAAAGAGTTCTGTATTTCAGCAAAATCTTTGTGCAATAGGGAACATGCATCAATATTTTTTTTATCAAAATCAAAAGTATAATGCGTGAGAAAATCAACTTTAATATTAAAGCTATTCTCTTGCGTTTTTTTCTCGTGATATAGTCACTTGAAGTTGGCACGCAGCAGCACCCGCCGAAAACGCTCTATACAAAACGGTCAACATTTGTGACGTCACGTTTTAGGCGCATTATCATGGAGTTAGCCAAGAATTTACAAATATCTCCCTAAATATTGCGTTTAAGTACACATGTGTTGTAGAAAATATTATTTATTATTCGATATACTATCCGACTGTTAAGCACATTATATCCGAAAATAAAAATAAGAAAAACCGTTATGTTCCCCTGTGTGATAAAACTAAAATCAAACATTTTTTAATTGATTTTTCTGTTCCATCGTGTTTTTATACGTGTCCGCACTTCCGCAGCGATCAAGCTCAAATTTATCAAAATCGGTGACTTATGCATGTTCCCTATTGTCTCTAAGCAGAACCAGTACGAAAGGTGATTTGATTCATTTTGTTTGGAGGGAGCCTTAATTGGAGAGTTTGTTTCTCACCACCATCATATATCAGTCCATTACTGTCTAAGTGTCTAGTGCAACGTGTCTCCCTTCCCTGAGAAGATTTTGCCGTGATCTTCAAACTTTGCCAGGCTAGTTTGAGAACGCTTTCTTCTTTGGGTTTTTTCTTTGGATAAGCACGCGAGATCAGAGCGAGAGCCCACTTTGGGTGCCATATGCTGAATGTGAGCTGTTTTGTGTACCTAATTAAAAACATAATATTGTGTTTATTTAATTTGGTTCACAAAATAAATTATTTGTCTATATATCAATGTTGGATCATTTTTATCACAAAAACACTCCTACCCCTATTTTGGTGCACGCAGGCACAAATGCAGTGTTAAAAAGATCTTCCTTTAATCATTAGTTGCCTATTACACCACTTCTAAATATGGGTTGGTACCAATCTACTCTAACGGAACTGGCTGTTCTTACATATCATAAACCTTAAAAATTTGTTTAACCTTTAATACCATCAGATCTTTACTGGATGAAGTTTTATTTTGCTGTACATAATGTTTCCAAACAGTTAACAAACCATTGTTGGAGACTGTGAAAGTTTTAAGCACTGCAAGCGTTGTCGTGCTCCGAACTCCGTAATTATAATCAAATTGGCCTCTGTCTTGGGAACTTGGACTATGCTAATTATTAAACCACTGGAGTCGTGGTCCAACAATTTGTGGGAATGGTTAAAGAGTAGTTTGATTCTGATGTAATTTGCTTTCTTTAAGTCATTTGCAACAATTCATTCTCATTCATTTATCATTAGGTGATTTTAAAGTTCGGATAGGTGCTTCAACTAGATTAATTCTAGCTGAAGCAAAGACAAACAGGACAATGGTAGTATTTAAACATAAGTTATTAAAACCAAAGACAATGCTAAAATAGTTTTACGTTGAACCGGCCAGGGGTCGAATCCAGGAACCTTAGCTTTATCTCTTGGCTCGGTATTTTTATGAAATTCGCATTGCACGTCACATCATCATTCACTGCCAATTGCCCAATGTTTAATTTTCTTTAAAATAAAAATAAAAATCTAATGGATTCTTCTTAACTTTCTTGGCTTACCAAGACCAATTTTAAAACTCCTTTATTTTTGTTTATCTCAAAGTTCCTCGAGGAATGGTTAATCCAAACGGTAAGATCTAGAGCAGCAATCTAAGATTGTGCAACGTTCCACTGCAGTGGCACTCGGAAATTGGGAACATGAAAATTGCTGCTCTGTGTACTTTTATATTTTTCTGCATTTGATTTGGGCTATTTGATACTTTTTTAAATGCTTCTAAGTGTTTAATCGACTTTTGAATACCTAGATAATGCTGTTCACACATTCAAACGACACGGTTATTTGAAAAAATTGTATAGTTAAAACATTGTGCTATATGGAGCTGGGCAACGCCGAACCTTTTTTGTTGATCGAAGAGGATTCTTATGTCCATCAGCAATTTTTAATGTCCCCACTGCTGGGGCATACGCCTTCCTTATGGGTGGATAAGGAGGACGGGCCATAACCCACCACGCGGTCTCCATGCGGATTGGTGGGTGTTAACGACTACAAATGCAGCCGGGACCAACGGCTTAACGTGTTTTCCGAAGCACGGAGGAGCTTGAGATAATATATTTTGGTCACCCATCCCATGACCGACCCTTGCGAAAGTTGCTTAACCTCCACAATCGCTGGGCCTAAACCACTGCGCCACCGAGCTCAACGATTATTTTAGTTTGTATTTATACATATTGAACTTAATTATTAATGTTTTATTTTTTGTTTTGTTCTAAATGAAATGCTTAAAGACGGTAATTTTGCTTATCATTATCTATTTATTTTGCTAAGAGCAATGGAAAAAAGTTTTATCTTTTTAAACCAGAATTCAGTATAGAATCGAGTAGTCACGTCGCACACTCAAGAGCAAAATTTAAAGATTTATTTGTTTTTCTTTTAAAAGTTCGCTTTCAAACGTAAATATCTTGCAGTTAACTTCTCATTATTTCTACTAGTTTGTGATGCGAAGCAAATACGTGCTTTTATTCGAGAAAAAGGTTAAGTTTTGCAAAAATAAATCAACTTATGACGATACTTTTTTAGTTCATAATGAACTTTATTTTTAGGTCAACATGAATAATGCGCAAAGCAGTCCTATTTGAGTCAATGTTACCAAAATATTGGTTCACTTTTTTAAACTAACGTATAGCAAAAACATTGTTGACCTATTCAACGTCCATTTTGAAATTGACGATGTTGGTATATGCTCTGGTCACAGTTTTAATATTACTAACAGTTGTCCGACTCATGTACTTGCGCGGGGCAACGATGGGGGGAAGTGAGCGGCAGAGTCGGCGAGCGCAATCTCCTCCAGTTTGCGCTCTCTAACTTAAAGGGGTGTACGTTTTAAGAAGCGTAACGAAATTTCAAAACCTTATAATAGTTTACAGGATTTGTTCCGTTTTTAATTGTAAATTCACGTCATGGTTTGATAGGGACCATCAAACTGAACAACTTTTACTATGGAACAAACTTTCAAATCGCGAAAAACAATCAGTAGTTTCATGTTTGCTGTTTCTGTTTTGTGTGTTACGATGTTATTCTTGAAAAGGCCTTTTGACTATTTTTATTCTTTCGTTATTACAATTTGAAACTTTTATGTAATATATTTGAATAGTTTTTGTTGTGACAACCCTGACCCCTGACGAAGTTTCTGTGCGTATACCTACACAGTGGCGGCATGCGTTTATCAACAAAAGAGTCTGTTTATTGGTAGTACTTCTTTATAATGATAATAATAATAATAATAATAATCATTTATTTCAGAATTAATATACATCCATAATTTGTTAGTAACAATTCACTTATACTATGTTGGTAAAATTTCATTATTAACATGAAAACAAATTAAAATAATACAAATCACAATTATTTTACGGCACGTCCCAACGCCATAACATGAGCTGAAACCCAATGTTTCAGCATCGGCCCGTCTACCCTCTGTGCTATACCTTGCAGAATGCTGTTGGCGCTGCCGCGCACGCGGCACATCAGGGAGGCTACTCGCTTACGAATAATAGCCGCAAAACTGTTATTTATATTGTGCTCTGGTGTTTCTCGTTTGGTGGCTAAACCCCACAGTGTGGTGGCCTAGTGGGATAGGGTTCTTAGTCCAATCTTTTATCTTTTCATCAAATCATCACGCGGTTAATAAAGTCAGATCTGAAAAGAAAAATCGGTAAAAAAACTAACTATAAATCATTCCCTAAACACCAAAATATTTCAATAGCACCAAACATACAACCCGCTTGCATTTCATGCACATTATTTATAGTTGAAAGAAATCCCTATTTTCCATTATTCGGTGGCGGACGAAATAGCATGGCTTAAAATTCCGGGCCACATAGTTTTAATTTAAAAAACGGGAACAAACATTGTCTAGACAAAGGACGACAGAGCCGAGCCACGGATTCTGTGGGGGAAGTCACAGGCGTGAGAGATTTGATATGAGCATTTAATCGTGTTCTAGAATGTGTATGAACATAGTCATCATCATCATCATATCAGTCGCACGACACCCACTGCTGGGTATAGGCCTCCCCTAAGGATCTCCACGATGATCGGTCCGGCGCTGCCCACATCCAGCGGCTTCCTGCAACCTTCACCAGATCGTCGGTCCACTTTGTCGGGGGCCTACCCACGGAGCGTCGTCTGGTGCGCGGTCGCCATTCAAGAACCTTTCCGCCCCAACGGCCATCGGTTCTTCTCGCTATGTGTCCAGCCCACTGCTACTTCAGCTGAGCAATCCTTCGAGCGATGTCGGACGTTGATGTCGGATGTCGGATGTTGTTACGGAGCTTATAAAACATTAATTAAAGATAGGTACACACTTTGCGTTAAATAACGGAAAAAGCATATGCTGTATTTTTTTTATTAACAATGACGCTTATATTCTGCATCAAGTAAGGCTCCTACTCAATTCGACGGTCAACGGTTCTTCTCGCTATGTGTCCAGTCCACTGCCACTTCCGCTGTACATAGTACACTATAATTTTTTTTTATGACAATTAATAGGTACATTTCGTGGCAAGTACGGACCCTTCATGATCGACATTCCGGCGGCGCGGCAAGCAAACTCTTAAGTCAAATAGACACGCAAGGCCTATCCGCTTAAAATTGCTGTTCTGGGATGTTATTTTGAGAGAGTGAAACTGTATTTAATGGTCGTATTTTAGATATTATAACACTGTGTATGGAATAGACGTAATGTCACCCGCTCGCGCGTTGCGTCAATGGCAAAGTATGGAGCCGTCCGCTGTCCAGTCCCAGGTTTAGGTCCTAAGGGATGCGTAAATGCATTTTTCTAGAAATAAAAAAAGGTTTAATGTTAATATTAATAAAGGTTAAATATAAAAGGTTATCAATATCAGTGAACTAGTAGCACCTATAGTGTGTGACAGAGGTCAAAAAGGTCCTATAGCTGCCTATCACCGATACCAAGCACACCACTCGTGCTCCAATAAGTAGGTTTTGTTAAATTAGTCTTCCTCAACTTGGGCCAAATCTGAGCCTTATTATTTCGCGTCCCCATTCTGTGATGATGTCAGGTCGCATCCGGCGTTGTGTCACTAGGTTTCAATACCCATTTTTTTTCACCGAGAGAATGGTCTTTGTTTGCTTGAGAGGCTTTCAGCTCTTTAAGAACTGAAAGAAGGTTTGTCGTGTCAGGTTTTCGGGTGAATTATGTGAATGCAATCCATTATTGTGATGGATAATGGGGTATTTACACGAGTCAACTTGGCAAGCGACTTTAGTAAATTTTATTGACTTGTTAAATCTAATCGAAAACCTAATTTCAGTGAAGTGGTGATTCGATTTTACAAGCGATTGTCGATAAAAAGCGTTAATTGAATAAAGTCACCTGCCAAGTTACCTCGTGTAAATATCCCACTAGCATTACTTTAAAGATTACTCAAAATAATAAGAAATCATTGAATAGTTACTTTTTCTCAAAAAAAATGAAATGTCAATTACCACATAGAAACAATTTGATGAGAATTTAGCGATTCGGTTGATTTCTAGTTGAAAATGTCATTTTTGGAGAAAATTCCAACCATTCGGAAACCGATCTGCAAAAGCTACCCCAAATCCACATTCAGAAAACGTACGCAAAGCGGTGCGGTAACGAGCGAAAAGATAAAAAGATAAAAACTGCCATGTTGTCAGTCCACGGGGGAACTTAAAAAATAAGCAATTGGGCTTCCGAAAAGTTTTCTTTCAAAAGCCTCTTTAACCAAGACTTTTGGTCCTAAAAGTTAAGATTTGGAAAGAAGTTACCAATGGTCACGTACAGACATCTGAAGTCGCTGCGACCAAAACCGACAAAACTTGCCCAGAAGACGGTGCGGTTTGCATAATTTCATATATTATTTAAGTGCTAACTTAAGATCGTTTGCATAATCGGATCGCAAGTGGTCTAAGAATACTAATTTGATGGACAAATTGTGGAAAAGGTTAATATGCATAAGGTTTAGAATCTTCGTAACCAAAATTTTGATGCTTTTAAAGTATTGGGAAACTGCAGGGTGATCTCTAATGAAAGTATATATGTATTTTAACCTAAATTACAATATTCGGAAGAATACAAAGGAAATAAAAAAAACCGGTCAAGAACGAGTTGGACTCGCGCACCGAGGGTTCCGTACCATCTTAACTGCACCATTAAACCACACTGCAGAGTAGAATAATAAAATTAGTTTTGCAGTTTTAGGTCAGCGCCATCTCTTGACCGATAGTGGAACTAATGTTAACTTTTTTAGAAATTTGATAATTTATGAAAAAAGTGTGCTATATTGAGACATCGTTTTATTTTTCCTGTAATCCTTATATAAACTGCTATCACATAGAATTATTTCTGATTTTTTTCTTTGCAGACTTCGGAGATAAGGGGGGAACGGTATTTTTTTTACATTTTTTATCATAAGTCGAAAACTATGCGGCCTAAAACAAAAAGAAAAAACTATGCGGCCTAAAATGATTAAAAACGTGCAAACGACGCTCTTTTATATGATACCCCACATGCCCTAGTAGCCCCACTTCAAATTTTTAAGACCCCTTTTCAGTCCCTGTTGTAAAAAAGGTTTTTATTTTTTATTTATATCTTATTTACAAAATAGTTGGGCAAATGTCATCTTAAATTATTCCAAATTTCAAGTTGATACCATTAGTAATTTTCGAGATATCCAGCTGTGACAGACAGACAGACAGACTGAGTCACACCATAAGGGTTCCTTTTTTACCATTTTGGTACGGAACCCTAAAAAGGAAAATTGGATCAATTATTAAATTCCTAAATGTCAGTCGACCAAAAGCACTGCTTACAGATTCAAATTTTCCTTAAATGCTGAAAGTATTTTTGAAGAGTGTAATTAAAAAAACTTAGTGCTAGTAAATCAAACATAACGACATATTCCATTATCACACATTTAGAGTTAAAACTAAAATTCTTGAAGGTCACAAAATGAAAATCCACTCCAAACTCAACAAATCTTTCTCAAACATTTTCCACAAACGAGTGAGAAGTGCAAAAATTCCGCATTTGACACGCTTCCTGAAAAACTTCACCTGAATGCATCTCATAAAGACGCAGCCACCACATGAATATTCCACTGACACACAGCGACTCACTTGAGAAAAACGCCATAATGATACGTCCTGTCTCGCTCTCTTACACTATAATGGGACAATGCGTAAGAGAGAAAGGGTTAGGTGGCTTTATTTAGAAAAGTTGACTGTACGTCGATGACTGAGCTAACTACTATACGTCGTCATCTAAATAAATATTCCACTGTTCTTATTCTTCATAACTGAATTACCCACCATTTGTATATGTGAAGATCAGAAAGCCTATTACAATAAAGCATAGGCGATAAGCGTACGATGTTTGTCCCACTCCGTGGCACTATTGACTCACGGGTAAGGTTCAATATCAAGTAAATTGAATGATGAATTGCGTCCGACTGTCGTGTTACAGATTACTTGAAAACAACTGAACCGAATTCAAAATTTTTAAAAATGGGACCAACTTGAATTTTTACCTAATGTAATAACGTTTGAATCATTTCAATCGGTTCAGCCGTCTTCGAGTAATCGGTGTACATACAAAAAAAACGGGTCGAATTGAGTACCTCCCTTCTTTTGAAGTCGGTAATAATAGAACAATTTTCAGCTATATCAAAGGCAATATCTTTAATATTCAACAAAACGACAAATTCTTAGCCAGCAATTTGTAGCTTTATTCAACAAAGCCAGATTATGACTTCAGCGAGTATCAGTAAGTTATTATTTGAATCGATAACTATTTCTCTACTAAATCGGCGATAGAAACCCATTCCTAACGAAAATAGGGAAAATCAGTTCAACATAAAGGCACAGTTGAATATCATGTAGTAGGCAGTACTTCTGAAATATTGAATGAGTATGTTAAGGCGTCCAATGCTGGGCATAGGCCTCCAGGCATAAATAGCAATTAAATTTTACGGGTACTAGTGTGGTTTTACTATAGGTTTTCTGTTGTTTACTTTAGTTTCTATTGACCAAGCCAGCGCGAAGCGTCTTTGTGTCAGCTTGGGCAAAAATGCTTTCGTATATCTATCCGTTTGTTTTCCTCTACAGGTCGCATTTCTCAACCTCGTGAAATTTTGTAAGCAGGGGGGGGGTCTATTACGAAAGCTTTGTTTTGATTGTTTCCTATTACAAATCACTTTCGTATGCGATATTGCGAAGTGATTGCGGGAGTTTGACAGTTTATCTCTAGCGTATCCGACATCGTTCGTTCAGTAGTCTATGGGCTACGATAGCCAAATTTAAAATATTTGTTATAACTACAACCAACTGCGGACGACTATCGTGGCCAAGTGACTGCGTTACGCAATTGCGTACGTTATTTTCGTAATAGGCTCCCAGGTTCGATAATTATAATAAGTATATTATTTTTTGTCGATCCAGTTTGTATATTTTTTTTAAATGGAGGAGTTATGTTAAAGATGGTGTACAGTTCACAGAGCCACTAGTTGAAATTTTTGCAACATCAAAAACCTTAATAAAACCCTGCTAGTATCCAGTACGCGCGTGAATCTCAGAATTTAATTTAAATATCAATGTTTAAGTTATTCACTTGTAATATATGTTGTGTAATAAACATCTAGCGGCGCGATCATACCGCTACCTACATAAGCAATCGACGAATGACGAAGAAATGCAGGACCAGCGAAAAACATTACGCAGACGTGACGTCGCACTACGTCAAACTAATATCGAGACAAAAATGTATGGCGACCTTATACGATATCGAAGTTTTCTAAGCAATTCGCATAAATACAAATTCCAACATCAAGCAGTTGGACCGCGGTACCCGAGCACAGACACCTTGCTCGGTGGAAGTACTTCCCTTTTCACTGAATATATGGCGAAGAGTTCCTGCCGCAACAAACAAATAAAATAAACATACATATCTGTGCTACTAGACCTAACATGCACTATGGTTAAAGTCCTTTATAAATCACCGCTATATGTACCAATGGCGTACCTCATCATTTATTCTGTAGTCACTGAAATCGAGTTGAGAACGGGTTTCCACACGAATGTGGCGAATTCCTCGATTATCATAATAAAGTAGGGTAGCTGTCTCATTCCGGCCCTAAACCGAGTGTGGAGGGACAATATCGATTTCACTTTTATTTTTATGCTCATTGAGATTAATAGGTTATTGAACTTTTATTTCGGAGAAAGGTTAAAACGTTTATAGGTGTTTATCGGATTTATTGGCTAAAGGTTTTTCTGTTGGATTTGCGTTTCGGATTTTAGAGCATGATCATAAATATTTTATTCTTTTGGAACACTGGTTAAGTTGGCTTTAGTGTTTACATTCATAGTGTCACATCAGGGGCCTAAGTAATCATGTTTTATTTGTGTTTCGGTTTTAAGAAAGTGTTAAGTGGCTACTGATCTACTTGCTGGTCCCTGGGCCCAAAAGCAAGTAAACCAGTAGCCACATAACCCTTAACAAACAAGAACTATGTTAAAAAGCATTATATTTCAAATACAATTGAAACACAATTATGACGTTAACAATAACAGACCGGGCTAATTGACTAATTTCAAAATCTATAGCAATTGCTTTCAGGATGTGATGTGACATTGATGCTTCTATTTGGCACAAATAGAAACTTACCAAAGAAATGCAGCAACATCTGTCAAATGAAAGCGATTGCGTCAATGATATTAAAAGTAAAGATGAGTTATACCGCAACATCATTGCTATTTAAAACAGCGCAAAGGTACTATAGATACACACATTGACCGCTGCATGCGCATTGGCCGTGAATTGAAAGCGCGTCAGCTGTCTCCTTCACTCACACACGCAAAGCAGACAGCGCGCTCTTTGTACAATATGGCCGGATAAAGTAATAGAAAATACATATTTTTATTAAATACAGTACTTACACGACGTGTGAAAATAAGCATTTTTCCGATCTCTGACTGTTGCTGTATAATTTGTACATCGTCTAAAGACGCAAGGAGACATTTTTTTTAATGGAATTTCACAATTTTATCGCGTCTGACTGACGAGAGCCGCTTGTGTTTTCGTGTCGCGAGCCTGTGCCTGACTAATTGAAAGTCAGGCAATTACCTTTCTTTCGTCTTGCCATTTTGGAGTGCGCGTAACGTATCTATACTTTTAATATCATTGGATTGCGTGCGATAGATTATGAAAATTTAACAATAAGTAAGCTAGGCCATAGTTTAGTTGAGTAGGTAGAGATTAGGGATTTCTGATTTCTTCACTTGTTATTTTCTTCAATTCGTACAAAGTGACAAGACCGTCTCCTGATATATTTACTGTCAAAGCCTTTTATTCAATCCGCCGAACGAACTTTTCCCTATATCGACATCACACGTCGCAAGGCTTCACTCTTTATTGCGAACGATATCTGCATATTAAATAAGTGCATTTACTTTCTCACATACCGTTATACACTTATTGACATAGTGCTTGGCTTTTACCTCACCTGATATTAAGTGACGATAAAGCCGAATGTAGAAGCGCACTAAAACCGGAATCCTCATCACTGAGGAATGAGGAACTGGCTATCTTACCCCTAACTGCCGTAACACAACAATTTTTAAATTGTTGTTATGGCGTCAGACTTATCTAAGATGGTGGTAGCTAATAGTTGTGTTTCTCTAAATCATTAGTGTATTTATAATGACTTTTAGCTATATTTAGCACGAACTAACATATGTTTTTTGTCCCCAGCGAGTCGGGTGCGACTTGCGAGTTGGGTCAACCAGGCGGGTGGACGAGTGTGGAGTGTGTGGAGGTGATGGATCGTCGTGCTCCCGGCCGCGGTACCACTGGCTGGCCACTCCTGGGTCGCTGTGCTCGGCGACTTGTGGTGGAGGTAAGTTTTGTAGCGGGGGCAGTCATTTTAAAATTAACCTTTGCGAAGAGCAAATAAAGGATGCACGCACGCAAGGTGCACCGGCCCAACGATCTGGTGAAGGTTGCGGGAAGCCACTGGATGCGGGCAGCACAAGACCGATCACGTGGAGATCCCTGGGGGACGCCTATACCCAGCAGTGGGTGACGTGCGGCTAATATAATGATGATGAGACGCGTCTACATCTGCACACACTGCATGAACCACGTGATATAGCGTTTTATCGACACTAATCTGTCAAAATCCATTGTATTTTGACAGTCAAAAGCGATAAATCGTTATATCACATCGCGTTTCATTGGTCGTGCCAGGGCTAGCCAAACGAATGGCGAATTTCAAATACCTAGCATGTCAAATGTGGTACGAGTATACACGCAGAAATTTTAATAATTTGGTTCCCGCAGTGGGGTGGTTCCACTCATGATTACAAGCAACTTTTACTATGGGGCCAACTCTGATATCGCGAAAAAAAAGTCAAGGTCGAGTAGGAATGGCGCTTTTGTATGAACCAGCTGATTTTTTTTCATGATCAGAGTTGGCCCCATTGTAAAAGTTGCTTGTCATGAGCCAATCGTGAGTGGAACCATCCCACTGCGGGAACCAAACGATTTAAATTTCAGCGTAGCGAATAATGAAAACTATTGAAAACTAACTGCTAAAAGAACTAATTCATCTATCTTTTTTTCCACCAAATTTATAGAACTCACCATCACGACTAAGTATAAGATTTTGGAAAAACTACTTTGAAGGAAATTAGATTGGATTCGTTTGAAATTCCGTTTCGTTTTTCTCTTTACAAGAATTGGCCGTATTCTGTGAATAGTAAAACGTAATTATGAGTGCAAACAAAATGCATTTTCCGGTTAGCAACGTAATGGCATTACGTTGTTTCTACTCTCATTGCTTCCATGTTGCTTTTTCTTCGTTTATTTGAATGAATGCGAGAATTCAATTAGTATGAATGAGTAATTTTGTTTGGTGTTTCGTTCATACACATCACATTATTTTTATTATATCATAATTTTTATACCACTGCCTTTTTATGCCACTGTAATGAAATTTTTTTACCCCGGGGTATTGATGGTATTTACCCCACTGAAAATTTTAGTCGGTAGAGCAAAGGGGTCATGTGGATTCGCGTGGCTCAGTCATCTATGGACTAACTATGATTTTGGGCGCCGTTAATGTAAAATAGTAAAAGATAAAAAAAATAAAGTGTCCACAGATCGAAACAAAGTGAGCTTAATAAATCAAACCAGATTTAGGTTGAAACAAACATTTATTTAACGTATTGCATAACTAACACAAAGTTCACAACTATTCGTTAAGGAACGTGTCATAAAAATATTTAAAACCACTTGGGTTATAAGGGGTTTAACCATGTTTAACGAACAATCCGAAGGGTTATCCGAGGAGCTCGGTGGCGCAGTGGTTTAGCGCCTGGCCCAGCGATTGCGTAAGTTAAGCAACGTTCGCAAGGGTCGGTCATGGGATGGGTGACCAAAAATTTACTATCGCGAACTCCTCCGTGCTTCGGAAGGCACGTTAAGCCGTTGGTCCCGGCTGCATTTGCAGTCGTTAATACCCACCAATCCGCATTGGGCCCGCGTGGTGGGTTATAGCCCGACCTCCTTATCCACCCATAAGGAAGGCTTGTGCCCCAGCAGTGGGGACATCAAAAATGGCTGATGGACATAATTTTTATAAACTAGCTTCCACCCACTACTTCGTCCGCGTATTTTTGTCACTCATTTAGAATTTAGAAATACAGTGCTAACTTAAATTATTTGTCTCCCACATGTAGTCGCCCATTTTACGTATTTTTGTAATCCACAGTATGTCGCCCATTTAGTTATTTTGTCAACAACAAGTTTAGTATTTAAGTATCCCACTAACAGTCGCCTTCAATTATTTCCAGTCACCCAATTAATTAATTAATTCCCGTTTATAAACAACATGATAATGAAATAAAACACGGTCAACATGCCAACATTTTGATGAAAAGTTTGCCCACAGCTCAATCGGCACAAGACAAATTATGCCATCTTTGGGCAGCAGTGCTAATTCTTATCGGGTTATTCATCTTTCAGGGTTCTTAATTAGAACTGTGCCTCGCAAATTTTGGGCCATTGTGGCACAGACGAGCTTCTAACGGGCGACAAAACGACCGCAACTTACGCCGTGTAAGTTTGCCCAAAGTTTTCCTGAGGCCAACTATTTTGGCGGCCCATATTATTATGCTGGAAACTTTTGGTTGGTTTACGATCGGAATTCGGTGAATTGAGAAACTAGTGTTTTCATGATGAGGTTTTGAATTTGGAATAATAAATTAATGTGCATTTGTTTGGTTTTATTATTGTTTTTTTTTTTCGAAAGGAAAGATAATACATTGAGTATCAAGAACAATACTCATACGTCCGTTGCCTGTGCGCACTAAAATAAAGCTCTGTGATGTCGTTTGTTTTACGTATTACGTGTCTTTGGTAGTTTGGACGCTGTGCGTCCGCAGGAACTGTGAGACCTCATAATAATGTTTGTGAACACACGTAAAGCGGTAACATAAAATCAACTGCGAAAACAATTTAAAGATCATTTCTTTTACTAATCAAGTTCTCCTTAATCCGGTTTTGATCTCGTTATAACATGCTTACAAAGAGTTCCTTGCCTGGCGATTGTTATCCTTTAACTTATATTTGGCATCACCAGAAAATCAGAGTCACATTTCGGCTGTGGCTTTACGCTTTGGAGATCAATTCGGCCGCAAATATTATTATGTCCTCTTCCATCCATCTTCTTCTTTTTAGTTCATTAACTTTCATGAACGTTCAACCCGCTCGTCTACATAACCCGCAGAAACAGTATCCAGCGAAGACAAAAGGAATTTCCCCTGATTTATCGGTAGGCTTCGAGTGGCGTCGGATTTGAGATATAAATTACGGGGCCGGTGCAATTAACTATGTTGTGTAATGTATTTGCCCTCTCTGGGGTGACGGCTGATTGTTGATCGCCGTTGTTTAAGCGAATGATTTTGATTCTTAGGAAACTCTGACTTTTTATGAAAATCGAGCAGTGATGTAGCGCTGTCCACATCAGTAAACTTAGCATGCTAAAATGCAAATAGATGTAGGTATAAATTAAGGGGACGGTGTAATTAACTATGTTGTGTACATCGAAAGTTGTGTAATGTATTTGCGCTCTCTGGGGTGACGGTTGATTGTTGATCGCTGTTGTTTAAGCGCATGATTTTGATTTTTGGTTAGGAAACATTGACTTCGTATCAAAATCGAGCAGTTATGTAGCGCTGTCCACATCAGAAAGAAAGAAAGAAAGAAAGAAAAAACATTTATTTGAGACAAACAGTTAAAGAAATACAACAAAAACATTAAATAGTTTTGCCCCAAATCGGTCCCGACTCAGCATAATGCTAGGCTTATTATGACCCAACGCTGATCTTCCGTCGGAACCGGTTTAGTTAGTGATGCCACGGAACAATGACTGGCAAACGCATCAGTAAACTTAGCATCTTCTTCTTCGTCGTTTTGCTCTTGGCAGAGCAGTCGTAGTCACATTGAGGCGTCCACGTCGGTGGTAGAGGCGGACACGGCTTTTCACAGAATCTCCCACCATATCTTCCAGTTGACAGACTGTCTGGCGCAGTCAAATACAGAGTATCCCACTGCGGATTTCACTTGGTCAGCCCAGTGCATCGGTGACCTGCCACGTGATCTGGGTCTCTCTACTTTGCCCTGTACGACCAGCCGCTCTATGGAGCCGTTACTCCGCCTAGAGACATGGCCAAAGTACTGCAGTATGCGCGATTGTACTAGCTAGTAATTAGTAGCTAGTAATTATTAACTAGATTGTAAACTTAGCATGATAAAATGCAAAAAGATGAAGGTATAAATTACGGAGCCGGTGTAATTAACTATGTTGTGTAATGTATTTGCCCTCTCTGGGGTGACGGTTGATTGTTGATCGCTGTTGTTTAAACAAATGATTTTGACCTTGGTAGCACAATTTAAGGGTTAACTACTGCTGACTTTGTATGAAAAATAAGTAGTGGTGTAACATTGTCCACATCGGTAAACTTACCAGGCGAAAGTGTATATGGTACTACGGTATAACATCACCCCACGTTTCTTAACCCTTTTTCCTATGCTACCGCACTATACCGGTAGTGTTGTTTAGAATTATTTGTGCCATCTGCACTATTGCACTACCAGCTGATTAAAAATGGAATGCTTTTGAATTATGTAAGTACCTGCATGTCTTAAAACTTTCTGTTTTTAGAAGACTCCGGATGTTCTGAATATTTTTGACTACTTTATGCTTGCACTTGAATTTGAACATTTTTCGAAATTACATAAATATGTTTTTTCGAAAAGTTTCTAAAAACTATTTCGACAAAAATCTATATATAATTATCGAACTTGCTCACAAAATTTCACAAGAATCGGTTAAGAAATGCGACCTGTAGAGGAAAACAGACGGACATACGATAGCATTTTTTCAAAGCTGAAACGGAGACGCTTCGCTCACGCATCGCGCTCGCTCGGTCAATTATAAATGCAAACGTCTGTCTCTAAAAAAATATTTCGTCTTTGACTGCACAATCCGAAATAGTCAACCGTTGCATAAATTATTTGACTATAAATATCGATAAAATTTAGAGTTTGTGCTTTAATTAATATTAAAACAAAATAAGTCTTACAGCAAACTCTATAAATAAGGGCTTTTCAAAATGGCAAAAAACTGTAGAGGCTCGATAGATGGCGTTGATAAGAATGTATGTGTCAATATGATTTTTTTTACTAAGCTTCGAGGAGTACTCAGGTAGGCAGGCAAATGTAACCATAAAATGTTTCTCTTTGGGCAGATGTCAGCCAGCGAGCGCTTACTTGCCTCTTTGGTACAGGCCGTTTATTTTTAAAAGCCAATTTTGACACTTCTTTTTCCACCAACGCATCTAGTGAGGCAAATAGTTACTTTTTACTTCTTAAATGTCACTTTGAACAGTCCTCATTAAAACTATCAATCAACAGGTGAAAAACCTAAATAGGTACAAACGTTAACGGCTAACCCTTCACGGGTAAGGCGGCCTGACAGACCCCATTTATCAATGGGACTCCGGCACCAAATTAACAATTGAAACGTCCGACGTCTGAAGAGAGGTCGGGTCACAAAGACCCGGCAGTTTATGCTGATGGTAGAATATTTGTAGATAAATATTATTGTATAACAATGGAAATCGACTGAACACTTCCGATTATATAACGTAAATAAACATTATTTAGAAAGATATTAATACGTACTGTTACAAAAATACCCCTAATGCACATCAAACTGAATAACTTATACTATGGGACCAACTCTGAAATCGTGAAAAAAATTGTTGTTTCATACATTTTGATATTTTCGTTATTAATTTTTGTATGAAACGGGTGATTTTTTTTCGCCATTTCAGAGTTGGTCCCTAATAAAAGTTGTTCAGTTTGATGGTCCCTTTCTACCATATTGGGACATAACTTTTTTTTTAATTTTGAGCTGGTGCCCAAAGATTTTCCTTTTTTTAAACTATATATTACAGTTTTTGAATTAATACAATTCGTTATAATTGTTAACAAAAATTTACATTTCATAAATGTAAAGACACGTAAGAGGCAAAAATGCAGCAGTTTAAACAATGGCTTGCAGCTGTCTAAATAGTCTGTTTCCTATATTCCAACTTCCTATCATTTTGTAACCAAATTGACGTGAGTATGAGCTGATAAATTATGGACTTACTAACTTCCACGCGGACGAAGTCGCGGGGAACGTCGCGGGAAGCGGTCGCGGTCGCCCTAGGAAACCAGAGACCAGAATAAAAATATCTATGTTTTAATCCAGGTTATAAAGTATCTATGTACCGATTTTCATTCATATCCAAACATCCAAACTTTCACATTAATAATATAAGTACAATAGCAATAATCAAATATCTTCAATATTCCGCAAAATCCACTTGTAATAATACTGAAGACAGCAATAGAACTAATTGTAATTGTGAGAAATAATTGCTGGTTTCCGATAGTGTCATTGTTAGCCGTTCCGCAAATCCTAGCCGTATTTCGGCCTGGCCACAGCCAGACGCGGCGGGCGGCGCGGCAAGCGAATTCAATAATCATTGCGCGGTATCTCAATGGCGACCTCTCAGCTCGTCGTCACGACCGCGCATGGGTGAAGCGATAAGCGGAGCGGCGAGCGGTTTACTTATCCAATATTATATTGATTCGCAGAATAAAATATATACAGTAGGTAACTCAAATGTTGCTTTTATAAAAAAAACAATCTCTCTAAACT
This sequence comes from Agriphila geniculea, assembly GCA_943789525.1. Classification (NCBI taxonomy): domain Eukaryota; kingdom Metazoa; phylum Arthropoda; class Insecta; order Lepidoptera; family Crambidae; genus Agriphila; species Agriphila geniculea. Next base: position 2,004,977 of record OX038894.1, on the reverse strand, counting down.
GCGCACTCTTTGGTGGCTTTGCCCTATTGAATTCAGAAGAGAATATTGAAGAGTCTTAATTGAACAGTTACCAATATTTTAACTATCTGAACTCTATAAAATGTACTAATCATTTTATATAGAGTTCTAAAATGGTTAAAATATTATGATTGGAACTTGAGGCAGGATTGCTATGGCAGCGCCAAGTGGTCGTAATGTAATTTTCCAACTGAACTACTAAAAACCTTACCGACCACAGATAAATAGGTTTTTTTGGTTGAAATACTTTTATTAAAGACTGATTTTTCTAACCTTCAACGAACTCTCATAACTAACTAACTTATCAAACGACATTTAATTCAACTGGGGTATGATTTTTTTACCGCTCGTCGCTCCACTAGACGTGTAGTAAATGTCAAAATATAATGAAGTAACTAGGCAAATTCTCTGACCCATAAACTAAATATAATTTGATTTTAGCTGTTTTCTTCAAATTACATGTTATTATTTTATTTAACAAAAATTGAGCTTAATTTTGTCACCATCATCGTCTTTAATAAAAAAATAAAAAATATTATTATTAACATATAATGTAGGTAGTGTTGTTACAGACTCAAAAAAATTTTTACGGGCAATATGAACAAAAAAAATCTTCAAAACAACCCAACAACGTAAGTTTATTATGAACACACTGCCCGGTTTAAATGACCCATGAACGCTAGCCGCGATTAGGGTTAAGGTCAACCCAGAAACAACGCGCGGTGGACGGTTAACACGTTCCATTAGTTAACCCTACACTCGTTCATTCGCTCACTGTTTCAAATTGCCTATTCAGTCATTCGGTAAACCGTTTACCATTTGTTATACAATTAAACAAGGAATGTTTTAAAAAAGAACTAGATTTTTTACTGTATTTTAAGGTATTTTATTGACATTGTTACAGCATCGATAAAGATCACTGAGCGATTTCAATAAGCCTTAAATCGAATAAAAAATTCCATAATCCTAGTTATTAGGGTTCCGTACCCAAAAGGTAAAAACGGGACCCTATTACTAAGCCTCCGCTGTCCGTCTGTCTGTCACCAGGCTGTATCTCATGAACCGTGATAGCTAGACAGCTGAAATTTTCACAGATGATGTATTTCTGTTGCCGCTACAACAACAAAAAACAGAATAAAATAAATATTTAAGGTGGGCTCCCATACAACAAACGTGTTTTTTTGCCGTTTTTTGCTCGATATTAATAACGACAAGAGGTAGACAGTTGAAATTTTCACAGATGATGTATTTCTGATGCCACTATAATAATAAATACTAAAATCTGAATAAAATAAATATTTAAGGGCGGCTCCCATACAACAAACGTGATTTTTTTGCCGTTTTTTGGTACGGAACCCTTCGTGCGCGAGTCCGACTCGCACTTGCCCGGTTTTTTTTTTATATATAAAGTTTATTTTCTCTTCAAAACACTTTAAAATGTAAAAACTTCGATTCCATGAGAATAAAATTATTTTCCCTTTAGATAAGCTCTTTCAAAAACATTGGCCTGTAATCAATTACTGTATTGCCACTAAACTTGTGTATCTACAATGGGTAATTGAGAAACACAACTTTCAAGAGTTGTTACTAAATCTGTACAATAATTTGGTCGATTTTATCATTTATATATTTATGTATTCGGTGAATTTGGGGTACTCACTAATCGCTCATTACCAAATTGAGGCGGTGTTGTAGATTTAATATCGTCTAGAAGGAACATTGAATTGAGCATTTTAAGGGGATACAACTTAAAAATTCACACTTTTTGATGTAATACCATAGGTCGCGAAATAGAGATCTGAAATTAAGATATATAATTCTTCATATCTTTCTCCAGACACGTATATTGTGCTTCACCTCTACTTATCCTTATTTATCAGCAGCTCATCACAACTAGTGCGCCGAAAAAGACTCGAGGCGTGAAAAAGCCTCGAGATCGACCGAGCCCTTAAAAAAGGCTCGAGCCGTGAAAAATCCTCGAAGTCGACCGAGCTCTGAAAAAAGCTCGAGCTCTGAAAAACACTCTGTAGTCGTCGAGCTTCATACAAACGAGGCAAGCCCTGTTGTAAATGTCACAGAGCTCTAAACAAAAGGACTCGGAGGCCTCGAGTCGTGTACATCACTAGGTGCCAATCCCTGTTACGTATTATTGTAATATGCTGACTTAAAACAATGGTTATATAATATATTCATTTGTCGCTACATATACTTAATAATTTATACGAATTTTTTACTTGTTACTTATGCAAAGCAAAAATATAGAAAGTAAAAGAAATAGTTATTAGTGAGTTTCAAATAAAACAATTTTTAACGGATACTAGCGCGGTTTTATTGAAAGCTAGTATCCATATCCGCTAGTATCCGTTAAAAATTGTTTTATTTCATGTCTAGTGAGCGCGTAAGCTTGAGAAGTGAATATTAGTGAGTTTGTTGAATTACTCAAAAAAAAATTTTTACAATATTACATTTTGCATTTAGTAAGTAGGTTATACCGACACGACAGTCATATCTAGGCATTTTAGGTCTCAGCGAAGTAATTTTGTTTCAGAAAGCCTGTTCTAATGGCTCTTTAAATACTGAAAGTTTCATTCCATTCTCTGAAAGTTCTTACAACTTTATACCTAATATTATGTTCGTTAGATTTTGTTACGAATATTATTTGAGTATTTTTACACTCGAGCTACTGAAATAACAATCGTCCCGCTATTATGATTTTATTTTTCTAGTCACACTCCAAATCTTACCTTATGTTAAGTTACCTACCTATTTATTTTAATAGTAGGTAGTTCTAAAAACATTAGATAGGTGTTGTTAACATCATAAATCAAACGACAGAACTACAACCAATTGAAGAAAAAATGTCTGTTAATATCACTTTCATAATTCCACAAATTATTGTTCATACAGAAATAAATGGTGAAACCGATTCTGAGTAAAGAAACAAAATCATTAAAATGTCAGTCTCAAAAAATTAATTCCTGCACTTTGAGTGAAGTACGTACAAAAGGGTTAAATATTCAAAAAGCTCGCATTCTGTTTGCAGACTTTTACAGTTCCAGATTTTCAAGTGTTTAAGCCATCAAAACCTTCGCTTCCTGTGTTATTTACTTGTGGAAATCCTCTTACAACGGCTCCGACTGACGGAAATCTCGAATATCTGACGTGGGAGTGGGACGTTCTAGGCTATCGTCAAGTATTTTGTAATCTGTCGAAAAATCGGTGGGTACAGCACTACTTAAGTGGTTTCGATAGAGCTCGAAGGCACTCGAGGGTTAAGATTTTATCTTCATTTCAGCGCGTGGTGCAATTTTGTTTAAAAATATGAAAAAGTCATACTATTTGTTTAGGAAAGTATGTAGTTAATGTACCATGGGCAGCAGGTTAAAATCGCTTGCACGCCGCGCCGCGCCGTCACGTCACGTTTAGTTCGTGCAGGGGCAATACGCACGCACACGAATTTGTTGCTAACTGGTTATTAATCTTATTAAAAAAACCGGTCAAGAGCGAGTCGGACTCGCGCACCGAGGGTTCCGTACAATCATAAATATATTTGGATATGTTACTTTAGTACAGTCTTTAAAAAAGTAGTATAAACGGCAGACAGTTGGAAGGGCGAACAGGCGGACAGTTAATTTACAAATCTTAACCACAGCTGCTTATGGTGACTGAAAAACGTTTCAGCCACTCCACATTGCAAACTGTTTATATTACTAAGTAGGAACTTATTCTTCGTTTATTCGTACGGCAAATAGTAGATAATTATTTCAGAACCAGCCACCAATTTATTATTGTAGTGTTAGGTTGCGCCATCTCTTGACCGATAGTGGAACTATATTTTTCCTTAGGTTAGCATGCTTAGGACAGCGCCATCTGTTGACTGGTAGTAAAACTAAAAATTTTTTATTGTTTTTTGAATTTCTTAAAAAGTGTGTTATATTGAGACATCGTTTTATTTTTCCTGTAATCTTTACATAAACTACTATCACATAGAATTGTTTCAGATTTTTCTCTCTGCAAACTTCGGAGATACGGGGGGGGGAACGGTATTTTTTTTTACAATTTTCACCATAAGTCGAAAACTATGCGGCCTAAAAAAAAGAAAAAATGTTTAAAAACGTGCAAACGACGCTCTTTCATATGATACCCCACATGCCCTAGTTGCCCCACTTAAAATTTTTAAGACCCCTTTTCAGTCCCTGTTGTAAAAAAGATATTTATTTTTTTACTAGCGGCCGCCCGCGACTTCGTCTGCGTGGAAAGGTTTTTTGCTATCCCTCGGGAACTATACTTTTTTTCGGGATGAAAGGTACCCTATGTCCTTCTCTGTACCCCTGACAACGTGTATGCAAAATTTCATGATGATCGGTACAGTAGTTAGGACGTGAAGGCGTAACAAACAAACAAACAAACAAACAAACGGACTTTCGCATTTATAATATTAGTAAGGATTTATTTCTTATTCGCGAAATAGTTGGACAAATGTCATCTTAAACTATTCCAAATTTCAAGTTGATACCATTAGTAGTTCTCGAGATATCCAGCTGTGACAGACAGACAGACAGACAGACTGAGTCACACCATAAGGGTTCCTTTTTTACCATTTTGGTACGGAACCCTAAAAAGCAAATACCTAGCACCAAATCCAAACGTGTGGTCAGCTATGGCTTATGGTTGGCCACTGTTGCCAACTATACCACACTACAGGGTGTTTGGTAATAGGATTATTGACCGAGCGAGCACAAAGTGCGAGCAAAGCGTCTCTGCTTCAGCTTGGGCAAAAATTCTTTCGTATGTCCGACTGTCTGTTCCAGCCTACAGGTCGCATTTCTCAACCGATTCTTGTGAAATTTTGTAAGCAGGTTTGAAAATTATATAGAATTTTTTTTTCGAGCCAGTTTTTTAAATTTTTTAAAATGTCGGAGATATGTTAAAAAAACAGGTTTTAGTCCGTTTTCCAGCTCTGCCTGTTTTCCTCTACAGGTCGCATTTTTCAACAGATTCTAGTAAAATTTTGTAAGCAGGTTTAAAAATGATGTATATTTTTTTTGTTAAACCAGTTTTTTGAAATTTTTCAAAATAGCGGAGATATGTTAAAAAAACCTATTTCAGTCCGGTTTTCCAGCGCTGTATGTTCTCCTCTACAGGTCGCATTTCTCAACCGATTCTTGTGAAATTTTGTGAGCAGGTTTGAAAATTGTATAGATTTTTTTGGTCAAGCCAGTTTTTATTTTTTTTTTTAAATGGCGGGGATCATCTAAAAAAATCATATTTCAATCCGAATTTCCGGCGTTGTCTGTTCTCCTCTACAGGTCGCATTTCTCAACCGATTCTTGTGAAATTTTGTGAGCAGGTTTAAAAATAATATAGAATTTTTTTGTCATGCCAGTTTTTTGAAATTTTTCAAAATGACGGAGAAATGTTAAAAATACATATTTCAGTCCGGCTTTTCAGTGCTGTCTGTTTTCCTCTACATGTCGCATTTCTCAACCGATTCTCGTGAAATTTTGTAAGCAGGTTTGAAAATTGTATAGATATTTTTTGTCAAGCCAGTTTTTTTTTTAATGGCGGAGATAATGTAAAAAAAATCATATTACAGTCCGAATTTCCGGCGCTGTCTGTTCTCCTCTACAGGTCGCATTTCTCACCCGATCCCGGTAAATTTTTGTGAGCAGATTTGATAAATATATAAAAAAAATTGTCGAGGCAATTTTCCGAAATTTATTAAAATGACGGAGATATGTAAAAAAAATATATTTCAGTCCAGCTTTCCGGCTGTTTGATCTCCTGTACAGGTCGCATTTCTCAACCGATTCTGGTGAAATTTTGTGAGCAGGTTCGATAATATTGTATAATTTATTTAGACCATCCAGTTTTTTGAAATTTACCAAAAATCACTTATTTCGAAAAAATATTAAAATTAGAAGCGCCATCTAGCAGCGAATATACCTACCAAATAATATACCAAAAAGCACGTACATATCTACTATGTGCTTTGAAAAGCTCGTGGTGTGTGTGAGGAAAAAGGAGTGGCGACATCTTTTAGATTATTTTTTAAACAACATACAATTTGAGCTACTTTTTAACACGAGGTCTACAGCTCGCGTGTTCCTCAGTGGCCGGACCACATTTTAGTACTCAGATAGTTTAGTTCCACATAGTTGCTACCTGAAGTCTACCTTCACAGGAATATATCATAATTAATAGTACCTCAACAGATAAGGAAATATTTAACAAATAAAGTGGTCCGGCCGCAGAGCAATGCTCTCTGGCCGCACCAACTCAAATTTTAAAAAGTGTGATACATTTTCAAGAAATTTATATCGCAGTAAAACCTACCTAAATAGTACCTTCCACACGACAAGTTTCGTAAAATAAAACTCATTGGCTTAGAAGTTACAAGCCGTAGTTTGTGGTCCGGCTGGGAAGCATTCTCTGCAGCAGGTCAATATCGTAAGTGTGATACATTTTCAAGAAAGTGATGTCCCAATGAAAGCTACCTAAATAGTACCTTCCACACGACAAGTTTCGTAAAATAAAACTCATTGGCTTAGAAGTTACAAGCCGTAGTTCGTGGTCCGGCTGGGAAGCATTCTCTGCAGCAGGTCAATATCGTAAGTGTGATACATTTTCAAGAAAGTGATATCCCAATAAAAGCTACCTAAATAGTACCTTTCACACGACAAGTTTCGTAAAATAAAACTCATTGGCTTAGAAGTTACTAGCCGTAATTTGTGGTCCGGCTGGAGAGCATTCTCTGCAGCAGGTCAATATCGTAAGTGTGATACATTTTCAAGAAAGTGATATCCCAATAAAAGCTACCTAAATAGTACCTTTCACACGACAAGTTTCGTAAAATAAAACTCATTGGCTTAGAAGATACAAGCCCTAGTTTGTGCTTAGGTTAGAGAATATTGCTCTTTTATTTCATCAAACTATTAATTTGTATAATTAAGCTCAAAGTATTTAATCCGGCTAGGAAGGACTACTTTTCAGCGAATGGTAGCAACTTTCGCAAGGGTCGGTCATGGGATGGGTGACCAAAAAACTGTGCTTCGGAAGGAACGTTAAGCTGTTGGTCCTGGCTGCATTTGCAGTCGTTAACACACACCAATCCGCATAGGGCCCGCATGGTGGGTTATAGCCCATCTTCTTTACAGTTCTTTACAGCACTGGGGACTTCATTCGCGTGGACATTCGAGAAAATCCTTTGGAAACCTTTAATCAGGATAAAAAGTATTATATGTTTTAATGTCCTGCCTCGCAAGGCAGCGTGCACAGTGTGGACGTTCAAGAAAATCCTTAGGGAACCATTAACTAGGAAAAGAAGTATTCTATGTTTAAACGTCCACACTGTGCGCGCTGCCTTTCGAGGCAGGACATTTAAACATATAATACTTTTTATCCTGATTAAAGGTTTCCTAAGGATGCAAATGCAGCCAGGACCAACAGCTTAACATTCCTTCCGAAGCACAGTTTTTTGGTCACCCATCCCATGACCGACCCTTGCGAAAGTGGCTTCCATTCGCTGAAAAGTAGTCCTTCCTAGCCGGATTAAATACTTTGAGCTTAATTATACAAATTAATAGTTTGATGAAATAAAAGAGCAATATTCTCTAACCTAAGCACAAACTAGGGCTTGTATCTTCTAAGCCAATGAGTTTTATTTTACGAAACTTGTCGTGTGAAAGGTACTATTTAGGTAGCTTTTATTGGGATATCACTTTCTTGAAAATGTATCACACTTACGATATTGACCTGCTGCAGAGAATGCTCTCCAGCCGGACCACAAATTACGGCTAGTAACTTCTAAGCCAATGAGTTTTATTTTACGAAACTTGTCGTGTGAAAGGTACTATTTAGGTAGCTTTTATTGGGATATCACTTTCTTGAAAATGTATCACACTTACGATATTGACCTGCTGCAGAGAATGCTTCCCAGCCGGACCACGAACTACGGCTTGTAACTTCTAAGCCAATGAGTTTTATTTTACGAAACTTGTCGTGTGGAAGGTACTATTTAGGTAGCTTTCATTGAGATGTCACTTTCTTGAAAATGTATCACACTTACGATATTGACCTGCTGCAGAGAATGCTTCCCAGCCGGACCACAAACTACGGCTTGTAACTTCTAAGCCAATGAGTTTTATTTTACGAAACTTGTCGTGTGGAAGGTACTATTTAGGTAGGTTTTACTGCGATATAAATTTCTTGAAAATGTATCACACTTTTTAAAATTTGAGTTGGTGCGGCCAGAGAGCATTGCTCTGCGGCCGGACCACTTTATTTGTTAAATATTTCCTTATCTGTTGAGGTACTATTAATTATGATATATTCCTGTGAAGGTAGACTTCAGGTAGCAACTATGTGGAACTAAACCATCTGAGTACTTAAATGTGGTCCGGCCACTGAGGAACATATCTACAGCTCACGGAGTCACTAGTATATGGTAGATGGGTATACATACAACCCCGGAAAATTATAACACATGGCTGAGAAATTTAGTATTTTTATTTATATGGAAAACTGCAAAGTGACAACCTTAGACGCAAATAGACTATTGTTTTCGATGGGCAAAAGCAACACACAATTTCGGTCTAGGGGTTGCCACTATGCAATTTATGATACAATATTTTTTTAAGTGGTGATTTTCATGGTTAATTATAATTTTCCGGGGTTGTATGCATGGTACTTACTCTATCTTATCTACCATATTTATTTTGTCACCGTTTACCAAACACCCCTGTATTTTTACAAAATGTCCCAAATCTATTATAAATTTATATTTACGATTTTTAATCAGTTGATTTGTTGATCAGGTTACAAGATGTCCCTGGCGGTGTGTCGAGATCGTCTGACCGGGTCCGACGCTCCCGAGGAGTTGTGCGACGCTTCCAGCAAGCCGCAGGCGTCGGTCGTGAGGTGCAACACGCATCCGTGCCCTTTTAAGTGAGTTTACCGTAATACGTGACAGATTAAAAAGGTAAAGCTACAGGCGTCGGTCGCGAGGCGCAACATGCATCCCTGGCCTAAGGAGTTTACCGTAATACGTAATGGATTAAAAATATACAGCCGCAGGCGTCGGTCGTGAGGTGCAACACGCACCGCCTCTTTGGTCTAGTGGTCCGTGGTGGACTTGAAATAGCCGTGCCACCAAGCAAACCGAGTACTAACCCTACCCCTGCTTCTCACATGGGGAGGGGGGGGGGGGGGCGAACCACTAGAGCACAGAGGCGGTTAATTTTTAGGGTTCCATACCCTAAGGGTAAAAATGGGACCCTATTACTAAGACTCCACTGTCCGTCTGTCTTGAAATTATCACAGATGATGTACTTATTTTTATTGACGCTAAAACAACAAATACTAAAAATTTTGCCATCTATTTGTGGGGAAGATATTGCCAAATGTTTTTGCAAAAAAAAAAATACTTTCTTACAATAGTTTTCGTTCAGGTGGTACGTCGGAGAGTGGTCGTCGTGCAGTGTGACGTGTGGCGGGGGCGTGCGCTCGCGGCGAGTGCTGTGTGCCAGATCGGCCAACGTCACTATGGCGGACACTTATGACCCTGGTAAGTAGTGTCCTCAGATCCACAGTACGTTGGAGAGTGGTTGTCGTGCAGTGCGCTCGCGGCGAGTGCTGTGTGCCAGATCGGCCAACGTCACGATGGCGGACACATATGACCCTGGTAAGTAGTGTCGACACATCCACAGTACGTCGGAGAGTTGTTGTCGTGCAGCGTGACGTGCGCTCGTGCCGATTGCTGTGTGCAAGATCGGCCAACGTCACGATGGCGGATACTTATGACCCTGGTAAGTAGTGTCCACAGATCCACAGTACGTTGGAGAGTGGTCGTCGTACAGTGCGCTCGCGGCGAGTGCTGTGTACCAGATCGGCCAACGTCACGATGGCGGACACATATGACCCTGGTAAGTAGTGTCGACACATCCACAGTACGTCGGAGAGTAGTTGTCGTGCAGCGTGACGTGCGCTCGTGCCGATTGCTGTGTGCCAGATCGGCCAACGTCACAATGGCGGACACTTATGACCCTGATAAGTAGTGTCGACACATCCACAGTACGTCGGAGAGTGGTTGTCGTGCAGCGTGACGGACGTGCGCTCGTGCCGATTGCTGTGTGCCAGTGCCAGATCGGCCAACGTCACGATGGCGGACACTTATGACCCTGGTAAATTCATAGGGTTAATAAATATTGCAGAATAATCTAGAATGGAAAAATGCCCTTTTTTACCTTCAAGATTATTCTTTAACTAGCTTCCGCTCGCGACTTTGTCTGCGTGGAAAGATTTTTTTGCTATCCCTCGGGAACATAACTTTTTTTCTGAATGAAAGGTACTCTATGTCCTTCTCTGTACCCCTGACAACGTGTATGCAAAATTTCATGATGATCGGTTCAGTAGTTAAGACGTGAAGGCGTAACAAACAAACAAACTGACTGTCGCATTTATAATATTAGTAAGGAAATAAGGATATTCTTTCTTTTTTTCCATCTGTCTGTCTGTGGCTTAGCTCAGAAGCCCTTAGTAGTAGAAAGCTGTAATTTAATGTAATTTGGCATGAATATGAATATTAATTCGGCCCAAAAAGCGGTAGAGTAAAATTTTGAAAAATATTTTTTTTTCTCGACAATCTCATAGTGTGGAATGACTTTGGATAGGTCTTTTTGCTAAATATTGAACTTTAGAAACGAAATTTTGTTAGAGTAAAGTGTAAACAACAGCAGGTAGACAGTTAAAATTTTCACAGATGATGTATTTTTGTTGCCGCTATAACAACAAATACTAAAAACAGAATAAAATTAATATTTAAGGGGGACTCCCATACAACAAACGTAATTTTTTTTGATGTTTTTTGGTACGGAACCCTTCGTGTGCGGGTCCGACTCGCACTTGTTTTATTTAGGATACGTGGAAAATTTAGGACAGTAGGTATGTATGTAGCGTAGCATATAACGAATTTAAAAGCAAAACCACCACTGCTAGGTAGGCTTTACCTACAAGTTGACAAGTAATAGTTAATCAACGGAATAGTTTTCGTAACTAAACATTTTATTGAATAGTCAGGTATTATTTTATTAGGCTAGGTTATATTTTTGTACTTTATTTTTTATTTTTTAATTAGTTAAGTTGTAATTTTTTTGTAAATTTATTGTTCTTTTTTTATTATAACTGTTCTGGTTTATAGTTCTGTACATTTATGCTTTGCTTAGGAAGAGTGACTCCTTCTGGCACAGGTGTCTTGGCACTTAAAAGAGGGAGCCCACCTTTAAACCAAATCTGGTTTTGACGCAGATCGTCACTTTCGCAAATGGTCATCGCGAAAAATTTGGTCACTTTCGCAATTGGTCACTTTCGCAAATGGTCACTTTCGCAAATCGTCACTTTCGCAAATGGTCACTTTCGCAGAATGTCATTCACAATTTTTTCTTTTTTTTCTCCTATATGTGAAAATTGTGAATGACATTCTGCGAAACTGACCATTTGCGAAAGTGACGATTTGCGAAAGTGACCATTTGCGAAAGTGACCAATGGTCACTTTCGCAAATCGTCACTTTCGCAAATGGTCACTTTCGCAGAATGTCATTCACAATTTTTTCTTTTTTTTCTCCTATATGTGAAAATTGTGAATGACATTCTGCGAAACTGACCATTTGCGAAAGTGACGATTTGCGAAAGTGGCCATTTGCGAAAGTGACCAATTGCGAAAGTGACCAAATTTTTCGCGATGACCATTTGCGAAAGTGACGATCTGCGTCAAAACCTTAAATAATCTCTGTTTAACTATTTTTGTTACATAAATAAACATTTTATCATTTTTCATTTTCATTATAAAAACAGGGAGTAGTAAGGTTACTACAGAACCCTACTGCGCGTGGCCCGAGACGCAATTGGTCGGTTTTTTATTTCTCGTCATTATACGTTGGGACTACATACATTATGTTATTACAGGATCCAGTTCTGAGCCTGGGTGCGTGTCTCCAGCTCCTCGGTCTACCCAACCCTGCAACCAGCATGAGTGTCCCGTCTGGGTTGCTGGACCTTGGTCGGGGGTGAGTGCTCCTACTCTCTACTGTCATAGTAGAATCTACTGCTTTCAGCGCCAATATGGCGGTTTTCAAATCGGAACAAATGACAGGTGACGTTCGCCTGTCCAGCGTAATTGTATAATGGACGTCAGTAACCACAACTGAATTTTGTTACAGATGAAATCTTTTCCAGATAGTCAATCACAATTTAAGAAAAGATTACCGATACTTTTATTACAGACCCAGGCAGGTTACTTAGGCGATTTTCAAATTCGTACAAAAGTTACTGTCATTTCATGACAATAGCCTGTCCAGCGTACAAGTTTAATGGATGTCAGTGATTAAACCACTTATTTACGTCTAAAAAATTGATAACCTAAACCACTGACATGAAAAAATTTTTTTCTTATTATCTGGGCTGGTTGTCTGTATGATTTGACAGCAAAGTTCTTGTGCCTATTTGAAACGCCACTAGCGTGAGTCTAAAGAACAAATTTTGACGTGTACAATGAAAATGGTTGCCGTGATGGTCTCTCCAGACTTCAGACTTTAGTACCATGTCCCTCACGCTATGCTCACGCTACGTCCTACAGCGCCAAAATGGCGGAAATCAAATAGGCACAAGAGCAGTTTGACAGCAGCCAGTCCAGTGTAATAATATAGAGGTCAATGACCTAAACGAACACTATTTATACAGAGAATATAAGAGTAGAGACTTGTTATTTTTTCCGGTCTATACTTAAATGAATGGATGGTTGCCGCAGCTGCTGAGTTGTTCTTGTTACAAGTTGGAGACTTCAAGATCGAGCGTTGTTGGGACGCCTACCTCGCGAGACTTCAGAAATTTCCTTTTAGTGAATTGACTTCACTTAAAGTCAACTTTATTAGACCTCTTAGTAATAATAGATGTTTAGAAAAAAATGCTAACTTTCATTATCGTTTTATTAACTTGTAAGAAACCTACAAGATCCATTATGATTAATAAACAGGGGAGATTAACTTTTATTGCAACCAAAAACATTCTTTAAGATTTTTTTTTTTTATTGTTGTAAATAGTAATTATTATTTTTAAAATTTTAAGTTGACAATTAGGGTTCAAATGAGGGAATCCCTACTGAAAAATAAGGGCCAACGCTTTCCAAAAATAAGTTTCGATAACAATAGACTTTCTGAGACTAGCGCTAAAAATACACCCATTGGATAGGCCCAAAATTAAATGAATCACTTTAAATATTCACTTCTCACGTGCTGCCGTGGTCACGTGGTCAGTCCCCCGTGACCATGCAGCTGCAAAAACGCCGAAACGTCGAGAAAATCAAAAATCAAACCAAATACCAACTACATACCAAAGTACTTTCAATAAAACCGCGCTAGTATCCGTTAAATGTGTTTTATTCGAATCACTTTAAATTTGGACACAGAAACTCACAATAGACTTTTTGAGACTAACGCTAAAAATACACCGTTTGGACAGGCCCAAAATGAAATCTCACAATAGACTCACAATAGACTTTTTGAGACTAACACTAAAAATACACCTTTTCGACAGGCCCAAAATTAAATAAATCACTTTCAAATTTGGACACAGAACCTCACAATAAACTTTTTGAGACTAACGCTAAAAATACACCGTTTGGACCGACCCAAAATTAAATCAATCATTTTCAAATTTGGACACAGAAACTCACAATAGACTTTCTGAGACTAACACTAAAAATACACCTTTTCGACAGGCCCAAAATTAAATAAATCACTTTCAAATTTGGACACAGAAACTCACAATAAACTTTTCGAGACTAACGCTAAAAATACACCTTTTAGACAGGCCCAAAATTAAATCAATCACATTCAAATTTGGACACAGAAACAATAGACTTTCTGAGACTAACACTAAAAATACACCTTTTCGACAGGCCCAAAATTAAATAAATCACTTTCAAATTTAGACACAGAAACTCACAATAGACTTTCTGAGACTAACGCTAAAAATACACCTTTTGGATAGGCCCAGAAACTCACAAATAGACACATGTTAAAGTTCAACTATCACCCCAACCCACAGGCGACGGCTAACAAGCTCTCCCTCGACAAACTGACGCAAAAACCTAAACTTTTATTAATTAACGCGAAGTTCGTAGTTTGCACTGACGATGGCGTTAGTTCAGCTACGTGTCAATGTTTCTAAAAGTTTGGTTATGCTATGTTTGTTAGTTATTTTGCAACAACTAATATCAAATATAAGTATTTTAATTTAAGACCTTCCGCTACCAACCACAAAAGTGACTCCCTGTGAGAAATTCGGTAATTGGTTTCCTACCAGATGCCTACGTTATAATAATAATTGTATGAGTACTTATTTGCTATCAAAAATCAATAGTTATCCAAATTTTAAGTTAGCACTACATCTAACAGAGATGACACAATACCTCTACCTATACTACTTAGGAAGTGTACTACTATGTAAGTACTATGTTTTTATGCAACTAAATAATTCCATTCCAACAACAAAGTATTATTTTCAAGTCACCTGCGATCTCGTTCACAACATTGTGCTGAAAATTCAATACTTTTACATCCGCCGTGAAGTTTTATGTTGCTATATATTTCTAAGAACGAACTGACGCTGCGTTTCGCAGAACATTTTGTTTTACGCTCTATTCTTTTCAATTTCGTTTGATCATAAAATCAGGAAGTAAAAAGTAGATAGGTAATTTAGATAATTGATCCAAATCCAAAGATTGGCATTAAAATTAAATGCTTACTAGCTTTTTACTGCAATTTCCTCCGATTTGCATTTTGTTTTCCGTTAGAATTTCGGGAATAAATTGTATCTTCATGTCCTTCTTCAATTCATACTAAATTAATCTTTGACTTGGCGGCTAAGTTAGGGTTTCCTAGGATAACGGTGACGTCATATTACGGCTGTAATATAGCGGCGTTGAATGTTATCTATGTAAACAATATGGCGCCGCCATATCGTTTACATAGACAACGTTCTACGCCGCTAAATTACGGCCGTAATATGACGGCTCATCATCCTAGGAAACCCTATCTTTAGGCGTAAAAACTTAACAAAGAAACATTTGACATTTAAAGCAGTCAGTGTTGTTCTTGATACGGCAATCCCGCTTTATTATGTATTCTGTGCTGTGGCATCATGAATGCAACAAAGCTGTCCATATTTTTTCAAGAACACGGCAATTAATCATATTTTTTGGCTTTTTACGGCAATTTTTGCTTTTCAATACGACAATCGTATACTAGGCACAACACTGAAAATAAATAATATACGAAGCTCTATGGAACGAGGTGGATGGACATGGACAATCTGAAAGGTGGCGTGAAACCGCTGGATGCGATCACCGCATTACTTAAGAGGCATATTACGTTTCGACTGTGATTTTTGCGTAAAATGACCAATTTTGGGGTTCTCGATCTCAGAAACAACAACACATTAACAGTTTTGACTTATTGAATAGTGTAGAACAGCTATTGGAATAGATCATAGCAGCCTCGCTTTTTTGAAAATTTGCTTAACTTTATAATTAAACCCGAAATTGCAGAGAAAGATTTTCAAAAAATGCGCGACGGCACTTTTTTGGGGTCATGGATTGAACTACTGTGCTAAACAAATGAAATAAAAAAAATTGAATATTATCTCTTATATAGTCGAATAGATCATAGCGGCCTCGGAATTTTGAAATTATGTATGGAATATGTGAAAAAAATCCCAATCAAAAACCATAAAACTACTAAAAACGCTCAGAATTAACTGTAAATTTCTCCTAGATACATAATTATTATTACGTAAAATTTATATAAGAATAATCTTTACTTCATACTAAAATCAAATTTCACACTTTTATTTGTTGTTTGTACTTGTTTTTCTTTCTGTGTATGTTCAAAGTTGACTCTAAGAAATCGTTCACCAACTTTAATTTTCTTTTCTAACCCTTTAACTTTCCAGTGTATCATCATATTACTTTTTGTCGCGAACACATATAAATGTATTTAGTAGACCCAAAGGTTTCTCTAGGTTGTAGCGCTAAAATCCGTCAAAATCGAAATTTCGACGAAAAAATGTGATAGGGCCCTTAAAATTGTAAAGATCCTTGGGGGATAATGTCCAGCAATGGGCTGATATGTTGATGATGATACATAATAACACTTTCGATCAATTCTACAGTGCTCTGTATCCTGTGGTGAGGGCGTCCAAGTCCGTGGAGTGGAGTGCACGCCTGCTGGTGGAGTGTGCGATCCTTCCAACAGGCCGGAGATCACCAGGCCTTGCAGCACTGGCATCAGCTGCCCCGCGTACAGGGAGAGTGATGAGCCTGAAGTGAGTACCCGTTACGAAGGTTTGTCTCTTCAAGAATCATCAACAAAGTTTAGAAAGAGGTCACTGCTTCTGGTTGCATTTGCAGTTGTTGACACCCACCAATCTGAATTGGGCGACTTATTCACTCTTCCAAACTAGATATCCACCCCAAGTTTGAGGTTGGATGTTGGAAATTTTATGTGTAATCTTCCAACCTACCCACCGCAGGGTAGATAACGGGAAAATATAATCTTATCTATTTTTGTTCCCAACTTTCGACCTGTGATTAATGTACAGTCAAAACTTATAGTCGATTACTATACCGTATTTTTGATAGGTTGACAGTTGGGAACAAAAATATTTAAGGTAGTATATTTCCATTTATCCAACCTGAGGTAGGTTGGAACATGACACAAAAAATTTTCAAAATCCAACCTGGGGTGGATGGCTAGGATGGAAGATGGGAATAAGTCTATTGGGCTGCCGTGGTGGCTACGAGTACTGTAGTTTGGAAGTGCAGAACCGCAGAATATGTACAAAAGCCCATCCGTGCGACGCGAGGACAACTAATAATAAGTTACTCTTGCTGCACGGCAATAAAGTACAATTTATAATTGCACAGCGCTGCGTGCCTATTATTGTATGCACCTTCTCTTTCTGTCGCGTGGCGTAGCGCTCGACACATGACATCCCTTCTGCGCTGGCTCGATTGAGTGAGCCGCGAGCAGTAGGCTAATATAAAAGTTTAAGCGCGGAGTGAGCCCCCCCTGACAGAACGCTATATATAAAATTTTCACACAGGACGATATCGAAGACATCCTCCCTGGTGTGGTATATCACACTCAGCCGCTGATTCAGCCATATCCACCTCCTCAAGCGAAGGCTGAAAGACTGATTGGGGATCCGGAAGTACCAGTTGAAGCCACGTAAGTTTTATGTTTAGTAGAAGTAGAGTAGATGTAAGATCTAAAGCCATAAAATTTATTTTAACACATTTTGAGATTTTAATTCTTGGACTTAAAAATTGTATTGCAAAACAAGTTGGTTTCAACATAAAGATCACAGGAGATCACTTTAATGTCATTATAAAAATATATACATCGTTGTATTTCTGAAACACAATGAATTGGTATAACAGTAGGAGTGTCTATAAAAAAGCTGCAAGAACATTTAATGAAAAGTAAGCTTGCTAGTCAAGTGGTTTCGTGTTTCATTTTAAGTAAATAAACTTTTGTTATTAATTATTTTATAATATAGTAGGTATCTTTAAATGTAGTGAAAAAGAAATTATGAAATTATTTAAGTTTTAACTACTACAATACAACACAAACCAAATAGTAAAACACCTTTGCCGAAAAAAATGTAGACACAGTAGTTTGTGACCGTCATTTGTAAATGCTTTTGTTTTGTGTGATGTGCTTATTATCTGGCCAATATTGTCTATTAAATACTTTAATACCTTTGTGATTTGTCAAAAGCTCAGAGTATTTTGTTGTTGTTTCTTTCAGCAATTACAAAATATTCTTTGCGTGTGGCTGGTTGTATGTAAGGTATTGTACCTGGAACTCAAGTTTTTAAAGGTTTCACTTTTGGATTCAGAATAACATCACACATTTTATTACAAGGAATGACATCAACCCCATCCGACACGTATCCAGTTGCTGTTAGCTCTATTTTGTTTGGTAGCTTGAGTATTTTATTAGATATTCCAAAAATGGCTTTAAAAATAACAGTAGACTTTTTTACTCTGGTTTTAAAGATTATTTTTGGATAAACCCCGACCTCACGTTTTTTAGTGGTCGTAAAGTTAGATTCAGAAACCTGAGTGAACGTGACAACGACTGTTTCCCTTGAGATATCTTAGAATTTAGCTGAGTGTTGTTTTGCAAATATTGAGTTACGAAGCAATAACCACAAAAGTACAGACAATACCCCCACTCAATAAATCATTTTGTATGCACATAAAACCTCCAATTTATAACATTTACCTCCCGAATCGTAACATAATCATATCACACACCATTTCTTTCACAACTCTGCGATAATCTGACTTGCAATTTTCTACTCTATGCACGGCACAATATACTATTAACTTCTCCGCACATATACCACACTTTAAAAGTATGTCTTGCATATTTTTTTATTTTGCTTTTAACACTTTTTTGATACTCTTGGTGACTAAACATTTCTGGCACACAAAACACGGCTACTTTATATTTTGGAAAGATATTTACAAAGTTAAATCAAGATTACTCTACTTTACATTGTATAAGACTGTGTATTAAGGTTTGCAGGTGAGGCATTGAATTGGCAGTAAATACTTTACAGACCTACACTGGTGCACATACTTCTACATAAACCAGCCAGAACAATCAAATCTGTTTTAGGAACCCCCATATCTTTAGATCCTAAGCACCTAGCATGTCAAATTGAGTCCTCTGCGTGAATTTATACTGATAGACAACATATTATAATTATAGTTTAGATTTCCTGAGAAAATTAAACTTTATAGTAGGTAGAGTAAATGTGATACTTTTCCCTGTAGCTACATCAAAGATGAAGAATGGAGTCCTTGCAGTGTAACATGCGGAGAAGGATGGAGAAAGAAGGAGGTCCACTGCAAGATCTTTCTAGAATTTAGTAGAACCATCGCGAAGCTCCCAGACAGCAAATGTATGGGACCCAAACCTGCAGAAGATACTGAGAGATGCGTAATGGAACCATGTTCCATGGCTTATGGAACATCCTTTGGCGATTCGAGCGTACCCTCGTATGGCGGAGGGGATAGGTAAGTCACTAAACCTATAATAATAATTATAAAAGTGTTTAAGTTTATTTTGATTCTCATTATTTTATATCATGTCACTCAATAAAAACCATTTGGCAGTTTCTGAAATAGTTAAAACGACATAAGAACTATTAATTCATTATGAATGGCCGCGTCGAGGCAGTCAGGGGGCGCGTCTCAGCGGACAGGAGGCGAAGCCGAGTCAATCATAAAATAAATAGGTACGGTACTACCTAGGTAACTTTAAAAATATAATAGAATTTTCAATTTGATTTGATTTTGGTTTTCGTAAATTTTGTATTCATTTTCAATGCTCCGATTCTTGCGGGGACTGCAAAATCTGTGATTTTTTTGTAATGTATGATTTATCGTATTTTGATATTTTTTATGAATTAATCAAACAGCGACCACAAAATAACTTTAGTTTGATATATTTTATTTACCTCGGAGAATACTACTAGAATAAAGGTATATATTTTAGAAGTATTTAATTATCTGAACCTCTAAATCTAAATACCAAAATTAGTATCTTCTTATTAGGAAAAGCATTGACAGGTTTCTCTTTATTTGTCGACTTAGCTTTTTTTGTATAGGCAAGTAAAAGTTAATAAGAGTATGTACATAATGCTGTAAAATATTTTTTTTATTTGTTGACTTTTCCTGTAATCCTGTACTTAAAACATTTTATTTACTTATCATCTTTTATAATAATATAAATATTTTTATTCCAAAGTATCAAGATTGTACAAATAAACTAAATATGAAATACAAATATTTTTAACGGATACTAGCGCGGTTTTTTTGAAAGTACTTTGGTAATTAATAGGTATTTGGTTTGATTTTTGGTTTTCCCGACGTTTCGGCACCCTTGCAGCTGCCGTGGTCGCGGGGGACTGTACGCGGGGGAAAGTACTTTCAAAAAAACCGCGCTAGTATCCGTTAAAAATAGTTGTATTTCATATCTAGTGAGCGCGTAAGCTTGAGAAATAAAAATAAAATAAAAAACTAAATATTATTTGCTGTGTTGCTAGGGTGGGTATTAAAATTACCTCTGAAATTACCCATGTAAACTTACTTTTTAGACAGACTCTATCTAGCTTACTTTGAATATCCCTATATTTGGAAATAATCTCTTTATAAACATTCACTTCTCGTTCATGTATACCATAAAAGAGTTCTCTTCTTGTACCAGTCAAAGTTTTAGCTATAACGTTTTCATGTTTTCCATTATTTTTATTTTCAATTACTACTCTAAATATATTTGTGACATAAAAATCACCTTTTCCACTTATAAGATTTACGTGATACTTAAAATGAATAAAACCAAATATTTTGGCTACTTGTTCGAGGCAGCCATGTAATTCTACAACGTTAAATTCTTCAGGTTCACGTATATTTATATCTACAGACATGCTTGGAGGCGATCCACTATTACGCACGGCAAGAGACAAAGTGTTTATACTTAAGGTGGTACCCAGAGCGAAAGTGGCGCCGCGTTGAATTTTATTTAATATTATAATTCTAATACACAATTTCAATAATGTTTATCGTGGAGATTTTAGGGCCCACAGTCTAATATTTTTAGACGGTATCGTTACATTCCCTAGTAGTCACTGCTAGAAGTAGATAGAAAAACTGCTAAAAGTGGCCGTTTTTGACACATTTGCTATCTACTTCTACGAATGACTACGAGGGCATATAGTGATACCTTCTAAAAATACTAGACCATGGGCCCTAAAACCTCCACGATAAACATTATTAAAATCTTTTGCTATTAATAACTTATTAAATAAAAACCTCTGAGGGCACCACTTTCGGTCATACAACCGCCTTAAGCTTTATTTTATAGGTACAAGGCCATTATTATATACCTAGGTAGTGTAGGTGGTGTAGGTAAAATAGCAAATCGTTTGTTCACGCTACAGTTTGACTAAGCAGTGACGTCACGAGTCTTGACAAATCGTCTATAGTTTATTTAGCAAATTCAAGTCATTTTTGGGGTTCCGTAGCCTAATGGTAAGGTAGATGTATTATGTAAACGGCTTTACAATTTTTACACAAAAAAATAATAATTACACTAAAAAAACGACGGCTTCCACTCCGGGAGTGACGTGAAAACTTTAATATTAACGTTGTGCATTTTTGATATTTTTGAATGGTTAGGGAATAATTTTGCACGAGTTGCTTTAATTATCAGTATAACGGTACTATCATTTATGTGGTGGAATACAATATTTGTTTATTGCGCTATTGTACACAAGTCATTAAAAAGTTTGTCTATCAGAAAAATCAACCCGCCGAACGCCAAAACGACGCGCCGCCATTTTCGCCGCGCCGTAGAAAGACGTAGAAAAAGAGGGGTATACTTCCGTCGCCGGCTGTCTACTCTACATCCGTCTTACAAATTTTCGATCAGGGTCACGTGTCCTGACGCGAATTTAACATTTTTTACCCATTACAAAAAAGTGTACAACGCCGCTAAAGAAGTTTTCACTTCAAAAATATGGGAAGCCTCCCTGGCTTACATGAAAATTATTTTTTGTCATCAAACCTATACGTGCGGGGTGCTTATAGACAGGTATTTAAAAAATAACACAGAGGTTCCTAAAATTATTTTTTCCCAAAGTCAACCATTTGAAATAAGAGAGTGAAAAATAAAAATTTAATGTATGACCTTAATGAACACTTTGGTAGTTACAAGTGTTTAATATGATCTTCTTAAATACTTGCAACCATCTTGCAACGATCTACCCGGCATATTATTATCTATTCTGTGCTATTTGTTTTTAAAAACATGCAATTTGAGCAAGAACCTTATATTCATAGAACATGAATTTAAGGTTCTTGAATTTGAGCTACTTTTTAACACGAGGTCTACAGCTCACAAAGCTACTAGTTCAATAACTGGTAATAAAATATACTTATAATCTTCTCTTGGATAATCGTTTATACCAACTTGTATTTTATCAGTATAAAATTCAATAATCTATAAAGTACCGCTCCTTTTCTGCCTGTTCAATGGGGTTGGCAACGCAAAGCTAATGTAGATGTCACTGCGTACGCTTGTTCCTAAGACAGTCGACGCCGACGCCGACGTTCAGAACAAATGTATGGGAAAATAGGTATTTATTTTGTAGTATTTTTTTACCGAAAAAGGCCCATTGACCCAAAATATACTACTCTGTGTAAAAAGTATCGGGAATATGTCAATAAAAAGACCCGCGTAAAAGAGGTCGTTCTAATTTTTTTACTGCATGTTGGTAGCACTGTACTGATTAAGCGCGCAACATTTGAGCGGGATCTGTCATTTAATTTGTTTTAAACTACACTTTTTGTTGGTGATAGTTTTGAGTCCTCGGCGATTTTTACAATGGAAAATGATAATGCACCATCACCCACAGCCATTATAGTGAAAGAGTTTTTAGCGAAAAATTCAACAAAAGTTCTCGACCAAGCACCGTATTCACCTGATATGGCTCCGTCTGACTTTTTTTTATTTCCCAAGTTAAAATTACCACTTCGAGGAAATCGTTTTGAGTCGATAGAAGCCATAAAAGAAAATTCGCTGAATGAGCTAAAGGCCATACCGCAAATAGCCTATGAAAAATGTATGGAAGACTAGGTGAAGCGGTGGAGATGTTGTATTGCAAGCGATGGGGCCTACTTTAAAGGCGATAAAATAAATTTAGATGAATAGTTTGTATTTTTTGTTTTATTGACAAATTCCCTATACTTAGTACACAGAATGTATATAAAAGACTATTCTACAATGCAAATGCCGGAATTGAAAGCCAAATTAAGACGTTTTTATTCTTACAGATTTTTTTTTCTATATCCAGATTTTTCGGAAATTTGTAAGTGCTAAAATTTTTAAAGCCTATTTACACAGAATTTCATCATTTTAGAGCTAAAAACGATTTTTTTTTATTAAAAGTGCTTTATTTTCATAGTTCTCGTGGAACAAGCGTACGCAGCGCCATTTTGACAGTTGCCTTCCCCATTAAAGTGGTACTTAAACCACCGAAAGTGGCGCCCTCAGAGGAATAATAGAAAATGATTTTAATAAAAATTTACTTGGAATTTTTAGGGCCCATTGTCTAATATTTTTAGAAGGTATCAATATATTTCTTCGTAGTCATTCGTAGAAGTAGATAACAAATAATGTGTCAAAAACTGCCACTATGTTAGCAGTTTTACTATCTACTTCTAGCAGAAACTACGAGGGATGTAATGATAACGTTTAAAAATACTAGACTATGGACCCTGAAAATTCCACGTAAAGTTTTATAAAAATTGTGTATAAAATTTACCGCGGCGCGGCTCTTTCGGTCATACAACCGCCTTATTTGTTCAGGTTGTATTTCAGTTTTGGCATGTTGTAACACAGTGTTTTTTGAACTCGTAAACTGAGGTAGCAGTGATATTGGAGAATGACCAGTTTTAGGCTGCATGTCCATTGACGTGGAGCGATGCGGGGCGGAGCGGAGAAACGAGGATATAATATTAACCAATAGGATTGCGAAGCGGAGATTTTATGCAATCCACAAGGTGAATATTTCCTCGTTTCTCGCCTCGCTCCGCGTCAATGGACAGGCAGCCTTATGTAATGCTCATACAGGAAAACCATTTCAGTACAATCTTGAAATGCATACAAGGAAGTGAAGGAAGCTTAATGTATAAAGTACTAGCGGACGCCCGCGACTTCGTCTGCGTGGAAAGGTTATTTTGCTTTCCCTCGGGAAAAATACTTTTTTCGGGGTCAAAGGTACCCTATGTCCTTCTCTGTACTCCTGACAACGTGTATGCAAAATTTCATGATGATCGGTTCAGTAGTTAAGACGTGAAGGCGTAACAAATAAACAAACAAACAAACAAACGGACTTTCGCATTTATAATATTACTAGCGGCCGCCCGCGACTTCGTCTGCGTGGAAACGTTTTTACTATCCCGCGGGAACAATACTTTTTTTCGGGATGAAAGGTACCCTATGTCCTTCTTTATACCCCTGACAACGTGTATGCAAAATTTCATGATGATCGGTTCAGTAGTTAAGACGTGAAGGCGTAACAAACAAACAAACAAACAAACAAACAAACAAACAAACGGACTTTCGCATTTATAATATTAGTAAGGATAATAAGGATACTAACTTACGCCCTCGAATCCGTCCGCGTAGACATTCAAGAATATCTTTAGGGAACCTTAAACCAGGATAAAAAGTATGTTTTAATTTTATCAAAACTAGCCGGTTTTACGTGATTAATTTCAAAATCAATTATTTAACTAAAATTAATAAGTATTTCCTTTTAGTGGCGTCTGTAGAGTGAAAAATACGGCGTTGTGTGAACCAGAGATTTCCTTTGATAGGATTGGTCCTTAGGACCCAAGGATGGATTTAAGAAGTGGAGCCGCCACGATTTTTGTAGTAAATTTTTTTAAGTTTTAGCTTTCAGCTTATCTCCATAGATGTGTTGGTTAAGATACTATGTCCAGTTTGATATCATATTCGTATGAATTTAGGGTGTCAAATTCATTTTTGGATTAATATTTGCACGATTCAAACCATCGATACATTTCAATGATTCAAACGATAAACTATTAAAAAATATAAACTAAAATAAAATACTCCCTTGATTTAAGAAAAAAAATCCATTAAATACATAAATTGGAATATTTGAAAAAGAAAAATACTTCGTAGGAGCTCTCAGCCGGACATACAAAATAATTTTTGCCCAAGCTGAAGCAGAGACGCTTCGCTCGCACTTCGTGCTCGCTCGGTCAATTATGACGTTATTTTGTGCAAATAACATATTATTCTTTACTTCGTGTATTACATTGTAATTAATATTTATTTCAATCAAAGTAGGATGATATAATAATATTGATGAGCATTTAAGAGACCTATGCCCAGCAGTCAGTGCGGCTGGTATGATGAATAAGTATTTATTTAGTACTTACTTGCTTAAATAATATGTTTTGAGGCCACAAATCACCATGACACAGAACATTGTGCTTCGCCGGACGACAGTACAATGTCAATATGTCGTTCAGCTTGTTTCGTACTTTTTGAAACTTCGTTTTAACATCAGCATTCGCAACAAGTTTCAAAGACTTATCGTATGAATCAGAGAAATAGTTTCTCAACTTACTTTTACTAAGATACTTCTCTTGGAACACTAAATCTTCGAACTTTTCTTTAAGTTCATTGAAATTTTCTGTTTCTATGCTTTCGCATACAAAAGAAAGACCGTGAAACTTTGCTAATTCAGTTAAAATCTTTATTATTTGTAGTTCTTAGTTCATCAAACGTCGATATTTTATCAATATCATCCCTTCCAAAACCACTATCTTTTAAGTCGCGTAGTATTTGTAACTGTCTGTATTTGTATACTGCATTCTGAAAACCAAAGCCTTTGTTTCATATCTAGCTTATTTTTTATATCCCTATATTAGGAAATTATTATTATTTGATTGTTAAGGGCTATGCAGCTCAGATAAAGCTGTAGTCACTGCGACCTAAAAGATCTATTGTAACTCGCCACCTATTTATAGTAACTCTTAAACCCAGCGGCCTTCTTTTATTTGGAAATAACCTCTCTATAAACATTCACTTCTCGTTCATGTATATTATAAAAGAGTTCTTTTCTTGTACCAGTCAAAGTTTTTACTATAACTTTCATATGTTTTCCACTATTTTTATCTTCAATCACTAGTCTAAAATATATTTGTAATATAAAAATCGTCTTTTCCACTTATAATATTCATGTGATACTTGAAATCAATAAAACCGAATTTATTGGCTACTTCTTTCAGGCAGCCATGTAGCTCCTAGGTCTATATGGATAAATTCTTCAGGTTCACGTATGTTTATATCTACAGACATTGTTGTAGACGATTCACTATTACTCACGGCAAGCAACGAAGTGTTTATGATATATTGTGGCCATATCGAATGGTTTGCGTACTTTAGTAAAATCACCACGAAATTATGAAATTGACAAAAATGTTCGAATCTATGTAATTAAAGTAGATACAAGAAATTTGTTGGAGTAGACATGATAACCTCAGGTTAATTATACTTAAAATACGTTATCTTCAAAGTGATATTGACACTGTTTTAATCGGCATTATGTTATTCTAACTTTCTATGTCACATCAATGTTTCTCAGAAAGGTTTTCATGTAGCCAAATCGCCAAACCACATATTTTGACTGAAGTGTAAAGTTTTTGAAATTAGGGCTTGTAAAGTTAGGGAGCGTAGAGTAAGAAGCTAGCTAATTTAAATAACTTTTTGACAGTGCGAGCCATATGAAAGTCTTGGCAACATTATACATGAAATGTTTTTGGTGGGATTTCACTCCTTTTTGTAAGTAACTATCCATAAACCGGAAAAGCAAGGTGGAGTCAGGATTGTGGTCTAAAATTGTGTAAAATTCCATCAACATCAACCAGCGTACTTGTACTATTATTTATCTTATTCTGTGGTAGAACTAATTCATTTATGCCGTGATATTATTTTACTCTTTGACGTAAAATGTGACAGTGCAAAAAGCGAAATAAATTCTGCGTAAGATTTGCGACACGAAAGAAGTAACTAGTTCTGAAATGAACACAATCCAAAGTTTAAGAAATATGCAATTGAAACTAGAACTTACTTTTTGATTGTGAATCAGTTCCTTAGTTATACGGCAAAATAAATATATTATTATTTACGTTAACTACGTAAACACGGGAACACGTTTACACGTTCACATTTAAATCACAGATTATATATATTCAGTAAGTATGAATAAATCACACGACACGCCTCGAAGCACGTCACCGTAGAATCCATGTTATGTTTAATAAGTCAGGCAGACCAGACATCATATCCTGAGAATTTTGTGCTTCTGGTATAATCCAAACCCAAGTTGTGAAGGTTAAGCGATTGGGGAGTTAAAGTCCAATTTCATAATTTTTTTGTTGTTTTCGTTTCACGTTTCGACACAATATGTTTCACAAACGTTTCACGTTTCGACACAATATGTTTCATGGAGAAAGTTGTTCAGTTTCATGAACTGAACACATCCTTGAAATTTGGAGAGTGGTTACTAATGCACCTTGTATACAGTATACCACTCTTGACTCTTGTTCTGCCTGTATAATTAATTGTACGTTGTATTACGCACACGGCGCACACCTGGGGCCGTACCGGCTAACGAATCGATTATCGAAAAGTCTGCTGGGTTTCAAATTAAAACAGATAAATCGAGCCCCAATTGGGCGAAAATGGCGAACCCCATTTCATGATGTCACACGAACATCGTTATCTTCCAAATTACGTCAACAAAAAGTACAAGACGAAATTCCTTCCTTTGATTTTTCAGTTCTAAGTTGAAACCGATTCAGATTTTTCGATAATCGATTCGTTAGCCGGTACGGCCCCTGCTCAGCGTGTAACCACAGAATAACTAATAGTACAAGTGTGTAACGACGTGCATTGTTTCAGTTTTGGCATTACCTACATGTTGTAACAATGTATTTGGCACTTGTTAACTGAAGTAGCAGTGTTATTAAATGGAGAATGACCAGCTTTAGTCTGCTTGTTCATTGACGCGAAGCGAGGCGGTGGAGCGGAGAAACGAGGAAATATTCACCAAATAGATTGCATAAAATCTCCGCTCCGCAATCCTATTGGTTAATATTATATCTTCGTTTCTCCGCTCCGCCGCCTCGCACCACGTCAATGGACAGGCAGCCTTATGTAGTGCTCATACAGGAAAACCATTTTAGTATAGTTTTGAAATGCATACGGGGAAGCTTAATGTATAAAGTAAACTAACCTACGCCCGCGAATTTGTCTGCGTGGACATTCGAGAATGTCTTTAGGGAACCTTAAACCAGGATAAAAAGTATGTTTTAATTTTATCGAACCTAGTCGGTTTTACGTGATTAATTTCAAAATCAATTATTTAACTAAATCATTATTTCCTTGTAGCGTTCATAGTATGATGCCATCATTTTAATGTTAATAATTCCCAATGCATACGTTGAGGAAGAATCCAAAAATAATTTCAAATACAACCTTCATTTTTGACAGCAGATCTCTAATCTTTGGGACTTCAAGCAACATCCGCGTGGCTCCAGGGTCACCAGGAAAATCGTACTCCTGGAAAGAAAAGGGATATACCAGTTGCAGCGCTTCTTGCCTTAGTGGTGTCCAGGTGAGCATAGAATGGCCACTGCCACTGCCACTGGGGAATATCGAAGAAAAAGATTTTGTAGGTATTGACAGCTTTACTTTACACCTATTCTACGACTCATACTCTTTTCTTCTTTTTTCCCGATATTCCCCAGTGGGGCTCAAAAGTAGGCGACAGCGGAAACAGGCCGAATATGTCATTAGCTGGGTCCTCACTAAGCGAGTAGCCTCGTGAAAGTGTGGTCTTGCCTCGCGCGGCAGGCCTCAGGAGGTCAGGAGACAAGTAAACTTCCGACTACAAACTTTTTGACACAATGTTATTATGTACGGACACAGGCATGACGTAGGTAAATCTGTAAAATGAAATCTGTAACTATTGATGCTTGACAATTTTTATGATGACTACGACAACTAGTTAGTAATGACATTTTGCAGTAAATCACTTACTCGTATGTGGCTGAGCCAAGAACCTTATATTCATATTCTATATGAACCTTATATTCATATTCTATATGAATATAAGGTTCTTGGGCTGAGCTATGCCAATACTTTACATTACATTATCAAGAAAATACCTTTTGATTTGTCATACCTAGTCGGAAAATGATGAATTATTAAACCGAGCGGGTGGAAAACACTGCTTTTTTCTCTAGAGCGAAATATAATAAAAAAATGAAATGAATTTGGTTACGAGGGCGGTCATATACTTACCTCATTGGCAACAAAAAATATTACATATTATTAAAAAAAAAAATATTTAAAAAACGTGGACTAGAGTTTAAAAAAAAAGTTACGGCCTTGTTATACTTGTTTGTACAATACTGGATGACGTGACGACGACGCTGAGCTCGGGTGTCTAAATATCTCATATGGGCATTGCTTTTTTCGACCCTTGTATAAATCTACTATTGTTTTATGAAATGTTCTTAGGATAAACGAACCTTCATTTGGAAATTTTCCTACACAGGAGCTGATCATCCAATGCGTGAGAGACGAAGACGGAAAAAACGCATCTCCGTACATGTGCGACCCTTTGACGAAGCCTGAGAACAGAGTGCGGACCTGCAACGACCACCCCTGCCCACCGAGGTCTGATAATAGCTTGATATTAAGGTGCTCCAACACTGAGTTCGAGACTGATAGTAACAATCTCACTTTCTTTATCACACAGTAATATTCCCCCTCAAGCTATACAATTTGCTAAACTGTTTGGGACAGTTCAAAAAGTTTGCAACTAAAATTTTTAAACGGACAGATTCACAATCTTGAGATAACTAAATAGGTTGTATTTAATCGGGTAACAATTAATTCCTATTTTGGGTATCAAAAATACTGAACAGCGTATTGAAATACTAAGTGGGCAACGGAGCGAGGGCGACTACAGATATTGAAAATGGGTGACTTTAAAATACAAATTGAGTAACTAGTTATTCAGAACGGGCGACCAAATTACTATTTGGGTGACAACCTTAGGGCACACAAAACATTTAAAATTTGGCATATATTTTATTTATGAAAAAGGTGACTATTATCCCAATCGAGATGTCAAAAAACAAACAAACAAACAAATTAGAAGGCAACCTAATAAAAACGTGTTAAAATACCATGTTGGGTAGCTTACCATGTTGGTTACCTATCTGGTATAATAGTTGCCCACTCAGTATTTTTGTCAACCATTTAGATAATTTGTCACCCACATGTAGTCGCCCGTTTTAAGTATTTTGGTAATCCACTGTTTGTCACCCAAAAAATAAATTGCTGCCCGGTTTAGTATTTAAGTATCTCATTAACAGTCGCCTTTAATTATTTCCAGTCACCCAATTAATTAATTCCCTAACTAAACTACATAGTTACCTACCTCTTATACTGAAAGGCGGCCTTTGTATTGTCTTGTGCCATGTTTAAATCACATTCACTAATACAAATAATTAAAACAAAGCTCCTTTTACTTCGTATAAACACACCCCCTTAGCCAAAAACGAGCTTACACTAACACAAAGATAGTATTGCCCTCCGAAGTAACTGACCACTTTAATACTCTGTCACACCAACCATTTCGCTAGTTCATTTAATAGCAACACTACATGAACGCAATAATTGAAGTGACATGGTACTAAGTATGTGCAGCTACTTTGGAACGAGCTAAAAGCTTTACCACAACGATATTTGCAGGTGGAATTACACGGAATTCTCCCAGTGCACTAAGTCCTGCGGCATCGGGATACAGACGCGAGAAGTGACCTGCATACACGAGGTAGGTTGACAATTATGCAAAGATATGCGATAGGTAGCATGTTCTGCAAACTAAGATACTAAGGGGTTAATCTTAAAAACCGAACTACGATAATCGGACGAAGTTTGTTCTGCTTTGTGAAGCCAAGCTCAGCAGTACAATTCTCTATATTGCGATTTTACTGTGTAATCATCGAGTTTCTGACAGATGTCATTTACAAATGAGGGATTATCCAAGTGTCATTTAAAAACTAAAAATAGTAACTATATTTGCCACACTAGATAGCGTTGATGGACAAGTGAAGTGTCAAAATTGGCTTTGAAAACTAAACGGGCTGTGCTTAAAAAAAATTAATTTCTTAGCGTACGTTGGTTGTCAGCAGTGTTTTCAGTGTTTTAATTGTGTTTTCTTATACTACTACGTTACCTACAGTCGACACTTGTCTGTTTAACACCCATATTCACAAACAAGACTCAAACGACCCTTGACTACGCAAACATACGTGGTTAAATAAAGCTCTGTGATTAATTCGATTGTTTTACGTATTATGTGTGATTGGTTTGTGGAACCATAGTGGAACGCTGTGCGGCCGCAGGCACTGTGAGACCTCATTATAATATTTGTGAAACGGGTGAAAATATCGTAGATTCCAAATAGTATAACGCGTAATGATTGTAATTATGACATCTGCCTGACAGCGCTACCGCAGTGTTAAATTCAACTTAGATTGAGCTATCAGAATAAGGTCTGAAAATATGTAAGTCGATCGACGAACTTCGACCGTTTATCGTTAACTATTTTGCGCAGTTGGCCCTTTGATACGTTTTTGGGCTGTTATCTTGAGGGAATCTCTCACTGGTTACCTAACACGGTGTCCTAGTGAGGTAGGGTCTTAAATCTTCCTGTAAAAAACTTCTTACTTCTTCACAATGATAGTGTGAATTAAAAAATTTAATACACCTTTGCCTTACCTTATTATTTTCTTTAACCCAGGTGACCCGCGGCGGCACAAACACTGTAGTAGTCCCGAACAGTATGTGCCCTCAGCCGCCTCCTCCAGACCGGCAGTACTGCAACGTGCTCGACTGCCCCGTGCGGTGGCAGACCGGCGACTGGTCCAAATGCTCCAAGACTTGTGGAGGGGGTGTTAAGCAGAGAACGGTGGGGATAATATTTAATGGCTCTTTTACACAATCGCTGCTAATTGAGGCGGATGTGATCGTGTATAGTTCTTGCAACTCACGAATGCGCGTCGGCTATGAATGTGTTAGGCGTGCACGTGCACATTGTTTTAGTGTGTCTGCACGTTTTCCTATTACGCACACTAACTGCCAATTGCACTAAACTTAAGAATCGCCTAAGTCTTGTCTTAACTACAACTCGACCAAGTTAAGTAGGCGAATGACAGCTACATGACCGCTAAGTTTGACACCGTTTTAATTTGGTCGTGTTGTAGTTAGGAACAGACTTAGGCGATCCTTAAGTTTAGTGCAATCGGGTGTAAAACAATGTGAATGTGCACGCCTAACACATTCATAGCCGACGCGCATTCGTGAGTTGCAAGAACTATAATTGTGAAATCTATGATGTAAAGACGTTGGAAGGTGAATTTAAGGCTCGGTTATGCGGAAACATTTGTCTCTGTCTTTTTATTTACGTGTTAAAGATTATGAAAAATAACCTCACTTCTGCACTTTTTCGATGTTTTTCGTTGTTTTTTCATCATTATCTTTATCACAATTATCTTTCTTGAATAATAGTTATTGGAGCTACTACACAGTACGTTAAAGTGTATTTTGATGTAGAATTCAATACGTTTCAGCTATTATTTACGCCAAAAATATGAACCTTCGCAAGCGCTTTTAATGATAATCTGATTTTTTTACAATCATCTGTGAGGTTTATACGCAATTCAATACTAGTAGCTACTAGAAAATCTCTTTAGCTAGTCGTTGTGGCTACAACTTTACGTTTTCTATATAAACATATTATGACCACCGCTAACCATGTTTTTATATCATGGACCCTTAAGTGCATGCTTTCCAGCACGTAATATACCTATACATGCATTTCAATACGCGCAGCGTAATAGAATGCGTCATAGTGTGTCTGTTTAATTTAGTTATGGCAACGTCCTTCTACTGTAAAGGCCTAATGGTGTGTCTTCACCAAGTTACTTTCCTGTAACGTGTTTTAAGAAGAAGGAAGGACATGCGCTTTTGAATCATGTCTCTAATTAAAATGCAAGTGGAAAGGTAAAGCGACTGCGTGAAGACAAAGCCTAAAGTTCTACAAAAGGATATAAAGGGCTGTTATGATGGCGATAATATTTTCCAGGTGGAATGCAAGCAGATAATGGCCCAGTCCCACGTGGTGGAAAGGCCAGCTACCCTCTGCAGTTCTCCACGACCGGCCTCGACAAAGTCTTGTAATTCCAGGCCTTGTCTACTTGACACTGCGTCTCCAGAGATCTCTTTAGCAAACTCATCGTATATACAACATGACCCTAAGAAGAAGAAGGTAAGAGTTTCATTTTTCTTGTCTCTTTGATACGTCCTCTTAAGAACATTTTATTTGTTTATTTGTTTATTTAAGCAACACTAACATTGTAATAACAATAAACTGTTCTATAGACTAAACTTATGCTATATACCTGTAAATACAACAATTATAAGTGTCGACAAAATACAATAATTGATCATCATCACTATAAATTCAATGAAATTATTATTCACACATCACAATAAGTAGAATACTAACAAAAATCAAGAAATATTATTAATTTAAATCAATTCAAAAGAGATTACAAAATTAAGTCATAAAATTAGTACGTATGTTATAAAAAAGTAAAAATTATTGTTGTCAAAAAAGAAGTTAGGGGAATAAAATAAATTAAAAACAATCAATCCAACCATAAAATTAAATCAAATCAATAAATTAAAATCAAATCAATAAATAGAATCAAATCAATAAATAAAAAAAACATCAATTAATTTAAATCAAATCAATAGATTGATTTTTTTATACATTAGATAAAATAAGCAAGCACTTGACCACTATCAAGCCTGATGATAAGCGATGGTGCATCTACGAAGATGCGCTTGCCTAGAAGATACCTATCCACTCTTGACTTGAAGGCCTCCAGATTGTACTTGCCTGAGTCTGTGTTTCCCGATACATATCGGGAAACACAGACTCAGGCAAGGAGTTAAACTCTCTAGCTGAACGGATGATAAAATTTGAAGCAATACAGTCTTTGGAATAACCATCAAACGGCGACGCTGATTCGTACGTCTGGTTGTCCCATGGAAGAAGGGGAATTGTGAATTCCGCAATTCCGCTGCACACTCACCGAAATGTATCCAATAAAAAACCGAAAAGCTTGCAACCTTGCGTCTATGCTCGAGGTTTTTGAGCTTATTACAGAAAATATTCTCGATGCCGATGAGATTCTTGGCCCTTCGCTCGGTGGATTCAATCGTCTGGAGCTGGTATTTGGCGCAGCCATCCCAAATATGAGAGCAGTACCACACCCCCCGGGCACTCCAAACAAACGCCGCGTTTCAACTACTATACCTATTACACAGACGCTACACAGTGACGTTTTTGCACGCGCGCAACTGTGTGCGTGTGGTCTAGGGCTATTGAATGAGCATACGAACTGGCCTACGAACTCGCGGGGCGCGGTGAGGTAATTGATTGTGGGGCGGGGCGGAGAGTTTCCTTTCTGTACGGTAGTACTTATATCTATTCTGTGGCAGTACACCATACGCGATCGAACTTGCGCTTGGTATAGATTGAGCAGCAGGCATATGCTCACTGACATCAATCTTTACCACTTCATCACCCTATAAAAATGATATAATAGTGATTTCATTCATATACCCTAAACCTAATGCTAAATCCGAAGCCGTAAGCTATAGCTCGGTTGCGCAGTGGTTTAGCGCCTGGCCCAGCGATTGCGGAGGTTAAGCAACGTTCGCAAGGGTCGGTCATGGGATGGGTGACCAAAAATTTATCATCTCGAACTCCTCCGTGCTTCGGAAGGCACGTTAAGCCGTTGGTCCCGGCTGCATTTGCAGTCGTTAACACCCACCAATCCGCATTGGGCCCGCGTGGTGGGTTAATGGCCCGTCCTCCTTATCCACCCATAAGGAAGGCCTGTGCCCCAGCAGTGGGGACATTAAAATGGCTGTGATGATGATGATGAAGCTATGGCTAGCATTAGCTTACTTTAGGCTCCAGTTTTTTTCCATCTTTACATATTTAACAGTTTATTAATTATTGTTTATGTTTCATTCAACTAGGTGACAGTAAAAGTGGGTGGTTCTGCAACGATATTCTACGGAACCCAGGTGAAGATCAAATGTCCTGTTAAAGGCTATAACAGAACGAAGATACAGTGGGCGAAAGACCACCAGATTATTAGCAAGTCAAAGAAGTATAAGATCTCTAAAAAGGTATGTTTTTTTTAAGGTCACTCTTTTGTTTCCAATCTACAAAACTTTCAGGGAATTTTGAGGGATATAAAAACTTTTTTTTTCTTAAACAAAGAAAGCTTGCATTAGTCAATCAAAAATAACAAAACTGGTATTAATTAAATCTTAGTAATTTGGAAATCTAAGTTACAGCACTATAATAATGCCTTTAGTGTTCCTATTCATTACCGTCAACCATTTTACAACTCGGTACATAATGTCCACTTAAAAGTCTTATGACAATTACAATGTCTTTTATCCTTTTTCGAGGAGCTCGGTGGCGCAGTGGCTTAGCGCCTGGCCCAGCGATTGCGAAGGTTAAGCAACTTTCGCAAGGGTCGGTCATGGAATGGGTGACCAAAAATTTATTATATTGAGCTCCTCCGTGCTTCGTAAGGCACGTTAAGCCGTTGGTCCTGGCTGCATTTGCAGTCGTTATCACCCACCAATCCTGCATTGGATCCGCGTGGTGGATTAATGCCCATCCTCCTTATGCACCCATAAGGAAGGCCTGTGCCCCAGCAGTGGGGACATTAAAAAGTAAGTCTATCCCTTTCTAACCCAGGGTGCACTCCGCATCACCTCCCTCTCGCTCCGCGACCACGGCGTGTACACGTGCGTGGCGGGCCGCTCCAGCGCCAACCTCACTCTGCTGGTCAAACCGAGGCCTGGTGAATTTCCGTCCAGTGAGGAGATTGAAAGGCATAAAGCATTGGATGAACCTTCTTCACCACTGGCTGATAGGTAAGATCAAAATAACAGTACCTTACGTTCAGTGTGCCATTTACGGTTTAGTGTACGATGGCACTCTGAGCCTTGAAAATCTTTAAAAAAAAAACTTAAAGACGGACGCCAACTTAAATGTAAAAAAAAAATTTTTCTTATATTATAACAATATGGACATCAAATAAAAGGCATTGATGAACATATTCCAAAAGTATATAATTTAATTTATCACTTGTGAAATAAAAATAAATAAATTTAAAAAAATATTTAAAACACGACTCCCTGCCAAAAATGAACTATAAAGTTAAATAACAAGTGTCATTGCACCTCTTTCATCAAAAATTGTCCCATAAAACGGTCCCCCGTCTGCAAAGACACTTGTTATTTAACTTTTTAGTTCGTTTTTGGCAGGGAGGTCGTATATTTTTTTACTTATTTAAGCTTTTTTTGAAAATAAAGCCTTTCAAACTAAAGGTCACAGCACACTATAACGGCACCGCAACTGCACAGCAACGTCCGCGAGGTGTAAGCTATTTTGCATATGATGTTGTTTCGCTGGCGACTCGGAGTCACAGCGCGCTGTTAGCACGCGGTCGGCGCGCCGTAAGCACGCGGTCGGCGCGCGGTCCGCTCGCTTGCGGCGAGCCGGCGGCGAGTCGAGTCGTATGGTAGCGGTAAGCGCGCCGACCGCCCGCCCTTGGCTCGCCGTTGGCTTTTTCTTATTGACATTATAATAGTACATTATGATATAAGTGCGGTACGTTGAAAATTACAGCCGAGGCGACATTGCTAGCCCGAGCCGTAGGCGAGGGCTACAAGAAAGCAGAGGCTGTAATTATCAAAGCGGACGTATGTCATACGACGTTTTATAACATATTTGCGAGGAAATAAATAAAACTCGGACTTTGCACCTTTGCTTGTTTTCCATATGATTAAATTTTGATACGCTTGTAAGTATCTTATCGGTCAATTTTTCGGGCAAGAGGCTTAGAGTAGCCTTTTTCGCTGCCTCTGAGACTTCTGGCGGTGTTGAATTAATAAATTCATCAGTACTTGACGACATTTTCAAATAAAAACAATACAGCAAAAAAAAATTAAATTAGCAATGCGCGCGCATCAGCGTTTTTTTTTAAGGCAAAGGCATAAAAACAGCCAGTATTACTAATAAAGTAAATTAATATTTTTGTGTTTTTGTTACAGATAAATGGTTGTAATTTATTGTCAACATTAATTAAATTGAATAATTAAATGTTTATTTATTACATTTTATCTCCCAAAGTCAATTTTATCCATAAAAAGTTGACCTCTTTTCTGACATAAAAACTCTTTGCTAAGATTTAAAAAAGTACCGTTCGTTTTAGACGAAGTATTTTGATAAACCGTGCGGTAATGTAAAGTAAAACGCACGGCTTATCAAGGAAACCGTGCGTTTTACTTTACATTACCGCACAAGTTCGTAATGAGATACAATACGATATTGAAATTGGTGTAATAAGAGACCCTTTACGAGCAAATATGTTATAAAATATATTTTACGACACATGATTTAAAGCTCTAATTTGAATGACAAATTAATTGCTGGGTTGGAGCGGTGCTGTTGCGGTGCCGTTATATGTGCCATGACCTTAAGTTAGTATACAGGGTTATTTGTAAAACACCTACAACCTCACAGGAGTAGATTACCAACATCATAAACAACAACATTTGTTCTACGACTTTTGACAATTCGTTAGATTTTACTTTCATACTAAAAATATCATTTTAATTTACCGTTCGTATGTTCATAACTCTACGCGCGGCGCGCAGAGCGCCTGGTGCACGCGACCCGCCCGCCCCCCGCCGTCATCCATAGACGTAAAAAGTGTCGAACAGTACATTAAGAACTTTAAAATTCATTTTTGGTTAATGTATTCAGTTATGATAAAAGTCGTAGAACAAATATTGTTGTTTATGATGTTGGTAATCGACACTTGCGAGGTTGTTGGTGTTTTAAAAATAACCCTGTACAGTAGAAACATTGACTAATTTAAGTATTAATTTGTAATGTTGTTTACAGCAGAGCGGACGGCCGGTACCGAGCTATGATCGGAAGTACTTCCGATGACCAATCACATGAACAGAGGCCGGGGGACCAAAAGAAGACCTATAAAAACCGGTCTAGAGGTCAGTTGTACCTATAGGTCCTATGTTGTCATTTAAAAATATATTATAGTTCTTTTATGTTCTATTACGAATTTTTTTGTGTATTTATCTTTTGAAATTTTATCTAGCTTTCCAATATAATAATTACCTATCATTTACAGTGTACTTGTATGATAATTGATAGAGTAGATTGTATTAAGTACGTTCTTTGGGTTATAGGTGGCATTCGACAGGATGAATCATGTAGACCGCTTTTCAGAACGTTTGGTTTGTTACCACTGCCGTCACTGTACATACTACAGTGACCCTACCATGAGTTGTTGCAAACTGTTTACGTTACAGTAAACTATCGTTTTCTCTCTTTCACTCGTATTGACTGTGAGCGGTATATCCGACAGTTTACTGTAACGTAAACAGTTTGCGTCAACTCATGGTAGGGCCACAGATGTGCATTTTTATTATGAAACACAATCACTTATTTAAGAAAGCATGTGACATTCAAACTAATAGAGCACGTAGAAATCCACACAGGATCGTAAGAGTTGTCTAGCTATGTGTGTAAAGATTTATAATAAAATACCAAATGATTTAAAATGTATTAATCACATAGGATTTTTAAAAAAAAAACTGAACGTATGGCTTAGCACTAACAATTTTTATAGTGTGAAGGAGTTTCTTGACAAAAAGTTTTAATTTTGTTAGGTTATAATATGACATTTAATTTTTCTTTTGACATTTTGTACATAGTCTTATATTTAAACTTATCGAGATGACATAAAATTTATTTTGACTTTAAATTTGTGAAAATATAATGTATTTTTTATTTTATTTGTAATTCTGTAATGATTCCTGCTATACTTACCTATTAATATATTAATTTTGTCCTCTGCAATTTGTGTGAACTAATATTTGCATGCCTCTACTGCAGGCCAAATATGTGAAACTATAACTTTAAGTTCCTACTATGACATCAGAAATATGTACCATATTTGTCGCAAATAAATATTATGATTATGATTATGATTATGATTATAATTCTGATTATGATTATGATTATGATTATGATTATGATTATGATTATGATTATGATTATGATTATGATTATGATTATGATTATTATGGGTCCTTCCTTTGGGTTATTATAGATGCTCATTTGGATTTTCGAGAACATATAGAATTAGTAAGCTCAAGGAGTATAAGGCATATTTTGGAACCCTACCGCCTAAAACAAATGTATTATGCACTGTGTTAAACATTGCTTAACTATTATGCCATTCTACTGACCTACCAAACTATAAAAGTATTGCCCAGACGCTTATGAAAAACGTTAATGGAAAAACTTTTAAACCTATTTTATAAACAATCATTAGAAACAAAAAAGTATTTATTTGTGATTGAATAGGGTAAATATTGAGGATTACAATTAATTAAAACAGATTAGTTTAAGAAAAATCCCAAAAATAACATAGAAGTGGGCTGGTAAAATTATTTTACTTTTTCCAAACAAAGTTTAAAATTGTATAAAAACTTTGTACCTACACAGATAGTTTAAAAAGCTAATTTTTATCACAGTTCTTTATTCCCGTGGGATAAAACAATTTATACACGCTGAAATTTTAATCATTTGGTTCCCGCAGTGGTCTCACTCATTATTACAAGCAACTTTTACTATGATATCTTGAAAAAAAAAACATCTGATCCATGATACACAAGCGCAATAGCTACTTTGGTTTCGATATCAGAGT
The DNA here is from genome assembly GCA_943789525.1 of Agriphila geniculea. NCBI lineage: Eukaryota > Metazoa > Arthropoda > Insecta > Lepidoptera > Crambidae > Agriphila > Agriphila geniculea. The sequence goes on along the minus strand of OX038894.1, from coordinate 1,965,310 downwards.
TGGCATCATATTAAAAGTTGCTTGTAATCATTCAATCATGAGTGGAAGCATCCCACTGCGGGAAAATAAAAATTTCACGCTGTATACAATCGTCCATTAATCACGTGAGCCTCAATAGTTGAAAAAATCACGAAGTATTACAATAATTTTTTTCGTTGAACGCGTAATTTTTAAACGAAAACTGATTGTTGACTCACAGTTACCAGGACGATTTCCCCGCCCACCGCGACATATTCGTACTGAAAAATGTTGAGATTATTTTGTACCAAAAAATACACGTGTATTAGAGGGGGGGTGGGGGGTTAACGTAAAACCTCACCATGCATCACCAGGGGGGAGGGGGGGTTAAAAATTAATAATGGACGCCCCCTAGACGAAGTGTGCGTCAACATAGTCACGGGAGGAAGCTAACAATCGTAAGCTGAACCAACAACCACTCAGAAAATATTTCGCAAGTGTTGCTAGTTCTAATTAAACTTTCATTAACAAGTCAATCCTGACCTAAAACTACTTTGTTTAAAAATAGAAACGATTGAAATAGTGCTCAGACTTTTAATTAATCAGCAAATACAATCTGCTCGGGAAAACTAGGTCTCGCTTTAGTAAGAACTAAGCAAACAACAGTTCATTTTATTCGTTTTAAAGGAAACAAGTAGCTCTTAATTATGAGCATACTAAGTTTTTTTAACTTTTTTGTATTGAGAAGTATTAGGTATTGAGAATTTGACACACTTTTAATTAATCAGCAAATACAATTCACTAGGAATAACTATAGTCGCATTACTAATTTCCCAGCAAAAATGTAAACAAAGGTGTTGCCAGAACAAAACAACACAAAAAGAAATAGTATATTGCTAAGTCAATAAATAAACACACTTACATGGTTTTTCATCACAAACCTCATAAAAATAGATTAGATAAATATTCTGAATCAGGAGTTTTGCGTCAAAAACAGTAATATAATTTAATATTTCATAATAACAGTTTTATAGTAGAAAACATTTTATGACGCTGTGCACACATCAACTGCAAACCGTACACATCAACCTTTGGTCTTTTTATAATATTTCATATAAATTAGTATTACAAATAATAGCTGTAGTAGTAACATTTGTCTTTTGGTGTTGGGGGGGAACAGGCGGTGATGCTACGTATTTTTGATAGTTTACATACAGTCAACATCTAAGTAAAATTTTCTTATCAGTTCGTTTCAAGAACTTTTAACATCAAAAATTATGATAGGTTATAAAGATTAAATTTCTAATTACAATCCTACTTTAAAATTACCCCGGATGACATTATATTTATTATGACTCAAAATATAATAAACAAATTAAAAAGTTTTAAAAGTGACCAAAGGTTTTCAATATCTGAAAATGTCACTATCAGGGTCAGTTTGTCAATTTGACAGTGACGTTTCTTTGTTTACATTTTTGCTGGGAAATTAGTAATGCGACTTTATAGGTCTCGCTTTAGTTTGAACTAAGCATACGACAGTTTATTTTGTAAATCAAGAGACCGTACACAAGTGTGTCCAGTTGGTGAAACTTAAAATTAGTATCACTTATTATTTTGTCATCTGAACACGCCAAGATTTTGAGACCTGTTTCCACATAGTGAAACATAAATTACCTTTATCATTTTTATGTTTTCGCCAACTGGACACACCCAGCTTTTGACAAAAAAAGGGTACAGTCAAGTTAATAATTTTAAAATTCCAAGTACGTACTTTGTTTGCACCTTAATTATCACGGGGCGGTACTGTGCCGGTACTGAGACTGCAATGATATGGGTGAATCTGGCTCAAATATAGCTCAAACAAAGGTCATAATAATATTATATATACAGGGTCATTTTTTTAACACCATCCAAATTTTTTCCAGGCATTAGGTATCATTAAAACTCTTCAATTTTGAAAAAAAAAAATTGGTAGGTAATTTTTTACAAAAAATTTTTTGTCCGAGTGAATTATAACAACAGTATGCTTACTAGTCAAATACTATCGTCCTACATGTTTTGAATGAGAGGCAACAAGGAGAGGTTCGGGGGCGGTGATGCCGAGAGCTGTACGGCAACTGACGAACAACCCGACTGTCTCGTTCTCGCAGACGTGCGGAACATGAGAGAGAAAATAGCGCGCGTAATCATCTGCTACGCTCGGTGTATTGTGTAAACAAATGTAGTTTTATTTTGGATAACTTTGTATAGCCGTAACTTAATATTTTAGTACTGGGCGATATTAAAAGAATAAACACGTGTTTCATAATTTTTTTTCAAAGATTATAATATACAACGTGTAACAAAAAGGGGGTATCAACCCGAAAGGAGGTCAATGTACTCGTGAATCTGAACACCTTCCAACAGAAAAATAATTTAAAATTGAAAAAAAAATCTGGTCTCTCCATAGAAAAGTGTTTTTAAGTCCCACGTCAAAAAAATATTATGTTGATGTCATTTTCTATTTTTGATATATATATTTCAATCATTAACTTTATAATAAATCAATAATTTATATCAAATTAATATCTCTGATCACTGTAGTAATTTTAATAATTAATTCAATATTTTCTCTTTAATAATTATGTAAACTAATCAATATTAATTAATGCAACTTTTACAGTACCAATTTATAATAGTTGTAATAATTTAAATGTTTTCGCATCGCATGAATTTCTGTGTGTGCACGTGTTTGGATGTCAGTTTGGTTCAAAACATGTCTAGCTGTCATTGTGTGCTATTGTTGACTGTCATCTGTTGTGTATGCCATATGAATAAATGAAATAAATGAAATGAAATGAAATGAGAAAAATTGAATTTGCCGCCAACATTGTGTATGGAGAGTTCAATTTTTTTTATTTTATTTGAATTTTTTTTCTGCTGGAATGTTTTCAATTTCACGAGTATATTGACCTCCTTTCGGGTTGATACCCCCTTTCTGTTACACGTTGTATAAATTTGGATGGTGTTAAAAAAATGACCCTGTATTATAAGTAATACAGTCTTTTTAGAAACCCTTATGCTCGGTTCCAAAAATCTTTCTTCCAACTTCTATATTAAAATATGGCTCAGAAATACCTAGGTTATTACATTTAGTGCGTCGAGAAAAGTTTAGGATTAACAATTTAGGTTCTGATCTGTCTACAAGCCAAATTTCATCCAAATTCGGTCAGCCGTTCTTGAGCTGTAAACTGTGTATACTTTGTTTTATGTATATTTTGTAAATTCGCCGCGTTTTTTCAAATATTCGTCTAATTCCCTGTCCCTCTTAAGATCAAAATTAAAATTTAATGAAATATACTGAACAACACAGGCAATAATTCCGTGACATAAACGTAAATAAATGCAGGGGAACATCGTTACATCGGCGGGCTGATTATCTAATTAGAAACCACCTAGCGACCGGTTGCAGTTCATAGATGATAGTGATCCATTGCTACTTCTTTTTGGATTAAAAAAAACATACCAAAGAAAAGTAGCAATGTATGTGGAATGAAACCGGTCGCTAAATAGTTTCTTTTTAGATAATCAGGGGGCGGATGATCCTTACATTACTGTGTCGCTTTTATGTATTGAAATATAGATCGAGATTTCTCAGCGCTACATTAGCGGTACACTTTTGACCGATTTATATAAAGACGGAATACTGGTATTTAACTATACTGTGACTCAAACTCAGCGTTGTGTGATTTAATCTGAAGATTTAACCGCTTAAGATACTTCCACAGCTTTTGGGGTTAACTTTTATGTAGCCCGGTGTTTATGCAGTCAAATACTGAGTAAATTAAGACCATTAACGCCGTTAGTACACCGACGCATTCGCATGCGGCGACGAATCTCTGCGAAACCAATGCGGTAGCGAAACCTTTGCGAAACGCTCGTACACTGCAGTTTTTTCGCAAAGAGGTGTCATTGTAGATTTCGTCCATCCGAATAGACATAGGGCAGACATAGCGGCGTTTAATGTTAGAACACAAATTGTAAACTATTTTATGGAAAATTAAAACAAAAATAAATAATAATAAGTAAGCAATAAAATCTACCCCCGTGTTTTCTTGATATTTTTTCCATGCCACTTCTTTTTTGAAGACATTTTTGTAATCCTGATGTCCAACTGCATATAATTCGGGATAATTTCAAATAAAATTTAACATTAATTCTATATTTTCGGCATCCATTTCGGTGCGAAAATCTGTCCTCCCGGACAGACCGCTTGCATTCGCATTGCGAAACGAAACACCACTTGCGAAATGTCTGCGTCTGTGTAACGAGCATTTCGCAGTTACCTGCGGAACAGGATCGACAAGGACGCGACTATCTCATATCGCTAATAGTAGAGTGAGACATAAGCATAATATGCGAAACGCTTAAATATTTTGTGAATCCAAATAATATGCTAATCTAATTATAATTCTTTTAAACATTTTGTTTTGTATTTTTTGGTGGTAAAAATGGTTCAGCCCCCTGATTACGTACACTTTTGCTTACTATTCTCGATTGAAATCGATTGAAACCGCAGTAACATTGCTGCTTTAAGCAAGACAGTTGTCACATTGGTTCTAAGTAAAGCAGTAAAGTACCTGCGATTTTTATCAGAGTTGATTGGCTTCGGCGGGTCTGCCGAGCTTTAACTTAAAACAAATAAAATCGGAGTAAGAAATTTCGTATTGTATTATTTGCCGAAATTATTTAGGCGATATCGATGTTCGTATGACATCATGAATTGGGGTCCGCCATTTTGGCCAGGGGCTTCATGAGGTCACACAAACATCAACATCTTCCAAATAACTTTAACAAATAGTATAATACGAAATTCCTTTCTTCGATGTATCTGTTTTAATTTGAAACTCGGCAAAAAATCCGAAGTTCGATTCGTTAGCCGGTACGGCCCCAGATTGGGGTTCGATTTATCTGTTTTAATTTGAAGCTGGGCAGACTTGCCGAAGTTCGATGCGTTAGCCGGTACGGCCCCTGGACTTATAAATGTTTGAAAACTAAAAACTGTCCTTTTAACAGGTAAAATTGACAAAGTCCGCGACGCACTCTACGGCAACACAGCTACAACCAGTACGAAAGCATCACCAAGTTTCAATTCACAAGCCAGAGATATCTATGATGAAAATGAGGTAAATTTTCTTTAGAACCATAGTAATTATAGCGGCCTATTTCCGTTGTCCTCCACTGGGATTAATCGGAAAAAAAAGTTTTATTTCAATACATTTTCTTCCGGATATGCCCCATGGTGGCAACGGGAATAGACCGTCCATACTTTATTTCTCGATGCCCTCTAGTGGGGCACAAACAGTGAGAAAATAAGCCATTATAGCGAAACTAATTCTTTAAAAATAATTACCATAATGATGCCTTGTTATTTTACGTAGTGTGCATAAACCATAATAGTATAGTAGCCCGTAGAACATTTAAATCACCAAAAAGGTTACCGTTTGCCGTTGTGATATAAATAATTATTACGAAATTATTGATACTTTAACCCAAGTTTTACAGATCGCAACCCGCCGTAACCTATATTTGTATATCTCCAAAATTGATTTTTTTTTTTATTTTTCGAGGTTTACCACATAGTTTAGCTATTGTCGTGTTCTACAGCTTGGTTTAATTGCCACAGATAAAAGTAAGACTATAAAAAGTAGCCATACACAGATTTAAGACCTGATGAAAATGGTTGGATTTTATCTGGTCTTAAAACTGTGTATGATGACTTTCCATAGTCTTACAATTATCAGTGGCAATCAAACAAAGCTGTAGAACACGACAATAGCTAAACCATGTGGTAAACCTTGAAAAATAAAAAAATATCATTTTTGGAGATATACAAAAATAGGTTACGGCGGGTTGCGCTCTGTAAAACTTGGGTTAAAGTATCTATAATTTCGTAATAAATAACTATATCACAACGGCAAACGGTAACCTTTTTGGCGATTTAAATGTTCTACGGGCTACTGTACTATAATAACATTATTTAGCAAATTCGACATTCAAATGTTCAAATTCCGTATTCTTGAAAAGGTTCGAGAGTTTTTGAAGAAAACCAATGTCCATAATAATACATAAAACGGAACATAAAAGATTTTTTCGTGTTTACGCAAATAAATAACGTTTGTGATACAATTGATAACATTTAGGCCCCCCACATACAGATGTAATCTGATTCGTAATTCCGAAACGGAATATCGATAATGTATAAAAATTCCGAACGGAAAATTATCGCATTTATGTGGTAGTTCCATAGATTTGTATGGATATGCTGCGTTCGGAATGATTCCGTTTCCGAACTACGAATAAAATTCCGACTGTATGTGGCGGATTTTAAGGTCATTAAATTATGCTCAATTTACAGAACGATAAATAAATTAAAACTATTAACGGAATTTATAGATAATTTAGGAATTTCGGTAGGTATTTACTGACTTAAAATTCTCCTAGAGTTTTAGATCTCACTTAAGATATACGATCTAAAATATAAAAAAAAACCTTTATCTCTATTATCTCTTATTGTATGTTCATGTCATACTTGAAGATCGTAGATGAATCGTCAATGTTTTTCTATTTAAATTAAATGAAAATAACGCAGAAACAAAATACCCACAAGTTATTTCAAATTAGTCGCTTCAAACAACAATAATCATAAGTAAAGGAATTTTCAATCAAGGAAACAGAAACGGTGAAAGTGGCTTTGGATTCGCACCTAAAATTAAATTAAACGACCGAACACTCCCCGTAAACAATAACAAAGCTTAGAATGACTTAATGGAAGACAATTCGGAATCCAGGACGAAATTAGATCTAATGTAACACAAATAAGCTAAAGTAAATTTTATTGGTATAACACTTTTATGGGTGTCGTAAAATTGGTCGTAAAGTTTACAACAGCCATTTTACAATTGAACTTAGTATCAACGTTGGTAATCACTATTACATCGACGCCATTAAAGACGAGTACGGTCAACGGTATTAAATTAAACTTTGCGGAATTACAAGGATTTATCGCTTTTAAGATTGTTTTCGAGAAAATCGGTTCAGTTGCTAAAGAAATCTTCATCATCTATCACGCTATAAAGCCTTTTAAGGGCTTTTGAATGTTATTTCACATAAACTTAATAAACGTAAATTAAATTTTATGTTGATGGAAAATGGAAATAAATAGAAACGGAATATCTCACAATAGACATAATAGAATATTTTTCTACATAACAACAACACTGAATAAGAAAAAAGTGATTACTTACTTACAACTTTTCTTACTTTATAAGTCTTTACTCACTCAATAGGATCTCTTTAGAAAGCTAAAAAAATACTATCAATAAGCGTCGTAAAATAGAATGCTTTTTATTTTACTTGCTCTAGCATTGAATGCTAGAAAAACTATACCTAGTTTATCTTGCCTGCTCGTTGTTCGCTTACAAATTTTGACGATTTATCTATAAATCTTCGCCGTATTCACACTAAACTACCAATTCTGAACTGACAATCTTCGCACGCCGCTTGGGAACTCAGGAGTCTGCCGTATCCTCCCAGATGCTTCCCCCAAAGCGCAGCAGCGCCAGTCAGCTGCTCCCCTGCCTCCATTACATAGTAATGCAAATCCAGGTGAGGAGTTATCAGAATAGAGATTGCGGGCTTCTAATTCTTCACGGTTTTTGTTTTTTTTCTTCGGTGTCCTTTTCCGCATCTATTTCTTTATCAACATTTTCAGTTGCATCACCTGGGGTATTTTGTTTGTTCATTTCCTCTTACTAATCATGTTTTAATTTACTTTTATCTCTAGGCATATTACAAGAACCTATCATTAATAAAATGGGTCGATCCAAATTTTCGATTTTATTACTAAAGTTTTTGTACTTGTATAAGACCTATAAGACCTTGAAGATAACCTACTGAGGTATTAGAAATTTTTGATCTAAAATATTAACGTTTGGTTTTTACCTTTATTAATGGCATGATTTCAGATTTGATCGGTTTCCTATTACCATTCCATCAAAAAATCACCCATATCAATAACAGTAATATCATAAATTAATTAAGTTTGATGGGTTATTAACTTTTTTATGTATTTGGTTTTTAAACAGCATTAGAATTTAAGTCAAAATTTTGAGCACACGTTATTGATATGTTCAGGTGTTTTGGAATTTTCAGACTTTAGGCAACTCCAGGGGGCAGAGAATGGCAGATCCCATAATAATGTACCAGAATTATGGGGTCCCATCACACATCGTGAACTTTGAAGACAAACAGATAATGTTCCCCGAGGACGATGATTCTGACATCATTATAGTAAACGAAGATTACAACAGAAATAGTATTGGACATGCTACGATAGATAATTTTAAGGATATTGATGATATTGAGTCAACAACCACAGTTAGGTAAGCCGAAGACTAATAACCATTGTTTTTTGTCAGAAGTTTAAGACCTATTGAAGTATCTTTAATAATTTAAGCCCACGTATATCTAAAGTGAAATTTTGATAGACCAGCGAAGATTCCAGATTTGTTAAAGTATTAATTTCCTTTTAAAGATTCCATAAAGCATCAGACGCAAACGAGTACATCTGGAAGACCACGGAGTGGTCACCGTGTAACGCACCTTGTGGCCAAATCGGCCACGAAGTCAGAGGAGCTGTCTGTCAGGTATTTTATTGTTTTATAATGAGATGTAGTTAGCAAAGTAACGATCTTCACAGTTTGAAAACAAACTCGCTTGCAAATATGGCACTTAAAGTTCGTCTTTTACCTGCCTCCATTGTTTTTATATAAAAGATGCTTTTGTTATCTCAATTTTATGGTTTTTGGGTAAATGCAACACAATATAGACCACTAGACACAATCTAGAAATGAACAGTCATGATCATGACTGTGCATAGTTTCACTAACAAGCAAACACACAGCATATCTGACGTGATTCTATCACGTTACTAACCGTGATCCTCTTCACACAAACAAATCAAAAACAAAAAAAATATTTCAAAAGATTAACTTAATAAAATGCAAGAGATTGGTGATGTTTCATTAAAGCAATGTAAAAAAATACAAATAAATTAATAAAGATTCAACATATTTAATTGTATTTATATCAAAAGTTTGCTTCCATCAAAGCGACAAGAAAATTACAATATTTTAATTCCGATGAATTTAAAACAGACAATGTCAGAACTTTTTACGTCGATGATTTTATGATATTTTTTCCTTTCATAGCAATTAATTGTAATTTCTATTATACAACGTGTTACAAAATAACTCCTAATGCCGAATATGGTAGATAGGGACCATCAAACTGAACAACTTTTTCTATGGGATTAACTCTGCAATCGCGACAAAAATCTGCTGTTTCATACAAAAATTAATAGGTAGTGAAAATATCAAAATGTAATATGGCAAATGTGTATTTCGGCATAAGGGGTTATTTTAAAACACGTTGTCAAACACCCCGGACTCGCCATACAAGCGCCGCGTTGCAACTACCTATTACACAGACACTACACAGATGACGTTTTTGTACACGCGCAACTGTGTGCGTGAAGCTAGGGCTCGCGCGCCGCATGGCCTGGGGCCCTATTTTGAATCGCTCGGCTGGCGTCGAGCGATTGGTTTCTACTGATTTTCGTTCGACATTTGACTTTCCGTATTTTTGAATCGCTCAACCGCAACGAGTGGGTGAGGGCATTCGTTTGCAGTCGAGCGATATGGCATGGCGAGCGATATTCTTTTCTACTAAAAACAAAGATATTTATGTAACAGCCAATAGAAACATGGATATTACGTTTCGTTTTCGTTGCGGTAATTACCGTTTTCTCTAGATTCCGCGTGAAACGGATAAAATCCATCATTTCGTTTATATTAGCAGCACCGTAAACGAACGATTCAAAAATACGGAAAATCGGCGTCATGCGACTTGGAAGACGAGTGTGACTTAAGTCGCATGCTACAAAACTAAGTCATACGAGCGATTCAAAAATAGGGCCCCTGAACGGACGGAGCGTTGACTTGACACACGACTAAAATGAGCACACGATTCGGCACACGAACTCGCGCGGTGGGGTGAGGTAATTGATTGTGGGGCGGGGCGGAGAGTTTCCTTTCTGTACTATTTTGTACGGTAGTACATATATCTATTCTGTGACGTTGTATAACCGTCCATTTCAAAGCAGGCCCGATTCATGTTGTTTGTAATCAGGGTGAGTGTTTGTCTCGCATCTGTCTCGCAGACAGGCCGAGACGTGGTCAAACAAGCCAGCCTCCTCATCTCCATAACACGGACTGGCCTGGTTTACAATCGAGATTGTGTTTGTGACGCTTAGCAACATGCTTGTAGATGGAAATTTATCTAAAGGGTTGGAGCAAGCTTTTGGTCTGATAGATTTATTCCGATACTATGTTTTTTTTACATAAGAGTTAAACGTATTTAAGGCACAAGAATGCAAAATCTGCATGTCAAAATCTTAATTGCAGTTAATTGCGTACTAATATGTTCTGAGTAACCTATTCATTATTATTACATTTATGAGCTACTATTAGAGTTCCGTGATCAGTCTATCTATCTTTAAGCATAAGAATAAATAAAACTGACTAGAACGGACTCATCTTTGTCCGAGTCCCAAATGCCGCCATTTATATCTACTTCCCCCTTCACGTCGCTTCGCCCCGCTGTCGTCCAAGCGTGTTGCCAGGGTTGCTTACTGTTAAATATTGCTTACGTCTAAAGATAATATCGCTAAAATATGAGTTTTTCTTTCATTATTTTACTCTAGTTAGTAGATACAAAAATAATATATTCACTTTTTCTGGGTAAGTACTTACCTACTCCTGAGTTTGCATAAATAAAGTAAATAAACATTTAGTATGGAAATTAAACTAAATTTTGAACAAAAATGTACTTCTAAAACACACACACGTACGGAACGCACAAACAGGCAAACGCGCGTGCCTTTGAGCCCGTTCGGAGCGGGTGTGTCCGTTCTAGACTGTTTTGTTAATATCTAACCTTCGATCTTGATCTTTGGAGATTCAAATATCTGAATAATCATGGTCGTTATGTTGAGTACAATCCTCTTTTCATACCTACAGCACAAGATAAACAACTCCACTACTACAGTGGAGACTGAAGAGTGCATCTCCAGAGGTGCTAAACCGCCAACAGTTCTGAGGGAGTGCCACAGCGGCGAGTGCGCAAAGTGGCGTACGGCTCCCTGGTCACCGGTACGATGTGTCGCGAGTGGCGCAGGTATGATGGAACTTTGTCAACTTACTGTTAAAATGCGTGTACTTGATATTTTTGTGAGCCCAACTACACTACAGTGGAGACGGAAGCAACAGTTCTGAGGGAGTGCCACAGTAGCGAGTGCGTGAAGTGGCGCGCGGCTTCCTGATCACTGGCACATTCTCATCGTAATTATAGTCATTTATATTAAGCTTTATATAGTAGAATATAAAGCACATAACATTCTACTATATAAAAAAGGAAACCCCCTAGATATAGGAAACTATAGACCAATCAGCCTATTAGGGAGCATTTACAAACTGTTTGCATTAATTGTACTAAAAAGAATAGCAACTGATATAGACAACAGTCAGCCAATAGAACAAGCCGGCTTTCGGTCAGGATTCTCCACAACTGACCACATACATACACTGGAACAAGTAATCGAAAAGTACAAAGAATTCAATAGACCACTGTATCTTGCTTTTATTGACTACAGTAAAGCTTTCGATAGCATAAGCCACGACTCTATATGGAATGCGTTAAAAACACTTAACATAAATGAAAAATATATAGGCACCCTGAAAAATGTATACTCTAAGAGCGTTAGTAAAGTTAAATTAGAAAAGAGAGGTGGGGAGATCAAAATAGAATGAGGTGTCAGACAAGGCGACCCCTTGTCACCAAAATTATTCATCGCCGTGCTGGAAAATGTATTTAAAGAACTAAAATGGACGAAGAAAGGCATACAAATTTCTGATCATTGTTTAAGCCACCTAATGTTTGCTGATGATGTTGTACTTTTTTCCGAAACGCCCACCCTGCTAGAAGAAATGATATGCTCTCTGGTAGACCAGAGCTCTAAAATAGGTTTGGAAATGAACGCCAGTAAAACAAAAATAATGTCTAATAGTCAAAGAAAAACAATACAAGTTAAGGGAAAAGAAATAGAATATGTGGATAGTTATGTGTACTTGGGAAAACAGGTATCATTTAGTAAATCTAGCAACGATGAAGAAATAGATAGAAGAATGAACATAACATGGAAAAAATTCTGGTCCCAAAAAGAAATCTTAAAAGGCGATTACAACATACAAATGAAGAAAATAGTCATGGAAACATGTCTCTTGCCATGCCTGCTATATGGTTGTCAAACATGGATATTTACAAACCGCACTAAAGCAAAAATTAGAACATGTCAACGTTCCATGGAAAGAAGCATTCTAAAACTAAGAAAAATCCAAAAAGTACGAAGTGAACTAATAAGACAGAGAACAAAACTAACAGATGCTTTACAGTTCGCCTTAACCCTTAAATGGAAATGGGCGGGACACATTTCCAGGTACACAGACAACAGATGGACATATAAAACCACAGTATGGAAGGGACCATCGGGAAAAAGAAGTGTTGGTCGACCCAAGCAACGTTGGTCAGATGACATTATCCGAGTTGCAGGAGGAGACTGGATACAGTCAGCTAAAGACAGAAAGGAATGGATGCTGATGGAGGAGGCTTACACCCAAGAAGGGATCCTTAGCATAGAGAATTAATAAAAACGATTTTAAACCACAAACACATTTGCTATGGAATATATATAAGCTTAATAATAATAATAATAATAATATTAAGCTTGCGTGAATTTATTATTGAATCCTAAGTAGTCGACAGCTAGTCTTCTTAGTGTTCATAATATTGTCTTTTGACCAAAAAAAGTCGCTCTGTATTTAGGGTACCCGCACACTGGCCACAACCACAAAACGCCGCCACTGACCTATTCCTGTAGAACGCCGGTGGTCGCCACACGCTACAAATCGTCGTTTCTCGCTTCTTGTGATTGACACCGGCCACTAATCTGCAATCGAAGGAAATTTGTGTCGACCGCTTGTGGCTGTAGCGCGCTTCAGTTACTTTTGCAGAATTCTAGCTTCTAGTGGCGGTGTTTGTGGTTGTGGCGTTTTGCCCGTGTGCGGGGACCCGTACATCAAAATACCGGGTGTAACAAGACACTCAACGAATCCGAGGTATTCTGCCCATCATCAGGACCATTTCTCTTCAAAATTATTGCTGGGAAACGATTTTAATTTTTGGTGTTAAAAAGCATTGCATACATATGCATATACAGAATGTAACGCGTACAAAAAACCGCGCCTGCGAGTGAATGCTACACAGCTGCGTGCGGCCGAGTTGAAAGGCAACGTTTATGTGCGTGCTCATGAAATACATTGAGTGATGACGTTTTGAAGCCATTGTTTGTTGCGAAATACATATAATTTTGATATTGTTTCTGTAGACAAAAATTAGGAAATGACGAATAAAATAAGATTTCATAAAAAATTAGAATAAAAAGTTTTTGACTTTGACCTTCAATAGCTTCGTAGCTATTGGTTTCCCAGGTATAGTCTAAAACAGCGGTTCCCGAATGGGGTTCCGCGGAACCCTGGGGTTCCGTGAGAGGTTCTCAGGGGTTCCGCGAAAATTCAAGAGTTTAGGTATAAAGACAGACCCGATTTCGATGATATTGTCCCGCGTCCCGACCATTAGTTTTGTCCAGAATTTTGATGATCACACGCGATCAAAATCAAAGTGTTAATAAAAAAATGGGAACAAATGTTTAAAAGCATAAAGGTCAACAAGTTAAATGCCTTATTTTGCTTTGTACCTTTCAAATGCTTATGTTGAGCAAGGTTTTTGCCATATGACGCTTAAATGTTCTAATGTCAGAAATCGTGGCTCCGTAGATTTAATGAAAGCAGAATTGCAAAAGACATGTCTTGTTCGGAATTCGTAAGTAAATATTAAAAAGACGCGGAATTAATGAGATGCCCGTAGTAGTAATAGAAAATATGCATGGAAACAGAATCAAAATAAAAATAGGTACTTAAACATTAAATCAAAATCCTTTTTTTTCCTTCAGTAAGGTAGTTTTCCTTTTTTTATTTTACTCTTTACTGACCCGCCCGTTTGTTTCCATTGATTTAAAGTATTTTAATTACAAACATTCACATACTTTCAACATGTCCTTCATTTACCAGTTATCAGACTCTACAGTGGTTTTACTGTCAGTTTTAATAAAACTGACAGTAAAACCACACTTTTAATTATTTCAACGTACATTTAGTTAGAAAATAGATCCAAAAATTTTTCGCAGCCATATCCTGGACAGAAAACTTCTGTCCATGAATGTGATAACCCTGGTTAGTTTACTTCTTACTTCAGCTAGGGTTCCGCCAAAAAACGGTGAACCAAAAAGGGTTCCGTAGCCAAAAGAATTCGGGAACCGCTGGTCTAAAAGACAAAAATAATCCTGATGATGGGCGGAATGCGTGGGCTTTGGCTTCGTCGAGTGTCTTGTTACACCCGTTATACTTTCATCTAAATCCTCACACATATCAACTTTCACAGCGGTCACGCGACGTCGCGTGGAATGTATCAGTTCCAACGGCACTTTGTTACCCGACGCGTCGTGTGACGTCAGCGACCAACCAGAGAAGGTGCGCAGGGAGGGGACGAGGTGCAAGCCCAGCTGGGCTGTTGGAGCTTGGAGCAAGGTCTGTTCACACAGTGGTAGAATTTATAAAACTGTGCTAACTAAACTTTTCCAAGGAGTATGTGTAATAATTGACAAGTTATCAGCTTCAAATTTCCCCATTAGTTGCTCCGAAAGTAAGAAATTTGATGATTGTCAGCTGTTAGTTGTCACCGTAGCCTGTAAATACACGTATCTGCTGAACTCCTGACTTCGTTTTTAGTCATCTGATCTGGCCCTCTACTCACCATCAAAAATAATTATTTTCCAAGTAGATATTCTTGATTTCAGGAGCTCCAATTCAAGTTGTACTTTCTCCCTTCGGAAAAATAAACAAATTTTAATGAGTTTTATTTATTATCTTTACTAGCGACCGCCAGTGACTTCGTCTGATTTGTTAATTAATTCTCTATCACCAGGGAACAAAACTTTTTTCGGGCTGAACAGTACCCTATATCCTTCTCGGTACCCCTGACAACGATTATTTCAAATTTCATGACGATCGGTTTAGAGAAGGTGTAACTTGACGCCTTCACGTCTTTACTAAGCTTTAAATGCCTCTGTGGTTTAGTGGTTCGCCCACCCTTATAAGAAGCAGGGGTCCTAGTTTCAATTCCCAGGAGGGGTACAATTTGTACTTGGTTTGGTTGGTGATAGGGCTTATTTCAAGTCTTTAAGTAAGATCTTCAGCATCTTACCTAAGTCTGACGCCATAACAACAATAAAAAATGTCTTGACCAGCAGTTAGAGGTAAGATACCCAGTTCCTCAGTGATGAGAATTCCGGGTGTAGTACGCTTCCGCCTTCGGGCTTATTGTCACATAACATCAGGTGAGGTGGACCAACTCTGAAATCGCGAAAAAAAAATCTGCTGCTTTTTTTGTGATTTTAGAGTTGATCCCATAGTAAAAGTTGTTCAGTTTGATGGTCCGAAGAAACGGTTTTCTCATTTTGCGTTAATTCATTAATACGTTGTATTTCCCTAGTGCGTGGGGGCGTGCGGCGGGCACGGTCGCCAACACCGACTGCTGCGCTGCGTGTGGCGCGCGGCCGGCACGAGGCGCCGCAGCAGGCAGCGCAGCGCCGGCGCCGCCTGCGAGGACATGCGCCGCCCTCCAGTCAGCAGGGGCTGCGAAGTACGCAACTGTACTACCAAAGGTGAGGCAAACGACTGCCTTTTTAATTTTAAAACAAAAGACAAACCTCATACCATTTCAAAGATGAGACGAATGCTCACTACATTTTTAGGTCAAAGCAAAAGCCAGTCAGCAGGGGCTGTGAAATACGAAACTGTATTACCAAAAGTGAGGCGAACAGCTAAGTACCTCATTTTAAAGTAAAAGCTAAACCTCGAAACATTTCAGAGATGAGGCGAATGCTTTGATCTAAAAATGTAGTGACATTTTTAGGTCAAAACAAAAGCCATCAGCAGGGGCTGCGAAGTACGCAACTGTACTACCAAAGGTGAAGCAAACGACTGAGTACCTCATATTAAAGTAAATGCCAAACCTCAAACCATTTCAAAGATGAGGCGAATGCTCACTACATTTTTAGGTCAAAACAAAAAACCGTCAGCAGGGCACAGCCCCAACAAAAAGTACCCAACTGTACCACCAAACTGGTGGACAATCATTTCATTTCACCTGTCGTTTCAAAGATGAGGCGAAGGCTCACTGCCTTACATACGTGTATGTACGTTCCAAAGTTAAGATGAATCCTCGTTTCATTGTTTATTTATTCCAAACTAGCGGCTGCCCACGACTTCGTCTGCGTGGACATTTATTTCTCTATCCCTCGGGAACCGTCACTTTTTTTGGGATGAAACCGCTGTCCTTCTCTGTACTACTGACAACGTGTATTCAAAATTTCACGATTGACGTGAAGACGTATTAAACAGACAAACGGACTTTCGCATTTATAAGTAAAGTAAAAATGTCTCCAAGTTTAGAATAAAACAACAAGGTGAGACAGATAAGCATTTGATTCCAAAGTTAAGTTTCATTGTTTCAAAGTGTAAAAAATCCTCTTTTATTTCAAAAGTGAGGCGAAAAATCATAAGTCAAATAAAATACTTCCATGACTAGGCGAATACTCAGTATCTTTTGAGGCGTAAAAACAATCATTTTCTTTAAAATGCGCGAATCCTCATTTTGAAGTTCACACTCACCATTTGTGGTAATTAAAGATTACATGAATCCAATTTTCTCAAATCAAAATACAAGTAAAACGGAAAACTGTACAGGAAGAAAAAGGAAATTGCAATTCCGTTTAATTTTATCGCAACTAAACTCATTAGTGCTCACGACCAGCCATTGTCCAAAGCTTCAGTTTTGTTTTTAAAACTGTTTTAAATTAAAGAGAGCTGTTATTCAAACCTGTGTTTATTGAATCGAGACTAGAAAAGTATTTTAAAATACTGTTTAAGGCTTATTTCTTCATTCATATTATTTTATTTTACTTTTTCGAGGTAAATGCTCAGGTACCTATGCTAGCATAACACGCCAGCACATGTACGAGGAGATATCAAATAAAATAATACAAATTTAGTTAATATACATAAATGTACCTACATAATTTCTAAAACCTCATTAAATTCTTTTGCCAACTAAAACAACAATACCAAAGTCTTCGCACTAAAGTCTCCAACATACCAATAGAAAAATCACCTTTTTATACAAACCAACCACAATCAATAAAATCCCATAAAAAGCAATTTCAAAAACAACAAACACACATCAAAATTTTCCACAAGGTACACTCACGGAGAAAAGTGTTTCCTTTTTGCCCAATTCCTTTTTGCCCTTTCCCGCACACGTATCAGTTTTTAACGGAAAAACAAAAATCTGGAAACAACAAAATATTGAACGATTGTTAGGCGGAAACTGGTTTAGGTGGGGGAGGAGAAACCCTTTGTTAAATCAAGTGGGGTTTTTTGGGAAAGCGTCTGCCGGTACGGTATTTCTGATTGAAAATTGAAATGCCTGTGTGCTCCTTAATGAGTGTACCTGTGTTCGATTCTTTTACGTTGTAGCCCATTCTGAAGTTGTTTTAATTAGTGAAGAATAGATTGGAAAATCATTTTAGGAGTTTTCTTTTGCTACACAATCGAGAATCTCTATAAACAGTTCTTAGGAATAAGTGTGTAGTCTTGTAAACGTTTTGGATACATGTATTAAGTATACTTAATAAACAATTATAATCTAACGTACTAATTCTGATTTAGCAAAAATAATTCTAGGTACTCCTTCATTATGTACATTTCCCTTATGCGTTTTAGACGTCGCGCTCATAAGGGGTACATTTACTATATACGTTTCTATTCTTTTTTTTATTTTGATTTTTAATATATAGTTGTCATTTGACCCTCAATAGACTATTTCACAGATATTGTCGTCAATCGATGAACTAAATGTCGATGTATATCGATGGCTATCATTTTAATTTTATTATTTTTTCCATAGATGGTGTTTGCCGAGACTCATCGAGATTCTGCGAAAACGTACGCGCCATGAACATGTGCGCGCTGCGCAGATATAAGGAGCAATGTTGTAAAACATGCGAAGATTAGGCAAAGGAAAATGAACTCTAAAGGAATTGCGTAGGGAGTTAATGAGGCTAGACTGTGTATTTTAATACGAACAAAAATGGACTCTGCAGGAATTGCGGTAAGGTTAATTAGTGAAACAAGTGATCTGAGTTTTGATCTGATCGAATCAAGGGTGTTTTTTGACATGACAAACTAATCTTAGAAGGAAAATAGGCTATTTCAATATTGTTTACTGCAATGCGATTCTTTAAAGTCAAATCGACTTTAAATTATCAAGATGAATTATCGTGTAAAAATTTAAATTGAAAATGATTATTAGGATTTCATTAAATGTTTGGAACTTAATATGGCGGATGGATAATCTGAAAAAGATATGTTTTTGAGAATCGCATTGCATAAAAATGCAACGTGTCAGTGTAAAATGCATTTATGATCATTAATTATAAGTGTAACAAAATGTTCTTATATGAATAATTTATCCCATAAGAATAGACAAATGCTTTCAAAAGTAAACACCACTAAAATGCCATAAATCATCAATAATAAGAAAAACATATTATATGTTTTATGAGTGAATGTTTAATGTGTATACAAGAATATATTTAAATATATTAGATCTAGTCGTATGCATACTTATTAAAGTTATTAACAAGAAAATAACGAAAATGGTTCTCGGTGGTAAGAAAATAGAATCGTCGAATTGATCTAAATATAAGTAGGAAACAAAATATTTAGTAAAATGTTTTGTAATATACACGAAGAAGTATACATAATGTAAATATGAATGTTATCCTACTACTGTGCACAGTACGCTATGCTTAGTTAAAAAAGTATCATGATTGAAATATTAAAAAATTGCACAAATATAGTAAATGCAATGAATGTATAGATTATTTAGAGAAATGCCAAAAATGCGAACTAAATAGTCTTTGAGCGCATTGTAATAAATATATAAACTGTAACAAAAAATATTGTCAATTTAGCAAAATCATTATTATTAAATCTATTTATTTTATGGCCGTCGTAGATGGTTATTTTATACTAGGAAGTTATTATGTATATTGGAATTTATATATATTAAATATACATGTAGACGTATTTTGATAAAATAATTTCTAACAAATGAAAGATTTAAAAGCAATACTAACCGCTTGAAAATATTGTATATATGCGTAGTATTTACATTGTCGGGAAAATTTAATAATTTTTATTATTTATTTTTAATTCTACATCACGTCATTTTTTCTTTCTTTATTTTAATTGATACTAAATATTACTCGATTTATATAAATTAGTAATTATACGGTGCAGTATTATAAATACAATTAAAATTAGATTAAAATTCGTTGTCAATTGTTAGAACATCATTATTCAAAAATATGTATATAACTAAAATGCTTCTAATGTATTAAATTTAAATTATACCTTATATTTTACCTACTTAGTTTTGTTTACATAAATGTACTACCTACTAGTTAAAATATATGCCAGCGATTGAGATAGAAAAAATCTGGGATGGCGATTGTGCATAGTACAACGCTCCGTGGGCAAGCCCCCGACAAGGTAGACCGATGATCTGTGGGCTTGTTTGTTGCGTACGCTTGTTTGTTGTGCACGCAACAATTTTTTCTCGCGGTATCACAGTGTCTATCCCGCTCACACCATGAGCGGGACAGACATCGCGAGACAAGTGCCGATAAGTAAGTCACGGTGCGCATGCTAAGACTTCTGATGAAGGTCGCGGGAAGCCGCTGGATGCGGGCAGCCCAGGACTGATCGTCGTGGAGATCCTTGAGGAAGGCCTATTCAGCTGTGTGCGTCGTATGGCCCACAAAGATCATCATCATCATACCTATATTCCCAGTTTTGTGGTTTAAGAACTTTATTTTCTCATAAAGAATTACAGTGATTCACTTAATGTGAAATAGTTATTTGTTATATAAGAGAGCAAAGTCATTTTTTGCTGCGAGTGCTGACTTTTAAATCACGAACTAGCGAAGTAGTCTAGAATTGAATCACGAGCGTAGCGAGTGATTCTAATATAGACTACTGAGCACAGTGAGTGATTTAAAGGCACGAGACATCAAAAAATTTGCTCTCGTGTTAAACATACAACTTTTCACCTCTACCAACGAGAAAAGGTGTTAGAAATTAAAAAAGCACTTTGCCTCACGCTCGCAGCAAAAGTCGATTTTGCTGCGAGTTTTTGGTAAAAAGCACTTTGCCTCACGCTCGCAGCAAAAGTCGATTTTGCTGTGAGTTTTTACGCGCCAAAAGCACCCTTTTCGTGCTGGAGAGGTGAAAACATTTTTTACATTACATTAAAGTAAACATAATTAGCGTACACAATAGAACTTAATTAAAAAAGATTAAAAAAAATATGTCGGGTATATCACGAAACTGTCGTCACTGTCGACTTGAATTGTATCCCTCAACAAGCAACCATGGATTTAGGAGGCTTGAGCGTACTTGCATATTCCCAGTTTTGACCACATTGACCACTGGCTTTATCACCACTGAGAATAAATGTGAAAAATAATCCCGACTGTCACCAGTGGAGACCTACGACACAAATATGGTCACAAATGTTACCAACATTTGGTGTGATGAATCAAAATAACACATGAATACTTTAGTTAAATTGATGACTTAAATCAAAGATGTTTATACAAGCAACATTTTGTAAATGACAAAACTTCCTAAGCAAATCATACACTATTTTGCTCTCTCTCTCTCTTTAGATTAAAAAAGTCCAAAAGGCAAAACCTATCCATGACTGAATGTTTTTTTAAGTGAGAGTAGATTTTCTTCTGAAATCATTCTTGCTGTTATTACGTTCTACTAAGTTCATAAAAAATATTATATACCTAAATGTTCCATATCACTTACTGCCATCCTTTAAATAAATGCTTAAAATAAATCCGCTGCTATGCTTTTTGTCATCGCCTGTACATTGAGATACACTGTAATAGTTTTAATTATTTTAGGTCAATTATTATAAGTTTTGGTCAATTTGTAAACTTTATATTTACAGATTATCGTCTATTTTTCACTCTGAATTGTTCTTCAAATTATTTTTAATACATTGAAACATTTAAAATATATGTTATAATCAATAATATTAAACGAATTTATTTGTTGTTCATTTTTTGAAATTATTTTGTTTTAACCCAAGCAATATAAATAAACTGTTCTTAATTCGAAATTAAATAAAAAATAATATCATTGATTTAAATGTTTAACTATCTAAAGGGTGATTCTTCAAACAAATTAGAATGTTCAAAATTACCCAAAAACAAAACAACATTACTTGGTATTTTCTTTACCATTTAAAATATAAAACATAGCACATAGTTTTGACCAGTTTGAAGAATCGTCTATTATTATTTTCCTTGTACTTTTCTATAGTTAATAACTAAAATCTAACGAGATGTATTGCTAACTTTAACCGTAACTATAGATAAAATAAAATAAACATCACTGTTAACCATGTTCTTGTACTTAACTCGCAGTATTGTTAAAATAGTTAATGCAATTTTAATTCTAAGAGCCAGAGAATTAAGTCCAAAATTGTACATTGTACCAAGAATTTTCAAGTATAAAATATATAAAGTAAGTTACTGAATGCTTTGTTTTATTTAAAAACGACATAATTATACAAAATGTTAACCAAATAAGTAGAGATGTAAAATTGAAATAATATTTTCCAATCGTAATTTGTTTGGAGAATAAAATATTATTTTTACATAATCCTACTAAATATTATAAATGTGAAAGTTTGTGGATTTGGAAATCACGCAAAAAACGGCAGACAGGTGGAAGCTCTACATTTAAAAAAACCGGACAAGTGCGAGTTGGACTCGCCCACCGAGGGTTCCGCATAAAATTGTTGGTACTTGAATAAAGACTTTTTTTAAAGATTTAATTAAACCTGAAAAAAAGTCTTTATTCAAGTACCAACCAAGTATCAAGTTGAAATTAAAACCATATACTTAGGTCTGCAGTCCCTTGAAGCTATGAAAAAATCAAACATCAAGTTTAGTTTTGTGTAACGAATCGCAGCGTCAACAAACCGGTCCCGACGGAAGACCAGCGCTGGTCGCAGACCATGCTTTATGCTGAGTTGGGACCGTTTTGGGGCAAATAGTGGTTTTAAGTTTTGCTGTATAAATTTGTCTGTCTCAAATAAATTATATTTCTTTCTTTCTTTCTTTCTTTCTTTCTTACCTAAAAAAGAGATACGGCCGTTTATGCCGCAAAAAACGCATATTTCGGCACTCTCAAGAGAATCAAAATTCATAGGGTACTTCCCGTTGACTATGGCAAGTAATATCCTTTTATACTACAAAAACCAGAAAACTATACATTTGTAATTACAAATATATAGTTTTCTGGTTTTTTCATAGCTTCAAGGGACTGCAGACCTAAGTATATGGTTTTAATTTCAACTTGATACCTGCATGCGTTCCCGAGATAAAGGGTATTGACAGACAGACAAACGGACAACAAAGTCATCCTATAAGGGTTCCGTTTCTTCCTTTTGAGGTACGGAACCCTAAAAACAGTTACTGCACTAGTATTTGTAAAAATGTAACTTCTCAGAAGTGAATTTCATTAATTTAATTTAAAGTTTAATCAAATACACTTAATGAGTTGCATCCAATGATTTCAAATACCTAATAAGTCTATGGTTGCATCATCTTGATTTTAACAAACAAACGTATCTTACCCGGCGACAGCGTCGCTGTCGTCTATGGCGTAACCTAGGTAACAATAATATGTCATATATAACACAATTAGTTCAAGATTTGGCCATCGGCATACATTTCATAATTTGACCTACTAGTAGGACCACGGTATACCACTATGTACCCGTGGTCCTTTGGACTAGGGTTTTTTTTTAGAATATCGTTGTGTCTAGTAGGTATCGCTAGATAAGTAATATTCCGAACCTGACCCGAAATCCATTTATTTTATGTTCAATTACGAAATAATCAGTAAAAAGTACCAGGGCAACATAACTTGCAAATGAGTTATTTTAATTTATATTTTTGAAAAATTAAAGAGCTAAACGCGGTATGAAATCAAAATAACTCCTCATAAGTTATGTTGCCCTGGTACTTTTGAATAATTTCGTAATTGAATATAAAATAATTATTTATTTGAAATTGTTAAATAGTATCGATAATTTATTCATCAGGGGTACATAGTGGCTATACCGTGGTCCTACTAGGAGGGCAAAATGGTAGGTCCACGAGCCCTAAATGAAAAAAAAATTGTCTTCGATAAAGAATATCCTTAGCTATAGCTACCCCGTCGTAGACTTAATTCACCCGAGCTTATTCACCTGGGTGAATTAAGTATACTTAATTTATTATATTAGTAGACTTTCTAATGATACTACTAACACCCGCTATTTAATAATGTTTGTAATCTAGAAATTGAATCGCTACAATTTGAAACACCAATGACTACGTTCAATACTCAAGATCCGTTAAGCTGATTGGTTGGTTTCAGATTTAATTATGGTAAAGTGTATTTCGTTATTAACGATATACGTATACAACGTAGATTTTGATATTTTACGTATTAATTTTTGTATGAAAAAGCTGGTTTTTTTTCACAATTTCCGAGTTGGTCCCATAGTAAAAGTTGTTCAGTTTGATGGTCCCTATCTACCATATTCGGCATTAGGGGTTATTTTATAACACGTTGTATACGCATTACAGAGTTTTTGTACTTTTGATTATTATTGTTGTGATGGAAAATGACCTCACTTTAAATGTGGAGGTCATTTTTAGGGTTCCGTACCCAAAGGGTAAAAACGGAACCCTATTACTAAGACTCCGCTGTCCGTCTGTCTGTCTGTCTGTCTGTCACCAGGCTGTATCTCATGAACATAGCATAGCTAGAAAATTGAAATTTTCATATATGATGTATTTCTGTTGCCGCTACAACAACAAATAATAAAAACAGAATAAAATTAATATTTAAGGGGGCTCACATACAACAAACGTAATTTTTTTTGCCTTTTTTGGTACGGAACCCTTCGTGCGCGAGTCCGACTCGCACTTGGCCGGTTTTTCAATGTTGACGACTCTGTATGAAATATACAGGGAGAAAAAAGCAGCCCTTGACGAGTTTCTTGCCGGTTCTTCTCATTACAAGGTCTCCCGCATAGGGTTTGCGAACCGATGATGGCGTAGCTTCTATGACATTCACAAGCCTAGACTGAATAAATGAATTTGAATTTTGAATTTTGGTACAAATTAGAAGTAAACATTGATATTTTTTTGTTTAAGGTGGTACCCTGAGCGAAAGTGGCGCCGCGGTGAATTATATTTAATATTATAATTCTAATACACAATTTTAAAAATGTTTATCGTGGAGATTTTAGGGATCACAGTCTAGTATTTTTAAACGGTATCGTTACATTCCCTCGTAGTCACCGCTAGAAGTAGATAGCAAAACTGCTAAAAGTGGCCGTTTTTGACACATTTGCTATCTACTTGTATGAATGACTACGAGGATATGAAGTGATACCTTTTAAAAATACTAGACCATGGGCCCTAAAATTTCCACGATAAACATTATTAAAATCTTTTTCTATTAATAATTTATTAAATAAAAACCTCTGAGGGCGCCACTTTCGGTCATACAACCGCCTTAAGGAACAAAACAAAAGCTTACAGCAACATATCTTCTACCGCCTCTGTGGTCTAGTAGTTTGCCCACACCTGTAAGACGCAGGGGTCCCGGGTTCGATTCCCGGGAGGGGGTAAATTTTTATTCGGTACCTGATAATGAAACGCACGCTGACTATTTACAGTTTGAATGAAATGAAATTTTATTTCATATAAAAAAGTAAGAAAGAAAGAAAGAAATACATTTATTTGGGACCACACAACGATACACAATTTTTACATAAAGCTACGGAAAACAAAAAGAAACTAAACACATAGATACATATTGCACATCGTCGCGTGATGCCAAAATGTGCCAAGCTCAGTATAAGCAGCAAGAGGGGGGCCTGCTGCACTGGTATTCTGCTTGACACATTTGTGACACCAAACACGAAAAAACCGACTTCAAAAAAAACCTGCCTCTAAAAAGCAAGAAATAATATTCAATTCATTAGATACGCATTATAACGTCTATTGAAGTCGGGTGGGGTACGAACGTAACGTACGTACGTACGGGAAGTACAGCTTCCTTTTTTTATTCTAAAATCCCCACCCGACTTCAATAGACGTTATAATGCGTATCTAATGATTTGAATATTATTTCTTGCTTTTTAGAGGCAGGTTTTTTTTGAAGTCGTTTTTTTTTGTTTTTAAACAATTTTTTATTTGTTTATTTTTAGTGTCAGTACCTTCTGTATTATATAGTGTAGGTAAGTATATTATTTAGGTAGAAAAATCGGCTCAGCCAAACGTGAGTTAATCGCGGAGAAACATACTATATACAGGTCAAACTGAGAACCTTATTTTTTTGTAGTCGGTTAAAATGACTACACCAAAGGTATCCCCTTTCCAACACAAAAAACTTCATCTAATTCGGTTCATAAATAACAAAGTCGTCAAGGTAGTTGATGCAAAATCATAGTATTTTCAGGATTACTTGAAAACTACTCGACCGATTCAAAAAAAAATTAAATGGGACCATCTCGCAGGCAAACTCAATCGAACAAAAAAAGAATCATCAAAATCGGTCCATAAATGTCGAAGATACGCGCGAACAACGATAAAAAAAAACATACAATTGAATTGAGAACCTCCTCCTTTTGTTGAAGTCGGTTAAAAAACAACAAAAAAGAACAGGAGAAGAAAAATAATAATAAGAAAGTTACAAAAACAACAACAGTAATTAAAATAGAAAAATAAAGAACACGCATCAAAAATAAGAAAAAACACGCATCATCCAAAAACAAGGCTGAGTGTATAAGTAGTTAGACAAAAAACTTTTTTCTGGGCCCTATTGCACAACAAATCACAAGCTAATATTATTAGTGAATTTCTATGGAAAATCACTAATAACATATTAAATAAGGTATACCTTATTTAATTGTTTAAATATTGTTGTTTATTGTTTAACGACACTGTTGTTGAACCATTTCCTTGAAAAGCTTTTTCCAGTTAATCTTTCATTATTTATTTTAAATTTATACTTAAAGTAATGATTTTTATTCATAATTGAAGTTTAATAGTAATTTTATTTAATAAATTAGTCAAAAAATCATTTTGTTTCTTAACTTTCCAAACATTTTACTTTATGTCGAAACAGAAACTACAATTATTATTTATTAGTATATCTAAGCTGAGGAGCTCGGTGGCGTAATGGTTTAGCGCCTGGCCCAGCGATTGCGTAAGTTAAGCAACGTTCGCAAGGGTCGGTCATGGGATGGGTGACCAAAAATTTACAATCGTGAACTCCTCCGTGCTTCGGAAGGCACGTTAAGCCGTTGGTCCCGGCTGCATTTGCAGTCGTTAATACCCACCAATCCGCATTGGGCCCGCGTGGGATATGGCCCGTCCTTCTTATCCACCCATAAGGAAGGCCTGTGCCCCAGCAGTGGGGACATCAAAAATGGCTGATGGACAGATATCTAAAGTCGAAATAAACATTTTATTTTCAGTCCAAAACTTTAAGATTGCAGTGAAGAAAAGAAACTGCCTCTAAGCCGAAAGTACTTACAGTGATCTCTGAAACTTTACAGTTTGAGTGCATGGAATTGTCTTGTTATACTTTATCTTCTCGGTCTGAAAAAGTTTATTTTCAGAAACCGGGTCTTCTCTATAAGTATGAGCTAAGGATATTAGGTAGGTTTCTTGATAAAATTTATATTACTATTGGGACCACAATTCAAAACGATCGAAGAAACCCTATCTCGACACCATACACAATAATTAAATTTAAAAAAGTATATTAAAAACACGATGCCAAAAACGAACTAAGAAGTTAAATTACAAATGTCATTGCAGTCGGGGGCTTCTTTGATTAAAAATTGTTCCACAAAATGTTCCCCCGACCGCAATAACACTAAGTTTTATTTAACTTTTTAGTTCGTTTTTGGCGGGGCAGTTGTGTTTTTAATATTTTTATTTTAAATTAAATATTTTTTATTTTACATTTTAGTGAAAAATTTGTATTGTTCTGGAATGTGCTCATCCAAGGCCTTTTATCTGACGCCCATATTGTAAAAATTGAAAAAAAAAGATTTTCAATTTTAAAAGTGGCGTCGTACAGTCGACGCCATATTGATGTAAAAAAATATATAGCCAGTGTCACTTGGGATGATGTATGAATTCTAACGATACCCCATACATCTAAATCCATTAAGGTATTCAGAAGTTATGGTGAAATAGAAACTTACATACCCACCCACATACATGAACCCTGAACATAATATTACACTCTCTGTTTTTTTTTTGGGCATCCGTGTAATAAAAACATATGTAGAGAACATTTGTTTTGTATTTAACAGATTCAGGTTAACTTCAGTCAGAAATAACAGAACACTAATAATATTTTAGCTAGACACACTAATCCGGTATTCCCAAACGCCTCGAGGATGTCCGGAAATATAATTCCGTTTATATCGTATTGGTAAACCTATTTCTGAATGTCTTTGTGTTCACTATGTAGGTTGTTTGGTTCAATTTGAAGCACAACCTACTTTAAAAAGAAACTTGACTTTAGTCCTGTACTATAGAATACATAATAGTACAAGTCATGTACGTACATTCGAAGATAAAGGAATTTTAGTATTGCGTAACTTAAATTATCATTGAGATTGAGATCCTTTCCTAACGTAGCAAATAAAACACTCAACAAAAACAGTTTTTTGTAAACATTCAACAAAAACATGTTGACATTGAACATAATGATAGATCAATTTATTAAAATAAGTAACATTTTCAAAAAACTTTCGAGACCTGGCTTACAGTAACACAATGTTGTACTAGATTGCAACACTGTTTAACTAAAGTAACTACTTCTCGTAGTAATCTCGTAGCAGTTTCATAGCAATCTTATAACACTTCGTAGCAGTGTCGTAGTAATCTCGTAGAAGAGCACCTGATTTCTAAAGAGCTAAAACTTAATACAGAGTAGACAGAAGAACAAAACAAAATCGCTTATGCACACACACATTTATATTTTTAATTTACTTTCTTTTATTTTGTATTATGTACCATCGGCAACAGCGACGCTTAACCACTGCTAAGGTCAAAATCGCTTGCACGCCGCGCCGTCACAACCATACGTTTAGTTCGTGCAGGGGCGATACGCGCGCACACGAATTTTGTTGCAAACTGGTTAAGCGACGCTGTTGCCAATAGTACATGCAACTATCTAACTATCGGAGTTTCGATTATCCACGATCGACGATGACTGACGACTATTTTTGAATCCTTCGGCGGCGTCAAGACACATGAGTAAAAAAACGTAAACTGAATCTTTTCAGTTTACGTTTGTAGGCTGCTTGGACTCTTGTCCAAGCTGCCTACAAACGGTCCGCTGTCGGTGCACTCATAAGATAAGATAAGATAAGATTTATTCAGCAACCACTACAACACACAACAACAATATCAAGAACACTTGAGGCAATACAAAAAAATTAGATAACTTAAAACTAACAAATTGTCCAAGATAGTACCGTACCGGAGTGTGAAGCAGTGGCAGACAGAAAAGGAACTCAACTCAGTGTTGATAGTTCCGAGGAACCAGACACTGATTTTCAGCCGAGTCCCTGTCATCGTTTGGTCGCAAGCAACAACACAAAGCAAAAGAGTGTACTTCAATACATACACACATTAAAATATATATGTACATATAATATATAAATATATATATATATATATAAATATATATATATATAGATAATATATTATAAGTGGGTAATACATGCAGCACAGTAAATAATAAATAAGCAGTAGGTACAACGAGACTAATAATTAAAAAAAGCATTTTCAGGTAGTTAAATATTAGAATACAAGTGACAAGCTTAAGCGATTATTATCAATTTCGGCAAACATACCAAGGGGCTAATATAAATAAATCATATAGTTACGATACCAAGCTAATAAACATTCACTAATCCTAATTTCTGTTTTTCCAAAAATTCTAGTTTAAGATACTCATACATAGCGCGGCGAAGTGTGCGTGACATCTCACCGACGGGTGTAAAAGTAGTCAGCCGGGGTAAAAACTGGTTTGCACCGGCTCAGTCATGGTATAACCGACAGGGCCGCTAAGTGCCACCTTCAATTTTTAACTAGCGTGTCAACCCTTTGAGAATCGGTATAAGTTGTGAAAGCTTGTACTCTGTCCGTTTATTTACTCATGTGGTCGAGAACCCTTTACAAACTTATCTGCAGGCTTACGCAACAGCACAATTTGACGATCGTCGTGATCGTGATCGTAAAACAGTGTAAGATACAGTCAGTGAGTCGACTCCTCTATCGGCTTTTTTCGTAGCTCTAACGAGCAACTAAGATCATACACCGTGAATTTTTATCTCACTATGAATAACTGACACCGCCTGTCAAATTGGTACGCAAAGGCACATTCGCTTCGTAAAGATAACGACGAACGACCACATAGACTTTTTATCTCTGCATCGCTTTAGTGACAATTTGGTGTCAATCAAGTGCCAATGTCAGCTTCAAACAAGTTTGAAAAATTATTTATTTACAGTTTTAATTATTTATGTTTGTTGTTTCAGCTCGTAAATTTATGAGAATGATTTGTGATTAAAGCGCTTACAAATGCAGAGACAGGAAATAACAATTTATTTAAAAAAAAGTATCAATCAAAATACAAAGATTTAAATGCTCCAAAGTACTGCTCCTTACGTACCTACGAATAATTATCAATTAATATCGCAAAATACAACGAAAAAGTGAGTTTAAAAGCGCCGAAGAAGAAATTCTTGGAAAATGTATACTAAAAATCCTGTACACAAGGTATAGAAGAGGTACAGTGTGAAAATTTTTGAAAGAAGGTGGAGTTTATATATTAAATTTTGTATTACATGAATAAAACGTTTCATTACAAATCTGTGTGTAATTAAGCGCTAAAGATACACTGGGACGTGACGTTGTTGGCTAAAAAATAGTTAAACTTATCTGTCCCCAGTAAGTCGATATTATAAGCCTGTCCGAAACATATTTGTTGCTATAGTCTAGATACCTTTTCTCTTTAACAAGAAATTATAATGCACAATAGTTTCATAATAGGTAAATGATCCAATAAAAGGTATTTCTCATATTGTGCTATACTGAGAGATATGTTATCGGAATTTTCTATACACCTAATACCTAATTGGTTGAAATGTCTACTACGATGTTGGTGAATTGGCGTTCCGAAGGTCAAATCATTTCAATTCTGACAAAAATATACCTGGGGGGCTACTCAAATGGCCACTTTTCTATTCGTTCGCTAACTTAAAAATTAAAAAAAGCCATAAAATCCAAAATTACCCGTCGTAGGCTTGTCAATTCCATACAATACAACAATGTGATTTACATAAACTTGCGACGTATGACTTGATCGTTAAATTGTTTATTTTTAAGCTTTAAGTTAGCGAACGAATAGAAAAGTGGCCATTTGAGTCCCCTACTCAAGCTTGTCTAGCTAGGGCGAACGGTGACAAATGCCTATTATAGAGGTCATAAAGTCCTTTAGACACATAATACAGTTCTCTATCTACAAGGACCGGAACCGCTTTGATTGGGTATTTTATAGACTTGTTTTCAAAAACCCTATCAATACGGTAAGCATATTGTCGACTAACCCTATCGAAAGGGAAACCCTATCATTTGGTAAGCTTTTTAATAGGGTGTTCCTACCATTTGGCTTACCCAAAAAGGGGTTTTCCGGTCCCTGGGTATTTATTGGGTACATAATGTTAATATTCCTGTTTTTCAAAATTCAAATTTCCCTATAGTATAAAAAACCCCAAGTTATTAAATACCATACATTAAGGTGGCACCTTGAGTGAAAGTGGCGCCGCGGTGAATTTTGTTTAATATTATAATTCTAATACACGATTTTAATAATGTTTTACTTGGAATTTTCAGGGCCTACAGTCTAGCAATTTTAGGGGGTATAATTACATACCCTCGTAGTCACTTGCTAGAAGTAGATAGCAAAACTGCTAAAAGTGGCCGTTTTTTACACATTTGCTATCTACTTCTACGAATGACTATAAGGGAATGTAGTGATACCTTCTAAAATACTAGACCATGGGCCCTAAAAATTCCACATAAAACATATTTAAAATCTTTTTCTACTAATAACTTATTAAATAAAAACTTCTGAGGCGCCACTTTTAGTGGGGTAAACTTAAGAGAAAAGTACGAAATGAACTGCAAAATTCCCTAATTAATCAATAAAAAACCCCAAGTCATGAATGAATACCATACATTGAGGGAAAAATACCCAATAAGGGTAACATTTTGACGATAACGACAAGGTTTTGGAAAGTGGTATTTATTATCTGTGGAAAGCGTGATCTTTAACGAAATCGTTGAAAAAATTGTGCATTTGCGTAAGCACTTGCGAATGACCACTCCCACATGTTGTCTATGACGGAGGAGACCACGAAGATTTAAGTAGACATTCACGCTACGACATTTTTCAGAATCTTATGAATGTTTCTATATTTAATCTAATATGGTTCCTTTGATTTAAAACAATGTTTGCATTGTAACGGTTTAAAAATTAGAGTTTACGACAATCCATTTGGTTGTAGCTCTTTAGGTCGTTGCGTGAATGGTGTGTTTTGTCTTGGCTATGTCACTACCATAGAGTTAGAGTAATCTTATAAGTCAAAAATATAGGGTGACTATGTAAAATACGATACTTTAAATTTTAAGCGCGTATTACTTTTTTATAAGAAGTATCGACTGGAAAGTTTTCCTACACGTTTTTGAGCTAACAAATTACGAAATACTCTATATAATCTGAAAAAATAAGTATTATAGGTATATAAGTAGTTTTACACATTTTAAACTTTATAGGTAGCGGAATTATAGTGAAAAATAAACATTTGAACGCAAAAAGGAGTTTATTTTTATTTTTATTTTATGCAAACTAATCG
Organism: Agriphila geniculea; assembly: GCA_943789525.1. NCBI lineage: Eukaryota > Metazoa > Arthropoda > Insecta > Lepidoptera > Crambidae > Agriphila > Agriphila geniculea. The sequence goes on along the minus strand of OX038894.1, from coordinate 1,932,922 downwards.
AACAGAAAAATAGCCAAGGAAGGACCTATTTTCAAAGACTGATAAATATAGGAGGTACTCTGAGTGCTACTTACGTGGTTACCCTACATTAACCATAAACAAAATTATGATTTTTTTTAGAACCACGCACACGGGCACTAGTATGTGAAATAACGAAAGAAATAAAGAAATAACGAAACCCATGTATTGTAAAGCCGTGGTCGTCGTTAACGTTGTAATGTCAAATTGACGATCACGAAACGATCGCGATGGTGCTGTTGAGTAAGCCTCCTGACTCGGTGACGGCGTCACTGTCATCTATAAAGCTAGGGTTTCTTAGGATGACGCTGCTATCATATTACGGCCGTAATTAGCGGCGTAGAGCGTTGTCTATGTAAACAATACGGCGCGGTTTTCTGGAGAGCGGTGCTGGACACCGTAAAGTCAAATAGTCTTTTTACATCCGTAAAAATTACGGCCACTATGTGACGGCACCGCTTTCTTAGGAAACCCTAGCTTAAACGACGGGGTAACCTAGGTAACAATATGTAATAAAATAACACTTAGTTTTGGCCACTGGGTCAGATAAGTTTGTAAAGAATTGACACGATAGCGATAGATGGGTGACCAAAAATTTATCATCCCGAGCTCCTCCGTGCTTCGGAAGGCACGTTGAGCTGTTGGTCCCGGCTGCATTTGCAGACGTTAACACCCACCAATCCGCATTGGGCCCGCGTGGTGGGTTAATGGCCCGTCCTCCTTAACCACCTATAAGGAAGGCCTGTGCCCCAGCAGTGGGGACATTAAAATGGCTGTGATGATGATGATGAACCTTAAGGTATAATAGGAGTCAGTTATAGAGGAGCTCGATGGCACAGTGTTTTAGCGCCTGGCCCAGCGATTGCGGAGGCTAAGCAACTTTCGCAAGGGTCGGTCATGGGATGGGTGACCAAAATTTTTTTACTTATCTCGAGCTTCTCCGTGCTTCGGTAGGCACGTTAAGCCGATGGTCCCAGCTGCATTTGGAGTCGTTAACACCCACCAATCCGCATTGGGCCCGCTTGGTGGGTTATAGCCCATCCTCCCTATCCATCTACAAGGAAGGCCTGTGCCCGACAGTGGGGACATCAAAATGGCTGATGGTCAAAGTTAAAATATCGCACCCTAAAAGGTAAAACCAGTTATCTGCACTTTTTGCAAAAATGCGTTTTTTACACCAATCGAGAGGAAATTTCAAGCTGCGTCTACAGGTAGAACCCGTTTTCTCCAATTCCGCTTAGTTTAGGAGATACAGAATTTTATTTCAAAAATATATACAGGTAAAACTAACTAATGTTGTGTTAATGTTATGTCTTTTTTTTACTTTCGAGTAAAACCCAGTAACGTGTTTTTAGTTAGTATTTGTTGTTAAAATTAATGAAAAATATTCATAATCACTACAACTAAAACAGAGTAACATAGTTTTAGCATTCTAAAATTTCATGGATTGAATCAGCTAATGTTTATTAAATGTACTTTCTCTCAGGTAAAACCAATTAAATGTCTCCCCTTGTCAAACTTGTCCTAACTGCCCATATTTCGAAGAGTCATATCTTGAGAACTATTAATTACTAGCTTCCGCCCGCGACTTCGTCCGCGTGGATATTAGAGAAAATCCTTAGGGAACCTTCAACCAGGATCCGACCAGACGTTTTTACGTGATTAGGCGGGTCCCCACCAAGCGCGTTGCCTCGCGAGGCAAGACGTTTGCCAAGACGCAAGCTGCAAGGCATTTGTCGCACGAGGCTCGCTCGCTTGGTGGGGACCCGCCTAATCGCGTAAAAACAACTGGTCATTCCCGTTTCTGTTCCCGTCCCGCTCCCGTTCCCGTTCCCATCCCATTCCGTTCCCGTCCTTTCCCGTTCCCGTCCCGTCCTGTTCCCGCCCCATCCCGTTCCCGTTCCCGTTCTCTTCCGCCCCGTCCAGTTTCCGTTCCCGTTCCCTTTCTCCCCGACCCCTGGGGCTGAATCATGCATGTCCACCGAGTTGGACTTCAAAATGAATGTCATTTTCGCAATCAGTATCCCATAAAACCTCAAGAACGACATCCATATATAGATTTTTATGATTACTTACCCCATTTACCACCTGAGTGGGTTGATTTTCAAAATCACAAAATATATGTTTGCCTATTTATTTTTAGACCTGCTCCTATGAAGTCTGAAGTTATAAAGTCTATTTTATATTCTTTTTCCATACAAAATTTGAACCCCATTTTCACCCTTTTAGGGGTAAATTATGTACATCGTGTTGGACTTTAAAATAAAGGTCATTTTCGCAATCACCATTCCAAAAAACCTCAAGAACGACATCCATATCGATTTTTATGTTTACTTTCCCCATTTACCCCCTAAGGGGTTGATTTTCAAAACCACAAAATATATGTTTGACTATTTGTTTTTAGACGTGCTCCTACGAAGTTTAAAGTTGTAATGTCAATTTTATATTATTTTTCCATACAAAATTTGAATCCCATTTTCACCCTTCAGGGGGTTAAATGATGTCCACCGTGTTAGACTTCAAAATAAATGTCATTTTCGCAATCATCATACCAGAAAACCCCAATAACGACATCCATATCTATTTTTATGTTTATTTACCCATTCACCCCTATTTCATTGCCATAGGGGTTGAAGTACTCACAATTACAATATACGTTGCGTTAGATTTCTTCCATAAGCCTATATTATAAATTAAGTGATTTTTACTTCGAAAATGAAGGATTTTCTTCTATACACAACTTCATACCCCTTTTCACCCCTTCGAGGGTAGAATTTTGGAAAACGCTGAGACCCGTATTTATTAATTTTCAATCGTCAGCCTATACACAAAATTTGAAGATCCTAGCTTCAAAACTGAGGGACTTTCATACAAACTTTCATCCCTTATTTCACCCCCTTAGGGATGGAATTTTCAAAAATCCTTCCTTACTGGATGCCTACACTATATGAGGTATCTATGTGCAAAATTTCAAGTCTTTAAGTCCAGCGGTTTGGGCTGTGCGTTGATAGATCAGTCAGTCAGTCAGTCAATCAGTCAGTCATTCAGTTTACGATTTTATATATTAAGATAAAAGGATGATTTAAGAACCATGTTGTAGCTTATTTAGTCTAGTTATTTCTTCTTGAAGATACATTTCCTGTAAAATCATAGCTTTAGAATTTATCTAAAAAAACTGAAAAAATGCCGAAATTAGTTCGAATAAAAATTTTACTTTTCGATGGAACAGCTGATTTTTTTTCGCTATTTCGTAGTTGGCTCTATAGTTAAAATTATAAAATGTACTTCACGCAATTATTTTAGTCAAAACACACTGAAAAGTGTAAAGATTAGCAGATACAGGTTTTCACATTGATATTTCGATATTTTATACAGGTAAAACCAACTATAAATATTTCAATAAAAATTGTATATTCAGTTTCTGTAGTACAGGTTTCAAAATTTTATAAAAGATAGCTATTGTTTAGAACGTCTTGCTAAATATTTCTAACAGCGATACGCTTATTACTTTAGGAAATACAGCTGCTTATTTTTTTTTTATTCAGGTAAAACCAATTAAATGTCTCCCTTGTCAAAGATATTTACATTTTTTTATACATTCCGAGCAAAAATGTACAGTTTTTATCATTTAGATCTTCAGACACATAGTTTGTCCTTCATAATCGTATCGACAACCAGAAAGATTATTTAATTTTAATGCCTAAACTTAACCTCAAACTTTCAAATTGCGATACTGTAAAGTTGATTTTTTGCAGATAACCGGTTTTACTTTTTAGGGTAATGTTACTTAAAGATTATGAGTGAGGCCAACGGGTAGCTGTCTGGCGGTAAAGAAAAATTTTTATTATTAAAACTACGCAAAAAACTTAATGACAGTGCACACAGTGATAAACGTCGTCAATATAGTTAAACGAAATAAGTAATACGATACGATAATTAGATCAAGGCTGGCCAATAAAGGACATCATCGAAATGTGCCCCAGCATGCACAAACGAATGTCCTTCATTATAGATTTTCTATTATTTTTTTATTTTATTAGCAATTATTGATAGTAAACGGACATTCTGCGATAAAAAACGAAAAATTAAAAGTTCTGTAACTACTACACAACTTTTGTGTAAAGGCACAATTAAGGTTAACGCACATTTAGGCGGGTCGCAACGGGGCGGGCCGGGCCGCAGCGCATCGCAAAATGCTCCTTTAGCACACTGTGACGGGCCGGGTCGCATCCCATCGACGGATTTTGAGTACAGTGGTGCTCAAAAGCTTAGGGTAATTTACCCTAGATTTAGGGTAAAAATTATCCGGCAGGGTAATTATTAGGGTATAGATTTTCCTACTGTATCTCTTAGGCTAAATCTTGTGTTAACTTTACTCTTACAAAAACAATCTTTGACAAAAGAGACCCGGCCTTTAATGCTAAAGTTGTATACCTTTTAAAATCTATAATCTGTGATTCATAATTTGCTGTACTTTTTAGGGTTACGTAGCCCAATGGCAAAAACGGAGCCCTTATAGAATCGTCATGTCTGTCTGTCTGTCCGTCCGTATGTCACAGGCACTTTATTCTAAAAGAATTAGGATTACACAGTTGAATTTTGGTAGGTAGATGTATTCTGTGAACCGCTAAAAAAACGGCTAAAAATCAAGTTTGTTGTATGTAAGCCCCCCTTAAATGTTAATTTTATTCCGTTTTTAGTATTTGTTGTTATAGGGGCAATGGAAATACATCATCTGTGAAAATTAAAATTGTCTTCCTGTTGTCGTTATTAATATCGAGCAAAGAACGGTAAAAAAAAACCCGTTTTTTGTATGGGAGCCCCCCTTAAATATTTATTTTATTCTGTTTTTAGTATTTGTTGTTATAGCGGCAAGGCAACAGAAATACATATGTGAAAATTTCAACTGTCTAGTTATCACGGTTCATGAGTTACAGCTGGTGACAGACAGACAGACAGACGGACAGCGGAGTTTTAGTAATAGGGTTCTGTTTTTACCCTTTGGGTACGGAACCCTAAAAAGATTAAGGGGGAATCCCCATACATGGAACTAAAACTGAGAAAAAAAATGTTTTTCATCAAACTTATACCCCGCACGTATAGGTTTGATGAAAAACATTTTTTTTCTCAGTTTTAGTTCCATGTATGTCGTCTATAGATAGGTCTTTAAAAATGACATTGAGGTTACTCAAACCATTTTTTCTCAAAGTCAACCGTTTGAAAGATATACACTTCAAAAGTGGTCAAATGTGTGTCACGGAACCCTACTGCGCATGGCCCGATATGCACTTGGCCAGTTTTTTATTTCTGGCTGTGGTATCTGTCAACCAAATGACAGATCAATGCTAAATCAGAAGTCAAATAAACACTGCGTTTTTTAATTTCAAAAAAGTAAAATAGTGGCTTTATTTTAAGGCCAAATTTAATTTAATTGTATACAAGTTAAGTATTTTTTCTACGGCGAGTGCCACTTCTAATAAATGTATAACAAAAATATAGTGATGCAGAGGATCACTGACGACGTCCATTATACAAGGACGTCAGTGCAGAGGATACTTTCATTGTTATGTGCCATAATAATATTGAAAAATATTCATAAGTATTTTTTTTATTTCTAAAGGAAAAAAAAACAAGTAAGGAATTTAAATTAAGGGTATTTTTACAAAATTATTTAGGATATCTATATCTTTTTCCCAATCTTTTATACGACAAAAAAGTTTTGGGGTATTTTCGGATGACTCCCGATCGATAAATCCGCTTGCTATAGCACACTGAGTCGGGGCGCAGCGGGGCGGGGCGGGCCGCATCGCATCGCAACAAAATGCGCGACGGATTATGCGGCCCGCTCCGCTCCGGCATAGTGTGCGATAGTTCATATAAAATGTATGGGAGCGATTTGAGCGGATTTTTGCGATGCGGCCCGCCCCGCTGCGGCCCGCCTAAATGTGCGTTAACCTTTAGACCACACAATTTCAAGCGTGTGAAATCGAGAGTAGACTAAATTACTGTGTTGCTAACAATTCTCGATTGAAACTGTAATTACATTGCTGCTTTAAGTAGGATAGATGTCACAATGTTAATGTAACTGCCATTTTTGTCAGTATCTTAGCATACCGCTGGGTGGGGCGCATAGAGTCGGAAACCCCTGCCTTAGTGCGTATACAAAGAGCACGCTGGTTGCCGACCGGCGCTTGTCGGCGCTGACCCGCGCCGGTAACCGTTAACATAAAGCAAGCAGGGGCCCCATTATTGAATCGCTCGACTCCAGTCGAGCGCTCTTTTCTACGGATTTTCGTTCGACATTTGACTCAATCTCATACATTTGAGTTGATTTGTCGAACGAAATCAGTAGAAATAGAAACGAGCGCTCGACGCCAGCCGAGCGATTCACAAATAGGGCCCCAGGTTGAAGCAGGATTTCGTACTAAACGTCGCCAGCACTGACCGGCGCGTGTCGGCGCTTGTCAGCGCTTATCAGCGCTTGTCGGCGCTTATCAGCGCTTGTTAATACAAATACCTTCGCTGGTTACCTGCGCGGACCAGCGCTGACAAGCGCCGGTCGACAACCAGCGTTCTCACTGTATACGGCCTTAGGTAATAAAAGTTAAAACCATCGTTTGTACAGTTGGGCTCGTTCACACGAGCGATTTTTTCAACGCGCGATATTTTTACCGCCGACTAAGTTCCACGGGAAAAGGTACCTTATGTCCAGGCCTGGACATAAGGTAAGGCTTGTCAATTATACAATACAACAATGTCTGTGATTTACATAAACTTGCGACGTGTTACTTGATCGTTTAATTGATTATTTTTAAGCTTTCAGTTAGCGAACGAATAGAAAAGTGGCTATTAGAGTAGCTTATCAGATTTATCATTTAAGGGGCGGTAATAGGAAAACATGGTTTGCGCGGGCCATATTTTTATATAGAAAACGTAAACTTGTAACCACCAAAAAAATCATACGACAAGCTAAAGAGTTTATCTAGTTGCTACAAATATTAAATTGCGTATACAGCTCACAGATGATTGTAAAGAAAAATCTGAATATCATCAAAAGCGCTTAACGCGGGCCATATTTTTGGCGTAAATGATAGCGTTAACGTATTGAATTCTACATCAAAATACACTTTAACGTACTGTGCAGTTGCTCCAATAACTTTTTTACAAGAATGATAATTGTCCTAAAGGTAATGATGAAGAAACTACGAAAAAGTGCAGAAGTGAGGTTATTTTCCATACTCTTTACACGTAAAGAAAAAGACAGAGACAAATGATTTCGCATAACGGAGCCTTAATATAAGAAGTAAAGATTCAAAATATTTACAACTATATAGTTAATTCGACATCAGCCATTTTGATGTCCCCACTGCTGGGGCACAGGCCTTCCTTATGGGTGAATAAGGAGGATGGGCCATAACCCACCACGGGGCCCCAATGCAGATTGGTGGGTGTTAATGACTCCAAATGCAGCCGGGAACAACGGCTTAACGTGCCTTCCGAAGCACGAAGAAGCTCGAGATAATACATTTTTGGTCACCCATCCCATGACCGATCCTTGCAAAAGTTGTTTGACCCCCCCAATCCCAGGGCCAGGCGCTAAACCACTGCGCCACCGAGCTCCTCATACCGAACAAAATTCACACAAAAATTCAATGGATGGTAAATGTTCATCCCTTTCTTAGTGTGAGTTGCACCATAACGCTGTCAAAGTTAAAGTTATCGTCAAATGGTAATGCTACCTATTTGTCACGTCAAACTTGTCAAAGGACATCATGCTGGCTGGCAACCTCTTCTTTTGGCTAATTTATGCTTAACCGGTACTATATTGTTATATAGTACCGGTTACATAAAAAACTATAACAAGCTTGTGCTTGTTATAGTTAAAGTAAGATGGTGCAACTCAGCCTTAATTTGCAATCAATTCTGAAAAAAGAAGAATCATTTCTTCGAGCGCAGAGTTCAAAGCAGTCAGATACAAGGGTTGTATTTTAAGAATCGCAATTAATTCTATTAGTCCGTTTGAGAGGCTTTTCAATTAACTTCAAGTGGCCCAATTACGTGAAACATTCGGCGTATCACGTAAACAGCCGTTTGCCTTTGCAGCAATTCGAGAAATACCCTAATTGAAGAAAACTGTTAAATCGTGTTTTATTGGCTTACACATTTTACTTAAACGGGGTTTGAGCAGGATGAATCGAACTTATTAATGGAGATGGACGCAATTCAAGATATCAAGTATTGTCAAATCAGGGAACTACCACTGAATTTATACTTATGTTACGGCTAATACCCGAAGTGAGGCTAAACCTAGTTTTAGCACAGAATATATAATAGTAGGGGAGAGTAGGGTATTACCGAGCCCCTAAGGAAATTTAAATATAACTAACCTCAGGTTGGGTTAAAATAAAAACTAAATATTACTATAGGTGGGAATTTATCTAGCTACGCTAACGAATCTTCAAAATCATCAAAATAAAACACGAAACAAAAATATGAGCAAATAACAAAAAAATGGGAAAACGCGATATTATCAAACTGGCCTGATAATATCGTGCCCCTAGGTCGGTACTTTGCGCTGGGTCTAATAAAACCGCGCCTCTAATTAAAATTGACAATAAACTGATAACTATTACTACAGCGTTTGGGAAAAATGGAAATTATAGATATTTATTTCTTTTTATATTCATTAATCAACTCAGTCTCGAAATTGTAAACTTATAAGTTTCCATATTAAACGATTTATAAAGACATCATTTGTTTGTTACACAAAAAATGTCTTTCTACTTCGAAAACTAATTAATCTTAAAATAATTGTTCATTTTCGGAATGCTTTTACTTTAGTATGCAATTACTTCGTAGGAAGATTAGCCATCTTCCTTAGTTTTTGTCGCCTTCTGTAAAGAAAAATATTTGCCATAGATAATTTCATACTGTTTAATTTCGCGCCCTGCGCGCGAAATTATCAAACATGGTAATTTTTATTTGTATCCTTAGAAAAAAAAACAAACTTAAAGAATTAATTTAAAATAATTCTGCACACAAATTCTACATATTTTTTACGTTTTAAATGTATGTAGTTTATTAGTCATAAGGTAGTATTTATTGACTCACCTCTCATTAAAATATCAGAAAAAAAAGATCGTGTGCGTGGAAAAGCTAAAAGCGCGTGGCCTTCCGCTCTGGTTGTTCGACGGAAATTGAAGGTGTGCGGGCGAGGTTAGAGGTTCTTAGAGCTAAGATTTGACTGTTATTGCAGGTGCATAGAGTTGATAGTTTTCGAGAAACCAAAGGGTGCGAAATTATCAACCGCGCGGTAATACCCTACTCTTCCCTACAAGTGTTTTAGCTGGCTAAAAATAGGTGTAGCCGATAGCTGTTGGCTAAAACTAGGTGAACCGATCTGTTTTACTCCTGTAGGTCCCGAATATAGGTTAGAAATTTAAGGCGAGCACGAAGCGCAGCGTAGCGTGAGCCTTAAATTTCGAGGTTATTTTTTTTTAACAGACAACAGAAATAACTTTCTTAATACCCCATGCTACACCTAGTTTTAGCCGGCTACACCTAGTATTAGCCGCGAGCAAATCGGCTACACCTAGTTTTAACCAACAGCTATCGGCTACACCTAGTTTTAGCCGGCTAAAACTAGGTTTAGCCGCACTTCGGGTATTAGCCGTAACACATACATACATATATACAAATACATCAGCTCTGCTCTTGCAATGCCTACGCCATACATTTACGCAAGTAATAAGGCACGATGCATTATGATAAACTGATTATCAAATGTGTCGTCACACCATCACAATACAGAGCGATACAACGGAAGGCGACATCAGCGAACGGCATCAACGAGCATTACAGTAGCCGGCAAACATCTTGAAATCGGGTGGGGCGCAGTAGCGCAGAACACGTGTATTGGGTATGCGTAGCGGTGAAGTAGGGGCGCGCGCTATTGGTCGCTCGCAAGCGCACATGCGTGAACTTATCCTCACTTCGTCGAAAAAGCGTCAAGATGGTTGCCGGAATCATACCAAACTACGTAGGTACCTACCTACCTACAGTGTTGTATGAAAAGTCGATTTTTTTTGTCTGTTTTTGGAAAAGTCGTAGAACAAATGTTGTTGCATATGATGTTACTAATCTACTCCTGCGAGGTTTCAATCATACCAAACTACATATGTACCTAATATAATGTCTGTCTAAAAAGTCAGTTTACCTAAGAAATTATTAAATTATTTAAAAGAACTAATACTGGTAACCCTGTTGGCGCTGTCAAAATTGTAATTGTAAACATTGAATTTTGAAACACAACATAAAATTTTTACAGCACCAACAGGGTTACCAGTATAAGTTTTTTTTAATAATTTAATAATTTCTCAGGTAAACCTACTTTTTAGACAGACTCTACCTACCTACCCTCAATTGATACAAAAAAAAATATGGTGAAATTCGCAAGGAAACAACTATTTCTCAGTCGCTGTCATTGCGTTTTCGTGCGTTTTGATTAAACAAAAGCGATCAAATAACATTATGAAATTACAGACAAAACATAACTACCTAACTGCCTATGATTATTTTAAAATCGCAGCTGCAACTCCAGGCAAGGCATATTTAGCACAATAATAATAATTATGACGACATGATACGCGTCGTTGCGCGTGCAGAAGTATGTGTTTTTTACATACTTTACAGGAGACGCAAAAAACTGATTTTCTCTAAATATTATCAGAACATTTAGATAATTTATATTTACTTAAATAAATGTAACAAATTTACGTTTGATTACTTTTGAATATATATCAGTATTAATAATGCCATGCTCAGCGTTTCCCTGCGTGATCGAATCAGAAACGAGGAGATCCGCAGGAGAACTAAAGTAACTGACATTGCTCGAAGGATTGGTCAGCTGAAGTGGCAGTGGGCGGGACACATAGCGAGAAGAACTGATGGCCGTTGGGGCGGAAAGGTTCTGGAATGGCGACCGCGCACCGGACGACGCTCCGTGGGTAGGCCCCCGACAAGGTGGACCGACGTGAGGGTGAAGGTCGCGGCAAGCCACTGGATGCGGGCAGCGCAGAACCGATCGTCGTGGAGATCCTTAGGGGAGGCCTGTGGCCAGCAGTGGGTGTCGTGCGGCTGATGATATGACGAATGCTTTAATTAAACATAATAGGCAAATTTGTCACTAGAGTTATTTATGAATAGAATAGAATAGAATAGAATAGAATAATTTATTTTGCTTTGAACATGGTTACAAAGTTGTCGTAATCATAATCTGGCCAACATGTTTCGCTGAACATACAGCATGCAAAATTATAAAACATGTAAAATAATTGAAAAAAAAATCAAAAACAGTTAATTAATATTTGATATGGTATTAGATTAAAATATAAGAATGTCAAGATTAGTATTAGTATATGTAAGAATGAAAAGATTCAAATCGTATGTCATTAAGTAAAATAATATAGAAAATGTCAGGAAAACTAAAAATTCAAACCATATTATTACCACACACATGTTTAAGATAAATAATCATCAGTCAAAAAGAGAAAGCAACAGTCAATAGTTTTGATCCATAAATTCCTTTAGTGTATAGAAGCACTTATCACAAAGCCATTTAGTGAGTTTTGTTTTAAAAAAATTGAAAGGCAGTTCTCTTATGCTTTTTGGGATTCTATTGAATATTTTAACAATCATAAAGGGACAATTCCTGTGATAAATATCACTCAGGCTTTGGGGCACAGCTAATTTAGTTGGGTCTCTAGATGAATATTTACTAAAACTGCTAGCCTTCTGAAATAGGTCAGCATGCTTTCTGATAAACATTCCAACTTCGAGTATGTAAAGGCATGTCACTGTTAGTAGCCTCATTTTCTTGAAAAGAGGTTTACATGAATCGAGGGGTCCGACACCGCATATCGTTCTAACGCATTTTTTTTTGTGAAACCAATACTTTATTTATTAGAGTAGAATTCCCCCACAGTATCAACCCATATCTCAATACGGATGCTACGTAGCCGTGGTAAGCCGTAAGAGTAGTTTTTTCATCTGCTACGTTTTTCAGTTTTCTCAATGCGAAAACAAAGCGGTTGATTCGAGTACAAACTAATTTTACATGTGCTTTCCAATTACAATGGGAATCCAACATAAGACCAAGAAATTTAGTTTCGGGTACTTCCATGACAGTTTCACCATTCAAACTTATATTTAGTGGTTCCCTTTTATTTTTATAGTTGGAAAATTGAACCAGTTTTGTTTTCGATAAATTAACTTTCAAACAATTTTGATCCAGCCATTTTGTTATGGATTTTATTGTGTCGTCTAGAATAGATTCATAGCTTACGTTTTTACATGTATCTGGTACCGCAACCGAGATATCATCAGCAAAGAGTACACAGGGGTGTTTTGTTATTTTTGGCATGTCATTTATATATATTAGGAACAAAAGAGGACCTAGTATACTCCCCTGAGGTACACCAGCCTTTTTTATCAGATAGTTGGATCTGAAAGAATTTTGAGTGCAGTTGCTATCGTCACGTGTGATCTCAACGCATTGTTTTCGATTTAATAAATAACTAGAGATCCACTGTAATGCATTTCCTCTTATACCATAACGTTCGCACTTTTTTAACAAGATTTGATGGTTCACAAGGTCAAATGCCTTAAACATGTCAAAGAATATAGCAGATATGCGTTTTTTATGATTAACATTTTCAAGAATATTTTTTAACAATGAATAGGCCGCAAGCGTGGTTGATTTTTGTTTTTGAAAACCATTCTGTTCCTTAACTATTACCTTAAATTTGTGCAAGAAAGCAATTATACGAAAATGCATTAGCTTTTCGAAAACCTTTGATAACACCGATATTAAAGTAATTGGTCTAAAATTTGAGATATCTTGTTTGCTGCCACTTTTAAGAAGTGGTTTTACAATTGATAGCTTTAGTTTTTCTGGGAAAGAGCCTTGTTCAAAGGACAAGTTTACTAGGTATGATAGAACTTCCGCAAGCTCTCTTGCACATTCTTTAACAACGTTAGTAGATATGTCATCATAACCTACTGCACTAGTGTTATTAAGTGTTTTTATTGTTTTGAAAATTTCTTCCGGTGTTGTTGGCGTTAAAAATAAGCTACTACCAACAGAGTCAATCAAAGCATAATTAGGATTATTTGATGTTTTTGTTTCAGACAAAGAGATAAAGAAGGTATTAAATACGTGTGCTATTTCGCTAGCCTCAGTTAAAACTGAGTCATTGAAATTGATTGATTGTATTTGTTGATATGTTTTTGTTGGGTTATGAGTCGTAAGTAAAAGCTATGAGTCTGAACTTGACCAAAAAACTCGCTATGTGCATAGTGAAGCACATATCGGGCGCAATTTCTACTTCCGCTTTGGTAAACTTATTTTAGCCATGTGAATTATAACACTTAGCGTTTAACTTTCATGGAACATGGAACATTCGATGTATGAATGTCACATAGCTACTTTCCGTAACTCTTTGAATATTGCATTTATCACGTATAGCTATTTTTACAATATGTATGTATGAGAATAACGATTAAAACTGCACTAAAAACCGAAAATTACTAAAAACTACTAAAAATTACTAAAAAATACTTAGTGACTTACTTAGCGACTTTTGCACGCGCAACGACTGGCAAAGTAAGTGAATAATTCTTGACTTACTTGATTTTCGAGTAAACAATGTCTGAAAAACTGAAAGTCAATTATGAGCTTAACAATAATTGTTTACTAGCTGCCCCGCCCCGACTTCGCATGGGTGTCGCCGCCTATTAGTTAGTTATATTGCGATCCAAAATTACGGAAAAAGGAAAATATTTTTTTACGTCTTCTTTTTCGTATATTTTTGAAAAAAATCTTTTATACAAACTTTGTGCTGACAATGACAAACGTAACAAAAAATGATTTTCTCATTTGGCGCAGTAGCTCTAAAGCTATGCGCTTACATACATATCGGAGATTTAGATCATTTTATTGACCTGCATATATTTAAAATAAAATTTTCAGGTCAGCGATTATTTTGAAAAGCTTTTATGATACTCGTAGTACAAGTACAGCGCCCCTGAAATAATAAAATTTTATAACGGGTAAGTACTAAAAATGTAATAAATTATTTCATGCTGATGGTACTTTCTGCAATCTTCAAGTCACGGAGAAGATTCTAATGATGTTGCCATCTTAATACGATAACAGCTGTTTCAATTGGATTCTATTAGTTCGAGTGGGGCAAATACGAGCGGCGCTGTGGGGTTGCCATGATTTAATAACATTACTAAATAATATACTAGAAAAAATACGACTCGCACCAGATCAATACTCAGACGGGAATCGAACCCGCGACCTTTGGATATCCGGTCCAATGCTCTGACCGCTGAGCTACCGAGTCACTAGTGACATCGTCGAATTTTTCCTAGTATATCCTAAACTCTTACGCTGTAAGCCAGCGTTATTTCACCAATGTGAGGAATTACCTCGACATTCAATTGAAATATCTTTCCAGATATTTTAACAATTGATTAAGATGAAATAGCTATATAATTTTTAAATTTGAGATTTTTGCATTTACAATGTTATTTTTAAACAATACTAAATAATATACTAGAAAAAATACGACTCGCACCAGATCAATACTCAGACGGGAATCGAACCCGCGACCTTTGGATATCCGGTCCAATGCTCTGACCGCTGAGCTACCGAGTCTGAGTATTTGAGTATTGATCTGGTGCGAGTCGTATTTTTTCTAGTATATTATTTAGTATTGTTTAAAAATAGCATTGTAAATGCAAAAATCTCAAATTTAAAAATTTAATAACATTGTTAGATTTTTTTTATTAAAAACTAATTTTGCGAACTACAATTAACGGTAAGCATAGGTAATATGCATAAGTCACCGATTTTGATAAATTGGAGCTTCATCACTGCAGACACGTATAAAAATATGATGGAACAGAAAAATTAAAAAAATAATGTATTATTTTAGTTTTATCACACGATGAAATCAGGGGAAAGTAACGATTTTTCTTTTTTCACTTTCGGATATAATGCACTTAACAGTCAGATAGAATATCGAATAAGAAATAATATTTTGTATGACACATATGTACTTAAACGCAAAATTTAGGGAGATAATTGAAAATTCTTGGCTAACTCCATAATAAACGCGCCTGAAACGTGACAAATGACGTCACAAACTATGACCGTTTTGTATAGATAGAGCGTTTTTGGTGGGTGCTAACTTCAAGTTCACGAGAAAAAAACGAAAGAGAAAAGTTTTAATATTACAGTTAATTTAACTTTTGATACAAAAAAATGATGCATATTCCCTATCATAAAAAAATATTTGTCACATACTTTTTAAGTGAAATAATTATTACCTAAATCCAATTACTTTTAATATTAAAACGTTCAACGTAAAAAATATTAAAATTTTAACACTAAAACGTTCTTCTTTAAAACGTTTCTATCTTAAAAAAAAATATAATTTGGTTCACAAAATGTCAAATACGTTGTGTTTAATTATGAATATTATAATAATGTTAAGGTTTAGATTTTAAAACTCAACTGGTATAAAATGATTTTTAAAAAAATACCTCGTAGCAAAATTAAAAACGATTTTTCGTCTTTTTCCGTATTTTTGCTAAGGACATAATATGGTCGCCCTATCCGAAATCTTTCGCTGTAAAAGTATCATCTGAGGTTCTTTCGTTTTACTCTAGAGAATATAAATAAGAATATTTTCTTACATTTATGAATTAAAATATCATAACAAAAAGGTAAGAGTATATTTTTATCATTGTATTTGATGAAAATTAAATTAAAAAAAACTCATTGCAGTGATATTTTAAGCCAGTTTATGGCTACTTTACTTCAAAGTTACTTATGTTTTTGTTTTTAGGCTTAGTTTTTTAGCTTTTTAGGGTTCCGTAGCCAAAATGGCAAAAAACGGAACCCTTATAGATTCGTCATGTCTGTCTGTCTGTCTGTCCGTCTGTCTGTCTGTCTGTCTGTCTGTCTGTCCGTCCGTATGTCACAGCCACTTTATTCCGAAAGTATTAAGACTACATAGTTGAAACTTGGTAGGTAGATGTATTCTGTAAACCGCTTTACGATTTCTTCACAAAAATAAAAAAAATAAAAGATTAAGGGGGGGCTCCCCATACATGGAACTGAAACAGAAAAGATTTTTTTTCATCAAACCAATACTTGCGGGGTGTCTATAGATAGGTCTTTAAAAATGACATTGAGTTCCTAAGACAAATTTTTCACAAAGTCAACCGTTTGAAAGATATATACTGCCAAAGTGGTAAAATGTGTGTCCCCCCCCCTTTAACTTTTGAAGTAAGAGAGTGAAAAATCTAAAAAATATATATGCTATAGATCTTAGTGAACGCTTTCAACGAAAATTAGTTTGAACGAGATACAGTAAAAAGTTTTCAAAATATAGTACATGAAAATGTACTTTAGAAATAAAACCGCAAATATAACTTTGTCGTTCATACTATTAAAATATGGTATGGTATAATGTAACTACGGAACCCTACTGCGCGTGGCCCAACACGCACTTGGCCGGTTTTTTAGGCTTCCTACAGTACCGATTTTGTAAAGTACAAAAATATGTACTTATACAGTTTAGAACTTTGTCTCTTTGTTGTGGTTGTGATTTCTGTTCAATAAAGTAATAGCTTTAACGTGACAAAGTTCTGAACTGTATACATTATAATCTGAACAGTTCTAAGAAATAGCTCTTGGTACTGAGGGCCCATTACCTACAAAAAGAATCACGATAGTTGGATGCAATTCGTCGTTCAATTTACTTGATATTGAACCTTATTTGTGAGTCAATAGTAGGGTTGCCAACCCTATTATATAATATAGTATCCTACTATATTGAGGGCTCGCCTACTATATTTCTTGAAAAAAAAAATAGTAGGCAGAACTTGCTGCTTTTGTTTAATTGAAAATAAAAACAAAAAGAAAAAAAAACAAAAGCTACAAGAAAATATTACTTATATGCACATAAGTAGGAAATTGCGTAATATTTTTAGTGTTTAAACACTTGTGTTTATGGTTGATGAATAAATTATGAAAATGTTAGTATGAAAAATGCAACATCTTTAAAATCCTCCATACCAAATGGCAATCTACTATATTTTTTGGACTTTTTCGCCATCTAATATATTTTTACAAGTAATAATCTTAAAAATACAATATTTTATGCAAAAAAAAGTTGGCAACCCTAGTGCCACGGACTGGGACGAACATCGTACGCTTATCACGATGCTTTTTTGTAATAAGCCCTCTATTCTAAAGCTGGTTGCTATCGAGAAATGCAATTACCATGAGTCAATTTCGAATGTTATATCAAATTATCCGAGAATGCTCAGTAATGCAGTTATAAATGTTATGCTTCGGAATTTTGAGCAGTGCCCCTAGCGTTAATAGGGAGAACTATATTTGGCACAATTCGGTACCTAGTGGATGTCTACTGATTTTTGAACAAACGTGACATACACGCTGAAATTTTAATCATTTGGTTCCCGCCGTGGGGTGGTTCCACTCATGATTACAAGCAACTTTTACTATGGGACCAACTCTCCTGCTCGCAAAAAAAAATCAGCTGTTCCATACATTAAGGTCGAGTAGGTACTGCACTTTTGTATGGAACAGCTGATTTTTTTTTATTTTTAATGCTGAGCGGTATTACAGAATTATATTAGTTTTAATTATTCTGATGAAGAATAATTAATTCTTAGTTCGATTTACTTTTTAACAGCGAGCCATGTTCAGAATATTTAACATAAATATAAAAGTTAGTGTTCGCGAGAACACCTTCGATACCACAACCGAGCGACAAAAAAACGGTCACTGATCCATTATTTCTAACGGTACAGCTCAGGCATAAAAATTCATCATTAAGGGATGAACCACTTACCCTTGACGCCGACAGCTTTGGCTTGAATTGAAACAGGAACCAAATCCAAAATGCCACCGCGTGCTCCGCTTTCAACGTCCACCGCACTTCGATCTCACAAGTCTCATAACTCCAATTGTCTTACATGAGAATAACACCAAAAACTTATAATTTGAGGAAATTCCGTATTCCAAAATGAATATCGATCCGAAAACTGCACGCGTCGCCGGCCGCCGAGAGATGTGTGTGTGGCGGGCGGCTGGTCGGGTCGGGTCTGGCCGTAGGGTCGCGGATTTCGCGGTATACCCACATAAAAAGAAATAAACTATGCTTGAACAGTTAATAAGTACTCGTTATTTTAAAAAAAATTATTGAGGCGGTTGTATGACCGAAAGTGGTACTCTCTGAGGTTTTTATTGAATAAGTTATTAATGGAAAAAGATTTTAATAATGTTTTACGTGGAGTTTTTAGGGCCCATGGACTAGTATTTTTACAAGGTAGATATCTACCTTGACTATCTAAAGACTACGAGGTACGTAGTCATTCGTAGAAGTAGATATCAAATGTAGGCCCAGAGCCGATCGTGCCTATCCCGACCAGCTGGTTTGCAAGTAAGATCCGTGAACGCACCATAGAACTACACCAACAGAACTGGAGCTCGCTGGACTCGTGTAGACAGGCGAAACTCGCACTGCCGCGCGTGGACGCTCGTCTATCCAGGTCCCTGATACAACTGTGCAGACCGCAACTTCGCCTGGTAACAGGTGCTATTACTGGTCATGGACAATTTAACAGACATCTTTTCAACTTAGGTGTCACGGACAGTCCCCTATGCAGAGGATGCATGGAGGAAGAAGAAACAGCCGCCCACGTCCTGCTGGAATGCAGAGGGGTGGCCCCTTACCGGGCGAGGTACCTCGGCTCGCCGGGCAGCGTCCAGGAAGCGATCACGAACGTGAAAGCCCTTGGAGCGTTCCTGGCTGAGCTGGGCTGGCTGGAATGATCCGGCCATACATCCTCCGACGCAAAATAGGCGCAATAGACGTCGAGTTGCGGAAACCGCCTGCACCGACAAGACAAGACAAGATATCAAATGTGTCAAAAACGGCCACTTTCAGCAGTTTTGATATCTACTTCTACCAGTGACTACGAGGGAATGTAATAATACCGTCTAAAAATACTAGACTGGGCGCTAAAAATTCCACGCAAAACATTATTAAAATTGT
Source organism: Agriphila geniculea (assembly GCA_943789525.1). Classification (NCBI taxonomy): domain Eukaryota; kingdom Metazoa; phylum Arthropoda; class Insecta; order Lepidoptera; family Crambidae; genus Agriphila; species Agriphila geniculea. The sequence continues at coordinate 1,913,744 of OX038894.1, read as the reverse complement.
GTATTAGAATTATAATATTAAATAAAATTCACAGCGTCACCACTTTCGCTCAGGGTGTTATAAGAGTATCTAGGTATTTATTTCAAATATTAAACATTAATTCATGATTTATTAAACTTCCATGAGATTAAATAGCCTTTTGGTTTCTAGAACGGGCTCAATGGCTCTTAAGGCTGGTTTACATTATCTTAGTCTTAGTAGAATGCTTTAGGAGAGTGCTTTAGTGGAAACATGTAAACGGTCGTCTTATGACTAAAGAGAGTAACGTTCTAGTAGCCTTTCTACTCGCTTTCCAGTAGCACCCCCTGCGCGCCCGCTCACCCCCCACGCGATATTTTACTCGCACTCGCACTGGAAGCATGTAAATCGACATTTTAGTAGCGTCTTTAGTAGAGTGCATTTGCCGGTGAACGCGTGACGTGTAATTGAATTAAATAATAGGTATTAGGTATGATGGCGAAAATGACACTCTACTGGAAGCGTGTAAACGGCCACTGGAAAGGCACCAAAACTACTAAAGCACTCGCATTCGAATCTACTCGCACGCTACTAAGCACTCTACTAAATACTAAGATAATGTAAACCAGCCTTTAAGTGCATTGAAGTTAAACAATAACCTATATAATGATAAAAAAATATTTTTAGTTGATTAATAATAGCAATATTTTACTTATTTATAGACAAACTTATCACAAATCAATAAATCAAGATAGAGCGAGAGGACACATGCCGTGCGAAAGAGACACCACTATCTAGTCGCCGCTGAAAAAGCTTACTTCAGCGCTGCAGTTCAATCTAGATGCGCCTCCAGATATGCACTAGTAGTAACGTGGTACAGTCAGCAAAAAAAAAATTAAAAAATTTAAAAGCACGACTGCCCTGCTAAAAACAAACTAAAAAGTTAAATAACAAGTGTCATTGCAGTCGGGGGACCGTTTTGTGGAACAGTTTTTAATTGAAGAGGTCCCCCGACTGCAATGACACTTGTTATTTAGCTTTTTAGTTTGTTTTTAGCAGGGCAGTCGTGTTTTTAATTTTTTTAAATTTATTTATTTTTATTTCACACATTTTAGTGACAAATTATATATTTTTGTGCTCATTAAGGCCTTTCATTTAATGCCCATATTGTAATAATTGAATAAAAAATTTTTTTTCACATTTTAAAATGACGTCATACAGTCGCCATATTAACTTTTTTCAAAAAAAATATAGCCAGTGTCACTTGGAATGATGTAAGGATTCTAACAATACCCCATACATCCATTTGGATGTATGGGGATCCGAACGGATTTCCGTTGAGCCATATGGAAGTTATGATGGAATAAAGAAACTCACATACCCACAAACATACATGAACCCTGAACACATATACACTCTTTTTGCTTTGGGCAGTCATGTAAAAAAGGGAAACATTACAATATATTTTCATTCTTATTTTGAACCACCTACTTATTTTGATCCATGCTCAGCGTTTCCCTACGTGATCGAATCAGAAATGAGGAGGTCCGTAGAACTAAAGTAACCGACATCGCTCGAAGAATTGCTCAGTCGAAGTGACAGTGGGCAGGACAGCGTGAAGAACCGATGGTTGGGGCGGAAAGGTTCTGGAATAGCAACCGTGCACCGGACGACGCTCCGTGGGACGACAAGGTGGACCGACCGGTCATTTAACAAAATTTATATCTTGCCATGGACCATTCACTGTTTGGATTGGAGCCATTGGAGGTAAACGTAAAATGCAGTAAATGTAAGAAAATTAATAAAGGGTTGTTATTTTAGGATGGCTTCGCGGACAACTTCTGGTGCTTCCAGGGACCACCAGTGGTCCGTGGACCAACGGTTAACAGCCACTATATTAAAAGGAAGCTTTCACGGTTCTTTTCTTGGAATCGGATTAATTTTATATTGAACATTTTTTTGCTAACCATACTCTGACCATACATACATAGTCCTAGAGCGTGTAGCTAGTCAAGGCGGTAATGTATTAAGAAGGCGTTTTAGCCCCGAGCGCGATGCTTACAGACAACCTTTTATCAAGCAAACGGTTAGAAAATATAAACTTATACAATATCAATAACGATACACTTTACAGGGGATTGTTTATTTTTCTTTTTAATATAACAACTCAATAATGTTTTTTAATTACTCTGTCTTTTGATTGAAGGATATCTTACACAATTCCCGGTTTTAATTCTTTCAATTGCCTTATTGCAATCGATATTTTTTTACTGTCCAAGCATCATGAATTGTTATAATATACTAATCAACAAATTATTCAGAAGTTTTTTTTAAGGAGTAAAATTATTTTATTTTTACACGACAACAAATTGGTTAGATGAGTTGTTGATAAAAAAAAATAGTTTTATACAACCCACCATTTGTCAGACAATACATTTATTTAAATGGGTAGATATTCTGCCTACATTTTTTTTCCATCCTGTATGGTTTACAAACATCATTCTCGTGGAATTTTAGAGTCTACAAAATTTCACGTATTCTACAAATAAACATACCTTATGGAAGCGGAACGAGCAAAATTATTAAACCCAGACCCCCTAATACTTAGAAACTATGACTCAAATGCTGCGGCAGAAATAAGTGAGAAGATAGTTAGTTGTACGCAAACGGTTGAATGCAAAGTAAAATAAACTTTTCTGTGCTGAAAATAAACCATGAAGTTGTTTGCAGCGTGTGTAAAGCAGGAGATACATGTAGGCGCTGAGTCGACAGTAGTTGTAAATCTAATAGCGCATTGCAAATGCAGGCATCGGGCTGCCTACGGTATGTTTATAGAGTGATTAAAACCACTATTTGATTATTTCCTTAAAAAAAATATTGCATACAAAATGTTTTTACAGCCTCTGTGGTCTAGTGGTTCACTCACCCGTGTAAGACGCAGGGGTTCCGGGTTTGATTCCCGGGGTACAATTTAATGCTCGGTTTGGTGGTAGGGCTTATTTCAAGTCCGCCTGGTTAGCTGCCACCATCTTACCTAAGTCTGACGCCATAACAACAATATATTTTTAGGGTTCCGTACCAAAATGATAAAAAAGGAATCTATTTTGCAAATAAGAAATAAATAAAAAAATAAATATCTTTTTTACAACAGGGACTGAAAAGGGATGTTAAAAATTTTAAATGGGGCTACTAAGGCATGTGGGATATCATATGAAAGAGCGCCGTTTGCACGTTTTCAGTCATTTTTTCTTTTTGTTTTAGGCCGCATTGTTTTTGACTTATGATGAAAAATGTAAAAAAGATTACCGTCCCCCCCCCCCCTTATCTCCGAGGTTTGCTAAGAGAAAAATTTGAAATAATTCTATGTGATAGTAGTTTATATAAAGATTACAGGAAAAATAAAACGATGTCTCAATATAGCCCACTTTTTTAGAAATTACCAAATTTCTAAAAAAGTTACTATTAGTTCCACTATCAGTCAAGAGATGGCACTGACCTAAAACTGCAATACTAATTTGATTATTCTACTCTGCAGTGTGGTTTGATGGTGCAATTATGATGGTACGGAAGGAACCCTAGGTGCGCGAGTCCCACTCGCTCTTGATCGGTTTTTTTTTGTGCTCGCCCAGTTAAAGGTAAGATAGGCAGTTCCTCAGTGATAAAGATTCCGGGTCTACACCTGGGCTTCCACCTTTGGCCTTATTGTCACTTAACACCAGGTGAGATGAAGCCCAAGCACTATACCGTTGAGCATAACTTACGCCATGTTGTATGCAATCAATTTATTATTTCCACTATAACTTCTTTAAGCTGCTTGAAGTAGATATTCATAAGTTCCAGATAACTTATGAGAAGTAAGCTAATAACTTAATAAATGTCACATCAAATCATAATTTTGATTCAGGAACTTTGTTTCCTGATTTTTTTATCAACTGTGCTGCTCTTAGATTGGACGAAAATCCTAAATATCCACTTCCTTTACCGTTTCAACGGCATTTTGTGGGCCATTTGGGCAACATGACTTTTCCGATGTAAAAAAGGCTGCTGAATTCGATTCTGAATGTTGCCAAGCCGAATTTAATTTATTTTTTTTCATGCGTGTTTTACTCTTATAATGACTTGATTCAAGAAAATATCTCCATATTTCTCTACAGAAAATCCTCTTTAGAATCAAAACTACGAAGATTTGCCTCAGAAAAAAAAACACTGGTAAATTGCCCAGTTATTTCACTATATAGAATAATAAACTTGTTAAACATTTTTGTCTAGTAACTGTGTTAAAAAAATAACTCGTGTCGCGTGGCGGAATTTTCTCTCCTCCAGCCACATCTCATACTTCCGGTACCCGGACGGACTTCCGGTTATCAAAATTGAGTTCAGCTACTCCCAAAACCTATGCCAGGATACCTCACACGACCAGAATCGAGTTCTAATAAGATAAGGCTCCATTTTGGCCGCCATCTTGAATTTTGGGCAAAGGAGCCAAAATTGGGCCTGGCAACATTTGGAACCGAATTCAGCAGGCTTTTTTAATTTGGAAAAGTTATGTTGCCAAAATGGCTCACAAACCGTTGAACTTGAAAACTTTTATTCGAATTACTAGTCTATCTCTGACAAATCGCAATAACATTAGTAAAACAACACGATGTGAACAGTGAATGGAAAGAATTGGAGAAAAATAACCTCAGAACTAAAAGTTCTGTGGTATTGAAAACTTAAGGCAATCTTTTAGTACACCGTTGAGTTTCCATTGCAGCCACATTTAATCAATATTTCGATATCGTCATTTTAATAGGTTTTCGGTGTTATTAGCTCTATGTAAGTCTTGCCAAAAATTCTATTTGGCTTGGTGCAGCGAAGAATATGTCTAGGATCCGCCGCCCGACTGGCGGGCCCTATATTATGTAAACTAGGCCAGGGGCCAGCCTGTATGTGACTTACGACGTACTTTCTATATTTGGTTTGAAAACTTTCCGTGGCGGAACTTTTACGAAGCATTTCTTGTCATACGTATTTTATACGGTGACCACTCACGATGAGGCAACATATTTATTTGTTATCTATTTTCCTGGTAGCGTTACAGCTTGCGCAATATAACTTGACCCAAATTTTAGTACTACAATGTTTGTACTGAAATTTGCTACTGCGCAAGCCTCATTATCTAAAGTTTGGCTCAAGTTATGTTGCGCGAGCTGTACCTCCCAACAATTTTTTTGATCCTTATTTAATACGAAGTGATTATGTGATTTTTTTTATTTGTTTAGCCGTAAGACGCTTGCTACAGGGTAAAAGCTTCCCATTATGATCGGTCTTGCGCTGCCCGCATTCAGCGGATCCATCACCGCCATTTCAGTTGCTTTCCGTTCCAACGGCCATCAGATTTTCTCGCTATGTCTCATCCACTACCACTTCAGCCATAGCATTCTTTCGTGCGATGTCGTTTGACCTTTAGTTCTCCTTACATTTACTTCATCACCCCCTACACTTATCCCAATTTATTTAGGGTCGGTGCAGTGCATTGTTCTCTTCAATTCCTTCCTTTTACTCGTCATCTCCATATCCACTCCCTTCACATTCATATCATTCCGCACACAATCCATCCATCTTTTCTGCGGTCTCGCTCTTACTTTCCAGGCCTCAAATTCCATATCCATTGCTATTCTAGTAACATGCCTATCATCTCTTCTCATAACATGCCCAAGCCAGACGATTCCCTTTCAAACTTTTCTATCACTACTGGTGCTACTTTCAAACTTCTTCTCTCATACTCATTATCCTAATTTTATCCACCCGCGTCACACCACATATCCACCTCAGCATTTTTATCATTTATACATGTAATTTCCTTTCATCCATCTTCCATCCAACATTTTGATCCATACATGACTACTGGCCTTATTACGGACTTAAAAAAAAATCTTACATTTTCTCCTTACTAAAATATTTCCGGCCCCTGCACTATTCGCAATAAGGCACAATTCCAGTTGTTTATCTCCGAAGATGCCACTTGTCTCCGACTCTAAGAAACACCAAGATACATTGACACTGCAAATAAGCCGCGTGCTTCATGAATACTGCTTAGAAGCTGTCTTGGGAACTATTTCTAGACTTATCTAAATAATCTAGACTATTTTTTCTTATGAAATAAAAACACTAAACGCTACACCACTAGTCGTGGTCACTAAGCGCGACCACAAACTACGGACGAGTTTTTTCATACTTTTCTTATTATATCGGCGCAAACCATGCGTTCGAGTCACGGCCACAAGCTGCGGGAGTCGCCCGCACTCGCGGCTTATGCCACCCTAAGATCTTTCTTAGACCTAAAGAAAGAGAAGAAACAAGCTACCACTTCATGGCAGATGCCCGATGTGCGCATTACTGCGCTGAGAGCTCTTTGGAGCGGACAAGCTTAAGGAAGAGGATCTAAAGCAGTTAACGATAAGTCAACTCAGTAGGTACTGTAAGCGAACAGGTAGGTTTGAGGGTCCGACGCCGGTGGGGTAAATATTAACCCGCCTCCCCCTCTGGGGATTTGGGGAAATGGTTGAAATGGTCCCGACCAGGGTGACTGATCACCCGTCCGGCTTCGCTGGTGTCCCCCCCTTCTAAATAATAAAATAATAATCGATCCTAATACCAAATGGTATTTGTTTATTGCCGTTATAAAATTCTATTCCCAACGAGTACCACTCATAAACGAATCCTAAAACAAGTTAAATGCTATGAGGTACAGTCAGTAATAAAAATGCTTTTAAATGTGATTTTAAGTAGTGTTTATTTAATAAAAATCAGTCTCTCCAAACATATTAAAATGTAGTATGAAAAGGTTTGGATCATTATTATAATAACAGAGATACTTAATTAGATAAGTACCTACATATCTATATTTTTTATTGTCATCAAAATGTAACAATTAAAGAATATCACAAACAATCAACTATTAAATACTTATTTACTAAAAAAAGTTTTTTGTATACTGGTGGTGACTAGTATACAAAAAACTATAGTATATAAAGCTGGTTAGCTCTCAACAGCACTAAGCCACCATTTCTTTTAATAAAAGTCAATCCTCTTGTGTTTTCTGAAGTTGTGGGAGGCAGAGTAACAGCTTCTTCATCAGACATTTCTAAAAAAAGAAATGCATAAACTAAAACGTGAATTTGTACTTAGTTAGGTACTTGGACTTTACAAAACACGTGACTTTAATTGTTATCTTTTAAAAATTTGACTAAGTAATCCTACTAATATTATAAATGTGAAAGTTTGTGGGTTTGGTTGTTTGTTCCTCAATCAGGCAAAAACTACTGAACGGATTTGGTTGAAATTTAACACACAGATAGGAGATAGCCTAGATTAAAACATAGGATACTTTTTATCCCGATATTCCCAGGGGTACGGGAACCACGCGGGTGAAACCGCGGGCGGTCGCTAGTACATTATATAAATACACATCATATTGAATATAAACATAGGTATACTAAAAGATTGATAAGTAAATCAATATAAAATTACAAACTAATAAGTACTCACTGAATAAATAACACTTTAAATTTTGTTTCAAGTTATTGCGCGCACGCCACCACACACAGAAAAGTACTAAGGAATAGATAACAATATCCCTTAGAATTGACCACTTTAATATAAATAATAATAATTTATGCAAGAACAAAAATATTAAAAAAAAACAGTCCTTATTTCATTAGGCTTAGTGTTTATTCCAACAATCAATAAAAAAATTCGTTTGCACACGGCGCTTGGATTTTGAAACTATAAAGCAAACTCACCTTTTTTCGCAGGTAAAAAAATTGGCAAGTGATACACGTGTCGTGAGTAAAAATGCCGGAATGAAGTGAATTTAGGATTGTATTATGTTGATCATAATATTAAATTATTAAAACGCAAAATAAATTGTTTCGGTGACTGTACCAAATGTTATGTTTTGGTATTCGTTGGGAATAGATTTTGAGCTTTATTTAAATATTTAAAAATTGGGACTCGTTGGGAATAGAATTTTATAACGGCAATAAACAAATACCATTTGGTATTAGTTTTTGGTACTCGATAGGAATAGATCTAATAATCCACCCCTTCATACTTGATAGTTTGATGGGGTGGATAGATGAACATGTGTTTTCCGAGTATCCACCTTAGGGTGGCTGTTTCCGGGTGGATAAACGGAATAAGCCGCGCTCGCTATTTGGTGACCGCGATTGTCGCTTGCATTGTGCGCACACTCGGCCACAGTAGCCGGCTTCTTCCCGGCCAACAGATATTAGTGCGGTAATTGGCGTACGAAGGGGAAGGGGCGGGGGGGCACGCATCCCAGAACAATCTGGTGCCTACCCCAGAAAAAAGGCTGCTATATTTTTCTATAGCCCTTCAAAACTCCAACGCAGCTCTAGTCCTCCCAGGGGGGAGGAAAAACTAAAAGTACTTTCATTAAAACCCACTCATGGGCTAGGAGGGTCTACCTTTGCCCTGGAACTGGAGGCCAGGCCCCCCTGGAAAATATGTCTAGATACGCCTATGAGTGGGTTTTAAAGAAAGTACTTTTAGTCGGTATTTAGTTTGATTGAAATAAATCTTAATTAAAAAATAATTACTTAATTGTTTTTGCTACAGTGATCTAAATAAAAGATTACAATAATTTGTTAATGTTTATTGTTGTTGTTACCTAAATGAATACCCTGTGTACCTACATAGTTGTCGCCGCCCACGGAAATCAAACCTTTGAGTGACACGCTCCGTCAGGCTCTAATTAAGTGGAACTAAATTCTCCACAACCTTCGCCGCCTACGACGTAGCGGAAAATTTGCTACACAACAAAAAAGATATGCTACAATCGTAGACGGAGAGGCTTGATTCGTAGACGGGAGCTCTGTCTACGACATATTTTTGAAAGGGAACTTAAGCATACCAAAAAAAACATTTTATTCTCCAAAATTTGTAAATTCTCACCAAATCCTAAACCGCCTAAGAAGAATGAACATGTTGAGCACATGTTGCAGTCCTTTTGGAAAAAGTGAATGCAAGAATATTTAGTCACCTTGCAGCATAGATATACAGGGTGCATTTGAAATCATTCTCCAAATTTTAAGGATGTGTTCAGTCCATGAAACTGAAAACTTTCTCTAAGAAACATAGGGTCAAATAAGTAAAAAAGAAATTGACTTTCCATACAAATCAAAGAGATCACGTGATCAGTTTAGTATGGGATGACCAAATTTTTTTGGCGTATTTCGACACATGTTTCATGGAGAAAGTTGTTCAGTTTCATGGACTGAACACATCCTTAAAATTTGGAGAGTGATTTCGAATGCACCTTCTATAAATGGCATCCTCTTAAAATCCTGTTAAAATTAATGACTTAGTGATCATAAAAAAACCGGTCAAGAGCGAGTCGGACTCGCGCACCGAGGGTTCCGTACAATCATAAATATATTTGGATATGTTATTTTAGGACAGTCTTTAAAAAAGTAGGATAAACGGCAGACAGGTGGAAGGGCGAACAGGCGGACAGTTAATTTACAAATGCTGCTTATGGTGACTGAAAAACGTTTCAGCCACTCCACATTGCAAAATGTTTATATTACTAGTCCATCAGCCATTTTAATGTCCCCTCTGCTGGGGCACAGGCCTTCCTTATGGGTGGATAAGGAGGACGGGCCATAACCCACCACGCGGGCCCAATGCGGATTGGTGGGTGTTAACGACTGCAAATGCAGCCGGGACCGACGGCTTGACGTGCCTTCCGAAGCACGGAGGAGCTCGAGATAATAAATTTTTGGTCACCCATCCCATGACCGAACCTTGCGAACGTTGCTTAACCTCCGCAATCGCTGGTCCAGGCGCTAAACCACTGCGCCACTGAGCTCCTCGTTATTATTATATTACTATATAGTAATATATATAATTACTTAGTAAAGTATGAACTTATTCTTTGTTTATTCGTACGGCAAATAGTACGTAATTATATTAGAACCAGCCACCAATTTATTATTGTAGTGTTAGGTTGCGCCATCTCTAGACCGATAGTGGAACTATTTTTTGCCCTTAGGTTAGCATGCTTAGGACAGCGCCATCTGTTGACTGGTAGTGAAACTAAAAAATTTTTGTTTGTTTTTTGAATTTCTAAAAAAGTCTGTTATATTGAGACATCGTTTTATTTTTCCTGTAATCTTTACATAAACTGCTATCACATAGAATTATTTCAGATTTTTCTCTTTGCAAACTTCGGAGATAAGGGGGGGGGGGGGGGGGGGACGGTATTTTTTTTTACATTTTTCATCATAAGTCGAAAACTATGTGGCCTAAGAAAAAAGGAAAAATTGTTTTAAAATGTGCAAACAGCGCTCTTTCATATGACATGCCCTAGTCACCTCACTTAAAATTTTTAAGACCCCTTTTCAGTCCCTGTTGTAAAAAAATATTAATTTTATTATTTCTTTCTTATTTGCAAAATAGTTGGGCAAATGTCATCTTAAACTATTTCAAATTTCAAGTTGATACCATTAGTAGTTCTCGAGATATCCAGCTGTGACAGACAGACAGACAGACAGACTGAGTCACACCATAAGGGTTCCTTTTTTACCATTTTGGTACGGAACCCTAAAACTGAATGTCTTCCGCCTTCTAAATGGTTACTAGGTTATTATTATGAAGCGCTCGTGGCGGAACTTGACTGATCGTACTCGATCACGTTTGTTAAGCAACGCTCTGTCCGGTCAATCACTTTAATATTTTTAAGAGGCCGATAGCAAAATTATGTTTATTACCAGTCGAATCTGCCTGTCCTTGGCTGGCGGCAATGTTCAATGCGTGTAATAGATAGCCTTATTTTAAAAGTAAGAATGTCAATAAAGTCAGTTCTGTCAACATATTCAAGCAAAGGGTTTTATTTCGTACGTAGTGCGTTAAGCTTTTTCGAAATACAGGATTTTCTATGGTTAAAATTCAGACAATAGTTTCTTGCGTGCATTCTTCTTGTTAGCCAAGATGCCAGTGAATGGGAGGTAGGAAAAAACTTGGACGTTACAAAATGCCTACTTTGTGTTGTGACTAAATCTGTTTCAATGAGGATGTATTTCATTTTGAATTTTTAGATTTTAGGCATTCACAATGATATTTTTATCTCTTATATAAAAGTGAAGGGGTGACTGACAGACTATTGCCAAGCCCAAACCACTGAATGTAGAGACTTGAGTACATAGATATTTTACACAGTGTAAACACCCACTAAGAAGGGATTTTTGGAAATTCCAACCCTAAAGGGTTGAAATGGGGGTACAAAGTTTGTATGAAAAAAAAAATATTAAATAGACATTTCAACTTGAAACTTCGTAGGAGTACGTGTTTATTTATTTATTTATTATTATAAGTACAGCCACATGGCAAACATTAACACATCGATTACAACATAATTAAAATAATTTCTGATGCATGCCACAATAACGGCGTACATAGCATTCCCAATTGAATATTAGTCACAGAAACAAATAGGTAATCAAAGCACTAAAATAATAATTGTAAGTCAGTAGGTAAAAATAACATTTTATAATAATTTCTAAAATCAAGATAAAACAGTAAATTTTTAAATTAGATTAAAATGCATTGAATAAATTTAATTGACTTATAATGAATCGATAAAATTAGATTGGATTGATTTAATATGAAATAAAATTAAAAATAAAAATAAAATGAAAATTGATTTGATTAAATTGATTGGAATATAATAAAATGCATTAAAATAAGTAAAGTAAAGTAAAAATAAGTAAATTAGGTATGAAATAGGTAAAGTATTATATGGCAAGACTGTTTTCAAAAAACTGCTGTATTTTACGTTTAAAGGTGGTCAAGCTGTCTCCAAATATATCAAGATCTAAAATTTTATTACTCAACAAATTATAATCGTTACAAATTCGTGCCAAAGGCGACTGCCTGCCCAGATTAGTTCTAGCATATGGTGCACTAAAAGTCGCAAGCTGGCGGTGCCTAGGATATCTATATAGGGCACAGACAATGACATACGTGATAACAAGTGACTGCATTGCATAAGCCCATTTACAATTTTATGAGCGAAGGACATATCCAACAAACGACGGCGATCGCGAAGGCTGACAAGTTTAAATTTGGATAGTCGTTGGGCGTATGGTTGTATGGTTGTAAAGCAAGGTGCCGAGTGAAAGCCCGCTGTATGCTTTCGACTCTCTGCGAATGAACGCTGTAGAAAGGGCTCCAAACACAAGAGGCAAATTCAAGATGGCTACGTACTAACGCATTATACAGTAGGATCTTGGTGTTTAGATTAGTGAAGTATTTGGTATTACGTTTGATGAAGCCTAGCATTTGAGCAGCTTTTGTAACTGTTTCATCTATATGTGAGTCAAACTTCAATTTACTATCAATAATAACGCCAAGATCTCTGATTGTATCTACTTGAGCAAGTTTTACGCCACCAATCTCGTAGCTCGTCTGCAGAGGTCTTCTCTTTCTCGAGTATTTAATGTGGTAACACTTTTCAATACTAAGCACCATGCAGTTAGCCACACACCAGTCTCCTATTCTATTAAGATCATCTTGAACAAGTTGACTATCACGAAGCGATTTTATTGTTCGATATATTTTCAAATCGTCAGCAAATAGTGAAATTCGACAATTTTTTATGCTAGCACTTATATCATTAATGAAAATCTGGAAAAGTAACGGACCCAAATGTGAACCTTGGGGCACCCCTGACTCAGCAAAATACCCGTCAGAGTGGTAACCATCAACAACTACTGTTTGTGGTCTTTTTTGCAGGTACGATTTAAACCATTTAAGCAAAGGCCCCCCAATTCCTTGAGCATCTAGTTTCCTAATAAGAAGACAGTGGTTGACCCTGTCAAAAGCACTTTTGAAGTCCGTATAGACTGCGTCAACTTCCAAGCCCTTGTCAACTTCCTCTGATAACTCGAACGGAACCAGATTAGTAAGGACGGAACGACCGGATACAAAGCCATGCTGATGGTCTGTTATGGATTGTTTAATTAAACTGGCAATAGAGGGATATAAAAGGGCCTCAAAAATCTTGGCAAAGCAACAAAGTATCGATATAGGTCGATAATTACCCACAGAGGCACGATTTCCTTTCTTAAAGACTGGTACGACGCGAGCCTTCTTCCATTCTGTGGGAAAAGAGCCATCTTCAAGAGATTTGTTAAAAATTATGGTTAAAGGCAGGACCAAACCAGCCATGCAACGTTTTATAAATAATGGGGAAATTGAATCAGGTCCGGCACCTTTAGTAATATCTAATACAAAATACAAAATACAAAATATTTATTCAAAACTAGAAAATACATTTACACTGCCATTTATGAGGCCCTCTTTTAGATATAAAAATATCTGTGCCAGAAGACCCCGCTCCTCCATAGCCATACAATTACAATTTCTAGTTTAGGACTAAACAAAATATAGAATTACCTAAATAGAAAGAAAAATATGTTCTTAAGCTAGTAAGGTAATATTTAATTTTATTAACCACTCAGTAACTTACTAATTGAATTTGAGGTGTGCTAGTGTGTGTGTGTGTGTGTGTGTGTGTGGTGTGTGTGTGGTATGTGTGGTGTGTGTGTATGTGTCTGTGCGTCGTGCGTATCTGAGTAAACGAAACTTTATACTATTTTAGAATATAAGTGTTATTGTTTTAAACATGATTATTACACAATATATAACAGGTCTTCTGTCTCACTATAAGACAGCGTATTTAGCAAATCAGTTAGAATATTTTTAGCATTATATAAAGTTTTAGAGTAAATGTTAGTTAATTTATCTAATTTATTGTACAAGAGTGCTGATAATTTATCAAATTGACGTCTAGCAAAAGCCGTTTTGGTTGGTTTCACTTGGGCAACTATACTTCTCAATCTTTTTTCTTGTTTAACTTGGACAAATTTTAACAACTTATGTCTTTTTAATACAACGTGTAGTACAAAAAGTTTTCTTACAGAGAGGACACCACTCAAAGAATAAAGTTCTTCAGTAGGGAATCTACGTCGTTTGAAATACATAACTTTAAGCAGGGACCTTTGAGACCTTTCTAGTTCCAAAAACTTTGTTTTAGTTGCTCCACCCCATATTGGAAGACAATAAGTTAACACTGACTGTACAAGTGCAATGTAAATAATAGTCAAGAGATTTTTCTTTTTAGTAGGTTGAACATTAGTAGAAGTTGGTACTACATGTCTTAGGCCTTTAAATATCCAGATCAATTTCCTAATTCTATTAGAAATTTGCTCTATTTGTTTGTGCCAAGATAATCTTTGATCAACTACTACCCCTAAGTATTTTGTGTCAGAGACCTTATCAATAATAGGACAATCACATACATCCACACTACTACCATCATTATTATTACTACATTTGTGTATTTTTATCATGTAATCATTTGGAGGTTGTGTTCGATTTGTTATACCAAAACAAATATAATTGGTTTTTTTAGTGTTAAGGGTAAGTAAATTGTTATCAAGCCAGCACGCAACTTCTTTCATTCCCGCTTCCACTAGGACACGTAAGTCATCCCAAGAAGATCCCCTAAACACCACTGCAGTGTCGTCTGCATAGGAGAATATGTGAGCACCGTTTAATTCCATGTTGCAGAGGCTATTTATGTAAATTAAGAAAAGCGTAGGTCCCAATATGCTACCCTGAGGGACGCCATAACCTATGTCCATATCGGCGCTCAAATAGTCTCCAACTTTGACCCGCTGTCTTCTGTTGGAGAGGTAGTCACTGAGAAGTGCTAAGGGTGGGCCTCTTATACCATAGCGTTCAAGTTTGTGCACAAGGGTGGGGATAGATACGGTATCAAACGCCTTTTTTAAGTCAATAAATACCGCCAAACACTTATCCCCTTTGTCTAGTGTCTCGACAACCAACGAGCTCAAGGCTAACACAGCGTCTTCAGTAGATTTTCCCTTTCTAAACCCATACTGAGATGGAGATAGTAGATTAAATTTGTCAAGATATTTCAATAGTCTGTTGTTTATTAGTTTTTCTAAAATTTTGGAAATTGAAGGTAGCACTGATATTGGGCGATAATTATTTATATCCTCCCTATCCCCTCCCTTGTGAACAGGAGTGACAACTGACTGCTTCAGCAATGCTGGGAAGATCCCAACTCTAAAACATGTATTAGCTAAATGGGTGATGATTGGTATAATCTCATCCTTTGCAAGCTTAAGATAGTTTGTTGATATTTTATCCCATCCAGTAGCACTGTTAGGCTTTAAGCTCATCAAAATGGAATGTATTTCATCACAGTCCGTGTCAAAGAGCACGAAGGATGATGACTGGGATTTTATATCTGAGTGATCCTCAAGGGAGGGAATGTTCTTATTCAGTATATCATCAGCAAGTTGTTTTCCAATTCCAGTAAAATAATTGTTTATAAAGTTCACGCTATCATTAGGAGTAGATTTTATTTTTAACAGTTCATTATTATAATTTTTATTCTGTTGTGCATACGTTATGTTTTTTATACTATTCCATAGACATTTAGTATTTTTAGATGCCTTATTCAATTGCTCTCTCTCATATTTGTGTTTTAGTTTCTTTATTAATTTGTAGCAGAAATTACGATATCTTTTATAGGTGATTTTAAGTATTTCATTAAAGGAATCATTACGAAGTTGCCTTTGTAACTTGTTTCTGTTTCTTATACATTTTAATATACCTGGAGTTATCCAAGGTTTAATATTGCGCTTCGATTTGGGTATACGAACTATTGACGTATTTTCATCTAGGGATTCTCTTAATTTATTAATTAATAGTTGAATTATCAAATCCGGTTCATTACTAAATAATATGTTAGACAATTTTTTTTCTTTTAAGGATGAAAGAGCGTTTTCAAAATTAATTACTTTTTTAGTTTTTGAACATTTTTCAGAAATTTTAATTTTTGAGAGACTTAAAAAAGCAGTTAGGTGGTCAGTTACAGAGGTGTTTAGGATAGCAATCTCAGCAGATATTTTCTTTTTATCAATTTTAAGGATAAAATGGTCTAAGCAACTATTTTTCCTGGTAGGCAGGTTGTGACCAGGTAGTAAGCCATGCAGTGATAACATAGTTAAATAATTATGTCTATTGTTACTCTCATAAGTACATTCGTTTTCTTTTGTAATGGTATTAATGTTAATGTCTCCGGCAATCACTACATTTTTATAAGACTTTAAAGTATTCAGATGGTCACTAAGATGTTGTATAAAGGTATCTGCATTTCTGTTGGACGGAGAGCGATAAATACACAAGAAAATGTGATTTAAAAGTTCAAGCTGCAAACATGATGCATGCTGTAGTTTAATTTCTTTGACATGTGATTTAATAGTTTTTTTAATAAATACTACAACACCATCATTTCGATTCAGATGACAAGTGGTTGCAAACATATTATAATTCTCAAGCTGTGGGATAGGTTTTTCATGTGTGAGGCAACATTCTGTTAAGAGTATAATATCAGGGTCAAATTTAAGACAGGTTAGTAAAATCGAAAAATCATCAAAATTATGAAAAATGCTTCGTATATTTTGAGAAATTAGTGTAAGATTACATTTTTTAATAAATATGTGGTTAGAGAGCGCATCGACATCGCACTGAACAGACTTGGCAACTTCAAAAAGGTCGATTTCATTCATCGTATCAATAACACTATCCATAATCAAAAGCCAAGAATACACAAGTCATCTTCAAAGGAATACCATGCTTGCCGACCATATAACACCTACACGTTGATTCATAAAGTTCAAGCTGTATCGATGCACATATAAAAATTATTGAATTATATAATGATGTTAGTTTTGTGTAGAATAATATGTTATCCTTTAAACCTTGTACAGTAAACATATAGTAAGTAATATATATGTATGAAGTATATAGTGAGGTATTACAGTTTATTTTAGATAATAATATTATGCTGTGTGTTTTTCTGTGTGTAAGGTTTGTATTGGTGTAGTAAAGTTTTGTGTGTGTAAAAGTGTGAGTAAGTAAAATTTGTAATGGTACATATTCATATGAGCGGTAGTTTACATTCTTATTTTTATCAAAACAGAGTAGCAATCTAGTAATGAGAAAATCTATTACCACAATAATAAAAAGGAATCAGGTATTGTAGAACTATCTTAATATAAAACAAAGTAATAAATAAAATCAAGTAAACCAATAAGACATGCTTTATAAGTATATCCAAGTCTAGTCAGGTTTCATAAAAGAGTTTTTGTACCTGAGCTTCACTTTTTAGTAATAAAATAGGGGAGTTATCGTCCTTTCTTATATAAACCTTTCCATATGAGGTCCAAACAAATTTAAAATGTTTAGATTTTGCCAGATCTCTTGCAAGAAAGTGCAAACGGGCACCCTTCGCTGTCAGTTGCTCCGTTACGAAAACTGGGGTATCCTCCGATGTCCGAAAGCCAAGATGTTTTGCACATAGTTTGCTTTTGTGTTTCAGATTAAATGATTTGGCCATTTTTATTATATTCGTTTTGAGGATTGTAGATGAAGTCTCAACAACAATAGGTGTGTTTTGGATGCCATCTTTCCTTCCTCGCACCCTGTAGATGTCTTTAATGTCTGTCGTCTCCATCTTACAGTCTATAGATTTAGAAAGGCACATCACCATGTGTAGTAGGTCATCCTTCGTCTCATTTTTATTTTTTGGGACATTTTTCAGCTCAAAGTTGGTCTTACAGTTATTTTTCTGTAGATCTTCAATTGTGTCCTCTAATAAACAAATTTGTTTTTTGTCTTCTTTTATTTGACTTTCTAAGGATTCTACTTTCTTTTTAAGCTCTTCATTTTGTGCCGTAAGAAAGGATATCGAATTTTGAATATCCTTATTTGTACCTTGGATTTCCTGTAGCACGGGTTTAATCGCCTTAATCTCACTGGCTTGTCCCTGTAGTAAAGACACAATCATTTGTCGCATTTCTTCTTTAAATATGTTTAGCTGGGACGTAACACTACTATCCATTTCGTCTCTGGTTCTTTTTTGGCGTTTAGGCACAAAGTTAGGCGGAGTAACATTTTCATTTCCCGATATATTTAAATTCGATTCCGACATTGAGCGGTTCATTTTATTTTGACGCAGGTAGGTTAATAACAACAGCACGAGCAAGCGCCGGTACAATACAGTTATTATAATAACTTAGTAAGTAGGTATTCACTGAGGCTAGGTTTCGTAGCACAGATATGATCGTAGCTCCGTAGATCTGTCGTAGTTCGTAGCCACAGTACCGGTTAGTGAGCTGCGGTAATAGAAGTGTAAATTCGTCTATGCGAATTAACGCGTTGCTAGCCGAATGCGCAGCGCACGGATCTCACATTCACCAAACTTCACACTCACGAGCACAAGATGAAATCCAAAGTGTAAACAAAAAACCACTACTTCAAATCTATTACTGCTATTTAGTTATTTAAAATTATTACGGGCCGTCCTGCACACACGACCACTCACAGTGGCGTCCGAGAGGGGAGAGCTTTTTTATTATTTTCACAACCTCTGATTCAGTAAACTTCAATCTAGTCAAACAGCCATTTCCAGGGACAGGCGACTCAGGAGAATCAGTGCAATCAGGAGAGTACATTGACGAAAAATGTCGAGCAAATAAGTTTACAATATCTGGTCCAGGTTCAGCCACTGTATCACCCGTTATCACGTGTTTCGTGGTTATCTGAAACTCAACCTGTTAGGGGGTAAATAGGGTAAAAAAAAGCCCAATATCGATATGGGTGTCGTTATCGAGGTTTTATGGGATGTTGATTACGATAATGGCATTTATTTTTAAGTGGTAGACATTATTCAACACGTAAAGGGTCAAATGGGTTTAAAATTTGTATGGAAAAAATATAAAATAGACATTACGATTTAAAACTTCCTAGGAAAACTTCTATAAACAAATGACCAAACGTGTATTTCGTAAATTTCTAAAAAACAACTCGATATGGATGTCGTTATTGAGATTTTATGAGATGTTAATTGCAAAAATGGCATTTATTTTTAAGTCCAACATTGTGGCTATGTTTCAACTCCTGAAGGGGTAAAATGGGATTCATGTTTTTATGAAAAAATAATATTAAATAGACATTTTGACATGAAACTTCGCAGGAGTACTTTAAAAAACTAACAACTTTTAAAAGCACACCGTATTTTGTGATCTTCCGATAACTAATCCCTAAGGGGTAAATGGGGTAAATAAACCCAAAGAATAGAAAAGAATAAAATATCATTTATTTGCATTTGATAAGGGTTTCACTGTAGGTCTTTAAAAGATCTGCCTATTCAACCATTAAGAATAGCATGCAACAATTTATTTAAATTAAATTAACAAGTAAGTACTTATACTTTTTTTTCATAAATCGATATGGATGTCGTAATTGAGGTTTCATGGGATGTTGATAACGAAAACGGTATTATTTTGAAGTCCAACACGGTGGGCATGATTCAACCTCTAAAGGAGTGAGATGGGGCTTATTTTGTATGGATCTTTTTATTAAAAGATACCTATTTCGACTTGAAACTTTTTAAGAGTACTTTTAAAAACGAAGCAAAAACACGTATTTCGTGATTTTCCGAAAATGTTTAGGTTTATTTATCCACTAACTCCCAACCCCTTGGGGATTAGTGAGTAAATAAAGGGGTAAATGGGATTCATATTTTGCTTGGAAAAATAATATTCAGTAGACATTTCGACTTGAAACTTCCTATGAGTACTTTTAAAAACAAATAAGCAAACAAATCGATATGGATGTCGTTATTGAGGTTTTATGGGATATTTATTACGAAAACGGCATTAATTTTAAAATCCAACATGTTAGACATTATTCAACCCCTAAAGAAATGAAAAGAGGGTTCAAACTTTGTATAAAAAAATATAAAAAGACAATCCGACTTGAAACTTCATAAGAGTACTAATGCAAACAAAAATAAGTAAAAACATATTTCGTGATTTCTGAAAATCAACCCTTTAGGGGTAAATGGGATAAAAAGCCGAATATCGATATAGATGTCGCTATCGAGGTTTTACGGGATTTTGATTGCGAAAATGGCATTTGTTTTGAAGTCCAACATGGTGGAAATTATATCGTACTAATATTATAAATGTAAAAGTAACCGGATATGGATATCCTGCTTACATTATAAATGTGAAAAACTCAATTACTTAAAGACGGCTGAACGAATTTGTAATAGCACACATATAGTTTTACTTTTTACCCCTTTCAAGTCGCGGGCAAATGCTAGTAATAAGATAATTATTTTAATAAAAAAATACTAGAAAAAATCAACTCACCCGTAGCAGCTCAGACGGGACTTGAACCCGCACCCTTGGGATTCCAGTCCAATGCACCAATTATGCTACCGGGTCACCGGGCGAAATTTTCTAGTCCTTACTTTTTATTTACAGGAGTGTACATGTGTTTAGGGTTCACGTATGTTTGTGGGTATGTGAGTTTATTTATTCCACCATAACTTCTAAATGCCTTAACTGATTTGGATGTATGGGGTATCGTTACAATTTATACATCATGTCGAGTGTCACTGGCTATATTTTTTTGAAAAAAATTAATATGGCGACTGTACACTGTCACTTTCAAATGTGAAAAAAATATTTTTTCTTCTGTCATTACAATATGGGCATCAAATGAAAGGCCTTGATGAGCACATTCTAAAACTATATAATTTGTCACTAAAATGTGTAAAATAAAAATAAATAAATTAAAAAAATATTAAAAACACGACTGCCCTGCCAAAAACGAACTAAAAAGTTAAATAACAAGTGTTATTGCAGTCGGGGGACCTCTTTGATCAAAAATTGATCCATAAAACGGTCCCCCGACTGCAATGACACTTGTCATTTAACTTTTTAGTTCGTTTTTGGCAGGGCAGTCGTGTTTTTAATGTTTTTTAATTTATTTATTTTTACGTTCATGCTGTAAGCCAGCGTTATTTCATCAATGTGAAGAATTAATTCAACATTCGAATGCAACACCTTTACAGATGTCAGACAATCGATTAAGATGAAACAGCTATATAATAATGCGTCTTTAACCAGTACCTATAGGTAGGTATCTAAAGTTTTTCTTATGTTAATTTATCTGATCCAAGCTTTCAACGTTAAAGGTAATAGGTACTAGAATTTTAATACCATATTAACTTTTCCATCAACCGAAAATCAGGGATTCTGTAAGGGTTCTTCCGTTTTTTGTCGTGGTATTTTTTTTTATGTATGGACTGTCTGCGCGTTTGACCTCACTTTCACCTGATGGGAAGTGACAAGGAGGACTAAGATGGAGCACGCACAGTCAGTAAATGCCTATTTACTCTGGCTTTAAAGACGCCCAAGTTATATTATTCGGGGAATACAGACGCAGGGAGGTCATTCCACATCTTAGCTGTTCGAATTAAAAAGTTGGAACTGAAGCGTTTCGTGCGGGTATGTGGAATGTCTACAACATAGGGATGGTAAGCTGCCCTGCGCCTGGTAGTCCGAAGATGAAACGGGGAAGGAGGTATGAGGTTGTGTAACTCCTGAGCACACTCCCCGAAATGTAACCTATAGAAGACCGATAGGCAGGCTACCCTTCGTCGGTGCTCTAAACTTTGAAGCCTTCGGTGGACCAGATCATCGTCACCAATCAGCCTCTTTGCTCGACGCTCGATAGAGTCCAAACCGTAAACGCTTTTTGAGTTAAACATCTTTTCGTAATTGTTTCCCGTAAACACAAAAACAAACGCTCTAAAACACTCCCTATTGAGTAACATCGTCAGTAAATCATGTATTGTTGAATCATCGCTCGATTGTATTGGCTCAGGTTGAATGCGCCGGCGTGTCGGTGGCATGCCATTGTGCCACCAAGTTGCTCTATTAATCACGAGCCCGGACGTAGTTAGGAAGTTTACAGATTGGGCGACAACCCTGGGTCGATAACCTTATATGGTGGTAGACATATACGCCCTTTCCAATTTATGTTGTACAGCAAATGAATACTTGTATTTTTTACCCCTTTCTTCGCGGTTTAGCAGAAAGTCGCCGTTGTATAACTATATATTGGATATACAATTGTAATAATGGGGCATTTACATGGGTCAATTTTCCAGATGACTTGCTAGTCGATTTTAGTCGTCTAGCTCTTATTATCGACAATCGCATATGAAATCAAATCGCCACCTCATTTTCACCTGATTTTACAAGCGGTTGTCAATGAAAAGGGCTCGTAGACTAAAATTGACCAGCAAGTCACCTGGAAAATCGACCCATATAAATACCAGAATTACTAACACATATATTATACACACGTAATACATAGTTACACACATTTAAGTATAAAAAAAACTTAATAATTAAGATAGCTGTGAAAACACCTCAATTAGGTACGTTTTTTAACTATCTCGAATAACATCGAAATGTTTACTAATATTTATTATTATTAAAATGTAAAAACGATTTTGTTATTTTTAACACTAATTCATGTGAAATAAAGTTAATTAACTACACTACTGACCGCTAATAGATTTCAATCAAAAGAAAACACAATTTCTAAGAAAAGTCATTCACAAGGTAAGTGCCGTAAGTACCTTATCTATCTTCGAACCACCGCTTTCTTTGTATTCCGCCGCATTGCGAGACTCCACATTTTAAAGTGAAAAGGTCCTTTGTGGAGGAAACGAGCGCATTCAACGAGTACCTTCATTATGCTAAATTAAATTCGGCTCTTTTTGTCACTTTAATTTCGAAGGTATCATGTCCAAATTGAGGACGGCTTGTTCTGAATTTTGGACGATAAATACTTCTCAAAAGAAAATAGGGGCCACTTTATGAGTTTCCATATAAAAGAGCTAAGTTCTGAAAGGTATTTTTATGATAAATTCAATCTGATTTTATTTGAATTGTTCGTAAGTTGTAATGGGCAACTTGCCTATTCACTATTGAGTTTTCAACACACTTGCTCGTAAAGTGAGCCCTAATACATCGCTTTTAGGGCCATAAACCGAACTATAACAAACGCGTGCAATAATATATAAAACACTAGTTGGTTATAGAATTATCCCTACAAGGTTAAATAGGTACCTTACTGCAAGTTCGATGCGAGTAAACAGAGCATTTTCAATTTAGCCGGGTAATACAGTTACTTTTTTAGTAACAACAAAGAGGTTTTATGCCGTTGAAAATTCATTTGCATTTTTGGAATAAATAAATGTGTAGATCCTTAATTAAGTCAAACAAATATTTATTATTATCAAATTATTCCTAATTTACAATATTTTGTTATAAAATATTAAAATATTAGCATTTTATCACCTAAATTTATAATTTTGAAGTAGGCTGTATGCTCACTAACCCCTTTGTTCGCTAATATTCTTGCATTGGTCGTGTGAAAAAAACAAAAAAAAAAACCTGCGCGCCTTTTCTCATCATGATTATCATTTTGTTTTTGTAGTATTTGTTGCTGTGTGGTAAATTACTTTGTTTTTTCCTCGCAAATGTGTTGAAAAACGTCGTATGAAACTCGTAAGCTCTTACTTATTGCACACTCGGCTGAGTTACGCCCTCGCCTGCGGCTCGGGCTGCAACCCACAGCCTTGTGTGCAATAAGCAACCTAAGCTAACTTGTATCATAATGTACTATTACTGCATAATGTCTCCTATTCGCCGTGTCTGCTGGGATACCCTGGACGGCCAAAAGCACAAATGTATCTATCCTAAGGCTGCATTCAAACGATAACACACGACCCGAACTCAACTAAAACTCGACTCAAACTCACCTCAACCGCAGCCCACCGTGAAATACATTGCTTACAATTTTGAGTCTTATGACACATTAATAAGCTCCTGTGTAATGTTCAGGTGAGTTTGAGGTGAGTTCGGGTTGAGTTTGAGTTGAGTTTGAGTTGAGTTTGAGTTGAGTTTGAGTTGAGTTTGAGTTGAGTTTGAGTTGAGTTTGAGTTGAGTTTGAGTTGAATTTGAGTTGAGTTTGAGTTGAGTTTGAGTTGAGTTTGAGTTGAGTTTGAGTTGAGTTTGAGTTGAGTTTGGTTGTGTTCGGGTTGAATTTGAGTTGTGTTCGGGTTGAGCGCGGGGCGTGTGCAGTTGCATCGACAAAATATAACGGAGCTTATTAATGTGTCATAAAACTCAAAATTGTAAACGCTGTATTCCAAAGAGTGGGCTCCAGTTGAGTTCAGTTCGAGTTGAGTTTGAGTTGAGTTCGGGTTGAGGTCGGATCGTGCGTTATCGTCTGAACGCAGCCTAACACAATTAAATGTCAAAACCCGGCTGTCCACTATCTGCTTACATCGCGTACTCTCATACTTTGGCCACATAATGTGAAGAGGAGATGAGAGTCTCCAAAAGCTGGTCGTGGTTGGTGGAATAGAAGGCAAGAGGGCCCGAGATCGTTCGCCAACCAGATGGTCTTGACCAAGTAAGAGTAGCAACCTCTTCAATCAAATTCCATCAAGCAGTGAGAGCAACAATGGACCAAGACCGATGGAGGCAAATCGTAAAAGCAGCCGGTGATCACGATCCTCAGTTATGTGGGAACGATTGAGGCTTGCGGAAACATTTGTCTTTGTCTTTTTCTTTTGGTACGTGTAAAGAGTAATGAAAATAACTTCACTTATGCACTTTTTCTATGTTTTTCGTTGTTTTTTCATCATTATCTTTATCGCAATTATCTTTCTGGAATAAAAGTTATAGGAGCTACTTCACAGTACGTCTAAGTGTATTATGATGTAGAATTCAATACGTTTCCGTTATTATTTACGCCAAAAATATGAACCTATGCAAGCGATTTTGATGATATTCAGATTTTTCTTTGCAGTCATCTGATTCTGTGAGGTTTATATGCAATTTCATACATAAAGCTACTAGAGAATCTCTCTTTAGCTCGACACTATGTTTTTGTAGCTACAACTTTACGTTTTCTGTATAAAAATATGACTCCCACAAACCATGTTTTCTTAGAATTGACCCTTAACACAGAAATATGAAACAGCAGATATTTTTTTTCGTGATTTCGGAGTTGGTCCCTTAGTAAAAGTTGTTCAGTTTAATGGTCCCTGTCTACCATATTTGGCTTTATAAGGCTATTTCCAAACATCCTGTAGAAAACCTATGATAAAAAATACGTCTATGATTACACAATAGCGGATAAGTAATTTTGTTATCCCCGCCAATTGGTAATGCGCAGGAACCTTGTCACATTAACATCCACGTTGACGTGATCCGCAACTGAAACAAGAAAATTTTTATAGTTAATCTCATATTTATTTTTCTCTTACCCAAGGTTGCCTGGAAGAGATTGCTATTTAGCAATAAGGCCGCCTTTTGTATGTTTTCTTTTTTTCATTTTTGTTTCTTTCTGTTTTTGTTCTTGTCGTGTGTAATAAAGCTATTATTATTATTAATTATTGAATTATTATTTTCAATAGAATAGGGTCTAGGTATATAAAAAATTTTGCAATTGTTTTTCATTTTTGAGATTAAAAACATGGCCGCCAGACGCATTACCAATTGGCGGGGATTATACTCATATCTTATTGGTAAGTATTGGCTTTCGCTAGAGCTAAAAGGTAAATTACTTTTTAGGGTTCCGTACCCAAAGGGTAAAAACGGGACCCTATTACTAAGCCTCCGCTGTCCGTCTGTCTGTCTGTCTGTCACCAGGCTGTATCTCATGAACCGTGATAGCTAGACAGCTGAAATTTTCACAGATGATGTATTTCTGTTGCCGCTACAACAACAAATACTAAAAACAGAATAAAATAAATATTTAAGGGGGGCTCCCATACAACAAACGTGTTTTTTTTGCCGTTTTTTGCTCGATTTTAATAACGACAACAGGTAGACAATTGAAATTTTCACAGATGATGTATTTCTGATGCTTCTTTAATAATAAATACTAAAATTAGAATAAAATAAATATTTAAGGGGGGCTCCCATACAACTAACGTGATTTTTTTGCCGTTTTTTGGTACGGAACCCTTCGTGCGCGAGTCCGACTCGCACTTGGCCAGTTTTTTTTATATTTTCGTTGACAAAACTCTAGCAACTCAAAAATCATTCTTAATGAGTTAAAAGTAGACAAGCTTCTTATACAAGTAGTAGTTCATTTTACAAACTTTAAAAAAGTTCAAGCCACAGTTATTGTAATGATCGTCATAACAATACCTCAACATTTGCAGTCTGAATTGAAGAGGTTCCTTTTCGCGAATAGTTTCTTTAAAGAAATATACAATTTAATTATTTCTCCTCTGAGAGGGAAAGAGGATTTACATTGTCTGTTTCGAGTACTTTGTCGGTTAATTATTTTTAATTGCCATCTGTACTTTTGCAAGTTTAATTAAAGTGAATAGTGCTGTAAAACTTTTAATGATTTGCAATGAGAGTATTATCTTTGAAGAATACCTAGCTTAGTAATGATATTGATTTAATTTTAGATTATTGCATTCACAATGCTACATAAATGTCATGTTAAATAAGCGCTATCGCACACGGGCAACTTAGTCGCCCAGCAACTGTTTTGTCTCTCACATGGTTTGTATGAAAAGTTGCCAACGACCGTGTCGCTTCGTGTGCGCGCTTCCATTTAAACCCTTGGACTTGATGTGAGAGACAAAACAGTTGCACGGCGACTAAGTTGCCTGTGTGCGATAGCGCTAAGCGCCATCGCACACGGGGGACTTTTGTCTCCGCAACTATTTTGTCTCTCACATGGTTTGTATGAAAAGTTGCAGACGACCGCGTCGCTTCGTGTGCGCGCTTCCATATAAACCCTTGGACTTGAGACAGAGACAAAACAGTTGCAGGGCGACTAAGTTGCCCGTGTGCGATAGCGCTAACAGTTCAACTTAGATTTTTTTTTAGACTAGAATCTTAGTGTTGTATGCGTGATAATGATAAAATAAAGAAAAAACTCGACGATAAAAAATATTTACTGAGTCTATTTCAGTAAAATTAATTTCATAATAACGAAGCCATCGATCTCAGAAAAAATTTTACTCCGTCAACCACTAAAAATCTCAACGCGCAGACTGCCTGAATAATACAGGAGAGCCGGGAGGTAAACAGTCAATGATAATTCTCTGGGAGGCATAAAGGCAGGCACTAAATCCAGTACATTTTAGTGAATATTTTATGTACGAGACGCGATGTACGCTACGCCGCCGTTGTAAATTACGGACTAGTGATGGGACAGCGATATCGATGATAAAAGTAAATATGACAGAACATAGATTATAATGTCAGTAGAAATTTTAATGTCAGAATAGTTTAAGAACGTAAGAATACGTTTGTAATAATTATAGTTGTAGTCAACAACTAACATAACCATATAATTATAACGTACTTACATAAGTTTTTAATGCCATAACATTTCAAAACGCTCATCCGCTAATTTTTGAAGCACTCATTGCGGAACTTGACAGACTGATCGTACTCGATCACGTTTGTTAAGCAACAATCGGTCCAGCCAGGTGCCGGATGGGTGACCGTTAAAGTGACATTACAACTGAGCGCTTCCCGCTTCCGTGCTTCGGAGGGTACGTTAAACTGTCGGTCCCGGCTGTTGTCATCTGATAACAGTCGTTAAGCCAAGTTAGAGGCCTTACAGGCGGCTTCATTAACTCTAACACCAGAGGTGGCCACTAATCCTCATTCAATAAGAAGAAGAAGAACATTTCAAACATTACAAACATCGTCTGCTACATCGTTTTAACCAGCGCTAACATGAAACTTTAAATTTTACGAGACGGAATACTCTGATGCGAAGGCGTAAAGTTATTATGAATCCTATTTAATTCTGTAACTAAGCGTATTTTAAAAGTTCAATATAACTTGTAGGTAATCGTTTTCAATCTCCAACTGTTTTAATAACAGTACAACATATCTCTCACTTCAGACACACCTCTATATTTACTTACCCCTTTTATTTTATGTAAGCAAAGTCAGAAAAACCACTACTTATGCGTATATAAATTTCTCAAGACACACCTTTTGTCATACACGCCACAACACTGTCATCTGCAGACTTCAGTTTTATTACACAGATGACTTATTCAGACCACTTTCATCTTAGCCGCATCTGTTCGCATATTATATGAGAAAATAATTAAACAGTAGATAACATCGATATTAAGATTATAGATATGAATTATAAATGAGGTTGTCATAATTGTGACAACCTTAATGCTAATATCGATATTTAATATAAGGTCTTTAGTAAATCGTATGGTATTCAAGTAATTTCGGTTGATGCACATACTTGATTATTTAAGTATCTTAAAAACTAATTACCATTTGGATAATTATTAATACATTCTAATGATGGTTTTAGAAACGTAAGTTACTTTTGATTTCTCGCTAGTTTAACAATCACATACAAAATCTAAGACCGCCTCTGTGGTCTAGTGGTTCACCCACCCGTGTAAGACGCAGGGGTCCCGGGTTCGATTCCTAGGGGGGCTTTAATTTGTACTCGGTTTGGTTGGTGGTTGGGCGTTTTTTAAGTCCGTCTGGCTAGCTACCACCATCTTACCTAAGTATGACGCCATAACAACAATTAAAAAAAAATGTGTTCCGGCAGTTAGAGGTAAGATAGCCAGTTCCTCAGTTATGAGGATTCCGGGAGTAGTGCGCTTCCACCTTCGGCCTTATCATCACTTAACATCAGGTGAGATGAAGGTTGCACTATCCCGTTGTGCATAAAATAAAAGAGAGAATAATTATTGTCGGTGACCCATCCGAGACCACTGATCTTACCACATCGCCTGTATTTTACGATCACAACTTCAATTTACCTAATTGATAATATCAGTCATCGATAAGTAATTAGCCAGCCCTCGGCCAGGGCGGTCGTAAAACTGCGAGTGCTGGCCATGAATTACTGAAGTGGGGCATTTCGGAATTATGACGTCATCACACTGTGCCCCGGCGCTGACTAAAATAATAACACAGAAAGCAATGTTACAATGCTATCATTTTTTATTGTAGGAGTTCGATTATGCAATTGAAAGGGGTTTTATAACCTAACCATGAGACGTAGCTTCAAATTACGATTTGATGGGTTATTTTTTTTATGGTTGTATGTAATCAAAATATTTTCGTATATTTTTTGTAAAACAATCTATTATAAGGTAAATTTTTAAACCATGTTAGAAGAACCAAAATTAATTTAAAATATCGAATGTGAGTAACAGTAAATTTGTTTCCATACAAAGAGTACAAAAATAATCAACTGTAAGAATTTATTCTTTGTTTTGAGTTAACAAAAAATAACGTTGAATCAAATATGGATTCAAATTGCAACAGATTTTAATATTTTCGATTCTAGTGTAACAATCGACCGACAAAGTCTTGAAGCATTACCACAGATTCGATTTAAGCTTTCGTTGTTGTCATAAACAATATGGTTGTCGTAAACTTGCGATGTGATGATCAATCGATCTAACAAGGGTTCGATGACACAAGCCTCGACAAAATAGACCACCAAGATATCAGTTTAATCATAACTGTGTTTTTAAACATTACGTAACGTTTGAAATGTTGTCTTTATAATGTTGTATTTAAAAAAATGACGCAAAATTAAATCGAAGATAATTAATTTAATCGTTGGCGCAGCAGGTAATAAAGGTATTCACATGTGATTGGGGTCGATAAGCCGTTTTCGCAAGGGTAGGTAATTGGATGGGTGACCTAAATTGAATTATCTAGATATCGTCGTACTTCAGAAATCACCGATGCATTTTCACTTTTTAGGCCAGCGTGTTGGGTTATGGCCCATCTTCTTATCTTCTTTTTGTCAACTAAAATAAGTTTCGGTCAAAATAATTTTTGGTACCTACAAACTTTTATTGCCGACTGCACTTTTGTCCGCCATATGGATTTAGAGTTACGTCACTTTGTTTTTTGAGTTATTCTCAGCAAATGATACCCATATTGTAGAATAACCTGTTCGCCACTTTGGGTGTTCCGCCATCTTGAATTTAGAATGACGTCACACAACTAACCATGCATTTTATTGTCATCCAAACATTTAGTTATATACAAAACTTCAGCTCAATCGGTTGAAGATATCTGCTTCAAAATTGCCTTGCAAAATACCTTACATACAAATAGGTACATTGCAAGTTAATTGAAAGCTTGTAAAATACTCATCATTATCAGTGTTCTTATGATGATGATGATGATGCTGATGATGATTATGGTTTTTTTATTTATGTGATCTAATTGTTGTATTATATTGGGGACTAAAACCTCCTTTAGGGCATCATAAAACTTCGAGCTTCAGCTATGAATAATAGAAGCGAGGCTATTTCGAATTTATGGCGCCATCACGCGACGAGAAGTTAGCAAATAAAAACATGCCTTATACTAAGGGACGAATAGACCGTGGCGAGGCACTTGTATTATTTACACTGAAGGTCTCGTGACCCTGACCTGGGAGGTCATGAGTTTTAATCTCGCTTGGGACAGATCTTAAAATAATCAAAAAATACTTAATTTTTAAGGCACTATATAACGGGAATTAATTAATTGGGTGACTGGAATAATTAAAAGCGACTGTTAATGGGATACTTAAATACTAAACCGGGCAGCAATTTAGTTTTTGGGCGACAAAATAACTAAACGGGCGACAAACAGTGGATTACAAAAATACTTTAAACAGGCGACTAAATGTGGGTGACAATCTAAATGGGTGACTAAAATACTGAGTGGGCAACTATTATACCTAGTAGGTAATTATATATCAGATTTAAGCTACCCGACATGGTATTTTAACACGTTTTTATTAGGTTGCTTTCTTGTTTGCTTGTTTGTTTGTTTTTTGTCATCTCGATTAGGATAATAGTCTCCTTTTTTGTAAATAAAATATATGCCAAATTTTAAATGTTATGTGTGCCCTAAGGTTGTCGCCCAAATAGTAATTTGTTCGCCCGTTCTGAATAACTAGTTACTCAATTTGTATTTTAAAGTCACCCATTTTCAATATCTGTAGTTGCCCTCGCTCTGACGCCCACTTAGTATTTCAGTACGCTGTATTCAGTATTTTTAAAACCCAAAATGGGAATTTATTATTACCCGATTAAATACTACCCCTATATCCTTACTAATATTATAAATGCGAAAGTCCGTTTGTTTGTTTATTTGTTTGTTTGTTTGTTACACCTTCACGTCTTAACTAGTGAACCGATCATCATGAAATTTTACATACACGTTGTCAGGGGTACAGAGAAGGACATAGGATACTTTTCATCCCGAAAAAAAGTATTATTCCCGAGGGATAGCAAAAAAACTTTCCGCGCAGACGAAGTCGCGGGCGGCAGCTAGTAACCAATATAGGTAGATCTTTCTTCGAGTTCTTTACTCAATTTTGAATACCAGTGTTCTGGAATCTGCGCAATTTACAAACAATAAAATAACGATCCAAAAACCATTTCATTGTGGAGGGGGCTATTGAACCGAAGTTGAAGAGGGCTTATTTAAATTATATTTTCTAATAATTAAAATAACTTTGTAATAAACTCATTACACACTCTTTACTAAAATAACATGCTTTTCGTTTGTAAAACCAAAGATATTTTTATAACAAATTTACCATATTAAATTAAAAAGCTAACACAATTTTATAACAAAATACCGAATTAAGATTCTTCCACCATAACTTCATTTAGTTAAGTTGAAATTTAAATTAATTCAAATCTGGCATCTTAACGAAGTAATATCGAAGCAAGTTGCCAAAGGCTTAGAGAATCTAAATACCAAATTATACTTAGCAGCCAGGTGTCAATGCGACGGACTGGATTAAAATGCTTTTGAAGGTTGCAGCCATGTAGCTATATAGTGCTACCAGGATTAAGTTATCGTCCTAATAGAATACATCGCGCGAGTAAGCGACGCGACCATCGCGTATTCGCGCGATGACTAGAAATGTGTGTCTCAACCAGGGATTGAAATACCGTTAAAAAAATAACGATATAAAAAAATTACGTTAAAAATACCGTTAAAACATTTTATCGGTAAATTTACCGGTAAAAATAACATTAAAAATATTTTACCGGTAAAATTAACGTTAAAAAATTAATTTTATTAATTGGAATACCGTTAATTTTAAAGTAACGGTAAAAAAAGGAAGAATTAACGTTAAAATTAACGTTATTTCAGTAAATAACGTTAAATTTAACGTTATTTCTCAAATTAACGTTAAAATTAACGTTATTTATTGACATAACGTTAATGTTAAAATTAACGGTTAAAAAGTTAGAAATAACGTTATATTCAAAAATAACGTTAACATTCCCTGGTCTCAACACAACGCGAACGTTCATCACGCGAATTTAACGACGCGACCATAGCGTACCGATGACGTGACGCGATTATCGCGCGAATGTCAATTAGGACACCTGGGGGTCAAGTCTGCTAATGTTTTCGTCAAAATCGTAGTTCAATGGTGTTCCAATGGTAATGCTTTGTGACACAGTTCTTGTTTCTTAAACCCAAAATCAAGGCACAATATGTTTCCGTTTTGGATTTAAGAAACACAATGTCTTTCAGTTTTGGGTTTAAGAAACGAGAACTGTGTCAAAAAACATTACCATTCAAACACCATTGAACTACGATTTTGACGAAAACATTAGCAGACTTGACCCCCTGTTCGACACCAGTATGTTTGATCGCGGATCCATACGACTGAAATTCGCGCGAACTTGTGATGATCGCGTAGTTGCTTTTTAGCCCTTGCACACTAGCATTGTTGTGATATGGGCCCGAAACAATGCATTATTATGAGTTTACAGCCTCTTGTCTTGTCAGCGTATGCTATAATGACAATAAATGTCACATTGAATGCCACGCGGCAACTGTGCATCAGACGCGCGTTCGGTGTGACATATAGGTACTATAGCATTTCATAAAATACAATGACGTTTGCCGTGACGCTACGTAAAGGCTGGTTTACATTATCTTAGTCTTTAGTAGAGTGCTTTAGGAGAGTAGAAGTTCATTACGTGGTGTGTTTGACGTTCTTTTAAAATCGACGAACATGCCAAGCAATGTATTTCTACTCGCTACTCGACTCGGTCGTCTACTTGACTAATGTAAACCAGGCCTAACGCAACGCAACGTGCTGTTCTGCAACTCACACACATTCGCATTAACCCAGGCTTTATACTGCCTTGTTAATAAAATAATGATAAGTTTCCACCTACTTGTAAATTTATACCAAAAAATTTAGGAATCGTCAAAAGTAAAGAGTAATAATTACTAAGCAATATTTTTGATTAAACTAGGTGTAAACTTATTCTTCGTTAATTAATGAGGGAAATAGTGTTAAAACAGCAAATTATCGTCTACATAGCGCTAGCCACTATCAGAGAGAAGCAACAAAGACGTCAAACGATGCATTTCATGATTACTGGTCGATTCATCAACAGTCGATAATAGTCGCTCGAAAATCGCGAGTGTGACAGACGTTCAGCCACGAATAAAGTATACTAATAACAGAGTTGTTGAGTCATTAGTACACACGACGGCACTACAAAAACAACTTTTATTACGTAGGGCATAAAGCCGTTCTCAAGGTCAACATAAATGGTTACATTACATCCGATATCCCGTCGCCTGTACCAGAATATTTCTTCCATAATATTGATCTGCAAAATCAAATTCCTATTCACCCCTCAAAGCTACAGTCAAAGTATTTATATGCAAAGAACTGCAAAATTTTAGTTTGATGCTATCACAATTCGTATTATCGAAATACTACTTTACTATCGCTACGGTATTAAATTATTGATTTCGTAGTCCGATGCTACGGTTGCTACGCCGTAGCAATGATGTTCTTAAGTATCAGACTTTTCGTATGTTTTTGAAACTTTCCTATGATGAGGTCATCAAGGCGTTTCACAAGTAGGTTTGGCAATTGGCCTCTTGGCCTCTTGGCCTAACGCTTCTAACAGACATCACCTCCTTAATAGGCCCACAAAGTACGAATGTTACACGCTCGTACAAATGTGGAGAAGACCAGTTAAAAGTCAGACGGTATGACTTGTGGGCAAATTATATTAAATTAATTCAAGGGAAGTGACTTGAAGAACTCGGAGGCGCAGTGGTTTAGCGCCTGGCCCTACGATTGCAGAAGTTAAGCAACTTTCGCAAGGGTCGATCATGAGATGGGTGATCAAACGTTTATTACGAGTTTCTCCGTGCTTCGGAAGGCACGTTAAGACGTCGGTCCCGGCTGCATTTGCAGTCGTTAACACCCACCAACCCGCATTGGGCCCGCGTGGTGGGTTATGGCCCACCCTCCTTATCCACCCATAACGAAGGCCTGTGCCCCAGCAGTGGGGACATTAAAAAAGGGCTGATGTCGAAGTTACTTATTTTTTCCCATACTAAAGTTAACCTTTAAATATGAAAAAAAAAACTTTTTTATGTGCTTTTCTTACCTTTTAATGCTTAGTTAGATATGAGTCAATATCAATGCTCATAGCTTCATTTTTGAAAGCTTGTTACTTTTAAATTATTTATTTCTGTATGTAATTTATAAATTATGCCATAAGCTCTACAAAGAAAATAAAAATAAAATATTGTATAAATGCATGAAACTATGTCCTTGAGGCTAATGACTAGCACTGTCACAGAACGTTGTAAAAAAAAATACAAAAATTTTCACGTCTGTAAAAAAAGGGTTATAAGAAAATCCTTCTTAAATAGCGATCAAAAATCTATTTTACTATAACGTTCTTGGAAAATGAGTTTCTAAGAATTCAACTTGCAAAAGGCTACGCTGCAACAACTTGCAAAGGTTGCATCGCTGCAACCTTTTGCAAGTTGAATTCTTCAAATTTTGCATACTGGTCCGAGTATGAACTGTCCCGGAAGGTCGTCCATTAAAAACCGCGAATGAGGGTAATGCTGTTTCCTACGTGGATCCGGCGACGATGCGGCGCCTGAACGAACATACACTAACCGTGATGTGCAGAAGCGACAAAGTCGTAATGAAGTGCCTACTTTATAAAATTCTCTGAGAGAGATTTTCTTTGTTTTTAGTGTAGTAATTGGATTTATAATAACTTCTTCGTCATGCTCGTTATAGACTGTTTATTCATATCTGGATTTTTTAAGGTTATTTTGTGCATGGATAAAGAAATATTCAATTAACCGAATTATTATTTTGCTGTCAGATTTGTTGAGCAACGACTTGACATTGAAATAAAACTTGAGTTAGAATAAAAATTGTCAAAAATTACAAAAAAAATTATCAAGACCCTTTTGGGTCTTGATTCTATTATGCAAAATCCGAGGAAAATTAAGAATGAATATAAAGACGTGTTTTTTCAGTTAACTATGTAAGTAGTTACATATGTCCTTACAGGGCTCATGTGTATGCACCAAAATAATTTTAGGATCCTTATTGTACCACATGAAATGCAATAAATATATAAATGGGTGTTTGTAGTTCCACAGTTGTTTCTGATTTTCATAATACAATTGCTTTATAGCTACTTACATTGGAATCAGTGCAATGTTTGTGATGATGTTTATTTATTAAAATAAATCATTAATCAATGTGATACATAGTAAAAAAACACCATTTTATTTTGATTTAATGTTTTAAAAGCTAGCAAATTTCCCTTCTGCTGTGCATAATCTAATCTACATTCTCGTCTAGGCTGAATACGGAATAAGGGAGTTTTGTAAGAAATTTATCACAATATGACCGCACTAGGCCTCGACTAATAGCGCTTAGCAGTGAAGAAATAAGGTTGAATTTGCTTTGAATCTTGTGAATTATTATGTGGTGTGTTTATTACGATGGGCGGAATAAGTGGGTGTACAGATGTAATGTGCGATGTTGTTGTGATTTATTGCTAATGTGTATGGGAATATTTAGATGGGTTTATTTTGAAAATGTTTTCATGTAATTGTATGAAGACATTACAGATTTTTTGGTAATAGTTTTGTTGGCGTCATATAAAAATCCAAATAAAATTAAACTGCTTTCATTCTAAAAGTTAATTCTAATTGTATTTTACACACTGACATGAAAAATTTTTTTTTATTTAACTGGACTGGCTGC
The DNA here is from genome assembly GCA_943789525.1 of Agriphila geniculea. Lineage (NCBI taxonomy): Eukaryota > Metazoa > Arthropoda > Insecta > Lepidoptera > Crambidae > Agriphila > Agriphila geniculea. The sequence continues at coordinate 1,877,678 of OX038894.1, read as the reverse complement.
CTGTATGATTTGGCAGCTAAAATTTTGTGCCTATTCACTGACCTGCATATATTTACACTGGACAGTCTTATGTCAAACTGTTGCTCACGCTCACGCTATGCTCACGCTACGTCCTACAGCGCCAAAATGGCGGAAATCAAATAGGCACAAAAACAGTTTGACATAAGCCTGTCCAGTGTAAATATATGCAGGTCAGTGATTTTACATTTATAAATAGAAAATTTCAGGAAAAACAAGACTTATTAATGCCATAAAAACAAGTTACTAACTTAAGCTAACTGCAATTCGGCAAGAAATATCAGTTCGAACTGTGTCTAACGGCGAAGAGTAATTGGCAAAGACGAAAAAATATGTGTGCCAAGCACTTATCAATTGAGAATTAATGGGAGACGTTTATACCATACGATTTAGTTCAACATGCGAACATAAATATTCAAAAAAGCTTTTAAAAAAGCAAAACCTCCTTCAAAAACCTTAAAAAATAGTTCTTTAAAAAGCAATAAATAATTTTCAAATAGATTAATTAAAACACGTCTATTGAAGTCTGCTGGGGCTGGAAGTATTTTTTTTTTTACTTATTGTATTGTTTATATTCTAATCTTCAATAGACGTGTTTTAATTAACCGAGTAACTCAATTTCCAAAGAAGTTCCGTTGGGCCTTTGCGTTTCATCTCTAGTCCAGAACGTCTTTGACAATAGATATGTACTTAGGTACTTAACTTGTTTTCGATAACCTACCAATATTTCAATCACTGTACCGTTCCTATTTGATTTTGAGGAAATTTCTCGTGTATCTTCAAAATCCAAAGTCCAATACCAATAAAATGAATATCATACTTAAGGTGTTCTTTCAAACAAAAAAAGAATTATCTAAATCGGTTCATAAACAAAAAAGTAATTGTTGAAAATCCGTCTGAATTCATATAAATGGTAACATTTAATTCAAGATTACTTGAAAACTACTGAACCTATTTCAAAATTTCAAAAAATGGCACCAATTTGAAAACAAACCTCAATCTTTTACTGATTGTACTTTATAGGTGTGGGGACGTACTTAAATTAAAAGGACATTTTAAACAGTGTAAAACACTGTTTCCATTACAAAAATGAAGACAGGAGACCGTCCATGCCTACACATAAATCGAATCACCGATTTTATAGCACAAACAATTCAAATTAAATCCAGCCAGCAACGGCGGTGGTGATAGCCATCTTGCAGTGCGGAAACATTACGATCTCCATAGTACCTACAGCGGAAAAATAAAATTACTTCATTATAATCGTATGGTGTAAACGTCTTTCGTTAATGTTTCAACGATTGGATGTTACAAGAAACGCACAAATTAGCGACCACCGCGTGTTTCTGCTGCGTCATGACCTATAATGAGTGGTTTTCGAAATTAACTATAATGCTTTATAAGAAAATCTAGAATAAATAGGTACGATAAACCTTTTTAGATTGTACCTTAAAACGCTTATCAAAAGATCACCGTACTCGATTTGGTATAAAGTACTCTAACCTTACCCTAACCCTAACCTTTTGGTAGATTTAAGTGATATTTTTAATACAATTGTGATTAGAGATAATGTCGAATTCCAGATAATATGGCGCAGCGCAGTGCTTGTGAATCGGCCCCCTGAGAAACTGTAACAGTACTATGGGCAACAGCGTCGCTTAACCAGTTTGCAACAAAATTCGTGTGCGCGCGTGTCGCCCCTGCACGAACTAAACGTATGTGACAGCGGGCGCGGCGTGCAAGCGATTTTAACCTTAGCGGTGGTTAAGCGACGCTGTTGCCCATGGTACGTGTCTTCAACAATTTGAAGCCTCAAAGTCCATGTATTTTTTCTATAAAATCCTTCGAATCTCCTCTTTTTAGGGTTCCGTACCAAAATGGTAAAAAAGGAACCCTTATGGTGTGACTCAGTCTGTCTGTCTGTCTGTCTGTCTGCCTGTCTGTCTGTCTGTCTGTCTGTCTGTCTGTCACAGCTGGATATCTCGAGAACTACTAATGGTATCAACTTGAATTTTGGAATAGTTTAAGATGACATTTGCCCAACTATTTTGCAAATAAGAAAGAAATAAAAAAAATAATATTTTTTTTACAACAGGGACTGAAAAGGGGTCTTAAAAATTTGAAGTGAGGTGACTAGGGCGTGTGGGGTATCATATGAAAGAGCGCTGTTTGCACATTTTAAAACATTTTTTTCTTTTTTCTTAGGCCGCATAGTTTTCGACTTATGATGAAAAATGTAAAAAAAAATACCGTTCCCCCCCCTTATCTCCGAAGTTTGCAAAGAGAAAAATCTGAAATAATTCTATGTGATAAGTTTACGTAAAGATTACAGGAAAAATAAAACGAGGTCTCAATATAACACACTTTTTTAGAAATTCAAAAAACAAACAAGAATTCTTTAGTTTCACTACCCGTCAACAGATGGCGGTGACCTAAGAATGCTGACTTGCGAATTAAAATAGTTCCACTATCGGTCAAGAGATGGCGCAACCTAATACTACAGTAATAATTGGTGACTGGTTCTTAAATAAATTACCTACTATTTGCCGTACGAATAAACGAAGAATAAGTTCCTACTTAGTAATAAAACAGTTTGCAATGTGGAGTGGCTGAAACGTTTTTTAGTCACCATAAGCAACTGTGGTTAAGATTTGTAAATTAACTGTCCGCCTGTTCGCCCTTCCACCTGTCTGCCGTTTATCCTACTTTTTTAAAGACTAAAGTAACATATCCAAATATATTTATGATTGTACGGAACCCTCGGTGCGCGAGTCCGACTCGCTCTTGACCGGTTTTTTTTTTATGAGTGGAGTAACGGATACCTAAATACATAGGCAAGTATGCAAACAGCAGCGCATGTTGTAAAACAATTATAAAACCACTAAGTTTAAAATCAAATTAATACGGTCAAATGGAAAAACTCCCTTTTTATGCACAACATGATAGTGTTTAGCCTTCACCTTACCTGATGTTAAGTGACAATAAAGCCGGGTGGAAGTGCACTACACCTGGAGTCCTCGCCACTGAGGAACTGGCAATCTCACCTCTAACTGCCGGAACACAACAATTTTAAAATTTTTGTTATGTTAAGATGGTGATTGTTAAGATACTTTAAGAAACTGTCCCTCTACTCTCGATGGGATTGAGTTCAGGATCGCATAAACGTAAAAAACCGGCCAAGTGCGTGTCGGACCATGCGCAGTAGGGTTCCGTAGGTTCATTATACCATACCATATTTTAATACCGCTATCATTTTTCGTCTGAAAAAATAACTTTGTTTTTCACAGTGTTTGTATGAATGACAAAGTTATATTTGCGGTTTTGGAAAATGTACTATATCTTGAAAACTAATTACTATATCTCGTTCAAACTAATTTTCGTTGAAAGTGTTTATTAAGATCTATAGCTTATATTTTTTTTTGATTTTTCACCCTCTTACTTTAAAAGTTAAAGGGGGGGGACACACATTTTACCACTTTGGCGGCAAATATCTTTCAAATGATTGACTTTGAAAAAAAATAGTTTTAGGAACCTCAATGTCATTTTTGAAGACCTATCTATAGACACCCCACAAGTATTGGTTTGATGAAAAAAAATATTTTCAGTTTCAGTTCCATGTATGGGGAGCCCCCCCTTAATCTCTTTTTTTTAATTTTTGAATAAAAATCGTAAAGCGGTTTACAGAATACACCTACCTGCCAAGTTTCAACTATGTAGTCCTAATACTTTTGGAATAAAGTGGCTGTGACATACGGACGGACAGACAGACAGACAGACAGACAGACAGACAGACAGACAGACAGACATGACGAATCTATAAGGGTTCCGTTTTTTGCCATTTTGGCTACGGAACCCTAAAAAACAGTTATTTTGGTATATTGATAATGGTTTCCATGGTTTCCATCCATAGCACCATTTTGACGCTATCTCAAATGCGTCGGGAGTAACCACCATGACACAAAATTTCCTTTCAAATGTACAATCTCTTTTTTGAAGTCGCTTAGTAATGGATACCAGAATTCCTTTCAAGCTTGAAGGCATTATATTCGCCAGTATGCAAACAGCGCGTCTAAAAATTGTCGGATTTGGTCGCGGCGGGGCGCTGCCGTCACGAGGTGAAAGTTTGCACCTGCTATCGACAGGCGGAGTTCCCACAGTAATGTGTGAACTTGGGACAATTCTGCTGGTAATAGAGTTTTACGTAAATGATTCTAAACTTAATAAAAAGAGAAGAACGCCCAAATTAACTAATTAATTGTGTCTAGCTATAACATAGTGTGAGGCGGGTCGTTACGTTCCCTCAAATATGGTTGAGCGAAACGATGGCTGGTTCATGCGTCATGCTCGTGAACGGGTGCTGCCAGTGGGAATGGGTCTGCTTCTGACTACCTATCTTAACGCATATAGAATTGTAAAGTTTTTTTTTCTCTCTTGTAACAGCCTAGACTGAATAATAACTTCAAACTTTGAATTTAGCTTGAATACTGTAAATTGATTAAGAAAATTTGTAATTCATTAAGTAATGATCTAATTATAATTTTATTTATTTGTTCATCTTTGTTAAAGTCTGGAAACGATATACATATTTGTAAATATCGTTCCATTTGATAAAGCTGATAAGTTTTTTGCACCCGTTTTTCTTGTCAGCTAAAAGACGTTATAATGGGTGGTAGGGTAAAAATAATATTTGACGATTTAAAAACGCTCATTATGTGAGCTTATTTGAATAAAGAATTTTTCATTTTCATTTTCATAAAGTAAATATTTCCGCAAGGAAGAGGTATACCTACTAACTTTATGGTCTAGAACACGGGTCACCAATAAGTTTCGTTCGGGGTCTGTTTTAAGAAATGAAATGACCATCGCGGTCCGCACAACATATTATAGAAAGGAATAAGGAATATTTATTACAGAAACGTAATAATTAGGTACTTAAAATAGGTATTTTTGTAAGTTACTGTGTTCTCGCGGTCCGCACAAAATGGGTCGGCGGTCCGACCTTCGGTGAACCCTGGTATAGAATGACAGAAAAGCGTATGATTATTTTTGTGATTTACATAACACATTGCCGCACTTGTAAGTGGCAGGTTTGTATACCACTACATAAAGAATTAATAATTGGTACCACACAATAACAAACAGGGAATTTTGGGTCTGAACTATTATAAATGTGACAACTCTTTCGGTCTTTTAGTTACCTTTTCAAGAGATAGATTAGACGATGGGGAAGGACAAAGCTGCCTTTTATTGCGAAAAATAATATCTAACAGAGTGAAATAATCGGATAAATTTTGAATGGGAACTTGGAACAAACTGCGGACGTGTGTGTCTGCTAAGTTGTAATGTAACAATCAAATAGCCTTAATATCTGGGTCTCTATCGCGTAACTGTATTGATATGAAGTTCATGTAAATTGTCGACATTTAAAGTTTCAATTTTTATGTTTTCTTTTTTGTCGATTCGTTTTATTTTGCAACTACGCTCGTCTCGCTATTGCAAGTGTCATTAAAAGAACAAACAAATCTCCAAAAAGACATAAAAAATAGGGACTTAAAATGTCAACATTTACATGTACAAATTCGCTTGCAAGGATGGCACTAGAAGTTCTTCTTTTATCTGCCTCCATTGTTTTTATACAAAAGATGCTTTTGTTATGTCAATTATATTATGGCTTTTAGGTAAATGCAAGACAATACAAACCATTAAATCTAGAAATGAAAATTAAGGTGTTCAGCTCGTAACTTTCCTGACTGTACTTCAATATCAACATACCGCGGCAGACCCACAGTCCACAGTTTTCGTGGTCCGGTACACTTTCCAACTGTGACGGCAGGGTTGAGGTATCCCGGTGCTCCCGAGGGTACGTGCTGCCCTTTATTATTTATAAGGGAGACGCTGGGAAATTGACGAATTATCACCGTTATAAGTACTAGTTGTATTACGAGAAAATACGAGGGGAGTTCAAAGTATTCTCGGTATCGGGATTTTCTGGTTAGTAAAGGGTAGTTTTTGTCTAAGGTTCTTTCACTAATGAATCAAAGGAGACAATTAGAAAGTTTCGACAGTTTACCATCATTCGTTTTTTCACAATCGTGCTTCGAGTAAAACAACATGTCTGCTTACGCGAAATGTTGACCAAAATCGACCACGGTGGTGCTCGATTCACTCGGCGCGTGTTGCCAAAGAGATCCATCAACCACCTTACAGCGAAGATCTGGCACCTATAGTGATTATTTTTTGTTCTTGAAGCTGAAAAAAGCCTGCCTTTTCTGCCTTTTCCTTCATATCCATACCGAGAATACTTTGAACTCCCCTCGTAGATTTGAAGTGCCAATATCACACTTTTTTTTTTCTTGTCTTCAAATAACCAGCTTTGTGGTCTAGTGGTTCACCCACCCGTGTAAGACGCAGGGGTCCCGAGTTCAATTCCCAGGGGGTACAATTTGTACTCAGTTTAGCTGGTGGTAGGTCTTTTTTTAAGTCCGCCTGCCTAGCTACCACCATCTTACATAAGTCTGACGCCATAACAACAATTTAAAAATTGTTTTGGTTCCGGCAGTTAGAGGTAAGATAGCCAATTCCTCAGTGATGAGGATTCCGGGTGTAGTGCGCTTCCACCTTCGGCTTTATCGTCACTTAACATCAGGTGAGGTGAAGATCCAATCACTATCTCGTTGTGAATAAAAATGAAGCTTTTTAGGTAAGTACATTTATATTATTGAGCACAGAAGACCCCCCCAAAATCGTACATGTCACATAGAAAAAGCTTCTTAAAATTACAAAAAAAAAATGGTATTATTATTAGTGACCCCCCCCCCCCCAAAACTTCGGGCTGCGACCGCGCCTGGGATAGCCATCATCAGATCACAGCGCGGTACATCCCTTGCAGAAAATCAAGGCTTCAAAGTTACCTCGTTTGTATGAAAAAACACCTGTATCCCTAGACAAAGTTGATGAGTATATAAACTTTCTAAATTCTATCTAAATACCTTATCTAAAAAATAAGATCAACAGAGTTTTTAATTTTTATGTGATTCAAATGTAAATAAATACAATACGTAAAAACAAGTATTTTTTTCAGCATACACAACACATACAATCACTAAGTGATATAAACTTTTTATTTTACCTACGAAATTCGAGTTAAAATTAATAGAATTAATAGAATGGAAATATGCATTTTGTAGTACGATCCTTGACTTCAGTACACTCACGAGCACTTTATTAGTAGTTCTTAACCCAATCTATAACTTATTTTAATTGGCTTACAGTTCTATTTAAGCTGAAGTGTATCTTATTTCTTTTGAAACAGTGTCGTTTTTCCTTTGATGCAGGGTTTGTAGGAAAGAGACATTGATGTATGGTTCAATCAAGGAGCGGATTTAATTGTATATCTACTCAATCTGTAAAGTTTTCAGAGGTGGTACTCGTTCGATGTAAAATTTAAAATTTGCAGTTTATTTTGGCTCCGCATATTGGCCAGAACCTCGGCAAATCCATTGTTTGTTGCTTAGAGCATTCAACCAAGTAAGGAAACGCCACGAGCATAGTTTCTTTACGAAAAAGTCTGCCACTTTCCGCGGGGGTCGACTAAGCACACTAGATGTTTCCGATCTTTTTTTCATGAATAACACTGCAATTCGGCATTTTTAGCTCCCGTCGTTTCGCGTGTACGATGATCAGCTGAATGGCGGGGAACTCGGGTCAACTAGTTTTATATAACGAGTATGACCAGCGGTCTCGTACCTTTGGCAGAGGGGTACGCCTGACGGTGGCGTCTCCTTACTTGGTTGAATGCTCTAAGGTTTGTTAATACATTTGAAAGAACCTCTTTGACACATTATTTACAAAACTAACAATGTACATCTCCAGGCCAATATTTTGTGGAGACGAAATAGAATATACAATCTTCATTGAAGATTCATAATAGGATTCAAATACCTATGAAATTGCCGATTTGTATGGAGAATTTTCAAGAAGTTGCATTTTTCATACTTCAATATTCATGTAACAAAACTTTTATGTAGTTACGAACTAACTGATGCCCGCGACTTCGTCCGCTTGTAATTCGGTTTTATTACAAACACTTCGGGACACGTCCAAGCCCCCCTCAATAAAACCCTTCAATAAAACGGTTTTTAAAACCTCGTGGTGATATCTATTTTCTAGCTACAAATCAAGAAGCTTATACCCCCAATGGAGATTGCATGGCCAGTGTCATAGTGAAGATTGAAAAAAGGTCCTTAAGTGACGTGACGGCTTTTTGCTACCTTTTTCTTTAGTGTTACAATACGTGTTCGTTGTTCGTCGTTCTTTCGTTCGTGAGAAACGAAAACGTATTGTAACACTAAAGAAAGAGGTAGCAATAAGCCGTCACGTCACTTAAGGACCTTTTTTCAATCTTCACTATGACACTGGCCGTGCAATCTTCATTGGGGGTATAAGCTTCTTGCTACAAATATATACATGACGGAGTCAGGTGGGAGAGGTGTGTCGTCAGGTGAAGATTATTCATCGCCGAGCATGAAATAATAGTCTCTTTACAATGCACAACCTCTATTCTTACAATCAACATCAAGTTAGCACAAAATAACGGATGATCGAACAGATTCACACGGATTCAAGTCGGTAAACGCGGCAAGTTCAACACAGCGAGGCGAATTCAATCAACGACCGTTCACTACCGCTGTCGGTAACAGAATCTTTTCAGACTACCCACAGAAATCGCTCTTCACATTTTTCCGCCTCCGGAAACGTCAAGACTGTCAACTGTCAAACTGACAAACATCAAATCTGTCAACTGTCACACGTTAAATTGGCAACTGTCAAACTATTTCATAGACAAAGTCATCGTTTGCTGCACAGATTATACACTCGCTGTGTCGACCTTACCCAAGTGTGCCACTTGACGTTTCCGACTTGATAGTTACGAATCAACTCAATAGATGGCGCTAGGTGTTCCGATAATCTTGGGCAGCACGGCGCTCGCGCTCCGACATACATATAATAAAATAGCAAGTACCTACTAAGTATGGTTTTTGAAAACCTCGTGAAAAATTTATTGTGTCCAATCTTCCGGGGCTTGAAAGCTATTAAAATAGCCAATCTCAAAAAAATAAGTGAATCAATTAAAAATTTAGCGCCATCTAGCTTCGAGTAGATATAATAAAGTATACCAAAAACTGGCCAAGTGCGTGTCGGGCCACGCTCAGTATAGGGTTCCGCAGTTACCTTAATATACAGTAATCATATAAGTTTCTAGCCATATTATCACAGAATACATACATACTTTATAGATATTATGGCTCTAAACTTATATTTATTTCCTGTTTTACACAACTAACGACAAAAAATAAGTACCTATAATACGTAAAATGACATTTGTTCTACGAAAACTTTTCCAATATAAATTAATTTTGTAAGTTGGCGATTATTGTACTCGTTAAATTGTAAAGCCTACGTAGCAGTGATAGTTTTACTTTTGATTTTTTTTTAAATTATAATGGGTTTGCTCTTGACCCTAGTCTAGCCCGAAAGTATACACAGGGTCTACGATGGAGCGAGCTTGCCCAGAAGGTGCCTATTCACTCTGGCCTTGAAAAGAGTCAGGTTGTATGCGCTCGGAAACACAGACGCCGGCAGGGAATTCCATTCCTTGGCTGTGCGCATTATAAACGATGATTATTAGTATGCATAGGAGGTATATCAACCAAGAACGGATGGTAGCCTGCAGTGCGTCTGGATGTCCGATGGAAGAAAGGAGAAGGTGGAATGAGCTCATGCAGCTCTTGAGCACACTCGCCGAAGTGCAATCTATAGAAGACCGATAGGCAAGCAACGTTTCGGCGGTGAACCAAGCTGTGAAGCCTATCTGATACCAGTTTTCCGTCGCCTACTAATCTCTTGTCTCTGCATTCCACCGAGTCCAGTGCAGCAAGTTGATATTTCGCCGAGCCGTCCCAAAGGTGGCTGCAGTACTCCATGCAAGATTGGACTTGAACTTTATAAAGGGTTAAAAGCTGCCCAGGCGTAAAGTACCGCTTGACTTTATTTAAGACGCTCAGCTTCTTAGCTGCAGCTTAAGCCTTAGACTCGAATTTCATCATAATGTACTACTGCCCTGAATTTTTTCACGATTCCAAAAGCAACTGTTTACCTGGTGGGGGGGGGGGGGGGCGGGACATTTGAATTACATAAACTTGCTTTATTTGACAGAACAATGACGTTACACTTATGCAAAAAACCAAAGAGAAAAACACAGACAACCTATTATGTAAGGAACGTGGCAACAGATTATATCTTCAACACTCCCCCCAAATTACAACGTTCTCATTTACTTATGAAATTAAAAATGACGTTATAACATTGCACTATTTACCATTCAAACACCATTGAATAACAATTTTGACGAAAACATTAGCAGACTTGACCCCCAAAGCCCAAGTCATTACCGTGTTTCAACTGTACTGTGTTTGAATTGTAATGCTATTTGACACAGTTCATTAGTTTCATTGAAACACAATAATGACGTCGATAGCAGACTTGAGCCCTTGGTATGATGCACTATCTCGTTGGATGTCACCCATCTTGTACTGATGAGCAAAGTATCTCAGTTTTATTGAGTATCGAGCTCAAACTTATTGAACGATGCCCAACATCTGGTCCGGACTTTAACTGTACCACCAACTTAAAGCTGCCAATCAGGGGTATTACGTATTGCTATTGCCATCACATAGTTTGAAGGGAACAGAAAAAAAATACAAAATTATATTTTATTACTTATACTTATTTTGACTTACAAATCTGAAGCAGCGTTTTTTGATGATCGCTAGCCTAGTTTTTTAGTTTTTTGAGGATTCTCGTAAGTGAGACAAGTTAGATTAGGAGGCCATAACAAATTTGGTAACGATCGCTGTACTATTGTCAGCCATTTACCTTATTGTTTTTTTTTTTCTGGTAACGATAACACATTTTTCACCCTGCATATAAAAAGAACGCAACCACTTCACGCAAACAGACTGACATATTTAGCATCAGAGAGTGCCTCTCCATCATGTGAACCTAGAGTCAGCCACTTACGCGATCGTTACCAAATTTGTTATGACCTCCTAATATAAGTAGTATAATCATTTGATATTAGCCATTTTTAATGTCCCCACTGCTGGGGCACAGGCCTTCCTTAAGAGTGGATTGGATATGGAGGATGGGCCATAACGCTCATAACCCACAACCCAATGCGGATTTGTGGGTGCTAGAGTCTGGTCAGTGAAAGATGAGATTGAAATGGCGGCGCCACTTTCCCTGTTAAATTAACGTTAAGTTATTGGAAACTGAACCTTAAAATAAGGCACAAAATTAGTTCCATTCCCAACCTGGGGGCTAATTGTCTAATTCAAAAAATCTATCGCAATCGCTTTCGTTTGACAGATGGATGTGACACATTGCTGCATTTCTTTGGTAAGTTTTTATTTGTCCCAAAAATAAGCTTCAATGTGTTACATCCTGAAAGCGATTGCAATAGATTTTTAAATTAGACAATAGAAAGGCTGGTCTCATTTTTCGTTGACCAAACTCTAACTACTACAAATGCAGCCGGGTCTAACGGCTTAACGTGCCTTCCGAAGCACGGAGGAAACTTTTGGTCACCCATCCCATGACCGACCCTTACGAAAGTTGCTTAACCTACGCAATCGCAGGGTCAGGCGCTAAACCACTAAGTAGTAACCAGTATAGCCACAGCACACCCCGGGCACTCCATACAAGCGCCGCGTTTTAACTACCTATTACACAGACGCTACACAGTGACGTTTTTGCACACGCGCAACTGTGTGCGTGAAGTCTAGGTCTATTGAATGAGCACACGGATCGGCACACGAACTCGCGCGGTGGGCGCCGGTGGGTGCACGCATTATTTTTAGTGTGCATAATACGAGAGCGCACACTAAAACAATGTGCATATGCAAGCCTAACAACATTCATAGTCGAACGGACTTCGTGAGATAGAACAACTATACAGGGTGGATTTTTGAGACATTTTAGCATTTTTTTGCTAACGGTTTTTTTTTCCAAAATCTGTGAATGCAGTTCAGAATATCTTAAAAAGTTATGGATGGTCTTCTAGGAACGTTTTCCTGTAACTATGACGGTTAAGGTACCTGCCCTTATTGTACCGTCTTAAAACTCCACCCTGTATATAAAAGCGCATTCACTTAGATAGTGTCGCCCTTTAATCGCGCCGCCTTTGCACGTGCCGCTTCTTGTCAAAGGATGCCGCCGCATAAACAAAGGATACCGCGTGCGGCGTACACCCGCAATACAATTTGTATTTTGGCAGTTTGCATCGAAGCGCCGCCGCCGTAGTGAAAGCTTGTGTTTGCTACGTATACTGAAAATATTTTTTCATCCCTGGAAGGACAGTTAAGTGCCTCAAGATTAAACTTTTAGTGAACCGACAAAAAAATACGGGTGTTTTGTAAAACATGTAAACAACTTATGATCAATGTCCATCGGCATTGCGTTGAAATCAGTTTGTCTGCACGTATCAGAGATACTTCAAAAATAGTGGGGATACCAAGAACTAGCGTCGGAATAATATTCAAAATAGGCCCATTAACACCAAAAAACGTAAAAACGGAAGAATCCCACCATCGAAAACGGCCGACTTTGAAGTATGACTATGTAGTACGTCCGAACAGTATACAGATTTTATGCTAATAAAAAACTTCCGACACCAGACAAGATTCTGGAAAATTTACAAGCTAATAATACGGACTTTCCGTATAAACGTACGACTCTGCGAATGTCAATACATTTCTAAAACTTGGATTTAAGGCGGTATATTTGCATTTCAACGAAATTAGTGTTTTTCCAATGAAGTTTCCTAAAGAATGAAAGCATTATTATTGATGTAAACTTTAGTTTTAGGAAGCAAAATTCTTAAATTAGTGCCGTATAGAGAGAAAAACATAATAAATTGTCAGGTATTTTAAAACGAAGACATCTGTTCAAGTGAAATTTCAAATTTGCTTGTCAGAGGTATTTTTCAAAAACGTTTCAGCTGCAACAAATAAGAATACGACTAATATTTATTTTTTCACTTATTGTTTGTATTGTCAAGGAGTTCCCTATAGAGAGAAAATTTTAAAAAATTCTTTTAATCACAGAGAAATAAAATATTAAGAAATGCTCAAATTGGTACACTTTGACATGTTTTTTTACTGGTATACACAGAATCTAAAGTAATATTTAATTTTTCTTAGGAATAATGAGATATTTGTCTAATAAATTGCGTGTTTTGTATATACTTATATCTATTTAATAATTTAATAGGAATTTTCAAAGTTCGCCCTCGTTACGGCTCGCGCAGAGTTGTTTTGATCATTTGTATTGAAAATTTAAAAATGGAACGTGATGCGACTCTACAGCCTTAAGTATAAAACACTAAGGCTGAGTTGCACCATCTTACTTTAACAACAACAAGCTTGTTATAGTACCGGTTAAGCATAAGTTAGCCAAAAAAAGAGGTTGTCAGCTAGCATGATGTCCTTTGACAAGTTTGACGTGACAAATAGGTAGAATTACCATTTGACGATAACTTTAACTTTGACAGCGTTTTGGTGCAACTCACGCTAAATAAGCTAAAACTATTGTTTGAATCATTGCTATTTTTTACCGTTATCAGTAACGTTATTTGTATAACGTTACCAAAAACTTACCGGTCTTCCTGTCTCTGAACACAAGTGCTTGCGGGTGTACCGACACTATCTAAACGAATGGACTTTACCTCACTAGTAGTTTTATCATTTTATTATTACAATTGCCATCTCTCAACGCAACACGTAATTGGACCTTCCGTAGGCATCTCTTCACAAGTTTGCCGTCAAATTGGCAGAGTCACTGCGGCAGCGTCAAGTGTCTTTCAATCCACATCAACAAGGGTTAATTAAAGAGCGGGATGGCAACACTGCCCTAAAAGCTAGAGCGAGACGGAAGCTTTTGAAGTCTCGATTCGCTCCTGACGTATTGATGGATGGTACCTGATCAGTAGTTTGTATGGTAGGAATTTTGGACTAGTCGACTTGTTAAAGTTATGAGGTCACGATTAATAATAATCTACTATTATTTATATTAGACGGCTAGCTAGGCTTTACGGAACTAACTTGTAAATTATTAAATCGCCTCCCTTATATGATATAGACTTGTTTTGCTCCAGCACTTCATCAGTTAAAAATCTTATATGCACTGATTTTTTAATGATTCTAATTAAGGCCAGTATATTCCAAAAACTCTGTCTCTGTCTTTATCTTTACGTGTGAAGAGTAATGAAAATAACCTCACTTTTTCATTTTTTCAATGTTTTTGTAGATATTTTGAGCATAAAGTCACTTTTAGAAAAAGTAACCGTTGAATATTCTTTTATATGTCATTACCTATTTTTCTATATATTTTTCGAGAATTTGGGATTAATAGACTTTAAGTATTATCCAAAAAATATAAAATTAATGAAAATTTTCTTAGTTTTTGCATATTTTTTTAGTCGAGTAAAGAAACGAATATCTAATTTTTAACCGTAAATTAATCAAGATCGTTTATGAAACTTCAACATATATAAATAAATAAATAAATAAATAAATATTTGGACAATTTTACACAGCGCCATCTAGCCCCAAACTAAGCAAAGCCTGTAATATGGGTGCTAGACAACTGATATACTACTTATATACTCTTTAAATATATACTTATTATACATAGTAACACCCAGACCCGTCACAGAAATTAAAATTCATCATTTCAATTTCGGCCCGGCCGGGAATCGAACCCGGGACCTCTTGCGTGGTAGGCGACATGTTGACCACTGCACCACGCAGGTCGTCATATATTTTTATCTGCTCAAAATAAAGAATATATGATTGTTTATTGTTGAATCAAAATAGGCCAAATTCGATAATTTCGAATATACTGGTCTTAAACAGGTAAATAAGTAAACAAAATAAATAAGTTATTGTTTAAGTTAGGTTTCACATGCATGCTACTTATCTAGTTCATCATCATTATCATCATATCAGCCGCACGACACCCACTGCTGGGTATAGGCCTCCCCTAAGGATCTCCACGACGATCGGTCCTGCGCTGTCCGCATCCAGTGGCTTCCCGCGACCTTCACCAGATCGTCGGTCCCCCTTGTCGGGGGCCTACCCACGGAGCGTCGTCCGGTGCGCGGTCGCCATTCCAGAACCTTCCCGCCCCGACGGCCATCAGTTCTTCTCGCTATGTGTCCTGCCCATTGCCACTTTAGCTGAGCAATCCTCCGAGTGATGTCGGTCACTTTAGTTCTCCTGCGGATCTCCTCGTTTCTGATTCGATCACGCAGGGATCTTACTTAGTTACTAGCTACTGAATTTACCACCAGTCTTTTGACTGGTTTATTTGGCTGAACTTTACTACACGGTAAAAAAGCAGGCTTCTGTTACTAAAGTTAACTAAAACTTAAGAATAGGCGAAATCTTTACCTCGTATTCTCTCAAAACAGACACGTATTGGGTAAAATAAGTATTTTATTGCTCCATATCAATATATTTTTAAAACTTTTCAAACCGAAAGACGGAAAAGATGAGCGGTAAATTCCCATGACATTAAACAGGCTAAAATGTAACAAATTTCATCGGATATCTCCTAATCATAACGTTCCGAATCTGTTCCGTTCGATAAATATTGCCGGGTGCGTTCCGCCCGTAATTCCTGTTTGAGGAGACAGCCTTTCCTGAGTGCCGATGACGCGACTCAATATTTATTTAATAAATATTCGACGCGACGCTGCAATCACGTGGAGTTCTGCGGACGTGAATAGTTTAGTATAGATAAGACTGGTATGGTTTTATAGTTAGTCTAAACTGATTTTCACCATTGAAGGGTTGACAAAGGTGTTATCTGACAAAACTGAAATAATCTTTTTTTTGCATGATCATAGTAGTTTAAGAGATGATGAATCGACTGATGAGCCCAAATTTTGATTCGTGCCAAAAATACAGACCCTAACAAAAGTGTTATATTAACTGATAAAAATGCAATATATGCAAAACATAATATTCAAACACTCATAACTCATTTTGAAAGTTAACATCTTTGTCCACTTGACCCTTCCATTGATTTTCAATATTATGGCACAGAATTAGAAATACATAGTGAAGGAAGCCTCTATTTTTTATATAGAAAACGTTAAGTTGTAGCCACAAAAAAACATATGACAATAAAGAGTTTCTCTAATTGTTATGATTGTAAAAATAACAGAATATCAACAAAAGCGGTAGCGTAGGTGCATCGTTTTGGCGTAAATAATAAGGGAAATGTATTGAATTCGACATTAAAATACACTACAACGTTCTGTGAAGTTGCTTCAACTGCTTTTTTTGTTCAAGCTTTCTTGAACTTTATTTTGATAATGATAATGATGAAAAACAACGAAAAACATCGAAAAAGTGCCTCTTCAGGATTTTTCCTCACTTTTTACATGTAAAGAAAAAGAAATAGTCAAATTTTCCAGCTTAACCGAGCTTTAATGGCTAAACATACAATAACTTTTCGAAGACTAGAAAAAAAATGCTGTTTAGTTCGATTTGGGCGAGTTCATACCTAATTTTTTATACCGGGTTGATTTTTTTGATAGTATTTTTCTAAGTCATAACATAAGTATTTACTCCTATTCCAAAGTAGATAAGTGGCTTAAGCACTCATGTTTTGGGAATCGCAATAAACAGTGGTACGAAAATAGAAAAAAATCGTATTATAAATTCACCCAGCCGGGGATCGAACCCATAACCTCACACATGGCAACACCACGAAAGTGTTAGTTTATTTAATTCATTGTATGATGAAAAGATTTCAATCCGCGTAAAATGATTTTTATATACGTGTAACAAAATTAATGGCTTAACCAGAATATGATAGTTAGGGACCATCAAACTGAACAACTTTAGCTATGGGAACAACTCTGAAATCAGGAAAATAAACATTCTGGTTTAGCCATTAATTCTGTTGTAACTCGTTGTATGTATAAGGTGTTTGGAAATAGTCTTATGTGGTGGATAGTAGGGACCATCAAACTAAACAACGTTTACATGGGACTAAGTCTGAAATCGTGAAAAAATATCAGCTGTTTCATACAAAAATTAATAACGAAAATTTCAAAATGAATGAAACGGCAGATTTTTTTCGCGATTTCAGATCCCATAGTAAAAGTGGTTCAGTTTGATACCATATTCGGTTTAGGCTATTTCCATAGCAAATACTGCTAACAATTACCTATCAATGAACCAAGTGCCGTATCCACAAGTTTCTCTCTCCGTACACTTAACCAGTGGCATCGAAAGTCGCAGTTAAATTAACCGAGCGATTTTGATCAAACAGTGCCTTTGACTGCCCGTCTAGACCAGGTGTACTTAAAGCGAGAGTTTTAGGGTCCCGTAGCTATTGGTCTTGTAGCATAGTGGAACAATATTTTCTTTTCATAGAGTGAGGGAACTTTTTTATCTCGTTCGGTGCAAATGCAAAAGTGAGATAAATGACGACTAGTTACCGACTAGGTCCCCTCCCCCTTAATCTATATATATAAAAGCGTAAATCACTCACTGACTCATCACGAAATCTCAGAAACTACAAGTGCTAGAAGTCTCAAATTTTGCATGGGGGTCCCTTTTAGGGTGTAGGTGCTCACTAAGACGGGATTTTGCGAAATTCAATCCCTAAGAGGGTGAAACAGGGTGGCAAAGTTTGTATGGGAGAACGCGATTCCTAGGCCCGATTGACTTAAAATTTGGCATAGACATTCTTTTACAAAATTAATTGAACACATGTTTCGTATTTTTTTGAAATGTATCCCTTAACAGGGTTGAAAAGGGGTAGAAAGCTATTTTTAGGTTTGGTTGACTTCGAAATCGGAATCAAAACTTCTTAGTGCTTTTATAATAATAATTTATTTAATTCTCAGATATTACATCCATTTTTGTTAGTAACAATTGACTTAAATCCTATGTTAGTAGATCAGGGTAAAACAATTAGAATTAAATTTCAATAAATAAATCTATTAAATAATTCACAACAATACATAATTAAAATACCCGTGCCCCCGACTGGACAGTGTCTTGCGATGCTATTCAATCAGGACACGAATAAAAGCTCTCATTACATTTGAATTGTACTTCTCGGCTATGACATTTAGGATATTGTTGGTGCTGTTACGAATTCTATTGAGTAATGATGCCACCCGCTTCCGTATTATCGCATGAAAGCCATCAACCTGTTGAATGATTAAGAAAAATAAATGTCAGTTGCCGCACTGCACGGGCTGACGTTTAATCTCTAATTTTCCCGATTTTCAAGACAAGCTTTGATTCTTATAATGTTGTAAAAGATTTATCCCTATTTTCACTACTTTACGAAATATTAGTCAAATAAAACGACAACATCTGGCAAATATCAGATAACGTGACAAGGAATGTGGTATTTAGAGAAGTGTTTCGATGGAGAGCCTGATAATAATGCACAACATTAGTTGCACCCAGCATAAATCTTTGCCCGGCATGCGTTGCAATGTTACGTTTTTTTTAGCCAGAAACCGTTTCAGTAGTAAGCAGAACAATTCACCAAACATTCACTAAAGTTTCATCATAATCCGATGTGGTTGAATGGTTTAGGAGTGCAAAGGAAACAAATACACATACATCAATTTTTATTTATAAAGAAGATAACTATTAAGCAAAGATATTAGAATTTTTAACTATAAGGTAAGTATTAAATGTAACATAATATTATTATACTTATTTTGTTAAATTCATAGACATAGAAAAATTTTCGCTGCGCTCAAGAAGACCAACAAAGCGTGGAAAAGAGAAGTTAACATCATACTGACACGGTCTATGTAAAAAAGAGACAAAGGATCAAGTGACATGTGCCAACATTTTTTACAGTAAGAGCCCCTAGCGTCCCGCTTAGTAAATGAGCAATCACAGTTTGTTTAAAATATTTTTTAATCTTAATTAGAATTTAAAATAAAGGTATCGCGGAGCTATGGTGTCTTGTACTCTAAGTAATTGTAATGTAACAAAAAGAAACAATCCAAGTAATCTCACTTTTCAAAGGTAAATAAGATATTGCCACACATTTCTCTAAAACCAAATTTCGCTACATTTATTCATTTATCGACAAAGAAAACAGTATCGAACATAGTTTATTAATTTCCTTTGCCATAATATAGTCATATTTTATGAATCTAAGTCATATTTTACGTATCTCATATAAAATGTATTGATTCGTTTTCGGATCACCTGTTTATTGACTTTGTTGTTCTTTGACATTCTATTTCTATGGTTAAATTACTGCTAATAAATTTTATTAAGTACCTACCTAACTAATACAGAATCGTTAACAGGGCGTCGATTCTGTAACCAAACTCGAACCCCACTTCGAATCTCACTTCACTGCACGGGAATTTTAAATCATAAATAAGATAATGATAAGAAATTTTATTTATCACAAAAGATAGCTACGCAGGCTACCTAAATTTTTTGCAATCAGTAAAATAGCTCATTTAGTAAACAAATGTCTAATAATACTAAATAATATACTAGAAAAAATACGACTCGCACCAGATCAATACTCAGACGGGAATCGAACCCGCGACCTTTGGATATCCGGTCCAATGCTCTGACCGCTGAGCTACCGAGCCACTAGTGACATCGTCGAATTTTTTTTTGTCGAATTTTTTTTTGTCGACGATGTCACTAGTGGCTCGGTAGCTCAGCGGTCAGAGCATTGGACCGGATATCCAAAGGTCGCGGGTTCGATTCCCGTCTGAGTATTGATCTGGTGCGAGTCGTATTTTTTCTAGTATATTATTTAGTATTGTTTAAAAATAGCATTGTAAATGCAAAAATCTCAAATTTAAAAATTATATAGCTATTTCATCTTAATCAATTGTTAAAATATCTGGAAAGATATTTCAATTGAATGTCGAGGTAATTCCTCACATTGGTGAAATAACGCTGGCTTACAGCGTAAGAGTTGAGGATATACTAGGAAAAATTCGACGATGTCACTAGTGGCTCGGTAGCTCAGCGGTCAGAGCATTGGACCGGATATCCAAAGGTCGCGGGTTCGATTCCCGTCTGAGTATTGATCTGGTGCGAGTCGTATTTTTTCTAGTATATTATTTAGTATTGTTTAAAAATAGCATTGTAAATGCAAAAATCTCAAATTTAAAAATTATATAGCTATTTCATCTTAATCAATTGTTAAAATATCTGGAAAGATATTTCAATTGAATGTCGAGGTAATTCCTCACATTGGTGAAATAACGCTGGCTTACAGCGTAAGAGTTGAGGATATACTAGGAAAAATTCGACGATGTCACTAGTGGCTCGGTAGCTCAGCGGTCAGAGCATTGGACCGGATATTCAAAGGTCGCGGGTTCGATTCCCGTCTGAGTATTGATCTGGTGCGAGTCGTATTTTTTCTAGTATATTATTTAGTATTGTTTAAAAATAGCATTGTAAATGCAAAAATCTCAAATTTAAAAATTATATAGCTATTTCATCTTAATCAATTGTTAAAATATCTGGAAAGATATTTCAATTGAATGTCGAGGTAATTCCTCACATTGGTGAAATAACGCTGGCTTACAGCGTAAGAGTTTAGGATATACTAGGAAAAATTCGACGATGTCACTAGTGGCTCGGTAGCTCAGCGGTCAGAGCATTGGACCGGATATCCAAAGGTCGCGGGTTCGATTCCCGTCTGAGTATTGATCTGGTGCGAGTCGTATTTTTTCTAGTATATTATTTAGTATTGTTTAAAAATAGCATTGTAAATGCAAAAATCTCAAATTTAAAAATGTCTAATAACAAATTCACGCGAAGTGAAGTGAGATGCGAGTTTGGTTACAGAATCGACAGACTGCGCGGGTAAAACCACGGGGTGCAGCTATTACCTATATAATCACAAAATTGTATAAATGTGAAAGTTTTGATGTTTGGATGTTGTTCATGATTTGTTACCTACTCAATCATATTATACTCAATCACGTCTGAACGGATTTAGGAGAAATTTGGCACAGATTTAGATTAAAGTCTGGAATACTTAACACAGGCTTCTTTTCATCCCGATCATTGGTTTCCAAGGGAAGACTTACAACGATTACCGACTCCCACGCGGGCGGAGCCACGGGCAAAAGCTATACATAGTATAAAACAAAGTCGCTTCCCGCCGTCTGTACGCTTCTCTTAAACTATGCATAAAAACCGCATTAAAATCGATCCATAAGTTTGGGAGCTAGGTTGCCTCAGATAGACAGACACACACACGTCAATTATATTATAACACCTCTTGCGTATGTACGTGGTATAGGTATATGTCGTCCTCCTAGGTATATGTATCCTGTAGTATAATAATCTGATAACTTTACACTGACACCACATTAGCACAGTTTTACATTTAGTAACTACATTGCACCCGTGCGAAGCCGGGGCGGGCCGCTAGTAGGGTTATAAAGTACGTTTCGCCTTGCGAACTAAAATCTATGGAACAAGGATTCCGCTCAAAAACGGCACCACGCAATATTAAAACTGGTGGTACTTAAAGCAAGAGTTTTAAGGCGGTGATCCATTTGCTAGCAAAACCGCCGGTACCTACGCCAACGAATGAATGAATGAATCAACACTTTATTGTTCACCATAATAAATACATACAAGGACAATACAAAAGTGGAACAATATTGGCGGCCTTATCGCTGAAAAGCAATTTCTTCCAGGCAACCATTTATTTACACAGAACAGAAAGAAAAATAAGGAATGGGCAGTTTATGGTGCTTTAAAAGTAGGAACAAAAACGTTCATTAATATAATTTTAACCTAATTTAAGAATACAATATTTACACAAATCTACTTATATAATTTATATATGTATGTATAATAATGTATATAATAATAATAATAATATAGTTAAACATAATTTATATACGAACTCGCGAGCCAATGGTTTAAACCGCCAATGGAGCACTTAAAAGTCTGCGGACTTAAAAACCGGCGGATTTGCTCGCTGGCTCTTTGTGCATAGGGCATGCAGAATCGGACCTCTTTGAAGAATCGAGAATTTCGATTCCGATTCCTTGGTCGGAATCGGGTACCCGGTTTTTTCGATTCTTTTCGATTCTTTTTTGGATTTTTTGTTTACAATTTTGTTTCATGTTAAGTAAAAAAAAAACGCTTTATTTCAATATTTTATATTTTATTTAAATTATTTACTTTAAATAAAACACGAAAACAAAAGAAACAGCTACTTAATCCTTATAGGGTCTATAGTAAAATAGGTAGGAGTAGGACTCCTACCGTTTGTTACTAGTACTGTTTCATTTCTTCTAGTCTTCTCTTACAATAAATAAAGTAACAATAAATTGCACAGGAATTAACGATAGAAACAATAACAGTCAAACACAAAAGGAAGGAATCAAGGAAAAAAAGCAAAAAAGTATTACGTACCTACCACAATAATAATGTATTTTCTTTTTTGATAGGAAAAATAGTAAAAAATAACATTGTATGAGATACTCTCCCAAAAAAATAGCTTTTTAAATCAGGAGATTTTAGGTTTTTTAATGCAGTTAACTAATTTTGACCCAACTCTAATGCAGTTTACCAATTTTGATCTAACCCCAAAGTAATTAACTAATTTTGTTACGAACAAACACGGTGTTTGTTTAATAGGTACGTACGGTAGTAGGTACGTAGGTAGTGCTAATATCAAGATGCGTACTTTGTATAGAAATTAACTAGTTTTGTTAAAATACTTAAGAAAAAATCGTTTTTAACCATTTTTGTTCCATCAGTCTGTATTGAAGTGATTTTTGTATCGAAAAAAAACTAATTTTATTTCGACAATATCAGCATCAGGAAGAATTTATATAAAATAAGGCCTTTTAACATGTGTCACATCATTTTCTGCCTCTTGAGTAGTTAACCATTTTTGTTCATCATCACAACTTAAGCCGTCTAAGCAGTAAGATTGGGAATTTGGTATTTTTTTAACGAGAATCGAAAAGAATCGAGAATCGATTCTTACTAATTTAAGAATCGATTCTCACTGGACAAAAAAGAATCGGTTTTTCCCGGTTATTTTGGAATCGGTTAAAATCGGTTCCATGCCCTATTTGTGCATGCTTGAAATTCTAAGTCCGTGGTGCAAAAAACCGCCAGTGGATCAGTCGAGCCGGCGAGCCGACACTCTTTTTGCGACCTTAGGCGTGAAATACACAGAAGCGACGCGGCGCGGATACGGCGGCGATACGGTGCAGATGTGAGACTTTCGGATGCTATCGGCCAATCAAATACACGTATCGCCGGCAACGCCACCGTATCTGCGCCTTATCTCCGCCGCATCTCTTCTGTGTATTTACGCCTTAGTGGCGACTGCACGCGCTGCGCGGCGATGTCCAGTCCTACACAAATGGATTTACGCTCGTTTTGTCGCAAGTTTGTCTGTAGCACTACCATGAGTTTACAAAAACCATTCTCGATATCGACCGCGTAAGCAATTTGTATAGGAAATTGAAGCAGAGCCTCCAGCGGATACGCAAAGAACTAAAATCTATAGTAAGAGTGCTCATCATCTTATAAAATATTTTAAAGAACAGAGTGTCTATTAAAGTACACTAGCCGAAGAGACTATACAAATAAAACCCCTTCGGCCGTGTATGATACCAGAGTTTGGTAACCAGTAACATACGAAGAAAAAATGATTGTCATAAACAGCTAAAAAACCTAAAAACATAGGTACAATAAACTTTTAGAGATCCACCATAAACATGATCCCAACAGTACAATTGCTAATGTTAAAAAGACCATTCAATCTGGAATGGCAGATCGGTCAGTTTAAGTGGCGAAATTGGTACACGAAAAACTGTAACTTGTTTTTCTATTAGAGGGGACATTAAACCCAGCAGCTTCATAAACACTTCCTTATGGTGTGTCCCCACTTAGGTTCGCGAACCTCCGCGCTCCGCGAACCTGCAACAGTGCGCCCTAGCAAACATTTTATTTTCACTTTGGTTATAGTGTGTACGTGTGTGAACCAGGTTCACATACATGTTCGCACACGTACACACTATGGCGCACTGTTGCAGCACAGCATAAACATTTTTTTTGGTGCAGGTTCGCGGAGCGCGGAGGTTCGCGAACCTAAGTGGGTATCCACCCTTAGACATCCTCAATAATTTCGGTAGTCATTTGGTTCACTAATAATCTGTGACAGTAAAACAAGGGTTGACTTTCTTGCAGCCAATTTTTTACCAACAATATATGGCGTCTTTTCTTCTTTTTTGTTCTTTCTCCTGATCTAACAGTAAACTTAAGTAACAAAGAAACTCCTTCTGAGAGCCCGCCATGACTTCGAAAACAATGAGAGTAGACTGTTTTGCTCGCCAATGGATCACCAACGAAAGCCAGCGAGCTGGCGATCCAACGATTTAAACCGTTGGCTCGCCGGTTCGTAAATGGATCACCCGCTTTAGGGTCCCGTAGCTATTGATCTAGCAGCATATTGGAACAATATTATTTTTTCATATAATGAGGGAACTCTTTTATATCGGTCGGTACTAATGCAGACGTGAGATAAATGACGATTAGTTACCGACTACGTTACCTCACCTTCAACAAAGTAATAAGTACGTTTCGCCCAGCGAACTAAAATCTATGGAACTCCTTGTTCCAAAAAATGGCACCACGCAAAATTAAAACCAAGTGGCCGGTACTTTTTTGACTGTCTGTACGTTACAATGGAGTGAGGGTAGAACTACCTAAGATAAAGGAGGAGCCTAGCCTTTCTAGGAAGGGAAACAACAGGAGTACAGGTTTACACACTAGGGTTATTTATTCACCGAACTTAAACAAAGTAGCTAAAATTATGAACTAAGGTTTAGAGGAGATGGGGAAGTCTATTGGAGCAGGATCCGGTGGGAATTTATATACCTATGGGCACGGATGGGAAGAGCACTGCACACGCACTGCACACTGCGCGCGACCGGTCCGCGCCTAGGTTTTGCTTCTGGTGTCGTCGCGTGGGGAAGGCCCGTGGCAGGTCACGATGGAAGATCAACACGGAGAGGGTGTACCGCAGCAAACCTCGTGGAGACGGAGGGCGTGTACCGCAGCAGGTCCCGTTGCGATGAACACGGAGAGAGTGTACCGCCCGCGGCCGATCACTCGGCCCGCAGGTCACGTTGCGGGGACGAAGGTTTCGCAGAGGAGTTTTTTCACGAGATTTTGCACGAGAATCCGGAACGGTCGCAGAGCTTTTACTTGGCGCGGCCCGAGGCTTTCTTGAGTCCCGGCCAAAACTCGTACGCACAATGCGCTTCATATTGTAGGTAAATCTTACAAAAACGTCGTTCCTGGCGCTTTGCCGGCTGCTGCTCCCGCGGCACGCTCGCTCCGCTCGCTCGGCTCGCGCGTTTGCGTTTATGCTCAAATTACTAACCTAACCTAATGACCTCTTTAAGACTTTTCCATGGCGGGGGGACGCAGCCCCCCCGTCCCCCGCTTGTGTTAACCTCCTATTATGTGATTACAGTATTTTTCCAATTAAAGAACCCGTTTTCGCACTTTAACTGATCCTTGGTCAATTTACATATTACGTAGGGATATGTAGATTACCTAGTACGAATTAAAAAATAAAGTAAGAAATTAATAAATTTTTCGCACTGCAGATCAACTAGTTAATGTGCACTCTAACTGATTTCCGCACTTTAACGGTGACACATATACTATCAATGCATTTCATAGATTAAAATAATAGATACTTCATCATTAATTAAAAAATCTTATACCTGCAAACATACAATAGCATCTATATTAAAAACATTTACATCAAAACCATTTGCTGTTCCCATTAAAAATTCCAAAGCCGCTTTATCAAAGAACCTCACAATTTCGACGAGCATTATTCAAAACAAACCCATAAACTAAAAAGTGCTATTAAACTCCTTTTGCCTGACCGGCAGTTGAAAACTAAATTGATATCCCAGACGGTGCCGAGGGCAAATAACGCGTAAGCTGACAAATTCAGATGATTTCTCAAAACCCGGGCGAGACGCGTGAGTCAAGAAATTTTTACCAATTTGTTACAGTGGATATGCCTTGGGAGGTAGGCGAGGAGATAGGATACTGGTACACCGTGAGCACAGAATATATATAAGTACTACCGTACAGAAAGGAAACTCTCCGCCCCGCCCCACAATCAATTACCTCACCCCACCGGCGCCCACCGCGCGAGTTCGTGTGCCGATCCGTGTGCTCATTCAATAGCCCTAGACTTCAGGCACACAGTTGCGCGTGTGCAAAAACGTCACTGTGTAGCGTCTGTGTAATAGGTAGTTGAAAGGCGACGCTTCTATGGAGTGCCCGGAGTGTAGTAAGAGGAAAATAAAATCAAAAATTTCTGCAAAAAGATAAAATGTAGGTTATTAGAGTCTAAACATTTGCCTTTTTTACGATAAATACATATACTTTTGACAAAGTAAAGTTTCAAGTCCAGTATTATTATTAAGGTAACTGTTTACTGAAGTGTCATAGTGACGCCTTCCGTACTTGAGATTAAAGTATGAAATTTCCGTTTTTTTTCTCACACACAGAGGCTCGCATATTTTTTATGACATAAAAATACTTCGGTTACTTGTTATTAATGATCATAACGAACAGCCCACTATCAGCAAAAAATATTTTTTTCCAGAACCTTAAAAAAGTATCTTAAAAGTGACTCCTTTTTTCGTTAGCAGAAATGACTTCTTAATTCGACAATTCTTTTTCACTTAATATTATGTAGCATTAGTTACCTGAGTGTTTAAACATTTGTGCATAAAAATTTAAAACAATAACGCTTATTGTTATAGTTGTTAAATAAATAAGACAATATTAGTATAGAAAATATAATTCTTTAAAACTCTCCATACCAAACGGCATTTCATTAAAACCCCTGCTATAATTTATATGCATTTGAGAACTTTTAAATACGTATATATGCTTTGCTTTAACGCATAGCATACCCCATTCCTGGTAAGGTTTTCACTTTTTTTTAGTTCCAAAACATTGAAAAAAAATGTCTCCCAGCCCCAGGCCTATGTACTAAAGCTATCAAGCCCCGAGGGCTGTTTCAGGCGATGTTTCTGATAAATGTAACTTTATGTTTTACACCGCATTTGGCGCATAAATAACGCTTCAGAAGGCTTTTCAGACAAGTACACAATATCGATTGGGTTACGATGGGATTGAAAGGAACCCATTATTTTGGTCTTTGGCTATTGGTGATTTATGGTTTATCAAAAGGGAGATTTTTCCTAAATCTGAACACTACACAATAGTTTTTTTTTTATATGAAAAGGAAGATAGCAGGCACGGATCCACCGGCCATTTTTTTTGCTATAAATAGGCAAGATTACAAGGTTATTGGATGAAACTGACTAAAAATCGCGCTGCGCGAACTTCTTTTTACTATACGTGCCGGACTACAGCTGCGCCACAAAAAAAAAGTTGGAAATCTGACTTTTTGACTATGCCATGATGAAGACGATAGTTTGTCGGAATTTGTCGCACAAAAACCAGAATTTGTCGGGCTTGCATTTAGGAGATACGTGTGGCGCAGCTGTAGAGACGTCTCTACAGCTGAGCCACACAGATCTCGAAAACGGAAGGTCGTAGCGAAAATCTGATTACTCGTGTGTGCAGCCGTTAATTTGTCGGAATTTGTCGCACAAAAACGAGAGTTTGTCGGTCTTGCGTTTAGGAGATCTGTGTGGCGCAGCTGTAGAGACGTCTCTACAGCTGAGCCACACAGATCTCGAAAACGGAAGGTCGTAACGAAAATCTGATTACTCGTGTGTGCAGCCGTTAATTTGTCGAAATTTGTCGCACAAAAACCAGATTTTGTCGGTCTTGCGTTTAGGAGATTTTCGTTACGACCTTCCGTTTTCGAGATCTGTGTGGCTCAGCTGTAGAGACGTCTCTACAGCTGCACCACAAAGATCTCCTAAACGCAAGCCCGACAAATTCTGGTTTTTGTGCGACAAATTCCGACAAACTATCGTCTTCATCATGGCATAGTCAATAAGTCAGATTTCCAACTCTTTTTTTTTGTGGCGCAGCTGTAGTCCGGCACGTTTTTACTATAAACAGGCAATATTACTAGGTTATTTGGATGAAACTGACTCAAAATCGCGCTGTGCGGCCGTTTTCTTTACTATAAACAAGCAAGATTAGTGGATGAAACTGACTAAAAATCGCGCTGCGCGGCCATTTTTTTTTACTATAAAAAGGCAAGATAACAAGGTTACTGGATGAAACTGACTAAAAATCGCGCTGCGCGGCCGTTTTCTTTACTGTAGACTTGCCTCGGGCTATCCCTGGCAATTGGGTATTTATTTTGGGCCGCTACGGTTTACAAAAGTACTAATATTGGCCCTCCACAAAACTGTGTTGGACACCCCTGCTCTAGGGTTACCCGATAATATAAAAAAAACAAGGGCGTCGTTATAGAAGCTCGCACAGGGCGCAGAAAAGGCTACACTGTTCATGAGTCATGATTGTTCATGAGCGAGTTAGTACTCCGACTCGCACTTGGCCGATTTTCGGGGGGCTGTGCCCACAACCTTTTTTGAGGGCTGGATCCGCGCCTGGAAGATGGTAGACTAAAGTCTGTTTTCTTATAAGAGACAAAATTACAGCTTTATCTGTCAAATTTAAATTGTTTTTATTCGTTTATTGCCATAGATATAGTTTATTGCGTTTGATGTTGTTTTTACACGACTGCCCAAAGCAAAAAGAGTGTATATGTGTTCAGGGTTCATGTATGTTTGTCGGTATGTGAGTTTCTTTATTCCACCATAACTTCCAAATGGCTCAATGGATTTGGATATATGGGGTATTGTTAGAATCCTTACATCATTCCGAGTGACACTGGCTATATTTTTTTTAAGTTAATATGGCGACTGTATGACGCCATTCTCACATGAAAAAAAAATTTTTTTTTTTCTTCAATTATTACAATATGGGCATCAAATGAAAGGCCTTAGGGAGCACATTTAAAAAATATATAATTTGTCACTAAAAAGTGTGAAATAAAATAAATTAATTAAATAAAAAAAAAACACGACTGCCCTGCTAAAAACAAACTAAAAAGTTAAGTAACAATGGTCATTGCAGTCGGAGGACCTCTTCGATTAAAAATTGTTCCACAAAACGGTCCCCCGACTGTAACGACCCATGTTATTAAAAAAAACCCTTGTTATTAAACTTTTTAGTTTGTTTTTAGCAGGGCAGTCGTGTTTTTAATTGTTTTTATTATGATTCTAGTTCAGGTTAAACTAATTTAAATTACCTAATCCTACGGCTCAACCTGCGTTAACGTTAACATTAGTGATAGTGTCCAACTACGCTTTAATTAAAGCGTTAAAAATGCGTGTTGTCTACATTAAGCGCTATCGCACACGGGCAACTTTTGTCTCCGCAACAGCGCTATCGCACACGAGCTACTTTTGTCTCCGCAACTTTTTTGTCTCTCACGTGATTTGTATGAAAAGTTGCAGACGACCGTGTCGCATCGTGTGCGCGCTTCCATATAAACCCGTGGACTTGATGTGAGAGACAAAACAGTTGCTGGGAGACTAAGTTGCCTATGTGCGATAGCGCTAAGGTTTTAACGTCGCTAAAGTTAATTTCTAGTGAAGTGTCGCTTAACGTTTAGTGACATTTGTAATGTCATTTAAGTCTTGACCACATCTGCGTCACGCCTAGAGCAGGTGGAGCCATAGCATAAAGAATAATGTAATTACAAAAGAAAAATTTGCAAACGAACGAAACATGTGCGATTCCTAAAATATCATCATCATCATCATATCAGCCGCACGACACCCACTGCTGGGTATAGGCCTCCCCAAGGATTTCCACGACGATCGGTCCTGCGCTTACCACATCCAGTGGCTTCCGGCAACCTTCACCAGATCGTCGGTCCCCCTTGTCGGGGGCCTACCCACGGAGCGTCGTCCGGTGCGCGGTCGCCATTCCAGAACCTTTCCGCCCCAACGGACATCGGTTCTTCTCGCTATGTGTCCAGCCCACTGCCACTTTAGCTGAGTCCAAAAAATATAAAAAGTTATTTTTATCTCTATAAGTAATTAAAAAAATACTTAGAGTTTATAATTTGAATAAAATATTTAAGTAACTTGAAAAAAAATATTTTACATGGAAATTCAAAGTCCATGGTTTGTCCGGAATCTGTTTTGCTGGATATTTCCGTCGGTCTAAGCGTATCCGCTGACGAACTACTTTTTGTAGCTGCGATAATCGCGGCGATAAACCGTGGTGATAATCGCGGCGACAATCGCGGCACTTTTTTGCCGCTGGCGTAAGTTTACCCTAAAAGGCACCCAGTTCCGTATTCATCCCATGACATCGCATCGCACTAGCGTTACCTTTTCTTTATTCATCCGACAAATGGTGTTCTTAACTCATCCATTCTGATGACATCGCAAATCTATTCTTAACTCGTCCCATGACATAAAATACCAAGTAGGTACTACAAAAGAACTAAGTTGATTTTATTCCATAATTTTTTTTGCAGCCAACATATTGCAGACGGAAGCTGAATAGCTTGGTTTGCAGACGAAATTAAACCTTTGCCTGTTGTTAAGGCTGAAAGAATAACAGACTATATTATACATGGTTACGTATATTCTTTTGGCTTTAGCATGAATTATGATAAAATTTTGACTGGCAGAATATTTTGTATCATGTCGCGCCAAAATCTACTTTCGTAATAAATAGTATCCTCCTTAACAAACTGTGATATTGCTATGGCAATCTACTTCTTCTTCTTCTTATCGAATGAGGATTAGTGGCCACCTCTGGTGTTAGAGCTGTTTAGCAAGCCGCCTGTAAGGCCTCTGACTTGGCTTAACGACTGTTATCAGATGACAACAGCCGGGACCGACGGTTTAACGTGCTCTCCGAAGCACGGAAGCGCTCAGTTGTAACTTAACGGTCACCCATCTGACACCTGACCGGACCGAGCGTTGCTTAACAAACGTGATCGAGTACGATCAGTCTGTCAAGTTCCGCCATGAGCGCTTCATGGCAATCTACTATAATGTTCAGATGAAGCCAACTACACTCGTTTGTATCTACTGTAAAGAAAATTCAAATTCGATAGAATTGGTTCGTCAAAGCTAATAGACGCGTCCAATCAGTGCAAACTATAATAGTACATTATGATATAAGTGCGGTACGTTGAAAATTACAGCCGAGGCGATATTGCTAGCCCGAGCCGTAGGCGAGGGCTACAAGAAAGCAGAGGCTGTAATTATCAAAGCGCACGTATGTCATACGACGTTTTATGACATATTTGCGAGGAAATAAATAAAACTCGGACTTTGCACCTTTGCTTGTTTTCCATATGATTAAATTTTGATACGCTTGTAAGTATCTTATCGGTCAATTTTTTAGGGCAAGAGGCTTAGAGTAGCCTTTTTCGCTGCCTCTGAGACTTCTGGCGGTGTTGAATTAATAAATTCATCAGTACTTGACGACATTTTCAAATAAAAACAATACAGCAAAAAAAAAATTAAATTAGCAATGCGCGCGCATCAGCGTTGTTTTTAAGGCAAAGGCATAAAAACAGCCAGTATTACTAATAAAGTAAATTAATATTTTTGTGTTTTTGTTACAGATAAATGGTTGTAATTTATTGTCAACATTAATTAAATTGAATAATTAAATGTTTATTTATTATATTTTATCTCCCAAAGTCAATTTTATCCATAAAATGTTGACCTCTTTCCTGACATAAAAACTCTTTGCTAAGATTTAAAAAAGTACCGTTCGTTTTAGACGAAGTATCTTGATAAACCGTGCGGTAATGTAAAGTAAAACGCACGGCTTATCAAGGAAACCGTGCGTTTTACTTTACATTACCGCACAAGTTCGTAATGAGATACAATACGATATTGAAATTGGTGTAATAAGAGACCCTTTACGAGCAAATATGTTATAAAATAAACTTATCTCTCTGTCACGTGTGTGGTAAAATTGTCCAACAAGGGTTGTCAACCTAGATAAAATAAATTAACACCGTATGAAGAGAAAAATGTAAAAAGATTTGATTGGCTACTAAGTCACCTTGTAGCACAAAAAATAGAAAGAATAGAATCTCTCTTTTTCTATTTTGTAGTTTTATTAGGTCACACGTCAAAAAACATTTCGAACTAGCTACCGCCCGCGACTTCGTCCGCGTGGATAATCCCTATAGAACCTTTGACTGGTATAAAAAGTATCCTATGTTTTAATCCAGGCTGTGAACTAGCTGTGTCCCCGTTCAGCCATTTTTGCCTGATTTGTTTTCAGACTTTCACATTTATAAAATTATGTAGGATTATTAGAATTAGTGATGTTAATTTTCATAAAGTTAACAAGGATAAACTACTTTGCGGTAAAAAATATTAAAAAGTTAATTGAATTTTTGCTGAGTTTTTTTTTATATTTAAGTTTGTAAACTTAAAGTTATACTTAAAAAGTTTAGACAAAATTATACAAGACTAGGTTTGAATCATGAGCTTCATGCCAAGGAGTTATAGGAGTACCTATTTAATGTCTTATGCTTTTTATTTCTTTTCTAATTCTAGTTGAGTACTATTATTTAAGTTGTGATACATAAGCTAGTGTATGTTTTAGTTCTGTTACCTAATTTGTACATTTATGTTAACCACATGACGTCAATAAGCTATTTTGATTTGATTTGAGTGTCCTACTTTTCCTACAAAATATCGTTAAGTCCAGCTTTTATCATTGAATCCTTACCTAAGAAATTTGTGTTTTTTTTCACACACACAGAACCTCATAACTTCTGTGATTTAAAATGTTTATCAGTTGCTGGATATTACATCAAAATTATGATCATAGCTGTCAACTATCAGCATAATTAAAGTATATTTATTTTGTTTTCTTACCATTAAAAAACTACCTTTAAAGTGACTCCTTTTTTGTAAGCGAAAATTACCACTTTATCTGTTGTAACTTAGCCTAAACTTATTTATTTCTCTTTAACTATGTTGCCTTAAGTTAGTTTAATGTTCAAACATTTGTACATAAAACTTACAATAGCGTTCACGGTTGTTAAAAAAATATGAAAATGCTAATATGGAAAATGCAAATTGTTAAAAATTCCTCATACAAAACGTCAATTTCATAGGTAAGGACATAATATTTTTAAAGCCTAGCAACCCTACATTGCACAAAGGACATCGAAACTGAAAATTGCAGCATTCCGCCTATTTGAACCAATAACTGGCCAATACGCAACACGTAGACACCGCAATGTGTCCTGTCCACGTTCTACTTTTTCTATTTTTTGTAACAATTTGTGTACCTAGTCAAGCAATCAGAACTAAAATTTAATTAAAAGCATTCTAAAATTAGACTTTTTACCGGCTAGAAACGCGAAATACCCCTATGTGCGTCGCTGTCAATCTCAATTTTATACCAGCATTCGAGTTTCGTGCTGCCTTCAGCAAACAACCAAAGAACAAACAATAACGAGCACTGAGGGATTTTCCAGGCAACGTTCCTTAAAAATTTACTAGATGGCGCTGTCCAATTCCTGGCAGTTGAGTATAGTATGAATAAATGAACGTGGTACAAATAAGTAGTCTAACCAAAGAGAAGCATCGTAAAAAAATACGTAGGTATATGATTTTGACAGTATCAACTGCGTTTTTTCTTTATAATTTTTGGTACGGTGGTGTAAAGAGACTATATACTATAGGTAGCTCTTTAGTATATAGTCTTTTTACAGGTGGTCATTTAAAATGTACTCGAGACAATCACAAAGGTAAAAATGACTGGTTTGAAAAGGAGGAAAGTCTTCAAGAAGATCTCGATACTTTTAGTACTTATTGTTCTAATAATAAACTCCAGCTCAGTCTTAATAAATGTAAATCAATTACTTTTACTAAAAAAAAGAATTACAGTAAATTTACTTACACTCTGAGTGGTAATAAGATTGATACAGTCAGCAATATTAAGGATTTAGGAATAACGTACGATAGTAAATTACACTTTGATATCCACATACAAAATATTATTGCTAAGGCATTTAAGATGTATGGTTTTATTATGCGCGCAGCCACTGAATTTAAAAACCCACTAACTTATATATATCTTTTTAAATCCCTTGTAAGACCGCAACTTGAGTACGGAGTATCAATATGGAACCCATTGTACGAAAAATATAATGACAGTATTGAAAGAGTACAAAAAAAGTTCTTGCGCCGTATCAACTATAAATGTTACCGTAGGCGAGATTCTTATGTATTTGTATTAAAGAAGTTCAAGCTATTAAACTTGGAATCTAGACGGTCCCAACTTGACGCAATGTTGTTATACGACCTATGCAACAACAAGTATGATTGTATGGACATTATCAATCAAATAATGTACTCAGTGCCATCACGTGCTCTTATAAGATCGGTGCGCCCAAAATTACTATTCGCCACCCCTATATGCCGCACAAATTCTGGTGTTCGTTCGCCATTAAATCGCTTATGTAACTCATATAATAAAAAATTCAGCACAATAGATATTTTTGGCTGTAATGCTGGTTCATACAGACGACAAATAATTGAAGTACTGTCTGAAACTTAAAAATCATTTTTTATTTTACACATAATATTGTTAGGTAACCATTTTTCTAATCTTTTTTTTTCACCCGGTAAAACATTTAAGCCTGTTAAGGATAACAATATCTTGTATTTGTAAGTTTACATACATACGCATTTACACACACTCAGTCACACATACATAACACACCCTTATACAATCAACCTCATACATATACACAATCACGCATACAAAATACACTAGATATATTTAAGTTTTATTAATCACACATTAGATACCTACTTACTGTTTTTTTCCATTAACATATTTTATAACTTAAATTTAATTAATATTCTTCCAGTCTATTCAGTAAAATAGTCTAATTACTTATACTTATACTTACCCTAGTTTTAGTTACTTGAGTCTCGTATTTATAATTAAGTTTTATATTTAAGATGTAACCAACACCGTTGAGTTTACAATAAGTACTGATTGTAAAATTATATATCACTTTTAAATTAAGCTGAATTGTAAACTTGTTTGTGGTTCGTAAATAAAAAAAAAAATAAAAAAAAAAAAAAATTAAGCAGTTATTGACTGAGCGAGCGCGAAGCGTCTTCGTTTTAAGTTGGGCAGAAATGCTTTCTTAACTGTGCATGTTATAATGTTGCCTTTAATATTTAATCTTGTTTCCACCTTTTCAGTTGACTTGTCTTTTTATGCAGGCGGGTTATTAATTATTATTTTTTTTTTTCAAAATGGCAAAAAAACCATACCTAATGATTTCAGCAATTTCGAAAAATGTTCAAAAATGTGTTAACAATCGCGATGTTTTTAGGTCACTCGTTATTATTTACTTAATTTTAGAAGATTTATTGAATTTACGAGTACTTATATGCAAAAAATTTGGGAAATGTTATGTAAATATTATGAATCACTGTAGGTTTCAGTAGTTAACAAATAAAGAAACCAACCAGCTATAGTTATTTAACATGGTTTGTTAAATAACTATATTCCGGAGCTTTATAATAGCTAATTCTGCATTTTTTCGTTATTCCCAAATTTTTAATTATATTTACTAGGTCCTGTTTCATAAAGATAATTATAAGAACGTAATCACGTAAGTCTTACACGATGCAATTATTAAATGTTTTTAGTAAAATACCGTAACATTATCAGGGCACGGCAGGTGCAGAGTATTCCGTTGTCGGCCCACGGTCCGAGTTGGGCGGGCCTTGCTGGCCTGTTTGCATAACCCGCCGCACGGAATATTGATAGCGGGCCGGTGCCACAGCGGCTATTGATATTGAGTCGATATTGTCGATACTGAGAGACACTAAAAAAATAAACTCCTGGTAACAAACTGGGACCGGTAAGAGCAGACGATGGAAGCTGGAAAATGAGGAAAAACTGTGAGATAGAGGAACTAGTGGTGACCCTCAATCATCATCATCAATATCATCATCATATCAGCCGCACGACACCCACTACTGGGTATAGGCCTCCCCCTTGCACAGGCCAGCGGCTTCCCACGACCCTCACCAGATCGTCGGCCTACCTTGTCGGGGGCCTACCCACGAAACGTCGTACGGTGCGCGGTCGCCATTCCAGCACCTTTCCACCCTAACGGCCATCGGTTCTTCTCGATACGTGTCCAGGTCCAGCCCACTGCCACTTCAGCTGAGCAATGCTTCGAGCGGTCTCGGTTACTTAAGTTCTTCTACGGATCTCTTCATTTCTGTTTCGATTACGTAGGGAAACGCTGAGCATGGCTCTTTCCATTGCACGCTGGGTGACCTCGAGCCTTCTTCTGAGAACCATATAGATAGTGACCACGTTTCACTGCCGTAAGTCATCACTGGCAACATACACTGGTCATAGACTTTCGTCTTGAGACACTCACAAGTTGGACGCGAAGATTTTTCGAAGCTTCTCGAATGCTGCCCATCCGAGTTGGATTCGACGAGGGATCTCTTTCTCGAAGTTGGACTTACTTAACTGGACTGTCTGTCCTAGTTACTTATATGTAATGGTCAACAACTTTGATCGTAGTGTTCCCAACATGATTTGGAGTGGGCACAACATGGGCCACAGAATAACTAATAGTACAAGTACATGGACATTCGACATGATTTTCGTCTTATCCATGTTCATTCTAAGACCCAGTCTTTGGGAGGCACTACTGAGATCTTTGTGTTCAGGTCTTGCATGGTCTCAGTCATAGAAACTATTTCAACAACTATAACCCTAACTATCCCAATATATTGGGAGAATCAAAAGCGCACAGGTTGCGGTGGCTGGGACACGTTGAGCGAACTGGGGAGAATCGGGCGACGAAGCGTGCTTACCTTGGGCGTGCCCAGAGGACGAAGACAAGTTGGCCGACTCAATAACAATTGACCAAAAAAGTAAACTTATTTCAGGGAGGTTTGAACCCCCAAATCCCCCCTCCCCTCGCTATGAGTATGTGTGGCGTCACATTGTGTCGAAGGCCTAGACTCACTTCGGGTCGCTGAGCCATCGTAATAGGTACCTAAATGTCGATACCGGATAATGTCTACAATAATGTCTACTGATAAAACTTATGCATCATTGCAGATATGCACAATCTTTTTTTATTTATGAGACTGTGAAGTGAGCATGTTTGTATGAAAATAACGGTGTGGTGTGGGCGGTTAGATGTGCCGGTGAGTGTAAATTTTTCAAGCATCATATCTCAAAAACTATTAGACATACGGGGCTCTGGATTGGCTTTAATTGTTTCAAATTTTAAAATAATACTAGCCACTAATGTCAAAAGCTCATGGTTTTTAAATTGAACTGTAAAAACTGAAAAAATGCATTTTTTCGTGAATTACGCAAGTGGCACAACTATTTTT
The DNA here is from genome assembly GCA_943789525.1 of Agriphila geniculea. Taxonomy (NCBI): domain Eukaryota; kingdom Metazoa; phylum Arthropoda; class Insecta; order Lepidoptera; family Crambidae; genus Agriphila; species Agriphila geniculea. Next base: position 1,840,102 of record OX038894.1, on the reverse strand, counting down.
GCTTTCCAAAACGTAGTTTTACACTTCCCTAATCTAAATAACATACCAAAAATGCAGTTTTACATCACGTTTTGCGTTTTTAATGTAGAATTTGACTGGGCTATAATTATGTGATGGCTATAAGTATTATAATTATCATACAAATCTTTTTGTATGGAAACAAACCTGAATCGCGTAATCAAAGTAGATCAACAGTAGGTTGACACAAACGGCGATTGATGATTTTCTTGTTACGTAAAAAATATGATTTTAATGTTATCATCATGTTTTCATAGTTTTCATATTATTTTTTGTCCTCTTCTACCTCAAACCTTTTACATGTTTCACTAACTCCTAATTTATTATTTTATTATTACGACATCGTTTTATTCCCGTCCCTCGCACTCAGTCCGTTTGTTTGTCCAGATTTCACAGCCCCGTATTGAATTTTAACTACCCGGCTACAAGCTACAAGGCCTATCTGTATTCGATACACATCGCTGCAATATAATTGGGCAGATACCATTGATTAGAGACAGTATTCTACTAATCCTTCCATAGACAAAGCTAGAACAAACTCATTGTTGAATTTAAGCTTTTGTTTATTTACAAAAGAGCCATCGATTTTCTATTCAGCTTTGGTTTCTGTGAAACAAAAGCATAATTAGTATCCATGTGTAAAATTCACTAATGCGAGATAATCAATAAAAACCGTCTACTGAAAAAAATATAAAGAAACTAAATTCAACAAAAATACAAGTGATAACTAGATGATTTTATGCTTTTTACTTTGCTATTGTCATTTTAAATAAAAGAGCAATTGTAGTAGAAAAAGAAATAATAAAACCGGTCAAGAGCGAGTCGGACTCGCGCACCGAGGGTTCCGTACAATCATAAATATCTTTGGATATGTTACTTTAGTACACGGCAGACAGTTGGAAGGGCGAACAGGCGGACAGTTAATTTACAAATCTTAACCACCGCTGCTTATGGTGACTGAAAAACGTTTCAGCCACTCCACATTGCAAACTGTTTATATTACTAAGTAGGAACTTATTCTTCGTTTATTCGTACGGCAAATAGTAGGTAATTATATTAGAACCAGCCACCAATTTATTATTGTAGTGTTAGGTTGCGCCATCTCTTGACCGATAGTGGAACTATATTTTTTCTTAGGTTAGCATGCTTAGGACAGCGCCATCTGTTGACTGGTAGTAAAACTAAAAAAAAAATTGTTTGTTTTTTGAATTTCTAAAAAAGTGTGTTATATTGAGACATCGTTTTATTTTTCCTGTAATCTTTACATAAACTACTATCACATAGAATTATTTCAGATTTTTCTCTTTGAAAACTTCGGAGATAAGGGGGGGGAACGGTATTTTTTTTAAACATTTTTCATCATAAGTCGAAAACTATGCGGCCTAAGAAAAAAGAAAAAAAATATTTAAAATGTGCAAACAGCGCTCTTTCATATGATACCCCACATGCCCTAGTCACCTCACTTTAAATTTTTAAGACCCGTTTTCAGTCCCTGTTGTAAAAAAATATTATTATTTTTATTTCTTTCTTATTTGCAAAATAGTTGGGCAAATGTCATCTTAAACTATTCCAAATTTTAAGTTGATACCATTAGTAGTTCTCAAGATATCCAGCTGTGACAGACAGACAGACTGAGTCACACCATAAGGGTTCCTTTTTTACCATTTTGGTACGGAACCCTAAAAACAATTCAACGTGACAAATAGAGGTTTTGGTTGCGCGTTTTCACATCAGAGGTTTTGATGTAAAATGTATGTAAAGCTCACCGGTAACGATCAATTACGATTGTCAATTTTTCCGCAATTGACGCCCATTGACGGTAAAATTGATCGTTTACGCGTGCAATTGAAGCGATTGTCAATTGCTCCAACAATGGCATTGATGGAAAAATTGACAATCCCAATTGATTGTTACCGGCGGGCTTAAAAGGAATTGATATTAAAAGCACATAATTTTCAATAAAACAAGTTATGTATTTTTAATATTAAGGTATATAATTTTTAATATTAATGTAATATTCAGGTATGGTAATGTTTTGTTGTATTGTAATTGCAAATCAGGTATGTATTCATTCAGTATGTATTCACAATTATGTATTCAGGTAATACCTCCCACTAATACATAAAAAAACAAAATAAATATATGGAATACATTATTTTCTGAGGGAGATCCCTCAGTGCCCTTAGATTACTCATTTTTAGTACGGTCCGTTCACTTAGATAGTGTCGGTACACCCGCAAGCACTTGTGTTCAGAGACAAGAATACCGGTAACAAACACAATCTTTCACTACGGCACTTCTATGTAAACTGCCAAAAGCCAAATTGACTTGCGGGTGTACGCCGCACGCGGTATCTTTTGTTTATTCGGCGGCATCCTTTGATAAGAAGCGGCACGTGCAAAGGCGGAGAGATAAAAAGGCGACACTATCTGAGCGAACGGACTTTACCTGGATTCAATTGCAGAGTATTATAAAAAGGATGGTACCTAATTCTGATCGATAACCATTTTCAGTTCCTGCAAATGTTTAAACTTGCTTTCAGTGATTTGTATAATCGGTTTGGTCACACAACGCCATTTCTTTTTTTTTTCTTTTTTTTATGCACAACGGGATAGTGCTCGGCCTTCATCTCACCTGATGTTAAATGACGATAAGGCCGAAGATGAAAGCGCACTACACCCGGAATACTGGCTATCTCACCTCTAACTGCCGGAACACAACAATTTTTAAATTGTTGTTATGGCGTCAGACTTAGATAATTCTTTGGTTACTTCTTCGATTTAGCACATAAGATATTTTAAATGCCAACTTTGTATCGCCAAATTGCTCACTACAGTCGCTATCGAGGAAATACATAAACGTAATATATAGTCTAAGCGGTCATGGGATTTTTGGTAACGATCAAGGAAAAGATTAGATTCATTTTCATGGGTTGTAGAATGGTCCCCTAATGTGAATGATCTCGGTCTGCCTGCTCTCAGTGGTTGCAACTTCGAATTATAGCGCTTACAAGAGGCTTCATTGTGACGAAAAAAAAACGATCAGAGAAATGGGTAGTTTTAGTACCTATTCAAAGTATGTCGTTTCTGCAGATGAAACAAGTTGGTCTGCCTGCTCATAGTGGTTGCATTTCTGAGCTATGACGCGCGCAAGTTATAACAAAAAATTTTTTTCGTGAAATTGTATTTTTAAAAATACTAATTGATAGAACTCTTTATTATGATGAAAAAAATGTCTTAAGCCATTTTTGACTAAAATAAATAGATTGGTCGGAAAAAATACTTTATGTTTTTTTTTGTATGCTCAGTGTGCTCTTTTGGCCAATTCCTAATTGTTTCTGCCTCAAAACTACTTCTGCGTCACTACTTCAAACGTTTAAAATAATCATACACTATCAACGCGCGGCCAAAATTGTACATTCACACAGCTTGGATTTTTAAACAGTATGAAATTGTATTTTTTAGTAAAAACTTTTTTGCCATTCTTTTATTTTCATCAATTTTAACACTAGAAAAGCCAACAAAACGTTCAGTTAAGGTCTATTATACAATTGTTTTTACCATAATTACAACGCAACTAAAATATAAAGCTAAAATGTTCTCAACAAAAAACCATAAATATCTGAGTTGTAATTGTTTCATTAATAGTTTTGACCTGACCAAATTCCTAACGAACTCTTAAGAGGTATTGCGGAAGAGATGGGGCCAATACTGGCTAAAGTTTTCAACGAAATACTACGCACGGTTATTATACCTAGACAATGGGCAGAGTCACACATAATACTCTTACATAAGAAAGGATCAAGGAAGGAAATAGGAAACTACAAGCCCATTTCACTGATTTCAAACACATACAAAGTCTTTGCAAAGGCATTACTAGATATAATATTTATTTTTATTTATTTATGGTATCTGGTAATCTTGATGAAAATCAACCAATCAAACAGGCTGGGCTCAGGAAAAACTACAATACAATATATCACATCACCATTAAACAACTCATCCAAAAACACAACGAATATAATAAGCTAATTTACAAAGCTAATTTCAATACCATTATCTGATGTCCTTACATTTATTTTAATGAAACAAAGAAGACCTAAAATTTTAAGTGATTTGCTTAATAAAATAACTGTATCACCTTATTTAAAGAAAATTAACTTTTTAGTACCACACGTAACATGACTTAACTAATATTAAAGAATAGGCTACCTAATACAATTAAAATTAAATAAAGATTACCAAAATTTACAGGGCTTAGCTTCTTAACTAGAGACATACAATAAGACCCAATGTATAATGTTAAATATGTATATGGATAATTAGAAAAACAATTTAATTTTCATACAAACAAAGTAACTTTGATGCGTTGATCGTTTCGCTCGCTAACAGCGACCGGAAAACCCCTTTTTTGGTTAACCCAATTGATAGGGAAACCCTAATAAAAAACTTGCCAAATGATAGGGTTTCCCTTTCGATAGGGTTAGTCGACGTTATGCTTACCGTATTGATAGGGTTTTTGAAAACAAGTCTATGAAATACCCAATCAAAAACCCTTTTAACGGTAAGTGGTTCATGAAATACCCAATCAAAACCCCTTTAACGGTAAGCGGTTCTGGGGCCCTATTTTTGAATCGCTCGGCTGGCGTCGAGCGTTCGTTTCTACTCATTTTCGTTCGACATTTAACTCAACCTCCATACATTTGAGTCGCGATTCAAGAGCGATTCAACAATAGGCCCCCTGGTCCTTCGGCCCAGGTGGAACTAGGTATAAATTGCTTGAACTCGTTTTAAAACCCCTTCATAAAGCCTTCATAGGGTTTCCCCGATAGGGTTTTCGTATTCGGTAAGTGCTTACTTGGGTTACCCTTTCGATAGGGTTACCGTATTGATAGGGTTTTTGAAAACAAGTCCATGAAATACCCAATCAAAAACCCCTTTAACGGAAAGCGATTCCGGTCCTTGCTCGTAAGTTCGACGACTTCCAACCTCCCAAACAAGTCGGGTTCCAAAAAGGCATTAGTACCATAGACCACATCCATTAAATCTGCTATTATGCTTGGCGTTCGTGGACTATGAGAAAGCCTTTGATTTGATTGAAACCTGGGTGGTGCTGCAGTCTCTCCAAAGTTTCCAAATAGACTACAGGTATATCGAGGTGATGTGGTACGAAAATGCCACCATGTTGATCCGAGTACAGAACCAGAGCACAAATCGTATCCAACTTTTTTTTTTTTTTTTACATTAAATGGGCTTACTCTTGGCCACATTCGAGAACCATAAGGCTAAGAAGAGGCCGAAGATGAAGCGAGCTTGCCCAGAAGAAGCCTATTCAGTCGTGCCTTAAATATCGCTGGGTTATATTCTTTCGGGAATACAGACGCAGGCAGGGAATTCCACTCCTTGGCTGTGCGCATTAAGAAGGAAGATGAAAAACGCTTCGTGCGCATGCATGGAATGTCAACCAAATAGGGGTGAAACCCCGCCGTGCGTCTGGTCAACTGCAGCGAGATGTGGGACAGAGAGATACTATTTCCCCGAAACTATTCACAGCTGCGTTGGATGATATCTTTAAACTCTTAGCCTGCAAAGGACTCAGAATCAAGATGAATGGCCAGTACCTAACACACCTTCGTTTTGTCGATGATATAGTTCTTATGGCGAAAACCTTAGAAGACCTGAACACAGTGCTCGAAGATTTCCGTTAGTGCTTCCCAAAGAGTGGGTCTCAAGATGAACATTTATAAGACGAAAATCATATCGAATGCCCATGTTGTGCCCACTCCAGTTCATATTGGGAACACTAGGAGTCGTTGTCCATTACGTAGAAGTACAGACAGGCAGTCCAGTTAGGTAAGTCCAACTGCGGGAAAGAGATCTCTCGTCGAATCAAACTCAGATTGGTAGCATTCGGGCAGCTTCGAAAACATCTTTCCGTCCGATTTACCTCAGTGTCTCAAGACGAAAGTCTATGACGAGTGTGTGTTGGCAGTGATGACTTCGGCAGTGAAACGTGGCCGCAAACTATGGGTCTCATAAGGAGGCTCAAGGTCACCGAGCGGGCAAAGGAGAGAGTCATAATCGGCGTTTTTCTGCGTGATCCAATCAGAAATGAGGAGATCCGCAGGAAAACTAAAGTAATCAACATCGCTCGAAGGATTGCGCAGTTGAAGTGGCAGTAGGCTGGACACATAGCGAGAAGAACCGATGGCCGTTGGGGGGGAAAGGTTCTGGAATGGCGACCGCGGACCGGACGACGCTCCGTGGGTAGACCCCCACGGTCCAACTTGACGGTGGACCGACGATCTGGTGAAGGTCGCGGGAAACCGCTGGATGCGAGCAGTGCAGGACCGTTCGTCGTGGAGATCCTTGGAGGAGATAGGGTCTGGCATGCGGGCCTACTTAGCAAACTTCCAAGTTATGGGATTCCTGACAATCTGTGTGTTTGGTTACAAGATTTCCTGAGCGAACGATCAATTCGTGTGGTCCTTGATGGCCACTCCTCAGATCTAATGGCGATCAACGCCGGGGTACCTCAGGGGTCTGTTCTGTCTGCAACCCTTTTCCTGCTACACATAAATGATCTGCTAAAACCGGGTATCATTGGGTATGCAGATGATAGCACTGTTGTAGACAGATACTTCTCCAACGCACGAACTACTGAAGAGGAGACCACAGCGCTGAGAGCTGCTTTAGTTGAGCGTATTAATTTATCCCTTCAGGCTGTCTCCGAATGGGGCGATGCCAACCTGGTGAATTTTAATGCCACTAAAACACAAGCGTGTCTATTCAGCGCCAAACGGAGTCCATTTAACCTGACTCCGACTTTTCGAAATGTACCTATAGACATTAGTGACCATCTAGACCTCCTTGGACTTGATTTGTCACCTGACCTCAATTTCGGCCGTTCCATAGAACATAAAGCTAAAACCGCAGCCAAAAAGCTGGGTATCCTCTCCAGGGTGAGACGGTATTTCACGCCGGGACAGCTTTTAACTCTATATCAAGCTCAGGTCCGATCGTGTATGGAGTATTGTTCTCACCTCTGGGATGGATCGGCCAAATACCAGTTGGCTGCCTTGGACTCTATCGAGCGTCGAGCAAAGAGGCTGATTGATGACGATGATCTGGTACACCGAAGGCTTCAAAGTTTAGAGCACCGACGAAGGGTAGCCTGCCTATCGGTCTTCTATAGGTTACATTTCGGGGAGTGTGCTCAGGAGTTACACAACCTCATACCTCCTTCCCCGTTTCATCTTCGGACTACCAGGCGCAGGGCGGCTTACCATCCCTATGTTGTTGACATTCCACATACCCGCACGAAACGCTTCGGTTCCAACTTTTTAATTCGAACAGCTAAGATGTGGAATGACCTCCCTGCGTCTGTATTCCCCGAACAATATAACTTGGGCGTCTTTAAAGCCAGAGTAAATAGGCATTTACTGACTGTGCGTGCTCCATCTTAGTCCTCCTTATCACTTCCCATCAGGTGAAAGTGAGGACAAACGCGCATACAGTCCATACATAAAAAAAAAGGAGGCCTATACCCAGCAGTGGGTGTCGTGCGGCTGATATGATGATACATCCAAGTGATCTGAACGGCATTTTAAGAGCTGTATGTACCATAGTTCTCAATTTCAGGATTTCCATACCATATAAAGGTTTTTAAAAATCATAATAAAATTTAGTTTCTATCGTTAATATTTTAAAAACTTCATTTATTTGAATATGATATTAATCATTGATCTGAATTAACCTTTTCTCTTTTTTTTCTTTTTCCTTGTAAAATAATAATACTTTTTAGTTTGTAATAACCCGCCTGGGCCTTACTTAACATCCCGCTGCATTATGTTATTTTGGTTTTATTTGATTTATTATGGTAAAAAAGTCATCCATAGTAATAATAGTGACCGAAAGTTTTGTTGGCTTTTATTGTATTTTAATTGATGAGAAAGTAATAAATAACGACAAAACAATCAGTTTTTACTTAAAAATTACGATTTGATACTGTTTTGAAATCCAATATGTATTAAACGGACAATTTTGGGCGCGCGTTGGTTGATAGTGTAGGATTATTTAAATGTTTAAAATAACAATAAAATATTGACGCAGAAGTAGTTTTGAGGCAGAAACAATTATGAATTGGCCAAAAGAGCACATTGAATATCTCATTCCATACAAAAAAAAAACATAAAGTATTTTTTTCCGACCAATCTATTCATTTTAGACAAAAATGGCTTAAGACATTTTTTTCATTATAATAAAGAGTTCTATCGATAAGTATTTTGAAAAATACAATTTGGCGAAAAATAAATTTTGTTGTAACTTGCGCGCGTCATAGCTCTGAAATGCAACCACTGAGAGCCGGCAGACCACATCATTTCAGCTACGGAGATGCCATACTTTGATTGAATAGGTACTAAAACTGACCATTTCTCTGATGGTTTTTTTTTTGTAACAATGAAGCCTCTTATAATCACTGTAACTCGAAGTTGCAACTACTGAGAGCAGGCAGACCGACATCATTCACATTAGGGGACCACTGTTTAACCCATGAAAATGCATCTAACCTTTTTCTTGATCGTTACCAAAAATCCGTGACCGCTTAGACTAACTGTGATCCATCGCCATTGAGTAAATTTTAACCATGGAAAGTAATTTGTATGGAATGTTCAATATTTTACTTTCCATGGTTATAATTTACTCTGTGGCGCTGGGCCACAGTATTTACTATTTACCCGAGCGTGTAGCCGTGCCTATCAATCCAGATTCTATAATCTGGATCAATACAGTGAATTACGATCCATGGCGATCCGGAATATCGATATAAGGCACCCGGATTGAACATCTTTATTGACGCTAAAGCCGGAAGTGGGGGAGGATGGGGGGTGCGCGGTGGCACAGGCATAAAGACCTCTCCATACTCACGCGCGGGTGTGTGGATTCGATTCAAATCGGTTCCACACTACGCACACTGCTTCGGGACGGGAGGTTTGGGGCTTTTCGCGCGCGAGTGTAGAGATGCCTTAAGGTGGGGGAGGGGACTCATATAGTCACAGATACGCAAGCGGCCGGCGTGCACTTAAAAATTCGTCTATTGTCCCGTTTTTCAAAGTTTTTTTAGGCTTTCTCTACAAATAAGCGTATTGCGTACACAATGATAGTTCTTAAATACAACCTTTGAGAGCCGGCAGACCAACTTGTTTCACACGTGGAGATACTATACTTTGAATAGGTACTAAAACTGACCATTTCCCTTATCGTTTTTTTTTTGTAACAATGACGTGACTTGCGCACGTCATAGCTCAGAAATGCAACCACTATGAGCAGGCAGACCAACATGTTTCTTCTACAGAGACGACATACTTTGAATAGGTACTAAAACTACCCATTTCTCTGATCGTTTTTTTTTCGTCACAATGAAGCCTCTTGTAAGCGCTATAATTCGAAGTTGCAACCACTGAGAGCAGGCAGACCGAGATCATTCACATTAGGGGACCACTCTACAACCCATGAAAATGAATCTAACCTTTTCCTTGATCGTTACCAAAAATCCCGCGACCGCTCAGTCTAATACTAGAGGGTCATAACATAACAAATTTGGTAACGATTACTTGCTGTACTATTTACCTTATCGTTATTTTTTGGTAACAATAAAACATCTTTGAACTGGCGTGGCTCCATAACACAACCGAATTTTGTTCAGTCCTTCCGTAATACACGTGGGTACAACTAGTACTTACTTGCTGTATATTGTCATCCACTTACGTTATCGTTTTTTTGGTAACGATAACACATTTTTCAGCCTGCATATAAAACTGTACGATATACGGTGTTTGAATTTTGAACGTTTCTCTATTTTCACCGTTATTTTTATATGTTTCTTTATTTTAACTTCCAGACATGTATATATACGCCGACTGATACATTGTATCTATTGATGAAACTTAGAAAAATAAGTAGATTATGAGGTCATAACAAATTTGGTAACGGTAACACATTTTTCAGCCTGCATATAAAAAGAACGCAACCACTTCACTCAAACAGACCGACATATTTAGCATCAGATAGTGCCTCTCCATCCTGTGAATACAGAGACAGCCACTTACGCGATCGTTACCAAATTTGTTGTGACCCCCTAATCTATAATTTTGTTACTATTTTATTTTTCCTTAATAGTTATGTCAAATTGATAAAGCTGTCAAACAAAAACAGGTATTCAGTTTCCACGTTATTCACGTACTGTATACAAACGACGTTAAGCATCAGTTTGTCAGCTGGCTTCGCTCGTTTCACACTACTGTATGACGTGACGATACAGTCGCTAGCAAAATTATTTACTTATTATTTAGTGCACTACTGCAATAAACTTTAATTACCTATCTTAGAATAATAACACCACACATGACGTAACATAATACCACACAGATTTTTTATCCTTTCTACGTTACTTATTGTAACTAAAATCTAATAAAATAGTAACTAACGCCAAAAGGGTAGGGAATTAGTTAAAGGGAAAAAGTTAAGCTGAAAATTGAGCCATTCTGTCTCAGTTTTATTTGCGTAACTTTTGACAGTGCGCTTTGTAGGGAACTATTGTAGTGTGTGTGTGTACTAACATGTATGTGCAGACACTCATCTCTCCTCGTATATAAGCCATACAATACAGTACTATAATTAATGATTAAACGAACTTACCTGTAAGTGAAGTTCTATCATAATTATACGAAGGATTCTTCCGAAGATATTAGTACTATTAACACATGTAGTATCGCTTGCATGTATCACCACTTAGCACGTTATTTTAGAGTAATAACCTAAAAAACCTAAAAAGAGAAGGTATTTGATTTAGAATTGACAGATATTTTGACATTTTCGGCTCGAATTCTCCTCGCCGCTCAGACCAAATAAAAAAGGGAAGACGTAGTCCTCTGAACAATGCAGTGAAGCCAATAAAACTACGCCTTGGCGTGTACACACACAGTTACACGCACACACATGTAACGAAACTACGCCTTTTCTTAACAGCCAGCGTGCGAAGCGGACGTACCAGGACGTACTAATAAATTATAAATTTCACCAAAGAAAATGCCGAATTGTGTAGTGAAAAGGTGTAAAAACCAATTTTCGACACATAAAAAGCAGGATGGAGTCACATTTCATATGAAACTAAAATTGGAAACTAATATTTTCACTAATTCAAAATAAACATTAAGGTATTACTTGAAACACAAAACCTCAACACAAGTGTTGCCATGCCAAACGTTCTTTTTTAAACCTGTTATTGGGTAACATGGAAAGTAACGTAACGTTATTTGTTTCTTGTTAAAAATAACGCGTTAATTATTTCTGTTTCTGGACTGTTTTTACCCACGACGGACGGAACGGAATGGAGGTGGTATATGCGTTTGGGGTTAGAATACTGTGATCCATCAGTATTTAATTAGGGGCCTATTTCATAAAATATTAGTAACTTTACTATAACAATTTACCATTGTTGTTATTGGGGTAGAACTGTTTCTTAATAATTATAAAACATAATCTCTACCCCAATAAACTACTACAATGGTAAATTACTGTACTTTTTCATACTTTTATGAAATAGACTTCTGATTAAATACTGATGATCTCAGTATTTACCACGCGTGTAGCCGTCGCCTCAGAGGTTGTTTGTTTGTTTGTCTATGTCTGTTACCATTTTCTTCGGAAACTACCTTCTGGGCCGATTTCAATGCAGTTTTTTTCGTTTTTCAAAAATTACTAAACCGATTTCGCTACGGCTTTCTGTAATGGTTTTTGGCGATGCTTCTTAGATAAGTGTTATAGTATTTAGCCGCTAGGGAGTGCTGCAGCATCATGTTTTCATTTATCTCCATAACGGTTTGACCGATTTAGATGCTGTTTTTACCTGACTGCAAGAGGGTTATGTTTTTCGCGCGTATGTTCTATCTTGTATGTATGTAATATTCTTTATTACCTCATATCTTTTAAACGACTGAACGGATTTCTATGATTAAGATATCGTTAGATTCGTCTTGTCAGCCCAATTGTTCTTAAGAAAATGGCGTTCTAAAAAACTTTTTAAGAAGGTGGCGTTCTAAAAAACCAACATGGCGGCTATACGGTGCTATTATACGTAGTGGAAAAAATTTTTTTTTTAGAATAGGTACTGCTATATCAGTATCAAATTAAAGGGCTTATTATAAAGATTTCGAAAAGGTATATCATGACCGTAATATATGATAACTAAAAAGATATAAATAAAAAAAATATTATATAATTAAAAAACCCCTGCCTGCCGCAGAAAAGACAATAAAAAGACAAGTAAACTGAAAAGATGGAAACAAGACTAAATATTAAAGGTAACATAATAACATGCAGTCGGAGGTATATAATTCAAATAATTCATAATGTCACTTTCTTTATGCATGCCTCTGACAGCATGTTATTATGTTGCCTTTAATATTTATCTTGTTTCCATCATTTCAGTAGACTTGTCTTTTTATGACGGCGGGTTTTTTTTAAAACTAGATAAAGTATGAATTCTTTAAAAACATTAAAATGAAAAGCAACATTTAAAACTTTGAAAAAACCTACGTCACTTAAAATCCTGCAATCCCTGATGGAAATGGAATATTGTGTCTCATTCCTAACAAAGGTAAAATAAGTGGTTTTACGAAAATATCTCCCAATTTAAATTAATTTAGGTAGGGTACTATACATATTGAAGGAAGGATGTTATGAGTTTGACTGATTGACTGATGGAAAGAACAAATCACATCATGCAACCATCAGTCACTACATTACACGGTAGGTTAATCATCAGTCACTCACAGCCCGTGACAGTGGTTAAACTGACAGCAAAACCTACCGTGTAATGGATGCCTAACATGTCAGAACAAACATCTTGCCTTAAATACACGAAACTTCAGTATTCGTTAGTTTTATTTTTTACATTTTTCCGATTTCCTTCCTACTTCCGCCACTACTTTTAAAGCGAGCTACTCACAGCCCTGCATGCAGGGCTTTGAGAAGCTCACTTTTTTCTATCTATCATTAGGCGACGGCTACACGTGTGGTAAATACTGTGATCCATCAGTATAATTTATCAGGGATCTATTTAATAAAAGAATAAAAAAGTACAGTAATTTACCATAGTAATAGTTTATTGGGATAGAATTATGTTTTATCATTCTACCCCAATAATAACTGTGGTAAATTATTAGCTAAGAAAAGTTAGTTGAACGAGAAATATGGTAAAAACAACCGAATTTCAAAGGTCAATAAAGTCGAAAATCGCTTTCACCTGTTTTTTTAACTAGAAAACATTGTCAAGTGGTCACTAGTAAAAAAAAATGAATGCAAGCGATTTTCGACCTTATTGACATTTACCAAAATCACGGTTTTTAATGAAACATCAGAATTAGTAAACGATAATACGGCAAAAAACAACCGAATCGCAAACGTCAATAAGGTCGAAAATCGCTTGCACCTATTTTTTTAAACTAGAAAACATTGTCTAGTAATCGCAAGTTAGAAAAATGAGTGCAAGCGATTTTCGACCTTATTGACATTTATCAAAATCACGGTTTTTAATGAAACATCAAAATTAGTAAACGAGAATACGGCAAAAAAACAACCGAATTGCAAACGTCAATAAGGTCTAAAATCGCTTGCACCTGTTTTTCTAACTAGGAAACATTGTCTAGTGATCACAAGTTAGAAAAATGAGTGCAAGCGATTTTCGACCTTATTACGAAACTTATTTTCGAACTTTAGACAGTTCTAAGCCCGAAAAGTATAAGATAAAGTTCATTAGTTTACATTACTGCTTTATTTTATTTAAGACTAAAATGTAACGTATTAATAAATAACGTTTTTGTAAAGCGCGCGATCTGTCTAACGAACGACGTGTGAAGTAACGTGTTACGAAATTTAACGTGCTGCATGCATCTAACGCGCCAGCCAGCCGCCCGCACGCTTCCTGATAAATAGCGCGTTATAACATAGCGTATTTAATAGCGCGCTAGAAATCAATAGCATATAGTCTGTAGCGTGCTGTTGCTTTATAGGCGTTATGAACAACTCTAGTAATACCCCCCTTGGGACCGTATTATGATCTCTTGAATCCAGGCAGTTTTTTGTTTTGATTCTGATATGTGATAAATAACGTTATTATTTCATAACGCGTTATTTTTATAACATTGGGGTAATATGAATTACTATGGCAACACCGGCTCACACACTAATGCATGAAAAAATTGGCTTCAGTCCCTTGCTTGGAAGACTCCGTCTTCCCTTTTTATTTGGTCTGAGCCTCGCCGTTATTACGCGCCAACCCTTCATTTAGTTTAAAGTTCAAATCGTATGATATTTCCTCATTTTCTTCAGTGGGTCAACACTTATTGTAATTAACAATAAGCAGTAGGGAGGGTGGGACTCTATACTAATATCTTCGAAAGAATCCTTCGTATAATTATGATAGAACTTCACTTACAGGTAAGTTCGTTTAATCATTAATTATACTTCATGATTCTTCCTCAATATTAGTACTATTAATACATGTAGATGTTTAAAGCTTTATAAGAAAATGGAAATATCATCACTTGTGTAATTAGTCTTTTAAATTTAAAAGTGAAAATCAGTCACATTTAACATAATTCTTAAAGTTTTGGAAGCAAAGATGGTAGCTACAGATGGTTGGTGCCAAAAAATAAATAAGCAAGATTCGTTAGGAAAACGAGTCTTGTTCAGTTTAATTATCATTAATCGATGATATCTTGCAAAGATAGTGAAATCATGTAACATTCCGCCATGTTAGGTGGAATTTCTATAATAAAAATAAATGTTATGGCTATATAGCCATAACATACCTATATAGGTATCGGCGTACGTCGAGTGCTAAAACTGTTTACCATGGACTTGAGTCTACTCCACTATCATTGAATTTTACATTTCAGTAATCCATTATCTATTCTACATATAAGAATTTTATTTCTTTTTTTTTAATATGTATTACTATTTTTATTTTATATTTATAAATAAAAAGAAGTGATTATGAAATGTTTATTATAATAATAATATGTAGCATTCTCGAAAAAGAAGGTAATTATAGAATGGTTTGTGTCAAAGTAAGAAGAATTCATGTTTCATACTTGAACTAAACAAATAATTAATTGATTATATTGTTTTTATTCTATGTGCAATAGGCAAGGTACCTCAAGGTGAAACTTTTTTTTTGAGTTAGAAAAGTTGGAAAAAAACTAATTGGAAAACATTTAATAAATAGTAATAAGAAATCTAAGATATCCATTGTATTTGAGCAATAAAAGACTACGCCAAGGCGTAGTTAAATTCGATACCAAACCTTGAGATTAGCTCATATTGTGCAATCAATAATGAATCCAATATTAAATAATACTAATAATTATGTTACACACTTCTGTGTTTATTATGTATTGTTATTTGATGAATAATCGAACCATTTTTATAACCAAGCTCTGTACTTTCTGATAGTATCAGCAGACATACAAGCTTAAATAACATAGTAATATACCCGTAAAATAATATCACCTTGATAATGTTGTACAAACCAGTCTATTTGTGCGATGAATTTCCGTCCCTGGAATTGGAAGTTATAGGATGTTAGTACTTTAATAGACACTATATTACATGTAAACAATGGGTATCAAGGCTTAAAATTGTGACGATCATGCTGGCAGAATTGTAACACTAAGAAACTGGTACAAAAGAATAAAAATAGTAGCTTGTCCGGTTGATAGTGACAGAATTGTCTTTGTAAATAAAATAGGCACTAAACAAAAATAGCGTTGTGAATGCTAAAATCTAAAATTAAAAAATAATCGTCTTTCGGATCCAAATGCTAGGAATCAAGAAAAATATTTCTACTATATTTTATTTCTACTAACTAATTCGACTTGCATTCGAATTTACTCAATTTCAATCCGAAAATACCAAAACTGGTAATAATTTTTTGAATAAGTGAATCAAATAATAACGACTAGAATACTTTACACCGAATACAATAATAAACAAGTGCGTGTCGGGCCACGCGCCGTAGGGTTCCGTAGTTACCTTATACCATACCATATTTAATACCACCTATAATTTTTCGTCTGTAAAAATAACTTTGTTTTTCACAGTGTTGGTATGAATGACAAAGTTATATTTGCGGTTTTGGAAAATGTGCTATATCTCAAAAACTAATTACTATATCTCGTTCAAACCAATTTTGGTTGAAAGTGTTTATTAAGATCTACAGCATATATTTTTTTTTAGATTTTTCACTCTCTTATTTCAAAAGTTAAAGGGGGGGGCACACACATTTTACCACTTTGGCGGTGAATATCTTTCAAACGGTTGACTTTGAGAAAAAGTTGTTTTAGAAACCTTAATGTCATTTTTAAAGACCTATCTATAGACACCCAACACGTGTTGGTTTGAAGAAATAATTTTTTTTCAGTTTCAGTTCCATGTATGGGGAGCCCCCCCTTAATATTTTATTTTTCTTATTTTTGTATTAAATTCGTTAAGCGGTTAACAGAATACATCTACTTACCAAGTTTCAACTGTGTAGTCTTAATACTTTCGGAATAAAGTGGCTGTGACATACGGACAGACAGACAGACAGACAGACATGACGAATCTATAAGGGTTCCGTTTTTTGCCATTTAGGCTACGTATCCCTAAAAAGGCACCAATTTGCGAACCAAATAACTAACATGTTTCCATTTGCTTTCCGTGATTAGGCAACACTTACCTTGTATATTATTTTTTAAGTTACCTATTTGCGTGTGAAGTATGACCTTGTTGGTTGTTCTAATAAATAAAATAAAAATATTTTTGTGTGTGACAGTACAGAGCCGAATCTATCTGGATTATTCCCGTCCGCCACGTTACTCTAGCTCCGGTTGCAGCGTCCATTGTGGGCGATGCCCATTGGCCACTTAATCATAGCCTCCACAGATTTGTTAGCTGGCTGGGATTATCATAGCACTCACTCACTGCAATCTCACTATATCCACTTTATGTTATTATACAACTGAGTTGTATAATAACCAAGTTCTCCACTTGGTTGATAGTGGAGAACTTGGTTATTATGATATGAAATAGGTAAAGAAGTTAGATTGACGACCTCTGTACCCGAAGCAAGAACAGCTATCGAAAGAAGTAAAGTACGTAAAAGTACTCGATAGATCTCTATGGGAAATCACATTTCGCTTTTTCGGCGGTAGATGGCGCTGCACAAATTCCCCATATAAAAATTACTCTATCGAATTTTTTTACGCGCGCAATTTTTTGTTCATGCTGCGGGTACTGTTGCCAAATTCCCCGTTTCTGGGGTCTGTGTTAATTGAAAACAGATTTGTTTCGGTTCTGCAATAACAAAAGTGTTTGTAGGAATATAGTATGTCCATCAGCCATTTTAATGTCCCCACTGCTGGGGCACAGGCCTTCCTTATGGATGGATAAGGAGGACGGGCCATAACCCACCACGCGGGCCCAATGCGGATTGGTGGGTGTTAACGACTGCAAATGCAGCCGGGACCAACGGCTTAACGTGCCTTCCGAAGCACGGAGGAGCTCGAGATAATAAATTTTTTGGTCATCCATCCCATGACCGACCCTTGCGAACGTTGCTTAACCTCCGCAATCGCTGGGCCAGGCGCTAAAGCACTGCGCCACCGAGCTCTTCAGGAATATAGTATGGGTAGTATGGAAAGAGGTAGCGACTGATAGGAAGGCCAAAGTGGAAGATCTTCCTCCGGGCTGGGTGGTATTAGCCCGGGGACTGCGGTCCAACCGATGATGGTTGGAACTTGTATACATATGGAAAGTCGCTGAGTGAACTCCGTTAGCGAGATGTAAGTTTCTCCATATATTCTCCATACTACGAGATGCTGTTCCCAGCGACCTAAAATCTATGGAACAAGCATTGCGCTCAAAAAATGGCACCACACGAAAAGTACAACTAAGTTGATGGAGCTAAAAAAAAAATTTAAAAAAATTAAAACCCGCCTGCCTAAAAAGACAAGTCAACTGAAAAGATGGAAACAAGATTAAATATTAAAGGCAACATTATAACATGCAGTCGGAGGCATGCATAAAGAAAGTGACATTATGAATGATTTGAGTTATATGCCTCCGACTGCATGTTATAATGTTGCCTTTAATATTTAATCTTGTTTCCATCTTTTCAGTTGACTTGTCTTTTTAGGCAGGCGGGTTTTTAATTTTTTTAAATTAATTTTTTTATTTATTTTTTTTTAGTTATTATTTATATGATATACCTTTTTGAAATCCTTATAATAAGCCCTTGAATTTGACACCCATATTGCAGTATTCTAAAAAAAAAAAAAATTTTCCGCTACGTATAATAGCACCGTATAGCCGCCATGATGGTTTTTTTATATCGCCTCCTTTTTAAGAACACTTGGGCTGACGAGACAAATCTAACGATATGTTAATCATGGAAATCTGTTCAGCTGTTTGAAAGATATGAGGTAATAAAGAATATTACATACAAACTTACAAGATACGCGCGAAAAACATAACCCTCTTGCAGTCGGGTAAAAAAGCTGGCTTTTAATTATGCAGCATCAAGCTTCTGAGCACTGGTTGCTTATATTAGCGATCATAATTTGTATATATTGTCAATATTGTCATATAGATATTTTCTATTATACTTAAACGAAAAAATATGATACGTTATTTCTACATATTTTTACTGCCTTCTTTGCGTCTTTTACACCATTTGTCTACACAGGACGTCATTTCGAATCAACTTTCTCTTTCTCTGTTTTCTCTACAATACAAATTACAATTATTGTAAAGAACGTTAACGTCAGTCACCGAGTGCGGGGCACCGGGGCTGGCCAGACTAAAACTGAGCTTTTTAATTTAAGCAATATTTGTTTGCAATTACACTTCCAAATATTTCAATTCGCTGGCTGTTCCTTACTAATCTTTGTGTTTATTAGTCACTAGCGCCAGATGGCACTAGTGTCAAACAAGACTCATCATCGTGTGACTAGATAGTCACCACACGATGATGAATCTTGTTGCAACCGTGTGTTAGGTATGTACCATGGGCAACAGCGTCGCTTAACCACTGCTAAGGTTAAAATCGCTTGCACGCCGCGCCCGCTGTCACGTAGGTTTAGTTCGTGCAGCAGGGGCGATACGCGCGCACACGATTTTTGTTGCAAACTGGTTAAGCGACGCTGTTGCCCATAGTCGTAGGTAGATGCCGGCACATGTTGTTACCTTCTTGGCGGATCTACCTAGATGGTTGACTGCTGGTTGCACTGTGTGTGTTGATTAAGTACCATAAAACATTACTATGTATATTCATTGATTACCAATGTTTCTCAGGTTGCTGAGGTCCAATTACTAAATAATTTATTTTATATAAATGTAAACACAAAAGCAGCTAAATCAAACACTTATATTTAGCATTCTACTAATTCACTAATGATTATACGATTGCCTTACGTTAAAGTTATCGCTACTGCATCGGAAATCGAACGATCAAAAATTTTGTGGAATTTGTCTCCGTTTATTTGTAAATTTGCCTTTTCGTAGATGTGTGACAAAGTTATTCATTCATCATTCATTAATTTATTCATTCATACAAAGTGTATTATGGGCAACAGCGTCAGTTAACTAGTTAGCAACAAAATTCGTGTACGTGCATATCGCCCCTGCACGAACTAAACGTAATATGTGACAGCCGCGGCGTGTAAGCGATTTTAACCTAAGGGGTGGTTAAGCGTCGCTGTTGCCCATGGTACTGTCACGCATGGGTGGCGTAGCTATATTCAATTAAACACAGATTTGCGTGATCTTTTGTATTTTTTCAGTCTTTTCACGAATACACTTTTCGTTGAACCGACATGTTTTTCCGGAACAAAAGCAGAATGATCTTTCAAAGATAATAAAGAAACAACTGTTCTCTATTTGACTTACTACTTGCGCAACGACTAAAAAGTTTGTAATAGATGCAATCGAGCATCACAGTACTATGATGGGCAACAGCGACGCTTAACCAGTTTGCGATCGCGCGTATCGCCCCTGCACGAACTAAACGTATGTGACAGCGGGCGCGGCGTGCAAGCGATTTTAACCTTAGCAGTGGTTAAGCGACGCTGTTGCCCATGGTACATAATTACATAAGTACTTCGTGGTAATTTTAGTAAAACAAAAGGGCTATCAACAAAATAAAATATTTCGAGCAATAAACAAAGTCTTCAATAATAATTCTCAGACGCCCCGTAAAATATGTCTTCTAAAAATCCCTCGGTTAAGAGCAATTTATTTCAAGCACCTCACCGCTACGGCTAGAAAAAGGCATCCAATTTTCTTGTGTAACAAAACAAAATAGCGTTTGCGGTGAAGTATTCGAGAAAATATTTCTTTAACCCAGTTAATGGGTTTTGTGTAAGAAAGAGGTTCCTGAATGATTGATTGACCTCTGAGATTAATGTACAATATATTGTACTGTACAATTTTGTATGATACGTAGATATCGTCGTAGATATCTTCAGCAATAAGGGTCACAGCAGACACGTACATCGGCGATTAGATTTTTTGGTTTGTTCTATTATTTCGTAATTATTTTTTTATGCACGACGGGACAGGATAGTGGTTGGCCTTCACCTCACCTAATGTCTTATGGACTGCTATTGTGGGGCTCAGCTGCCGGTATTGAAAATATTTTTGTACTCCAAAAAAGAGCTGTTCGCGGCATATACAATCTTCGGCGGAGAGATACCTTGAGAGAACTGGTTAAAGAAATAAATATTTCAACTTTGGCAGGCCAATACATATAGGAAAATTTAGTTTATGTAAGAAAACACTATGATTCATTTGCTAAGAACAGCAATAATCACCAGTTTAATACAAGAAATAAAGATAAACTTGCCGTTCCAAGATTTAGGCTTGCAAAAACTAGAGGTTCATTTATAGGGAAAGGCATAGCCTTTATTAATAAAGTTCCACAACAAGTAATTGATCTTCCTTTGCATGAATTTAAAAACCATGTTAAAAAAACGCTCATGGGTAAAGGTTATTATAAAGTAGACGATTATCTTAAAGATCAAAATGCGTGGAAATGATGTAACACATAACTACTATAAGTACTTTGTTGCCAATAATCCTGTCACCCTGTTGTAATTATCTGGTAACGATATATTTAAGTTTGTAAATATCGTTACTTATTGCTATTAAAACTGATAAGTTTCTTGCGCCCGTTCTTCTTGTCAGTTAAAAAAGTCTTGAACGGGTGGTAGGAAAATATAGACGATTCAAAAGTACTTAATAATTAAGTTTATTTGAATAAAGCTATTTTTGACTTTGACCTAAGGCCGAAGGTGGAAGCGCACTACACCCGAAATTCTCACCACTGTCCATCAGCCATTTTTAATGTCCCCACTGCTAGGACACAGGCCTTCCTTATGAGTGGATAAGGAGGACGGGCTATAACTCACCACGCAGGCCCAATGCGGATTGGTGGGTGTTAACGACTGCAAATGCAGCTGAGACCAACGGCTTAACGTGCCTTCTGAAGCACGGAGGAGCTCGAGATACTTAATTTTTGGTCACCCATCCCATGACCCAACCTTAGATTATTTATCAACTTTGACGACGAAATTTGCTTAATGCTGCTTAAACGAGCTCCTCGCCACTGAGTAACTGGCTATCTCACCTCTAACTGCCGGAAAACAACAATTTTCAAATTATTGTTATGGATTCAGACTTATGTAAGATGGTGGTAACTAGCCAGGCAGACTTGAAACCACCAACCAAACCGAATACAAATTGTACCCCCTTTGGGAATCGAACCCGGGACCTCTGCGTCTTACACAAGTGGGCGAACCACTAGACCACAGAGGCGGTTGAAAATCTTACCGCTCAGCCACGACATCAACGCGCTCGTTTTGCGTCACGGCAACCACTACGCGCTGTCTCAATGTCGGCCTCTCATCTTATTATCGTGACCGCGCAGTGGTTGCCGAAACGCAAGACGCAGAACCAGTGGGGCTACCGCCCAAGTAGCGTCGACTTCGCCGTCGGCTTCATTTGACATATGGTTGTAATACATTGCTACTTTTCTTTGGTATGTTTTTATTATATTATTTTATTAATAAAAAGAAGTAGCAATGTATCTCATCCTTCTGTCAAATGAAGCCGACGGCGAAGTCGACGACACTTGGGCGGTAGGGCCCCTGGCTAGGCGCACTCCGCGCTTTAGGTACGAAGCTACAAGTAGCCGGCGGGTCCATCCGGACGGACTAATTTCAGAGGGCTGCCGCGTGCCGGCCGGGACGCACGTTAGCAATTCGATTTCGATACTCACTCACGCACCGCATTCGCGTATTGTCGCGTCGTTCGTTCGTACATTTATGATATTTAACCCAAATGAAGGCATATTGCATCGCACTTTCGAAATAAACTTAATTATTAATGACAATTTGATTTCGTAAGAAAGCAAATTGCCTCAAATCAGTATGTATAGTGTGATGTGGCGTTGACTGTATTTAAGTACACATTTTATTTCACAAACACATAACTTGTAATAAAGTATTGTAAGCTATTATTTCATTATTATTTAAAAGAAGAAACCCTCATGTCGTTAGAAGAGATAAGAGCTACGCGATAGAAAGAGAGGTAACTTGTAGGTGAATATAACTGTAGCGAAGGGAGCGGTGTGCGACCTGAATTGCACTTTATTGTGTCTAGAATAGAGTCGCTATTTATTTAAATGACTTTGAGGAGTGGATCTTCTGTACTTGTACTATTATGTATTCTGTGGCAGAACGCGCGCGGATTTATTCCACTTTGCCCTTGGACGAACACTTTGCCCCACCAAGCGTCGCCTAGGGCCTAGTGCCCTTGTTCGCTTCTTTAAGACCGATTAGCTTTACGACAGACTCGTTTTACGGCAGATTCGGTTTAAGAAAGAAATTGTACAGACGATTAAATTGTTAGCGCTATCGCACACGGGCAACTTTTGTCTCTCACGTGATTTGTATGAAAAGTTGCAGACGACCGTGTCGCTTCGTGTGCGCGCTTCCATATAAACCCGTGGACTTGATGTGAGAGACAAAACAGTTGCTGGGAGACTAAGTTGCCTGTGTGCGATAGCGCTTACTTAGCGCTATCGCACACAGGCAACTTAGTCGCCCAGCAACTTATTTGTCTCTGTCGCTGTCTCCTTGTCGAGATTTGGAAGGTGCGCACACGGAACCGACAGCGACGCAACTATTTCGTAAAATTTAGCCTCATTCATCAATATGGCAATCAAGCGGCATATGGCGCACGGTGGGTGAAATTTAAGCTTCAATAGACTTTTAGTAATAAGAAATTAGGTTGATTTAATAAAAAATAAAAAGTAGATAAATACACAAAATCACTGTTTGTCATTTTTCAATTTACCCATTATTTGCAGCGTAACGATTTTTTAAACATTTTTTTGTATGAAACTAGGACTTAATTTGAGAATAACTAGTACGTTGAGACTAAGTAGTAACATACGTACAAACATACATGAACCCTGAAAACAATACACCTTTCTTTTTTAGGCAGTCTTGTTAAAGTAATAGTATTATACAGGCGGTAATTATGTAACTTTTAAAGTGTTCTTAGTACTTTAAAATTAAAATATCAATACAAAAAACATCTTCCTATCGACATAGTAAATGGAAATGTTTACAACCTTTGACTCGAGGCAAAACCGGCATATGACGGGCTTGCCTCATTTATGCTGTAAGGTCTTCTCCAATCGTATATTTTGAGCCAAGGAAACTAATTTGGCCAATACCATTCAGATGCTTCATAATTTATAGAATTATCAATAAATTCAATCAAGTAACAAACTTTAAAACATCAATTTACAACCAACTCACCTCTAACTCCCATTCAGATACTTTAAAACTCGGAGATATTTAGATTTTTGTACGACATATTTCACTCAAATGGAGAGTGGAAAAAATGGAACTTGATTAAAATGCCCTTTATAAATATTTACAGGCCTCATAGCAACATCTATTATAGAGATGTAGAACTGTTATATAAAATATTCTAAAAATAAACAATAGTTTATAACTAATGACTAATGACTAGATTGCGCAACTATGCTATAAAACCCGATTGGTTTTAGATGGACTGTTTGGTCTTGCCCCCTAGATGGTCTTCCCCACATAACCTGCATTGACCTTATCAGCAATTTATTGTCTATTTTATCACTGCAGCTAGTACTGCGATGTTCTGCGATATTTATATTCTCTATTCCACACCACCACAGGTAGAAAAACTAGGCGTGATTTTTTTTCTGTGATATTCCCAGTAGGCCTTTGTTTATATTTGGATTGATTTGAAGCCCCATTAAATCCCCATTTACTAATCAGGGTCATTTTCATAAGTTCACCATCGGTTGTAGTTGACTGAATTATTATTTTTTTTACTGTAATATCTGTAATGGCTGTAAAAATAATTTGTAAACTGAGTATTATAATACTACGTAGAATTCAAATACTTAGTCCAAGTTTCGTAATCCCAGCCCACTGTGTGGCGGGCCGGCGACAGGGCCGGCAACTTATTTGTCGCCGTGCGCGCACTTGCACTTAAACCTATAGGGAGAGCAACAGTTGCGTCGCCCATGCCCGCAGACAGAAAAGTCGCCCGGCTGTTGCGTCGCTCGTGTGCGCGCTTTCATATCAACCCGTGGACTTGATGTAAGAGATAAAATAGTTGCGGAGACAAAAGTTGCCCGTGTGCGATAGCGCTTATATTTTCACTTATACTTATTTCACCACTATGGTTAGGCAAAGTGGAATAATTCCGCGCGTGTCTTGCGTCTTGCGTCTTACGACTCGGCAACCACTGCGCGGTCACGGCAATGAGCTGAGAGGCCGACATTGAGACAGCATGCAATGGTTGCCGAGAATGAACCGTTCCTTCGGATTATCAAACTGAACCCTTTCTGATCACATTGCCTAAAAAGCAAATAGACTAAAATGACCAAAACGCAGAATGACTAACTTACAGAATGACTAAAACGCAGAATGTCTAAAATGCAGAATGACTAACTTGCAGAATGACAAAAAAGCAAAATGTCTAAAATGCAGAATGACTAACTTGCAGAATGACTAAAATGCATGTCTAAATGCCTACTTTGCCTTTGCCTGGGCATAGTTTACAATGCCTGCTGGTCCACCCCCTCGAGCCCCCCTCAAGCCCCCCTCGAGCCACTTCGAGCCCTCCTTAAGCCTCCTCGAGCTTTCCCCGAGCCCTCCTTGAAGCCCCCTCGAGGTATCATACATTTCTGGTAACATATATACTGTGTACGTAGTACGTATTTCGATTTCGAATATACGACAATACTAGGACAATTTGCGACATGGACGTTTTGCAACTTAGACTTTTTTAATCCTTAGGCAAACTACTGCTTACTCATTCTGCGTTTTAGACAATTTGCTTAGTAGACATTTTGCTCTTTAGACATGAACATTAGGCATTTTGCTTCGTAGGCATTTTGATTTTTAGGCAGCGTGATCAGGAAGGAACTGAACAACTTTTACTGTAGGACCAACTCTGAAATCGCGAAGAAAACATCAGTTTAGATTATTACATAATATAATTAAAAAATATTAGACAAAATCATAGACATAGAAAAATTTTCGCTGCGCTCAAGAAGACCAACAAAGCGTGGAAAAGAGAAGTTAACATCATACGGACAAGGTCTATGTAAAAAAGAGACAAAGGAGCAAGTGACATGTGCCAACATTTTTTACAGTAAGAGCCCCTAGCGTCCCGCCTAGCAAATGAGCAATCACAGTTTGTTTAAAATATTTGTTAATCTTAAATAGAATTTAAAATAAAGGTGTTGTGGAGCCATGGTGTCTTGTGCTCTAAGTAATTGTGATGAGACAAAAATAAACAATCCAAGTAATCACACTTTTCACAGGTAAATAAGATATTGCCACACATTTCTTTAAAACCCAATTTCGCTACATTTATTCGTTTATCGACGAAGAAAACAGTATGGAACATAGTATATTAATTTCCTTTGCCATATATAGTCATATTTTATGAATCTAAGTCAAATTTTATGTATCCCATATAAAATGTATGCATTCGTTTTCGGATCACCTGTTTATTGACTTTGTTGTTCTTTGACATTCTATTTCTATGGACAAAATCGACTCACCCGTAGCAGCTCAGACGGGACTCGAACCCGCACCCTTATTATTATTTAGAAGGGGGGACGCCAGCGAAGCCGGGCGGGTGATTAGTTACCTTGATTGGATTTTTGTTTTTAATTCTTGTTGTCATAGTGGCAGGTGATGGCAAAAGTATAATCTCCATTTTGCTGTTACTTTCCTATATTTGTGAAGACGAAGACTTTAATTTTTTTAAATTTTTTCACGCAACCGAAAATTCTGATATTTTTCATATTACTAAGAGAGCTTATTCCTAACTATAAAAAAATATTCAGCCAATTTGATTTTTATCGGACATTCCCCATTGTTTGTTTCATACATTTTGTTATTTTCGTTATTAATTTTTGTAAGCTGATATTTTTTACGCGATTTCAGAGTTGGTCCCATAGTAAAAGTTGTTCAGTTTTATGGTCCGAATAAACGATTTTCCCTTTTTGGGTTCATCCATTAACACTTTTTTTATATTAGTTTTTAGATCTGTCCATAATCCTTTCTGTAACATTTTATCTTATCTGTGTTAATATCCAAGTATCTCACTCACACCTTAAAAAAAGTTACTCATACTACTTCTCCATTCTTCGACTTTACTCAGTTATTTTGATCATAAGGCACTTTATACTAGGAGGTCATAAGAAATTTGGTAACGATTGCGTAAGTGGCTGACTCTGGGTTCACAGGATGGAGAGGCACTCTCTGATGCTAAATAATGTCTGTTTGCGTGAAGTGGTTGCGTTATTTTTATATGCAGGCTGAAAAATGTGTTATCGTTACCAAATTTGTTATGACCTCCTAATCTACTTATTTTTTTAAGTTTCATTAATAGATACAATGTATCAGTCGGCGTTTATATTCATGTCTGGAAGTTAAAATAAAGAAACATATAAAAATAACGGTGAAAATAGAGAAACGTTCAAAATTCAAACACCGTATATCGTACAGCCATAAACTATACGACTAGGAATTAAGTACGTGCTTTTCAGCCTATCTCCTATTTTCAGGCGAGACTGAAACGGGTTATGTAAGTAGTACAAAGTGTAGGTATTTGTGTATTATTGTATCGAAATGAAAGAGACGGTTCAGTGAATAGCTGTTGAATCATACTTAAGGGTTCATGATAGGAAAACATGGTTTGCGCGGGCCATATTTTTATATAGAAAACGTAAAGTTGTAGCCACAAAAAAAACATACGACAAGCTAAAGAAATTATCTAGTAGCAACAAGTATAAACCTCACAGATGATTGTAAAAAAAAACAGAATTTCATCAAAAGCGCTTGTCGCAGGTCATATTTTTGGCGTAAATAATAGCGGAAACGTATTGAATTCTACATCAAAGCACTGTGTACTGTGTAGTTGCTCCAATAACTTTTTTTAAGAAAGATATTTGTGCTAAAGATAATTATGAAAAAACAACGAAAAACATCGCAAAAGTACAGAAGTGAGGTTATTTTCCATACTCTTTACACGTAAAGAAAAAGACAGAGACAAGTGATTCCGCATAACGGAGCCTTAAGCAGGAACCAGTTCATGAAACTGTCTATTTTATACGAGGGACATGAAGAAAGTTTTAAGATACTCTTTACTCAATAATTTGACACTGCCAATTTATACACCATCGTAAACACCTAGTAAACACTATTAGAGGTGGTTAATATAGCATCTAGCGCCATATTATAGCGCGCTATCTGTACATAGCGCACATAGCGCGCTATGTAACTAGACGCTATGGCGCTATGAATATCGCGCGTGGCAACAAATAGCGTCATCGTTGGCCGGACGGGGGCGGGCGCAGGCATTCGTAAAGCCCACCGGCACCCTGATTATCTAAAAAGAAACTATTTAGCGACCGGTTTCATTCCACATACATTGCTACTTTTCTTTGGTATGTTTTTTTTTAATCCAAAAAGAAGTAGCAATGGATCACTATCATCTATGAACTGCAACCGGTCGCTAGGTGGTTTCTAATTAGATAATCAGCCCGCCGTAACGATCAATTGCGATTGTCAATTTTTCCGCAATTGACGCCCATTGACGGAAAAATTGATCGTTTACGCATGCAATTGAAGCGATTGTCAATTGCTCCAACAATGGCATTGACGGAAAAATTGACAATCGCAATTGATCGTTACCGGCGGGCTTTATAGTTAAAAAAAATCGCGTGCGCGCTTTTGCTACCGGACGCGTTACGCACGTTTCTCTCGCAACACGCTAGGTACGAGTATAATATCGCGCGCGACCTTCTATTGTGTTAGTTCGATCAGGACTTTTATGACACAACTAGTCAATTGTTCGTATTATGTAAAAACTATTTAGCTAAGCAAAGTTAGTTGAACGAGAAATATGGTAAAAACAACCGAATTTCAAAGGTCAATAAGGTCGAAAATCGCTTGCACCTGTTTTTTTTAACTAGAAAACATTGTCTAGTGGTCACTAGTTAAAATAATGAATGCAAGCGATTTTCGACCTTATTGACATTTACCAAAATCACGGTTTTTAATGAAACATCAGAATTAGTAAACGAGAATACGGCAAAAAAACAACCGAATTGCAAACGTCAATAAGGTCTAAAATCGCTTGCACCTGTTTTTTTTAACTAGGAAACATTGTCTAGTGATCACAGGTTACAAAAATGAGTGCAAGCGATTTTCGACCTTAATTATTACGAAACTTATTTTCGAACTTTAGACAGTTCTAAGCCTGAAAAGTATAAGATAAAGTTCATTAATTTACATTACTGCTTTATTTTATTTAAGACTAAAATGTAACGTATTAATAAATAACGTTTTTGTAAAGCGCGCGATCTGTCTAACGAACGACATGTGAAGTAACGTGTTACGAAATCTAACGTGCTGCACATCTAACGCGCCAGCCAGCCGCCCGCATGCTACCTGATAAATAGCGCGTTATAACATAGCGTATTTAATAGCGCGCTAGAAATCGCATATAGTCTGTAGCGTGCTGTTGCTTTATAGACGTTATGAACAACTCTAAACACTATAATATACACATCAACTTTGTCTAGGGATACAGGTGTTATTTTCACACAAACGAGGTAACTTTGAAGCCTTGGTTTTCTGCCAGGGATGTACCGTGCTGTGATCTGATGATAGCCAACCAGGGAGTGAATGGAGTAGATTCAGATCGCTATACACACCCAACTGATCTGATCAGCATTCTAAAAGATTAATGGGTTAGAGTTCTCAGTTTGAGGATTTACATACATTTTCATGCTATTTTCGCGGTTTTTTTAAACATGTCAATTACGTTTTTAGAATGCTGGTCAGATCCGTTGTGTGTGTATAGCGATCTGAATCTCCTCCATTCACTCCCTGGATAGCCGTCATCAGATCACAGCACAGACATCCCCGGCAGGAAACCAAGGCTTCAAAGTTACCTCGTTTGTATGAAAATAACACCTGGTATCCCTGGACAAAGTTGATGTGTGTACACAGTATCTACTTGTTGTATGGTCTGTGTGTGTGTAGTTATTTAAGTGATATAAATTTAAATATGGAACTTAATTGAATTCAAATATTTTTTCTCTTAAAAATTCTTGTAGGTATTTGTGAGAATCTGCCCCCCTAGCATGACCACCCAAACGCTATATGATAAAGCGATTTATCACATTTATCTCTCCAAAGACAATGGATTTTGATAATAACTTAGATATTATATAAAGTATAGATAAAATCCCAACCTCATCCAATCTAAAATAATCTAAATATATTCAAGGTGAGACGTCTCTTTTGGGTAATTTAGTATCCTTTAATCACCTAAATAAGTGTGAGGTTCGGGTAATTTGTCATAACATCCGCGAGGTGTGAAGCGGGCCTAATAAGACACGAACCGGTGTCGCGTCGCTAATCAGTGTCGCGAGAAATTTCTGGGAAAAAAGTTCGACAAGATGTGTGTACCGTTTGCAAAAATATGAAAAAAAAACTAGTTTTTTGTTACTTTGAAGTATGTAATAAGTTTATAACGAGTTTAAAAGAAGCGCTCATGGCGAAGCTTGACAGACTGATCGTACTCGATCACGTTTGTTAAGCAACGTTCGGTCCGGCCAGGTGTCGGATGGGTGACCGACCGAAGTGGCATTACAACTGAGCGCTTCCGTGCTTCGGAGGGTGCGTTAAACCGTCGGTCCCGGCTGTTGTCATCTGATAACAGTCATTAAGCCAAGTTAGAGGCCTTACAGGCGGCTTGATAAACTTTAACACCAGAGGTGGCCACTATTCCTCATACGATAAGAAGAAGATACGAGTTAAAAATACTGCAGTATTTTCAAATACTGACGACTTTCGTGGTCGAGAGGTTTGTACAATGGTTTTCAAGGTGTCGCCATATCTGAGGTACCGGTTTCGATCCCCGGCTGGGTCAATTCAGAAAACGTACTTTTCTATATTAGCTCAGGTCTGGGTATTTGTAATTCCACCATTGTCTTTTATTTCCATGACAAGTGCATTAAGTACTTACTTTCGAATTAGAGCAATGTTGGTGCCAATTTACACATCCATAAGCATAAGTAATGTAAGTTCAACTGTCCTTCTACTTACTTACTTAATCGGAAATCGATATTCATGATCCTTACCTTCCATATGGAAAATTGAAATATTTCTCATTCTAAGCACGAACGTTTTGACGCAAAATAAAAGAAGAAAATAAAAAAAAATATTTAAAACACGACTGCCCTGCCGGCAGTCGTGTTTTTAATATTTTTTTAATTTATTTATTTTTATTTTACATATTTTAGTGACAAATTATATTGTTTTGAAATGTGCTCATTAAGGCCTTTCATTTGATGCACATATTGTAATAATTGAAGGAAAAACTATTTTTTTCACATTTGAAAATGGCATCGAAAAAGTCGCTATATTGACTTTAAAAAAATATATAGCCAATGTCACTCGGAATGATATAAGGATTCTAACGATACCCATACATCCAAATCTGTAGAAGTTATGGGTGGAATTAAGAAACTCACATACCCCCCCAAACATACATGAACCCTGATCACATATACACTCCTTTTTGGGCAGTCGTGTAAAAACTCCGAAGTACGTTCTTTATAAATGATTTCCAAAAAATATGAGAATAATAATCCTCACAAAAATAACGTCTACGAAAATAAACTTTAACTAATGTTCGTATGTATTGTTACAGAACATCTTTTGTTACCGTAACAAATAGGTAAATTTTTTCTCGAACCCCGTATCCAGAGTTAAGGCGAAATCATTTATGCTGTCGGTCGGTGTCTCATCAATATTCGCGGGTGTCGAACAAGATTTATTATCCCCCCTCTCATTACTCATACAGTAACGAACTCGGTCCACAAAATGCTATGTAGGTAGCTGAAGCAGTAAAGCAACTACACACAAACATCAAAATGGCGCAATCATGCACTCACACCACGAAATAGAGAGCTATTTTGTGCGTATGCCGAAAATTTATAACACTGCAGTAGTCAAAATGAAAGAAAAACCGGCCAAGTGCGAGTCGGACTCGCGTACGAAGGACTCCGTACCAAAAAACGGCAAAAAAAAAACACGTTTGTTGTATGAGAGCTCCCCTTAAATATTAATTTTATACTGTTGTTAGTTATAGTGGCATTTATTTGTTGTTATAGCGGCAACATAAATATATCATCTGTGAAAATTTCAACTAACTACCTGTTGTTGTTATTAATATCGATCAAAAAACGGCAAAAAAAATCACGTTTTTTGTATAGAAGCCCCCCTTAAATATTTATTCAATTCTGTTTTTAGTATTTGTTGTTATAGCGGCAATAAAAATACATCATCTATGAAAAATTCATCTGTCTATCTATCACGGTTCATGAGATACAGCCTGGTGGGTGACAGATAGACAGACAGACAGACGGATAGCGGAGTCTTAGTAATATGGTCCCGTTTTTACCCTTTGGGTACGGAACCCTAAAAATTAAGAAGACATTGGGTGCATTCTAACTAGAGATGGGCAAAAGACCGACAGACTGATTATCTAATTAAAAACCACCTAACGACCGGTCTCATTTGACAGATGAATGTGATACATTGCTACTTGTTTTTGAGGTAAAAAAAATGATACCAAAGAAAAGTAGCAACGTATCATTCATCTGTGAACTGAAACTGGTCGCTAGGTGGGTTTTAATTAGATCATCAGCCTGCCGGTTTAAACCAAATAAAAACCCTCATACTACCGGAAATAACGACGCTTAAAACACTTATTTTCAAAAAACTGAAAATCCTAAATATCGGTAAAATGTCCTTTCGTGATTAAACGTACGGCCAAACAATCATTCGACCTTTTAATTTTCGATCTTTCGTCCCTAGGTCTTATGAAAATCGGTCTTGTCCACTTCGGCATTGTAATACGTACCTACCTATTTTGTGCACTCACAGACAGGCGTCATCTATGATCGTAATCTAATATTTTTAACTAAGCGTAGGTTTTTATTTTGAAAAGGGGGCTTAGTTACCATACTGATTTAGCTATATTTACTGTGCCCGCTCACACCTACACCACAACCTAATTACTTACACGGATTTCACAGAATTATTGGAGCACGTTCGTTGAAAAGCAGATTTAAACTAAATCCAGGACTATTGACAGATAAAATGACACAAAGATTAAATCGATTATGATGATACAGTTAATAACACAATAAATAATAATAAAAATACTTTTATTTCAGACTTTTGGTCCATAAAATAAAGATAATAAGGAAATAAAGACAATAATAAAGAAATTGGTAATACAAGGAGCTCGGTGGCGCAGTGGTTTAGCGCCTGGCCCTGCTATTGCGGATGTTAAGCAACTGTCGCAAGGGTTGGTCATGGGATGGGTGACCAAAAATGTATTATTTCGAGTTTTTCCGTGCTTAGGAAGGCACGTTAAGCCTTTGATCCTGGCTGCATTTGCAGTCGGTAACACCCACCAATCCATATTAAGCCTGCGTGGTTTGTAATGACCCAACCTTCTTATCCACACATAAGGAAGGCCTGTGCCCCAGCAGTGGGGACATTAAAAATGGCTGATGTCGACATAATATTTCTTCAAATTAGCCTAATTAAAATGTATGACACAAAAACAGGGCCTGTAGTTTTAACACACATCACTATAGGGCATAATTGCACAATCGATTTGAAACGATAAGGATACAGACAGTTGTACTTTTTCGGGTTCCGTACCAAAATGGTAAAAAAGGAACCCTTATGGTGTGAGGTGTGACTCAGTCTGTCTGTCTGTCTGTCACAGCTGGATATCTCGAGAACTACTAATGGTATCAACTTAAAATTTGGAATGGTTTAAGATGACATTTTACCAACTATTTTGCAAATAAGAAATAAATAAAAAAATCAATATATTTTTTACAACAGGGATTGAAAAGGGGTCTTAAAATTTTGAAGTGGGGCTACTAGGGCATGTGGGGTATCATATGAAAGAACTTTGTTTGCACGTTTTTAATAATTTAAAAAAAATACCGTTCCCCCCCCCTTATCTCCGAAGTTTGCAAAGAAAAAAATCTGAAATAATTCTATGTGATAGCAGTTTATATAAAGATTACAGGAAAAATAAAACGATGTCTCAATATAGCACACTTTTTTAGAAATCATCAAATTTCTAAAAAAGTTAACATTAGTTCCACTATCGATCGAGAGATGGCGCTGACCTAAAACTGCTAGACTTATTTTATTATTCTACTCTGCAGTGTGGTTTAATGGTGCAAATATGATGGTACGGAACCCTCGGTGCCCGAGTCCAACTCGCTCTTGACCGGTTTTATTTTGTAAATGTTTAACCTTTGACTATTAAATGTCATCAACTTTGTCTAGGGAACAAGGTGTTTTTTTCATACAAACGAGGTAGCTTTGAAGCCTTGGTTTCCTGCCAGGGATGTACCATACTGTGATCTGATGATGGCTATCTAGAGAGTATCCTGATCAGCATTCTAAAAGATAGAAGGGTCAGAGTTCTCAGTTTCAGGATTTTCATACATTTTAATGCTATTTTCACGGATTTTTTAAACATTTATATCTCTCTATTTTTTAGATTGCTGATCAGATCTGTTGGGTGTGTAAAGCAATCTGAATCTCCTCCATTTACTCCCTAGATATCCATCAGCAGATCACAGCACGGTACACCCCTGACAGGAAACCAAGGCTGCAAAGTTACCTCGTTTGTATGAAAAAAATACCTTGATCCCTAGACAAAGTTGATGTGTGTATTTAAATTACATTGTTGTCACCGCATTTTACGCTTTGTAAATATTCTGTTTAACTTCCACAGCCGTGTGGTTGTGGCTTCGGTGCCATATTTAAAATTATGCTGTTTTACAATTGAAACTTGCTATAATAAGCATTATAGTTTAATGACAAGACAATACGATTATAACGTTGCTTGTTACATTTAATTTTGTACTAATTGAATTGTTACACTTTCACGAATAACCCTTCTGCATTTATTTATATAATAATTTTTATAAAGTTCCTACCTGAAAAATATTTTATCTTAATTAATATATAAAATCGTAAACTGAATGACTGACTGATCTATCAAAGCACAGCCCAAACCACTGGACCTAGAGACTTGAAATTTTGCACACAGATACCTTATACAGTGTAGGCATCCACTAAGGAAAGATTTTTGAAAATTCCATCCCTAAAGGGGTGAAATAAGGGATGAAAGTTTGTATGAAAGTCCCTCAGTTTTGAAGCTAGGATCTTCAAATTTTGTGTTTAGGCTGACGATTAAAAATTAATAAATACGGGTCTCAGCGTTTTTCAAAATTCTACCCCCAAAGGGGTGAAAAAGGGTATGAAGTTGTGTATAGAAGAAAATCCTTCATTTTCGAAGTAAAAATCACTTAATTTATAATATAGGCTTATGGAAGAAAATTTAACGCAAAGTATATTGTTATTGTTAGTACTTCAAGCCCTACGGCGATGAAATAGGGGTGAAATGGGTAAATAAACCTAAAAATAGATATGGATGTCGTTATTGGGGTTTTCTGGTATGACGATTGCGAAAATGACATTTATTTTGAAGTCCAACACGGTGGACATGATTTAACCTCCTAAAGGGGTGAAAATGGGGTTAAAATTTTGTATGGAAAAAGAATATAAAATAGACATTACAACTTTAAACTACATAGGAGCACGTTTAAAAATAAATAGGCAAACATATATTTTGTGATTTTGAAAATCAACCCCTTAGAGGGTAAATGGGGTAAGTAAACATAAAAATCGATATGGATATCGTTCTTGAGGTTTTATGGGATGGTGATTGCGAAAATTACATTTATTTTAAAGTCCAACACGATGTACATGATTTAACCCCTAAAAGGGTGAAAATGGGGTTCAAATGTTGTATGTAAAAAGAATATAAAATAGATATTACAACTTTAAACTTCGTAGGAGCACGTCTAAAAATAAATAGTCAAACACATGTCATGAAGTCCAACTCGGTGGATATGCATGATTCAGCCCCAGGGGACGGGGAGAAAGGAAACGGGAACTGGACGGGGCGGAAGAGAACGGGAACGGGACGGGGCGAGAATGGGAACGGGAATGGGAACGGGAGTGGGTCGGGACGGGAACGGGAACGGAATGGGATGTGACGGGAACGGAACGAGAGCGGGAACGGGAACGGAACGAGATGGGACGGGAACGGGACAGGACGGGACGGGAACGGAAACGGGAATGGGAGCGGGACGGAACAGGAACGGGAACGGGATCGACCAGTCGTTTCGTTTTTGTCTTGCCTTGCTCTGTCTTGCTTAGTGGGGGGGGGACCCGCCTAATCGCGTAAAAACGGCTGGTCTGATCCTGGTTGAAGGTTACCTAAGGATTTTCTCTAATATCCACGCGGACGAAGTCGCGGGCGGAAGCTAGTAATATTTATAATTTCCCAATAACTTTTGCTATTCAAGAAACGGAAAAATCTAATGTCGGGATTGAATTACGCTACAGTTTGAGCCATCGAGGCGGGCGGACAAAAACTGTAGGCTGTAACGGGTCCCTTCCCTTACGCCGAAATTAGACGGGTCATCAAAAGTGCTTCATTTTCGATGAATAGTGACCAGTGAACGACTTTTTGTATTTAGACACTAAATGTAAAATGAATGTAGTATTTCTCATTTCTCACAAAATTTCGCAGCAACAGGTTGTGCGTGATAATTTTGATTAAAGAATTAAGAGTGAATTAAAGAGAAAAAAATGCTTGCATGTACTGCTTGTATGCATGTAGCATGATGCGGGTAGAAAAAAGTCTAAAAACGAAATATAAAGGCATTTTTAAATAAACACAATTAAGTTACTGACGACATACCGTTCACTGCAGTGAATGGCACTATTTACACGCTTCATTTATTGTTCATTTCCGATGCGATGACCGATGCCCGATGAAAGCGCACTGCCGTCTAGTGACTTTCATCGAAAAGGCGCATCGCGATGAAAGATGAATCTACATAATTAGACACTTCATTTTCAATGCTTCAATACGATGAAGCATCGAAAACGAACGAAAAATGACCCGTCTAATTTCGGCATTACTTACGCGCGAAGTCAGTCTGCACTCCGTTCACTTCATCGTCAGTAGCCTATGCGGCATTGATAACAGCGCCATCAATATAATTCCACCACCAACTAATTTGCCAAATTTTATCGTGTTCTTTATTTCTAAATTACATTTTCAATGCCTTTGATAGTTGCGCGTAGTGTGAGATCTGTAGATTTTGTTTACTTTACTTCAATAGTGCGACATAGTGTTCGTACACTGTACATGTCCGCGGGCACTCTGAGACCTCATAGTAATGTTTGTAAATACGAGTGTAACTCTTGTGCACATTAAGTCGCGTAATGTCGCCCTCAAACGTTAAATTCACCATTACCATGAAATATTGCTGTAATAACGAGCCATTTCGCGTAAAATGCACTGATTGCCGCCACGCACACTAAAAACGAGGACGCGTTTATTGAAACAGCGATTTACAGTTAAACATAGTTTTACTACTAGCACAGAATATCTTACTAACTAGTGAGCCCTATTTCCAGGGCAACAAAAAGGTGAGTGCGGGGTAGGGTGACTTACCCCTACCGCTACTTCGCAGGTGACAAACGTTAGGTACGTTTTATTATTATTAATAAATCATTTGCTTATCTATTACATATGTTTTTTCCCGCAAAACTATTACCATGGTTTGTCTGCAAGTGAAGAGTTCACTAACATATTAATCAAGTAAAAAAACATAATAATATTAAAACCTATCATTACATTATTTAATTACATGCAGCGGACTATTTAACGTTAATATGGTATTCATTTCTAATTAAAAGATACTAATAAATGTTATTTATGTAACGTTGTTTCAATTTATTTTTAAAATTGCAAAAGACATCAATTATAAAAAGTGATTTTTCTTATCTAAGCTCCTCTTTATTTGCGGTACTAGTCAGAAAACTGTCTGCCTGCACTATAATGTTATTGAGTGGCGGGCCCTATATTTGAAATGCACCAAGACTAAAGATCGCTCGACGCCAGCCGAATGATTTCAAAATTTAGTCCGTGTTAAAAACGTGTTTTTAAAAAAGATTTTTTTTAGTAAATTATTATTTTCTGCTTTTTAGTTAACGAGCTAAGACTAAAAATATACCATCTCCTATCGGAGCACTCCTCGAGACGATTCAAACGAGCCCAAACTCGATGGGGTTGCATGGTTTTATTACAGAGTCCCAGTGGACTTCTTACGGCTCCATCAGACCCTGGAAACTATTTCCCAATATAGTACTCGTCAAGACAATTCAAATAAGTCGAAACTATATGCGGTAACATGGTTTTATTAAAGAGTTCATGTGTCCTTCTTCCGGCTCTATCATCAGACCCTGGAAACTTTTTCCCAACAAAGAACAGGTCAAGACGATTCAAACGAGCCCAAACTCGATGGGGTTACATGGTTTTATTATAGAGTTCCTATGGCCTTCCTCCGGCTCCATCATCAGATCCTCGGACACTATTTCTCATTAAAGTACTCGTCAAGATGATTCAAACGAGCCCAAAGTCGATGAGGTTGCATGGTTTTATTACAGAGTTCCAGTGGCCTTCTTCCGGCTCCATCATCAGATCCTGGGCACTATTTCCCAACAAAGTACTCGTCAAGACGATTCAAACGAGCCCAATCTTGATGGAGTAGCGTGGTTTCATTAAAGAGTCCCTGTGTCCTTCTTCCGGTTCCATCATCATACCCTGGAAACTATTTCCCAACAAAGAACTTGTCAAGACGATTCAAACAAGCCCAAATTGGATGGGGTTGCACGGTTTCAATATTGAATTCCTATGGCATGGCCTTTCAGCTTCATCATCAGACCCTGGACTTCGTCTCCCATTAGAGTACTCGTCAAGACAATTGTAACGAGCCCAAATAAGATGGGGTTGTATGGTTTCATCATAGAGTTTCTGTGGCTTTCTTCCGGTTGCATCATCAGGTCAGCTCCATGACACCATAATTTTGTATTGCCTTCTAGTTCTGACCTATGTTCAAAGTTTCAAGTCTCTAGCTCATCGAGAAGCTAGTATCATATCGTTCGCAAACTTTGTGGAGAACAAACAAACGAACGAACACACAAACGTGAAAGCAACCTAATAAAAACGTGTTAATAAAATTTCAACCTTTGAAAAACATTTAAAACTAATAATTTACCACATTAACGGCCGAATACTCAAACGCTGCTTAAATAGTTAAGAGCTCCTCAAACAGTTGACGCGTAGACGCGCGCACGCGCGCATTGTCCAAAAACATGGGGCGCATTTTGTAAAATTTATCATCCAGATTGTCTTTAGCATGCGCCCCACGTTTTTAGGTTTAAAATTTCTGTAGGTATAGGATTATAAATATTTACACATGAATTTATTTAGTCTGTTTTTACTAGTCCGTTTTAATGTTTTTAGTCCGATTTTTTTTGTAATAATTTACTCCGTTTTAAAAGCGTGTTCTTAAAAAAAAATTTTTAGTAAATTTTTTATTAATAAGTTTGCGACGTATGATTTAATCGTCTATTGCTCATATTTAAGCTTTAAAAGTGAGCTTTGCGTTCAAACGTATAGTATGTTGGCCATTTGAGTACGGGTGCATATTTCAGTAAAATTACGGGTTCGCAAAACATTAAATGGTAATAAGCTGTAATTTTGCAATCTGACTGATGTGATTATAAAACACTAATATTTACGAATCCAACTAAATTTACGAATACAAAAAAATACAGCGTAGTTGTTACTTTTTTTGTTGGATTTACATTCACAATCAAATTATAGTTCCAAAAAGTAAAGAAAGTATGTAATTAGCAATTTTGCTAAAGCAATTAAATAAATTAATATTTTGGTCTAGTAAAGTAAAAAAAAAAATTAGTGAAAATTAGTTGGATTCATTTACAAAATGACAGCTAGCCATTTAACCTAACGATCAAAAGAAAAAAATCGATCGAAAGAAAATTATTTCTATTTCGTCATACTAGCTCTCGTAATTTTACTGAACTAGCAGGATTGACAGTCGACGCCAGCAAACTAAAATCTATGGAAGTGTAATTGCAAACAAATATTGCTTAAAAAATGGCACTACGGGGCCAAAAAAGTACAACCCGCTCAGCTTTAGTCGGGCCAGCGATGCACCCGGTGACTGACGTTAATGTTCTTTACAATAAATTGCAGTTTATATTGTTCTAAAGGGAAGACCGTATGGTGGAGTCGCATTATTGTGGAAGAAATCAGTATTTCCCTCGGTTTCTGTTGTTACCTGCCGCAGTGATCGCATTGTATGTATCAGAATAGATCAAGGACTGCGTCCGTTACTAATATTCTCTGTGTACATGCCTACGGACAGTGCTGACAACCTCGTTGAGTTCACCGAGTGCTTGAGTGAAATTATTTCAATAGTGGAAAGTAACAGTGTAGAAAGTGTTTTTATACTGGGAGATTTCAATGCTCATCCAGGTACCAGATTTTCAAGTGAGTTGCTTACTGTTTCTTCAGATCAGTTATGGTCTTGTGTAGATATGGAACTTCTGCCAATGGATACTTATACATTTGTAAGCTCTGCTAACGGCTCCTTAAGGTGGCTGGATCACTGTGTTGTGACTGATGCGGCTAGGGTCTTAGTAACTAACGCCTATGTTCGTTATGGAGTATATTGGTCCGATCATATTCCATTGTTGATAGAGTGCAATATTAATTTAATAAAACCAAAGGTCGTGACACCACCTATAGGTCATAGTAAAGCTTTTTGGGGTGAAAGGGATGACCAACAAATTGACCAATACTTTGCCTATTGTAACTCAAAATTACGTCAGATTGATTTTCCTTCCGAATGCTGTAACTGTGCTAATAAAATGTGTAATAATTCTGAACACTTTGTAATATTAGATAATATGTATCGCGAGTTAGTTTGTATTTTTAAAGAAGGGGCGAAACGCTCGTGTATTAAATCGTCTAGTAATCATAAACATAGAAAATACTTACCAGGTTGGAACATGCATGTTCGCGATGCTCATTGTGAGGCTCGGTTACATTATAAAAATTGGATTTTGTATGGTCGTCCTAAGTCAGGTTATTTATATGATAAAATGTGCAATTCAAGAAATTATTTTAAAAATAAATTAAAATTTATACAAGATAATAAAGAGCAAATAAAAATGAACAAGATAGCTGAGTGCCACTCAAAAAAACAGTTTAATAAATTTTGGAAAGCTACTAATAGCTTAAACCACAAAGCGAGCCTCCCAGTGAGTGTGGCGGGTATGCACACACCTACAGAAATACCTAATGCATTTCGTAGGCACTTTCAGGTTGAACCACCAGTCGTCGCTATGTTTGGACAGATGAGCAATGCTGAGGCCATCAGTACCGGTAACCCCACAGTAACCAGTTTCTCGGCTAAGTCTGTTGCGGGCATTATTAAACATATGGTAAGGGGGAAATCACCCGGCTATGATGGCCTGAGCATTGAACATTTGAAGTATGCAGGTGACCATGCTACTCGAGTGCTTGCAATGTTTTATAGTTTATGCATAAGTCACAGTTACTTACCTGCGGACTTGACAAGAACTATGGTGGTACCTATTATAAAGAATAAAACGGGCGATGCTTCCGACATCTCTAATTATAGGCCAATTTCACTAGCTACGATTATGGCTAAAGTATTGGACAGTCTGCTTGACAAAATATTGGCTAATCACATTGAATTAAATGACAACCAGTTTGGTTTTAGACCAGGTCTATCGACTGAAAGTGCCATCTTGTCCCTTAAGCAGACTGTCCACTACTACACATCTAGGAAGACCCCGGTATTTGCTACTTTTTTAGACTTGTCTAGGGCTTTTGACGTAGTAAATTATGATAAGTTATGGCAAAAGCTGTCTTGTGAGACTGACGTACCTCAGGAGATTGTAGCAATATTTAAGTTTTGGTATGGTAGTCAGATAAATACTGTTAAGTGGGCTGGATGTCATTCTGATGAGTTTGGGCTACAATGTGGTGTGAGACAGGGTGGTTTAAGTTCCCCTCGATTGTTTAACCTTTATATTAACCAGCTGATAGGTCGACTCAACGGCGCCAACGTCGGCTGTTACATAGACGGCGTTTGTACGAATAATATCAGTTACGCTGATGATATGGTTCTGTTGAGTCCATCTATCGGTGGGTTAAGGAAGCTCCTGTCAATATGTGAGTGTTACGCAGTGGATCATGGACTTAAGTACAACACCAGTAAAAGTGAGTGGATTCTGTTTAAGTCAGGTACGCTTAACTATACTAATCTTCCCGAAATAACACTTTGCGGGAAGCATCTGAAGCGGGTTCAGAGTTTTAAGTACTTGGGCCACTGGGTCACAGAAGACTCTGATGATAATTTGGACATCGAGAGGGAGCGTAGGTCGCTGGCTGTTCGCTGCAATATGTTGGCCCGCAGATTTGCACGGTGTACCAGGCCAGTCAAAGTAACGCTTTTTAAAGCATACTGCCAATCTTTTTATACGTGCAGTCTGTGGGTTACCAACACGCGGCGGATATTCAGCGATCTAAGAGTCCAATACAATAATGCCTTGAGGGTGCTGTTGGGGCTGCCGTGGCGATGCAGCGCCTCCAACATGTTTGCAGAAGCTCATGTTGACGGCTTCCATGCGATAGTGAGGAAACGGTGCGCCTCCGCGCTGTCTCGGTTGCGTGGCAGCAGTAACAGCATCCTTAAGGTATTTGCTGACAGATGGGACATGCCTCTGATCCAAAGATGGGTTCATGCTC
Source organism: Agriphila geniculea (assembly GCA_943789525.1). Lineage (NCBI taxonomy): Eukaryota > Metazoa > Arthropoda > Insecta > Lepidoptera > Crambidae > Agriphila > Agriphila geniculea. The sequence goes on along the minus strand of OX038894.1, from coordinate 1,797,560 downwards.
ACACTGTGACAAACACGATGCTTTAATATTTATGTAATATTTAGATTTAATTTAATTTGATTGAATTTAATTTGATTCTTATTATACATGCTATTGATTTGTATTAATTAATGTAATTTACTAACACTAATCTTAAGATATTGTTACTAACATTTTTATGGGCCTTGCCTGAAATAAATTATTTGAATTGAATTGAATTGAATTGAATTGTAGAGAAAAGATAGAAAGGAAGAGTTTATTAGAAATGACGTTCTTTATAGTCAAATGGTGTAAAAGATGCAAAGAAGGCAGTAAAAAAATGCAGAAATAACGTATCTTATTTTTTCGTTTAAGTACAGAAAAGATCTATAAGTATACAAATTATGGTCGCTAATAAGCAACCAGTGTTCAGACGCTTTGTGCTGCATAATTATATGCCAGCATTTTTAGCTCTATCCACTTAGTTGTACTTTTCGTGTGGTGCCATTTTTTGAACGGAATGCTTATTCCATAGCTTTAGTTCGCTGGTCGACGCTCATTGTCGAACCTTATCCTAAACGCTTATTGAACCCTCCATATTGAATGATGTCTTGTAAACATTAACTTGACTGCATTACAAGTACATGTTTTTGAATATCCCTCTGATTTTATTAATACTATACATTAACATAAATATATATAAATACAATCTGATGAAGTATTTCTCGCTTGCCGTGATGTTACGTAATTATCAATGAAATCGCAATACAATTAAGATATTCTTCTTATTAAGTATTGGCTTAAATTATTTTCCATTTTGGCCAAAAGTACCAATAATAATAATTAATTAAATATATTTGGGAAGGCTGAAATCAAATTAAACTTATTTTTGATAGTACAGTTTATTTATTTTAGTGATAAGAAAAATAAGAAATAAAATTTTTTCATCATCAAACCAATGAGTTGAATATTGTTTGTGCTAGGGATTTAAAATGCGCACAGTTGCGCACTCTAAATTGAATTCATCCATCAGAATCTGTCAGCTGTTGTTAACTACAACATGAGGGCTTTTCAAACTGACATTTGAAAAATAAAAATAGTAACTATTTGCCTCACTAGATGGCGCTGATGGAAAGAGAAGTGTCAAAATTGGTTTTTAAAAATAAACTTCTTGTGCCAAAAAGGCAAGTAAGCGCTCGCTGGCTGACATCTACCCAAAGAGAAACATTTTAGGGTTACATCTGCCTGCCTACCTGAGTACTCTTCAAACCTAAGTAAAAAAACACATTGACAGATACATTTTTATCAACACCATCGATAGAAACTCGATAGAGCCTACAGCTTTTTGTCATTTTGAAAAGCCCGCCTTAAAAATGGTTCTGCTCACATGACACTAAAAAGTTTGATCTATGGTTCTGTTCATATTCCGGCAAAAAGATGAATCATTTCACAGGTTTTTAAGATGGTACCCGGAGCAATCATGGAGATTTTAGGGCCTACAGTCTAGTATTTTTAGACGGTATCGTTACATTCCCTAGTAGTCACTGCTAGAAGTAGATAGAAAAACTGCTAAAAGTGGCCGTTTTTGACACATTTGCTATCTACTTCTACGAATGACTACGAGGGCATGTAGTGATACCTTCTAAAAATACTAGCCATGGGGCCTAATATCTCCACGATAAACTTTATTGAAATCTTTTTCTATTAATAACTTATTAAATAAAAACCTCTGAGGGCGCCACTTTCGGTCATACAACCGTCTTAACATAATCATTAAAAATAAAATTGACCACTTTTTGGGTTAAGATAGAGGTGACCAAGGACTTTAAATTCATTTTTTAAATCCTAGAATCTTTTTTTTTTATTCTTGGGGGCGACTTTTATTACATTAGTGACTAAAGCCGCATAACTTTAGCCGCACGGCGAAAATCTACCGTTTAAATAGCAATTCGGCCTAAGCCGCAGATGACTGAACAAAATTATCTGATCCATTGGCCAAAACTGGAACTACGTTATTACTTACATATTATTACCTAGGTTACACCATCAACTACATAGACGACAGCGACGCCATTACCTGCGATTCAATTTTGGAAGCGACTTGTTGAGTGTCTAAATTCGATCCATGTAAATAGCCCATTACCAAAATAAAGTTTGGCAAACTAGATTAAAATAATAATACTCTCAGAATAACTCAGAATACCTGAAAGAACGAAACAATTAAGTTTTTGACTAGGTATACTACGAGCTGAGATAGAAATCGTAGCTCGTAGCACACGTAGCACGTAGCACACGTAGCTCGTAGTGCACGGTTAACCGCCTCTGTGGTATAGTGTTTCGCCCACCCGTTTAAGACGCAGGGGTCCCAGGTTCGATTCCCAGGGGGGTGCAATTTGTACGGTTAGTCGTAGGGCATATTTCAAGTCCGCCTAGCTATCTTACCTATATCTGAGTCTGACGCAATTACAACAATTTAAAAATGGCTTTTGTTTCGGCAGCTAGAGATAAGATAGCCAGTTCCTCAGTGATGAGGTACGCTTCCACCTTCGGCCTTATCGTCACTTAACATCAGGTGAGGTGAAGGCCAAGCACTATCCTGTTGTTTATAAAAAAGGTAGCTCGTAGCACACATAGCTCGTTACTAATTTTATTTTATTGCTATTTTGCGAGCTATTAGCTAGTTTTCACGTAGTGAAGTAGTACCATGGGCAACAGCGTCGCTTAACCACTGCTAAGGTTAAAATCCCTTGCACGCCGCACCCGCTGTCACATACGTTTAGTTCGTGGGGGCGTAGGACGTAGGGGCGATACGCGCGCACGAATTTCGTTGCAAACTGGTTAAGCGACGCTATTCCCCATAGTATACATCTAACTAACACCTCCATGGACCACAAAATGGACAGCAGCGTTTTCACATGAAAACGGTCTATATCCCGGTCGAGTTAACTCGGCACCAGAGGGCCTATTACAAAAATAACGTACGCAATTGCGTAACGCAGTCACTTGGCCACGATATTCGTGCGCAGTTCTTCAGTTGTAGATTTAACAAACATTTTGAATTTGGCTATCGTTGCCCATAGACTATTGAACGAATGATGTCGGATACTCTAGAAAGAAACTGCCAAACTTGTGAAATCACTTCGCGATATCGCATACGCAAGTGCTTTGTAATAGGAAACAATCAAAACGAAGCACGGACGCAGCTGCGTGTATCGCATTAAAGTTTTCGTAATAGACCCCCTGAAGCGCGATAAACCCCCTTTGTTTTCTCCTTGCCTCATGCCACTGTCGTCATGCCAGTAGCGTTAGTACATTTTTTAGCGGTAAATTATCGATAATCTATCAAAAACTTTCAAAAAATTGACGACTGAGGCGTGAGGAAAGGAGAAAACGAAGGGGGTCTATCATGCTTCAGGTGCCGAGTTAACTCGACTGGGCAGTAAATACTGTGATCTCCATCCACCTACCGAGCATATGACAACATATTCGTATGACGCGACTAATGCCTTTTTTTATGCACAACGGTATAGTGTTTAACCTTCACTTCACCTGATGTTAAGTGACGATAAGGCCGAAGGTGGAAGCGCACTACACCCGGAATTCTCGTCACTGAGGAACTGACTATCTTACCTGTAACTGCCGGAACACAACAACTTTTAAATTGTTGTTATGGCGTCAGACTTGGGTAAGATGGTGGTAGCTAGCCAGGCGGACTTGAAATAAGCCCAACCACCAACTTTATAAGTGTGTCTTCCCGTTCCTTTTCACTTTCATCTGACGCATGCCTCAAGGCATTCAATAGCGCACGCTGACCATGCGTTTTCGCTTTCCTTTTGCGCTGTCAAAAGAGGCATCTAAAAAAAATTACGCTCATGTTTGACGCAAGTTAAATTAAAAGTTGAAAGCGAAAAGAAAGGGTTGCGCCTGACGCAAGTTGACTAAGTTGAAGAGACTCAGTAACAAGGACCGGAACCGCTTTCCGTTAAAGGGGTTTTTGATTGGGTATTTAATAGACTTGTTTTCAAAAACCCTACCAATACGGTAAGCATGACGTCGACTAACCCTAACGAAAGGGAAACCCTATCATTTGGTAAGCTTTTTAATAGGGTTTCCCTATCAATGGGGTTTACCAAAAAAAGGGGTTTTCCGGTCCCTGCTCAGTAAAGGCAAACCATAAGTCCGTCCTGAAGTGAATTATATGGGCTTATGGTTATGATAATGATATGAAGCTCATTTTCTCACGTCTGTATTAAATAATACACCTAAAATACCACACCGAAGGTACAGATTTGTGAAATGTCGATGCGGTTTTCGGTTATATGACGAAATGCGCACAAACCGATGCAAATGCGAACCATGCATTCATATCGAATGCCGACCGAGATGTAAGTTAAAAGCGATTTACCTGATTTAGGAGGAAAAAACTAAATATTTTAATTAGTGCATCCATAATTAAATGCCATTTTATATGTAAAGAAAAGAGAGAAAAGAAAAGTCTCTTCGCTCTGGCGAAAATCGTGATCCGGGCTTTGGCACTGGTACCCAACGCACGAACATCTATGGAAAAAAAATCGTGTGTATAAGTACTCGATAGAGTAATTCTCTATGGGAAAATTCATTTAGCTTTTCAGCGGTAGATGGCATTAAACAAATTTCCCGTACACAGTTGGTCTATCGAATTTGTTTTCATGCGTTGAGAAAGTACCATATTTTTATACGACGTAAGTGCCCAAAATCGGAGTATATTGTATTCAGGGTTCATTGTATGTATGTATACGTATGAGTTTCTTTGTTCCACCATAACTTCTCAATGCCTGAAAAGTGTAGTATCGTTAGAATCCTTACATCATCCCAAGCAACACTGGCTACACAAATTGTTTGTCACAAATTGTTGTGACAAACTATATTATTATAGTATTGGTATGAAATGAAAATATTATTTTTTTATATTTAAAAAAGCGAACTAGAAAGTAGAAAAAAACAAGCTTCATAATTGTTCCACAGAATAGTCCCCGACTGCAATGACACCCTTATTTTTTTACTTTTTAGTTCATTTTTTAGCTTACCAGTAGTGTTTTTTATTAATATTTTTTTATTATTTATTTTTACAAATATTTTGCTAATTATGTAACAGATTTTTGTAGAAAATGTAGGAGAAAAAAACTGATTCTAATTTTAAGGGGATTTTAATGTCTTAACAAAACAACTTGATAATAACCTACTGACACGAAACGATAGGATTGTACTATCTTTAAGGCACTTGTTGCTTTATACAACATCCTTATTTGTGAAGTTTTAGTGCTATTCTACTCTGCCAGACACCAATCAGCTAGCTTTTTAAGGTTCCGTACCCAAAGGGTAAAAACGGGACCCTATTACTAAGACTCCGCTGTCTGTCTGTCTGTCACCAGGCTGTACCTCATGAACCGTAATAGCTAGACAGTTGAAATTTTCACAGATGATGTATTTCTGTTGCGGCTATAATAACAAATACTAAAAACATAATAAAATACATATTTAAGGAGGGTTCTCATACAACAAACGTGTTTATTTTTTGGCGTTTTTTGGTACGGAACCCTTCGTGCGCGAGTCCGACTCGCACTTGGCCGGTTTTTATTTAAATCGCTTCCGCTTATGACCTGTGCCGCCGCCGCTCCCGCTATGTATTATGATTTTACTCGAATACGCTTATTGAGAGGGCCAGTATCTCCATACAGAAATCCGTGTCCTCGTTATTTGTATATGTAGCGTTAGCAAAATAAACTATTTGTTATAATTTTAGTAAAGCAAACCAAAGCATAGACAAAATACAAGTAGGGTCATAGTTCAAACAAAAATAACTCTCAAAATATGCAATATAGAGCAATAATTTTTAAAGTTGTTTTGTAGATAATATCCCTGTGTATTTGAGTAATGCAAAAAAGGGGACATTAATTTCCTAGTTTTTGAGAAATGTAATAAAAACTCAAAAAAATTGCACTTATTTCGTATAAAATTTTATTTCAGTAATATTTGAAGACGTATTTAAACCAAAAATTTAATATTTTTTTTTTATTAATAAGTGATATTATTAGCTTTCGACCAATATTTTTGTTATAACTGTAGGACCTCTAAATCCGGAGAAATTAATATTTTTCCGCAGGGCCATCTAAAATAAAAGGTCAAATTTAAAATGGCGGCCATTCCTACAGGAGTGGGGATAGACCCCAACATGTGGGTGTTTTTGTCGAAAAAAATTAGGTGTATTTCACGCTTTTAAATTATCGCTAGTTCAAGACCAAAGGCACTGTATAGTTGGAATAAACATAGCGCGCCACGCGTTTGTGAGTTTCATCTGTTCTAACCTAACCTTTTTTTTTTTTTTTTTTTTATGCCGAAGAAAAACGCATTTACGCGCTTCCCTTCCCGTTGGTGACCAGGAAGGGGGCATGTGGGACTCGCCAGGAGGGGACCGCAACATTCAACGTTGCGGCTCCCTCCACGACTGCCTCCCGTAATTCCACCAGGTCAAAGCCCGGTGGAATCCCAGGAGGAGGGAATACCCACTAAAAAACTCTGGCACCTGCCCTCTCGCCGCTAAGCCGACAGCCAGTGGGCTGGGTGTGACCAGTGAAGAAAATTGCGACCAGTTAAATTCATGCGAGTTTTTATCAAACCACAGAATAGATATTAGTTTTTGATTAAAACGAAATGAGGAAGATACGTAACCCGCGTATCGCGCGCGGTACAAAACTGACTGCTATGTTTCAGTCTCCAATAGGACAGAGATTTGTTTGTATGTACGAATGGCATTCATACATAAATTGTTAGTGTTTTTAGTGAATAAAATTATGAAGTACCTATTTCCGATAAATGTTACTTTTTATACGACTGCCCAAAGCAAAAAGAGTGTATTTGTGTTCAGGGTTCATGTATGTTTGTGGGTTTTTATTCCACCATAACTTCTAAATGCCTGAACTGATTTGGATGTATGGCGTATTGTTAGAATTCTTACATCGTTCCGAGTGACACTAGCTACATTTTTTTTAAAGTTAATATGGCGAATGTATGACGCCATTTTCAAATGTGGAAAAAAAAATTTTTCTTCAATTATTACAATATGAGAATCAAATAAAAGGCCTTAATGAGCACATTTCAAAAATTTATAATTTGTCACTAAAATGTGTGTAATAAAAATAAATAAATAAAAAAAAATAAAAAACACGACTGCCCTGCTAAAAACAAACTAAAAAGTTAAATAACAAGTGTCATTGCAGTCGGGGGACCTCTTCGATTAAAAATTGTTCCACAAAACGGTCCCCCAACTGCAATGACACTTGTTATTTAACTTTTTAGTTTGTTTTTAGCAGGGCAGTCATGTTTTTAATTTTTTTTTTCTGATGAAATCAAATTATTATGTAGTTAGTACTTGGTTTGCCTAGACTGGCAGCGGTCCTGGGCACTCGGTTAAATATAATCAAGCTACGAATTCATACAATAGCCACGAAACTCTCTTCAATTTATAATACCCTCGTACTTGCGGCTTGGTTCGAGTATGTCTTTTGACCTTATTGCTTTTATTGGAAAATGTATTGGAACTTACCAAAGTGAAATACTAATAAAATACCAAAGCGAAATACGATAACCAGACGTACGAATCAGCGTCACCGTCTTTTGGTTGATATTCCAAAGCTACTAAGCGTTTTGCTTCAAATTTTATCATCCGTACCGCCAGAGTGGAACTCCTTGCCTGAGTCTGTTTCCTGATAGGTACAATCTGGGGGCCTTCAAGTCGCGAGTGAATAGGTATCTTCTAGGCAAGCACGTTCCATCGTAGATCGCATCATCGCTTACCATCAGACGTGATAGCGGGCAAGCGCTTGCTTATCTATCATAAAAAAACTGAATTGATAGGAAAATTAATATAAGTGAATTTGTTTCATCGAGAGCTTTTTATTACAATCAAATATATAAAAAATCATCTTCTTCTTCTTATCGAATGAGAATTAATGACCACCTCTGGTGTTAGAGTTTATCGAGCCGCCTGTAAAGCCCGCCGGTAACGATCAATTGCGATTGACAATTTTTTCGTCAATGCCATTGTTGGAGCAAATGACAATCGCTTCAATTGCACGCGTAAACGATCAATTTTTGCATCAATGGGCATCAATGACGTAAAAATTGACAATCGCAAATGATCGTTACCGGGGGCCTTAAGGCCTCTGACTTAGCTTAACGACTGTTATCAGATGACAACAGCCGGGACCGACGGTTTAACGTGCCCTCCGAAGCACGGAAGCGCTCAGTTGTAATGCTACTTAACAATCACCCATCCGACACCGCATCGAGCGTTGCTTAACAAACGTGATCGAGTACGATCAGTCGGTCAAGTTCCGCCATGAGCACTTCAAAAAATTTTCATTTAACAACACTTCAAAGCCAACAATTCACCAGCTCAAATAACACAAATAAAAACCTTTGTGAAGCTGCATAATTTGAGAAACCTATAGTCAACATTTTATTCATATTTGAAAAGCAACCTCACAAAATAAAGCGGTTAGGATCCCATGTTGAAGCAGGATGTTAAAACAATGCGAACGTGTCAGCGAGCGGAGCGAACAAAGCGTTCTCTAGTGGGGCTGTGCGGCCTGAGTGTGTCGTCGCCCTATCAAGAGACTCGCCGTTAGTTCTGATAAAAACGCTTTGATGATACTGTCTGGATAACAGCTTCATTATAGGCCAAAGGTTTACCGAACCCGTAGTCTATTCATTTTTGCAGTGCAGTGAATTTAATACTAGACAGTGAATGTCTTCTAAGGTAGGTACTAACTTAGATTTTTTACTTAGTAGCGTTATAATAAAGATAAGTCTAAAACGAGAGATGCTATTCATGCAAATAGTAGGAAAATATACACGCCGAAATTTTTATCATTTGGCTCCCGCAGTGGGGTGGTTCCACTTATGATTACAAGCAACTTTTACTATGGGGCCAACTCTGATCTCAGATCAAATAAAAAAGGAAGATGGAGCCATGGAGCGTTGCGCAGTGGTTGCGTTGGTTGCGGTTTTTGATGGTACATGTGTGCGTACTAGGGGGCGGGCGGGGGCCGGGCGGCAGGGTTCGCCCAATGACGAACGAAAGCCAAGGCGTAGTTTCGTTACATATGTGTGCGTAAACTGTGTATGTACACAGCCAAGGCGTATGTTTTACTGGCCTCACCACTTCGTCGGAAGACTCCGTCTTTACTTTTTTATTTGGTCCGAGACTCTGATATCGTGAAAAAAATACAGCTGTTCCATACAAAAGCGAAATACCTACTTGACCTTAATGTATGGAACAGCAGATTTTTTGTGCGATGTCAGAGTTGACCCCATATTAAGCTTTGTCCAGACTAGTCCATTTCGGCGTATCAGATCACCGTATCTTTAACATACATCGCTAATTTGATTGAAGTAATATCAACGCACGCTCAACCAAACTAGCGATGTATGGTAAAGATACGGTGATCTGATACGCCAAAATGATACAAGTCTGGACAAAGCTTTAAAAGTTGCTTGTAATCATGAGTGGAACCACCCCACTGCACGATGTATATTATTCATCATAGGAAAGTTATATTATTACTCTAAAAAGTATAGTATGCCATATATGATCGAATATACTATACTATGTGCATAGAATAATAATTTTATATTATTGACCGAGCGAGCACAATGCGCGAGCGAAGCGTCTCAGCTTGGGCAAAAATGCTTTCATTTATGTCCGGCTGTCTGTTCTCCTCTAAAAGTCGCCATTTAGCTTAAAATATATTTAATACCAAAATAATATCTAATCTACCAAACAGCCTAATTAGTACCTACCTACCTACTGCTTTTCAAAAGCAGTGTCAACCTTATAAATTTTTAAACAACATACAATTTGAGCGAGGTCAACAGCTCACTGAGCCCTTATTATTCTACTAAACATTGAAGGAAATACTTCTTCTTCTTCTTATTTTTGTTTTGGCAATCTACATTCCTCTTGGAAGTAATTTTTGCCAGTGTCAAGTGTTGAATAGTTCAGTGGTAGATTGTTTCAGTTTACATTAGAATGCGGGTGTATTGCATTCCAATGCTGCTTGGAGCATTAATTTGGCACCAAGTATATCAAGACAGTTTACTCGGTAAGGTCAGCCGAGGTAGCCACCACTACAGTAAAAGTCTCGGCTTTACACAACCAAGATTGCGCCTATTTCAATTATCCCACATATTGTTCAGTTGCGTAGACACTTGTACCACCAAACTGCACCAATTTTAAGACACAATATCCACTATGAATCAATTTGTAAATAATTAAAATAGTCACCGAACCGAACTCGAGTAAATGGCGCCAAAAACTCCCAAGGAAATACTTTTAACGGATACTTACTTCACTTCTCAAGCTTACGCGCTCACTAGACATGAAATAAAACACTTTTTAACGGATACTAGCGCGGTTTTATTGAATGTACTTTGGTATTTAGTTGGTATTTGGTTTGATTTTTGGTTTTCCCGACGTTTCGGCACCTTTGCAGCTGCCGTGGTCACGGGGGACTGTGACTGGCTATTGCAAACAGTCCCCCGTGACCACGGCAGCTGCAAAGGTGCCGAAACGTCGGGAAAACCAAAAATCAAACCAAATACCAACTAAATACCAAAGTACATTCAATAAAACCGCGCTAGTATCCGTTAAAAAGTGTTTTATTTCATGGATACTTACTTACTAGCACGGTTTTATTGAAAAATCTCCCATGACCACGGCAGCAACAAAGGTGCCAAAACACGAAACGTCGGGAAAATAAAAAAACTAAATACCTACATATTTTCAATAAAACCCCGCTAGCATCCGCTAAAAGTGTAAGTATTATATTTTCTTACTATTGTCACACCCCGGGCACTCCATACAAGCGTCGCGTTTCAACTACCTATTACATGTCTGCCCTCCTTCTTGCAAATGCAGTACTTGCAATTTGGCGGTTTCGAGATAAACGCGGGAAACCTATTTTTTGATATCTATGCAACAAGTCTATGTTATATAACATTTAAGTCTACCTAAAAATTAAGAAAAAAATCAAGCTTTCTTTTGACATATTTTTTCTTTTACTTTAACGGTGTCCTCTAAATAAAATGCGGAATACTGCATTTTTATCTACCATTTTGGGATTGTGGGCATTACTATCACTAAGGCCAAATGCAGTATCTGTGTTTATTACTGCAAAATTACCTAGCACGTGTTAAAAACTGCGTTTCTAACTAGCAATTATGTACTATTTTCATGCATGGTACTAGTTAAAAGTGTTGGCTTCTGATACTTAAGTAGTGAAGAAACAAAATAATACGAATTTTTGGTAGGTAAACAAAATAAAACAAATTATTACCAGAAAAGTAGTTTTATACACTTCTAAGACATCTGCGCGTACAGACATTTTTTACGAATTACAATGAGTATATTATTGGTATTAATTCAGATGTTATTTTAGAATTAATTAGTGCCTTCCTGACATTTCAAGACCTATCCAGGGGCTGTGGTCACGGGAGGACTAAAAAGTAAAAAAGTTGCTCATATAAAGTTAATCAGAAAACAAGAACTAGCTACTGAATCTACCGCCAGTCACTCTCAGAGAAAGAACTGGTGGAAGAAAACTCATAGAGGTTGTGTCGATCTCTCTTTTGATCCCTATGTTCATAACGGAATAACTGTATCTTTAGATCCCGCAGTTGTGATTTAGTACGGGATTTTAGTTTAATGAATTATGAGGTCCCAAGCTGGTGGTACTCTCCAACCATATTCTCTATGGAAATTTGGATACTTGTTGATTTCATAGCCACGCGTAGCATTCTGGGAATGAGTCTTTGGTCTTTGGCAAGGATTTGTGGTTTATCATTTTTAATGTAATGGATGGGTTTAAGGCATGAGGCAACCTTTTGAGGCATGTTCACACTCTGCAGTCTTGCTATCGCGCTTGTTCTTCATGTCAACTACATGTTCTTTAATGCGCGTCCCTATAATTCTCTTTGTTTGCCTGATGTAAGAGAGCCCACAGTCGCAATCTAGTTTAGAGACGCCTGCACCTTAAAAAGGGATGTTGCACTTGACAGGTCGTAAGAATTGGTTTATCTTCCTCGGCGGCTCGAAGTAGATCTTGATAGCACTCTTCAGAATACCTTTAATCTTGTCAGTGACACCTTTCATGTAAGGTAGAATGGCAGGTTGTCGTTCTACTGTGGCTGGCTTGATAAGGTTTTTGTGATGGAGGCGTGGTACTGGCAGTTTGTTACTTCGCAGAACTTGCTTGACATGCTGAAGCTGCTAAGCCTGACAGCTGTGTCAGGTGTAATTGTTGGTCACAGATCCCGCTTACCCTCTGAAACAAAGTTTCCCTACGGTAGGTAGCTAACTGTAAAAGATGGTGGTGGGATTCACCATTGAGGTATCTATCTGTAAGTGTTGCTTTTCGATATACACAGTGTGGCTCAAGATTTGATCAGAGTTACTGATGAAAAGAATGTCAAGGAAGGCTAGTTTATTATCTGCCTCTAACTCCATAGTGAGTTGAATATGCGACCTACACCAGAACTAGATAGGTACCTACTTAAATAAAGAAAATAATAAAACTTACCAAAACCATTTGAACATTGAATAAACAAATTATTGGAAAAAACAGTACTGTCGAATACTGCGTTTGTCTTTAGTTTCTATTACATTTAAAGAATTATATGCTAAATTAAACTGCAGTAAACGTATCAAGTACTGCACATCCTTTTAGTACATGCTGAATACTGCAGATCTTGTTAGCATGAGCAATACTTTTGTGCAAGTACTGTGTTTTGCGTTAAATAAAAAACATAGTTATAATAAAAAAAATAATGAAAATTATTTTTTTATATAAAGATTAAGCCCTCAAGATATCATTTTTGCAAAAAAGTGAAAATCCCAAAAGTGTCGATTACTGCAAGTGCAATTAGCAGGGCAGATGTAAGGCCTACCTAATATGTAAGGCCTACCGCACAGTGTCCCTGCACGCAGCACTGATTCTTTCGGGACTACTCCCCCTAGACCTCCGAATCCGTGAGGCGGCCTCGCTTTATGAGGCCAAGAAGGGAGTGCCCCAGTCAGTGCTGGGTGATAGGGAGGTCGAGCGACCAGCCCCGGCGCTCGAGGCTCCTCATCCAGCCGAACACCTCAGCATCGAGTTCCACCCCCTGGTAGACCAAGAGCAAGTAAACGCTAACAGCGACTTTTAAATCCAGATCTTTACAGACGGCAGCAAGATTGACGGCCGGGTCGGTTCCGCCCTATCCTTGTGGAATAGGGGAACCGAAATAAGGGCCGTCATACTCGCTTTGCCGAGGTATTGCACCGTCTACCAGGCGAAGCTCCTTGCTATATGTGAGGCGACAGGCCTGGCAACAAAGAGAAAGGAGACCAACTTCGCGATATACTCAGATTCAACCGCGGCCCTCCAGTCCGTCGCCAGCTTGGACTGCCTGCACCCACTGGCCGTAGAAGCAAGAGCAAACATAAAAACAATTGCTCTCCAAAATAAATACCTATTTATCTTTGTTTTGGATAAAAGCCCACGTTGGGCTGCCGGGCAATGAGCGGGCGGACGAGCTGGCGAAGGACGCGGCACTCAATCTTAAAACTAGGCCAAAATATGACAGTTGCCCGGTATCATTCGTCAAGCGTAGCATTCGTATGCAGACGCTTGACGAATGGAACCAGAGATATAAGACAGGTGATACGGCCGCGGTAACTAAGCTGTTCTTACCGGACGCTATTAGGGCCTTCCGAACCATCAGAAAAATCGAAACCGACCCTATCCTCACCCAGGTATTGACGGGGCACGGTGGGTTCTCCGAGTACTTACATAGATTTAAGTGCAAGGATAACCCATCGTGCGCCTGTGATCCCAACACCTCTGAGTCCCTTCCACACATAATCATGGACTGTCCAATTTATAATTCAGAAAGGTTCAATATTGAACAAAAAATAGAATATAAGATTTGTCAAAGAAACATAGAGGAAATAATGTTAAGCAAAGAAAGAGGAAGATTCCTAGATTTTTGTAAGAATATAGCGTTAAGAGTAATAAAAAGAAATAAAGTTGATTAGAAACTATGCTAGAATGATATTATTGAATATTGTTATTTAGCATTAGAATTAATAGATATAATAATATGTTGTAAAAAAAATGCAACAACTAAGAATAAAACTAGAAATATAAGAAACAGATAGCAAGTATAAGACAATGTAAGTAGAAATAAGAAAATGTACTTAGAATCAATAAGAACAATTGTTTCAAAATAGAAAATAAGAAAGAAAAATGTAATTAGAATTAAGAGAAAGAACATATAAAACAAATGTTTTATGAATAAAGAGAAAATGTGTCGAGTTCCTAAAGAACCCCCATAAAGTAGAATTAGTAATAAAACAGATAGATTAGGTGGTCTTTCCCGGCCATTATAGTATAAAAGATGATGTATGAATGTGAAGTATGCGGAATGAAAGTACGAGAGGCATATATGCGAGAACTGGTATGAAAGAGTAGAAAAAATAATAATGTAAAAACAGGCTCTAACCCTATGTTAGAGGTAGTAGAATAAAAAAAAAAAAAAACTACCTATTACACTGTGCTATTACATAGACGCTACACAGTGACGTTTTTGCACACGCGCAACTGTGTGCGAGCTATTCAATGAGCACACGGATCGGCACACGGAACTCGCGCGGTGGGCGCCCGTGGGGTGAGGTAATTGATTGTGGGGCGGGGCGGAGTGTCCTTTCTGTACGGTAGTACTTATATCTATTCTGTGCTATTGTCGTGTAAGGCAGTAATGTTTATTTTAGTAGCATGAACATCTATCGAGAAAAAAAACACGCGTAAAAGTACTCTATCGCTTTTCGGCGGTAGATGGCTCTATAATCTTTTTTTCGATATATGTCCGTGTTATGGGTGCATTACTATTTAACGTATTAAAATTTCAGCAGCACGTAATTCAGCAAATTTATCACAAAACAGATTTTAATTGAGTGCATCGTCGAATCCATATTGAATAGGAAAATTAACGTAATCACGTGTGCGGTGTGAAGCGTATTCATAACATTGAAATATCGCTTCGTTTGTTGAAATCTGCGTGATGTCATTATTGCGTGATGGTAAATAAATTATAATTATCTTCTTTTTATTATTATTTAAAAGTCATTCAAACTTCAAAGGGGTGGCGCAGTGGTTTAGTGCCTGGCCCTGCGATTGCGGAGGTTAAGCAACTTTCACAATGGTCAGTCATGGGATGGGTAACCAAAAATTTATTATCTCGAGTTTTTCCGTGCTTCGGAAGGCACCGTTGGTCCTAGATGCATTTGCAGTCTTTAGCACCTACCAATCCGCATTGGGCTTGCGTAGTTGGTTATGATGACCCATCTGTAGTATACGGCAATGAAACAGCGCGGTCGGGAGTTGACTGGTTTATTGTAACAATAAGTACCCGCACTACAAAATATCGAATGTACCCTCCACCCTCCTTATCCGCCCATAAGGAATGCCTGTGCCCCAGCTATGGGAACATTAAAAATGGCTGACGTAGAAACTACAAATTAAAAAGTCATTTTAATTCATCATCATCATATCGCCGCAATTTAACCACCTGTTAGCTTTAAGCCTCCGCCAAGGGTCTCAAAGACCAGTCCAGCGCATTTTGAAGCACAAAGGAACTTGAAATAATAAAATTTTGGTCACCCATCCCTTGACCGACCCTTGCGATAGTTGCTTAACCTCAAACGTATAGCGAATGCGCCAACCCACTGCGTCTTTCCTCCCCAAGTCATGAGTAGCTTTGTTGCTACTCAACTCTGTGGCCCGCCCCGCTACATTTATGCAGGAAATAAAATACTAGTGGCTTTTTAAGTCTATGGCTGTAGACCTAAAAATTAATCTAATAAACGTCACCACGAAGTTAACACTGCTTTTGAAAAGCAGTAGTATGCGCTGTTTGGTAAGTTAGGTATTATTTTAATAGATCTAAGCTAGATGGCGCTTCTAATTTTCAATTTTTTTCGGATGGGTTAATTATTTATCGCAATATTTCGAAAAACTGGCTTAGTAAAAAAAATATAATGAGGGCTTTTCGAAATGACAAAAAGCTGTAGGCTCGACAGATGGCGTTGATAAAAATGTATGTGTCAATGTGGTTTTTTTTTTACTAAGCTTCGAAGAGTACTCAGGTAGGCAGGCATATGTAACCCTAAAATGTTTTTCTTTGGGCAGATGACAGCCAGCGAGCGCTTACTTGCTTCTTTGGTACAGGCCATTT
This sequence comes from Agriphila geniculea, assembly GCA_943789525.1. Taxonomy (NCBI): domain Eukaryota; kingdom Metazoa; phylum Arthropoda; class Insecta; order Lepidoptera; family Crambidae; genus Agriphila; species Agriphila geniculea. The sequence continues at coordinate 1,781,291 of OX038894.1, read as the reverse complement.
ATTTTTAAAAGCCGATTTTGACACTTCTCTTTCCATCAACGCCATCTAGTGAGGAAAATAGTTACTATTTTTATTTTCAAAATGTCACTTTGAAAAGCCCTCATTATCAAATATCACACACGAGAGTTGGTTGAGAAATGTGACCTGTAGAGGAGACAGACATACGAAAACAATTTTTTAATACAGTTGCTCAAAAAGTGGCGTATTGCAGGGACGTATAGCGTTCGGGATGTGGGCTATTACACACTCGAGCTTTTTCTTTACCTTTTCCGAACTCGTGCGTTTTCTTTCCCAACTGTCAAAATAATGTCTATTAAAAGGATAAACCAACCACGAAGTTTTAACTAAAAAAAAATTATAGAAGTTTTTATGATTCATGCAAATATTTCTAAAAAGAAGCTACTAATTTGTTTCAATAACAGATATAAAAGTAATTTTAATTAAAAATTAAACATTAAATTAATATTAGTATCGGCCCAATTTTAAATATAAAAAAGTTGGCTGTATGACGTGCACTGCCATTACTGCTTATAGGAGTTTGCACGGGTAGGTAAGTGAAAAGAAAAAGACGGACCTTATTTCTTAATTTTCTATAAAAAAAACTACTGAAGACTTGGCTGTATGGGCAAAGTTCCCTTTGCCTACCCAGAATGGGTGAAGAAAACAAAAAAAATCTCTGCTTATATTCTTTTACGGTTGGTTGGCGCCATTTTAAAAAAAAAAATTTTTTGTAGGTTGCGCTGATTTTTGGCGTAGTTGGAGCTTGCCGCAGAGAGGAGTTAGCCAATATTACTTTAAAAGATATTAAAACCCATAATCAAGAATCCGAATACAAAAAATAAGATACCGAGAAGCTTTATTGTTGAAGGAGATTTTATTAGCATAGTGCAAAAATATATATTTGACAAAATATATTTTGTTATTTATTTTTATATTTTGTTATATATTTATTTATTTATTTTGTTATTTTTGTTATTTATTTTGAAAAAATATATTTGACGACCTCCGTGGTCGAGTGGTTCGCACGCCGGTTTTCAAGGCGTCACCATCTCTTGAGGTCCCGGGTTCGATCCCCGGCTGGGTCAATGTAGAAAATGAACTTTTCAATATTGTCTCAGGTCTGGGTGTGTGTCATACCACCGTTGTTTCTGATTTCCATAACACAAGTGCTATAGCTACTTACTTTGGGATTGGAGCAATGCATGTGATGTTGTCAAATATTTATTTATTTATTTATTTATATGAATCAGCGGTCTCAAAAAGCAAAAACCGACCGTTTTTTCCAAAATTATCAAAAAGGGAAGTGTTCAGCTCAAGCAATCGGGATAAACAAATTTGGTAATATGCCAAAAGAAATAGCTACGTTTCTTGGTCTGCCGGATGCTGAGTATTATACTGGGCACAGCTTCAGGAGGACCTCTGCTACATTATTGGCAGATTCAGGAGTCAATTTGACGTCCTTAAAGCGACTAGGAGGTTGGAAGTCAGACAAAGTTGCAGAAGGCTATATTGCTGATTCATTAAACAACAAACTAGAAACTGGGAAAAAAATCACACAATCCATTAATTTAAAGTCCAGTCCGTCTCCTTCACATGACAATACTGAAGAGACCTTTCGTCTATCTACCTTCGTTGATAATGATAATTCATCAGATCCAATTCCATCAACCAGCAAACGCCATTGTATAACACCTTTGACAATTAATATACATGAACAATCATACGAAATTAATAATAGTTTGTCTCAAACAGTAAATATGCAACCCAAAACTTCCCCAGTTAGTATAAAAAACTGTACCAATTTCAATGTATATGTGAATTATAACTTTCATAAGAAATAAATGATTAGTTAGTTGAGTTTATTGTGTTTTTATTATTTTATTAAATTGCTTCATTTTTTCGCAACTGTATTAAAAATAGTTGTTCAGTACACGTGCGGAACCGTCATTGCAACTTGTTCCGACTGTCAACCCTCACCTTCGGCTGCGCCTCGGCTCGGGTAGACATTTGTCGGAACTCTTTGCAATGACAGGCTTTCCGCACTCGTAATGAAATATACTATTTTTCTCCTGAAGCAGAGACGCTTCGCTCTGTCAATAACGTTTTCAATACAGTTGCTCGAAAATGTGAGCTTACGATGACAGTCCAGCGTGCGGTAAGTTGATTTTACCGCACGCCGTGCGTTTTTGTTTTCGGATTAGTACAGCATGCGGTAAGTTGATTTTACCGCACGCCCGCGCCGTGCGATTTTGTTTACGTACGTTTTTTTTTAATTTCTACTAGCTTCCGCCCGCGACTTCATCCGCTTGGACATTAGAAAAATATAGTGACCAGTTTAAAATGACCTCTTTAGTGTATGAAAGCTAGTACTACGGAGAGTTCAAGCTGTTTCCTTGGTTCCACCCACCTGAATTTGATGAAACATAGCTTAGATTTTAAGTTGGACCTCAATCTACTAAACTGTGAAAAGCCCATCAAAATTCTTTTAGCGGTTTTTGCGTTATTCGCGTACAAATATTTAGAATTTACAGTATTATTATATGTTTATAGATTACAATATCAGTAGTAGGTACCTATAATGTTTTCTCGCAAATGTATTGAAAAACGTAGTATGGCACACGGTTGTTAAGGTTTTTTAAAACTCCTTACCAACCTTGTATCATAAACTACTATTAACTTGTTCGCTTTTAACATCACCTCGTATGTATTAATAAAGTTGACTGAAGTCCGAGAACAACAAACTGCCGCCGCCTCGTTACTGCACCGGTGGAAGGTTAACTACTAACTAGCGGCCTGAAAGCACGCTAATGATTTGCGTTTAGGGCTGTCTGTATAAAAAAAACACTTTTTAACGGATACTAGCGCGGTTTTATTGAAAGTACTTTGGTAGTTAGTTGGTATTTGGTTTGATTTTTGAGTCCTTCGTGACCACGGCAGCTGCAAAGGTGCCGAAACGTCGGGAAAATCAAACCAAATACCAAGTACTTACCAAAGTACTTTCAATAAAACCGCGCTAGTATCCGTTAAAAAGTGTTTTATTTCATGTCTAGTGAGCGCGTAAGCTTGAGAAGTGAATACAGAAATAAACTTTTTTTTAACACACGCTATCAACCTTTATTTCTTATATCTTCGTTGTTGACATACCTAATGAAGAGATAAGGAGGATGCACCATCAAGACTGCCGAAGCACGTAGGAATTGGCATCATTTTGGTGATCCCCTTTAGTTGCAGTAGTTCGGTTGTTAGTCGGCAGGCTGATTATCTAAATAGAAACTATTTAGCGACCGGTTTCATTTGACATACATTGCTACTTTTCTTTGGTATGTTTTTTTTTTCACCCCAAAAAGAAGTAGCAATGTATCACATTCATCTGTCAAATGAGGCCGGTCGCTAGGTGGTTTCTATTAGATAATCAGCCCGCCGGTTAACCGAACTAATGCAACTAAAAAGTTGTATTAGTCCGGTTGATTTAAATCACCGAACTGTAAACGCAGAATACTAGTTATCTATTCTTATTTCTTATAGAATGACGGCTAGTTGCCACCTCTGGTGTTAGAGTTTATCAAGCCACCTGAAAGGCCTCTAACTTGGCCTAACAACTGTTATCAGATGACAACTGCCGGGACCAACGGTTTAACGTTTCCGAAGCACGGAAGCGCTCAGTTGTAATGCCACTTTAACGGTCACCCATCCGACACGACACCTGACCAGACCGAGCGTTGCTTAACAAACGTGATTGAGTACGATCAGTCAGTGAAGTTCCGCCATGAGCGCTTCCAAAAAAAGTTGTTGTAGTTGTGCAACAACTACCCATTTAGGAAAAATATATTTGTTTCCTTTTATTATTGACCTTAACCTAAAAACCTTTGCTCCTCCTTTTTGTCGCACCAATTATGCCAAAAACCGCTTCTCTGTAAGATCTTGTAGTTCTTACGATAAGAACTATCATCAAGAAATAAAACAATTTTTAACGGATACTAGCGCGGTTTTATTGAAAGTACTTTGGTAATTAGTTGGTATTTGGTTTGATTTTTGGTTTTCCCGACGTTTCGGCAACTTTTCAGCTGCCGTGGTCACGGGGGACTGAAGCTACCCGTGAGTCTACCCTCAAGCGATGAATTTTTTTTTAGACGTTCAGAAATTAAAATTTTAACAAAATGTTTAATGTTTTATGTTGATTTATAATTTAATTTTATGAATTATTTAGTGCTAAAAAGAGAGATAATCTACTGAAGCTACCACCATTTCATAAAATTGGGAGGCCCCTCCAAGAAAGAAATGGCGAAAGAAAACTTGAAAAAGAGTTGCCGAAACGTCGGGAAAACCAAAAATCAAACCAAATACCAACTAATTACCAAAGTACTTTCAATAAAACCGCGCTAGTATCCGTTAAAAATTGTTTTATTTCATGTCTAGTGAGCGCGTAAGCTTGAGAAGTGAAAACTATCATCAAATCGATATTTTTTCCCTTAGTTTTCATAAGTTTAAAAAGTGTATTACAGCTGATCAACATGTCAATGTTATATAATGTCTTTCTTTGTTTATACCATTTGACTATGTCGTGTTTTGGTTGCTTGTAAAAAGTTAAATTTGCTATGACATAATATAATTCATTAACTTTGTGTAGTGTGTACTTATACTCAACTTTTATTTTGCATTAATTATTCCCAGTGGAAACTGTGTTAGCCTATGTACAAACATAATGATTTTCATTCATATGTATAATATTGAGCTGTATGTTTCCCTTATCCAATAAAATAGAAATTAAATAAAATTAAAAATTTCTTATACTATATTTTGTACGTGACAGCCCTGTGCGTAGTTGGCTTCGTTTGAGCAGCGCCATTCAGAAACTAGTACGAACCTCTTGCGGCGCGCCTCTTTCGAATCACTTCAATTTTGAAACTCGGAGACAAAGGACCGTTCGGAAACCGTTTATTTCCACAACTTCGAGAGCTGTTGAAGTTTGGGGAACGCCTTTATCGATTTACACCCGATTGCACTAAACTTAAGGATCGCCTAAGTCTGTTCCTAACTACAACACGACCAAATTAAAACAGTGTCAAACTCAGCGGTCATGTAGCTGTCATTCGCCTAGTTATTTTGGTCGAGTTGTAGTTAAGAAAAGACTTAGGCGATTCTTAATGTTAGTGCAATTGGGTGTAAGAATAATTTGTCGTGTATTGGAGAAAGAAAAAACTAACTGTGTGTTTGATACCTCTTAACGCCTAAATGGCTGGACGAATTAGGATAAAATAAACGACGTATCATTATCAAATTATCGACTTTATTATTTAATGTTTGTTGCCTTAAGGCATGGTTATGCGGAAAAAATTGTCTCTGTCTTTTTCTTTACGTATCTTTATACGTTATTTTAATTTTTTTTATTTTCCTAACTATATATAACTATTTATATATAGTTAGTTATTTTCCATACTCTTTAGTATGGAAAATAACTTCACTTCTGCACTTTTTTAGATGTTTTTCTTTGTTTTTTCATCTTTATCTTTAGCACAATTGGCTTTTCTGGAAAAAGTTATTGGAGCTACTTCACAGTACGTTTAAGTGTATTTTGATGTAGAATTTAATACGTTTTCGCTATTATTTACACGAAAAATATGACCCTACGCTACGCAAGCGCTTTTCATGATATTCTGTTTTTTTTACAATCATCTGTGAGGTTTATAGGCAATTTAATACTTGTAGCTACTAGAGAATCTCTTTAGCTTGTCGTATGTTTTTTTGTGGCTACAACTTTACGTTTTCCATATAAAAAATATGACCCCCGAAAACCATGTTTTCCTATCATGGTCCCTTAACAAGAGCTCTTGTCGGCGCAAAAGTGACGATCTTGAGAAATTTTTTTTTTTAAAGTTTGCGACTATTAGGGTTAGGTTACATTTACTGTTTTATCATCATCAGAACATGACACTTCCTTTTTTGCATTATTGCTTATTTTCTATGGGTGTTTCTTTACTTCATTGATGTACTTCATGGCTCTACGGACGTCTATTGCCTTCCCTCTTTGGCCATATGCCTTCATACTGTATGCTAAACTATCTGAAACAGACAAAAAAAAATACCTTAAAAGTCTGTTGATATATTTTTCTGGTATAAAAAACTACTTCGCAAGGCAGTTAAACCATTGGTCCCGGGGCGCATTTGCTGGTTTTGCAGTTGTTAACATTAGAATATATCAATTTTGTATATCACATTTTGATGTGATATACAAAATTGATATATTCTGAAAATTTGAGTATTTCAAAAAGAAATTTACTTAGATATTTATATTGTATTTGTACAATATAAATATCTAAATAAATTTCTTTTTAAAATACTCAAATCTATCAAGAAATGACAAAGTTATTCAAATTTTAAAAATGGGGTTTAAAAAACACGGCCGGCCCTTGTAAAACATGTTATGACGTCACCTACACGATCGCCCGAACAAACACCCACCGCGCCGCGGGCGGCGAACGTGGCAGATAACGTCATCAGCGAATCGTGTAATATTGGTGAGCGTTTTTGAGAATGCGGCACGAAAATCGGTCCAACTTCGTCATTTTTGGTCCAATTCCAATAATTTCACTGAAATAATTGGTTTCGATGTGACTTTCACTCTACATATTTAACTAAAAACCTCGTTGATCCTCATTACCTTTAAACCGTATCTCAACGTAGAACTCAATCTCTATGAACTGCAGGTCCTTGCACAAGGCAACGGCGCCCGCGCACCACCGCCGCAGAGTTAACTTCGGTTTCTCTTTCACACTCCTTTTCTGCATCGCCCTGAACAGCACGCAGGAATACTCTATGCCGGCTATAATTGTCATCTGCGGATCAGCAAAGTATAGGCACAGAATAAATAATAGTACTACCGTACAGAAATTGCACTCCGCAAAATCGTTTAAATAAATTGCGACTCTTGCTCCGATACAATAAAGTGCAATTCAGGTCGCACAGCGCTCTCTTCGCTCCAAAACATTCACCTAGTAGTTGCCTCTATTTCTATCACGTAGGTCTTATCTTTTCTGACGTATGAAATTTATCTCTCAGAGGACGCTGAGCGCTTCATACTCACGCGCGGAGTGACAGAGCCCTGATATAGATAAGCTTAATAAGTATAGAAATTAGAAAACATCAATATTGCTGAAATTTTGCTGTTGTGGAAATCAGAGACAATACGAGTCAGAGAAACGACAGTACAAACAAATACAAATACCCAGACATTCACATTTGAGAAAAGTTAATTTTTTAAATTGGCCCAGCCGGGGATCGAATCCGGGAACTCAGATACTGTGACACCTTTAAAACCGGTGTATGCCCAGAATAACTAATAGTGGTCGACTATACACACCGTTAATTTGAGTATATCTAAAAATGAAAGTGGGATTTCAGACCACATGAATGAACAACTTTAACTATGGGCCCAACCACGGAATCGCGAAAAAAAACTGCTGTTCCATACATTAAGCGCGCTCCACATTCGCGCCGTGAACACCCGTGAAAGCCGTGAACCGCGAGTGTGGATGGTTTTCGCGCCCGTTCACGGGCTTCGCACCCGTTCACGCCTTGTTCCCCGTTCCGTGTCGGTATTTGCGCCCGCGTCAAAGGGTTCGCGGCGCGCGAACCTCCCGAGAACGCGAACGCCCACACTCGCGCGTGAAAACAGTACCGTGCCTTGAGGTTTTTTATTTATTTGCGGAGTACGGTGCGTCAAAATGACCGTCACTTGGATGAACGAGCAGGAACTTGTGTTGATTGAGTGTTATCATGCTATGGCCTATGGGATGCTAAATTCAAAGATAGCAGTGCATAATTCAGCGTCCATTCTCGACGAGCGCTTGAACTAAACTGTAAACGATAGCAAGTTTGGTGGGTCATGCTTTTCACGCCGACTTCACGGCAAAATTACGGCGTGAATTCACGCCGTGAATCACACAGGAGTCTGGAGCCCGCATAAGAACACTTCCGTGGACCACAAAATGGGATGCAGTATTTTTCACTGAAAACGGTCCAATACTGTTATCTCTAACATGTAAATAGTCAAGTTATTCTTAGGAAAATACTTAGTCAATTCTTATGTTTAGTGCAAACGGCTGTTAGATTGAGACCTTTGAACGTACTTAAACACTTTATACTCACATTGTATCTGACCGTTTGTGCCATTCCAGGAGATAATACGGTCGTGTGGTCTGCGTAGAGTTCATACTTGGTCTCCTCTGGGTCACAGGGGCCAAACCTCTGCACACTTCCTAATGCTGTTACAAAAATAAGCTTTTTCTCACTACTTTTGGTTGGTGGTAGGGCTTATTTTAAGTCCGCTATATAGAGACGTTTTATTTATAGCTTATTACAAAAAAGTAGCAGATTACAAGACAATCCTCTACTTTAGTCACATCTTTGATCACAAGAGATAGACCAATTTCAATAAAGGTCTCTCTTTTTGGCATAATAGAAATACAGTGCGGCGTGTAATAAACTTACATCTCCTTAGCACCACCACATTATCCGCAAGCCTGGATATAGCTGGCTTGCCGATGTTGAGGATACTCCTGCGAACCCACTGATGAGAGGCTCCGTAGTCCAGGAACCGCGCAGGCGCCCCACAACCAGGCCCGTAGACGCCGAATCCAAGCTTGGGACAACATTAAAGCTGTTTGACAACACTCCATAAAAAAAAAACTATTGCTCTACAAAACTCCAACGCAGCTCTAGCATCCCCCTTCCCCCTACCGCTCTAGCTTTGCCCCAGAACTGGTGGCCACCAGTTCTGGGGCTCCCCTGACAAATATCTGTAGATACGCCCATGAAGATGATGAGAGAAAAATCTAGGAAAAAGGTAATGATTGAAAATGTGAAAGTTAAAATTCAATTTGTTGCCAACATCTGTAGCCACCAGAAAAACTTATATACCAAGTCCTGGACTCATAGACAATGGACTCACCAGTCGCCACCGGTCCTCCTGACGGAGCGCAAGCACAGCCCCACTCCTCCATACACACTCCCCGCCGCTGACAGCTCTGGCGCACGCGGTGTGGGTAGGCCACATAGTGCCCACGTCTAGCTGTTCACAAAACAATTTAGATACTTAAGAACTCTACTAATAAATCACAGCTGTTTCTTCAGATAGAAGTTCTACAAGACTCCTTCAAGACTTCTACAGATAGTAGTCTTCCATTTCCACAGGTCCGAAAGGACGTCTGGAATGGATGGAAATTGATGCTGCTAAGCAAAATTTGCAGTCAATTAGAAATCGTCTTCGAAAAATAACTTACACCAGACTTTCTATAATAAGATTTGCATTCGTCTGGATTGACATACTCCATTTCATATAACTTTACAACTGGTTTCTTGCAGTCTGAAAAAAAATACATGGCAGGTATTAAAATAAAATAAGCACACGTTTTTGGGTTTTGGGTAATGTTTAAAAAGAATTTGAAGAGTGCGTCATGCCGGTCGTCGAAACGATCAGGGGGCCGATTCTCGCGCCCTGCGACATTTCTCGAATTCGAGATAATCTCTAATCATAAATCTCTATTAAAAATGTCACTAAAATCTCTATTGCAGCCAAAAAACTTATTCTCAGCGATTTTCGACATTACAAGTCGAAAGTCTTTGCAATCTCTACGATTTCTTGACTTTTCAAGACATCTCGAATTTAACACTATGTCACGCGCCCGAGAATCACCTCCCATCTGAAAAATTTAGAGTTTCGAAAAGGTAGCGAAAATCCATTTTTCCTTGGAAATAACCATAGCCAGATTACTGGTTTTCTTTCTGTCAAGAATTTATTCCTCTAGTATATTTTTCTTGCAGATAACTATTTTAGTTTAACCGTTATCTGCGAGGAAAATCTACTCCTAAGAGTTAACTAGTTATACTGGAGGAAAAAATCTTCACAGAAACCCAGTTATCTGACCATGGTTATCTCCAAAGATTAAGGGGCGCAAATGGCTATGAAAAGAGCTATGCTAGGAGTAACACTGCGCGACAGGAAAAGGAATTAATGGATCTGGCGAAACACGAGGGTAAGAGATGTGGTGGAAGTAATTGCGGCACATAAGTGGAATTGGGTGGGTCATGTAGCTCACATGGATGCACAGGACGATGGGGAAGAAAGATCCTTGAAAAGAGACCATGGGCAAACAAAAGACCAAGAGGTCACCCCCCAAAACAATGGGTTGACGCCGTAAGAGAATGAGCTAGACACAACCGGATGGGTGAGGAAGGCGCAAAACCAGTGGAAGAATTAGGGAGATCCCTATGTCCATCTATGGACCCAAAAAGGCTCGTGGTGATGATGCTAAAGTTTTTGGCAATAGGAAATAACAAAAATAAAAGCACAGTCGCTTCATTCACACCATTCTAAGATCCACTACCTTCTCTCTTTCAAACGAGTCAAATCCTTTTAATATAACTAAAACTTATTTTCCAACTAAACGTTTGATTCTAACGCATTCTATTCTTTTATATACCACCATTCATCATTACACAAATCGTGAAAAAGCAAGAGACGTCCGAAATAGTTTGTCTGTCTTTATAAAAAAGTAACGTAAAATTAAATATTTCTTGAATGTTATCGCTCACTGTCTGATAACGTCATGGCAAAAAACTGAGGCTCGAAGAAAAACTTCGGTGGTGGACATATCGGTTGTAGATCTGAAAACAACAATAACCAAACTTTATTGTTGGACTTTACCTACTTGTAGAAAGAAAACGTGATTCAATGACTTGTTAACCGGTTTATCAAAAAAGTCAAACACGTTATTAAAATTTATTATAAAAATTTAAATCTATGGAAAACACATTTGGACTTAAGTTATTAATAGTTAGCTGGTCTAGATGATGGCATCTTATAGTCTTATAATGAAGAAGATTGAGGACCCCGAGGATTTGTTAAACAGTGCCCGAACTCGAGCCACGTCTGACTTACCTACAGGGCTGTAGTCTGTCTCCAGTTGGATCGTGGCCAGCGCGCAGTACGAGCTGGTCTCGTAGTCGGGATAATAGTTGTAATCACTGACCGAGGCCGAAAGCATCGAAGAGTTGTTGAAAAATGCCCGAGTTCGAGTGGTGTGACGTCTGACTTACCATCTGTACCTACCACATTCTGGCATAATAAAAATGTTTATGTTGTTTATGTTTACCAAAAGGACTGTAGTCAGTCTCCAGTTGAACCATGGCCAGCGCGCTGTACGAGCTGGTCTCGTAGTCAGGGAGGTAGCTGTTATCACTTACCGGGACCGAGACTCTAGAAGAGTTATTGAACAACACCCGAGCTCGAGCCGCGTCTGACTTACCTACAGGGCTATAGTCAGTCTTCAGTTGGGCCATAGCCAATGCACTGTACGAGCTCGTCTTGTAGAAGGGATAACTGTTGTAATCACTGACGGGACTGGGGGCCAGTTGTTAAACAATGCCCGAGCTCGAGCCGCGTCTAACTTACCAACAGGGCTGTAGTCTGTCTCCAAATGAACCATGGCCAGCACGCTGTATGAGCTGGTCTCGTAGTCAGGGTGGAAATTTTTGTCATTGACCGGGACCGAGTACCTCGAAGAGTTGTTGAACGGGGCCGAACTTGAGCCGCGTCTGACTTACCAACAGAGCTGTAGTCTGTCTCCAGCTGGATCATGGCCAGCGCGCTGTACGAGCTGGTCTCGTAGTCGGGGTGGTAGCTGTAGTCACGGATCGGGACCGAGGGCCCCGAGCAATTGTGGCCAAATACAGCTATGGCACGGGCCCTGATCACAGCGCAATAAAACAATAAGTAGTAAATCTTAAATAAATAGTGTAGCAACGCTATAATATCGCTACATAAACAAACGACGAATAACGAAGAAATGCATGATCAGCGAAAAGTACACGTACTTAAACATTGCGCCGACGTGACATCGCACTACGTCAAACTAAAATCAAGGATAAAATGTATGGAGATCTGACTCACGAAGTTTTCTACGCGCTTCGCATAATTACAAATTCGAACAAATAACAGTTGGACCGTGGTCCCCGAACACAGACACCGAGCTTTGCGGAAGTACTTTCATTTTCTCTGAATATCAATAAACAGTCCCTGCCTCAACATATAGTAAAGTGACGAAGGATAATGGAATCAGTTTATGACCTGAAGTCGGTTTTGGGCATTTTATCAATCTCCGTTGCAGTGCCCAGCGCCACCTGTTTTGTGACTAACACGAGAGCTGTCGTGTACCGCTTTCTTTCTGCAAATAATAAAATAAGTTTCACGTTAAAAAAAGCTTCGATTGACATCAAATTGGATATTTGGAATAGAGATGTAGAGACCACTAGTGTTACAAGAAATGACCGAAAGACTTGTACTATTATGTATTCTGTGCCGAAAGTGCCGCCGCGCGGAAAGTTTAATTTAATTTTATAATTATAATATACAATTTTAATAAAACTTAGTGTGGAGTTTTCAAGACCCATAATCTAATGTTTTTAGAGGGTATCATTACATTCCTTCGTTTCTAGAAGTAGATATCAAAACTACTAAAAGTAGACGTTTTCTTTTTAACTTTGCTATCTACTTCTAGGAATGAGTACGGGGGAATGTGTGAGTGATACCTTCTAAAATACTAAACTTTGGGTTCTAAAAATTCCAAATAAAGTTTTACTAAAATCCTTTTCTATTAACAACTTATTGAATAAAAACCGAGGAGCCACTTTCGGTATAGGATGCACCTTAAAACACGTTAATTTCTGTGATCCAAATTGCAAATTGAAAATTACAATTATCAAATTCCGTTTTGAGGTCAAAAGCATGTCAAAAAAATACAATTATCAAAGTCCTTTATGAGGTCGAAGAAAAACTAAGTACCTAAGTAATAATCCGTTCATAGTTGTTTTACATCTGAAAATGTCATTTTTATTGATTACAGTTACAAGAAGAAATTAATGTGATTTTCAGAGGTTAAATAAGAGTGAACGGACTATAACACAATATTAATTTAGGGATTTGTGTCAACTGCCTATTGAAAACAAAATTAAATTTAAAAATATTGCACTCGCGGACACCGAGGCAAAATATCATCCACGATGTTAATATTTGTTTAAATTGTATCCGTCATGGAAAGTTTTGATAAATTGCTCCGCTATTAATTAATACATCAATAAAATCGGTTTTATCATCTAATTTGTCATGTGGCTCGATGAAAAATATCTCTTTTATAAAAATGAAGGGGTGACTGACAGACTATTGCCCAGCCCAAACCACTGAACCTAGAGACTTGAAATTTTGTACGTAGATACTTTGTGAACACCCACTAAGAAGGGATTTTTTTATATAATATTATAATTTTAGGTATTTCATACTTTCTCTGTAATTGTTGTAGATTATAATTTCCCTGGGGTGAGACCTGGTGACCCGTACCACAGGTTTTTTCAAACTTTCTTCGGTGCGCCAGATCTCATACTAAACTTAAGATAAAGCATTACGGACATTATGTAATTAGGTACCTCTTAGTATGAGATAAATAAAGCCTTTTTTATTTTATTTATTTTTTTTTTTTTTATTTTTGGAAATTCCACCCCTAAAGGGTTAAAATGGGGATACAAAGTTTGTATGGAAAAAATAGACCCTTTAGGGGGTAAATGGGGTAAAAAAGCCCAAAATAACTGACAAATCAATGCACAACCCAAACTACTGGACCTAGAGACTTGAACTTTTGTACACAGATACCTTATACAGTGTAGGCATCCACTAAGGAAGGATCTTTGAATAATCAGGGGGCATCTTTGCGTAATCAGGGGGCTGTACGTACACCGTGTTACTGTGAAACCACGAATTTATGTAAATCCTAATATTTTCTAGTAAAACCTAAGATTTACCAACCCTTAATGGTAAAAGTTTTAACTTTTCTGCGTTCATCTGTCATTTCGAACTTTTATCACCATTCACTCGGGAAATCCTAGGTTTTACCATGGAAATAGTACTATAAACCGGAATGAGCGCTTCGCCCCAAAACGAGCCGACAGAGAGGTCAAGTAGATGTATGTGTCCTTTTCTTCATTAGGGTGACCAAACCGTATGGTTGGCCGGAGACATACATAATACTTTAAACTGTTTAATATAAACTTAAATACCTAGGTAGTTCTTTATTTATAATTAACACTTTTTACCGCGTTTTTATTAGGTTGCTTGCTTTTTTGTTTGTTTGAGCACAAATTTTGCAAACGATTTTATACTGAATTCCCGATGAGCTAGAGACTTGAAACTTTGAACACAGGTCAGAAATGGAAGGAAATGCAATATTACAATGCCGTCAAAACTAGTTTTGTCCGTCAGCTACCGGCAAACCTAGTTCTGACCTACAGCTACCGGTTAAACTAGTTTTGTCCAACAGCTACCGGCAAAACTAGTTTTCTGCAATAGCTACAGGCAAAACTAGCTTTGCCCAACCGCTGTCGTCAAAACTAGTTTTGTCCATCAGCTACCGGCAAACCTAGTTCTGACCTACAGCTACCGGCTAAACTAGTTTTGTCCAACAGCTACAGGCAAACCTAGTTTTGACAAACAGCTACCGGCAAAACTGTTTTTGACCAAGTGCACTATTGCACCCTGTTTTGACTAGCAGATTCCGCCAAACCTAGCTTTGGCCAAAATCGGCAAACTTAGTTTTGACTCACGTCTACCGGCAAAACTAGTTTTGCCCATCAGCTATAGGCAAACCTAGTTCTGACCTACAGCTACCGGTTAAACTAGTTTTGTCCAACAGCTACCGGCAAAACTAGTTTTGTGCAATAGCTACAGGCAAAACTAGTTTTGTCCAACCGCTGCAGTCAAAACTAGTTTTGTCCATCAGCTACGGGCAAACCTAGTTCTGACCTACAGCTACCGGCAAAACTAGTTTTGTCCAACAGCTACCGGCAAAACTAGTTTTGTGCAATAGCTACAGGCAAAACTAGTTTTGTCCAACCGATGCCGTCAAAACTAGTTTTGTCGATGGACAAAACTAGTTTTGCCGGAAGTTTTAAGTTTGCCGGAAGCTGATGAGCTTCCGGCAAACTTAGTTTAACCTACAGCTACTGGCAAAACTAGCTTTGTCCAGCAGCTACCGGCAAAACTAGTTTTGCGCTATTGCGCTTTTTGCGCTTTTGTAGCTATTGCTACAGGCAAAACTAGTTTTTTCCAACCGCTGCCGTCAAAACTAGTTTTGTGCAATAGCTACAGGCAAAACTAGGTTTGTCCAACCGCTGCCATCAAAACTAGTTTTGTCCATCAGCTACCGGCAAACCTAGTTCTGACCTACAGCTACAGGCAAAACTAGTTTTGTCGACGGACAAAACTAGTTTTGTCGGAAGTTTTAAGTTTAACCTAAAGCTACCGGCAAAACTAGTTTTGTCCAACAGCTACCGGCAAAACTAGTTTTGTGCAATAGCTACAGGCAAAACTAGTTTTTTCCAACCGCTGCCGTCAAAACTAGTTTTGTGCAATAGCTACCGGCAAAACTAGTTTTGACCAACCGCTGCCGTCAAAACTAGTTTTGTCCAACAGCTACAGGCAAAACTAGTTTTGTCCAACCGCTTCCGTCAACAATAGTTTTGTCCATCAGCTACCGGCAAAACTAGTTTTGTCCATCAGCTACCGTCCAACAGCTACTGGCAAAACTAGTTTTGTCCAACAACTACCGGCAAAACTAGTTTTGACCAACCGCTGCCGTCAAAACTAGTTTTGTCCAACAGCTACAGGCAAAACTAGTTTTGTCCAACCGCTTCCGTCAACAATAGTTTTGTCCATCAGCTACCGGCAAAACTAGTTTTGTCCATCAGCTACCGGCAAAACTAGTTTTGTCCAACAGCTAACGGCAAAACTAGTCTTGTCCAACAGCTACCGGCAAAACTAGTTTTGTGCAGTAGCTACAGGCAAAACTAGTTTTGTCCAACCGCTGCAGTCAAAACTAGTTTTGTCCGTCAGCTACGTGCAAACCTAGTTCTGACCTACTAGTAGGCAAAACTAGTTTTGTCCATCAGCTTCCGGCAAACTTAGTTTAACCTAAAGCTACCGCAAAACTAGTTTTGTCCAAAAGCTACCGGCTACTCCTAGTTTTGTCATACAGCTTTCGACAAAACTAGTTTTGTCCAACAGCTACCGGCAAAACTAGTTTTGTGCAATAGCTACAGGCAAAACTAGTTTTGTCCAACCGCTGCCGTCAAAACTAGTTTTGTCCGTCAGCTACGGGCAAACTTAGTTCTGACCTACAGCTACCGGCAAAACTAGTTTTGTGCAATAGCTACAGGCAATACTAGTTTTGTCCAACCGCTGCCGTCAAAACTAATTTTGTCCATCAGCTACCGGCAAACCTAGTTCTGACCTACAGCTACCGGCAAAACTAGTTTTGTCTAGCAGTTACCGGAAAAACTAGTTTTGTCCAACAGCTACCGGCAAAACTAGTTTTGTCTAGCAGCTACCGGCAAAACTAGTTTTGTCCACCAGCTTCCGGCAAACTTAGTTTAACCTAAAGCTACCGGCAAAACTAGTTTTGTCCAACAGCTACCGGCTACACCTAGTTTTGTCCAACGACAAACCGAAATTAATAATAATAATCAAATTCATGTTTGTGCGCCTATTTCGATGAAACTCGGTTTCTGGTACTATTTCAACATGAAATAACAACGCAATGTTGAAAATTTTAAAAATCCAAGATGGCGGCCTACTTTTTTGTTTTTGGGCCGATTTCGATGAAACTCGGTTTTTGGAACTATTTTGACAAGAAAATAACAACGCAATTTTTAAAAAACTAAAAATCCAAGATGGCGGCCAACTTTTTTGTTTATGGGCCGATTTCGATGAAACTCGGTTTTCGGTACTATTTTGACAAGAGTTCGTCCGTGATCGCTGCCGTAAGCAGACGTGTCACCATCTTATTTTCGCATCGCTCCTTGTGTCCGCGATCTGTCAATCGCTTAGTGTGTGTGCGCGTGTAAAATTATTTTTAGCACAAAATGGAATCTGATTGTTCTTCCAATCCTGATATACCATCAATAGATGACAACGCTCCTATTTTGAATCTACGGCGGATTAAACGAAAGGGCCGAGATGATGAGACCGAACTAGCACAGAAATTAGAAGTCTTTATGACTAATATTACTTCGAAATTGAGTCTCTTGAGCGCTGATCTCAGTAGTAAAATCTCATCGGTACAAGAAGACATCAACATTGTTATAAAAAAAGACTTGGAGTGCATTAAATCTGACATCAGCTCAATGAATGTAAAGCAAAATCATCTGCAAACCGATCTGAATGATGTGATAGAAACATTGAACTTTCAAGGAAACAAACAGGAAGAGCTTCGTGATCAAGTTAACAATTTAAAAAAAGAGTCTAAAAACAGTACACAGGAGTGTCAAAATATGAAACAACAAATCACAAACTTACAGAATGAAGTTAACATATTACAGCAACGCGAACGTGCAGATAATTTAGAAATATCCGGAATACCGGAGCGTACAAATGAAAACTTATCCAATTATATGGTTGCTATCGGACAGTTTATTGGTGTACAAATATCACCTCAAGATATAATTCAGGCGGTGAGAATTCAGCCACGTGTTAAAATTGCCGGTCGTCCAAAACTTATTATTGTGAAGGTCAAATCACGACTACTCCGAGACACCATTTTATCTGGAATCCGCGCTAAGAAGGGTTTGACTACAGCTGACATCAATATACCTGGCGGCGGCGACGCAGGCGCCAGAATCTATGTTAACGAACATCTGACACCAGCTAATAAACTGTTACACAGGAGCACTCGTGAAATCACTAAAGCAAAAAACTATCGATATACTTGGATTCGAGATGGCAAGATTTTTGTAAGAAAAAACGACACCTCGCCATCTATTTTCATCAAAAACTCCGAGGATTTGAAAAAAAATATTTAATTCTCAGCTGTACTAATGTACTGTCTTATAATTCTTTTTTAATGCAGAGGTTTGTAAAGTCAAGTGCGAGTATATTATATTTTATATGTATATGTATGCTTAACACATTATCATTTAAAAAAATAAATTATCGTATACAAATAAATTTATGTATAATAACTCCAGTAAATACTCTTTTCCCTTGTAATTACACAAATAAATACACATTTGAGGTAATCTTACTTTTGTTGAATTTCATTATTAATATAGCACTCATTCTTATAAAAATGTTAAAATTTTCACACAATATTGTATGTTTGGTCACTGATTATCAGAGTTTACTTTATTGCTTTTCAAAATGGTTAATCCTAGTTCAAGCTTAAAAATTATTTACCAAAACGTACGGGGACTTCGTACTAAATGCTTATCGCTTTTCAATAGCATACTGTTGCATGATTACGATATAATTCTGGTAAGCGAAACGTGGTTACAAAATGACATTAATGACTCGGAACTCTGCGACAGTAGATACAGTGTATTTAGATCCGATCGCGATCTCGTGTCCACAGGTAAGCAGTCCGGTGGTGGCGTCATGGTATGTATCCGTCATGAACTCGGAGCATTTATTAATGAAAATTGGTCTTGTAATTCGGTTGAGTCGATCTGTGTCACTGTTTCATCCCAAAAGTTGCACTCCCCTTTTGACCTTCACATAATATTAGTTTATAATCCGCCCGATGAACTGTTGCTAGCTCAAAAAACATCTGAAATTCTAGACTCCTTTAATATTTTTTTTGAAATAAGCCCTCAAGCTAATTTTCTTCTTATTGGAGATTTCAATTTGCCATGCTTAGCCTGGGAGGGAGATGGATACGTTTTAAAACACATTAGCAGAACAGAAATACAGATAGCAGCACAGTGCTTAGTTGATGAACTTATATACTTAGGTCTTAATCAACACAATCGCATTACCAACAGTTGCGGTAACACTCTTGACCTGTGCTTTTCCAATCTTCCATGTGATATTTCTCAATCACAACCATTAACGAAAGAAGACAAATTTCACCCTCCATTGGACATTAACATTAATGATTTATTTATAAAACCTTTTAAGGAAACTTCAAAACCTAGATATAATTTCCGAAAATGTGATTACAAGCAAATTAATGACTATCTGAAAAATATTAACTGGAGTGAAGTTTTGGAGGCTGAAAATGTTAATCTTGCAGTAGATAAGTTTTATAAAAAGTTAGATGAATGTTTCACCTTATATGTTCCGATAAAAACGAAAAATAATTGCTATCCGGTCTGGTACAGTCTCGCTTTAATTAAAATAATAAAAGAGAAAACAAAAGCACATGGAAAATGGAAAAGATACAACAATCCAAGAGATTATGACGATTTCAGTTGTTTGAGATCTCGTCAACATAGGGTACAAGAGGAATGTTTTAAACGGTACCAAAAGAATGTTGCACACTATATAAGAAAAAGTCCTAAATACTTTTGGGCCTACGTGAAGGCTAAGAGAGGAGGGTCCAACTATCCCCATCAATTTCGCCTTAATAATGATGCATATACAGAAGCAAAAGATATTTGCTCAGCATTTAATAAGTTTTTTGAAAGTGTGTTTGTTAGACCCGACCTTAACCATAACTATTCCACTTTACCATCAGTATCTATTAGCACGTATAGTGAAGGTTTATCTTCGATACAGGTCACAGAGGATTATGTTCTTAAGCTGTTACAGTCACTAGATAGTTCAAAAGGTGCTGGATGCGATTCGATACCACCTTTATTTTTTAAGTCATGCGCCAATAGCCTTGTAATTCCTATTACAGCTTTGTTTAGAAGATCATTTAGAGAATGCACTTTTCCAACTATTTGGAAAAGAGCACATATAATTCCGATACATAAAAAGGGATCGAAAATGGATATTCGAAACTACCGTCCGATATCCATCCTGAATACGCTTGGAAAACTTCTAGAATTAGTTGCATATTACCATCTTTATCGTATTATTTCGAGAGGTATACCTGACTCACAACACGGATTTGTACAGAAGCGATCAACTGTTTCTAACCTTACACTTTTTACTGATTTTGTTCTTAACAATATCGAAGCAGGTGGCCAGGTTGATGTGGTCTACACGGACTTCGAAAAAGCTTTCGATCGTGTAGACCACAATATACTACTGCATCAACTTCAATTGCTTGGCATACACGGCGATTTACTTAGATGGATTTCCTCTTACCTGGAAAACCGGTCTCAAGCGGTTATATTAGGAGGATTTCGGTCTGATTACATCAATATTCCCTCGGGTGTACCGCAGGGATCGCACCTCGGCCCTCTGTTATACAATGCCTACATTTTCGATATATATACTTGTTTTACAAACTCTCAACATCTATGTTACGCGGACGATAAAAAGGTTTTCATTAAAATTAATTCTATTTCTGACACTGAAAAATTACAATATGATTTAAATACGCTTTATAATTACTATGTAAAGAATAAAATATCAATAAATATAGGAAAATGTAATTGTATCAGTTTCACACGTAAGATAAATCAAATCTATTACAAATATAATTTTAATGGAACTCAAATAGAAAGGGTGAACGAGGTGCGTGACCTAGGTGTCATATTAGATACTAAAATGGCTATGACAAGTCACATTGAGTATATCGCTAAAAAGTCCTATAAAAACCTTGGGTTTGTGATGCGTACATGTCAGCCATTCAAAAACATTTTAATTTTTAAGATAGTTTACTGTGCTTATGTTAGAAGTATTTTAGATTATGCTTGTCAAATTTGGTCCCCTTATTACGCAACACATATAAACCGGTTGGAAAAAATACAAAATAAATTCTTAACACGGTTAAATTGTATGGCCCGTTAGGCTACATCATGCATGTTAATAGTATGGTGAATGTGATCCGCCATTCCATGGTATGCATGTATGCGGATGACACATGTTTATTGGTAGCCGGTAAAGATGTGAAACAAATTAGGCAACAATTGGAAGATGATTTTGAAATGGTCACTAAGTGGGCACATGACAATGGCATTATTATAAATACAGAAAAAACAAAGTGTATGCATATCTACTCACCTCACAACATTAAAGCTAAAAAGCTACCACAAAATGAATTAAAAATATTAGGTCACTCATATGAATGCTTGCACAATAATAAAAGTACATGTAATTGTAAACCCTTAGAATATGTAGAAAGTATTAAATATCTAGGTTTGCTAATAGATTGTAGATTTAACTGGAAACAACATGTTCTCATGGTATGTAATAGGCTTCGTTCTGTACTTGGAAAATTTTATCACTTAAAGCGAATTTTGAATAAAAAGACTTTGTTTATGGTTTATTATGCCTTAGCTGAATCAATTGTAAGCTATGGGTTAAGTTGCTATGGCCTGACGTTTAAGACGTATGTTGAACAAATTAAAAAAATACAGGTCAGGTTTTTGAAATTTTTAGTTAATAATAAAGTTAAAAGGAGGTTTAGAGATGATTATAATAAATTATTTAAATACTGCAGAATATTACCGATAGAAAAAAGGACTTATTACCATTTGGCCTTAGAGACATACTATAAAGATGATTATAAAACTAAAGTGAATCACAAAGTGCTAACTAGATCAATAAGTCAAAGAAAACTGAAACAGATTAGAGTCAATAATTATTATGGAGAAAGAACCAGAAAATATACTATACCTAAATTGTATAATAAATATTCGTTGTTATTAGATGAAACTAAAATTAAATGTAAAGAAATATTGAAAAGAAAATTAAAAGACTGCATGTTATAAATTCTTATTCAAGTAAGCAAAGGCAATATAAATAAACAAGCGATGTATATAGCATTTAAGTAGAAATATTAATAGAAAATAAGCGCTACGCCTACAAACTGTCATTGCAGTTTGGCGAAAGAAAATTTTTGTAAACTTAAATGTAAAATTTTGGAAAATAAATAAAAAAAAAAAAAAAAAAAAAATACATATTTCACAAACCCGCATTAGACTACGAGGAAACCTGCCGCTTATTTGGCTTACTTACCCTGCAGGATAGACGCATAATGATGGATATGGGTCTTCTTTTTGATATACTACGGGGAAATATCGATAGCCCAGAGTTATTAGCTAAAATACAATTTAATACACCAAGATATCGGACGAGGCATACTCCAATGCTATACGTACCTGGACATTTAACGTTGTATGCTAAAAATTCAGTAGTTACTAGATTAGTACGCGAATACAATACTAAATTTCAAACAGTTGATCCTTTTGTCTGTAGTAAGAAGTCCTTTAAGACCAATATAAATAAAATACTGTTATCAACACGTGATCAGTGATCATAAATTAAACACAGTTATTATTTACATATAATTTATTATTTTAAATATATACATCATCAAATAGGTTTTAATTATACAAATATTAACATAGCATTTATTTACATTTTTATATTAATGAGCGTTTTAAACCTGTTATACCTTTAAACTTTAGAATTTTAAATTTTGAATTTTGTATTATGAGTTTTTGGAGTTTTATGTTTTAAATATTGGATTTTTTTTATTGTAAATTAAAACAAAACAAGTAAAGACTACAGGGGAAAATAATTTTACATTGAGTATCAATATAGATTTTGATATTTTTCGTCATACACTAGTAATTTAGTACTTATATTTTTAGCTTTATTAGGATACTTAGTAAAATTACTTTAAAGTCTACCATTTAGTATTGTATCCAATTTGTAAGACTGGAAGCGTTGTTGGTGGAGCGGCAGATAGCGAGCTGGATAGACAGCTACTTACCATAACGCAACGCAAGGACAACGGACGATGATGTCGCCCCCCACCTCAGAGCCGCTTCTTGCCGTTCAACCGACACAAGTCGAGAATATTCATTGCGGTTGTTTCGCGCTTTTGTTTTTCTACCTACATTATTTTTGTTTTTCTACTTTATTATATTCATGCTTTTCGGCAACTTACCTATTAAAACTGAGGGTAACTATTATTGACCTTAGCCGTAGTAATTAGACCTAAGTAAATAAGTGTAAATTTATGGTTGTTGTTATCCCAAATAAACGAAAATAAAAAAATAAATAAAAAAAAAAGAAATAACAACGCAATTTTGAAAATTAAAAAATCCAAGATGGCGGCCAACTTTTTTGTTTTTGGGCCGATTTCAATAAAACTCGGTTTTTGGAACTATTTTGACAAGAAAATAACAACGCAATTTAAAAAAAACTAAAAATCCAAGATGGCGGCCAAATTTTTTGTTTTTGGGCCGATTTTGATGGAACTCGGTTTTTGGAACTATTTTGACAAGAAAATAACAACGCAATTTTAAAAAAACTAAAAATTTAAGATGGCGGCCAACTTTTTTGTTTTAGGGCCGATTTTGATGAAACTCTGTTTTTGGTACGATTTTGACAAGAAAATAACAACGCAATGTTGAAAACTTACAAAATTCAAGATGGTGGCCAACTTTTTTGTTCTTGGGCCGATTTCAAAAACAAATTAGCAGCCATTTTGATCTTTTTTTATTTTTCCATCAGTTTACATTGAGTTGTTTTTTCTTGTCAAAATAGTACCAAAAACCGAGTTTCATCGAAATCGGCCCAAAAAACAAAAAAGTTGGCTGCCGCCTAAGATTTTTAGTATTTTAAAAAATTGCGTTGTTATTATTTTGTCAAAATATTACCAAAAACCGAGTTTCATCGAAATCGGCCCAAAAACAAAAAAGTTGGCTGCCATCTTGGATTTTTATTTTTTTCAATATTGTGTTATTATTTTCTTGTCAAATTAGTCCTAAAACCGAGTTTCATTAAAATCAGCCCCAATCACAAATAAAAGAGTTGGTTGCCATATTTGTTTATATTTTTAACATTTCGTTGTTATTTTTTATCAAAATAGTAGCAAAATCGAGTTTCATCAAAATCGGCCCACGAACAATATAGTTGGCCGCCATCTTGGTTTCTTTTTATATTTTTAACATTGTGTCGTCGTAAATCTCATGCACCCATTTTATTAACTTCACAAGTAAAGAAATTGGTGCAAGAATTTTAGACCTTATTGACATATTTACCAAAATAACAGTTTTTAATGAAACAGCAAAGTAAATGAACAAGTATAATTATGGGAAAAAGCAACCGAATTTCAAAGGTCAATAAAGTCGAAAATCGTTTGCATCTTTTTTTGACTACAGATCACTAGACAATGTTTTCCTACTTTTACTTGTTTTTCCAACATTCATTTGTTTTTCCGAAGTTCACGCACATTGTATTTTTATAAAAAAAATGGAATAAACTTTAAAGTTGCGTAATTATTTACACTTGAACTTAAATTGAATTGAATAAACTAGATTTTGTATTGGTTGAATTACCATATTTAAAAAATAAAAACAAAAAAGCAATTTAATAAAAACGTGATAAATAAATTGTTCCAAATTTTTTTTAAATAAATAATTATTTTCTGTTTTTTAGTTAACGAGCTAAATTAAAAATATACCACCGCCTATCAGAGTACTCGTCAAGACCATTTAAACGAGTCCAAACTCGATGGGGTTGAAAGGTTTTATTACAAAGTTCCTGTGGCCTTCTTCCGGCTTCCTTCATCAGACTCTTGGATACTATTACCCAACAGATCACTCGTCAAGACGATTCAAACGAGCACAAACTCGATGGGGTTGCATGATTTCAATATTGAGTTCCTATGGCATGGCCTCCAGACTTCATCATCCAACCCTGAACCTCGTCTCCCATCAGAGTACTTGTCAAGACAATTCTAACAAGCCCAAACACGATGGGGTTGTATAGTTTCATTCATCATAGAGTTCCTGTGGCGTTCTTCCGGCTCCATCATCAGATCAGCTCAATGACATTGTAATATTGCATTTCCTTCCATTTCTGACCTGTGTTCAAAGTTTCAAGTCTCTAGCTCATCGGGAATTCAGTATAAAATCGTTTGCAAAATTTGTGCTCAAACAAACAAAAGAGCAAGCAAAAGGCAAACTAGTTTTGCCGGTAGCTACCGGCAAAACTAGTTTTGTCTAGCAGCTACCGGCAAAACTAGTTTTGTCTAGCAGCTACCGGCAAAACTAGTTTTGTCCACCAGCTTCCGGCAAACTTAGTTTAACCTAAAGCTACCGGCAAAACTAGTTTTGTCCAACAGCTACCGGCTACACCTAGTTTTGTCCAACAGCTTTCGACAAACCGAAATTCGGTTCGAATCTCGTTTGCAATGAAATTGACAAAAAAAACCTGCGCCTTTGCTAAGCTAAGTTTAAGCTAAGTTTTCGACACTAAAAATATTGCCGATATATCGGAAAACCCGAAGTGTCGCCGATATATTGATATCGGTATCGGTATCGGAACTATCGGATGCACCTCTAATAATAAGTACAATTGTGAAAAACTTGTGTCCTCGTAAAGTTCGAACACATGGCTTCACTACTCGTAGCGTAGGCGTAGAGCGTAGACTGGTCCCATGGAAATAGTACTATAAACCGGAATGAGCGCTTCGCCCCAAAACGAGCCGACAGAGAGGTCAAGTAGATGTATGTGTCCTTTTCTTCATTAGGGTGACCAAACCGTATGGTTGGCCGGAGACATACATAATACTTTAAACTGTTTAATATAAACTTAAATACCTAGGTAGTTCTTTATTTATAATTAACCCTTTTTACCGCGTTTTTATTAGGTTGCTTGCTCTTTTGTTTGTTTGAGCACAAATTTTGCAAACGATTTTATACTGAATTCCCGATGAGCTAGAGACTTGAAACTTTGAACACAGGTCAGAAATGGAAGGAAATGCAATATTACAATGTCATTGAGCTGATCTGATGATGGAGCCGGAAGAACGCCACAGGAACTCTATGATGAATGAAACTATACAACCCCATCGTGTTTGGGCTTGTTAGAATTGTCTTGATAAGTACTCTGATGGGAGACGAGGTTCAGGGTTGGATGATGAAGTCTGGAGGCCATGCCATAGGAACTCAATATTGAAATCATGCAACCCCATCGAGTTTGTGCTCGTTTGAATCGTCTTGACGAGTGATCTGTTGGGTAATAGTATCCAAGAGTCTGATGAAGGAAGCCGGAAGAAGGCCACAGGAACTTTGTAATAAAACCTTTCAACCCCATCGAGTTTGGACTCGTTTAAATGGTCTTGACGAGTACTCTGATAGGCGGTGGTATATTTTTAATTTAGCTCGTTAACTAAAAAACAGAAAATAATTATTTATTTAAAAAAAATTTGGAACAATTTATTTATCACGTTTTTATTAAATTGCTTTTTTGTTTTTATTTTTTAAATATGGTAATTCAACCAATACAAAATCTAGTTTATTCAATTCAATTTAAGTTCAAGTGTAAATAATTACGCAACTTTAAAGTTTATTCCATTTTTTTTATAAAAATACAATGTGCGTGAACTTCGGAAAAACAAATGAATGTTGGAAAAACAAGTAAAAGTAGGAAAACATTGTCTAGTGATCTGTAGTCAAAAAAAGATGCAAACGATTTTCGACTTTATTGACCTTTGAAATTCGGTTGCTTTTTCCCATAATTATACTTGTTCATTTACTTTGCTGTTTCATTAAAAACTGTTATTTTGGTAAATATGTCAATAAGGTCTAAAATTCTTGCACCAATTTCTTTACTTGTGAAGTTAATAAAATGGGTGCATGAGATTTACGACGACACAATGTTAAAAATATAAAAAGAAACCAAGATGGCGGCCAACTATATTGTTCGTGGGCCGATTTTGATGAAACTCGATTTTGCTACTATTTTGATAAAAAATAACAACGAAATGTTAAAAATATAAACAAAAATGGCAACCAACTCTTTTATTTGTGATTGGGGCTGATTTTAATGAAACTCGGTTTTAGGACTAATTTGACAAGAAAATAATAACACAATATTGAAAAAAATAAAAATCAAAGATGGCAGCCAACTTTTTTGTTTTTGGGCCGATTTCGATGAAACTCGGTTTTTGGTAATATTTTGACAAAATAATAACAACGCAATTTTTTAAAATACTAAAAATCTTAGGCGGCAGCCAACTTTCTTGTTTTTTGGGCCGATTTCGATGAAACTCGGTTTTTGGTACTATTTTGACAAGAAAAAACAACTCAATGTAAACTGATGGAAAAATAAAAAAAGATCAAAATGGCTGCTAATTTGTTTTTGAAATCGGCCCAAGAACAAAAAAGTTGGCCACCATCTTGAATTTTGTAAGTTTTCAACATTGCGTTGTTATTTTCTTGTCAAAATCGTACCAAAAACAGAGTTTCATCAAAATCGGCCCTAAAACAAAAAAGTTGGCCGCCATCTTGAATTTTTAGTTTTTTTAAAATTGCGTTGTTATTTTCTTGTCAAAATAGTTCCAAAAACCGAGTTCCATCAAAATCGGCCCAAAAACAAAAAATTTGGCCGCCATCTTGGATTTTTAGTTTTTTTTAAATTGCGTTGTTATTTTCTTGTCAAAATAGTTCCAAAAACCGAGTTTTATTGAAATCGGCCCAAAAACAAAAAAGTTGGCCGCCATCTTGGATTTTTTAATTTTCAAAATTGCGTTGTTATTTTCTTGTCAAAATAGTACCGAAAACCGAGTTTCATCGAAATCGGCCCATAAACAAAAAAGTTGGCCGCCATCTTGGATTTTTAGTTTTTTAAAAATTGCGTTGTTATTTTCTTGTCAAAATAGTTCCAAAAACCGAGTTTCATCGAAATCGGCCCAAAAACAAAAAAGTAGGCCGCCATCTTGGATTTTTAAAATTTTCAACATTGCGTTGTTATTTCATGTTGAAATAGTACCAGAAACCGAGTTTCATCGAAATAGGCGCACAAACATGAATTTGATTATTATTATTAATTTTACCGTCTCGCCTGCGACCTCTAGCCATTTCAATAGAACAATTTCGTTTTTTTTTTGGAAATCTGAAATGGTGAAGTATTTATGGTCACACTAGTTTTGTAAAGTTACATTTCCTATAGATTGAAATTCTTAAATTGAAATTCAAGGTCAAAATCGGAGTTGCCAGGATTGACACTTCTATTTATTACCACCTCACCGATGATTGCTGATTAGCATTATTGTAGATATCTAATTAAATCAAAAAAGTTCTGTTTTATATTACAATTATTATGTGTCATTCTAAAATTAATATTTAAATAGTATATATTCGACTTCCCACTCCGAATCATTAATTTTGATACACTACTTGATTGGTAACGTACATATTTTTAGTCCTACTATCGTAGTATTATTGTTTAGTAATGGCAATTGTGCGAACGAGACACCGACCTCCACCTGGTGTTGTCTCATTCACACAGTAGTGCCTTCAGTCAATGTCGTCGATAGAATTTCAACTCTATGAGCAATGCAATAAAGTTGAATTTCTTTTAAACGATAGGTGAAAATTTTTGAAGTGTACTCACTCCCTATTATAAACCTCCTTGGGTTTTACCTCAGAGACGCGGTAAATGCTGAAAAATGGTCTCAATGTTTGTTTATTGTGTATGTTTTATAAATTATCTTTTAATGTAATTTATATTAAATTACAAATAAGATAAGATAAGATAAGATAAGATTTATTCAGCAACCACTACAACACACAACAACAATATCAAGAACACTTGAGGCAATACAAAAAAATTAGATAACTTTAACAAATTGTCCAAGATAGTACCGTACCGGAGTGTGAAGCAGCGGCAGACAGAAAAGGAACTCAACTCAGTGTTGATAGTTCCGAGGAACCAGACACTGATTTTCAGCAGAGTCCCTGTCATCGTTTGGTCGCAAGCAACAACACAAAGCAAAAGAGTGTACTTCAATACATACACACATTAAAATACATATGTATATATAATATATAAACATATATATATATATATATATATAGATAATATAAGTGGGTAATACATGCAGCACAGTAAATAATAAATAAGCAGTAGGTACAACGAGACTAATAATAAAAAAAAAAAAAGCATTTTCAGGTAGTTAAATATTAGAATACAAGTGACAAGCTTAAGCGATTATTATCAATTTCGGCAAACATACCAAGGGGCCAATATAAATAAATCATAATAATATAGTTACGATACCAAGCTAATAAACATTCACTAATCCTAATTTCTGTTTTTCCAAAAATTCTAGTTTAAGATACTTTATGAGAGAGGTCTTACACATACGTCTTATAGGGGGTGGAATGTTGTTCCAACATTTTGTGGCTTGGTATCGAAAACTGCCAGTAAAAGCTACCGTACAGTGCTGTTGAGTAGACAACACTATGCGCCTCGGTCTCATACTGCTACCACCACGACCCTGCATAAAATTTAACTTAGAGAAAAGATACTTGGGCTCATTATATTTTATGATGTCAAATAATAACCCAGCAAGACGTATATGTCGACGAAAACTAATTTTAAGAATGGAGTGCCTATTTAAGTAGGGAGTAACGTGACTACGCGGCGGTATGTCGAAACAGAAACGGCAACAAGCGTTTTGCACTCGCTGCAACTGCCTCTGAGTACTAGATAACAAACGTGGTCCATATACAAGATCACCATAATTGAGTTTGGAGAGTATTAATGACTCGCACAAAGTTATACGAACCCGTTCACTAAGAAGATGACGAATCTTGTAAAGCAATTTTAAGCGATAGAAGCAAGATCGCACCAAATTAGCTACGTGCGTCTCAAAGCGTAGATTGCTATCAAGTATTATACCAAGGTCCCTTGCTTCATTGACACGTTCAATCGGTTCATCTCGAATAGATACATTTAAGGCGCTGCTTAAGGACCTGCAAAACGTAGCGTCAATGAAAACATATAAAGTTTTGTCGCATAGTTAGAAGAATCCACTCATTTTGAAAGGTAGAAAAAAATATTGTTGTATTTGACATATCCTGAATTAAAGACTTAGCTATAAATAATTTCAAGTAAAAGCTTAGTTAGTGAAGAAAACATGTTTTTCTAAAAAGTTTTTTCGTCGCGTAATACTCGAAATTTTCAGCGGCAACTAGCATATTTTTTTCAAAATACAATTCGAACATAAGATGAATTAAAGACTTATCAAAAAAAAAAGAATGCAAATGTTATGGATCACTATTAAAATCAAAATAAACAGGTTTTTTAGCGCCTGAAAAATGTAAAGAGCAATACACTTAGAAAAATATTTGCTAGTATTCGGCATTCACAGAGATATGGAGCGGGCGGGCGCGGGCGCGCGGGGTGAACGCCCGGGGCTTGCATCGGGTGGTATCGAGAATGGATGGGGCCGTACTTTTCATTTCATATTTCATATCGAAACTTGTTGGTCAAGTCGGTCTCGTCTTTTTCTTTTGGATTTTGGAAAGTTTTGTAAACTTTGTTTGTTTTAAGTAAATAAAAGAAAATCGGGTTGCACTCCGGGAGTGCTGGCAGAAGTGAAAACTTGAATATTAACGTTGTGCATTTTTGATATTTTGGAATGGTTAGAGAATAATTTTGCACGAATTGCCGTCTTACGAATTTACTCTGCATTTGAATTTACAAATACAGAACAGTATTGTACGAAAGGCTTATCCATAGCTTGACAGAATATCTAGAGTTTTGACCAAAGAGAATGTAAAAAACCGGCCAAGTGCGAGTCGGACTCACGCACGAAGGGTTCTGTACCAAAAAACGGCAAAAAAATTACGTTTGTTGTATGGGAGCTCCCCTTAAATGTTAATTTTATTCTGTGTTTAGTATTTGTTGTTATAGCGGCAACAAAAATACATCATCTGTGAAAATTTCAACTGTCTACCTATTGTCGTTATTAATATCGAGCAAAAAACGGCAAAGAAATCACGTTTGTTTTATGGGAGCCCCCTTTAAATATTTATTTGATTCTGTTTTTAGTATTTGTTGTTATAGCGACAACAGAAATACATCATCTGTGAAAATTTCAACTTTCTAGCTATCACGATTCATGAGATACAGCCTGGTGACAGACAGACAGACAGACAGACGGACAGCGGAGTCTCAGTAATAGGGTCCCGGTTTTACCCTTTGGGTACGGAACCCTAAAAACTAGCGTTTTAGTTTGGCATTGAATTAAAAAAACCGGTCAAGTGCGAGTCGGACTCGCACACGAAGGGTTCCGTACCAAAAAACAGCAAAAAAAATTACGTTTGTTGTATGGGAGCTCCCCTTAAATGTTAATTTTATTCTGTGTTTAGTATTTGTTGTTATAGCGGCAACAAAAATACATCATCTGTGCAAAATTTCAACTGTCTACCTATTGTCGTTATTAATATCGAACAAAAAACGGCAAAAAAATCACGTTTGTTTTATGGGAGCCCCCCTTAAATATTAATTTAATTCTGTTTTTAGTATTTTTTGTTATAGCGGCAACAGATATACATCATCTGTGAAAATTTCAACTTTCTAGCTATCACGGTTCATGAGATACAGCCTGGTGACAGACAAACAGACAGACGGATAGACAGACAGACAGACGGACAGCGGAGTCTTAGTAATAGGGTCCCGTTTTCACCCTTTGGGTACGGAACCCTAAAAAGCGCGTTGCTATGGTGACACAAGTGTTTACGTCTTGAAATGACGCGCCGCTATTTTCGCCGCGCCCCGTAGAAAGAGCCGACGCCGGCTGTCTACTCTCCATCCGTCACATCCGTCTTACGAATTTTCGATCAGGGTCACGTGATCCTGACTGACTGACGCGAGTTCAACAAAAAAGCGTACAACGCCGATAAAGAAGGTTTCACTTCAATAATTTTATTTAGTGTTAATTAAGTAATAGTTTTAGCTGTTTGTTTTGTAGTTTTAGGTTTTAGTAATAAATAAAATAGTATTAGTATTAGAAGCGATGTAGTAGGTAAACGCCCGCCTCGTCGCGCTGCGTCTAGCAAGACTTGATGTCGATGACGCGTCGTCGTCGACATCATAGTCTTAGAGGTCACGGAATTTTTGGTAGGGTCGAGGAAAAGGTTCGATTCGTTTTTATAGGTTGTAAAGTTGTCCCCTAATGTGAATGATGTCGGTCTGCCTGATCTCAGTGGTTGCCACTTCCAGTAATAGCGCTTATAAGAGGCTTCATTGTTACGAGAAAGTAACGATCAGAGAAATTGTCAGTATTAATACCTATTTAAAGTATGGCTTCTCCGTAGCTAAAACGATGAGGTCTGCCGGCTCTCAGTGGTTTCGTTTTAGAGCTATGACGCGCGCAAGTTACGACTATTTTTTTTTAATAGTATTTTTTTTAAATATTAATCGATAGAACTCTTTATTATATAAGAAATTTCTTAAGATATTTGTGTCTAAAACGAAAAGTTTGGCTGGATAAAAATATTTTATGGTTTTTTTGTATGGAGTGAGACATTCACACCCAATTGCACTAAACTTAAGAACCGCCTAAGTCTTTTCTTAACTACAACTCGACCAAGTTAAGTAGGCGAATGACAGCTACATGACCGCTAAGTTTGACACCGTTTTAATTTGGTCGTGTTGTAGTTAGGAACAGACTTAGGCGATCCTTAAGTTTAGTGCAATCGGGTGTAAATGTGCTCTTACGGTTAATTCCTAATATTTTCCGCTTCAAAACTACTTCTGCGTCAATATTTCACATGTTTACAATAATCCTACACTATTAACGCGTGCCTAAAATTGTCCAATCCAATCAATACATATTGGATTTTGAAACAGTTTAAAATCGTAATTTTTAAGTAAGAACTAATTGTTTTGTGATTCTTTTTTACTTTCTCATCAATTTTAACACAACGAAAGCCAACAAAACTTTCAGTCACTATATTACTATGGATAAGTTTTTTTACCTAATGAATATAATGCAACCAAAATAACAAAATGTAGCGGGACAAGGCCTATGGCTAAAGGCTAATGCTCCTGTGTATCGATTTTATACTAGTTTTTTAAGCAGAAAAAAAATTTTTTTTAGGTAAAGTTATGTTTCCTTCTGCTTCACGAATGCTGTGACCGTTCTGCTTTGTCAGGGTCTCTTACAAAGTTCACTCTTGGTATTATGCTAAATATAGAGATGCAGTAGCGTCGAAACATGAGTTATATCTTGCTTGGGTTGATGCTCGATCCTGCAAAGCTAGAAATACACGTGAAAAGAGGAAAGCCTTTAACAAAGCCGCCAAGTCCTGCATAGGGAAAACTTGCTTCTTGAAAAATTCTGGTATAATCTGTGGAAGTCAACTTCTGCCGTCCCTCAATGCCTCCTCTGCGGGAACCAGGAGGATCTTTGGCACATACCGTTTTGCCAATTTATTTTCCGAGTGTTCTCGTTTAGATTCTTTAGATCCTGGTAATGTTGTACCATCGGTCTTACCAAGTTGTGGGATTTTAATGTCGGAAATCCACATCAGAGAGACCGAATTTAAAAAATGCATTGCTTGATCTGGGGCTGTATTATGACCTCTTATTTCCAGTCAGTTTTCTGACTGGCTATCAATCTATCTCTTTTATTTGCTATACACCGAGAAAGAGATGTCACTACAGCAATTTATAAACCTGGCAGCATTTAAGAGCTTGTAATACGGCCTCTGGACGTGAATAAAGCCAGTAGTCTGGATAGTATACCAGCCATAGTTCTCAGGACTTGCGCCTCTGAGTTAGCCCTAGTATTAACATGCCTGTACCGATTGTCTCAAGCAGTGTTTCCCAATCAGTGGTACGCGTACCTTAAAGGGTACGCGAGGTAGCATCAAAGGGCTACGCGGAGCAATCTCTTACTGCTCACTAGTTCCAGTGGATATAGTTCCATGGAACTACTGATACTGATTATTCTCACTAGTTCCATTGGCAATGGAACTAGTGAGAATGAATATATGGAACTACAGAACAAAAAGTATCAGTAGTACCATGGAACTGTATCCAATGGAACTAGTGAGAATGATTGGAACTAGAATATTATATCAGTAACCTTTTTTATTTTTATTTTTTTAGATAATAATTTATTTAAAAAGTTGTTTTTTCATTGTTCTTTTGCTTTAAATATATTTTATATCATGTTACTTAACAAAAGTAACATGATATAAAATATATATTTTCTTTCGTTTAGAGTCGATATACTACAAGTCTACAACGACTTTACAGTGGAGGAGTGAGTTAAAACAATATTTATTACAAATTTTTTCCTATTTTACAAACTGATGATGACAAGATTAGTATACATACATACATATACTCACGCCTGTTTCCCATGGGGGTATGCAGAGACTATGGATCGCCACCTGCTACGATCATTGCACACTTCTTTCGCTTCATTCACATCCATCAGTCTTTTCATACATGCCCTGCGGTTTTTGTCACTGCGTACACCAAGCTTTTTTTATAATAACCTCTAATTAGTCCACGTAGGTTTTTCTGGGACGCCCTTGCGCAATCGTTCCTTCTAAATTCGTACAATATATCTCTTTCGTGATTCGCCTTTCATTCATCCTCTCTAAGTGACCAAACCACCGAAGCATTCCTTTCTCAATTCTTGTCACTATATCATCTTTCAGACCACACCTTTTACGAATCACATCATTGCTCACTCTATCACTCAATTTTACTCCACATATTTTCGCTCTACTGTAAAGTACGTGATTTGCAGTTTCACACTATTAGTTGTGGCAGTCGATATTTTTGTTTTTTCGTTGGGAATATTAAAGCTTTATATATTAAAACAATTATTAATAGACTTTAACTGTGTGACTGGATGTTTTTTTGGCTTTTCTAGTGTTAAAATTGATGAGAAAGTGAAAAAAAATGACAAAACAAACAGGTAAGACCTGTTAAATAAATGTCATTTCCGCAATCACCATCCCATACCTATACCATACCCATACCATAACCTCAAGAACGACATCCATATCGATTTTTGTATTTTTCCCCATTTACCCCCTAAGGGGTTGATTTTCAAAATCACAAAATATAATATGTATGTCTATTTATTTTTAGACGTGCTCCTACGAAGCTTAAAGTTGTAATGTCTTTTTTATTCTTTTTCCATATAAAATTTGAACCCCATTTTCACCCTTTTTGGGGTTAAATCATGTCCACCGTGTTGGACTCCAAAATAAATGTCATTTTCCCAATCGCCAGAAAACCACAATAACGACATCCATATCTATTTTTAGGTTTATTTACCCCATTTCATCCCCATTATCATTCCCATAGGGATCGAAATACTAACAATAATAATGTACGTTACGTTAAATTTGCATCCATAAGCTTAAATAATAAATTTAGCGATTTTCACTTCGAAAATGAAGGATATTTATTATTTCTATACACAACTTCATCCCCCTTTTTACCCTTTAGAGAGTGGAATTTAAAAAAAATACAATCATCAGTCTAAATACAAAATTTGAAGATCCTCGCTTTCAAACTGAGGGAATTTCATACAAACTTTGGACACCCGTTTCAGTTTTGAAAAAATCTTTTCTTATTGCACCCTTAGTCCTTATAAGGAACCTATGTACCAAATTTGGAGTCTCTAGACCTAGCGGTTTGGGCTGTGCGTTGATATGTCAGTCACCAATCAGTTTCTTCTTTTATACACGGTTAATTTTTAAGTATATCTAAAAATGAAATGGGGATTTCAGACCACGTAAATGAACAGCTTTTACTATGGGACCAACCACCAAATCGCGAAAAAAAATCAGCTGTTCCATACATTATAGTGGAGTCGATGTTGTACTTTTCTATGGAACGGCTGATTTTTTTTTCGCGATTTCGTGGTTGGTCCCATAGTAAAAGTTGTTCATTTACGTGGTCTGAAATCCCTATTTCATTGTTAGATATACTTAAAAATTAACCGTGTATATTTAGATCACTCGAAGTTGCAACCACTGAGATCAGGCGTACCGACATCATTCACATTAGGGGACCACTCTACAACCCATAAAAACGAGTCTAACCTTTTCCTCGATCGTTACCGAAAATCCCGTGACCTCTCAGTCTATCAAGTCTCGGCTAGGAGTCGCGCAACTCATATTTTTAGAGTTTCGTCAACGAAATAGCCTAAGATACACCAAAAATGCAAAATACCAAAATTATTATGTGCCAATAATGAGCTTAGCAAAAAGGCAACACAGTGCGCAAATTGGAAATAATAATCATGTAAATAATTTCTTACAAGAACCAAGGGATAGTAAAAGGATAGTAGGTACCCCAAAGACAATTTTTCTTATAAAAATAGACCATCACTGTGGGAAAATTTTTCAAAGAAACTTTCTTGGAAATCGAGTTTTTATTTTTTTTATAACACTTTAAGCTCGTTTACGTGATTAAAAGTATACTTTTTCTGTAATATCTCAAAATGTAATTCAAAGTTTTGTTCACCCTGATCAGAGAACATGACATTTATTCACAACAGCAAATAATTTAAAATTAAACAAAAATTTTCTAAATGCGGCCCAGTCTACACCGACCGCTACACTCGCAGCGCAGGTGAGGTGCGGCGCGGGAGGGGCGCCGCTGCACGTGCACACCGCGCTTCGTCTGCCGCACCCCCTCAAAAACCTAAAAATTCGATTAAGCAGCGCCTTAATCGAATTTTTAGGTTTTTGAGGGGGTGCGGCAGACGAAGCGCGGTGTGCACGTGCAGCGGCGCCCCTCCCGCGCCGCACCTCACCTGCGCTGCGAGTGTAGCGGTGTAGACTGGGCCGCATTTAGAAAATTTTTGTTTAATTTTAAATTATTTGCTGTTGTGAATAAATGTCATGTTCTCTGATCAGGGTGAACAAAACTTTGAATTACATTTTGAGATATTACAGAAAAAGCATACTTTTAATCACGTAAACGAGCTTAAAGTGTTATAAAAAAAATAAAAACTCGATTTCCAAGAAAGTTTCTTTGAAAATTTTTCCCACAGTGATGGTCTATTTTTATAAGAAAAATTGTCTTTGGGGTACCTACTATCCTTTTACTATCCCTTGGTTCTTGTAAGAAATTATTTACATGATTATTATTTCCAATTTGTGCACTGTATTGCCTTTTTGCTAAGCTCATTATTGGCACATAATAATTTTGGTATTTTGCATTTTTGGTGTATCTTAGGCTGTTTCGTTGACGAAACTCTAAAAATATGAGTTGCGCGACTCCTAGGCGAGACTTGATAGACTGAGAGGTCACGGATTTTTGGTAACGATCGAGGAAAAGGTTAGACTCGTTTTTATGGGTTGTAGAGTGGTCCCCTAATGTGAATGATGTCGGTACGCCTGATCTCAGTGGTTGCAACTTCGAGTGATCTAAATATACACGGTTAATTTTTAAGTATATCTAACAATGAAATAGGGATTTCAGACCACGTAAATGAACAACTTTTACTATGGGACAAACCACGAATTCGCGAAAAAAAAAATCAGCCGTTCCATAGAAAAGTACAACATCGACTCCACTATAATGTATGGAACAGCTGATTTTTTTTCGCGATTTGGTGATTGGTCCCATAGTAAAAGCTGTTCATTTACGTGGTCTGAAATCCCCATTTCATTTTTAGATACACTTAAAAATTAACCGTGTATAAAAGAAGAAACTGATTAGTGACTGACATATCAACGCACAGCCCAAACCGCTAGGTCTAGAGACTCCAAATTTGGTACATAGGTTCCTTATAAGGTCTAAGGGTGCAATAGGAAAAGATTTTTTCAAAACTGAAACGGGTGTCCAAAGTTTGTATGAAATTCCCTCAGTTTGAAAGCGAGGATCTTCAAATTTTGTATTTAGACTGATGATTGTATTTTTTTTTTAAATTCCACTCTCTAAAGGGTGAAAAGGGGGATGAAGTTGTGTATAGAAATAATAAATATCCTTCATTTTCGAAGTGAAAATCGCTAAATTTATTATTTAAGCTTATGGATGCAAATTTAACGTAACGTACATTATTATTGTTAGTATTTCGATCCCTATGGGAATGATAATGTGGATGAAATGGGGTAAATAAACCTAAAAATAGATATGGATGTCGTTATTGTGGTTTTCTGACGATTGAGAAAATGACATTTATTTTGGAGTCCAACACGGTGGACATGATTTAACCCCAAAAAGGGTGAAAATGGGGTTAAAATTTTATATGGAAAAATAATAAAAAAGACATTACAACTTTAAGCTTCGTAGGAGCACGTCTAAAAATAAATAGGCATACATATTATATTTTGTGATTTTGAAAATCAACCCCTTAGGGGGTAAATGGGGAAAAAAACAAAAATCGATATGGATGTCGTTCTTGAGGTTATGGTATGGGTATGGTATAGGTATGGGATGGTGATTGCGGAAATGACATTTATTTAACAGGTCTTACCTGTTTGTTTTGTCATTTTTTTTCACTTTCTCATCAATTTTAACACTAGAAAAGCCAAAAAAAATCCAGTCACACAGTTAAAGTCTATTAATAATTGTTTTAATATATAAAGCTTTAATATTCCCAACGAAAAAACAAAAATATCGACTGCCACAACTAATAGTGTGAAACTGCAAATCACGTACTTTACAGTAGAGCAGTTTAAAGTTTTTTTTACACAAAAAACATAAAATCGTAATTTTGAATTGTATCATTAAAGTTTCTTTACTAAATAATAGCTTATTTTTGTCTCTTTTTTTGTGCCTAATAACAATTTTATTATAAAGTGATAAAAATATTTTCCAAGATATTTCACATTCGATAATATTCCATGCTTTTAAAATCAGGAATTTTATCGAATATGGCTGATTCAATAGTATTCAATGCTTTTGAAATCTGGAATTGTATCGAAAGTGGCAGATTCGATAATATTCTATGATAATTTATTAAGAAATAGCTATATATTTGCACTGAAATCTCTCTATGAGGATTCTCGTGCATGCGTCAGGATTGACGGCGTATACACTGACTGGTTTGGCATCTCTAGGGGTGTCAGACAGGGATGTGTTGCGTCACCATGGCTCTTTAATCTGTTTTCGGACAGTTGTATGAAAGGTCTGAAAGAACGTGACTGTAGAGTTATGATGAATGGGACTCAAATCAAGTGCCTCCTCTACGCTGACGACCAAGTTATACTTGCGTCTTCTGCGCAAGAGTTGCAGGAAATGATGTCTGTTATGAATGATGATTTTGTGAGAAAAGGGATGAAAGTGAATGTAACTAAGACGAAAGTGATGGTGTTTGAGAGAGATGAAGAAATGACTGACTGTACGGTAATGTTCGGTGGCGAAAAAGTGGAACAAGTCCGTGAGTTTGTATACTTGGGGAGTTTGTTCACAAGGGACGGAAAGAGAGAGAAATATATAGAAAGGCGAGTGAAAAAAGGAAATTCGGTGAATGGTGCTATACACTCGGTTATGAGGTCAGATCGTTTCGGCAAAGGCGCGAATGGCTATTCATAACGGAGTGCTGGTACCGACACTGATGTATGGAAGTGAATCTTGGTTATGGCAGAAGAAAAATGAAAGCAGAATAAATGCGGTAGAGATGCGATCGTTGAGGAAAATATGTAGAGTAAAATTGAGTGATAGAGTGAGCAATGATGTGATTCGTAAAAGGTGTGGTCTGAAAGACGATATAGTGACAAGAATTGAGAAAGGAATGCTTCGGTGGTTTGGTCACTTAGAGAGGATGAATGAAAGGCGAATCACGAAAGAGATATATTGTGCGAATTTAGAAGGAACGATTGCGCAAGGGCTTCCCAGAAAAACCTACGTGGACTAATTAGAGGTTATTATAAAAAAGCTTGGTGTACGCAGTGACAAAAACCGCAGGGCATGTATGAAAAGACTGATGGATGTGAATGAAGCGAAAGAAGTGTGCAATGATCGTAGCAGGTGGCGATCCATAGTCTCTGCATACCCCCATGGGAAACAGGCGTGAGTATATGTATGTATGTATACTAATCTTGTCATCATCAGTTTGTAAAATAGGAAAAAATTCGTAATAAATATTGTTTTAACTCACTCCTCCACTGTAAAGTCGTTGTAGACTTGTAGTATATCGACTCTAAATGAAAGAAAATATATATTTTATATCATGTTACTTTTGTTAAGTAACATGATATAAAATATATTTAAAGCAAAAGAACAATGAAAAAACAACTTTTTAATTAAATTATTATCTAAAAAAATAAAAATAAAAAAGGATACTGATATAATATTCTAGTTCCAATCATTCTCACTAGTTCCATTGGATACAGTTCCATGGTACTACTGATACTTTTTGTTCTGTAGTTCCATATATTCATTCTCACTAGTTCCATTGCCAATGGAACTAGTGAGAATAATCAGTATCAGTAGTTCCATGGAACTATATCCACTGGAACTAGTGAGCAGTAAGAGATTGCTCCGCGTAGCCCTTTGATGCAACCTCGCGTACCCTTTAGGGTACGCGTACCACTGATTGGGAAACACTGCTTGAGACAATCGGTACAGGCGTGTTAATACGTGTTAATACCAGATCAAGCAATGCTTTTTTTAAATTCGGTCTCTCTGATGTGGATTTCCGACATTAAAATCCCACAACTTGGTAAGACCGATGGTACAACATTACCAGGATCTAAAGAATCTAAACGAGAACACTCGGAAAATAAATTGGCAAAACGGTATGTGCCAAAGATCCTCCTGGTTCCCGCAGAGGAGGCATTGAGGGACGGCAGAAGTTGACTTCCACAGATTATACCAGAATTTTTCAAGAAGCAAGTTTTCCCTATGCAGGACTTGGCGGCTTTGTTAAAAGCTTTCCTCTTTTCACGTGTATTTCTAGCTTTACAGGATCGAGCATCAACCCAAGCAAGATATAACTCATGTTTCGACGCTACTGCATCTCTATATTTAGCATAATACCAAGAGTGAACTTTGTAAAAGACCCTGACAAAGCAGAACGGTCACAGCATTCGTGAAGCAGAAGGAAACATAACTTTACCTAAAAAATTTTTTTTTCTGCTTAAAAAACTAGTATAAAATCGATACACAGGAGCATTAGCCTTTAGCCATAGGCCTTGTCCCGCTACATTTTGTTATTTTGGTTGCATTATATTCATTAGGTAAAAAAACTTATCCATAGTAATATAGTGACTGAAAGTTTTGTTGGCTTTCCTTGTGTTAAAATTGATGAGAAAGTAAAAAAGAATCACAAAACAATTAGTTCTTACTTAAAAATTACGATTTTAAACTGTTTCAAAATCCAATATGTATTGATTGGATTGGACAATTTTAGGCGCGCGTTAATAGTGTAGGATTATTGTAAACATGTGAAATATTGACGCAGAAGTAGTTTAGAGGCGGAAAATATTAGGAATTAGCCGTAAGAGCACATTGAATGTCTCACTCCATTTTTAAATTTGAGATTTTTGCATTTACAATGCTATTTTTAAACAATACTAAATAATATACTAGAAAAAATACGACTCGCACCAGATCAATACTCAGACGGGAATCGAACCCGCGACCTTTGGATATCCGGTCCAATGCTCTAACCGCTGAGCTACCGAGTCACTAGTGACATCGTCGAATTTTTCCTAGTATATCCTAAACTTTTACGATGTAAGCCAGCGTTATTTCACCAATGTGAGGAATTACCTCAACATTCAATTGAAATATCTTTCCAGATATTTTAACAATTGATTAAGATGAAATAGCTATATAATTTTTAAATTTGAGATTTTTGCATTTACAATGCTATTTTTAAACAATACTAAATAATATACTAGAAAAAATACGACTCGCACCAGATCAATACTCAGACGGGAATCGAACCCGCGACCTTTGGATATCCGGTCCAATGCTAGCGGTTAGAGCATTGATCTGGTGCGAGTCGTATTTTTTCTAGTATATTATTTAGTATTGTTTAAAAATAGCATTGTAAATGCAAAAATCTCAATATTAAAAATTATATAGCTATTTCATCTTAATCAATTGTTAAAATATCTGGAAAGATATTTCAATTGAATGTCGAGGTAATTCCTCACATTGGTGAAATAACGCTGGCTTACAGCGTAAGAGTTTAGGATATACTAGGAAAAATTCGACGATGTCACTAGTGACTCGGTAGCTCAGTAGCTTAGCGGTTAGAGCATTGGACCGGATATCCAAAGGTTGCGGGTTCGATTCCCGTCTGAGTATTGATCTGGTGCGAGTCGTATTTTTTCTAGTATATTATTTAGTATTGTTTAAAAATAGCATTGTAAATGCAAAAATCTCAAATTTAAAAATTATATAGCTATTTCATCTTAATCAATTGTTAAAATATCTGGAAAGATATATCAATTGAATGTCGAGGTAATTCCTCACATTGGTGAAATAACGCTGGCTTACAGCGTAAGAGTTTAGGATATACTAGGAAAAATTCGACGATGTCACTAGTGACTCGGTAGCGCAGCGGTTAGAGCATTGGACCGGATATCCAAAGGTCGCGGGTTCGATTCCCGTCTGAGTATTGATCTGGTGCGAGTCGTATTTTTTCTAGTATATTATTTAGTATTGTCTCACTCCATACAAAAAAACCATAAAATATTTTTATCCAGCCAAACTTTTCGTTTTAGACACAAATATCTTAAGAAATTTCTTATATAATAAAGAGTTCTATCGATTAATATTTAAAAAAATACTATTCAAAAAAAATTGTCGTAATTTGCGCGCGTCATAGCTCTAAAACGAAACCACTGAGAGCCGGCAGACCTCATCGTTTTAGCTACGGAGAAGCCATACTTTAAATAGGTATTAATACTGACAATTTCTCTGATCGTTACTTTCTCGTAACAATGAAGCCTCTTATAAGCGCTATTACTGGAAGTGGCAACCACTGAGATCAGGCAGACCGACATCATTCACATTAGGGGACAACTTTACAACCTATAAAAACGAATCTAACCTTTTCCTCGACCGTTACCAAAAATTCCGTGACCTCTAAGACTATGATGTCGACGACGACGCGTCATCGACATCAAGTCTTGCTAGACGCAGCGCGACGAGGCGGGCGTTTACCTACTACATCGCTTCTAATACTAACACTATTTTATTTATTACTAAAACCTAAAACTACAAAACAAACAGCTAAAACTATTACTTAATTAACACTAAATAAAATTATTGAAGTGAAACCTTCTTTATCGGCGTTGTACGCTTTTTTGTTGAACTCGCGTCAGTCAGTCAGGATCACGTGACCCTGATCGAAAATTCGTAAGACGGATGTGACGGATGGAGAGTAGACAGCCGGCGTCGGAAGTATCCC
This sequence comes from Agriphila geniculea, assembly GCA_943789525.1. Taxonomy (NCBI): domain Eukaryota; kingdom Metazoa; phylum Arthropoda; class Insecta; order Lepidoptera; family Crambidae; genus Agriphila; species Agriphila geniculea. The sequence goes on along the minus strand of OX038894.1, from coordinate 1,738,200 downwards.
CCTCTCTTTCTACGGGGCGCGGCGAAAATAGCGGCGCGTCATTTCAAGACGTAAACACTTGTGTCACCATAGCAACGCGCTTTTTAGGGTTCCGTACCCAAAGGGTGAAAACGGGACCCTATTACTAAGACTCCGCTGTCCGTCTGTCTATCTGTCTGTCTGTCTATCCGTCTGTCTGTCTGTCTGTCTGTTTGTCTGTCACCAGGCTGTATCTCATGAACCGTGATAGCTAGAAAGTTGAAATTTTCACAGATGATGTATTTCTGTTGTCGCTATAACAACAAATACTAAAAACAGAATCAAATAAATATTTAAAGCGGGCTCCCATAAAACAAACGTGATTTCTTTGCCGTTTTTTGCTCGATATTAATAACGACAATAGGTAGACAGTTGAAATTTTCACAGATGATGTATTTTTGTTGCCGCTATAACAACAAATACTAAACACAGAATAAAATTAACATTTAAGGGGAGCTCCCATACAACAAACGTATTTTTTTTGCCGTTTTTTGGTACAGAACCCTTCGTGCGTGAGTCCGACTCGCACTTGGCCGGTTTTTTACATTCTCTTTGGTCAAAACTCTAGATATTCTGTCAAGCTATGGATAAGCCTTTCGTACAATACTGTTCTGTATTTGTAAATTCAAATGCAGAGTAAATTCGTAAGACGGCAATTCGTGCAAAATTATTCTCTAACCATTCCAAAATATCAAAAATGCACAACGTTAATATTCAAGTTTTCACTTCTGCCAGCACTCCCGGAGTGCAACCCGATTTTCTTTTATTTACTTAAAACAAACAAAGTTTACAAAACTTTCCAAAATCCAAAAGAAAAAGACGAGACCGACTTGACCAACAAGTTTCGATATGAAATATGAAATGAAAAGTACGGCCCCATCCATTCTCGATACCACCCGATGCAAGCCCCGGGCGTTCACCCCGCGCGCCCGCGCCCGCCCGCTCCATATCTCTGTGAATGCCGAATACTAGCAAATATTTTTCTAAGTGTATTGCTCTTTACATTTTTCAGGCGCTAAAAAACCTGTTTATTTTGATTTTAATAGTGATCCATAACATTTGCATTCTTTTTTTTTTTTGATAAGTCTTTAATTCATCTTATGTTCGAATTGTATTTTGAAAAAAATATGCTAGTTGCCGCTGAAAATTTCGAGTATTACGCGACGAAAAAACTTTTTAGAAAAACATGTTTTCTTCACTAACTAAGCTTTTACTTGAAATCATTTATAGCTAAGTCTTTAATTCAGGATATGTCAAATACAACAATATATTTTTCTACCTTTCAAAATGAGTGGATTCTTCTAACTATGCGACAAAACTTTATATGTTTTCATTGACGCTACGTTTTGCAGGTCCGCAGTTGCGATCAATTTTCGAAAGCTGCCACTTAGAACCCAGAATCATATATTTAGATTTTAGTGGATTAAGAGTCAATGCGTTTCTGTCAGCCCAAATATTTTATATTAACTAACAAATCATAATAATTTGTACAAAACATTTAACTGATGGGTAATTTTATTGCAATGTATGATTTGAAATACCTACTCCTAAGATAAATAAAAATGGTAATGTGAAGAATAAATCAAAAATATAAGAAAAATTATTAAGGATTTTACAGATTAGATAGGTACCTATAGTATGAAATAAATTACTAAGTAAATGTTATGAGAGCTAATTCACTGTTTTATTTAATAAAAATCCAAAATTTACCAATCGTCATTGGTAAAACCTAGCATGTGCAAAACTCTAATGGTAGGTAATAAATAACCTCGGAAAATTTTCTCCCTTTTATAAAATCCTTACCTACATTTACCAAGTCATGTTGGTAAATCCTGAGATTTTCAATTAATACCAAAGATTTGCCAATTAACGGGATTTTACAGTAACATATAAAAAGGTAAGTTGTAGTTTCCAAACTCATCATTTTGTTGTAAGTATTGTTTTAATAAAGTAATATTTTGATTTAGAACAATGTTAAACTTTCTAATTATTCTAAGTACTTACTCGTACCAAACATTACTTGGCATTGTAGTCCTAATGCGCACAGAACCCATTTAAAAACTCACTTGTGGGGTAAATGAGGTATCCCATCCAAGGGTAGGTTTCAATCTTCGCCATTCCCTCGTAGACTACTGATATGGGAGAGTTGTCTTTGCCGCAGGTCAGGTTGTATCCCATTTCAATGAAGCCAGCCAAGGAGCCTGCTGTACGGACTACAATGATGACTTTTCCATGGTACAATAATATACCTACTGATCCAGGTAAAGCACTCCGAGACAAAGGAAGTGACGTGATTTGCACAAGCTTACGTCATCTCCGCTATCAGTATTGGAAATAACGTTTGTTCATCTTTGATTGAACTGTTTCGTTTGCTAAGACAAACAAATCACAATTAAAATGCACTAGGTTTTTGTAATGAGTGTGACAGAAAAAAAACCTTCATTCTTTATAGTCGCGCAACTGTATAGTGACGTATGCCTGTGCATCTTTCGGAATGCCAGCTATTGTTTTCTTGGACCTTAGAGCATTTAAATGCTAAGTCTTGGACCATGGTACGGAGTACAATGAGGGCTTTTCAAAATAACAAAAAACTCTAGGCTTGATAGATTATTGATAAACAGGTTAAGTTGTCAACTGTAGAAAACGGTAGGAAAGCTTATTTTTATTGGCACAGGCAGATGTCCGATCAGAGTCACAAAAATAGCACCTTAAATAGCGTCCCACTTACAAACTGGGTGCTTATTCTGCACAAAGTACTTTAGTGATGAAATAAGTGATATAAAATGTGAGTTTGTACAAAATAAGAAGTGATTATGTACAAAATAAGCGCCAAATTTGTAGTGGGACTTTATTTGAGGTGCTATTTTTACACGACTACCCAAAGCAAAAATAGTGTAATTGTGTTCAGGGTTCATGTATGTTTGTGGGTATGTGAGTTTCTTTATTCCACCATAACTTCCAAATGGCTCAACGGATTTGGACGTATGGGGTGTTGTTAGAATCATTCCGAGTGACACTAGCTATATTTTTTTTAAGTTAATATGGCGACTGTATGACGCCATTTTCAATTTATTTATTTATTACAATATGGGCATCAAATGAAAGGCCTTAATGAACACATTTCAGAAATATATAATTTGTCACTAAAATGTGTGAAATATAAATAAATAATTAAAAAAACAACACGACTGCCCTGCTAAAAACAAACTAAAATATTAAATAACAAGTGTCATTGCAGTCGGGGGACCTCTTCGATTAAAAATTGTTCCACAAAACGGTCCCCCGACTGCAATGACACTTGTTATTTAAATTTTTAGTTTGTTTTTAGCAGGGCAGTCGTGTTTTTTTAGGGTTCCGTACCCAAAGGGTAAAAACGGGACCCTATTACTAAGACTCCGCTGTCCGTCCGTCTGTCTGTCTGTCTGTCTGTCTGTCTGTCACCAGGCTGTATCTCATGAACCGTGATAGCTAGAAAGTTGAAATTTTCACAGATGATGTATTTCTGTTGTCGCTATAACAACAAATACTAAAAACAGAATAAAATTAATATTTAAGGGGGCTCCCATACAACAAAATGATTTTTTTGCTGTTTTTCGCTCGATATTAAAAACAACAACAGGTAGACCGTTGAAATTTTTACAGATGATGTATTTTTATTGCCGCTATAACAACAAATACTAAAAATAGAATAAAATTAATATTTAAGGGGGGCTCCCATACAAAAAACGTAATTTTTTGCCGTTTTTTGGTACGGAACCCTTCGTGCGCGAGTCCGACTCGCACTTGGACGGTTTTTTTTATATTTTTTTTTTTGCGTTTTGTTTTAGTTCGTGAAGCATTATTATATTTAGGATATTCTTGATCGAAGTTACAGGCCGTTTATTTATCAAAGCCAATTTTGATACTTCACTTGACCATCAACGCCATGAGGCAAATAGTTCCTATGTTTTTTAAATGTCACTTTGAAAAGCCCTCATTTTAAAAATATTTTAATAAAAAACAAAGCTTAATCAGTCGTTCCTTTTCTCAACAAATTTCAAAAGTACTTACCATGTAACACGAATAACACTGATACTAATTTTATTATGTTTCTTATCATGATCTTTTATCACTCTTAGCGAAAATATTTTTAAATATTTCTCCTTTATTGTTGTTACATTATAAAAGTATTTATTATTCCAAACTGATCAACCCAGATAAGTGTACACACCATCTGAATTGCAAATGTTTATTAAATGTATCTTAAGTAACATTTTGTTTTGTTACTTAACACCCACTTCCATTGTAAACAGTTTTACAAATAAACAACAAACGAGAGTGTTTAAAAATATCATCTTTTTTTAGGGTTCCGTACCCAAAGGGTAAAAACGGGACCCTATTACTAAGACTCCACTGTCCGTCTGTCTGTCTGTCTGTCACCAGGCTGTATCTCATGAACCATGATAGCTAGAAAGTTGAAATTTTCACAGATGATGTATTTCTGTTGCCGCTATAACAACAAATACTAAAAACAGAATAAAATTAATATTGAAGGGGGGCTCCCATACAACAAATGTAATTTTTTGCAGTTTTTTGGTACGGAACCCTTCGTGCGCGAGTCCGACTCGCACTTGGCCGGTTTTTCTCTATTATAATTTAAATCCCACCTATGAAATCGGCGTTTTGTATGGAGAATGTTAAATAAGTTGCATTTTCCATACTAACACTTTCTTAATTTATTTGACAACCATGAACGCTGGTTTTGTTACAAAACTTTAAGCTTAGGCGTAAACTTAATATTCCACTCGAATGGACTATTAAGTTTATAAGCTTAGGTTAACTTAGGTTAAGCGAAAAAAATAAGTTTTGGCTTATTTATTCCTATGATTTTGGATAAATTAAAAGAATTAAAGTGATAATTTCTGCTAAATTCAAAGAGGAGTAATTTTTATGCTTCTTTGTACTTTGTTTAGAAAACTTTAATAAGGATTTTTTTACTATTAATGGTTGTCTAAGATGGTCATTATTTGATATAATATTTTAAATTAAAGAAGTGACGAGGTTTTCTATTTGTGAAAAAAAACGCCAATTTTATAAGATCAGACATGTAAGTACGATATTCGGATGCAACGTGGAAAACGATAATAAAGATTTCTGTATTATTATGAAATGGTATTTGTTTATTGTACATCTATCAGTTACATTCAAAGCATATAATATTTTTTATCTACTCTCATGTCGTAAAATTCGAATTATGATTTCAAAACGAATTTATATTGGCATACTTTATACACGCAATACCGAAAAAAATTAAAAAGTTATTTTATAACATACCTTCGCTATACTAAAGTATGCTATAAAATAACTTTTCAACACACTTGCTCGTAAAGTGTGCCCTAATACATCGCTTTTAGGGCCATAAACCGAACTATAACAAACGCGTGCAATAATATATAAAACACTAGTTGGTTATAGAATTATCCCTACAAAGTTAAATAGGTACCTTACTGCAAGTTCTGTGCGAGTAAGCAGAGCATTTTCAATTTAACCGGGTAATACAGTTATTTTTTTAGTAACAACAAAGAGGTTTTATGCCGCTGAAAATTCATTTGCATTTTTGGAATAAATAAATGTGTAGGTCCTTAATTAAGTCAAACAAATATTTATTATTATCAAATTATTTCTTATTTACAATATTTTGTTAAAAAATATTAAAATATTAGAATTTTATCACCTAAATTTATAATTTTGAAGTAGGCTGTATGCTCACTAACCCCTTTGTTCGCAAAATATTATTGCATTGGGCGTGTGAAAAAAACAAAAAAAAACCTGCGCGCCTTTTCTCATCATGATTATCATTTTGTTTTTGTCGTGTTTGTTGCTGTGTGCTAAATTACTTTGTTTTTTTCTCGCAAATGTGTTGAAAAACGTCGTATGAAACTCGTGAGCTCTTACTTATTGCACACTCGGCTGAGCTACGCCCTCGCCTGCGGCTCGGGCTGCAACCCACAGCCTTGTGTGCAATAAGTAACCTAAGCTAACTTGTATCATAATGTACTATTTTTTCTCATTACGATACAGGGCAAATCCAAGAAGAAGGCAGTGCCGCGATATTAAAAAAAAAAACAATGATATTCCCTTATACTTTCCATGATAAAAATGTACTCTATGGTGATCGATGGCTTAGCGTAACGATTAGTCTGCTGGAATTCACTCATTTCATTATTTTTTCTAATAGAATACGCGCCATTTTTTAGTTTTAATTTTACTTTTGCTTAAAAATGTCTGATAGTAGTGAGTGTGAAGAAAGACTCCCCGATATTTTAGATGCTGCGACGGAAAAACGTCTTACTTTACATAGGTAAGTAACCTACCTAAATCAAAGTCGAGAAACTACTTACTCTTTTGATATTTTATTTTGTAGGTTTTGTAGGTATTGATATTTTATTTTGTAGGTTCAATCACAAATTGCATGAGAGTAGATAAAGTTGTGTATGAAACTGTACATAACTAGGTATTAAAACACTCGTGTGATACTATTAAAAACCTCGCCTACGGCTCGGTTTTTAAACACACACTCATGTTTTAATACCCCTCATTATGCATCAGTTTCATAAACTACTATTATGGCCCGTCCTCCTTATCCACCCATTAGGAAGGCCTGTGCCCCAGCAGTGGGGACAATGAAATGGTTGATGGACATAATTATAATAATATTTTATTTTATTCATACGTGAAATTTTAATATAGGGTAGGATGTGTCTCCCTCAATGTTCTTAAAAGCAAAACTTTTTAGCCCGGCCTCATACAAACTGAATCCCGATTCGGAATTCCGAACGGAATATCATACCGATAATATGTGAATATTCTGTACGGAAAAATCCCGCATATGTGTGGTAGGTCCATAGATTTGTATGGATTAGCTGAGTTTGGAATGTATCCGTTTCGGAATTCCGAATCGAAATTTCGTCTGTATGTGGCCACTCTAAAGGTCATGGCAAACTATAACGCAACGGCACCGCTTCCACCCAGCAATTATCATGTCATTCTAATGAGAGCATTATATCATGTGTCGTAAAATATATTTCATAATGTCAATAAGAAAAAGCCAACGGCGGGCAATCAGCGCCCTTGCCGCTACCATACAAGTCGGCTCGCAGCCAGCTCGCTGCAAGAAAAAAATCAAATTGGCTGAATATTTTTCTATATATAGGAATAAGCTCCCTTAGTAATAGAAAAAAAATCGAAATTTTCGGTAGCGTAAAAAAAATTAAACAATGAAAGTCTCTTCGACTTCACAAATGTACGAAAGTAACAGCAGAATGGAAATTATACCTTTGCCACCACCTGTCAAGACCACAACATGGTATTTAAAAAAAGTTTCAATACAAAATGTCAAAACTTTTTTTTAAAATACTTGTTGTGGCTTTGGCAAGTGATGGCAAAGGTATAATTTCCATTCTACTGCGTATATTTGTGAAGTCGAAGGGACTTTCATTTTTTTTCACACAACCGGAAATTCTGAAACTTTTTTCTATTATTAAGGGAGCTTATTCCTACCTATAGAAAAATATTCAGCTAAAATGATTTTTTTCAGACATTCCCCATTCCGGTTTCGGAATTCCGAATCAAGATTCCGTCTTTATGTGGACGGCTTTAAACGTTTTGCTTTTAAATTTGAAAAGTTTACAGGAAACTGAATTTTAATCTCTGTAAGTCTTGGAGTAAGGATAAAATACGAACGATTTTCTTTTGACCAAAATAGCTAAAGGTAAAACGATTTTCTTTTGCTATTTAGTAAGAAGTTGCCGATTTCAAAATAAAAACTTGAGAAAGTCATTTGCATATTTAAATTTCTTTTACAAATTCACTAGGTACTTTTCGGAGAAGAGATTTCCTTAAGAATTGACTTTGTAGAGTTCTTTATAATAATTAGGTATCGACTTTTAAAGTCCAAAGGGTTATGAATCTATCAATAGCATACTACGATTTTTTTTTAAAGTTTTTTAAGAGGGGTCATTGTCAAAACTCTCGAAGAATTGTAAAAAATAAAAGTCCAAAATTAAAGGAAATTTGTTTTTATTTATATCCATTAAAACATTATTAGTAAAATGGCTTAATAATAATAAAGTAAGCCCATGTTTTTTTTCACCTATAGAAAGCTACATTATCAGCGAGTAACATGGGCTATAATTTATTTTCAAAAAAAAATATAGCCTTTTTTCAGCCTGCATATAAAAAGAACGCAACCACTTCACGTAAACAGACAGACATATTTAGCATCAGAGTGCCTCTCCATCCTGTGAACCCAGAGTCAGCCACTTACGCGATCGTTACCAAATTTGTTATGACCTCCTAATATACATGTAGCATGGAAATAGTACTACTTGTAGTTTAGTAAGTTGTTAACTTTTTACAGCTGTCACCGAAAAGTAAAGTCATCTTTGACAATTTTTTGTTTTGTTCCTTTTCGACATGATTATCTATGCAGCAGTGCTCTCACTCGCACTACGAATTATTGATGCATTCACAGTTAAGTTGATATTCAATTTAGATTAGAATGCGTTCAGGAAAATAAAATATTTAGATTTTTCAAATAATAAAATAGGGTAACCAAATTAGACTCAACATTGGCACATCTTTTGGCACATTGTGTAAAACGAAAAAATGTGACGAGTTGCGTATGTGACAAGTTGCGTATGTGACGAGTTGCGTATGTGACGACTTGCGTTTAGTGACGAGTTGCGTATGTGACAACCTGCTAGTGATCTGTGCTAGGACATAAGAGGAGAGGAAATTCTTTTTTTTCGATAAGTCTTTAATTCATCTTATGTTCGATATGTAATTTAAAAAAAAAATATGCTAGTTGCCGCTGAAAATTTCGAGTATTTCGCGACGAAAAAACTTTTTAGAAAAACATTAATTTTTCACTACCTAAGCTTTTACTTGATATTATTTATAGCTAAGTCTTTAATTCAGGATATGTCAAATACAACAATATTTTTTTCTACCTTTCAAAATGAGTGGATTCTTCGACAAAATTTTAGGTGTTTTCATTGACGCTACGTTTTGCAGGTCCTTAACCTTCGCGCCATCGAGCTCCTCATCTCTTAAAAGTGAAGGGGTGACTGACAGACTATTGCTCAGCCCTAACCACTGAACCTAGAGACTTGAAATTTTGTGCATAGATACTTTATACAGTGTTAACACCCACTAAGAAGGGATTTTTGGAAATTCCACCCCTAAATGTTGTTAAAATGGTTTAATTCATATTTAAATAATCGTATTTTTTTTTGTTGTAATAAATGGATTTAATTCGGGGGAATATGAAATTGATTCGGGAGTACCTCAAGGTTCTAACTTAGGTCCTATTTTATTTAATATTTTTATTAATGATATTGTTGATCATATCTCGCATTCTATTCCATACTTATATGCTGATGATTTGAAGTTAATGAAAATAATCAAGACGGAACAGGACCCTTTACTGCTACAGGAAGATCTAAATAGCGTGAAGCATTGGTGTGACTCAAATAGAATGCAATTAAATGTAGACAAATGCTTTATGTTAAATTCACCAGAAAGCACAACAATATTAGATCTAATTATTATATTAATGGTAAAAACATTCAAGAGGCTGACCATATGAATGACCTCGGTGTTATTATCGATAAAAAATTAACATTTGGTGCTCAATTAGAAAGTGTCATAAAAAGAGCTTCTAACATGCTTGGATTTATTATTAGAATTGGCAAGGGATTCCGCAGGTTGCAAACAAAGAGGCTGCTGTACAAAATCTCTTGTCCTGAGCATTCTGGAATACTGCAGTGTTGTATGGAGACCACACTATGCGTGTCACTCTCTTAGGTTGGAACGTATTCAGAAAAGATATCTTTGGCATCTGGCTTACTCATCTAACAAGTGTAGGAAAGGGTTCTCATACAAAAACAGACTAAAACATTTCAAATATACTTCCCTGGAAAACCGTCGAATATTACTTGATCTCACATTTTTGTATAAATTATTCAATAATAAATTAGACTCTCCAAATTTGCTTAGTAAGTTTAGATTCAATGTACCTCGTAAGACACCTAGTAGGTATAAAGTTCAACCTTTAGTTCCACCTTCTCGCACCACGGTGTTGGGCTCAAGCTCATTTGTTCCCAGAGCAAGCAGACTTCTGAACTGTTTTGGAAAGTCTACAGATATTCATGCTGTATGTCTTAACACATTTCGTAGGGATGTGCTGGAAACCATAGTCCTTGTATAATGTAAGTGTATTGTCATATTTGTTTTAGTTATCCTTTATATAAAACTTTAAAAATAAGTAAGAACATAATTTAGTTTTTAGTTTTAGATGTTACTGGTAGCAATTAACATTGCATGCGGTGTTTACCTTAAATTAATTGTGCATTTAGCTAAGAACTACGATCTATAATACTCATTAATGTAATAATGTAACAATTGCTGGTAAACCAAATAAATAAAATAAAATAAAGGGTTGAGATGGGGGTATAAAGTTTGTATGGAGAAAAAAAAATAGACATTTCAACTTGAAACTTTGTAGGAGTACTTCTAAAAACAAATAAGCAAACACGTGTTTCGTGGTTTTCCGAAACTCAACCCTTTAGGGGGTAAATGGGGTAAAAAAAGCCCAACATCGATATGGGTGTCGTTATCGAGGTTTTATGGGATGTTGATTGCAAAAATGGTATTCATTTTTAAGTGGTAGACATTATTCAACCCCTAGAGGGATTACTGGGGTTCAAACTTTGTATGAAAAAAATATAAAATAGACATTACGACTTGAAACTTCGTAGGAGTACTTCTATAAACAAATAAGCAAACAAATCGATATTGCGGTTTTATGGGATGTTTGTTGCGAAAATGGCATTTATTTTAGGGTCCAACACGACACGGTGGACAGTATTCAACACCTAAAGGACTGCCCCAAATAGCACACAAATGCTGCATAAGTGCTTAATTAATACTGCCATCGAATCTTAAAGCTGTTTAAGGGTATACCAATTTGGCTGTACTAAAGCTGTTTAAGCGCTTAAACAGCTAAAAAGGGCCCAAAATTATACAGCCTTTGGTATTACATGGCTGGAGAGAAGCATCGGTCAGGCTTTATTTAAGTTTCAATAAAGCATTAAAAAAGCACTGTAAAAAGTTTAATTCTGTGCAGGACTCCCCCAACCAGCTCTTAAACAGCTTCTAACCTTTTGCAACTCCCTATTCAAACTATTTTAACGTCTTTGTTCTTAGCAAGTCATCTTAAAATAAATTAAGTATGTAAAGGACTGTTAAAAGTTATGGTGTAAAGTTAACTATATTCAATCTTCCATGATCGTCCACCATTTTTACTGGGATATTTTTTGTTAGAACAAGATAAGTAATCATTCAATAATTACACATGCGTTCAGGATGCGAATGCAACTACATCGTGAAGTTAATACCAATTAACTACAAAATTTTCATGCGCCCTTCGAATAATTAGATTTTAACTTAGGAAATATGTGGACAAATCACGAGTGCAAATGTTTTAATCTATTATGATGGAAAATTAAATGAGATATTTAGTAAAAATGGTTTGTTTAAATTGCCTATGAAGTAAGAGCTTAAATTAAGGCGTATTCTTGCAGTTAAGAATGTTTTAAAAAATAATAAAAAAAGCTATTTTTAGGTTAATTATGGCGTTCATGAGGTGCTCAGCTTTAATCGTTAAAATATTATCAAATAGTGTTATTTGCTGAACAAAATACCATTAATCAGCCATAGACTGCTCGTGTTCTGTATAAGAGACGTTAATTTACACTTTTAGTACATATGTATATGGATTCCGGAAATGCCGTTCTAATGACTTATGAGTTATATTGTATTTCAACAACTATTTCTGCAGCAAATTAGGGGTCCTCTACCAAAAAGAAAATCATCCTCCAACTAACATTTATATTATAGGTAGGTATAGTCTAAAATTTATTACTTATTTTCTTGTAAATTCGGTTAGAAAAATAAGTAGATATTACTTACGAACTAGGTAGGTATTAAAATTCGTACCTGCTGTTCTAGTCAGTGTTGTGTTTTACAATAAATACTGACACTTCAGAGCGCTCTTTAAGGCCTGATCAAAAAATTCAAAATTCAAAATTCAAAATTCAAATTAATTTATTCAGTCTAGGCTGTTACAAGCACTTGTGAATGTCATAGAAGCTACGCCATCGGTTCGCAAACCCTAAGCGGGAGACCTTGTAACGAGAAGAACCGGCAAGAAACTCGTCAAGGGCTGCTTTTTTCTCCCTGTATATTTCATACAGAGTCGTCAAGATTGAAAAATGAGCTCCACATTTAAAGTGAGGTCATTTTCCATCACAATAGTTATCAAAAGGTTACACACAATGGGTAGTTAGGTTAAAATTAAATATCTACTATATTCAGTTAGATAATCGTGAGAGTAAATAACTTTCAACTAGTTTAGAAATCACTCTGTCTGCTACTCTAACAAAAAGAACACTTAATACAAGACATAAAAATAAAACGCAATTCTTACAATTCAATATGCGTTAAGATAGGTACTCAGAAGCAGACCCATTCCCACTGGCAGCACCCGTTCACGAGCATGACGCATGGACCAGCCATCGCTTCGCTCAACCATATTTGAGGGAACGTAACGACCCGCCCCACACGACACCACCGCAGAAATGATTAAAGAGAGCATGACATACTTAGGCTACCCATCCTAAGGCACCGAATTGAAAACTAATATCCAAAAGCTTTTCATAGGCCTTTACTTACAAAACTATAGACAAAAAAATACGAAAACATCGTGATAACGAAAGCCAAATAATCATTTTGGTCATTAGCAATAAAAAAGTGAGAAATCAAAACAAGGATTAGTTATTAATTCTATGTTTTGAGTAAGAAGTGCCATACTGATTGATAATATTAAACAGGAAAAAAAAAATATGCGACGCCCTTAGTACAAGCAGACAGAAGCAGACCCATTCCCACTGGCAGCACCCGTTCACGAGCATGACGCATGAACCAGCCATCGTTTCGCTCAACCATATTTGAGGGAACGTAACGACCCGCCTCACACGACACCACCGCACAGACGACATCAGACGAGGTACTGTCCCCCGAGTACTTTTTTTCCATCGATATAGACCTCTTATAAGTTGTATATGCACACGAGGAACTAAAAGTACCCCGTACAAAAGTCCCCGAAATTACCGAGCACACCGAGAGACTGGACTGGACAAAAATACGCGGGAGTCCCCGAAAAAAATAGAACACGTAAGGCGCAACAACGGACACAAGTCACACAACTAACTTAAATTAAGCGCTTGATAGTGAAGTGCGTTTCTGGGCAGCGCACACCGTATGCGTTAAGTCCGTGACAAGTTTCACTTAGAGGACATTTTTTAGACGTACAGGGAATAATAGTTTTTCCGACGTTTTGGCACCTTCCAGGGGCCGCAGTCACGGAAACTACCAACTATTTTTTTTTATTTTAATAAAAGAATATACCCACTTAATTGTTTTTAACTTTCGTTCGGAAACAGGATACAGTTAAGTATTAAGAATTAGTTTACAGACTGTGAAATTAATGAACGAGAAACACTTGCAACGACAGGATTTACATGTACGGAACCCAAATCATCGCGTACTCGCTCTTGACCAAATTCGTTGATAGCACTGCTATGTTCTTTTAATATTTTTTGATATTCTCTGCTAACTTTCTTTTTATTGCACCATTACGTTTTCTTGTCGACCAAGGCTTGTCCATTATTAATACTTATAAACCTTGAATTCGTAGTTTATTCGAAGACTAGCTAGTAACCAAAATAATAAATTTTGCAACAGATAGGTAGAAAAGCTGTGAAATGGAGTCAATAACAGCAACGAACTTTAATGTGGTGTAATTGGGTGTCAAAAACTGTTTAATAGTATAGACAAATCACATTCTAACTCTTTGAGAATTACAAAGCGCTTGAAAAAGGGTTTACAAGAGTTTCTCAAATAAAGCTGTATAAATATATGATTTCATACACTTCAGCTGGAAGAGTTATTATTTTCTACTTAGGCGTAATTTCAGCAGTAACAGGCTGTTAAAAGTATTTCCTTAATGGTCTTAACCAGACAACCTTACAGTGGTATTATATTACACCACATGTAGCTCAATAGCGTTATAAAAGATGCCTTCAAGATCAATGCACAGCTTCTAACTTTACAATACCTTTCAGACGTACTGTTAACCAGTTGGTGTTAGAAAGGATTAATTTTAGACCATTCAACAGCAAAAAACATTATAGAAGAATTTATTTACGCCGCTTTTCAGCTGCAAACGTAGTAAAACATGTATTATGAACTCTTAAATAGCCCATAGCTTAATTAAGTATTTCTGGAGTGCCTTTTACAGATTATTGAATAAATAACTTTTTTAAATGCAACATATCAGCCTTGAGAAGCTACGAAAACCTTTAAACATCTTTAATCACACTTTTAACCTTATGTAGGTGTATAATTCGACACTTGATCAGCCAATGTGCTACTTGGAAACGGGGGTTTAAGTTTTTTATGGAAAAATAATACGGGAACGGGAATATTATAAATGTGAAAGTTTATTGCTTGGATGTTTGTTTCTCAATCACGTAAAACCGGCTGAACGGATTTGGAATAGCACACTGATAGTTATAAGTAACCTGTGGTCAAGCATGGATACTTTTTTTCTCGGTCAAAGGTTCCATAGCCAGTTTTCCAATGTCCACGCGGGCGAAGTCGCGCGGGCAAAAGCTAGTGTAACTAAAAAAGTAAATAATAATAAATTACTTGTAGGTAAAATTTATTGACGATCACACTTTAACATGCAAAAGCACATACAAAAAGCAATACGTACCTACTTATAAAAAAAAATTTAAAATTGTAATTGTTACTTATACTGTAAAAATTCTATAAAAAAACCAAGACCACTTTCAAATCGTATGAAACCAATACTCGCCCACTTGTCATTTCACAGAGGTCACTATGGTCCAACACACAAACATGGCTATGTACATTACCCATGGCCGGTTTACTGTGGTTCTATTGCACCAGCTACCCGTACACACGCAGGCATGGAACCGTGCGAATAGCGATATTCCCCTAGATAGAGGGACTAGGGATGCCATGGGACTGACTATGCAGCCGTTGTCTAAATCCTGGAACAATAAAATAAAATCCCTGAAGTGTATAAGTAGTCGTAGGATAATTTGTACAAATAGGATTTTTACAAACATCCTAGTATGATTGTATTATTCCTATCCGATTCGGATACTTAGAATCTAAGACAGATTTTTGCAATCGTCCAGAAAGTTCACAGCGCTCGTCAACAGGGTTGTGCAAAACCTGAATTGAGTTTTAAGCGAATTAATGTTGTTAAAATTTCAATTGAAGAAATAACTCCAAAACCCATCAACAAAAATGTTCTGACCAATCAGAACTGAAGATGTTATAAATCGTCTCATAGATTATCCAATCAGTATTCAAGTTTACAATTGCCCGAAACGGTTGCATTCTGTCTCCTCTTCTCTTCGATCTATATTCTGAAGAAATTATGTCAGAAGCTCTAGAAACCCTGGAGGTTGGTGTCAAGATCAATAGCAAAACTATTAACAACTTGAGGTATGCCGATAACACTGTACCATAGTAGAACCAAATAAGTAAGTCGTCTTACTCATTATACGCACGAACGCGGTTTGTGTGTGAGCGCGCCCGTACTTATGCGTCGTCGCACGCACACACTGACAAAATTTAAAGGTGATAAAGGTGCAACAGTCATGGCTGCGCCGTACGTAATCCCGCTCGCGCTCACGCACGCTTCACGCCGCCTACAGTACATACCGTGCTTTCCAAAGATATGATTGCAAAAAGATTTAAGAATGAGGATATATTTTATATTAACTTTAAATAATAAGGCATTTTGTACTTGTCGAAACAGAGGATTTTTTTTTATATCAACTGTGTAGTTTTGTTAAAAAATCATAAATTCCTACAGGAAAAAGTACTTTTAATGCCTATTATGGAAAGTTTTCAATTTCTGAATTTAAACATTTATTATTTTGATAAGTGTAGGTAAATGAAAAAGTAAGAAACAGTTAATAGTGTAAAAAATAAAATTTCATAATCATTTTATTTTATTTACATAAACATTATTTAGTATAGCCACGTTTTAATTAATCCTATTTCGACTGTAAGTTTTCAAATCACATATGAATGATAGACGTAGGCAATGAAAACATTGTAGTCAGTTCCTGAAAACAATGAATTTAATGCACTGATGACATGAAAAATTTTTTTTATGATTTAATGTAAACTGTAATTTGACAGATAGATGTGATACATTGCTACTTTTCTTTAGTAAGTTTTTATTGGTGTCAAAACGAAAGTGCCAATGTATCACATACATCTGTCAAATTACAATTAACATTAACTTCATTATTTTATGGAATAAAACAATTTTTAACGGATACTAGCGCGGTTTGATTGAAAGTACTTTGGTAATTAGTTGGTATTTGGTTTGATTTTTGGTTTTCCCGACGTTTCGGAACTTTGCAGCTGCCGTGGTCACGGGGGTAGCTTCAGTCCCTGATGCTTACCCTACAAGGAAAAAAATATTTTGTATAGAGATTGACTATGCATTTTTTGACGATTGAATAAACTAGCGATGTGACAGCCCTACTAGTGTTTAAGCTGTATCGCTCGCTCGAGGCTCGAGTTGGCCTACTTATTTGGTTCTACTATGACTGTACTTATGGCCTCAACAGAGCAAGACTTACAGTTCATTTTGAACAGAGTACACGAGAGTAGTTTGAGGGTGGGTTTGACCATAAACGTGTCAAAAACCAAAATCTTAGTCGCATCCAGCTAAACAGACCCCAAATCCTAGAATTGAAGTGGCAGGTCTAGACCTGTTTGCAAGATCTAGATCTTGAGCGAGTTCGGCAATGTAAGTAACTCGGTGCTTGGGTAAATGAAGAATGGGACAGTGATTAAGAAATAACGAGGCTTGGACCCTGAAAGTTGACACCCAGAAGCGTCTCGAAGCTTTTGAAATGTGGTGCTACCGTAGAATGCTACGCATAAGCTGGACACAAAAGGTCTCAAATGAGAAGGTTCTATAACGCGTTGGGAAGACCCGGGAACTATTGCGAACCATCAAACGCAGAAAGGTTGGGTATCTCGGACACGTGTTAAGACATGAAAGGTACCAGCTACTCCACCTCATAATCATAAGGAAAGTATTGGGAAAGCGACACGTTGGCAGAAGAAAAAAGTCTTGGTTATGGAACATCCGGGAGTGGACGACGATTGCCAGCGTTGAACAACTTTTCCGCTTGGCGCAAGACAAAGCGAAATTCGCTGAGCTGACGGTGAACCTCCAGTAGTGGAGAGCCACAAAAAGAAGAAGAGTACACATGCGCGAACTTATCTGCACTCGGTCGAAAGAGCGTCAAGATGTTTGCCAGAATCTGTACCCCCTCTTACCATGCCTCCTTCATTTAACCGAGCAGCCTTATGACTGACTCGCCGAGCTATTATGTACCTACACTACAGTACTAGGCACGTATCTTGAAATTTTTTCGACGGAGTGGGGATAAGTTCGCGCATGTGCTCCTGCAAGCGACCAATAGCGCGCGCCCCTCTCCCGCCGCCCGCGCCCCTCACCGCTACGCATACCCAAAATACGCGTTTCGCGCAATCCCTACCCGATTTCAAGTTATATGCCTCGTACTGTACCTGTACCAATGGCGAGGGGTGAAATTATGGCGAAGATAAGTCATTCTACAAAAATGACATGATCTGCATAGTGGATCGGTGGGGTTGCGATTTCTAAAAAGTAAGCCGATGGGAATCGGCTTGTATGGACCCTTCACAACTGTTACCTACCTCAAACTGTGCCTTATCATCACTTACATTTAGTGCCATTTCTAATTTAGCCATCCGCTTGCTGGCGAAGTGCTTGCCGGTCATCGCACGACGCCTGTTGCGGCAAGCGCGCTGCGTGTAGTGGCCGGTCAAATCGATCCATCGGACTGAACATCCGCCGGTGAAGCGCCCGTATACCGAACGGGGTTCCGTGGCATTTTCGTAATAGTTGTGGCTGGAATGACAGGTTCATAATCAGCATCGAGGAAACCTTAAAAGCTTCCACTGCGTTAAGCGCGATCCCTGCGCGGGTAAATGGCGCGGGAATATACATTGCTGGTTTTCTGACGGACAGTTGCTTGCAGTGCATGAGTAAGCTCTAACCATGTCACCCCGCGCCGGGATCTCGCTTAACGCAGCGAACGCACTAAACAAAAATCGAATGTTGCCCTTCTTTAAAATGGATACTGTCTTTGTAAGTATTCCTTTCAGCAAGTAAATGTGAAGGCATCAGGTTTTAAACTAGCCCACGATCTTTGGAACAGATGAATTCACTATGTTGACCTTTTTTATGCCGAAAAAAGTTCTCTTATATTCGAGAGTGGATTTGTAGTGTCCTCATTATTATCACCTCCAAATAATTTGACTATGTAATTGAATTATGGTTTTCGTGTTTATTTTATGTTGTACCTACTTCCAGCGCCAGGAAGTGGAACACCTGGCGTCAGCATGCTTCCAAACATGTAACATTTCGACATGCTCTACAAGAGTTATCTCAAGGTTCAAATTTGGCAGAATGGTAGAGAATAGCACAAAAAAAATAAGACGGCAGTCAGACCGCAGTGTCGTGGAACATGCCGAGTCAGCACGCCATGTAAGTTGTATGAATTTCGAGGTCGGGACAAGAGCTATCTCAAGACTGAAAATTCGTATACTGCTTAATTATCTCCTATATAAAAGTGAAGGGGTGACTGACAGACTATTGCCCAGCCCAAACCACTGAAGTTAGAGACTTGAAATTTTGTACATAGATATTTTATACAGTGCAAACATCCATTAAGAAGGGATTTTTTGGAAATTCTACCCTTAAGGGGTTGAAATGGGGGTACAAAGTTTGTATGGAAAAAAAATATTAAATAGACATTTCAACTTGAAACTTCGTAGGAGTACTTCTTAAAACAAATAAGCAAACATGTGTTTTATGGTTTTCCGAAACTCAACCCTTTAGGGGGTAAATGGGGTAAAAAAGCCCAACATCGATATGGGTGTCGTTATCGAGGTTTTATTGGATGTTAATTGCGAAAATGGCATTTATTTTTAGGTAGTAGACATTATTTAACCCCTAAAGGGGTCAAATGGAGTTAAAACTTTGTATGGAAAAAATATAAAATAGACATTAAGACTTGAAACTTCGTAGAAGTACTTCTATAAACAAGTGATCAAACATGAATTTCGTAAATTTCTGATAATCAACCCCTTAAGGGGTGAATGGGTAAAAAGGCCAAACAAACATGGATGTCGTTATTAAGGTTTTATGGGATGTTGATTGCGAAAATGGCATTTATTTTAATGATTTAACCCCGTAATTTCAGTATCAGTTCCATGTATGGGGAGCCCCCCCTTAATCTTATATTGTTTTTATTTTTGTGTTAAAATAGTTAAGCGGTTAACAGAATACTTACCAAGTTTCAACTGTGTACTCCTAACACTTTCGGAATAAAGTGACTGTGACATACGGACAGACAGACAGACAGACATGACGAATCTATAAGGGTTCCGTTTTTGCCATTTAGGCTACAGAACTCAAAAAGCGAAGCGATAACAAAGATTGCAAAATAAGATATTTTGTCTAATTTAAAATTATGTCTATACGTACACGTCTAAATAGCGGCAGTACTTTCTGAATTGCACGAGGTGCCCTACAGCCAGAGGGTCGATCGGGACGAGGGGGATGAAGTCAGTGGCGAAAGCGTCATTGCAGTACGTATCCTCGGGAATTCCTTCTGCATGTAAGCCGCACACAAAGCACTGCCATCAAAAAAACAGTTAAGTAACAACTTTAAGTGGTTAAAATAAATAATAAAAAAAATACCGTCGACTTGATAACCTCCTTATTTTTTTAAAGTCGGTTAAAAATATATAAACGAAACCCTGCCAAAAACGTTCTAAAAATAAAAACTTAAGAGCTTTGAAAATGTCTGGCATCTCTCCCTTTCCTATATCCCTTCCCATCTCCGACCCCTTAACAAAAATTGTAACCCCTATTTCACCTTTTTAGAACCACCATGCAAAGATGACTTCATGAATGTGTTTGCCTATTTATTTTTAGACTTGCTTCTACGAATTTTAATGTAATAGCTATTTTATATTCTTTTTCCATGCAAAATTTGAACCTCTTTTTCCTCATTAGGGTTAAATCATGTCCACCGTGTTGGACCTCAAAATAAATGTCATTTTCGCAATCACCATCACCATTCACCATATCCATATAGATTTTTATATTTACTTACCCTCCTAAGGGGTTGATTTTCAAAATCACAATGAAGTTAGCCTATGAAGTTCAAAGTTGTAATGTTTATTTTATATTCTTTTTCCATACAAAATAATATGTAAATAATATGGCCTATGTTCAGCAGTGGACGATGATAGGCTGATGATGATACAAAATAAGAACCCCATTTTCACCCCTTTAGGGGTTAAATCATGTCCACCGTGTTGGACTTCAAAATAAATGTCATTTTCGCAATTGTCAGCCCAGAAAACCCCAATAACGATATCCATATCTATTTTTAGGTTTATTTACCCCATTTCAGCCCCATAGGGGTTAAAATACTAACAATAACAATATACGTTGCGTTAGATTTCTAACCATAAGTCTTAATTATAAATTAAGGGATTTTTACATCGAAAATGAAGGATTTTTCTATACACAACTTCATCCCCATTTCCACCCCTTCGAGGGTAAGTTTTGAAAAACGTTGAGACACGACGTATTTGATTATTTTCAATCGTCAGCCTTAACACAAAATTTGAAAATCTTAGCTTCAAAACTGAGGGATTTTCATACAAATTTTCATCCCTTATTTCATTCCCTTAGGGATGGAATTTTCAAAAATCCTTCCTTAGTGGATGCCTAGCTGTTTGAGGTATCTGTGTGTGTGCAAAATTTCAAGTCTCTAGGTCCAATGGTTTGGGCTGTGCGTTGATAGATCAGTCAGTCAGTCATTTAGCTTACGATTTTATATACTAAGATAATAAGAAGATTGTTAGCTTTTGCTCGTGGCTTTGCTTGTATTTACCCGATTTACAATTACAACCCCAAAATATTTAAAATAAAAAAACAAGTTTAAAAACCAACTACGGAAAAATCACGCTATA
Organism: Agriphila geniculea; assembly: GCA_943789525.1. Taxonomy (NCBI): domain Eukaryota; kingdom Metazoa; phylum Arthropoda; class Insecta; order Lepidoptera; family Crambidae; genus Agriphila; species Agriphila geniculea. The sequence goes on along the minus strand of OX038894.1, from coordinate 1,716,918 downwards.
AAAAGTATGAAACAAGAAAATCTTCGAATCTAAAATTCAAATAAAAGGATAACCGTAGTCGCATGCCACTTTGTTTTAAACTCGAATATTTAATAGTTTCGTACTTTTTAGAGCGCGATTTGGGTTAAGTTAAAAAAAACTTATTTCTTTTTCTATTATGTGCTATCTTTATGTAAACTTATGAATATAGTTACCTTTGCAACAACTGTGGCGTTGAAAAGATCGTAGTATATAGGTTGTTCGGTAACTTCCAACGAAGGGCATGTCGGTATATTGTACAACTGTATTGTTTTGTTGAACTCTGAGGTGATATTGCTTTCGTAGTGGTCGGTTAGATTTTTGATAAGCCACACCAATGCATCTACGTCGAACTGCGGCCTCTCTGTGGTACTTGGACCTTCAGTTGTGCTTTTGCGTAGTCTTGTTCGCCATGGCTTCGTCCTGTTTGTCGTTGTTTTTTGCGGATATAACCTGGTGGAGTACGGATAAGGGTAGTAGTGGGGATCAGCCACTGGCAAAGTTGATGGTCTTGTACGCCTCGGTGTGGTTGGACGAGCAGTAAGTCCCTTAGTTGTCTTCTGGGTTTTCTTCGGGGTTGTTTTCGAGGTTGTTGCAGTTGAGCTTTTTTTCGTATTGTCTGACATCGTGCTTATAACTGTCGTAGTTTTGGTTGTAGAATCTTCATCTTGTTTTGTAGTAGTTGACTCATTTGTAGGTTCAGTAGAGCTTTTTTTCGTAACGGTTGTCGTCGTAATTTTAGTTGTAGAATCTTCATCACCCGCTTCTTCTTCCGCAGGTTCAGTTGAGCTTTTTTTCGTATTGTCTGACATCGTGCTTATAGTCGTCGTAGTTTTGGTTGTAGAATCTTCATCGTCATCTTCATCATCATCATCTTCATCTTGTTTTGTAGTAGTTGGCTCATTTGTAGGTACAGTTGAGCTTTTTTTCGTATCGGTTGTCATCGCGCTTGTCGTCTCGGTTGTCGTCGTGTCTCCTCCTCTAAGCCTAATTTTATCATCGACCATGTTCACCTTATCCTCGGTTTCTTCACCTTTCTCCTTTTCATTTCTATTAGCATCGTTGATATTCGTTGGTAAATCTTCATTTGCCTCATATTTATTATCGACATTGACTGTTGAATCTTGAAAGACTTCTTCAATAGGTGTTCGAGATGCAAAAACACTTTCTTCCTCTTCCGTTAATTCTAAAGTGAATTTCACATTAACAGGTTTCTGAGTTCTTTCGGGTGCATCCGGAATTATGTCGGGGAAATTCCTTACCCAACTTGGAAAACCATTTATATTGCGATTTGGAAATTCTGTTTTGTTAGGCCTTGGACCATGGCGTTTCCGTAAATATTGATTTCTTGTAAATGATCCGTTGTTTTCATTAGTCAAACCATGTGACTTTTCTGCATTAAATGAGACTTTTTCAGTTTGGGTTCCAAATACTGTATTTGTTTCAGTCCGCCTAATATCTGTAGTAGTCAATTGCCCTTGTTTTTTAGCATTATCTAATATTTCCTCCACTAGATCCTCGCAAAATTTAGTAAGGTCTTCAGGATCTGTTATTTTTGTGAAACCCGTGAAAATGTCTTCTGTGGACATCTCGAATGTATTGGTGTCATCGTCGACATTTGTCATAGTTTCTAACCCGGTTGTCCAATCTAAGCTATCCACCTGGTGACCAGCTAGAATTTCCTTAAGTATACCTGTAAAACAACATAGTTTATTGTTCATTTATAAAGTACTACCATATATACTAAACATGTACAGTAGGCTACATACACGAAATTTACGGCAGCCGAGCGAGATGGTGGGGCAGTGCAGTGCAACAGTAAAGTACCTAAACGAAAGCATTTATTTATGGTAGTACTAGCTTCCGCCCGCGACTTCGTCTGCGTCGAAAGTTTTTTTGCTATCCCTCGGGAACATTACTTTTTTTCTGGATGAAAGGTACCCTATGTCCTTCTCTGTACCCCTGACAACGTGTATGCAAAATTTCATAATAATCGGTTCAGAAGTAAGGACGTGAAGGCGTAACAAACAAACAAACAAACAAACAAACGGACTTTCGCATTTATAATATTAGTAAGGATTTAATCGGGTAACAAGATATTTCCATTTTGGGTATCAAAAATACTGAATATAGCGTACTGAAATACTAAGTGGGCGACGAACTGAGGGTGCTTACAAATTTTGAAAATGGGTGACTTTAAAATACAACTTAAGTAACTGGTTATTCAGAATAGGCAGTAGTTTAATTATTAAGCGACCAAATTTCTATTTGGGTCTTTTTTCAATCGTTATTTTTTAGTACACAACCTTTCACATCTTCTATTTCATCTGGGCCGAGAGTTCTCACACCAGAGCTTCGATCACCAAACCTTCGGATTCTGTTATTATAATTATCGGTTTCTTCCCCCAGAGTAGTTAAAACCGCGGTCGTGACGAAATCTGCAAAGTCAAGTGACAGTAAGTATTTTTAACACGTTTTTATTAGGTTGCTTTTTTATAAAACTACTTAGGGCTGGCTTATACGGGTCCAGTCACTGGATCTAGTGACTCGGAATTTCGGACCCAGTAACTGGGTAGTTGGGTAGATGTAGACAAGATCGGCAGTAAGTCGTACTGTGCCTGAAAATAGAACGGGTGGCTAGTCAATTGGACTGACTAGCGAGCGAGAAGTCAGCACAGCCCCCGCACTATCCTCTTAAAACTTGCCAGTTTTCTGAATGGTTATCAACGCGTCTGTTGTATTTGCTATACAGAGAGAAAGAGATGTAATGTAACTATAGCAATTCATAAACCTGGCAAGTTTTAAGAGGTTGTAATACCCCCCCTGGGCTGGGTTGAAGTTGAAACTAGTGACTACATGAGCCCAGTAGCGAGTCAGCGCTGGACTGGATTACTATACTGCCATGTTACTGACCCCGTATAAACCAACATAAAAACTTTGAAGTGATGCCATGGTATGTTTCTGCAGTGCAACTATTATGCGTTCTGTGCTGTGCAGTTTGCATTGATATTTGCATTTTTTATCAATCGCTGTGAGAAAGTTAAAAGCTAGATAATACTAAGTATAATTTTAGCATCTAAAATGTAAAGGAATCCCGTTAAATATCTGATTTTAATTAATACTTAACATAGATTGAAGTGATATTCGGATCGGATCGCATAACCGGAATACATCCTATCCGCCTGGTCTAGAGTCTATTAGAGGGTGGGAAACGTTAAGCTTTGTCCAGACTTGTATCATTTTGGCGTATCAGATCACCGTATCTTTAACATACATCGCTAGTTTGGTTGGGCGTGCGTTGAAGTAATATCAACGCACGCCCAACCAAACTAGCGATGTATGTTAAAGATACGGTGATCTGATACGCCAAAATGGACTAGTCTGGACAAAGCTTTAGTCGGTTGTATGGACCACGTGGTTCAGGATCCTTGTGAGAAGCAACTTGCTCTAGATGTACCTTCAGTTTCCGTATCATACTGGTAGTCCAAATCAGCATCATCATTGGCATCAACCTCTTCATCATGGTAGATCTCGTACGCTCCAGTTTCATAGCAGACCGATAGCAGAACAACAGCGACCAAGGCACTCATTGAGGCGACACAACAAACCCCGTGCCGTGAATGGTAGACTTGAAATTTCATTGTACGTGCGGGCCTTGGTTCCCAGCTTTCGTAAAGAAAAATATAAACTAAGTACCTAGTTTATATCTTTCATTATGTTTTTCCAACGTTTGTAAAGAAAAATATAAAGTAGGTAGGTACCTAAATGTTCAATACATTATACACAAAAATTTTGATTATACGTAATAAACGGTTAGCAAAAGTATTTATTGCATTGTTGTATTTTTATTTCACTGATGTCAAAATTTAGATTGAGCAGTTTGGAGCAATTTCAGTAGATGTCAACTTTACTTTTAAAAGAGAGTAATCACTACGCTCAGAGAACTTTTTTAACCAAAAGTTTAAATACATTCTTAGGTATAACGTATAACTTACTAAAGTGATTATTTCCTCTGTGCTTACTAACGCCAAAAAAATGGTGAGCTGGCCTTGCCAGTAGGTGCTGACTCATGTACACCTTAAACACTATATTATCAAGGATGGCCAACCCGCGGCCCGCCGTCTGTTACCTTGTGGCCCGCGGAGCCTCCGAACACTTATCGCGCGCCAAAGATTTAAATCGAAAGATGAGCCCTTGCCAAACTATAGCGGCCGAAAATGTGGCATCGTTGGGAAGAGTGAGCTCACTCTTCCCGTGTCAGTCGCTTGTAGAAAGCAGTGAGCGGTGCACGTTACGTAAACATCTTTGATTTAGCTAATTAGGTTCGTTAAGCTACAAAAATGCCTTCCTGTGCCTTCAGAAAGTGTTCTAATAACTCAAGAAACACAAACAAATCCAAGGGAATTACATTTCATGCGTAAGTACAGAATTATTAATTATTTTCACTGTTTCTAATTAAATAAACAAATTAAAATGGTGCCCGTCACGTGTTTGTATGACAGAGAGCGAATGGTTGCAATTTGCAGTATGAGTGAGCGAGATGACGCTGTGTCTCTTTTTTCGTCATTATAGCATTGGTTACCTGCCAGATAAGATTGAGCTCTTGAATAACTGATCGTTGTCCGTACTAGGGGTCAAGTTTATGTAGACGTAAACAAACCGAGCGGCGAGCGTAGCCGAGCCACGCCGAGACCTACGAAGAGCGAAACTATCGGTACCGTCAGCAATAGTAATCATTAATTTTGTGTACATTAAAATTTATTTTTGTCCAAAGATAAACTTATTAAAAGTAACCTTTTTAAACTAAGATGTATAAAAAGGGTGTTAGGTTAATTAAGTTAAAAAGGAATTTTTCTATCCCGGCTTTACGTGAACAAGTTGTTCTGTAAAAAGTATTTTAGCAGAAAAAATTAATTAAATTTTAAATTAATTTCCTTGTAAGTCTCTTTGCCAGAAAATAAAAATAAATCATTTAAAAAGTATTATGTTGAAATCCTTACTAATATTATAAATGCGACAGTCCGTTTGTTTATTTGTTACGCCTTCACGTCCTAACTACTGAACCGATCATCATGAAATTTTGCATACACGATGTCAGGGGTACAGAGAAGGATATAGGGTGCCTTTCATCCCGAAAAAAAGTATAGTTCCCGAGGGATAGAAAAAAACCGTTCCACACAGACGAAGTCGCGGGCGGCCGCTAGTAATGCATAAATATCACATAGTTGTCTATGTTGTAGTATGTAATGGGAACTTATTGAAAACTTTTTTCAAAATATGGCAATATACCAGTAAGTACCTACTGTCACCCAAAGAGTACCTACATGTAATAAAAACCATCTAAACTACGTTTTTACTTTTTACCAACTTTTTACTGTCAAAAATGATGACACACTCTGATTTATAAATAACTATATTTAATGTTCACGTAAAGCCAAACCTCCCTTATAACAGAACCATTCTCTTTATTAACCCCTTTACTAATAAAGATTGTATAACAGCTGCATAGTTACACAGTGTTTTGTCACTATCTTTTTAATGTCAAATTCAAATAGTTTGACAGAGAGTAACCATTGTGTAACTAAACATCTGCTATTCAATTTTTATTAGTAAGTGTTAAAATTACGCATTGTCATTATCCGATTAATATTGTGGGAGAAATGCTTAGACAAACATTCACACAAACATTTATACGTACATACGTAAATTTTTGTGTCAGTATTTGTTTGGAAGCCTTATTATCAATGTGTATTTAGTGCAGTCCCAATTAAGTACATACGTGTCAAATTGTATAACCTCCTTTTTGTTAATAAGGAATCGTTTTTGAACTTGTTTTTTGATTTTTAATTTTAAAATGCTCGTCCTGATAGAACGCAACCATCGCAATACAAACGCACCACTATATATTAATTACTTATTTATGTCGTAAAGACACCCAGTCCTTATTGTGTATGAGTACAGTACTACGTCAAGATAAAGAATTTGCATCGGCTAAAGTACCTAGTATTTTTGCTTTTCTTAGAAATGACGTTGACATTTGTTACATTGAAATGAAGAATTGTAAATGATTTTTAGGACCAAACTACTTTTTGTTAATTTGTTTTTGTGAAGTTTGTATGCTTCCAACGTTTTCCGATGCCCATTATTAACCTTGAAGTACTGTAAGAACATATCTCGCGCTAACTAGCGTTGTTCGCAACGATACCTTAGTAAAGTAGTACCTAATAATTATTAGTTATTTATTGCTAACTTAGCAAATCTAGAATGCTGACGGTACCTACCAAAAGGAAGCGGCGGCGCGCGCCCATGTGTCGTGCGTGTGAGACGTTACGCACACAGACAATTTATGTGGACACTTTTCAGAGGCACAGGGCTCATCTTCGATTTAAATCTTTGTCGCGCGCACTATACCCAAAGATTTAAATCGAAAGATGAGCCCTGTGCATCTGAAAAGTGTCCACATAATAATTGTCAGTGTGCGTAACGTCTCACACGCACGACACATGGGCGCGCGCCGCCGCTTCATTTTGGTAGGTACCGTCAGCATTCTAGATTTGTTAAGTTAGCAATAAATAACTAATAATTATTAGGTACTATACTATACTAAGGTATCGTTGCGAACAACGCTAGTTAGCGCGAGATATGTTCTTACAGTACTTCAAGGTTAATAATGGGCATCGGAAAACGTTGGAAGCATACAAACTTCACAAAAACAAATTAACAAAAAGTAGTTTGGTCCTAAAAATCATTTACAATTCTTCATTTCAATGTAACAAATGTCAACGTCATTTCTAAGAAAAGCAAAAATACTAGGTACTTTAGCCGATGCCAATTCTTTATCTTGACGTAGTACTGTACTCATACACAATAAGGACTGGGTGTCTTTACGACATAAATAAGTAATTAATATATAGTGGTGCGTTTGTATTGCGATGGTTGCGTTCTATCAGGACGAGCATTTTAAAATAAAAAATCAAAAAACAAGTTCACAAACGATTCTTTATTAACAAAAAACCGGCCAAGTGCGTGTCGGGCCACGCGCCATAGGGTTCCGTAGTTACCTTATACCATACCATATTTAATACCACCTATCATTTTTCGTATGCAAAAATAACTTTGTTTTTCACAGTGTTGGTATGAATGACAAAGTTATATTTGCGGTTTTGGAAAATGTGCTATATCTCAAAAACTAATTACTATATCTCATTCAAACTAATTTTGGTTGAAAGTGTTTATTAAGATCTACAGCATATATTTTTTTTAGATTTTTCACTCTCTTATTTCAAAAGTTAAAGGGGGGGGGGGGGACACACATTTTACCACTTTGGCGATGTATATCTTTGAAACGGTTAATTTTGAGAAAAAGTTGTCTTAGGAACCTCAATGTCATTTTTAAAGACCTATCTATAGACACCCAACACGTGTTGGTTTGAAGAAAAAAAATTTTTTTCAGTTTCAGTTCCATGTATGGGGAGCCCCCCCTTGATCTTTTATTTTTCTTATTTTTGTATTAAATTCGGTAAGCGGTTAACAGAATACATCTACCTACCAAGTTTCAACTGTGTAGTCTTAATACTTTCGAAATAAAGTAGCTGTGACATACGGACAGACAGACAGACAGACAGACAGACATGACGAATCTATAAGGGTTCCGTTTTTTGCCATTTAGGCTACGGAACCCTAAAAAGGAGGTTATACAATTTGACACGTTTGTATTTAATTGAGACTGCACTAAATACACATTTATAATAAGGCTTCCTAACAAATACTGACACAAAAATTTACGTATGTACGTATGAATGTTTGTGTGAATGTTTGTCTAAGCATTTCTCCCACAATATTAATCGGATAATGACAATGCGTAATTTTAACACTTACCCCCTTACTAATAAAAATTGAATACCAGATGTTTAGTTACACATGGTTACTCTCTGTCAAACTATTTGAATTTGACATTAAAAAGATAGTGACAAAACACTGTGTAACTATGCAGCTGTTATACAATCTTTATTAGTAAAGGGGTTAATAAAGAGAATGGTTCTGTTATAAGGGAGGTTTGGCTTTACGTGAACATTAAATATAGTTATTTATAAATCAGAGTGTGTCATCATTTTTGACAGTAAAAAGTTGGTAAAAAGTAAAAACGTAGTTTAGATGGTTTTTATTACATGTAGGTACCCTTTGGTTGACAGTGGGTACTTACTGGTATTTTGCCATATTTTGAAAAAAGTTTTTAATAAGTTCCCATTACATACTACAACATAGACAACTATGTGATATTTATGCATTACTAGCGGCCGCCCGCGACTTCGTCTGTGTGGAACGGTTTTTTTCTATCCCTCGGGAACTATACTTTTTTTCGGGATGAAAGGCACCCTATATCCTTCTCTGTACCCCTGACAGCGTGTATGCAAAATTTCATGATGATCGGTTCAGTAGTTAGGACGTGAAGGCGTAACAAACAAACAAACGGACTTTCGCATTTATAATATTAGTAAGGATTTCAACATAATACTTTTTAAATGATTTATTTTTATTTTCTGGCAAAGAGACTTACAAGGAAATTAATTTAAAATTTAATTAAATTTTTCTGCTAAAATACTTCTTACAGAACAACTTGTTCACGTAAAGCCGGGATAGAAAATACCCTAAAATATAATTAACCTAACACCCTTTTTATACATCTTAGTTTAAAAAGGTTACTTTTAATAAGTTTATCTTTGGACAAAAATAAATTTTAATGTACACAAAATTAATGATTACTATTGCTGACGGTACCGATAGTTTCGCTCTTCGTAGGTCTCGGCGTGGCTCGGCTACGCTCGCCGCTCGGTTTGTTACGTCTACATAAACTTGACCCCTAGTACGGACAACGATCAGTTATTCAAGAGCTCAATCTTATCTGGCAGGTAACCAATGCTATAATGACGAAAAAAGAGACACAGCGTCATCTCGCTCACTCATACTGCAAATTGCAACCATTCGCTCTCTATCATACAAACACGTGACGAGCACCATTTTAATTTGTTTATTTAATTAGAAACAGTGAAAATAATTAATAATTCTGTACTTACGCATGAAATCTAATTCCCTTGGATTTGTTTGTGTTTCTTGAGTTATTAGAACACTTTCTGAAGGCACAGGAAGGCATTTTTGTAGCTTAACGAACCTAATTAGCTAAATCAAAGATGTTTACGTAACGTGCACCGCTCACTGCTTTCTACAAGCGACTGACACGGGAAGAGTGAGCTCACTCTTCCCAACGATGCCACATTTTCGGCCGCTATAGTTTGGCAAGGGCTCATCTTTCGATTTAAATCTTTGACTATACCTACATAAAATTTGGTAGTGCGGCCCGGGGTGAAATTCTACTTCCGAATTTTGGCCCAAGTGTCGAAAAGGTTGGCCACCCTTGCACTATATCATATTGAATGATGGGCCTTGAGATACCTCTTGCATTTATTTTGTCACTAGCACTAGCTCTCTACGCTCGCCATCTTTTGGTGGTGTAACGGAGTCTTTGAATCACACAAACCTTTTTAGCTTTTTCTCTTCGGTAGGTAAAAATCTGCTAAACTAAACGTCATCGAAATGTAATGCCAAACGTATAATTGTGCCTGATAACGAATCCAAAGCTTTTCCAGCCAGTAAAGTGAATTTGCCCATTTCGCCCTCCGACTTATTATGTCCCTAACTGTAAAGAATTGGGATGCCTCTCAGTTTCCAATCTCCCAATTTGTGAACAGCTGGTAAATTCAATAGCTAGATCTTAATCGATTTAATTCAGTAGTAATAAAATCAGAAAGCGCAGCTATAAAATAATTTGAATGCATTTTTGTAAAGTTCCGAGCGGGTAATTTCATAAAAATATGAGCAACTTTTTTGCTTTAATCCCCTCGTGACCACGGCCTCTGCAAAAGGTTCGACACCTTCAACATCGTGAAACCCAAAAAACGAACAAATCAAAACTAAAATAATTCTAAAATATTAACCAAATACGCGCTGTAATCCGTAATTTTTTTTCTTTATTTCTAACTGTGAATAAGTTGATGCTCTTATTACAACTTCTTAAGAACAAAAGTGCCCAGCTTGGATGGCTTCACAAGTTATCTTATTAAACGCATGAGAGCCCACATCCTTGTTCCACTTGTTTCTAAATCAACAGATCGGCGTTTTTAAATCAATCAGACTTCGCATCGCATCAGTTGGTGGATTCTGCCATTAGTCCATGACTGCTTATATGCGGCCCGGCATGTCATTAAAATTGTAATGACAAATCAATATAGATTCAATACGTTTTCTACCGACTATTTCATTCGTCCCTCCATTGAACCGCCATCAATGAGAATATTCTCTCCACTATCCAAATTTCGAAAAAACAGGACGAGTAGCAATACGGCACATGATAGTCCCGTATATACGGGATGTGTGGCAACATGAAATATACTTATAGATATTATTAAAACGGCTATATCTACTTCGATAAACAACCTTATAAAAATAATTTCGATGAGACAAAATCACATAGCAAGTGTCACGAAATGTCGTTTTCCACACTTCGCAATGCCTTAAGTATTCAGGGTTCGACCACATGCGAGCCTTACCACGAAGCCAATTTACTGTGAATAATTTACATTAGCCCCAAATTCGAAGTTCACTCAAAGTCGAAATGGTCATTTAGAATTTAGTAGCATTATAGGTAGACGTATCCGTTGGGGTTGGTGCGAGCGAGTTCGTGAGTATGAGGATGAATAATAAATGAAGCGAGAGAGATGTCAACGCTTGTAGGTTAGATGAGGACGGAAGATTGGCTGACTTTCCCTTGGAAAGTTCATAATTTTGTGCAAGTTGAAGAGCGTTTATGTGCTGACTGAAGTACCTGAAAGGGTATTTATCATCACGAGGATTGGTTAAAGCGGGGAATTCACTTACAGACATGTCCGCAGGCACGCCCGCGGGCATGTCCGAGCGGGCAACTTTATAATTGCCAGACCGTCTGCGACGACGCCACACACAACAGGCTTAGGAAAAACCTCTTGTAAAGTTGCCCGCTCGGACATGCCCGCGGGCGTGCCTGCGGACATGTCTGTAAGTGAATTCCTCGCTTAAGAGTTGGATAATGCTGCTTATTTAGTTTTGTTAGATGTTTACAGTTATAACAATGCTTGTGTTCTTGTGTACACGAGGGTGGTTTGATAACTAAGTTCATGGCTTTGGAAAGAAAAACAGTTTTGTTCTGCATATTTTGTTTTATTTCTCTACATAATCTTTTTTAGCTCTGCGTAATCAGCCCAACGAAATTCCTACCTACCTACCTTTCATCGCCTGAAAAATGTGGTAACTGAAACGGAGGCCCATTTCAGACACCACCTTTTGGCTTGATGAAAATCTTTGTCCACCAAGACATTTATTCATGTTTGGTAGGAGAAAATGATTTCAGCGGGTTAAATCTAAAGAATAGGAAGGGTAAGGCAATAATTCGATGAGTTTTGATGTCATGCATATAAAAAACATAAATGATCAAATTCTAGTCCATTTATTCAAAATAAGTCTCATGAAAACAATCAGACACAATTTATGTTCAACAAAACTATCGTTATTTAACAGTAAGTTAGAAGTTCGTCCAAAGTGCAGGGCTGGTCACAGCATTCTGAAACCACGCCTCTCTTGTGACGATAGCCTTGTAGCATCTGCATTTTCCAGCTACTATCCTTTACTTGACTGAGATCCTTGGTTGAGTCCAAATTGTCTTCATTAGCATGCTTCATTTTCAGTGATTCTTTTTCCTTCTTCAGGCGTTTACCTTGCAAGTCTCTCCACTGCATTTTGTTTTCATCTCCGAAAATCTTGTTTGATTCGAAGTCATATGTAACCTCATTGGACCCCAAAACATCTATGGAGTTCCTCGATCTTTTGGAAATTTCATCATATGAGCAAAACAATGCTAGAGTATTGGCTAGACGTCTCCCACAGAAGTATTGAGCTGGTGACTTCCCGAGGCTTAAAGACACAAAGGTGGTTATTGTAACAAGAATAAATATTTGGGTCTTCATGGTAATTTATTATAAAAAAACTTTGTATGAGATTTGAATGTACCTACTACAGCTAATGCTGTCTGAGATCTTAATGTGGTTAAATAATTTATGTCTCCCAGTTTTATACCAAACGTTGTTTATCAGTATTCAAATATTCAGAGCGTGGGATAGTATTGTTTATTTATTAGCTACAATCTCTTCTCGTTAAAGAATTTACCTGGAAAAAACTGGGAACGAAAGCTCAGTTCAGCCTTTATTGTTCTCTTTGTTGTTCTCTTCAGCTCAGCTTTTAAGCTCCATAATGTAACCGTATGGTCTTTGATTTGATTTAAGCCGACTTCGAGTGTCTGTATTAGTTATTTAATCTCCGGCTTAAAAAATATGACACGAGCTGTGTAAATAAATTTATTATTTTCATGTTTGTTTAGTAAAATATTTTGTATTTTGGGTCTCTGTTAAAATTGTCACGTTTTTGTTTAGAGTCTTGAGGGTAATTTTACGCCCTCCAAACAGCGAGCATACCTACGGGCGATCAATGCTTATTGCTTCTCAGATACAAAGAAAATAAGTGGACCGCTGTTCTCTTGAAGGTCGCAGGGAGCGTAGAAACAACAGCTTAGGACCGATCGTTGTGGAGTTTCTTGGGGGATGCCTTTATACAGTGAGCGTCTGTTGTATGGCCGATGAAGGTCTTATCAGGATGCTTATTTGGCGCAGGTGGGTATCACAACCTCTTAATACTTGCCATGTTTATTAATTGCTATACCAAGTTCTCTCTGTGTAGCAAAAAAAAGAGACGCATTGATAGCCATTCAGAAAACTGGCAAGTTTTAAGAGGTTGTAATACGGGGGCTGTTGTAATGAGGAACTCAATGGCGCAGTGGTTTAGCGCCTGGCCCAGCGATTGCGGAGGTTAAGCAACTTTCGCAAGGGTCGGTCATGGGATGGGTGACCAAAATTTTATTATTGAATTAATTTTGTGAGATTTTAGGCATTAACTATTTAAAAATGAATTTTTAGATTGATAGCGTTGTGAATGCCTAAAATCTAAAAATTCAATAAAAAATGTATCTATCTCTAAAGAAGTTGCATTCGGATGTGAAAGATAATTTTTAACATTGATGAAATAACGCTGGCTTACAGCGAAAACGTAAAAAGTAGGTAGAAAATTTCGTCACTTCCACTAGCGAATCGGTAACATAATTATTGGTCAGTGTATTGGGCCGGAATCCCAAGGGTGAGGGTTCGAATCCCGTCTGAGGTCGATTTTTTCTAGTATTTTTAGGGTTCCGTACCAAAATGGTAAAAAAGGAACCCTTATGGTGTGACTCAGTCTGTCTGTCTGTCTGTTTTTTCATATATTAATTATCTTAAGGGGCAGTAATAAGAAAACATGGTTTGCGCGGGCCATATCTTTATATAGAAAACGTAAACTTGTAGCCACCAAAAAAATCATACGACAAGCTAAAGAGTTTACCTAGTTGCCACAAACATTAAATTGCGTATAAACCTCACAGATGATTGTAAAAAAAATCAGAATATCATCAAAAGCGCTTGTCGCGGGCTATATTTTTGGCGTAAATAATAGCGTAAACGTATTGAATTCTACATCAAAATACACTTTAACGTACTGTGCAGTTGCTCCAATAACTTTTTTTCAAGAAAGATAATTGTGCTAAAGATAATGATGAAAAAACAACGAAAAACATCAAAAAACGTGCAGAAGTGAGGTTATTTTCCATACTCTTTACACTTAAAGAAAAAGACAGAGACAAATAATTTCGCATAACGGAGCCTTAAGAACAAAGTTGTGTTGGTTTGAATTAGTTGTAATAAATTTTTTAGTTAAACATTTAGGTACTTGTAGTTTAAAGTTTTCCCCAACTAAGTGGACAGGCGGAGAGCAGGCGGTTGCAGGATGTCGCTGGATGCATACAGCGCAAGACCAATCGTCGTCAGGGTATCCTGGGAGGTAGCGTTGCCATCCGTCCGATCAGTGTAAAGCTAGTGTTTCCCAAGATGACGGTGCCGTCATATTACGGCCGTAATTTAGCGGCGTAGAACGTTATGCGGGCTCCACATTCGCGCCGTGAACGCCCGTGAAAGGCGTGAAGCGCGAATGTGGATGGTTTTCGCGCCCGTTCACGGGCTTCGCGCCTGTTCACGCCTTGTTCCCCGTTCCGTGTCGGTATTTGCGCCCGCTTCAAAGGGTTCGCGGTCCGCGAACCTCCCGTGAACGCAAACGCATCCACACTCGCGCGTGAAAACAGTGCCGTGCCTTGAGGTTTTTTATTTATTTGCGGAGTACGGTGCGTCAAAATGACCGTCACTTAAACGAACGAGCAGGAACTGGTGTTGATTGAGTGTTATCATGCCAAACCCATTTTATGGGATGCTAAATTCAAAGATAGCAGTGCATAATTCGACGTCCATTCTCGACGAGCGCGCGAACTAAACTGTGAACGATAGCGAGTGTGGAGGGTCATGCTTTTCACGCCGGTTTCACGGCAAATATACGGCGTGAATTCACGCCGTGAATCACGCAGGAGTCTGGAGCCCACATTAGAACGTGCCACCGTTCTACGCCGTTCTGTTTACCACTAGCGCGCCGTATTGTTTATATAGACAACGTTCTACGCCGCTAAATTACGGCCGTAATATGACGGCACCGTCATCCTAGGAAACCCTAGCTTTAGGGTATTTTTACCTCTTGTTCGGTTAAATTTGACTTTGTCGGCTTTTGTTAGGCTTTTGTTACAAAAAAAAACGTTAAAAATGCCATTACAACATTTTATCGAGAAATTTACCGGTAAAAATAACGTTAAAATTATTGTACCGGTAAAATAACCGTTAAATATAGCGTTAAACTTTACCGGTACACAATAGTACCGGTAAAATTATCGGTAAAAAACTGGCCAAGTGCGTGTCGGGCCACGCGCAGTAGGGTTCCGTAGTTACATTATACCATACCATATTTTAATACCGCTATCATTTTTCACCTGAAAAAATAACTTTGTTTTTCACAGTGTTTGTATAAACAACAAAGTTATATTTGCGGTTTTGGAAAATGTACTATATTTCGAAAACTTATTACTGTATCTCGTTCAAACCAATTTTCGTTGAAAGTGTTTGTTAAGATCTATAGCATATATTTTTTTTAGATTTTTCACTCTCTTACTTTAAAAGTTAAAGGGTGGGGACACACATTTTACCACTTTGGCAGTATATATCTTTCAAACGGTTGACTTTGAGAAAAAATTGTCTTAGAAACCTCAATGTCATTTTTAAAGACCTATCTATAGACACACCACAAGCATTGGTTTGATGAAGAAAAAATATTTTCTGTTTCAGTTCCATGTATGAGGAGCCCCCCCTTAATCTTTTATTTTTTTATTTTTGTGAAAAAATCGTAAAGCGGTTCACAGAATACATCTACCTACCAAGTTTCAACTATGTAGTCCTAATACTTTCGGAATAAAGTGACTGTGACATACGGACGGACAGACAGACAGACAGACATGACGAATCTATAAGGGTTCCGATTTTTGCCATTTTGGCTACGGAACCCTAAAAAGTAACGTTAGTAATTGGAATAACGTTAAAATTAACGTTATTTACTGAAATAACGTTAATTCCAATGTAACGTTATCTAAAGTAACTTTATTTATTGACATAACGTTAATGTTAAAAGTAACGGTAAAATAAATAAAATTAAAAAATATTAAAAACACGACTGCCCTGCCAAAAACAAACTAAAAAGTTAAATAACAAGTGTAATTTGCAGTCGGGGGACTGTTTTATGGAACAGTTTTTAATCATAGAGGTCCCCCGACTGCAAATTACACTTGTTATTTAACTTTTTAGTTTGTTTTTGGGAGGGCAGTCGTGTTTTTAATATTTTTTAATTTTATTTAATTTTATTTCACACATTTTAGTGACAAATTATATAGTTTTGGAATGTGCTTACCAGGGCCTTTCATTTGATGCCCATATTGTAATAATTGAAGAAAGAAATATTTTTTTCACATTTGAAAGTGGCGTAGTATAATACTAAATAATATACTAGAAAAAATACGACTCGCACCAGATCAATACTCAGACGGGAATCGAACCCGCGACCTTTGGATATCCGGTCCAATGCTCTGACCGCTGAGCTACCGAGTCACTAGTGACATCGTCGAATTTTTCCTAGTATATCCTAAACTCTTACGCTGTAAGCCAGCGTTATTTCACCAATGTGAGGAATTACCTCGACATTCAATTGAAATATCTTTCCAGATATTTTAACCATTGATTAAGATGAAATAGCTATATAATTCTATAGCTATTTCATCTTAATATATATAGCTATATATAATGCTGATATTATATAGCTATATATAATATCAGCGGTCAGAGCATTGGACCGGATATCCAAAGGTCGCGGGTTCGATTCCCGTCTGAGTATTGATCTGGTGCGAGTCGTATTTTTTCTAGTATATTATTTAGTATTGTTTAAAAATAGCATTGTAAATGCAAAAATCTCAATTTAAAAAAAATGGCGTAGTATATTCGTCATATTGAATTTTTTCAAAAAAAATATAGCCAGTGTCACTCGGGATACTGCAAGGATTCTAATGATACCCTATACATCCAAATCAATTAAGGCATTTAGAAGTTATGGTGGAATAAAGAAACTCACATACTCACAAACATAGGTACATGAACCCTGAACACCTATACACTCCTTTTTGGGCGGTCGTGTAAATAAGTAAGAAATAACGTTACATTTCAAAATAACGTTATATCAATCCCAGGCGGACCAGGGGCCCTACCGCCCAAGTGTCGTCGACTTCGCCGTCGGCTTCATTTGACAGAAGGATGAGATACATTGCTACTTCTTTTTAGTAATAAAATAATATAATAAAAACATACCAAAGAAAAGTAGCAATGTATTACAACCATATGTCAAATGAAGCCGACGGCGAAGTCGACGCTACTTGGGCGGTAGCCCCACAGCTCGTAGGCAGGCGTTCCGTCATGAAAATCCCTTTAGCGTCCGGCCATGGGTCTCAAAAGTCCGCCTCTTTAACGGGTTAGTCCGGCATTTTCATTTTTACAGATGGTAATGCTACTAGAAGGCCTAAACCCCAGTGGGTGTCGTGTGGTTTAATAGATGAATAAGTTCTTAGGTTGGGTAAATTAATTTATTCTCATTTTGAGTGACATAGGTTACTTACGTCATAACGCCCTACAACCTGCTTTATATGAGCCTAACATCCAGGTCACTAAACAATGAATATTCATTTAATCAAATAAATAGATATGTAGGTTCCTACTTTCCATATTTTCAGACACGCTAACTTGAATAAGCTTAAGTACCGTAAAACCTCCTAACTATAGGGGCAACTATTATATAGTCCAATGAAAAAATGAAAAGTCCGGAGAAAAGGCCCGATTTCCCTTTAAAAATCCTGAGATTTGTAGAAGTATGAGAATGGGGAGTGTAGAAATAAGTTTATTAATGAAAAATCTTTAAAAATGCACTGTATTTTATTGAAAATTCTAAAAATCCTGAGATTTCCTGAGATTTGCAAAATCCGGCCGCAATCCTGAGAAGAGTCCAAAAATCCTGAGATCTCAGGACAAATCCTGAGATATGGTAACCCTACGCGCGACGGTCAGACAGACATTGTATTTTCTTAACCAAGCGCCATCTAGTGATCTGGCGCAGAACTACGTGGTTCTCTAGATTAGAATATATTATTTATCTCGATGGTAAAAATGCATAAATACTATCTATGATAATATAGAATATGAATTTAAACTTCTTAGTCGAAAACATTCACTTTAAAAGTAAAATTGACATCTACTGAGATTACTCCAAAATGCTTGTAAATGTTGACATTAGAAATGAAATACAATTACAACTTATAATGTAATAAAATACTTTTGCTAACTGTTTATTTCCTACGTATAATGTAAGTATTGAAATTTCTACGTACCTACATACTATACCGGGTGTAACAAGATTCTCCACGAAGCCGAGGTCTAAGTATTCTGCCCATCAATCAGGACCATTTCTGTTCCAAGTTATTGCTGGGAAACGATTTAAATTTTTGGTGTTTAAGGCTGGTTTACATTATCTTAGTCTTTAGTAGAGTGCTTTAGGAGAGTGCTTTAGTGGTAACATGTAAACGGTCGTCTTATGACTAAAGAGAGTAACGTTCTAGTAGCCTTTCTACTCGCTTTCCAGTAGCACCCCCTGCGCGCCCGCTCACCTCCCGCGCGATATTTTGCTCGCACTCGCACTGGAAGCATGTAAATCGACATTTTAATAGCGTCTTTAGTAGAGTGCATTTGCCGGTGAACGCGTGACGTGTAATTGAATTAAATAATAGGTATTAAGTATGGCGAAAATGACACTCTACTGGAAGCGTGTAAACGGTCACTGGAAAGGCACCAAAACTACTAAAGCACTCGCATTCGAATCTACTCGCACGCTACTAAGCACTCTACTAAATACTAAGATAATGTAAACCAGCCTTTTAAAAGCATTGCATACATTTAACGCAATGTAACGCGTACAACAGACTGCGCCTGCGAGTGTAAAGTCCATTCGTTTAGATAGTGTCGGTACACCCGCAAGCACTTGTGTTCAGAGACGGTAAGTTTTTAGTAACGTTATACAAATAAGTTACTGATAACGGTAAAAAATAGCGATGATTCAAGCAATAGTAGTAATAATAGCTTATTAAGTGTTTTATACTAAAATCCAAGTTTTAGAAATGTATTGACATTTCGCAGAGTCGTACGTATACGGAAAGTCCGTATAATACAGTAGCCCGTAGAACATTTAAATCACCAAAAAGGGTACCGTTTGCCGTTGTGGTATAGTTATTAATTACGAAATTACAGATACTTTAACCCAAATTTTACAGATCGCAACCCGCCGTAACCTATATTTGTATATCCCCAAAATTGTTATTTTTTTATTTTTTGAGGTTTACCACATAGTTTAGCTATCGTCGTGTTCTACAGCTTGGTTTGATTGCCAGTAAGCGCTATCGCACACGGGCAACTTTTGTCTCCGCAACTTTTTCGTCTCTCACGTGATTTGTATGAAAAGTTGCAGACGACCGTGTCGCTTCGTGTGCGCGCTTCCATATAAACCCGTGGACTTGATGTGAGAGACAAAACAGTTGCTGGGAAACTAAGTTGCCTGTGTGCGATAGCGCTTAGACTATAAAAAGTAGCCATACACAGATTTAAGACCTGATGAAAATGGTTGGACTTTATCTGTTCTTAAATCTGTGTATTATCACTTTCCAAAGTCTTACTATTATTAGTGGCAATCAAACAACGCTGTAGAACACGACAATAACTAAACCATGTGGTTAACCTTGAAAAATAAAAAAATATCATTTTTGGAGATATACAAATATAGGTTACGGCGGCTTGCGATCTGTAAAACATGGGTTAAAGTATCTATAATTTCGTAATAAATAACTATATCACAACGGCAAACGGTAACCTTTTTGGTGATTTAAATGTTCTACGGGCTACTGTACTAGTATTATTAGCTTGTAAATTTTCCAGAATCGTGTCTAGTGACGGAAGTTTTTTATTAGCATAAAATCTGTATACTGTTCGGACGTACTACATTACATTCAAAGTCGTCCGTTTTCGATAGTGGGATTCTTCCGTTTTTATGTTTTTTGGTGTTAATGGGCCTATTTTTAATATTATTCCGACGCTAGTTCTTGGTATCCCCACTATTTTTGAAGTATCTCTGATAGGTGCAGACAAACTGATTTCAACGCAATGCCGATGGACATTGATCATAAGTTGTTTACATGTTTTACAAAACAGCCGTATTTTTTTGTTGGTTCACTTAAAGTTTCATCTTGAGGCACTTAACTGTACTTCCAAGGATGAAAAAATATTTTCAGTATACGTAGCAGAGTCAACAAACACAAGCTTTCACTACGCTTCGATGCAAACTGCCAAAATACAATTTGACTTGCGGGTGTACGCCGCACGCGGTATCCTTTGTTTATGCGGCGGCATCCTTTGACAAGAAGCGGCACGTGCAAAGGCGGCGCGATAAAAGGGCGACACTATCTAAGTGAATGCGCTTTTTTTTTTTATGCTACACAGCTGCATGCGGCTGAGTTGAAAAGCAGTGTTTATGTGCGTGCTAATGAGATACATTGAATGATGACGTTTTGAAGCTTATTACGAAATACTTAACATTTTGATAATACTTCTTTGGACAAAAATTACGAAATAACGAATAAACAAGTATTCATAAAAAATTTGAAAAATAAAAATATTTGACCTTCAATAAGTTCGTAGCTATTGGTTTCCGAGGTTAAAGTCTGAAAGACAAATGATCCTGATGATGGGTGGAATACGTCGACTTCGGCTTCGCTGAGGGTCTTGTTACACCCGTTATATTATCTTTCTTCACAAACGATGAAAAACCATAAAGAAAGATATAAACTAGTAGACTGGTAGAAAATAAAAAAATAGGCTTCTCTTACCGTTACAACGGCATTTTGTGAGCCATTTGGGCAACATGACTTTTCCGATGTAAAAAAAACCTGCTAAATTCGGTTCTGAATGTTGCCAAGCCAAAAATTTTTTTTTCAAGCGTGTTTTGCTCTTATAACGACTAGATTCAAAATATCTCAATATTCCTCTACAGAATTAAAACTATAAAGATTTGCCTCAGAAAAAAAAACATTGTTAAATAGCCCAGTTATTTCACTGTATAGAATATTAAACTTGTTGAACATTTTTGTCTCGTAACTGTATTAAAAAATTATTTGCGTCGCGCGGCGGAATTTTCTCAGCCATATTTTTTTTTTCAAAAATCCTCTACAGAATTAATACTACTAAAATTTACTTCAGAAAAAAAAAACTGGTAAATATCCAAGTTTTTTTACTATATAAAATAATAAACTTGTAAAACATTTTTGTTTAGAAACTGTGTTAAAAAAATATTTTGATTGGCGTGGTGGAATTTATTCTAATTTGTTTGTTTCGAAAATCCTCTACAGAATTAAAACTATGAAGATTTGCCCAAGAAAAAAAATACTAGTAAATAGCCCAGTTATATCACTATATAGAATAACAAACTTGTAAAACATTTTTGTCAAGTAACTGTGTTAAAAAAAATTTGTCACGTGGCGGAATTTTCTCTCCTCCAGCCACATCTCATACTTCCGGTACCCGGACGGACTTCCGGTTATCAAATCAAATTGAGTTCAGCGACTCCCAAAACCTATGCCAGTACACCTCATACGACCAGAATCGAGTTCTAATAAGATAAGGCTCCATTTTGGCCGCCAATGCCGCCCTTGAATTTTGGGCAAAGGAGCCAAAATTGGGCTTGGCAACATTCAGAACCGAATTGAACCAAATGAAGCGCTCATGGCGGAACTTGACAGACTGATCGTACTCGATCACGTTTGTTAAGTAACGCTCGGTCCGGTCAGGTGTCGGATGGGTGATCGTCAAAGTGGCATTACAACTGAGCGCTTCCGTGCTTCGGAGGGCACGTTAAACCGTCGGTCCCGGCTGTTGTCATCTGATAACAGTCGTTAAGCCAAGTTAGATGCCTTACAGGCGGCTTGATAAACTCTAACACCAGCCTGCCTTGCATGACCGATTTATATCGCGTGATATAGCATTTTATCGACACTCAACTGTCAAATTCCTTTGTCTTTTTGACAGTTAAACGTGATAAAAAGCTATTTCACGCGATATAAATCGGTCATGCTAAGCAGGCTGAGGTGGCCACTAATCCTCATTCGATAAGAAGAAGAAGAACCGAATTCAGCAGGCTTTATTACTTCGGAAAAGTCATGTTGCCAAAATGGCTCAAAAAATGCCATTGAACTTGAAAATTTTAATATGAACTACTAAAGTATAGGTACTTATTTTATATTTTTCTTTACAAACGTTGGAAAACCAACCAGGCACCGCACATGCAATGAAATTTCAAGTCTACCATTCCTGGCACGGGGTTTGTTGTGTCGCCTCGATGAGTGCCCTGGTCGCTGTTGTTCTGCTGTCGGCCTGCTATGAAGCTGGAGCGTACGTGGACTACCATGATGTAGAGGTTGATGCCAATGATGATGTTGACTATGACTACCAGTATGATACGGAAACTGAAGGACAAGGTACATCTAGAGCAAGTTGCTCCTCACAATCTTAAGAGGATTGTGAACCAGGTGGTCCATGCAAAAGGCTAAAGGGTTGCCAGACGTCCGGCTTTAGCCGGACAAAGGTAGGCTTTTTGATTGAGTGTCCGGCCAAATTAAACGGTGTCCGGCCTGTCCGGCTTTTGTTAGGCTTTTTACATTTACTTACGCACTAACTAGACTAGACTCAAAAGATTTCAAAAAAAATATTAATTCATTAGTACCTATACTTAGAAGTTTTGTTTTGTTCAATTTTGTTTTCTTAATTTTAATTTTGAGTTTTCCCTTGAGAAATAATAACATTTTCAACACACTTGCTCGTAAAGTGAGCCCTAATACATCGCTTTTAGGGCCATAAACCGAGCTATAACAAACGCGTGCAATAATATATAAAACACTAGGTTGTTATAGAATTATCCCTACAAAGTTAAATTAGTACCTTACTGCAAGTTCTATGCGAGTAAACAGAGCATTCCCAATTTAACTGGGTTATACAGTTATTTTTTTTTTAGTAACAACAAAGGGGTTTTATGCCGCTGAAAGTTCATATTCATTTTTGAATAAATGTGTAAGTCTTTTATTAAATCAAACAAATATTTATTATTATAAAATTATTCATAATATTTTGTTATAAAATATTAAAATATTTGCATTTTATCACTTAAAATTATAGTTTTGAAGTAGGCTGTATGCTCACTCACTCCTTTGTTCGCATTGGGCGTGTGAAAAAAAAAACAAAAAAAAACTTACGCGCCTTTTCCCATAATTGTCATATTTTGTTTTTGTCGTATTTGTTGCTGTGTGGTAAATTACTTTGTATTTTCCTCGCAAATGTGTTGAAAAACGTCGTATGAAACTCGTGAGCTTTTACTCATTGCACACTCGGCTGAGTTACGCCCTCGCCTGCGGCTCGGGCTGCAACCCACAGCCTTGTGTGCAATGACCAACCTAAGCTAACTTGTCTCATAATGTACTATAATGAATGATTAGTAGTAAAAGACTGATTCGTTATTCAATTTTATTGTATTTCATTAGAATTTAAGAATTTTTATGGTAAATGATCAAAAAAGCCTAGTTTTACGTAAAAACAAATTGTCGTATTTATTACTAAAATCCTTAATAATTTAGAGTGTCCGGCTTTTTTACCCAAATGTCCGGCCAAACTGGCTGGTCTGTCCGGCTATTAGGTTAGACGACCTGGCAACCCTACCCTTACTGTAACCCTTCACCTAGTCTTCTAAAAAATTTACTCTAGTCTAGAGTCTAGTTCGTAGACTAGAGTATTTTTTTGTATGTTGTCATGATGCTTAGAAGTAGGTCTGTACTATGGGCAACAGCGTCGCTTAACCAGTTTGCAACAAAATTCGTATGCGCGCGTATCGCCCCTGCACGAACTAAACGTATGTGACAGCGGGCGCGGCGTGCAAGCGATTTTAACCTTAGCAGTGGTTAAGCGACGCTGTTGCCCATGGTACCTACTGTACCTGTTCAGATTCACGTTTATTCAGATATACGTTTGTTTTTTTTTTATATTATTATTTATCAAAGATTTTGTGAGAAGCTCGGTGGCGCAGTGGTTTAGCGCCTCCGCAATCGCTGGGATTGCGGAGGTTAAGCAACTTTCACAAGGGTCGGTCATGGGATGGGTGACCAAAAATTTCGTATCTCGAGCTCCTCCGTGCTTCGGAAGGCACGTTAAACCGTCGGTCCCGACTGTTCTCAAGTTAGAGGCCTTACAGGCGGCTCGATAAACTC
Organism: Agriphila geniculea; assembly: GCA_943789525.1. Lineage (NCBI taxonomy): Eukaryota > Metazoa > Arthropoda > Insecta > Lepidoptera > Crambidae > Agriphila > Agriphila geniculea. Next base: position 1,692,920 of record OX038894.1, on the reverse strand, counting down.
TAACACCAGCCAGAGGTGGCCACTAATCCTCATTCGATAAGAAAGAAAAAGGATGGAATGATAACATTTCAGAGCATAACTGAGAAAAAATACTTACTGTCACTTGACTGTTATTTGCAGATATCGTCGCGACCACGATTTTAACTACTATGGGAGAGAGTGAAGAAACCGATGATATTCATAACAGAATTCGAAGGTTTCGTGACCGAAGCTCTGGTGTGAGAACTCTCAGCCCAGATGAAATAGAAGATGTTAAAGGTTATGTATTAAAAAATAACGAGTGCAAAAAGACCCTTAACGAAGCCGAGATGTATTTTGCCCATCATCAGGCCCATTTTTCGTCTTTTAGACCTTTACCTGGGAAATCAATAGCTAAAAAAGTTATTGAAGGTCAAAGGCAAAATTTTTTTTTTTAAGTTTTTTTTAAAAGTTATTGAAGATTAGTATAGGAAGATAAAAACTACACTTACACCAGAGACCGAACGGACTTTTTAGTGTTACATTAACCATACTTTTGATGTAATTTTAACTTGTTATTTTTTTAAGTTCAACCCTGACCTAAACGACTCTTCTAATCCGTTGGGTTTCTTTAGCGATCTGGGCCTCCTCCATTTACTCTTTGAATGACCATTATCAAATCACACCCCGTTTAATCCTGGACGGAGAACCAAAGCATCAAAATTACCTCGTTTGTATGAAAATAGGCCTCTGTAGTAGGTACTTACTTTTGCAGGCCAGTGTAGTTACCAACGACAACAGGTACGTTACAAGGTTAGAGTAAAATGATTAAGCCATTACGTTAACCAGAAATAGAAAAAACCGGCCAAGTGCGAGTCGGACTCGCGCACGAAGGGTTCCGTACCAAAAAACGGCAAAAAAAAATACGTTTTTGTATGGGAGCCCCCCTCAAATATTAATTTTATTCTGTTTTTAGTATTTGTTGTTATAGCGGCAACAAAAATACATCATCTGTGAAAATTTCAACTGTCTACCTGTTGTCGTTATTAATATCGAGCAAAAAACGTCAAAAAAAATCACGTTGTTGTATGGGAGCCCCCCTTAAATATTAATTTTATTCTGTTTTTAGTATTTGTTGTTATAGCGGCAACAGAAATACATCATCTGTGAAAATTTCAACTTTCTAGCTATCAAATTACAAATTACAAATTGATTTATTTGCCATAAATAGGGTGATACATGAATGTGGTGTTATTATAAAATTAGAGATCAGATTCTTGAAGCCTATTTAGCCGTATTCAACAGCATGCAAACTTATGGTAATTTATCACTAAATAATGATACATTTCATAGCATCGATCACACTCAACACAATAAACAACTATGATTTAAATTTAAAAAAGTCTTCTATTGAATAAAATGTATTGTTAATCAGCCATTTCCTTAATGAAACACAAAATTTATTATATTGTAATTGTTTTATGTCATTGGGTATTTTATTGTAAATTTTTATACACATCGAATAACTGTCTCTTTGGAAGCGTTTTGTTTTTGGCACGGTATTAAGAATAAGTTCATTCACATTTCTCAAGTTTACTTGTGTTGCATCTTTTGTCCGCATAAACAAGTGCCCATTTTGCTTAACATATTTTCCTATCTCCAATATATAGAGACATGGGACTGGCATAATATTCATTGATTTAAAATATGGTTTGCAAGATACATCCGGTGCAATGTTGCATATGGCACGGATGCATTTTTTTTGTGCAACAAACACCTTTTTTATATTAGTTCCATTACCCCAGATTAATAAAAAAGGTGACTTCATAATTTCTGAATTAAGATTTTCTGAAAAACAGGTAGTAGGTGAACTTAAATCTTTGGACGTTACTAAGGGTCCTGGTCCAGACAACGTCACACCACTATTTTTAAAATTTAGGGCATACACCATCAGTGTTCCTCTGACGTTACTATTCAATAAATGTCTCTCAGAAGGTGTTGTTCCTGATGTTTGGAAGACTGCTAATATAACGCCTGTTTATAAAGCCGGAACAAAAGAAGACGTAACAAACTATCGTCCCATCTCACTCTTGTCCACCATGTCAAAAGTCTTGGAGAGGCTAGTACATAATGCAATTTATGCTAAACTGCACAAAATTATAATACCGCAGCAACACGGGTTCGTAAAAAAACGCTCTACTGTAACAAATCTCTTAGTGTATACTAACTTCTTATTCACTAGTATGGACCAACGCGTTCAGGTCGATACAGTATACACTGACTTCTGCAAGGCTTTTGACAAGGTGGATCACGAAATGCTTCTTCAAAAGATAGCCTTCAACGGAATACGTGGCAACCTCTTACGGTGGTTTTATTCTTACATCGTAAACAGAACACAGAAGGTGGTGATTAACGGTCACATGTCGCACACCATTAGGGCAACGTCTGGCGTAGCTCAAGGCTCGATCTTGGGTCCTTTGCTCTTCGTCTTATTTATTAATGATATCGACAAATGCTTTTTACATAGTAATTTCTTGCTATACGCCGACGACCTTAAGGTCTTCAAGCAAATTAGGACAATTAATGACAGTCTTCATCTACAGGATGACCTTAACCGTTTAAGTGAATACTGCACACGAAACAAATTGTATCTGAGTATTGCAAAGTGTAAATACATAACTACTACAAAAAAGAAAAATTTAATAAACTTCAATTACGTGAAGATCGTTAAATCTTCAATTAGAAAAAGTTTGCGTTATACGTGACCTCGGTCTACTTCTTGACTCAGAATTGCATCTGGAAAATCATATTAATTATATTATATCCAGAGCATACCAATTGTATGGTTTTATTATGCGCTCATGCCAACATTTCAAACGACCAGACTCCTACTTATATCTTTACAAGACATTAGTTAGATCCCAACTAGAATATGCAACAGTGGTCTGGAATCCATTTTATAATAAATATAAGAATAATATAGAATCAGTGCAGCGAAAGTTTCTTAGGCGAATATCTTATAAATGCTGGAAAGCAAAACTATCCTATGACCAGCTACTACAAAAGTTTTCAGTACCACAACTAGAATCGCGAAGGACACTTTTTGATGTTCGTTATCTACAGACCGTCGTCTATAGATAAAATAGTGGAGAAATACATTTGCGAACAGATACATAATTTTTATAAGAAAAATAATATTATACTTTTAGATTTTTTTATGCATTCACAATGCTATTTTTATATTAAGATTATTACAATTGAAAAATATTAGAAAAAATCGACTCACCCATAGCAGCTCAGACGGGACTCGAACCCGCACCCTTAGGATTCCGGCCCAATGCACTAACCAATTATGCTACCGAGTCGCTAGCAGGATTGACGAAATTTTCTAATATCTTTCACGTCTCCGCTGTAGGCCAGCGCCATCTCATCAATGTGAAGTGAATTACTTCGACATTTGAAAGCAGCACCTTTGCAGGTGCTAGACAAATCAATTAAGATGAAATAGCCATATAATTTTATACTTTTAGATTTTTTTATGCATTCACAATGCTATTTTTATATTAAGATTATTAATACAATTGAAAAATATTAGAAAAAATCGACTCACCCATAGCAGCTCAGACGGGACTCGAACCCGCACCCTTAGGATTCCGGCCCAATGCACTAACCAATTATGCTACCGAGTCGCTAGCAGGATTGACGAAATTTTCTAATATCTTTCACGTCTCCGCTGTAGGCCAGCGCCATCTCATCAATGTGAAGTGAATTACTTCGACATTTGAAAGCAGCACCTTTGCAGGTGCTAGACAAATCAATTAAGATGAAATAGCCATATAATTTTATACTTTTAGATTTTTTTATGCATTCACAATGCTATTTTTATATTAAGATTATTAATACAATTGAAAAATATTAGAAAAAATCGACTCACCCATAGCAGCTCAGACGGGACTCGAACCCGCACCCTTAGGATTCCGGCCCAATGCACTAACCAATTATGCTACCGAGTCGCTAGCAGGATTGACGAAATTTTCTAATATCTTTCACGTCTCCGCTGTAGGCCAGCGCCATCTCATCAATGTGAAGTGAATTACTTCGACATTTGAAAGCGATGGTGAGTCGATTTTTTCTAATATTTTTCAATTGTATTAATAATCTTAATATAAAAATAGCATTGTGAATGCATAAAAAAATCTAAAAGTATAAAATTATATGGCTATTTCATCTTAATTGATTTGTCTAGCACCTGCAAAGGTGCTGCTTTCAAATGTCGAAGTAATTCACTTCACATTGATGAGATGGCGCTGGCCTACAGCGGAGACGTGAAAGATATTAGAAAATTTCGTCAATCCTGCTAGCGACTCGGTAGCATAATTGGTTAGTGCATTGGGCCGGAATCCTAAGGGTGCGGGTTCGAGTCCCGTCTGAGCTGCTATGGGTGAGTCGATTTTTTCTAATATTTTTCAATTGTATTAATAATCTTAATATAAAAATAGCATTGTGAATGCATAAAAAAATCTAAAAGTATAAAATTATATGGCTATTTCATCTTAATTGATTTGTCTAGCACCTGCAAAGGTGCTGCTTTCAAATGTCGAAGTAATTCACTTCACATTGATGAGATGGCGCTGGCCTACAGCGGAGACGTGAAAGATATTAGAAAATTTCGTCAATCCTGCTAGCGACTCGGTAGCATAATTGGTTAGTGCATTGGGCCGGAATCCTAAGGGTGCGGGTTCGAGTCCCGTCTGAGCTGCTATGGGTGAGTCGATTTTTTCTAATATTTTTCAATTGTATTAATAATCTTAAGAAAAATAATATTCTCAGCGCCAACCAGTTCGGCTTTCAGTCCGGGAAAAGCTCCACAGAACTGTTAAGAAAATTCTCTGATGAAATCAATAAGCACTTAAACAACAAATTCCATGTACTAGTTGTATTCATTGACTTTTCCCGCGCTTTTGACACGCTTAATCACCAGAAACTTATCAGTAGACTCGAAAGCACTGGAATCCGGGGCGGAATGCTGGACTGGTGTAAAAATTACCTAGAGAACCGAAGTTATAGGGTCAAAATAAATGAATGCCTAAGTGATCCTGTCGCTGTATCTACAGGGACAGCTCAAGGTTCAGTTATCGGTCCTCTCCATTTTCTGGCATATGTTAACGATATGAGCAATGTCATGAAACACTGTAAATCATATCAATTTGCAGATGACACTTGTATCATATCGGCTGCAAAAGATCCATACGAAGCTCTTAAAAACTTACAATCTGAATTCAACAGCCTTAACATGTGGTGCCACGATTCTGGTCTAGTATTAAATGCAACTAAAACTAAACTTTTGCACATAAGATCTCCACATATTATGCGGGATAAGAATATATTTAAAAACCTTGTAGCTCACGAGCACAGCTGCATTCATAAGAAAAATTACTTATCCTGCAATTGTCCACCAATCGAAAAAATAACATCCCACGTGTACCTAGGATTAGTTATTGACAATACATTTAACTGGGAACCACAGATCCATAAAGTATGTAATAAACTTCGTGCTTTTCATGCCAACTTAAGCATAATAAAAAAACGTATGACCTATAGAACCAGGCTAGCATTATATAACGCATTTGCTAACTCTATTGTAAGTTACGGTCTTTCTAGTTATGGACGGACCTTCAAGACATACCTAGACAAGATATATAATCTTCAACTACGCATACTAAAACAAGTAGTCTCACCTAATATTAAGCAGCAGCTAGCTTCAAACAATATCAGTCTATTCAAACATTGTAATGTACTGCCGGTGCACGACCAGTTTGTGCTCCAGCTTCTTGTGGAAGAATTCTTTAATAATAATATTAAAAAAGTAGCTTCCCACAATAAAGGTACGCGGGCGATCACAAGCGGCAGGCTGGTTACGATAGCCGCAGGTAACACATATGGCAGCCGCACTGCTGACTATTTGCTACCACGTCTAATAAATAAACTTGACCCTGAGTTTCGGGAATCACTAAATATAAAAAATATAAGAAACAAACTAAAGATTTTGCTCGTTGATGAGTTGGATAACAGCGATCGAACTGGGTTTTATTATAAGTAAGCAAGATAATGTAAAATCGTAACAATTAACAATTATGTAAAAATATTAGTATAATCATAGATTTTAATACCTAATACATATAAAATAGCGGATTCTAGCACATTAATCTAAAATCTCAGTGGTTTCTAATGTGCTTTAAATGTAAACAAAAAAATGTAATACTTTATTGATAATAAATGAAAAAAAAAAAAAAAACATAACATCATACATAGCAAGTATGACTCTACTGATCTAACTGACTCGATCAAGTATAGGATACCAAGCTCTTCGGCTCGCATCCGCGAAAAGCATGTATTCAAGCCTTTCGATCCTGGATTTAACAATAGCAACGCTGGTTCGCGCGCCCCGCTCAGTAGAATCATGACCACTTACAATAGACATCTTAGTGACCATGACATAGATATCTTCTCTCTCTCTGCGTCTTCATTCAAGTCCAAGGCTTTCGACCTGCTGTCGTAATAAGCTGTCATGTGCCTCGATTATTATAGGTACTTAACTGATTACAATCAATTGAATCCTAGGTAGTACTCTATTTTCAAATTTAATTGGAAGTTAATGCCTAATCATGAAATTGAAACACTGCTTTTTGTAAAACTAGTTTTGATTATTAAGTTCAGTTCAATTCAATTCAATTTTTATCGCACTACTCTTTAATGTAAGCTGTGGATAATGTGGCTGGTTGTATAATTAGTACTTAATTATTATTTGTAAGCATAGCTGTTAACACAATATTGTACAACTGTTTGTTATCCCTGCAAATAAATAAATAAATAAAATAGACCAGGGGTCTCCAAACTACGGCCCGCGGGCCAGATCCGGCCCGCGAGCACCAACAATCCGGCCCGCGAAAGCAGGCCGGATCGTACCAACAATACTGTAATTTACAGTATGTTGGTACGGAGCTAGCTAGATCCTGGCCCTTGGAACTTGGTGGAGGAGTAAGTCTGGCCCTTTTGCTAAAAAGTTTGGAGACCCATGAAATAGACCATACCTTATTACCGATTCGACATAAGCATGATATGCCATGATCGCTGTTTCTTTATTTGCCAGTAAAGCAAGCTTGTACAATGCAAACACAAACCTATTTATTTTACCACACACTTTTCTATCTGGTCTTTCCACATTAATGTCACATCTATAATTAAGCCTAAATATGTCACATTAGTCGCATTCGAGAGAATTTGTCCATTTATGTCAACGTTAATATTTTGATTTCGAAAATTATTAAAGTTAATTAAGCATGTCTTATTTAAATTAATGTCAAGATTATTTTTATTGAGCCATTCAATTATATATGTCATTGTGTGTATTATGTCTATTTTGTGTTGTGTTGTCATGGTTCATGAGATACAGCCTGGTGACAGACAGACAGACAGACAGACAGACAAACAGACAGACAGACAGACAGACGGACAGCGGAGTCTTAGTAATAGGGTCCCGTTTTTACCCTTTGGGTACGGAACCCTAAAAAGAAATCGGTTGGCACTCCGGGAGTGCCGGCAGAAGTGAAAACTTGAATATTAACGTTGTGCATTTTTGATATTTTGAAATTAGCGGCAAAGGATTAAAATTATTTCTTTCCTATTACTATACAATAACACAATTCAATCAGTTTGTAACACAGATAATATAATACTATACTAGTACAGATACCTCATCCCATACAATAGAAATGGATCGTCGAAAGGCGACTATCTGGGCTACTAAAGAACGTTTTTCTTGTAAGGCGTTAGATGGCGTTGTTGTCGCCGCAGCACGCTAGCCCAAATAGCATAGGGTTTCGAGCAGAACGAATAGTTGCACACTTCTCACCAATAGATGGCGTTTGTTTAGCAACAAACTAAAATATTCTACCCGCCAATAGATGGCGTACCATAATTCCTCCGTCGCGTCGTCGCCCGCGCTCCGTTTGTTAACTTAAGTAAGTACATAGGTAGGTACCTACTCGAGTTTGATTCAATCAAATTCAAAATGCGTTCAGGCTTACGACACGACAAACAACGCAAGTCTTTTACTTACTACTTACCTATTATTATCTTTAAATAATTGTTAAGTACCTAATAAATGTTTTATAATGAACCTCCGCACATTTTAAACGAGAAATCGGAGAAATCAAGATTTTTAACCTAATAATATTGGTAAAATAAGGGATTTAAGTTTCATCAATTTAATCTATCTAGATAGGAAAAGTAGACATACCTACTCTGGAATGGTACTTCCTAATTATTTAATAATATGGTAATTATTTAATAGGTAGGTAGCTACCTACTAAACATTACTATTTTAACACGTTTTTATTATACTCCGGGAAAAATAAAATTTTGATCACACTAAATCCTACAGTCCGTTTTCATTTTTTAAACTAAGGTTTAGGGTTATTATAACATCGTACTAAGGTTGCTTTTCCTCTACACTACACCATAAGCGTTATGATATATAGGTAAAAAATACATAACTTCTAGAAAGTAATATTCATAAAATTCTACAGTGGAGATTTAAGATGCTTTTGCTTGTTTATAAACTTAATATTTAGTAAAAAAATATTCACCGATTTTATACATAACGTTTGGGAGATAGAATGTGTTATAGTAATATTTTTGGAGAAAGTATAGTAATGTATCTTAATAAATCGTACACAAGGTGATTTTTTTATAACATGTTTTTATTAGGATAGATCCAGAAGCTTCTTTGAGTTTTCACCCCTGTGACTTTAATAAATCTAATGAATTTTATGTTTTTACCATTTATTTTAGTCAACATAAATTCCTACACAAAATATTTCATGTCATCTACATTTCCGTTCTTGTAATAAACCCTCATAAACAAAAATCTCTAGATTATATGAGAAGCGATCAAAGATATACAAATTATAAAATTTGCTGTATTTGATTTGAAACATTTATTGGCGCGCGAACGAAATTCGTGTCAGTTATGCTGCGCAGCGGCCACGTTATCGCGCTGTCGCGAAGCTTATTGTTGTTGTGTTGTACAATTAGAAACTTTGAGTCAATGAATTAGAGTTTAATTTCTCTTAAAGGAAATAAAGTGGTTAGTTTTAATTCTTTGACCTAACCTCAACTTTCGGCAAATGGTGTAAGTGACGTCTTCAACTTAGAAGGGACTGCGTAGGTACAGGTAACAAGTAACACAGTGGTTCGGTCCTTTAAATTAAAAACGTATTTTCTTTTTCTCGCTCATGCTCTGAAACATTTATCATTACGTTTAAAAAAAGTATGCTCGATATTCCACATTTACGTGGTGGTCCAGTGAACAGTGCGGTAATTAATTCCAATTCTTACTTCCCGCACTAGTACGGTAAGTGCGTGCGTTTGACGTTTCACATGGTCACACGAAACTATTAAAAACATTTTTGTTGTCTTTCATTTTTTTCCCTTAAAATAAAATTTAGTATAAACTTTTCGATTTTTGTTTTCTTTGTTTTTCTTTTCTTCTCCTTTTCTGTGCAAAAAAAGAAAAATCTTTGTTTTTTAAAATCGAATTTGTAAGGGAAGCAATTTACATTTTCTCCGAAAGATCAAACCAGAGGATGGTTTGAACAATGAACAATGTAAAATTGCTAACTTCCCGTCCTTGGTTTTAACGTACTATTACTCAATGTCTTCAATGTACTTACTTTATTTATTCCTAAGGACCAGGAAAAGTTGTAATCACTTAAGTAAAGGAACTAAAAATAGAAAAAAGAGAAGAAAATAATAAGAAAAAAAGAAAAAAAGGAAAAATATTATTTTGGTACAGATCTATTAGTCTGGTGACAAATCTATTATTTATTTGTTTGTAAGCGCTTATATTTTGATATTATTTAGCGATTTGATTTTGGCAACAGATCTACTATTTGTGGCACAGATAATTTGGTAATTAAATGATTGTTAATATCATAGCCTTTTCATACTAACACTGCCAGGCCGGACGCTAAACTAAACACGACAGATATGGATTTTTATATTAACTTTTCCAAGTTTAGAGTTTATTTACTCGTTTCAAAAGGTCTAAGTTAACTCGCGTCCGTAGGAGTTAGCCCTCAGTAACCCACACATGGTCCTCAGGTGGTGCTAAAGAAGTAAACCCCTTCAAGGTGGCAAATTTTGGCTGCAGTGTGTTATCAACCACCAGTCAAAAACAACATTATCAAACGGGGGGACGGGGCAACCGATCGCGTTCCAGTACCGAGTGCTGGCGAAGCCACTCTGGAGGAAGGGTCAGGCCAGATGTTATGGTTGCAATGACTGGTTGTTGAGATGCGTAAAGGCTTTTCCGTTGTCTGCATGTATGCACGAATTGACATTTGTTGTCAGCGTCACCGTGATCTCGAAGACCCCACCCTTTCCTTCATCAGGGTTCTAGTGGACACTGGCTTAGAGAAAATTGTCTGCGCTTGTGTCTACCACTCGTACAGTCGAGACGCCGAGACTACCAGGCTTACCAACTCACTCATTGAGAAGGCAAATGTTGCTCTACAGCGGTACCCATCCACTCAGATAGTGGTTCTGGGGGATTTCAATGCCTAACGCGAGGACTGGGTGTTTCAATTCAAGAAAACCAACCATGCTGGTCATGAAACACGTAAGCTAGCCTTGACGCTAGAGACCTCTCCCAGCTGGTCCAGGAAGCCACTAGAATACCGGACATTGACGGGCACTTACCTAATTGCTTGGACCTTCTGCTGATAACAGACCCGGTAATTACTCGGTGTCGGTTTCACCACCCCTTGGTAGTTCTAACCATTATGTGGTAGGGTCAGCGTCGGTGTATTCTCCGTCCGACCTAAGGCAGGAGCCTTTTTTTTATACACAACGGGATAGTGCTTGGCCTTCATCTCACCTAATGTTAAATGACAATAAGGCCGAAGGTGGAAGCGCACTACACCCGGAATACTGGCTATCTTACCTCTAACTGCCGGAACACAACAATTTTTAAATTGATGTTATGGCGTCAGACTTAGGTAAGATGGTGGTAGCTAGCCAGGCGGACTTGAAATAAGCCCTACCATCAACCAAACTGAGTACAAATTATACCCCCCGTGGGAATCGAACCAAGTCCTTGAAAAAGGTTATGAAAAGAGCTTATTTCTTTCTCAGTAGTAAAGTGTTTTGGTCCCTCGCAAAATCAGTCGAGGTCAACTTCTACCTCTCAATGCCTCTTTTCCTGAAACCAAACGGATCTTAGGCGCATGCCACCAAAAAAAGGCAGATTTATTAGCCAATTTATTTACTTAGTATTTGCGTTTAGCTGTACCAATAATGCTGTACCATTTTACCGATTTACCAAGGTGTGGGACGTTTTTCGTTAAAACCGGTCTACTGGATCTTCTAGCTTACAACACTTACAAATGGAACAAAGTCATCGAAAGGTGTGCAGAGGCGCTCACCCTATCTCTTGATATCTCGAAGGCTTTGGGCAGGGACCCAGGGACTCAGGCACCTGCTGCATATTAATGCCCGGTATTTTGGGATACGCATTATTGTCCGAACAAGGATAACAAGACCAAGACTCGGTGCAGCAACTATAAATATCACAACGAGCGTTTCAAAGGCACGACGAACACCAACCACAGAGCTGACTCTACTAATTGCCCGCGATTCAAACACGTATTGAAGAAAATCAATGACTGGATTGATAATGGCCGACAATGAAGATCACATCTATCCAACTTTCCTTCCGAGAACTGTTAAGGTTTTGGACACCGTATTGGGTGCCCTGCCTATCACTTCTTTATGATTTCCACTTCTTGTCGTATCAGGTCAGTATCAAATAGCTGCCCTGATATGGCTATTTTACCCACGTGTTTTATTAGTTTATCCAAGCCGAAAAAATTTAAGATTAATTAAAGAAAACCAATTAAACCTTCTCGGCATGTCAACACTCAATTTCGTCTCTTTCGTAGAGGGTAAAGCACAATAATTGGCATCTAAAAAGCTTGGCGTTCTGGTAAAGCTGAGAAAGTTCTTCATGCCGGAACAGCTGCTTAATCTATATCCAGCCATTCCGATTTATCTTGAATGAGGTTGACAAAATAATGATGAAATCGTCATGCATTTTTGTGAAATAGTACACAGCCGAGAACGAGAAGTTATCATTTTCATTGTTGAGGATGGTTTTAATCATTTGAGGCAACGCAAATAGCTTCCAGTATAAGACTATTTTTTTTAATTGGTTCGTGTGCAGTAATGCAGCCATAAAGTTACGTAAATACGCTAGCTGATGAGTTCTACCGTTTTGAATTTGAAATAGTTACTTGATCGGGAAGTAAGTATTGAAATTCATTCACCGCACTCAATTTTAAAATGTCGAACGCCCCGCATTCCTTTTGCAAATTGAATCATAACCATAAAGTTTTATAATAATAATACTAGCTGAAAAGTTCTCCGTTTTGAATTTGTAATACTACTTCCCGTACTAGTGCGGGAAGTAATTATTGAAATTCATTTCCGCATTGAATATCAAATTCAGAATGATGACATCATATCTCCGTATCCAGGCGCGACGGTTTTTAAGATTATAATATTTGTTAATATATAATAATAACATTTGTTAACTTTTTTTAGTTAATAATAACTTTGTGCTGGTAACAAGAAGTGAACTATTTTTCACTTAACAGAACGCACTACTAAACGAAACCCAACAGACATGGATTTTAATATTAATTCTTCTGGCCGCTGCTCACGTGTACCTAGTTATTGCACTGGTGCAGCTATTCTGATTTATCTTTAAGAAAGTTGTCAAAATAGTGAACGAATTTCAGGCATGTTGTTGTAAAATTGAGAAGAAATTTAAATTTCCTTAAAGGAAAAGCTGACATATCAAATCAATCAATTTTAAACTAAATGCGAAGACTTTAAGGTTCAAAATAAATTGATAGTTTTTTTTTCAGTTTTGTATAACCTAACGTGCTGCTGACTGTACTGTATGGTGTAAGTAGTCTATTTATCCTTACTTGTTCTCTATCTATTTAGTAAATAGTTTTTGGCGGCTGCACATCTATAACCATTTGTTGTATTTCATAAATGAATATTTCAATGAAGAGTTGTGTGAAGATTGTTTACCAAATAGGACAAGAAAGGATAAATAGACTAGTTTTTATCGTAAACTTTTGTATCGACTCGTGACACTGCGCCGCACCCGCCGGTCGCCGCGTCGTCACACAGAGCGCCTGCCATCCGTGCTTGCTCACTACTCTCCTCTATATTACCCTCCGCCTTGCTGATATTTTCGTAAATTTTGAGAAATCCTTTACTTAGAAATTAGGGATTACTTAATTTTAAGATGTTATTAATTATTACACTATTTATTATTTAACTTTTACGACTGAAGAATTAATGCTTCATATTTAAAAATGAATAAAACGCATTTAAAAAAAAACTATAATAGTCACCTGAGTGAACATTTTGTTATTAGTATAGTTAATTATAAGGAACATTATTCTGCAAAATCACTGATTTTTTAATATTTGTTTCTAAGTTATGATTTTTTTTTATTTATTTACCTTTTTTGAAAATTCCTCTGAAATATAAGTTGGTGATTTTTGAGGTTTCGTTTCTTGAAATGAAATGGTTTTTAGAAATTCATGAAGAAAATTCCCTTTGTGTACGATTTAATCTCTATGTTTTAAGACAAAAACAATCTTTAAACCACCCTTGCAATAAAAGCACCCCAGATATTTTGGGGAAAACTTGAAATTTATCATTGACTAGCTTATTTTAATCAAGTTTCCAAAAATCACCTCTGTAGGATATAATGTGATTTTTTCGAACAAAGTATTTTTCATTGCCTGGACTATTAGGTGGCTTTCTCGTTTGTTTGTGTGTTCGTTCGTTCATTTGTTTCTCCGCAAAGTTTGTGAACGATTTTGTACTAGATTCTCAATGAGCTAGAAACTTGAAACTTTGAACATAGATCAGAACTGGAAGGCAATACAATATAATGGTGTCATTGAGCTGATCTGATGATGTATCCGGAAGAAGGCCATAGGATCTCTATGATGAAACCATACAACCCCATCGTGTTTGGGCTCGGTACAATTGTCTTGACGAATACTCTAATGGGAGACGAGATCCAGGGTCTGATGATGAAGCTGAAAGGCCATGCCATAGGAACTCAATATTGAAACCGTGTAACCCCATCCAATTTGGGCTTGTTTGAATCGTCTTGACGAGTTCTTTGTTGGGAAATAGTTTCCAGGGTCTGATGATGGAGCCGGAAGAAGGACACAGGAACTCTTTAATAAAACCACGCCACCCCATCGAGATTGGGCTCGTTTGAATCGTCTTGACGAGTACTTTGTTGGGAAATAGTGTCCAGGGTCTGATGATGGAGCCCGAAGAAAGCCATTGGAACTCGGTAATAAAACTATGCAACCCCATCGAGTTTGGGCTCGTTTGAATCATCTTGACGAGTACTTTAATGGGAAATAGTGTCCGAGGATCTGATGATGAAGCCGGAGGAAGGCCATAGGAATTCTGCAATAAAACTATGCAACCCCATCGAGTTTGGGCTCGTTTGAATCGTCTTGACGATTACTTTGTTGGGAAATAGTTTTCAGGATCTGATGATGGAGCCGGAAGAAGGCCACTGGGACTCTGTAATAAAACCATGCAACCCCATCGAGTTAGGGCTTGTTTGAATCGTCTTGACGAGTGCGAGAGCGAGAGTAGTAGATGGTACCTTTATTTTTAGTCTTAGCTCGTCTCGTTAACTAAAAAGCAGAAAATAATAATTTACTGAAAAAAAACTTCCTCCGGAGCGAGCCGCGCGAACGCATATTCAAGTGAACTCTCTGACCCCACGGACCAAACCACAGAATAGATATTTACTACGTACAGAAAGGACACTCCCCGTCCGCGATTTCATGTGCCGAATCGAGTGCTCTGTCAACTCTCATGCAAAACGTGAACGCGCGATATTTATTTTGATAATTCGAACTAAATAATTATGTTTCTTTTTGTTTATGTATTGTTATTAATAATGTCATAATAAGTTATAATAAGTACACTACAATACACATAATAATACAATACACGTTACTAACATAACAAGTGATATATACTTGGTTATAAAGCTGTTGGGTCATAAAGTGAACGGGAACGGGAACGGTACCTACTAATATCTCTGAATCCAACTTTTCATTAATTCTTATACCAATTCGAATTCAATATTCATAACTAAGACCGGACAACGTCTGTCGGGTCAGCTAGTTATCAATAACGTAAAGTTCAAATTTCTTCAGAGATAAAAAAATCGCGCGCATTCGATGGCGAACATTTGTCGGTCGTTGTCGTCCGTCAGTCGCATCGCATCAGTGACACCAGTGTTACCAGAATGTTAACTTTTGTACATTTTACGTTACTTTTGACCCTCTTATTTTCAGTTACACGACTTAAAATATTATAAGTACCTACGTTACATTTAGGACTCAATAAAAAATCTAATTTTCTAGCAAATAAGGGAAAAACTAATCGTGAAACGTAACACATCAAAAGAAGTTGTCGTTCGTCGACTCATAGGCAGTGATTGGTTGACACTTGATTTTGAGCCGTACATCCTCACCGGCCATCGTATATAATTCTTTTTCTCCCTTCAGTAGACAGATTCACCCAGGTAATTTAAGTGTACTCTTAAGTAGATTAAAGCACCCAGTGACCCAGGTAAAAAGCAACCTATCATCACCAGCCTATTCATGTCTCAACTGCTGGGGCATAGGCAATAGGCCAGAAGAACAAATAATATCGGGGAAAAAGTGAAGTTCGCTAAATATTTGTAGTGATTACTAGAAAAAAAACAAGTGCAAGCAATTTTCGACCTTATTAACATTTATCAAAATAACAGTTTTTAATGAAACAACAAAGTTAGTGAACGAAAATATGGAGAAAGAAACAACCGAATTTCAAAGTTAATAAGTTAATAAGTTAATAATTATACGATAGGTATATATTTTTTATTTTATACGACTATTATCACAAAGCTGCAACTGATGTTCAAAACGTAGCAAGGGGAATACGCGCAAATGCGCGCGCATTCGCGCGACTCGTGCGCTATATGGCGGCCATTACACGCGTCAATCTGGTGTAATCTGATCAAAACCACAGATTGATGGAATTTGATGCGGTTGGTTTGCGACGTTACACGGTCAATCCAGCGAGATCTGGATCGCAGTAGATCTTGGTAGATTGACAATCTACCACGATCCACGGTGGTCTTTGGCAGGGTTACCCACTTTTTGCATTAATTTTCGCGTGATATCGATCGATGACCCGAGTGGTGCAGTATTCAACATGCCAGTCTACCACGCAAGAGATCCCGGGTTCGATGACCGGACGAAATTGAAATGAAATATTTTAATTTTTGTGACAGGTCTGCGTATAATAAGTACCTATCTATTGCGAAAAGTAAGCACCTACCTAGTAAAATCAGTTGTCTAGGGTTAGAATGCGCTGTGTGTGTAAAATCAAATATCGATATTTATAATACTATATTACTAAGCTATGAACTATCTGAGTGCCAAATTTCATCCAAATCAGTTCAGGAGGAGAAAAGCAGGACGTTGTTTTTCTGTTCGTCTGTATGTTATTTTAGGGTATTTTTCAAATGTTCACCCGGATGTAGTCGCGAGCGGAAGCTAGTTAAAAATAAATATGGGCTATATTTTTTATAAATTTCTCAAAAGTATTTTACCCTAGGGTACCTTTGACCAGGATAAAAAGTATCTTATAATTTAATCCAGGCTATAAACTGTGTGTTAAACTCTATTCAAATCAGTTCAGCCTTGAAAACAACATACAGACGAACAGAGAAACAAACTCCTGCTTTTTTGAAGTCGGTTAAAAATATTAGATCGCAGTATCAATATACTGGCTAGACCTTTGACCAGGATAAAAAGTATCTTATAATTTAATCCAGGCTATAAACTGTGTGTTAAACTCTATTCAAATCAGTTCAGCCTTGAAAACAACATACAGACGAACAGAGAAACAAACTCCTGCTTTTTTGAAGTCGGTTAAAAATATTAGATCGCAGTATCAATATACTGGCTAGATTTTCAGTCTACCGTGGTAGATTGACAGTCTACCACAATGTACCGCGATCCGATGCAAGCAGATTGTGGTAGATTGACAATCTACCACAATCTACTGGGATCTGATATTTTAACCGACTTCACAAAAGGAGGAGGTTCTCTGTTCGTCTTTATAATTGTTTTTTTTATGAGATTTTTCAAATGTCCACGCAGATGTAGTCGCGGGCGGAAGCTAGGTAGTTAAAAATAAATGTGGACTTATATCCTTACTAATATTATAAATGCGAAAGTCCGTTTGTTTGTTTGTTTGTTACGCCTTCACGTCTTAACTACTGAACCGATGATGGTCATGAAATTTTGCATACACGTTGTCAGGGGTATAGGATAGGATAGAAGGACATAGGATACCTTTCATCCAGAAGAAACGTATAGTTCCCGAGGGATAACAAAAAAAACTGTCCACGCAGACGAAGTCGCGGGCGGTCACTAGTTTTTTATATAAATTTTCTGAAAGTAAGTACTTTATACATATTAATTTCAATGTAAAAAAAAACTAAAAATACCTAAGGATACCTTTGACCGAGATAAAAAGTAGGTAACCTATGTTTTAATCTAGGCTAATAAACTGTGCCCTAAATTTCATCTTAATCAGTGCAGCTTTAAAAAAAACATGTATCGGATAGCAGTAGATTGCGATGAGCAGACTGCAAGTTCTCTATGTTTGTTTTTAATCATTTTTCGAATGTCCACCCACGCGGATGTAGTCGCGGGCGGAAGCTAGTTAAAAATAAATATGTACTACATTTTTATAAATATTCCAAAAGTAAGTACTATAAAGTTTAAATGTTTTGAAAATAATACTATTACCTCGAAAAAAAGGTGCCAACCCTAAGCCAGACCGCGCCAGATTGACGTAGATTGACAAGCCAGCACAATCTGATCACGCCAGATCGCGCCAGACCGCGCCAGATTGAAACAGATCACGAACAACGTTACACAATCAATCTCTGTCAATCTGGCGCGGTCTGGCGCGATCTGGCGTGATCAGATTGTGTGTGTAATGGGTGCCTTAGGCTAAAATGATTTTAATATGATAGGCACCCATTACACACACAATCCAGACCGTGCCAGACTGACAAAGATTGACAGAGATTGATTGTGAAACGTTGTTCGCGATCTGTTTCAATCTGGCGCGGTCTGGCGTGATCAGATTGTGCTGGATTGTCAATCTACGTCAATCTGGCTTGGTCTGGCTTAGGGTTGGCACCTTTTTTTCGAGGTAATAGTATTATTTTCAAAACAATTAAACATTTTATAGGGATATTTATAAAAATGTAGTCCACATTTATTTTTAACTAGCTTCCGCCCGCGACTACATCCGCGTGGGTGGACATTCGAACAATCATTAAAAAACAAACATACAAACGAAGCACGAACAGAGAACTTGCAGTCTGCTCATCGCAATCTACTGCTGCTATCGTACACATGTTTTTTGAAGGCTGAACTGATTTAGATGAAATTTAGCGCACAAACTGTGCGCTAAATTAGCCTAGATAAAAACATAGGATACTTTTTATCTCGGTCAAAGGTATCAAAGGTATTTTTATTTTTTAAAACATTGAAATTAATATGTAGTACTTTTGGGGTAATTTATAAAAACATATTACAGCCCATATTTATTTTTAACTAGCTTCCGCCCGCGACTATATCCTGTTGGACATTCGAAAAACCCCCTTAAAAAAATAAACATACAAACGAACAGAGAACCTTCTCCTTTTTTGAAGTCGGTTAAGAATATCGGATCGCAGTAGATTGTGATTGTGTGTAGAGTGGAAGATTGTCAATCTACCACGGTAGACTGATAATCTAGCAGAATCTACTGCGATCCGATGTCTTTAACCGACTTCAAAAAAGAAAGAGGTTCTCTGGTCGTTGTAATTTTTTTTATGGAGGTTGAACTGATTTAGATGAAATTTAGCAAACAGTTTATAGTCTGGATGAAACTTATGATATTTTGTTTCTCGGTCAAAGGTACCCTAGAGATTTTTCAAATCACTGAAATTAATTTGTAGTTCTTTTGGGAAATTTATAAAAAATATAGCCCATATTTATTTTTAACTAGCTTTCGCCCGCGACTACATCCGGGTAAACATTTGAAAAATACCCTAAAAAAACATACAGACGAACAGAAAAATAACCTCCTGCTTTTTTGAAGTCGGTTAAAAATATCGAATCGCATAAGATTGTGGTAGATTGTCAGTCTAACACGGTAGATTGTCAACCTACCACAATCTGCTTGCATCGGATCGCGGTAGATTGTGGTAGATTGTCAATCTACCACGGTAGACTGACAATCTAGCGCAATATACTGCGATCCAATATTTTTAAGCGACTTCAAAAAAGCAGGAGCTTGTGTCTCTGTTAGTCTGTATGTTAGTTTTAAGGCTGAACTGATTTAAATTAAGTCTGACACACAGTTTATAGCCTGGATTAAATTATAAGATGCTTTTATCCTGGTCAAAGGTACCCTAGGGTAAAATACTTTAGTAAGTACTTTTGAGAAATTTGTAAAAAATATAGCCCATATTTATTTTTAACTAGCTTCCGCCCGCGACCACATCCGGGTGGACATTTAAAAATACCCTAAAAAAACATACAGACGAACAAAAAAACAACCTCCTGCTGTTTTGAAGTCGGTTAAAAATATCGAATCGCATTAGATTGTGGTAGATTGTCAGTCTACCACGGTAGATTGTCAATCTACCACAATCTGCTTGCATCGGATCGCGGTAGATTGTGGTAGATTGTCAATCTACCATGGTAGACTGACAATCTAGCACAATATACTGCGATCAAATATTTTTAACCATTTACAAAAAAGCAGGAGCTTGTTTCTCTGTTCGTCTGTATGTTAGTTTTTAAGGCTGAATGATTTGAATGAAGTTTGACACACAGTTTATAGCCTGGATTAAATTATAAGATACTTTTTATCCTGGTCAAAGGTACCCTAGGGTAAAATACTTTAGTAAGTACTTTTGAGAAATTTATAAAAAATATAGCCCACATTTATTTTTAACTAGCTCCCGCCCATGACTACATGCAAAAAAATATACAGATGAAGAGAACAGAACCCTCCTTCATTTTTTAAGTCGGTTAAAAAAATTGGATTGCAGTGAAAGATGATGAAATTAGGCATACAGTTAGTTTGGTGCCCTAGGAAGTACCTACCCTATGTACCCTATTTTTATTTTTTAAAGGAAGCTAGTTAAAAATAAATGAGGACTTTATTTTTTCATTAATTTCCCAAAAGTCTACTTACTATATTTTTTGCAATGTTTTGAAAAATACTTTTTTACCTCTATATTATTATTACTATACCAGGCTATAACTGTATATGTATGTGTGCCAAATTTCATCAAAATCAGTTCAGCCTTCTGAAGCTGAACTGATTTGGATGAAATTTGGCACTCAGATAGTTCATAGCTTGGTAAAATAGTATTATAAATATCGATATTTGATTTTACACACACAGCGCCATCTAACCCTAAACTAACCAAGGCATAAAATGGGTGCTTTTGGGTTTTTAATAGGTACTAACTTTTCGAAATAGATATGTACTTATTATACGCAGACCCGTCACTCAGAAATTAAAATTTATCATTTCGATTTCGTCCGGGGATCGAACCCGGGACCTCTTGCGTGGTAGACTGGCATGTTGAATACTGCACCACTGAGGTCATCGATCGGTATCACGCGAAAATTAATGCAAAAAGTTGGCAACCCTACCAAAGACCACCGTGGATCGTGGTAGATTGTCAATCTACCAAGATCTACTGCGATCCAGATCTTGCTGGATTGACCGTGTAATGTCGCAAACCAACCGCATCAAATTCCATCAATCTGCGGTTTTGATCAGATTGAAACCAGATTGACGTGTGTAATGGCTGCCATACGTCAATCCAAGCTGGCTCCGAATTGAAGCGCATCGAAGCGCTTCCATTCGGAGCCAAATTGAATTGACCCTTATGGTTCCGTTTTTTCCGGATGTTTGAAACCCTAAACATCACAATTGTTGGACATTGGACATTATTATCTTTCATCATCATCAGCCATTTTAATGTCCCCATTGCTGGGGCACAGGCCTTCCTTATGGGTGCATAAGGAGGACGGGCCATTAACCCACCACGCGGGCCAAATGCGGATTGGTAGGTGTTAACGACTGCAAATGCAGTCGGGACCAACGGCTTAACGTGCCTTCCGAAGCATGGAGGAGCTCGAGATAATACATTTTTGGTCACCCATCCCATGACCGACCCTTGCGAACGTTGCTTAACCTCCGCAATCGCTGGGCCTTACTAATTAGTAATACTTATTCGATTATTAGTATATTACTAATATGACATTCGATTATCGAAATTAGTAATTAGTAGTTAATTCGATTATTGAAATTAGTAATAATCGCGCATCTCTAACTAAGACGCGGCGAGCGTTTTATTATATGTTAATGTTTAAATAAACATAAAGACATTTTTTGAAAAAATTAACCGTTGAATATTCTTCTATATCTCATTACCTTTTTTAGGGTTCCGTACCCAAAGGGTAAAAACGGGACCCTATCACTAAGACTCCGCTGTCCGTCTGTCTGTCTGTCTGTCACCAGGCTCATGAACCGTGACAGCTAGACAGTTGCAATTTTCACAGATGATGTATTCTTGTTGCCGCTATAATATCAAATACTAAAAACAGAATAAAGTTAATATTTAAGGGAGGCTCCCATACAACAAACGTGATTCTTTGCCGTTTTTTGGTACGGAACCCTTCGTGCGCGAGTCCGACTCGCACTTGTTTCTATATATTATTTGTGCGTAAGAGATTAATAATCTTTAAGTACAATCCAAAAAACAATGAAATTTTTCAATGTCTTTGCATATTTTTATAGTCGAGTGAAGATAAAAAATGGAGTTTTAAACCATAATATAATCAAGTTCGTTTATAAAACTACAACATATTTTTTTATCTGCTCAAAATAAACAATGTTTAATTGTTTACTATTGAATCAAAAATAGGTTAATTTCGGATATACTGGCCTTAAGTACATGATAAATTCTTAAAATGTGTAAGTTTTGTGACTCACGTAAATTAATAAGAATTGGATGGAGGTACCTCGACCTAATGATGGCTTGGCACCCCCCAATTTTATTGGCACTCCTACATTACATAGGTACCTATATCTTTATGAATTGGCTATATGAACAGACATTCCTTTAAACAGCCGCCAAACTTTTGAACTTTGGTTTTATTTTATATTACGTGAGCACATTGCTATACAACGTGTTACAAAATAACCCCTAGTGCCGAATATGGTAGATAGGGACCATCAAACTGAACAACTTTTACTATGGGACCCACTCTGAAATAGCGAAAAATAGTACATTACTGCCGCGGTCAATAATGACTGCGTTGCTGGCAGCGATGATGATGGCCGAGAGCGGAGCTTAGCGCAGGTCCAGGCCGTCACAGCGCGGTCAGCATTGCAGCCCTTGATGGACAAGCTAAAATAAAGGCCGAGACCGGAGGTCGAGGCCTCGGACAGCAAGGGCTGCAAAGATGACCAAGCTTGAAGGCCGAGAGCGTAGTTAAGCTTAGCTCGAGGCCATCATAACGTGGCCAGCAGTGCAGTCATTGTGGACCAAGGCTTGTATAGTACTTTACTCAAAAAATGCGAATACTGCCTACTATACCTACTATAGTAGGTACTTATAACCTAATTTCGAAAAAATACAAAAATGCAAATATCTCAGAAACGGTGCGTCGGAGCCAAAAAATAAGGTTTTTTTTTATCCCCTTTGTAACTCCGGAAGTAGATAAGAGGTATTGAATGAAAGGTCAAAAAACGGTCAAGTGCGAGTTTTTTATATTTTTCCATAATAATTTTATATAAAAGTACAAAAACATCATCTAGGTACAACAATGCAACACTCGCGCAGATATAGAATGGGATTCAAAATGGCGGCTCACCGCGCTTACCACAACGAGTGTGGTGTGACTGAGAGAGCGATAGGTGTGGCGTTAAATGTGCGAGCGAGAAGTGAATATGAACGACGCCATTTCTAACCCCATTATTTATCTGCGCGGGTTGTACAGTGTATTTTTCACCTAACTATCTTTTTGAAAGAAAACTCGACAATAATGGATTCTCAAAGGGAATTGCTGGTGGCTAAAACTCGACAATAATGAAATCCCATACAACTTTGTTGCGTCACCATCGGAGAACACCGGCAAGCTCGACTTTGTTCAAAGAAGGTTGTTAAAATAATGACCATATTACAAGTTTTTTTGAGTAAAATATATAAGCCGTTTCATTACATTAAGATATAAGTACCTACCTACCTATTCGTAATTATTTTTTGTGTGATTCGATCGCGATTTCGATGGTCTCTAAAGTTCAAGTAGGTAGGTAAATGTTGACTTCATAAAATTATGTCAACATTTACAGCTTGACCTGATAAAGAGTTGACAAATATTGAGGGCGCCACTTTGTGAAATACTGACTATATTTATTTTGTACTGAAAAATGTTAGTTCCATTTCCATTTTGAAATTAGGTAAATATCATTTTTACTCTTTCTGGCCAAGCTGTAGGTACTTACTTGAACTTCATTTAATATCAATAATAGTTACGCCGTTTCAACTCTATTTTCATCCAAATCTATCATAATAATTAAAAAGTGTTTATTTCAAAGTGAGTTAGAAGTCAATAAACCCTTTAATTTATTATCTCCTTTATTTTGGGGAGTTGGGAGTTCCTACGTAATTACATCATACGTTTTTTAACAGCGCCATCTATGGATGAGTAGCATAAATCATTAATTACTCTTGAAAACTGTGCTTAAAAGAACGTTTCTTATTAGTACAATTTCTTGCCGATAGGTGTCACAAAAATAATTATTCTTTTATTGAAATTTGTTAAAAACTCTTCATTTTACTGTTTCACTACAATTTTGCACTTGGAGATTTTTTTACAGAAACAATTTAGACGTTTATCGACTTTATTTTATCTATATTTGAATATTACAAAAACATCAATGACAAATCGAAGCAGGTACCGCCATCTAGTGATGTAACTATAAACTAATATCAAAATCCATTTCTGTTGTTAGAAATGAGACCCCATGGTTTGTAATTAGAGAAAAATTCTAAAGATTTCGCGCCAGTGGCCTTTTTAGGGTTCCGTAGCCTAAATGGCAAAAAACGGAACCCTTATAGATTCGTCATGTCTGTCTGTCTGTCTGTCTGTCTGTCTGTCCGTATGTCACAGCCACTTTATTAATCTGTACATGCACGCTTTCTACAATTTAAACTTATAGTCACAGAGTATAAATAAGTCTATGATTTCACCGAAGACATCGCTGCTATTAGTTCAATTTTCAAAATTAGCGCGTTGCTAGTGACACAACTGTTTACATGACGTCTTAAAATGACGCGCCGTCATTTTCAACGCGCCCCGTAGAAAGAGAGGGGGATACTTCCGCCGCTAGCTGCTCCGTCACATCCGTCTTACGCATTTTCGATCAGCCACGTGATTCCTGACGCGAGTTTAGCATTTTTTCCCCATACAAAAAGCGCACAACGCCGCTAAAGAAGTTTTCACTTCAAAAAAGGAATAGGTAGGTACCTAACTTACCTTATTAAAAAAGAATAATTTACAATAATAGTTTAATAATAATTACTTTGTGTTCTGACGGTCTTGCTTGACCTTATTACGTCACTATTTGTCGTGCCGCTGCCTTCGGTGTTGCAATGTGAGTTCCCTATTTTTAGTTTATTCTATTTTAACCAGGGATTTTTTTACTTGTTAATCAAAGAGGATTGCGTGAGTAGAATCGAAACTTTATAGGTACCTACCTAATCATCCCTTCACGGATTGGACAGAGTTTTTGTTACACCCTGTAATGATAAAAAGCAAGGAGATTACATCAGATTACTCGTTTTCTATGGATTGTATATTGCAGGACGCGCCAATTTTACAGCATTACAAAATTTTGATTTTAATTTTCCTTTTTAGGGTTCCGTACCCAAAGGGTAAAAACGGGACCCTATTACTAAGACTTCGCTGTCCGTCTGTCTGTCTGTCTGTCTGTCACCAGGCTGTATCTCATGAACCGTGATAGCTAGAAAGTTGAAATTTTCAGAGATGATGTATTTCTGTTGCCGCTATAACAACAAATACTAAAAACAGAATAAAATTAATATTTAAGGGGGGCTCCCATACAACAAACGTGATTTTTTTGCCGTTTTTTGCTCGATATTAATAACGACAACAGGTAGACAGTTGAAATTTGCACAGATGATGTATTTTTGTTGCCGCTATAACAATAAATACTAAAAACAGAATAAAATTATTATTTAAGGGGGGTTCCCATACAACAAACGTATTTTTTTTTTGCCGTTTTTTGGTACGGAACCCTTCGTGCGCGAGTCCGACTCGCACTTGGCCGGTTTTTTTCTGTTGTACTGAATTTCATGAGAGAGTTTTATTCTTGTTTAAAAATGTGTGATAGCAGTGAACGTGAAGATTTGACTCTGCCTCACAAAGTGACTGAACACTTGTTGCATAATAGTTGCCATAGTTTGTATGTATACGCTCATAGATATTTCTAAATAACGAAAAATAATTTCATAATTTCTTTATTGCACAGTCACATGGTATAAAGTTGACAATATTTAGGTTAATTAGTACATGTGACACCCTGTAAGGGTGTTGGCAGAATGAGTGACTTAAATTCTATAATATCATATTATTATTAGTAGGTTTTCTTAAAAAATTAAAATTATAATTATTTTACTTATAGAAAACGATTTATGCAGTATAAATTAAGGTTAATTCATCATTATCATTAGATATTTCATTTCATAATAATAACATAATACTCAATATGATTCATATTTTACATTCTTTTAATTAATACGATGGATTCTAATTAAATTTATCTTCAAAAAATTCTGAGATACAATAATAACATTTGTTAACTAAAAAGGTCCTGAGTTGCATTTCAAATTTTTTTGTTTCTTTTATACATTTCAATTCATTGGGTAAGTGGTTATATATTTTTATTAACATTGAATGGGGAGCGGATGAGTGCAATTTTAATTTTGATGATGGTAGTTTTAGTTTGTTCTGATATCTGTTATTTCTTCTTATCTCTTTTCGCGGCGAATATAGATCAAAATGCTTAGTTATAAATTTACAAGCTTCAAATATGTATAAGCAAGTGAGAGTAAGTACCTTGAGTTTGCAAAAGTAAGGTCTACATGACTGCATTTGGTCTATATTACATATTATTCTTATACACTTCTTCTGAAGGACGAAGATTTCCTGGATATCTGAATCTTTTACTTACCAATGATATGATATGTCCGTATTTGTTTTGATGCCTTCTATTGGTCTTTTACACCACTTGTTCATGTGTGGTCACACATGACGTCATTTTTAGGGTTCCGTACCCAAAGGGTAAAAAACCGACTTCAAAAAAACCTACCTCTAAAAAAAATTGTTTAAAAAAACAAAAAACCGACTTCAAAAAACCTACCTCTAAAAAGCAAGAAATAATATTCGTAATAATAAAAACACGTCTATTGAAGTCGGGTGGGGCTGGAGTACAAATTCCTTTGTTTTATTCTAAAAGCCACACACGACTTCAATAGACGTGTTTTTATTATTACGATTATTATTTCTTGCTTTTTAGAGGTAGGTTTTTTGAAGTCGGTTTTTTGTTTTTTTAAACAATTTTTTTATTTTTTCATTTTTAGTGTAGGTACCTTTTGTATTAGGTAGTGTAGGTATATTATTTAGGTAGAAAAATCGGCTCAGCCAAACGTGAGTTAATCGCGGAGAAACATACATACATGCGGGTCAAACTACGAACCTCCTTTTTTAAGTCGGTTAAAGAACTACACTTAAGATATCCCTTTTTAAACAAAAAAATAATTATCTTATTCAGTTCATAACTTGGATGAATAAGGTTCATAAACAAAGAAGTTATACGACTGATCATCGAGGTACTTCACACAAAAATCATACTATTTTCGTGCTTTTTTCAAGATTACTTGAAAAGTACTGAACATATTTCAACATTTAAAAAAATGGGACCAACTTGGAAGTTTACCTAATGTAATAACATTTAAATTATTTCAATCGGTTCAGCCGTCTTCGAGTAATCGGTGTACATACAAAAAACAAAAAAAAAAAAAACGGGTCGAATTGAGTACCTCCCTCCTTTTGAAGTCGGTAAAAACGGGACCCTGTTACTAAGACTCCGCTGTCCGTCTGTCTGTCTGTGTGTCTCTCTGTCTGTCTGTGTGTCTGTCTGTCTATGTGTCTGTCTGTCTGCCTGTCTGTCTGTCTGTCTGTCACCAGGCTGTATCTCATGAACCGTGATAGCTAGAAAGTTGAAATTTTGACAGATGATGTATTTCTGTTGCCGCTATAACAACAAATACTAAAAACAGAATAAAATTAATATTTAAAGGGGCTCCCATACAACAAACGTTATTTTTTTTGCTGTTTTTTGGTACGGAACCCTTCGTGCGCGAGTCTGACTCGCACTTAGCCGGTTTTTACCACTTTTTAATGTTTTTTTGTTGTTACGCTAACGACTGTCACCGAGCGCGTGGCAGACATGACTAAACAGTGCTTCGGTTGTACTTTTTTAGCCCCGCCCACTCGGTTGTAGTTTGCGTGGTGCTATTTTTTGAGCAGAATTACACTTCCTTAGGCACCCATTACACGGTAGGTTTTGCTGTCAGTTTAACCACAGTCACGCGCTGTGACTGACGATTAACCTACCGTGTAATGTAGTGACTGATGGTTGCATGATATGATTTGTTCTTTCCATCTGACTGATCAGTTAACGTAATTCATGACTGATGGAATTTGACGGACGCTTGCATGACCATGTAATGGCTGCCTTTGTATCTTTGTTCGTAGCACTGCACCACTATCTCGCTCGGTTGCCGTAAATATCGAGCATGTAGCCTAAGTTAGCATGTACATATGGTAGTACTTATAAATAAACAATAAACTGTGTGTTTTACAGGAGTAATTAAGGAACTTCTTGCTGGTCACCAGGTGGATAGCTTAGATTGGACAACCGGGTTAGAAACTATGACAAATGTAAACGACGACACTAACGCATTTGAGATATCCACCAAAGACTTTTTCACTGGTCTCACAAAAATAACAGATTCTGTAGACTTTACAAAATTTTACGAGGATCTAGTGGAGGAAATATTAAATAATGCTAAAAAACAAGGGCAATTGACTACTACAGATATTAGGCAGACTGAAACAAATACAGTATTTGGAACCCAAACTGAAAAAGTCTTACTTAATGCAGAAAAGTCACATGGTTTGACTAATGAAAACAACGGATCATTTACAAGGAATCAAAATTTACGGAAACGCGATGGTTCAAAAAGGCCTAACAAAAAAGATTTTCCGTATGGCTATATAAATGATGTTCCAAGTTGGGTAAGGAATTTCCCCGACATAATTCCGGATGCACCCGAAAGAACTCAAAAACCTGAAAGTGTGAAATTTACTTTTAAATTGACGGAAAAGGAAGAAATTGATTTTCCATCTCGAACACCTATTGAAAAAGTTTTTAAAAAATTTACAATCGATATTGATAAAGAAAATAAGGCAAAAGAAGATTTTCCAACGAATAAAAACGAAAAGGAGAATGGTGGAGAAACCGCGGATAAGGTGAACATGATCGACGATAGAATTAGGCTTAGAGGAGAAGACACGACGACAACCGAAACGACGGAATCGACGACGGAATCTACGAAGGAATCGACGACGGAATCGACGACGGAATCGACGACGGAATCGACGACGAAATCGATGACGGAATCGACGACGGAATCGACGACGGAATCGACGACGGAATCGACGACGGAATCGATGACGGAATCGACGACGGAATCGACGACGAAATCGACGACGACAACCACGACGACAACAACGACGACTACCACGACCACCTCAGCCATTCGAGCTTTAAGTGGTCGTCCAACCACACCGAGGCGTACAAGACCAACAACTTTGCCAGTGGCTGATCCCCACTACTACCCTTACCCGTACTCCACCAGGTTATATCCGGAAAGAACAACGACAAACTATACGACGATTTGGCGAACCAGACGACGAAAAACCACTACAACTCCAGTTACGAGCACTGTAGGGCCGCAAATCGACGTTAATGCATTGATAGAACTTATTGCCAACCTAACCGCCCACTTCGAAAGCAATATCACCTCAGAGTTCAACAAAACGTTACAAAAGTACAATATACCGACATGCCCTTCGTTAAAAATTACCGAACCACCTATATACTACGACCTGACCAACGCCACGGTTGTTGCAAAGGTAACTACATACTTAAGTGTACATAAAGTAGCACATAATAACTATTGGCTGCGTGAACTGTAGACCTCGTGTTTAAAAGTAACTCAAATTGTATGTTTTTAAAAACAAATATCACAGACAGAATAGATAGATATTAGTCTTTTCAACTAACAAGTAACAGTGCAAATAATTATACGCAGTCCTTCCTAAGTTCTGACACAAAATCACAACCTTATTTATTTTCAAAGAAATGTATCGATCGATGAACTTTTGAGTCTTCTAAAAATAAAAAAAACCGGACAAGTGCGAGTCGGGCTCGCCCACCGAGGGTTCCGTACAGACCTACATCTATACATAAAATAAAGCTATAGAAAAGTTGTGTCGGTACAAAGGAAATATTTTGAAAAAAAGTGGTTGGTAGTTATTAGTTTTTTATATGAAAACTGTACTACGGAGAGTTCAAGCTTTATCCCAGGTTCTACCTACCGGAATTATGTGAAAAATTGCTTAGTTTATAAGTTGGACTCCAAGCTACCAAACTGTAAAAAAATACCATCAAAATCCGTTCAGCAGACTGCTATATATAGATAACCATTTGAAATCCTTTGTCGCCACGTAGAAAATAACCCTTCCAGGGATTACGACAAAGAATTGACCACGGGCGAAGTTTGAAATGGAATAGTACATTACTGCAGCGGCACTCAAGACAGGCATTGAAGAACATACGTTAGTCCATCAATGCCTAGTTGCGGCCAAGGCTTGTGTAGTACTTTTAAACTTTTAACTTTTTAGTTTTAAAAGTTTTAAGCTTTTTATTTTAATTTTAAATTACTTACAGTAATTGAAAAAAGAAAATGGAAAGTGGAATGTGCACATAAAGGCCTTTCATTTGATACCCATATTGCAAAAAAAAAAATTTTTTTTTTGTTTTTTTTTTTTTTTTTTCAGTTTTTTTGGAATGTGCTCATCAAGGCCTTTCATTTGATACCCATATTGCAAAAAAAAATACCTTTCTTTTTTAATTTTTTTTTTTGTTTTCTGGAATATGCTCCTTGATGAGCATATTCCAAAATTTTTTCGTTTTAATTTTTTTTTTCAATTTTTTGGAATGTGCTGATCAAGGCTTTTCACGTGATACCAGTATACCGAATATTAAAAAAAAAATTTTGGAATGTGCTCGCTCATCAAGGCGACACCTATATTTGTGTTTCATTGAAAAGTTCACTCCATTTCTGAATTACACGTGTGGAATGAGTTTTAATAGAAACATTGCTGGACAGACGCCGGCAATTTTGTATGAAAATCCATTATAACACGTTAGTAATGGATTCTCATACAAATATTGACGGCGCGGTTTAGGTCTGTCCGTAAACTCTGATTTAGCACGAAGAAGGTTGTCAAAATAATGTTCGAATTTCCAAGCATTTTTGAGAAAAAATAAAATAATTACAAACCCACCGCACCTGTATAAAATACAAGTACTGTTGATTGTCAACAGATGGCGCTGTATATCGATAGTACACTGTATAATTTTCTGTGAAATGGTTTTATCTATCGCAATGTTATTAGAGAAAATGGCTGTATTCCAACAGGACCCTTTGGTTGTGTGAAGCCGAGACTTTTATTGTAGTGGTGGCTGACCTTACCGAGTAAACTGTCTTGATTATACTTGGTGCCAAATGCTCCAAGCAACATTGGAATGCGATGCACCCGCATTTTAATGTAAACTGAAACAATCTACCACTGAACTATTCAACACTTGACACTGGCAAAAATTACTTCCAAGAAGAAAGTAGATTGCCAAAACAAAAATAAGAAGAAGAAGACCCCCTGTCATACAGCGTGACACACCGCCATGTTGCGAAAATATTTAGAGCCAAATTTATTACTTTTTAATTTAATTTTTAAAAGTAATTAACTATAACAATATTTGAAAGGATCTGAATAATTAATAATAATAAATATTGATATTTTTAAAAGAATTAGTGGCGCGATTAATCCAAAAGTAATTAGAAGTTAAACTATGACCGCGCAATGCCGCGCATACCGTTGTTTCACCAAGATGATTAATAATTACGTATTTTAATGACCATATTTTATTATGATTTAATTACAAATATACAGTTTTCAGATTTATTCCTGTAAGTGTAGTATAAGACGCTATTACCTGCCAAATTTCATAGTTCTAGGTCAACGGGAAGTACCCTATGAATTTTGATTCCTTTGATAGTATCGAAAATGCGTTTTTTGCGCCCTAAACGGCAGTATCTTTTTTTTACGTTAATTTAGAAGTTTGATTTTTTTACAGCTTCAAGGGCCCGTAGACCTTAGTATATGGTTTAAATTTCAATTCGATACCTCCACGCGTTTCCGAGATAAAGGGTCTTGACAGACAGACGGACGGACAGACAGACAGACGGACAACAAAGTGATCCTATAAGGGTTCCGTTTTTTCCTTTTGAGGTACGGAACCCTAAAAACAAAATTTGCTTTACGAGTACACCGCTAACAAAAAAGTTTTGTTATATTTTTGACCATTTCTAAACGGCTGAAATCTGTTTTTTTACATATCTCCGGCATTTCGAAAAATTTTGATAAACTGGATCGACTGAAAAATTTTAAAGTATTTTCGAACCTGCTCACAACATTTCACGAGAATCGGTTGAGAAATGCGACCTATAGAGGAGAACAAACAGACAGCCGGAAGGAAAGACATACGACATAATGTTTGCCCAAGCTGAAGCAGAGCCAAGCACTAACCCGTTGTAAAAAAAAGGTTTCAAAGTCAAAGTCAAATAAGCTTTATTCAAATAAACTTAATTATTAACTACTTTTGAATCGTTTATATTTTCCTACCACCCGTTCCAGACTTTTTTAGCTGACAAAGAAGAACGGGCGCAAGAAACTTATCAGCTGTAACAGCCATAAGTAACGATATTTACAAACATTAATACAGTTTATTAATAGCCCAGGACTTTTAGCAAAAAACCTAGGACTAATTCCGGCGGAAGGTTTTTTGTTTTTAAAGTGTTCCTTAGGTCCCCCTGAATATATCTGGAAAGTTCCCCGTGAATCCCATGTACGCTCCCCCCCTCCCCCCCTCAAACGTCTCCCTGATTTTAGTTTTTTCTATTTATCTCAGAAACGGTTGAAGATAGAAGAAAGTTGTCAACGTATGATATAATTATTATAAAATATCCAACCCATCGACACTTCAATCATTTCGATGTGAGCTGTAGTCTCTGAAATATACCTACAGACATTTCACCAAAAATTTTTTTTGCCCAGAAATCATTCTTTGTACTAGTTTTTAAGAAAAGTGAGTTGTGGCGAAATTATGTAAGGTCATATGAATCTTGAAACATTGAGGAATAAAACAAGGTATAATACATTGTTATAGCAGCATCAGTTCTAGATTAACACCGAATGGTGTCAACGCCACGATGTAATTTTTAGCCCAATGCTTTTACATAAAAATTTCGCGATACCTAGGACTAATTCTGGTGGTAAGTTTTGTCTTTTAAAGTGTTTCTTAGGTCCCTTTGAACATATCTGGAAAGTTCCCCGTGGATCCCATGTCCGCTCCCCCCTCCCCCTCAAACGTCTCCCTGATTTAAGTTTTTCCCATTTATCTCAGAAATAGCTGAAGATAGAAGAAAGCTATTAAAGTATGATATAATTGCTATAAAATATCCGACTTGTCGACACTTCAATTGTTTCGATGTGAGCTGTAGTCTCTGAAATATACCTAAAGACATTTCACCAAAAAAAATGTTTTGCCCAAAAATCATCATTTGTACTAGTTTTAAGAAAAATTAGTGGAGTTGTGGCAAAATAATCTGAGTTCATTTGAATTTTGATACATTAAGGAATAAAAAGAGGTATAAAACATTGTTTTAGCAGCATTGGTTCTCGATTTACAGCGAGTGTCAAACACCACGGTATTATTTTATAGTATGAAGACAGCAGGAACTATGCAAATGACGTTGCCTTTTATGATTCAGTTATAGCAATTATATTATTAAACAAAATTAAATTGAAAATTATTCTACTGGAACACTCAAGATTTATGCTTTTATATATGGCGACACTTTATCGTCATCATCCATCATCATCAAAATGGTTGCTCCGATTTTAATACATGATGGGTCAAACGGTAGGTATCAAGCGATACTACATCTAATTAATAGTACTAATATCTTTGGACGAATCCTTCGTGTAACTTCACTTACAGGTTAGTTTGTTTAATCCTTAATGATCATGCTCCCTCACTCATCCGCATCGTATATATGAAGGATTTGTATGTATGTATGTTTGAACGAATTAACTCAGAAATTACTAAAGCTAATACTACAGTAAATTTATTTGGCGTTTGACACCACTCGCTATAAATCGGGAACCAATGCTGCTAAGACAATGTATTGTACTACCTTTTATTCGCCAATGTATCACAATTCATATGAACTTAGATTATTTTGCTTCAACTCTACTAATTTTTCTTAAAAATTAGTGCAAATAATGATTTTTGGGTAAAACATTTTTTTTTGGTGAAATGTCTTTAGGTATATTTCAGAGACTATAGCTCACATCGAAACAATTGAAGTGTCGACAAGTCGGATATTTTATAGCAATTATATCATACTTCAATAGCTTTCTTTTATCTTCAACCATTTCTGAGATAAATGGGAAAAACTTAAATCAGGGAGACGTTTGAGGGGGGAGGGGTAGCGGACACGGGATCCACGGGGAACTTTCCAGATATGTTCAAAGGGACCTAAGAAACACTTTAAAAGACAAAAACTTACCACCGGAATTAGTCCTAGGAATCGCGAAATTTTTATCTAAAAGTATTGGGCTAAAAATTACATCGTGGCGTTGACACCATTCGGTGTGAATCGAGAACAGATGCTGCTATAACAATGTATTATACCTTGTTTTATTTCTCAATGTATCAAGATTCATATGACCTTACATAATTTTGCCACAACTCCACTCACTTTTCTTAAAAACTAGTACAAAGAATGATTTCTGGGCAAAAAAAAATTTTTGGTGAAATGTCTGTAGGTATATTTCAGAGACTACAGCTCACATCGAAATGATTGAAGTGTCGATGGGTTGGATATTTTATAAAAATTATATCATACGTTGACAACTTTCTTCTATCTTCAACCGTTTCTGAGATAAATAGAAAAAACTAAAATCAGGGAGACGTTTGAAGGGGGGAGGGGGGGAGCGTACATGGGATTCACGGGGAACTTTCCAGATATATTCAAGGGGACCTAAGGAAAACTTTAAGAACAAAAAACCTTCCGCCGGAATTAGTCCTAGGTTTCTTTGAATTTTTTGCTAAAAGTCCTGGGCTATAACCCAACAACGGAAAAATCGAGCTCTACACTTAAAAGTACGAAACAAAATAATATTCGAGTCTAGAACAAAGTGGCATGCGACTGCGGTTATCCTTTTAATTGAATTAAGGACTCGAATATTAACTTGCTTGTTTCATAATTTTTAGAACGCGATTTTTCCGTAGTTTTAGTTTTTAAACTTCTTTTTTATTTTAAACTAGCGACCCGCCCTCGCTTCGCTTCGGTTCCTTCCTTTGCCAAATGCAACCTTCCAACAACACCCAAAAAGAAAGCAAATTACCTTACATTACATTCGTCACCCATTCGCTCCAATAAAAAACACGCTTGAATTTATTTTCGAACGCCTTAATTTTTTACGATAACTCCTAAGATATTTATTTAAATGTATGATGTAAAAGGGTACAATGTGCATAAAATGCTAACATATTTAAGTTGATAAGGGTTTTAATACTGACTGTATCCTTCTAAGTAGCATTCCAAATTGACGCATTGTATGTGATTTTTTTTTATAAAATATAATAGGTATAGTACGATTAGTAAGTCATTTTTAAAAGATAGTATATACCTATTAGATAGTATATACCTATAAGATAGGTATAGTATATACCTATCTTTTAAAAATGACTTACTAATCTTACTACACCTATTATATTTTATAAAAAAAATTCACATACAATGCGGCAATTTGGAAAGCTACTTAGAAGGATACAGTTGCGGATTTTTTTGTAAATATTTTTTTTTTTTTGTAGTTCATTCATTGCATACTTTGGGGCGCAATTTTTCACTAATTTACTATTAAAGTAACTGAATTTATTTATGCTAACCATTTTTATCATGATTATTTAATTAAAATTTTAATTTTAACTTATTATAATATACACGCTGAAATTTTAATCATTAGGTTCCCGCAGCTGTGGGGTGGTTCCACTCATGATTACAAGCAACTTTCACAAAAACGCAAATACCTTAATGTACCTTAATGTATGGAACAGCTGTTTTTTTTTTCGCGATATCAGAGTTGGCCTCATATAGTACACAGTAGCCCGTAGAACATTTAAATCACTAAAAAGGTTACCGTTTGCCGTTGTGATGTAGTTATTTATTACAAGTTTTACAGATCGCAACCCGCCGTAACCATTATTTGTATATCTCCAAAAATGATATTTCTTTATTTTTCGAGGTTTACCACATGGTTTAGCTATTGTCGTGTTCTACAGCTTGGTTTGATTGCCACAGATAAAAGTAAGACTATAAAAAGTAGCCATACATAGATTTAAGACCTAATGAAAATGGTTGGACTTTATCTGGTCTTAAATCTGTGTATGATCACTTTCCATAGTCTTACTATTATCAGTGGCAATCAAACAAAGCTGTAGAACACGACAATAGCTAAATCATGTGATAAACCTTGAAAAATAAAAAAATATCATTTTTGGAGATATACAAATATAGGTTACGGCGGGTTGCGATCTGTAAAACTTGAGTCAAAGTATCTATAATTTCGTAATAAATAACTATATCACAACGGCAAACGGTAACCTTTTTGATGATTTAAATGTTCTATGGGCTACTGTACTAATAGTAAAAGTTGCTTGTAATAATCATGAGTGGAACCACCTCACCGCAGGAACCAAATGAATTAAATTTCACGATGTATGTATCTTGTATTAGTTCACAGTATTATTCACTTATTAATAAATTGCTATAAAGCTGTTCACTTTAGTCTACTTTTCAATGTTTTTTATTTTAAACGAATGTTTTTCTTCCACAACCACTGCGTAGCACTGGCAGGGTCACCAGGGCAAAGTGGCTACCTGGATGCGTGAAATAAAAACGATGGTTCAGCGGATACTAATATAATTTATTAGTCTAAGTATAATATATTATATGGAAGAGGTGACACACACTACAATTGCAGTTGGGGATAATTCTGGGAAGGAACACTTTAGTGTACGACCCGCGCAGATAAAGAATGGGATTGAAAATGGCGGCTCACCGCGCTTATCACAATAGTATGGGTGTCAGAGCGGTAGGTGAAGTGAATATGACGCCATTTCTAGACCTATTTTTATCTTTGCGGGTTGTAAACCGATACTGTTTTTGTTCAGGGTTCTTATTAGTACGTTTTCGGCAGGGCAGTCGTGGTTTTTAATATTTTTAACCGACTTCAAAAAAGAAGGAAGTTATCTAGTCAACGGCATTTTTTCTTTATTTATCTTTTATCACAATCAAAGCACTTAATTGTATTTTTGATGGCAGTGCTTCGTGTGCGGCTTGCATGCAGAAGGGATTCCCGAGGATACGTACTGCAATGATGCTTTTGCCACTGACTTCATCCCCCTCGTCCCGATCGACCCCCTGGCTGTAGGGCACCTCGTGAAATTCAGAAAGTACTGCCGCTATTTAGACGTGTAAGTATAGACAATTCTAAATCGGCCAAAATACCATAATTTGCAATCTTTGTTATCGCTTCGCTTTTTTTATATATTTTTATCGGTAACTGGGCTTTTGACCACCATTTTGCATGGTAAACAAAGAGACCAAGGTTGCGGAAAACACATGAGCAGGCAGCTTGTTGGCATGTTGACCATCAGCCATTTAAATGTCTTCACTGCTGGGGCACAGGCCTGCCTTATAGATGAATAAGGGGGTTGAGCCAAATCCCACTACGCGGGCCCAATGCGAATCAGCCGGGACCAAAACGGCTTAACGTGTCTTCCGAAGCGCGGAGGAGCTCGAGATAATAAATTTTTAGTCACCCATCCCATGACCGACCTTTTCAAAAGTTGCTTAACATTTAACACAACAATCGCTGGGCCAGGCGCTCTACCACTGCGCTACCGAACTCCTCCCATGTAGGGTTACCATATCTCAGGATTTGTCCGGAGATCTCAGGATTTTTGGACTTTGCTCAGGATTGCGGCCGGATTTCGAAAATTTGAGGAAATCTCAGGATTTTTAGAATTTTCAATAATATTCAGTACATTTAATAAAAAGTACATTTAATAGAAGGATAAATAAGCTTTCTATTATTTAATCAGTTCGCCGCTGCCGACTACCCCCCCCCCCCCGTACGTTGTTCTCAAACTGCTACAAATCTCAGGATTTGTCAATGGATATCGGGCCTTTTCTCCGGACTTTTGATTTTGTCATATGGTAACCCTACTCCCATGGCATGTTACCCAACACTAATTTTACTTACAACACTGCTTCCCTTGGAGGGGCTCCTGCTCTCTTTTCGTTTCCGGACACCATTCCGTGCGTGGTGTTCCCGTACTTTTTAAGTATTTTGAGTTAAATACAAGTTGTATGTGCCATTTTTGCCACATTTACTTGCTGAAAGGAATACAAAGACAGCATCTGTATTTAGAAGGGTAAAATTCGACTTTTCCCGTTCTACTACTGTACTATAAGGTTTCCTCGATGATGATGAACCTGTCATTTCAGCCACAACTATTACGAGAATGATACGGAACCCCGTTCGGTATACGGGCGCTTCACCGGCGGATGCTCCGTCCGATGGATCGACTTAAGCGGCTACTACACGCAGCGTGCTTGCCGCAACAGGCGTCGTGCGATGACTGGCAACCATTTCGCCAGCAAGCGGATGGCTAAATTAGAAATGGCATTGAATGTAAGTGATCATAAGACACAGTTTGATTGAGGTAGGTAGTGTATATGTGTATATACTTATTATACATAGTAACACCCAGACCCGTCACATAAATTAAAATTCATCATTTCAATTTCTGCCCGGCCGGGAATCGAACCCGGGATCTCTTGCGTGGTAAGCGGCATGTTGACTACGGTTTTCGTTTTCTGCGCTTTGAATATATACCTGACGTCAACACGGTCTCTGATGTCATGAGCGTTGGGTGGAGGTATAATTTCCAATTAAGCGACCACGGCACCACTCAGGTCGTCAATTTTACATACTTTCTGTTGTGTATACGCCATATTCTGAACGCAGCAGCGGCCATTTTGATGACACAACCACGATAGAAACTGTCTCTCGATGGTTTTGTAGTCAGAATACCATGCCTAACAACATAATAAAAAATACGGCTGGTTTCATCAAGCACACCTTTTTTCCGCTAAGGGAAGCGACGAAGGAGGCATGGTAAGAGGGGGTATGTCCGCACAGCCACCCGTAAATGTAAAACGAGGAGGGGAGATAGAGACCCCTTCTCCCTTATTTGGTAATAAAAGAGAGTAGACACAAAAACATGGGGGACAGGGGGGTGCAGCTCCACTGTAAGGGGGCCTTGCCCCGCCTCGAAAAAATTTTCACACTTTCGAAAGAAAAAAAATTAAAACCGGTTCACAATTCGAGAATATAGGTAGAGTCTGTCTAAAAAGTCTGTTTACATGAGAAATTATTAAATTATTTATAAAAACTTAACCCTGTTGCTGTCAAAATTTTAATTGTAAACATAGTAGACAGATTCTATCGGGTAACATATACAGGGATTAATTACCAACATCATAAACAACGTTCGTTCGGTTTTCTTTTACGACTTTCATCATAACTCAATACATTCACCAAAAATGAATTTTCAAGTTTTTATTGCACTGTTCGATACTTTTTACGTGTCGAACACCAGCGCGCACCAGGTGCTCCACGGTCCACGCGCCACGCTTAGGCAGCCATTACATGGTCATGCAAGCGTCAGTCAAATTTCATCAGTCATGAATTACGTTTGACTGATTGACTGATGGAAAGAACAAATCACATCATCAGTCACTACATTACACGGTAGGTTAATCGTCAGTCACAGCCCGTAGCCCGTGACTGTGGTTAAACTGACAGCAAAACCTACCGTGTAAGGATGCCTTAGAGTTATGAACATACGAACAGTAAATTAAAAATATATTTTTTTTTGTATGAAAGTAACACTGTGGTGTCAGATGTATTCTGTTAACCGCTTAACGAATTTAATACAAAAATAAGAAAAATAAAAGATTAAGGTGGGGCTCCCCATACATGGAACTGAAACTGAAAAAATTCAAACCAACACGTGTTGGGTGTCTATAGATAGGTCTTTAAAAATGACATTAAGGTTCCTAAGACAACTTTTTCTCAAAGTCAACCGTTTGAAAGATATTCACCGCCAAAGTGGTAAAATGTGTCCCCCCCCCTTTAACTTTTAAAATAAGAGAGTGAAAAATCTAAAAAAAATATATGCTGTAGATCTTAATAAACACTTTCAACCAAAATTAGTTTGAACGATATATAGTAATCAGTTTTTGAGATATAGCACATTTTCCAAAACCGCAAATATAACTGTCATTCATACCAACACTGTGAAAAACAAAGTTATTTTTACAGACGAAAAATTATAGGTGGTATTAAATATGGTATGGTATAAGGTAACTACGGAACCCTATGGCGCGTGGCCCGACACGCACTTGGCCGGTTTTTTACATTATATCATCTTCAGGGTTTTTTTTATCTTTCCAGGATTTAGACAACGGCTGCATGGTTAGTCCTATGGCATCCCTAATCCCTCTATCTAGGGGAATATCGCTATTCGCACGGTTCCATGCCTGCGTATGTACAGGTAGCTGGTGCAATATAACCACAGTAAACCGGCCATGGGTAATGTACATAGCCATGTTTGTGTGTTGGACCATAATGACCTTTGTGAAAGGACGAGTGGGCGAGTATTGGTTCCATACGATTTGAAAGTGGTCTTGGTTTTTTATAGAATTTTTTCAATCAGTTTTTTTTTACAAGTGCCTGTACGTTTTGCATTTTGTAGGTGCTTTTGCATGTTTTTATTTGAGTGTAAACGTCAATAAATTATACCTACAAGTAATTTATTATTATTTACTTTTTTATTTATATGAGGAGCTTGATTGTACGAAGGTTAAGCAACTTTCGCAAGGGTCAGTCATGGGATGGGTGACCAAAAATTTATTATCTTGAGCTCCTCTGTGCTTCGGAAGCACGTTAAGGCTTTAACATGCCTCAATCCGAGTGGGTCGATCCGTGATGGTGTGAAATCGAACGTAACTCTACTCACTTTGGATTCAAATCAGTGCGCGTTCCAACGTGGCGTGACGACAACAACCTTTGGCAACGTGAACCTGCTTCACTCCTGTAGGTCCCGCGTATAGGTTAGAAATTTAAGGCGAGCGCGAAGCGCAGCGGAGCGTGAGCCTTAAATTTCGAGGTTATTTTTTTATAACAGACAACAGAAATATACTTATTTCACACATTGCCGGTGGACCAGCAGGCATTGTATACAATGCCTAGGCAAAGTATAAAATGAATTATATTTCATACATTGCCTGATCGTTTTAGGCATTGTATACAATGCCTAGGCATTGTATACAATGCCGGATTATACACATTGCTGGTTAGAGTAGTAGTATTAATTATTTTTAGAGTAGTATTACACAATCAATTTTTTTTTATGAGATTTAATACAAAATAAAATAAAAAAGTAAGTAGAAAAATATTTGTTTACTTATACCAACTCAATAGCCTTGAACCGAGGATATGACTATTGATATTGACACAGTCAAAAAATATAAATTTCACTTTTTTGCTTGATAGTACTCACCTCATGATTGCAATCAAGTTTAAACCTTATTACTGTGGAGCAAAGTTTAATATTGATCGACAGCCTATATTCAGAATATTATGTAGAAGTTAACATTCGATTTTTAGAAAATAGCAATGAAGAATTCTTTTTTTATTTACATCGTAAGAATCACAATTTCACTAACAATTTTTTGATATAATTATTTGTTTATAACTTGTACCCGTTTCTCTGGAATCGCCATCGCCAGAAACGTCAAGTTAGCAGCCCACTTTGAGACCGTAATATCTCGGCTTGTACTGAAGCAATATTATTGAAATTTTGCGTATACGATTCACTATTTCCTAACAATTTTTTGGCATATAAATCACATTGATACGAACTGTATTTCTTAAGGTGTCTGCCAGCTTGACGTCAAGTTAGCAGCCTCACCAAGATACTCAAATATCTTTTGAACCAAAGTATCACTATTTATATGCTATAGTTCACTATTTATCATAATCATAATCATAATCATTTATTTGCATAAATCTTGGTGTGAAAAGATGTTACAAAAGATTGATGTAGATACACAAGTTTTGCCATTCCATAAATTAGCATGCAAATTCATTAAAAATAATATTCATTTAAATTAGTAAAGTAATCAAAATGTCTAACTAATTCTTAAGCTCTAATAGCTGTTTTAAGTCATAAAAATTATTTTGATTTAACCACATGTACAATTTTCTTTTAAACATATTAATTGGCAGATTTTTTATTTCAGTCGGAATCTTATTATATACTTTTACACACATTGCAAGACAATTTTTATTATACATGGCTGATTTTGGATAATTTTTTAAAACTAACCTATTAGGATTCCTTTTCAATCTCGAGTTTACATCACTTGCTTTTTTGAACAATTCTAAGTTCTTTCGTACAAAGATACTGATTTCAAGGATATATAATGAAGGTAGTGGTAGTAAACCTAGGCTTTTAAATAGTGGCTTACAAGACTCGTCAGGCGGGATACCACAGATGGCCCTAATACATTTTTTTTGTGCTATAAATGCTTTGTTTTTGTCTACACCATTGCCCCATATTGTTAATCCATAACGTAGTATTGATTCTACGTATGCTCGATAGGCCGTAATTGCCGTTTCCCTATTCGTAATATTTCTAATTTTGTAGAGAGCGTAAACGAATTGATTTATTCTTTTCCGTAAGTTTTCGATATGTACATGCCAATTCAATTTTTGATCTATATTAACTCCTAAGAATTTGGTGTGCGTCACTTCATTAATTTTGTCAATATTTAATTTGAAATTGTATTTTGCATGTTTAGATTTATTAAATTGTATAAAATTAGATTTTTGTAAATTAATTTGTAGATTATTGTTTTCAAGCCATTTAATAATTTTGTCAATAGTAATATTAATTTCAATTTCATGGTCACGTATTGAATTTGTTCTTTTATTAGATGTCACGATAATGGAAATGTCATCTGCGAATAAGACACATTTGTGGTTCGTCGCTTTCGTTATATCATTTATATACAACACGAACAAAATTGGACCCAGAATGCTTCCCTGGGGAACGCCACTTTTGTTCTCCAAAAAGGAAGATGAATGTGAAATTAATTCATTTTTAGAAAATTCACTAATAGCGACACATTGCCGTCTGTTTGTCAAATATGATGAAATCCATTGAAGTGCAGGCCCCCTGATTCCAATGGAGTCCAATTTTTTTATTAATAGCGAGTGCGAAACGAAATCGAAGGCTCTACATATCGAAAAATAATGCTGTTGTTAAAAAATTTTCATTGATTTTGGTGAGTACTGTGTTCAAAAGTGTAAAGATAGCTAATGTAGTAGATTTATGCTTTTGGAAGCCGAATTGCTCTCTATTGATTAATTTAAATTTGTTACAAAAATCTACTCTAACTCTAAGTATCACTATTTACTAACAATTTTTTGACCTAGTCAAAACCTTCTAATTCCATGGTGAGGCTGCCAACTATACGCTAATACAAAAACATAGCGAAAACCGAGATAATTTGTTATTTAAGCAATTTTTTTCAATTATTTTCAAACATATTA
This sequence comes from Agriphila geniculea, assembly GCA_943789525.1. Taxonomy (NCBI): domain Eukaryota; kingdom Metazoa; phylum Arthropoda; class Insecta; order Lepidoptera; family Crambidae; genus Agriphila; species Agriphila geniculea. The sequence goes on along the minus strand of OX038894.1, from coordinate 1,649,436 downwards.
TTTTCTGACTTCGACGGTACTTGGAAGAAATAGACTTATTATATGTGATGAGGACAACAAGAATAACATTTAAATATATATCATATATTGCTACAAGGGTTGGGACACACGCCATACAAAATTGCCTATTCTCCTTTGCCGGCCGGCAACCGACGTGGGAGGAGGTGGGAGCACAGAATAGATATAAGAATAAGTGTGGGAGTCAACGCGCCGTGCCGTCGCCGTCGGTCGCCGCCGCCGACAAGGCAAGTGGAAAGGCGTGCCACATAAATTCATACATTTAAGTACCTATGCTTCCACAGCAGCCGTGCCGTCGCCGCCAAATTGGAAAACCGCCCCTTAATTTTTTTTGTTGTATCAGTTTGGTCTTTTCGATCGCGTTCCGATTCACGCCAAAACTGCTCAGCTGCTCACAGCGACAGTGGGTGACGTCATTGTATATTGGTCCGAATCATTAGCACGCTGTCAGCACGCTCACGATACCTACTATTGATTCGGACCATTTGTGAGAACACCAACACTCCACGTTGGATTGTTTGAAAAAATAACAGATGAATTAAGTATACTAATCGGTATACTTAATTCACCTATTCCCCTGGGTGAATTAAGTGTACTAATTAGTATACTTAATTTACCTAGGGGACTTAGGACCTGAAAAAGGGGTAATCTCGGTAAAGTAAATATATTTATTCTATGGGATACTTATCCCATAGAATAAAGATATATTTATTCATAGAATAAATAGATATTTATTCTATGGGTAAGTAAATATATATAAATATATATAAATATATATAAATAATAAATAAATATATATAAATATATATTTACTTAAATAAAAAGGAACACATTAATGAATTTGAATCGTTCCTTCACTCTGACGAATTATTTATCTACCAATTTATAAACCATCTAAGTTTCAAAATACTTAATACCACTGCTAGTTCTATCAACATCAGTTTAATATAATTATTTCACTCTTATCTTCACACACAAAACACCTCCAGGTCAATAAATTCAGCCATCTTTTGTAAAAAAGGAAATAATTACGACAACGCCCACAACAATTTATAGTTTAACTTCGTATTTATGACAAGAATGAACTTTGAGAAGAAAGTTTGACCGACCACACTCACAGTGCTTTGCTGGAATACGCTGAGAGCGTCGCGTCGTTGGCACATATGCGACATCATCTGTGACGTCACTCAACTTACGTAAGTGCAACTCGGACCGGCCGGCCGGCGTTAGCGCGCTTGTAAGCGTGATTCGGAAAGCAGCCGTTTGATTTGTTGGCAAATGTCACTGTCAAGTGTCATGACTCATGTCAATGTCAGTGAAATTACCTATTGTAAGTATTAAAAGTTTTATTTATTTAATTTTAAATCAATCATGTATCACAGAAAAGAATTATACAAAAAATCGACATTATTGTTTTCATTCATTTTTCATCAAGAATTTGCAATACTTTTACCTTTCTGTTTGGGAAGTTTTAATTGAATTCTGATGGTATCTTCGGCCGTCTATCTCGTAATCTCGTCAGTCCAGTCAGTCTTGAGTCATTCCTTTCCTTGTTGATATAATTAAGTACCTATTAAGACAAGTGCTACGGTTTGGAGTGTACCTAAAGCTGTGCAAGGACTTCATACAGTGACAAAAAATATTCCGAATTTGCAAGAGAAACCTGTAGGCGTAAGTATAATAAGTACCGGTTCTACTTTCCATTAGTTGGCCTCGAATTAATCGAATTTGGGGGTGAAAGTGAGGGGGGAGGGAGGGGGGGGGGGGGCTCCCTTACCCCCCTCCTAAAATTTGGGAGTTAGGAAATGGATACTTGTTTTTAAATGAATTTTCATTTTCCCCATCGTAGACTTAAAGTAATGATAACAGCCAAATTACTGTTATTTTTCGGCAATTAAAGAAAGGGAAGGGGAGGAGGAAGGGAAACAACTCCCTCCTCCAATCCCCATCGGCAGATGGGGATTGGAGATTGGACCGGCAGGTGATGCCTAGTTTTCGAGAAGTATTTTTTGTGTAAACATAACCTCAAAACAAAAAATATGGAAATTAAGCAGGGGAGGCTAAAAAAAGGTGGGGAGAGGAGAGGGGATATACATACAAAATTTTGCACGCAAAAAAGTTGTTTCTGCCGCTTCGCCGGCCGCTGCCGCGACAAGCTCGTTTCGCTCGCTCGGCTTGTGTGCTGGGTTCATGTACACCTAACATGCTTGTCACTACGCTCCTCGCACCTATCACGTGACCTGCAGTCTTTGGTCACCATTACAACGATTTAGCAGTGCTACCAGCCTAGTGCACCGCCATTAAACGTCAAAAATGACAACACTGGTCTAATTTTAGACAAATTCTCAATTTTCAGAAATTTATTTCTCACTTATTATTTGGTTCCTAACCATAAAATTTGGTATTCGTGTTCCATATCATTAGTTATTTACATAAAAAAAATATGAACTCAAAATTCGTGACCAACTAATGGAAAGAAGAGCCAAAAGTAGGTATACAAAAATAGTAGTAGAGTGTGTCTCAGGATGAGCTGTACCCTCAAATGCCCATGTTGTACCCTCTCCAGTTCATGTTAGGAACACTACACTTGAAGTTGTTGACCATTACGTATAGCAGCGGTTCCCGAATTCTTTTGGCTTCGGAACCCTTTTTGGTTAACCGATTTTCGGTGGAACCCCAGCTCTAGTTAGAAGTAAACTAACTAGGGTTGGCACTTTTAGGAACAGAAAATAGGAGAAATACAAGGGTGTGATACAAACAAAAAATGTTTGGGTCTATTTTCTAAATGTATGTTGAAATCATTAAAACTAGCAGTAAAACTACTGTAGAATCTAGTAACTGGTAAATCCTTCATTTACCAGTTACCCAGACATGTTGAATGTATGTGAATGTTTGTAATTAAAATACTCAAAATCAATGAAAACAAACGGGCGGGTCAGCAAAGTAAGAGTGTATTAAAAAAAAGGATAACTAGTTACCTAGGTAAAGGGAAAAAAGAGACTTTTGATTTAATGTTTTAAGTATTTTTTTACTGTTTCCATTCCATGCATATTGTGTATTGCTACGGGCCTATCTCGTTAATTTCGCGTCATTTTTATATTAATGAATTCCGAACAAGACATTTCTTTTGCAATTCTGCTTTCATTAAATCTACAGAGCAACGATTTCTGACATTAGAACGTTTAAGCGTCATTTTAAATTATTATATATGATATAGTTTGGCTTTAAAATAAGGACTTTTAAGATAAACAATATTAATTTAGTTAGAACAAAAAGATAAGTAGGATCTTGAATTTATAAACTCTTGAATTTTCGCGGAACCCCTGAGAGCCTCTCACGGAATCCCAGGGTTCCGCGGAACCCTATTCGGGAACCGCTGACGTATAGGGTCATTCCATCGTTTCGAGTGTTACATTTGTACACCCAAAGTCTAAATTTTTATGTATTTTGAAGTAATATTTTAGCAATTTAAGTGCCTTATTCTCTACGTTTTTAGTTGTTTTATCTAAATTGTAAAATTTGTACAGTCTAGCATATAAATAACGATTTTATAAGTCGAAAAGTGTGCGTTTCGGGTGTTACACGATTTTGCCTCCATGTTCTGACCATTGTTATATTTTTTTTTTAAATTCAGCTAATTTTCTTAGGGAAGCTTTCCTAAAAATTACAGTCCTCCAAAAGTATAATATTTACTATCTATTGCATAATCACTGTCATAAATAATGAATTACTATGTTTAAAAAAATTACTTTTTTTCGGGTGTTACCTTGGTTTCATTTCGGGTGTTAAGAGTACGAAATCGGGTGTTACAAGTACAAAAATTAAACATCTTAAATGGACAAAATTGGTGATATTAGTCTCTAGGTTCGTACAACAAAATAAGTTGGTATCAAATAACCATAAGTAGGATTAATTATCCTTTAACATAAATTATGCAGCTTTTAAAAAAGTGTAATAACCAAGCAAATTAAATAAAATCTTAAACATTACAGAACAGAAACTGTTTCTTTCAAGTAAATTTAAGACATTTATTGAAAATGTCAAACATCCAGATTTCACCACAATACTTTAATTTTAGATTTTTTTTTATTTTATTTTGACATTTCAATAAATGTCCAAATTAATGAAGTGTAGGTAGCTGAAGTTTTCTGATGGCGGCGATAGTAGGCCGTCGAGGGAACCTTAAAAATAATACTTAGTGCATTATACATATAACGACATATAAATTGTATAGAAGAAGGTTCCAAGAACTAGCGCCAGAATGTTTCAATTCGTATATGACATCTATTGAAATTGGTCTACAAAAGGATGTTAAACTTTTTTGGTCATACGTCAATAGAAATAAAAAGAAATGTGGTATCCCTGAAGTGATGTTTTATGATGGGGAGGAGGCCTCTGACCCACAAAAGATATGTGATTTATTTTCTAAATTTTTTGCTCCGTTTATGAAAAAAACGATCCTAACAAGTTACAATTTCCCGACCTAGCACTGTCACAGCCTAATGACTACCCAGTCATCCATGACCTTGAGTTCTCTAATGAAATGGTGGTTACTGTCCTTAAAGCTTTGGATATAACTAAAGGTCCTGGGCCAGATAATATCCCCCCTCTTTTTCTCAAGCATACTGCTAACTCTATAAGTGAACCATTAAGTTATTTGTTTAATCGTAGCTTAAAAGAAGGCCTCTTACCGCAAATTTGGAAAACGGCAAATGTCACACCTGTTTTCAAAAACGGCTCTAAGAATGATGTAATCAATTATAGGGCAATATCCCTGATATCAATAATGCCTAAGATATTAGAGCGACTCATTCACTCGGCTATTTATGCCAGTCTTCATAATAGGATTATTCCTGAACAACATGGATTTGTGAAAAGTCGCTCTACTGTTAGCAATCTTGTAACATACATGACATTCTTATTCGAGAATATGGACCAACGGGGACAGACGGACGCGGTTTATACTGACTTCTGTAAGGCGTTCGACAAAGTGGATCACGCCATTCTTTTGCAGAAAATCGCATTCAATGGGATACATGGTAACTTATGGCGCTGGTTTTCCTCGTATATCACAAATAGAACGCAAAAGGTAGTCGTTAATGGATTCTCTTCGTATAATGACATTTCAGTAACCTCTGGCGTAGCTCAAGGGTCGATTTTGGGTCCGTTGCTGTTTGTGCTGTTTCTTAATGATGTAGGTACTTGTTTTAAGAACACTGACTACCTGTTATATGCTGACGACCTTAAAATCTTTAGAAACATCACAGATACTGGCGACTGTGTTAAGTTACAAGAAGACCTGGATCGTCTCTCCGATTATTGTGTCAAGAACAAATTACAGCTCAGCATTTCCAAATGCAAAAGTATCACATTCACTAAGAAAACCAATAGTGTGAATTTTCAATACTCCATAGGTAATATTCCACTACAAAAGGTATCCTTAATAAGAGATCTGGGTGTTCTTCTAGACAGTAAATTGCATCTGGATGCACATGTGGACAGTGTTGTAAACAAGGCTTTTCAAATGTATGGTTTTGTCATGCGTACTTGTGCAAATTTCAAGCGTCCTTCCTCCTATTTGGCCTTATATAGATCGCTAGTTAGATCACAGTTGGAACATGGAACAATAGTATGGGATCCATTTTACCTAAAATATAGTGACCAACTCGAAAGAGTTCAAAAGAAGTTTGTACGATCTGTCAATTATAAATGCTTTCATACCAAATCGTCATACGTTGAACTTCTCAATAAATTTTCTCTGCTTTCTCTAAAATCGCGTAGAATGCTTATAAGTCAAACATTTATATACAAAGTCATAAAGAATCAGTTTGATTGCGCTCATTTAATAAATAATGTTTCCTTAAGCATACCAAGTAGATCTCAACGTATACGCAACTCCAGAGCACATAAACTCTTTGCTTTAAAAATGTGTAAAACTAATGCTTGTAAACGTGCGCCCTTGCGTCACGTTATGCAAAATTATAATGATCATTTTGTTGACATCGATTTGTTTAAGCTTTCTCCTGGGCAGTTCAGGACGGAAGTCCTGCTGCATCTTCAAAATCTAGATACTAAGATGTAAGATCTGAAATTAAATTAAAATATATGTAACAATAGAAACTATTCAATTTTTTTTAATGTAATGTTGTGGATAACGTGGTTGTTTACAAAATTAGTAAGTTTTTATGTAAGTGTATAAGTATAACATCATTTTGTAAATGTTTGTTGTTCCTAATAAAATCTGTAACACCCGAATTTTTTCAGGTTACAGTTAAGACGCTTCTAACGATACCTCATTTGTCAAATTATAATAAGTAGTTTAGAAGTTATGAGGGAACAGATGAACATACATTTTGGGGTTGTAAAATGGGTGAATGCAAGCAAAGCCACGCTCAAAAGCTAAAAATATATTCAAAAGAGCTCATTGAGACCTTTCATTTGATACCCAACACGGCATCATTAAAAAATATTTTTTTTTAGTTCATGTCTTTAACTCCTCTAGAGGGCGCTATATTTAATTTAATGTGACATCACATAGCCTATAACCAGTGGACGATTAAGACGCTTCTAACGATTCCTCATTTGTCAAATTATAAAGATTTAGATTGTCAGTTTAGAAGATACTATGCAACATATAAACATACGTATACATACATACAGGTCAAAATCATATACCCTCCGTTTTGGCTTCGCCGTAGTCAGGTAAAATAGCTATGTAAATGCTAAAACATCAAATTTAAATATTTTAAAGCTGCTTCTGCTTTTTCTATTGTCAAAATATCTTCTTACATACCTACCACAAAAAAGTTAAAAATAAAAAAGCAAAACCTCCTTCAAAAAACCTTTAAACAAAAACAGCATCAAAATTGTCTCTAAAAAGCAAGAAATGACATTAAAATCATTAGATACGAGATATGCATACCATTATAAATAAAATACGTCTAATGAAGTCGGGTTGGGCTTTTAGAATGAAAAAAGTTGTCCTCCAGCCCCACCCGCTTCAATAGACGTGTTTTATCTAAATTGGTATGTGTATCTCGTATCTAATTATTTTAATGTAATTTCTTGCTTTTTAAAGACAATTTTGATGCTGTTTTTGTTTTCAATATCTGTAGTCGCCCTTAGTCTGTCGCCCACATAGTATTTCAGTGCGCCATATTCAGTATGTTTGATACCCAAAATGGGAATTTATTGTTACCCGATTAAATACTACCCATAATCTAATCTAAGCATGTTCACAGATAGGAGGTATTGTCACTTCATCGACGTTATTTCCCTCTCTGTACCTACCCTTGAGAATGTGTATGCGAAATTTCATGATGATCAGAAGATGTGAAGGCATAACAAACAAACAAACGGAGTTTTTCATCTATAATATTAGTAAAAATCACTAGTAGCCCTGTCTTCCAAAATAAGTAAACATGTGTAGGTATTAGATTTCTTATTAAATAAATTCATCGTTTTTCCAGCTTAGCAATGGCATACAACTTCAAGAGCCTAAGTAATGTGTCACCTGCTCTCACCGACAACCGGTTGAGTCAGGCCCTTACAGAATGGTTCCAAGAGCCAATGGAGTTCTCACATTGGGAGGTAAATAACGTTCTCCCTCACTCACACTATAGTGTTGTCACTATATTATATACTAAGAGCTGGCCCCGGAAATAGGCGGACAATTTACAGAGCGACGAAATCCCTCTAGTTAGTTTGCCATACTATCATTATTTTTTCAGTGGTGGGGGTGGGAGTAGGGCTGCCACCTTTCGACAAAAGCAGACCCGGAGATTTTCAAAAAATCGTTCTTTAGGTAGGTAATTAATAATAAAATGGCCGCGCTGCGCGATTTTTGGTCAGTTTCATCCACTGATCTAGTAATGTTGGCTGTCTATAGTAAAAAAAAAACAGCCGTGCAGCGCGATTTTTAGTCAGTTTCATGCACTAATCTAGAAAACTTGCCTGTCTACATCAAAAAACGGCCGCGCAGCGCGGTTTATTGTCAGTTCCATCCACTAAATTTGTAATCTTGCCTGTTAATAGTTTACTATTAACAGGCAAGATTACTACGATTACTAAGATTACATTTTTTTAAAACGGCTTTTAAAACGGTCGCGCAGCGTGATTTTTGGTTAGTTTCAACCACTAACCCTGTAATCTCGCCTGTTAATAGTAAAAAATGGCCGCACAGCGCGATTTTTGGTCAGTTCCAACTACTAACCTTGCAATCTTGTCGTTAACAGTAAAAAAACGGCCGCGCAGCGCGATCTTTGGTCAGTTACAACCACTAACCTTGTAATCTTGCCCGTTAACAGAAAAAAAACGGCCGCGCAACGCGATGTTTGGTCAGTTACATCTACTGAACTTGTAATCTTGCCTGTTAACAGTAAAAAACGGCCGCGCAGCGCGATTTTTGGTCAGTTCCAACCACTATCTTTAAAAACTTACCTGCTAACAGTAAAAAATGGCCGCGCAGCGCGATTTTCAGTCAGTTTTTTCCACTAATCTAGTAATATTGCCTGTAATAGTAAAAAAAAACTATTTTATCCAAGCGAAGCTTTGGTATTATTCAGTACTAAAGCTTCGCTTGGATCCTAATCCTAATGGATCATAATTTCTAATGAAAACTAATATTTTTTTTAGTTCGTCAGCGAAACAAAGAAAGGAGACTCCTACCTAAGCGAGCTGATGCGAATAAGAGTTTACGGCACCAACCAGAGTAGTGACCTCAAACATGTACAAGTTATTCTAAAAAACATTCCAAAGAGTCTCTCTAGAAGGCTCACATTCAGAATCGACGAATTCTTCAAGAACGAAATCAACTTCTACGAAAAAGTTTTGCCAGCATTATTAAATTTTCAATCTAAGAAAAAGGTTACAGAGCCTTTCGATAAATATGCCAAGATATTCCTAACATACACTGACGGGATCAACGATGTGATATGTTTAGAAGACGCGTCACTACAAAACTTTGGGAGTGCTGTAAGGCAGACTGGAATAGACTTAGACCACTGTAAAGTTGCATTCAAAGCGCTGGCCCAGTTCCATGCCCTCTCTTTTTCAATGAAAGACCAAGATCCTGAAGAGTTCGATAAGATAAAGGATTTAGTCTTCGAGACTTACTACCACGATCGACTGAGGAGTTGGTATACTCGATTCTGGAAGAGGATCTCTGGGATAGCGATAGACGCAGTAGAAAAAGAATACCCGAACTCCAAATACGTTGATAAGATCAAAGAGTTTGCAGTCCCTGAGAGGTATGACGATATGATTAAAGCTGTATCGGATAGGACTAATGCTGTGATATCTCATGGGGATAGCTGGACTAATAATTTTCTGTTCAAATATGAAAAAGATGTGCCGGTTGCTGCAAAGTTAATAGACTTCCAGCTAACGAGATTTGCATCGCCCGTTTTGGATGTTGTTTTCGTGATATATGCTTGTACTGGGAAGGAGTTGAGGGATAAGCACTACAAGGAACTCCTTAATTATTACTATGATGTGCTGTGTCAGCAGATTTTTGAGCTAGGCAGTGATCCTGAGAAGGTTTATAACAGGGAAACCTTCTGGGAGGAAGTGAATAAATACTCTTTTTACGGGCTAGCTTTTAGTTTCGAATCTACGCCTATGATTGTCTTGGAACCTGAAGATGCTGTTGATATGGACATGAAGGTAAATGAAACCGCTATAAACTAAGTCTTTTTCATTATTATTCATCATCATTATCTTATCTTATACACTTCTAAGGCGTAGGCGCGTACAGTTCATTAGAAATAAAACACTTTTTACGGATTACAGCGCGTATATTGGTTAATTCAGATGCTATTTTACAATTACATATTTACTTTTGATTTGTTGGGTTTTTTGGGTTTCGACGCTTTTCCAGGGGCCGTGGTCATGGGACGACTAGAGCAAAAAGGCTGCTCAAACTGCTCATGTTTTTATGAAATTACCCGCTCGGGACTTTAAAAATGAAATAAAAAAAAATGTTTTATTCGTTACCATAAAATAAAATACATATATTTTTAAAAACAGTATTTGGGATCAAACCAGTAGGCATTTGAGATGCCTATAACAGGCAGCCCCGCTCTTCCATATCTTATTAATTGAGTATTATCAGTTACATGCTTTACAATGTTAACATTTTTACTTCAATCTTATGAAAAGCTGTATTAAAAATATTACAAAATACACAGCTTGAGTTCACTCAAGTGTTTGTGCGCTTTATAAAACTTTATAAAATGCATTCAAGTTTGCTAAATTATTTTATACCTGTGTTCTGATTGTTGATTTTATTGAATTAAATTGATTAAAGTCAATTAGAAAACACGATCTAGGTACTGAATCTACCACCAGTTCACAAATTGCCACTAGCTACTGAATCTACCACCAGTTCACAAAATGGGAGGCCTCTCCGAGAAAGAACTGGTGGAAGAAAACTCAGAGAGGTTGTGTCGACCTTCCTTTTGATCCCTATCTACAACAGGCGCGGTCCGAAGGGGGGGGTCACGGGGGACATGACCCCCCCCCCCCCCCCCCAAAATCGTACACGTTAAATAGAAAAATCTTCTATATGCAAGCGGTGCGACTGCACTGGGCGCCCTCGTGTGTGGGGCGCCGAAAACGCCCGACCACCGGTCGACTATCAATCGTATTGTGGCCTGGTGATGAGCGACGAAGCGACGAATGAAACTGACTAAAAATCGAACTGCGCGGCCATTTTTTAATATAAACAAGCAGGATTAGTCGATGAAACTGACTAAAAATCACGCTGCACGGCTATTTTTTTTTTCTAAAAACAAGCGAGATTACAAGATTAGTAGATGAAACTGACTAAAAATCGTGCTGCGCGGTAGTTTTTTTCTGTAATAAGCAAAATTAGAAGATTAGCAGATGAAACTGACTAAAATCTGCGCTGCGCGGCCATTTCTTACTATAAACAAGCAAGGTTACAAGATTAATAGTTGAAACTGACTAAAAATCGCGCTGCGCGGCGGTTTTTTTTACTGTAATAAGTAAAATTAGAAGATTAGCAGATAAAACTGACTAAAAACTGCGCTGCGCGGCCGTTTTTTGAATAACAGGCAAAATTGAAAATCTTGGAATCGCATAAGTAGGGGGCGCCCCGTAAAAATATCGCCCAGGGCGCTGGTAGTGCTTAAACCGGCACTGCTTCTATAAATTTACAAAATTAAAAAAAGCAATTGTATTATTGTGTGTATAGTGACCCCCTCCAAAATCTCAGGCTGCGACCGCGCCTGATCTACAAAACTATATTTTAACCAACTGTATCTTTAGATCCGGGGTCGAAAATGGTCAGTAAAGTCAGTTTTTAGGCTTCAGTCAGTAAAAGTCAGTTTTTCCAAAAAATTGTGAGTAAAGTCAGTTTTTAGCTACTTACGTTCATTTCTCTTCACTTTTTTTATTATTACCGTTTGTTTTTACTGTAAACAGGCAAAAGTACGAGTTTTTTTACATAAGGCAGGCAAGACTACAAGATTAATGGATGAAACTGACTAAAAACGTTGGTCTTGGGATGCCACTTTTCAGTGTAATACTTAATATTATAAATGTGAAAGTTTGTGGGTTTGGATGTTTGTTCCTCAATCACGTAAAAACTACTGAAGGGATTTGGTTGAAATTTGGCACGCAGATAGTAGATTAGATAGCCTAGATTAAAACATAGAATACTTTTTATCCCTATATTCCCTCGAGAACGGGAACCACGCGGGTGAAACCGCGAGCGGCCGCTAGTTTATCATAAAGAAAAAACTTTTTTTTATAGTGGCGATTTTCTCGGTTTATAATAATTTTCCAGGGTTGTAGTAGGTATAAACCTCTATACAAAAAAAAGTTGGGAGTTACAAGTCGTGATAAAGTTTGGCCACATGATAGAAACTGATCTGTAGGCTGTTAAAACTAATATTGAGCTGGGCCAAACTATCCTTACATACAGTTCCATACATCGGCGGGTTGAATAGCGCACTTTTCCCGGCTTCATTCTAAAAACTATAACAATTCAGGTTTAGCTAATAGGTCAAATGTGGTATCATTTTCGGATAAATCAATAACGTAGAACTTATTTCTGATATAAAAAAAATCAATTTATTAAGCAGTTTCTGAAAAATTACACAATAACCAACATTTTTAAACTTCATTTTTTTAGTTTAGGTATTGGCACTTGTTTCAGTATTTTCAAAAAAACTACTTTAAAGAAGCGTTTTTCAGGTTAATTTGTAATATTATGCTTTTGTTATGCTAACTATATTTTATACAATTTGAGCCTAACCCAAGTAGTTTAAGTCCATTGTTTGCGGACATACAGCTAGTCAAAAATATGCATTTTTTCACGAAATAAAAAAGGTTTCCGTTTCATTCAGAAACATTTTTCAGGTTTTTTTGTTTATATTTCTGTAAAGTTAATTAAATTTTCTACAATTTGAGCTAAATTTGAGTACTCTAGGTTTATTGGTTGCAGAGACATAGCTGGTTAAAAATGGGCTTTTTATTGAAGAATCTTATCTTTGACTAGCTGTGTCTTTGCAACTAGTAAACCTAGACTACTCAAGTTAGGCTCAAATTGTGGAAAATTTAATTAACTTTACAGAAATATAAACAAAAAAACGGAGAAATGCTTCCGAACGAAACGGAAACCCCTTTTATTTCGTGAAAAAATGCATATTTTTGACTAGCTGTGTCTCCGCAAACAATGGACCTCAACTACTTGGGTTAGGCGCAAATTGTATAAAATATAGTTAACATAACGAAAGCATATAACAAATTAACCTGAAAAACGCTTCTTTAAAGTAGTTTTTTTGAAAATACTGAAACAAGTGCCAATACCTAAACTAAAAAAATGTTGGTTATTATGTAATTTTTCAGAAACTGCTTAATAAATTGATTTTTTTTATATCAGAAATAAGTTCTACGTTATTGATTTATCCGAAAATGATACCACATTTGACCTATTAGCTAAACCTGAATTGTTATAGTTTTTAGAATGAAGCCGGGAAAAGTGCGCTATTCAACCCGCCGCCGTATGGAACTGTATGTAAGGATAGCTTGGCCCAGCTCAATATTAGTTAGAAACAGCCTACAGATCAGTTTCTATCATGTGGCCAAACTTTATCACGACTTGTAACTCCCAACTTTTTTTAGTATAGAGGTTCATGCCTACTTTTGTGTTTTGTATGCATGGTACCTCATCTAACATAGTCGGCTTTATAAGGCTATTTATTGTCTGTAGTTATAAGAGAACCATTTAATGGCAGGTCGATTTTTTCCAGTACTTTAGAATTATGTATAAAAAGAACATTGTGAATGCTAAAAATCTCAATAAAAATTGTTAACTCTGTCAAACTCTGTCTTAAACCCCTCTTTTCAACCGACTTCAAAAAAGAAGGAGGTTCTCAATTCGATTGTAATTTTTTTTATCGTTGTTCGCGCGTATCTTCGACATTTTTAAACTCACTAATACACATTTAAACATAGAAACTAATTCAGTAATAGGTCAGTATTTTTGAGTCTTATAGTCAGTAAAATCAGTATTTTTGACACTGCAACCAGTTTCGACCCGTGGATCCGTAAAAGTGTTCTATTTCTAACCCCTCGTTTACACCAAGGTATAATACGAGTATAGTACAAGTTTTATGCAATTGTTTTGATTTTTGTTCTCATTCATATATATGTATAAAACATGTTGTATACAAAACTTGTTATATATTTGTAATTGCCTACATGTTCAAAACTTCTAGTTGCCTACATGTTCATGGTTTCTCATGTTTTATACTTGTTGTAGCAACTTGAATACGACACAACAAAGTCTAGTCACTATCTACTCAAAAATTAACTGCTGTTGGCAATGGAAAGTGAAGATACTGTATGAGTATTAGTATTTATAATAATATGTATTAGTATTTATAACAAGTTTACAACAAGTATTCTACAAGTTTTGTATGAAACTAGTATTTAACATGTTTCTTGGTGAAAACGAGGGGTAAGCGTCCTCGCTGACTACCAGCGATCTAAAATCTATGGAAGCGTAATTGCAAACAAATATTGCTTAAAAAATGGCACCACGTGGCCGTAAAAGTACAACCCGCTCTGCTTAAGTCGGGCCAGCCACGCACCCGGTGAATGACGTTAGTGTTCTTTTCAATAAATTGCAGTTTGTATTGTAGATAAAAGATAGAAAGAGAGAGTTTATTAGAAATGACGTCCTTTACATTCTATGTACTAAGTATCGGGAATTTGTCAATAAAAAAAAATACAAATTATTCATCTAAATTTATTTTATCGCCTTCAAAGTAGGCCCCATCGCTTGCAATACAACATCTCCACCGCTTCACCCAGTCTTCCATACATTTTTCATAGGCTATTTGCGGTATGGCCTTTAGCTCATTCAGCGAATTTTCTTTTATGGCTTCTATCCTCGAAGTGGTAATTTTAACTTGGGAAATAAAAAAAAGTCAGACGGAGCCATATCAGGTGAATACGGTGCTTGGTCGAGAACTTTTGTTGAATTTTTCGCTAAAAACTCTTTCACTGTAATGGCTGTGTGTGATGGTGCATTATCATTTTCCATTGTAAAAATCGCCGAGGACTCAAAACTATCACCAACAAAAAGTGTAGTTTAAAACAAATTAAATGACAGATCCCGCTCAAATTTTGCGCGCTTAATCAGTACAGTGCTACCAACATGCAGTAAAAAAATTAGAACGACCTCTTTTACGCGGGTCTTTTTATTGACATATTCCCGATACTTTTTACACAGAGTAGTATAGTCAAATGGTGTAAAAGATGCAAAGGAGGCAGTAAAAAGATGCAGAAAAAACGTATCTTATTTTTTCGTTTAGTATAGAAAATATCTATGAGTATACAATTTATGGTCGCTAACAATCAACCAGTGTTCACATGCTTTGTGCTGCATAATTAAATGCCAGCCTTTTTTAGCTCTATCCAATCCACTTAGTTGTACTTTTCGTGTAGTGCCATTTTTTGACCAGAGTGCTTATTCCATAGATTTTAGTTCGCTGCAGACTACAGACTTTGTATCGGCCGAAAGTTGGTTTTATATGAAGAGTCGGCCGATACCAGGGGAGGTCAAAAAGTTTGAGAGTTGCAAAATTGAATTGAACCTAAACTCAATGACTGACCGCCCAAACCGTTGAACCTAGACACTTGAAATTTTGCACACAAATACCTTATACAGTGTAGGCATCGGGAACGGGATACTAATACCTCTGAACCCATTTTTTTATATAATAAACTAGCTTCTGCCCGCGATTTCGTCCGCGTTGATATTCGAGAAAACCTTAGGGAACCATTAACCACGATTAATCGTATTCTATGATTTAATTTCATTAAAATCTGATCAACCGTTTTTACGTCATTAAGCGGGTCCCCACCAAGCGAGTAGCCTCATGCTCAGGGCCGCTACACGCGGCAAATGTCCTCGCGAGGCAACGCACTCGGTGGGGACCCGCCTAATTTCGTAAAAACGGCTGATCGGATTTTGATGAAATTAAAACATAGAATACTATTTATCCTGGTTAATGGTTTTCCTAAGGATTTTCTCGGATATCCATGCGGACGAAGTCGCGGGCAGAAGCTAGTCTTCCACTACGCTGATATGTATTTTTTTTCAGGGCGATGAGAAATTGAATATAGATGACTTCTGGACTGTCGGCCCTTTCAAGACTCAAGAAGGCAGACGGAGGGAGGCAGATAATGTTGTACATTGTGTCGACAATGGATACATATAGGTAAGGTTTGTTGGGGTAAGGTCGGACGGTTTTTCGGTTAGTTGAAGAGGTTGCAGCAAATATTTTTCCCTCATTTCCTAAAAAAGATTTTCAAATCAAATTGAACTTCTGTTGTTAAGGATTAAATGTACTATCTATCAGCATTTTTTAAGTTTATTTTACGTAAGCGCTTGCCAAGCTATACCTTTGTGAAGATTAGGATTGCTAATACCAGGTAAAGACCGGACCATATTGGGGCAAGTTCGGACTACTATCACAGAATACATAATAGTACAAGTACAGAAGATCCACTCCGCAAAGTAATTTAAATAAATAGCGAATCTATCCCGTACACAATAAAGTGCAATTCAGGTCGCACACCGCTCCCATCCTACAGTTATATTCACCTAGAAGTTGCCTCTCCTTCTATCGCGTAGCTCTTATCTCTTCTAACGATTTTAGAGTTTATTCTTCTAAATAACAATCAAATAATAGGTACTTAATGTACTTAAATACATTTCAAAAAAACCTAGACTAGGTACAGTCGACGCCACATTAGACTATACATGCTGACTTTGAGGCAATTTGCTTTCTTACGAAATAACGTTGTCATTAATAATTAACTTTATTTCGAAAGTAGGTATGTACTAGTACCTACCTCATCTATAAATTATTATTGCAATAAATACCTATGTAGTTGCGTGAAGATTGTTTAGCAAATAAGTCAAGTAAGTACCTAAGAATAAACGGATACTAAATAATATCTAGGTAGTAGACAAGCACTTCTTACGTTTCGATGTCGTTTTGAACTTTTGGAAGTGTGAAAAACGTGAGGTTCGGATCCTTTATTATTAAGATGAAGTATTAAGATGAACGCGGCGAGTGAGTGACTATCGAAATTGAACTGTTAACAGCCAGCCAACGGCGGCAGCCCTCTGAAATTAGTCCGTCCGGACGGACCCGCTGGCTACTTGTAGCTTCGTACCTAAAGCGCGGAGTGCGCCTAGCCTGCTACTATTTAAAAGCGTCTATGTGGCTTAAAACGAAAGGTTGTAATTATAGAAATATCAATATCCGGTTTTATCCGTATTATGACTAAAAAAAAGTAGTTTCATTACAATAATTAAAATACTATTTCTTTATTAAAAATAAGATAATATTATGTAAATCCGATCACCAACAATAAGGGGCAAGATCGGATCTCAGCTTACAGTCATCTTACAGTTGCATTTATCAGTTTTATATAATCGCTACACGTTATAGAATTATTTCACATTTACAATATAAGCAGAAAGCGAATAAACACATCATAACATTGAAAAAAAGTTGCCTGGGGGAAGTCCGGATCTTCGATTGAGACAAGAAAATTGAGTCGTTTTAGTTTTTGCTCCAAAAAACACCTGTATGTCATCACAGTGACAACCGCAGACTGAGGGGCAGGGCAGAAAGATATGGCGTTTCCATGAATATAGTACTATAAACCGGATTGAGTGCTTCGCCTCAAAACGAGCCGACAGAGAGGTCAAGTAGATGTATGTGTCCTTTTCTTCATCAGGGTGACCAAACCGTATGGTTGGCCGGAGACATACATAATACTTTAAACTGTTTAATATCAACTTAAACACCTGGGTAGTTCTTTATTTATAATTAACACTTTTTACCGCGTTTTTATTAGGTTGCTTGCTCGTTTGTTTGTTTGAGCACAAATTTTGCAAACGATTTTATACTGAATTCCCGAAGAGCTAGAGACTTGAAACTTTGAACACAGGTCAGAAATGGAAGGAAATGCAATATTACAGTGTCATTGAGCTGATCTGATGATGAAGCTGATGAAGAACGCCACAGGAACTCTATGATGAATGAAACTATACGACCCCATCGTGTTTGGGCTTGTTAGAATTGTCTTGACAAGTACTCTGACGGGAGACGAGGTTAAGGATCGGATGATGAAGTCTGGAGGCCATGCCATAGGAACTCAATATTGAAATAATGCAACCCCATCGAGTTTGGGCTTGTTTGAATCATCTTGACGACTGCTCTGTTGGGTAATAGTATCCAAGAGTCTGATGATGGAGCTGGAAGAAGGCCACAGGAACTCTGCAATAAAACCTTTCAACCCCATCGAGTTTGGACTCGTTTGAATGGTCTTGACGAGTACTCTGATAGGCGGTGGTATATTTTTAGTTTAGCTCGTTAACTAAAAAACAGAAATTAATTGTTTATTAAAAAAATATTTTTTATAAATAACAAGTTATTTATCGCGTTTTTATTAAGTTTTTTTTTGTTTTGTTTTGATTTATAAATATGGTAATATGCAACGTGAACAATGTCAAAAGGTCAAAATAGCTGCTAATTTTGTTTTTGGGTTGATTTTGATATTACTGGGTTGAAAAAAAAGAAGAACAAGAAAAGAATTTGGCCGCCACCTTGGATTTATAATAATTTTAACATTGTGTTGCTGTTTTCTTGTCAAAATAGTACCAAAACCCGAGTTTCATCGAAATCGGTGCCCAAACAAAAAAGTTGGCAACCATCTTAGACTTTTTAATATTTTCAACACTGCGTTGTTGTTTTCGTGTGGAAATAGTACCAAAAACCGTGTTTCATCAAAATCGGTCTACAAACAAAAAAGTTGGCTGCCATCTTGAATATTTTAATATTTAAAAAATTGCGTTGTTATTTTCTTATCAAAATAGTGCCAAAAACCGAGTTTCATCGAAATCGGCCCATAAACAAAAAAGTAAGCCGCCATCTTGAATTTTTTAATATTTTCAAAATGCGTTGTTATTTTGTTGTCAAAATAGTGCCAAAAACCGAGTTACATCGAAATCGGACCATAAACAAAAAAGTTGGCCGCCATCCTGAATTTTTTAATATTTTAAAATTCGTTGTTATTTGCTTATCAAAATAGTGCCAAAAACCGAGTTTCATCGAAATCGGCCCATAAACAAAAAAGTAAGCCGCCATCTTAAATTTTTTAATATTTTCAAAATGCGTTGTTATTTTGTTGTCAAAATAGTGCCAAAAACCGAGTTACATCGAAATCGGACCATAAACAAAAAAGTTGGCCGCCATCTTGAATTTTTTAATATTTTAAAATTCGTTGTTATTTGCTTATCAAAATAGTGCCAAAAACCGAGTTTCATCGAAATCGGCCCATAAACAAAAAAGTTAGCCGCCATCTTGAATTTTTTAGTATTTTAAAAATGCGTTGTTATTTTCTTATCAAAATAGTGCCAAAAACCGAGTTTCATCGAAATCGGCCCATAAACAAAAAAGTTGGCCGCTATCTTGAATTTTTCAATATTTTAAAAATGCGTTGTTATTTTCTTCTCAAAATAGTACCAAAAACTGAAATTCATCGAAATCGGCCCACAAACAAAAAAGTTGGCCGCCATTTTGAATGTTATATACTTTAAAAATTACTTTGTTATTTTCTTGTCAAAATAGCACCAAAAACCGAATTTCATCAAAATCGGCCTACAAACTTAAAAGTTGGCCGCCATCTTGGATTTTTTAATATTTTCAACACTGCGTTATTATTTTCTTGTCGAAATAGTACCATAAACCGAGTTTCATCGAAATCGGCGCATAAACATGAATTTGATTATTAATATAAATGAGATCAGGCACATGAGACCCAAAAGTGTATTAACATAATTCTATTATCTTTAAACACTTTATGTTACTAGAATCATAAAACAGTAGCAACATTATTTTTAAACTCCTTCATTTAGCTTTAATTAATTATTGAAAAAAACAAAAGCATATCAATGAAACGGACATCTTTGTAAGCGATTTCACAAGTCTAACCTGAGTATATTTGTTCTGTGGCACAAGTGATTGCGCAAAAAAAAGTCTGCCGGATGTCAGTCAACTCAATTGTCAAAAGCGTTTTGTTACGTGCGACATATGCACAGATTTTCCGTTTGATATGGTTTCAACTCGTACATTGTGGTGCTAATCTATATCACTAACGCAGCTAACGAAACGTATTGTCGTGAAACGGTGTTGCTATTTAATGTCGGGGTTACCAAAAAAAACTTTCAAACGCAAATATCTCTTAAAACATAAATCTTCGTAAAAATCTGAATATTTTCTATGACTTACTAATTACATGCCTACATTTAAAAAAAACAGAAACGTTATACATTCTTTGGTTTTTTTCTATGGGACTCTGCCTGATGTCCTTTACCCCTCGCCTGCGACTTCCAGTTATTTCAATTGATAGAACAATTTCGTTTTTGGGAAATCAGAAATGGTGTAGTATTTATGGTCACCCTAGTTTTGTAAAGGAATATTTCCCGGATATTGAAATTCTAAAATTGAAATTCGGCGCCAAAGTCAAAATCGGATTGGAGTTGCCAGGATTGACACTTGAATTTATACAACTACAATAATGCTGATTAGCATTATTGCTGATTAGCATTATTGTAGAAATCTTATTAAATCAAAAGAGTAAGTTCAGTTTTATTTTACAATTACTATGTGTTATTCTAAATTAATATTTAAGTAGTATATTTTCAATATTCCACTCCGAATCCTTAACTTTGTCACACTACGTGATTGGTAACTTACATTTTTTTTCCTACTATCGTGGTATTATTGTTTAGTAATGGCAATTGTGCGAACGAGACACCGACCTCCACCTAGTGTTGTTTCATTCACACAGTAGAGTCTTCAGTCAATATCGTCGATAGAATTTCAACTCTATGACAAAAGCAATACAGTTGAATTTCTTTTAAACGAATAGTGAAAATTTTTGTATAGTACTCACTCCCTATATAAACCTCCTTGGGCGTTTCATATTATATTGCCAGCAACAAAAAATATTGCCACGTTTGGGAGTTATTTAAATTATCCGATCCGTTCTTACCCCAACGTACCTTACATAATATTAGAGGCAAACATCTTGACACTTTTCGACGGAGTGGGGAAAAGATCGCGCATGTGCACTTGCGTGCGACCAATAGCGCGCGCCCCTCTCCCGCCGCCTGCGCCCCTCACCGCTACGCATACCCAAAATACGCGTACCGCGCAATCCCCACCCGATTCCAAGATGTTTGCCTCGTAGGTACTGTAGGTAGTCGGAAAAGTTCGTGGCTTTTTTGTACTAAAAATAATAAAGATACCACAGCGAGGAACATCTTTATCATCACAATTACCAGACCTGCGGGTCTACCGGCTAAAAATAATGAAGTTAATGTTAACTGTATTTGACAGATGGATGTGATACATTGCTTCTTTTGTTTGGAATGTTTTTATTTGTGCCAAAACGAAGTAGCAATGTATCACATACATCTGTCAAATTACAGTTAACATTAACTTCATTGTTTTTAGCCGGTAGACCCGCTGAAGCTGCTGAGCATTTATTTTTTGCTTTTTGCCACTAGTATTCGACAAAGCAACTTCTCCATTAACATTTCAAATCTTTTTTTTGAGCTGTCTGAACCCTTATCGATAAAAAAATGCAAAACTTCTGTAATAAAAATAAAAATGTGAAAAAGCAAGACAATTTGTTTCAATTTTACCGCTATTACCAGAAAATTAGCTGTGCAACAAATATATTACGTTCCCATTTATGTTTAGTATTGCCACACCCCGGACGCTCCATACAACCGCGCCATTATAAACAGATGACGTCAGATGACGTTTTTGAACACGCGCAACTGTGTGTGTAAGTCTAGGAGTCTGGTCCACTTTTCTCTAAAAGTGCCATTTTAACAGTTCTCTAGCGGCATTTTGGGTAACATTTGGCCAACTGTGTTTTTTTTACTAATTCGGACCTACTGAACACGAATATCGATGTTGGCATTCCCGAATTTTGACTGGAAGCTCATAATTCAAGATGGCGCCCTAGATTTCTTTCTAGTACGATATCTAGCAACTACCTATATCAAGTTTGGTGTCTCTTTCTTATACATAATACGAGGACGAGGAATTCATTTTTGGCACAAAATTTTCACTTAGCCATACAAAATAAAACCAGTCAAGAGCGAGTCGGACTCGCGCACCGAGGGTTCCGTACCATCATAATTGCACCATTAAACCACACTGCAGAGTAAAATAATAAACTAAGTATTGCAGTTTTAGGTCAGCGCCATCTCTTGACCGATAGTGGAACTAATGTTAACTTTTTTAGAAATTTGATAATATTGAGACATCGTTTTATTTTTCCGGTACCAGGGGGTGCTCCACTTGACTAGGCCCCCGACAATGTGGACCGACGATCTGGTGAAGGTCGCGGGCAGCGCAGTACCGATCGTGTGGCTGATATGATGATGATGATGACTAAACGAAACCCTACTTAATAAAACCCTAGTTTTACGTCCACTGAGGTGTCTAGGCAGAAATTAGGGTACCATGTTTGGACTTATAGCCGGGCAAATTTTCACTCGCCCTGTTGATGAAATTATCAATCGGCATAAGGGTCCAAATCCTGGGTTATTGTTTAGTCCATGTTTTGAAATTTTTCTCTGAGTTTACCCGGGTACTTATTGCTCTGGCAACGAGAAGTTCATAAAACTAATTTTCTTTGGTCAGTCCACTAGTTCACTACCATACAATAAAAAAACAATTGTGTTGATTTCATTCCTCTTGTGACATTATAATAATCTGTAAGTTTACAAATAAATAAAAATAATTGCAAATACCAATAATGACCAATATCCATGTAGGTATTTACCTTTATAGGTGTTTGCACCTATGCCTGGAAAACTAACCTCCTCCCTATAAAATTTTATTATAATTGTATATTTTATTGTTAAATTCTATTCGAGTTGATTAATAAAAAGATAAAGACTACATTCTTGATTGATTTTAATTTCCAACTAAGATTATACAATTCTCTCTTGCCGCACACAGATCGCATAGTCTTTTCGTAAACGTATCGTCAAACCAAGAAGCTTATAACCCCAATGGAGATTGCACGGCTAGTGTCATAGTGAAGATAGAAAAAATGTCCTTGAGTGACGTTACGGCTTATCGCTATCTCTTTTTTTAGTGTTACAATACGTTTTCGTTTCTCACGAACGAACGAACGACGAACATCGAACACGTATTGTCACACTAAAGAAAGAGATAGCAATAAGTCGTAACGTCATTCAAGGACATTTTTTCTATCTTCACTATGACACTAGCCGTGCAACCTCCATTGGGGGTATAAGCTTCTTGCGTCAAACATGTTTAAAGAATATTTTCTCGCTTCCTCACCCGCATTCTCTTCACAAATACACACTTCAACTTTGTCTAGGGATACCAGCGGGCTGATTATCTAATTAGAAACCACCTAGCGACCGGTTGCAGTTCACAGATGATAGTGATCCATTGCTACTTCTTTTTGGATTAAAAAAAACATACCAAAGAAAAGTAGCAATGTATGTGGAATGAAACCGGTCGCTAAATAGTTTCTTTTTAGATAATCAGGGTGCGGGTGATATTTTCATACAAACGAGGTAACTTTGAAGCCTTGGTTTTCTGCCAGGGATGTACTGTGCTGTGATCTGATGACGGCTATCCAGGGAGTGAATGGAGGAGATTCAGATCGTTATACACACCCAACTGATCTGACCAGCATTCTAAAAACGTAATGAACATGTTTAAAAAAACCGCGAAAATAGCATGAAAATGTATGGAAATCCTCAAACTGAGAACTCTTACCCATTAATCTTTTAGAATGCTGATCAGATCAGTTGGGTGTGTATAGCGATCTGAATCTACTCCATTCAGTCCTTCAATGGCCATCATCAGATTACAGTACGGTACATCCCTGGCAGAAAACCAAGGCTTCAAAGTATCCTCGTTTGTATGAAAATAACACCTGTATCCCTAGACAAAGTTGATGTGTATATATAGCCCACCTGCATCCTCTAACATTATGCTTGATACCAATATCCTCTAGCTCGTCGAACGAGAGCAATACGAGCATGTTCAAAGTCCGCACACGAAACGGCGTATCGTATGAGATGTCTCGTACTCGTTGCGTCTTGAGTCAAGAAGCGGTGTGATGAGATGAGAGAGAAAGATTCTTTAAACATGCTTGAGGATACGCTAACGAGACAACTTTTTTTTATTTTTATACATATGGACAACAAAACAGATTACAATCGAAAAATAAATAGCTAACGACATGCTAAAATATTTCAGTTGTATGTTGACACATCATTTCCACAGTGTTGAGCAAGTAAGATCTACTCTTCAAAAACAAATAGATTTAATTTAAGTACTTAATAAATTAAATTATAACCTTATTTAAATATAGTAAAAATTAATTGACTTAACTATGTAATATGCAATAAATACTTGAGCGATATGGGCATGTACAAATTTAGGAAAGAGTTGTTTAACCGACTTTATAAATATTCTGGGTCTCGGATTAAAAATATCCATGAACGGATTCTTCACAGATATCTCGTTGTAAAGCCGACACATTCTTACAAGGGGGTTTATAAAAGGACGTGTTATTTTGATACGTTTGTAAGTAAAATGTTTTGTTAGTTATTCGGGGATTTCGCCTTGTCGATATTTAAGGTCCTTCTTAAATAGTGCACATAATTTTAAGGGGTCAATGTACTCATGCATACAAACAACTTTTACTATGGGACCAACATTGAAATCGCGAAAAAAAATCAGCTGTTCCATACATTTTGATCTTTTTTTAGTTTTAAATTTTCTATGGAACAGCTGATTTTTTTTCGCGATTTCAATGTTGGTCCCATAGTAAAAGTTGTTTGTATACATGAGTACATTGACCCGTTAAAATTATGTGCACTATTTAAGAAGGACCTTATATTTAGTTTGCCTAGGAGGTAAGGAGTCTAAGGAGAATCGATACAGCTAGGGTTGCCAGGCGTCCGGCTTTAGCCGGACAAAGGTAGGCTTTTTGATTGAGTGTCCGGCCAAATTAAACGGTCTCCGGCCTGTCCGGCTTTTGTTAGGCTTTTTACATTTACTTACGCACTAACTAGACTTAAAAGATTTAAAAAATGATTATAATTAAATAGTGTAGTAGTTTTGTTTTGTTCAATTTTGTTTTTCTTAATTTTAATTTTGAGTTTTCCCTTGAGAGATAATAATATTAATGAATGATTAGGAGGTAGTAAAAGATTGATTCGTTATTCAATTTTATTTTATTTCATTAGAATTTAAGAATTTTTATAGTAAATGATCAAAAAAGCCTAGTTTTACGTAAAAACAAATTGTCGTATTTATTACTAAGATACAAAATCCTTAATAATTTAGGGTGTCCAGCTTTTTTACCCAAATTTCCGGCCAAACTGGCTGGTCTGTCCGGCTATTAGGTTAGACGACCTGGCAACCCTAGATACAGCTATGTAGAATGTTATGTACCTCAGTATATAAGATCCTGTTTCTTGCGGCGGACAAGTAAGGTGGTTACTTTAAATTTAACAAGTCTCTCATTATAACCAATGAGACTGCGACCGAAACCGCATCAGTATCCTAAAGAGCTCTTTTCTGAACACTTTCAATGTTATCCGAGTGAACTAGTAGCAGAGACCAAACGACACTGGCGTATTCTAGAATGCTGCGAGAAACCCTGTAATAAACGGTCAGGTAACTTAGAGGCTGTTTGAAACACTTGGATGAAGCCTAGTTGTTCAGTAAATAAATGACCCAAAATGGGGTGTAGATTGCATGAGAGGGGACCTAAGTGATTTCTCCTGAAACTTGTTCAGGGTACTTAGGAAGTAAACATCTAGCTAGCCGCACTCGACTCGGTTGAACGCAGAGCCAGAAAACTCATAGAGGAGTGCGCTACTAAAAACCAAGCTTGACAGTCTTTCTCACCGCCGTGAAGTAGCTTGTCTGGCGGTGTTCTACAGACTATATTTCGGAGAGTGTGCTCTTGAGCTGCACGAGCTCATTCCGTCATCCCCGTTCTACCATCGGACATCCAGACGCACGGCGGGGTTTCACCCCTATTTGGTTGACATTCCATGCATGCGCACGAAGCGTTTTTCATCTTCCTTCTTAATGCGCACAGCCAGGGAGTGGAATTCCCTGCATGCGTCTGTATTCGCGAAAGCATATAACCCAGCAATATTTAAAGCCCGAGTGAATAGGCTTCTTCTGGGCAAGCTCGTTTCATCTTCGGCCTCTTCTTAGCCTTATGGTTCTCGAATGTGGCCAAGAGTAAGCCCATTTAATGTAAAACAAAACATACTAAAAATCCTGACGTTTCGGAGGTGAGCCGGAGGGTGGAGGGGGGGAGAAGGTACCACTTTTAGGTTTTTCGCCAATTTTTCAAAAAAAGTGCGTTGTGGCGAAAAATGTTCAAAGATGAAATGAAAGCTTAAAGAATTCTCTATAACTTTAGTTCTGTACATTTTGTTCGAATTTCTAACCGTTTTTGGGCTACTCGCTCAGGAAATGTGAAAATTTGGATGATGGGCATGATAGCCAAGGGAGTTGTTCTATACACCCTCTACCAACAAATGATATATCATTAGAAAGGCCTTTTTTAAACCAATATTAACTGCAAACAAACTTTGAATCAATTGTTAGTATTTTTGGAGTTAAAGGTCAATTAGCTTCCGCACCCGTCTTCGTCCACTTGGACCCTAGGGAACCTTTGATCAGAATAAAAATTACCGTATGTTTTACTTCAGATTATAAACTATATGTATGCTAAATTTAATCTAAATCCTTTCAGCCGTTCTTGAGTTATATATAAGTTATGTAAATAACCTGACTTTGTTCTATAAGGTTTTTATTTGTCTAAAAAAGGAGTTGTATTCCTTTTTCCGGAGTGTGTAACTCGAAAATTATAACTCACACAACTTATAACTCAAAAACGGCTGAACGGGTTGTTATCGCTCATGGCAACACAAGTGCGTCGCAGTGACGTCACACCCTGCAGACGCGCGTTCGACCGGTTCGACCTCCCCTCCTCCAACGCGCCCCACCACGACGACAGCGGGCCCCACTCCAACAGCGAACGGCGTGGGTCGACTGCTCGCCGCGCTAGACACATTTCGCTCCTGACCACCGACGAGTACACTGCTCCAAAGCTTTCACCCCCCTATAAGTGTAACTATTACTCTGTCCCCCCTTGTACTGAACCCTTTTTATAATGTAAATATCAAGCTACTTTCTGAATTAAATTAAATACTCGTTATTCATTTAATCAAGTGTTAATCAAACTTAAGTTGCTCTTTCAGTTTAATGTAATTATAAGCTACTTGATAATTTATTAAAGATTTATTATGCAGTGTACTATGTGTGTAAATATACGTTCATCACCCACTAATCTTGTCTTATTTTAATATCAGAAGTGGTTCGACCAACGACTCGCCGCTTGCGCCATGCCACGTGGACGAAAGCACGCACGAACGCGGTCTACAAGCTCCGATTCTTCGGTCAAGACACCTTCACGAAGCTCAAGCTCCAGTTCGAGTAGCAGCAGTGATCATGACCGCCGGAAACGCCGCCGCAAAAGATCATCAACCGTGAGTCAAAACGTTGTTTTATCTTCAGTAATTCCCGAGTTTGACCCGCTAGTGGATGACATAGATATGTGGATTAACGTGCTAGAGGCTAATTCTCGTGCTTTTGGGTGGTCCGATAATATGATCAAATACCAGGGTTTGCAAAAATTGCGTAATAGTGCCAAAACGTGGTTAGATTCCTTACAAAAAAATGAAACAAAGTGGACTAGTTGGCGTTGGAAACAGTGGCGTGATAAATTATCTAATACTTTTCAAACTAAGCGTAATATGTTTTCGTTATTGAAACATTTGATTGAAAGTAAGCCATCACCTAATCAATCACTTTATGAGTTCTATTTCCAGCAAAAAGGCAAGATAGATAGATTACATTTGAAATTTAAGGATAGTGATATAGTGTCAATTATTGTAGGATCGATTGGTGATTCAAGTATTAGCACTGCTGCTGAAGCAGGTAATTTTCCATATTGTGACGATTTAGCATCATTTTTGCACGGCAAAATACATTCAACGCCTGACAAAAACTTAGTGCAGAAAAGTTATCCGTCAACTAAGCCTATGTCGCGTAACTCATTATCAATTCAGGGAAACAATAGCTTTAAGACCGACATTAAGACCGAACCATCTAGTAGCAGTAGTAATTATGTTCCTAATGCTAATTTGTCGTGTTTCCGTTGCGGTGAATTAGGTCATAGGCGGAATAACTGTAATCTTAAGGACAATATTCAGTGCAATTCGTGTAATAAGAGAGGACATTTAGAGAAGGCGTGCAAGTCGAAACCTATATCGAAAACTGAGACTGACTTGGAAGTTAAAATGATTAGTAAAATGAAAAGTAAACAAAAGTTTTGTAAACAGGTCTTGATCAATGAACAAAAATGTGAGGCATTTTTCGATATGGGTAGCGAGTGTTCATTAATTACAAAAGATTTTATTAATAGATACAATTTGTTTCCATTTGATTTAAATTCTAATATTAATTTAGTGGGTTTTACTAACGGTACATCCATTCAAGTTTCAAAAGCTGTTGCTGTTAATCTGAAGGTAGATACGGTAGAATTAGTTACCCTTTTGTACGTTATTGATGAATTAACTGGATGTGACTTATTGATAGGCCGAAACTTCACAGAAGATAGTAGCATTATGTATACACGGGTAGGTGATACTTTGACCTTTGAACCATTAAGAACAATGAAGGTATTTAACATTAATAGTGCGGATGGTCACGGTTGCAATAAAAATGAAATTTTACTTAATTCAATTCTTTCTAAATACCCTCATTGTTTTTCTGATGATTTGTCCACTCTGGGTAAAACTGATTGTGTTGAATTGGATATAGAGCTCACCTCTAATAAACCAGTGTGTTTTCGACCATATAGAATGTCTGAAGCTGAAAGACAAAAAACTCGCGATATCACAGATGATTTATTGAAAAATGGAATAATAAGACACAGTAATTCACCTTACGCGAGCCCAGCATTGTTAGTGGACAAGTCATCAGGGGAAAAAAGGCTTTGCATTGATTATCGCCATCTTAATAAAATCACTGTTAAAGAAAAATATCCGATGCCACTTGTTGAGGACCTGATTGACAAGTTTCAAGTTTCAAGTTTATTTATTTCATAACAATGTTCATTGTGTCGAAAATATAACAATTTGTGAATAAATACATTAGGATTAAATTACTTACAATTAAATTAAATTAATAATAGTCTAATATTCGAAATTAATAAATTGCGGCAACTTCTTACTTAACTGAATATAATGTATATAATTTATTTACCAGTTATAGAAAATTACAAAGTCAAATTAAAATTAATAATTAATGAAATTTTTAAAGGAAAAACCAGTCAGATTCTTACTTGCTATTTAAAAAATCATTGAGGGAGTAAAAGCATTCCTTCAACAAGTATGTTTTCAATTTTTCCTTGAAATTAGACTCATACACTACACTTTTTAATTCATTTGGCAGTTTATTGAATAACTGTATTGACTGATATTTGGGACAGTGCTTGACTATATCTATTCTAGGAACTATTTTCTGAGGAAAACCCTGTCTTCTTGTGGCAACTCTAATATTTTTTTCCTCATGAGTCTCGTATTCTGTTATGGTTTTAGCAAAATGAGAAAGTATAACTAGAATATATAGACTAGGAACAGTTAATATTCCCAGTTTCCTAAAATGCTCACGACAAGACTCTTGTTGGGGTATGCGTACTATTGTCCTGATTGCCCTTTTTTGTAGAATGAAAGCCCTATTGACATTGTAGTCATAACTTCTACCCCAGCAAAATATACTATAACGTAATCTTGATTCTACTAGGGCATAGTATACTAGTTTTAGATGCTTTATATCTGCTTCATCTCTAAGACTTCGTAGTACATAGCAGGCAGAACTGATCTTACTCTCAATATCTTCCAACTCTTCCTTCCATTTCAGTTGGTCATCAAACTTTACTCCCAAAAATTTTGTAGATTTAACCGATTGTATCAAGTCACCATTTAAGTTAATATTTAAGTTACTTAAATCTCTAGCATGGGTTTTAAACAACATGGCACTAGTTTTTAGGCTGTTGATCGATAAACCATTTACAGTAAACCAATTTTGCATTGATAGTAATATTTGATTTACTGTTATTTCTAAATCTATTAAGTTTTTAGCAGAAATCACAGCATTTGTGTCATCTGCGAATAAAATTAATTTCACAGATTTATGAGTTTTTGTGATATAACAAATCAAGTCGTTTATAAAGATTATAAATAGTATAGGTCCCAATATGGAACCTTGTGGTACACCTACCTTTACATCAGCTAGTTTGGACTTGGTTACAATTTCACACATACTTTCGTCTATAGTTTTAATTTCTACAAACATTTTTCTATTACGTAAGTAAGACTGGAGCAACTTTAGTGCTTTTCCTCGAACACCATAGAACTCCAGCTTCTCTAAAAGCAATTCGTGATTAATTGTATCGAATGCTGAGCTTAAATCAAGAAAAACCGCAGCCACCCTCAATTTTGCATTTAATTTGTCAGAAACGTCATTAAGCAATGTCATTATTGCATCCTGTGTGCCAACCATATTCCGATAACCAAATTGATTCTTGTGTAGAATTCTGTTTTTACTAAGATGAGCGACCAATCTCGCTTTAATAATTTTCTCAAGGATCTTAGATTTAGTTATTAGTAAGGATATCGGTCTATAATTCTTGGGATCCAACTTTGAGCCTTTTTTATGTATTGGCACAACTTTTGCAATCTTAAATTGGTCAGGGAAGACTCCTTCTTCAATGCATTTATTAAAGAACCTGCTCAAAGGCTCCGCTAAAATATCAATATTGTCCTTTATTATTGTTATAGGCACTTCATCATAGCTAGAGGATGTTTTGGCTTCCATATTCTGAACAATTTTTTTCACTTCACTGGCAGTTGTTGGATATAAGACCAACTCATCCATCACATAATCTACACTCTGATTTAGATAGCTCCGTGCACTCTCTGAATCTATTGAGACCTTACTTGAATTGAGCTCAAACTGCTTTACAAAAGTATCAGCAATTTTCATCGGTTCATATATGATTTTATTTTCAGTCTTAATCATGAGTTGATTGGGAACTTTACTAGTCTTATTTCTGTGTTTGTTAATTAGCTGCCATACACTTTTTGACAAATTTTTCGACAGATTGCAGGGGTGTAAATTCTTTACTTCTCTTGACCTAAAGAGTGGGTACCATCAAATTCCTATAAAACCAGACGCTATACCCAAGACTGCATTCATCACGCCAGATGGCCATTTTGAATATTTGCGAATGCCCTTTGGGTTATGCAACGGACCATCAGTTTTTCAAAGGTTGATGAATACTGTCTTGGGTAACCTACGTTTTGGTAAGGTCATTTGTTATATGGATGATTTGTTGATTGGGACAAATAGTTTGGAAGAAAACATGACTTGTTTAGAAAGTGTGCTAGAAGTTCTCCAGAAAAATGGTTTAACAATTAACCTTGAAAAATGTATATTTTTCCAAAATAACATTACATTCCTTGGTTATGACATTTCTGAAAGTGGTATTAGACCCAGTTCGAAAAAACTAAAAGCTATTGACGAATTTCCTATACCAAAAACTGTTCACCAATTGCGTCAATTTTTGGGGTTAATAAATTACTTCCGAAAATTTATAAAGTACTGTGCAACCCTATGTAGCCCTTTAACAAAGCTGTTAAAAAAAGAAGCAATCTGGGAATGGGGTCCTCAACAGAAGCAAGCGTTTTTTGAAATCAAAAAGTCTTTAATTGAAAATGCCGTCCTAAAAATATTTAATCCAAAATTACCAATATCTTTATATACCGATGCCAGTCGTGACGGCTTAGGTTGCATAATGGTTCAAGTTACAGAGAATGGTGAACAACCCGTACATTTTTATAGCCGTCAAACTACTGTTGATGAAAAAAAATACCATTCTTTTGAACTTGAGCTATTGGCAATTGTGGTAGGCTTACAAAAGTTCCGACATTATCTATTAGGTACACCATTTAAAATATTCACCGATTGTAGCGCAGTTAGATATGCTTTGCAAAAAAAAGAAATCATTCCACGTATTGGTAGGTGGGTATTACAGACCCAAGAATTTAATTTTGAAATTTTACATAAACCGGGAACACAGATGCGACATGTTGATGCGCTGAGTCGTAACCCAGTCATAGATAATAGTATTTTAGTAATCGATGACGTAATGTCCGTAACCGAAGGTGATTGGCTTCTATCTGTGCAGCTTCAGGATCCCAGCATTTGCAGTATTAGAGATATTTTACTGTCAGGCGAGGCCGATGCCAATAAACTTATTTTCAATCAGTATGAGCTTCTTGGTAATAAGGTATACCGCCGAACTGAGTATGGGAGACGTTGGTTGGTACCAAAACAATGTGTTTGGCAAATTATTAGGGCCAATCACGATGACGTAGGGCATTTTGCGGTAGATAAAACTGTAGAAAGAATAAAATCAAATTATTGGTTTCCACATTTAAAAAAAATTGTCAGTAAATACATTAAAAATTGCTTAAATTGTATTTATTACAAAAATATTCATGGTAAGAAACCCGGTAAACTATATCCTATCCCAAAGTATGCTAGGCCATTTCATACATTACATTTAGACCACTTGGGTCCTTTTGTAAAGTCCACACAACAGAACTCCTATTTGCTGGTTATAGTTGACTCATTCACTAAATTCGTTTTCATTTCGGCAGTCAAAAATACAAAATCTAAAATCGTTATTAACGAATTAAACAAAATTTTTAAAGTTTTTGGTAATCCCAAGCGCATTATTAGTGATGCCGGCAGTGCATTTACGTCGAGGTCTTTTAAGACTTTTTGCAATGATAGAAATATTCGGGCACATGTTATAGCCACTGCCGTACCACGTTCGAACGGACAAGTCGAGCGTTATAACTTAACGATTTTAGAAGCATTGCGGAGTATGGGTGCCAACACCGATAATAACAAATGGGATCAACATATTACAAGCATACAGCAGGGTATTAATAGCACAATAAATAAAACCACTGCTGCCATCCCTAGCGAGGTCTTCTTTGGATATCGTATCCGAATGAATAACGACGGGGTTACTGATGATGATACGGTGGAGACCACGGTTGACCTTACCACCTTGAGAAACAAGGTCGATGAGAACATCCAAAAAAATGCGGAAAGGCAAAAAAATTCTTTTGATGCAAAAACAAAGGAAGCGCCTCTTTATAAAATTGGGGATTTGGTCGTAATAAGAATACCGAGCATGTCAAATGAAGGTCAAAGTACCAAATTAATGCCTCTTTATAAAGGCCCGTTTCAGATCACTGAAGTACTAGGCCACGATCGCTACAAAGTTGCGGACATGCGAGGAGCTGAGAGGAGTACCAGACGTTACAATGGCATCGCGTGTGTGGAAAACATGAAACCATGGATCAGAATTTCGGATCCGGATTCGCCGGAGGTTATCGAATGTTAAGGTAACAAGAACACTTCTATTGCTATTTGGGTTGGTATCAAACATGGTACTTATCTGGTATTCTCCTTTTAAATTAATAAAATAGGTTAAATAAAATACAAGAATATATTATATTTATCACTTGATTTTAATATATTGTTTATTTTTTTTAATAGCTTACATAATGCTCTATTTTCACTTGCCCCTCAAATTCAATCACGATTAGTCATTAAACAATAATTAGTCAAATGCATTCGCTTCGAACATTTACTAGTATAGTGAGGTGTCAGAATTGTACAGTGGATAACGGACATCCGTGGTGAACACCGTTGCCATGTACATGGTGATATACAACTGAGATGATCCTGTACGTCACTCGGTTCAAGCCATTTGGTAGAGTTGGTTGGCCGGCGATGGGATAACTAGCTCTGCCAAATTTTGATACCTTGCTATACTGAGTGTATGTGCTGCTTTCTCTTTCTACATGTGCGATATTACTAGAGTTCTTTGATTGCTAAAGTATGTAATAACTTAACTCTTTGATAACTTAATGTCCATTGTTCTCAGCTCATGCATCAGACTTCATCGCTGTTCGAGGACGAACGCGAAAGCAGGAACGGCCGGATGTTATCGCTCATGGCAACACAAGTGCGTCGCAGTGACGTCACACCCTGCAGACGCGCGTTCGACCGGTTCGACCTCCCCTCCTCCAACGCGCCCCACCACGACGACAGCGGGCCCCACTCCAACAGCGAACGGCGTGGGTCGACTGCTCGCCGCGCTAGACACATTTCGCTCCTGACCACCGACGAGTACACTGCTCCAAAGCTTTCACCCCCCTATAAGTGTAACTATTACTCTGTCCCCCCTTGTACTGAACCCTTTTTATAATGTAAATATCAAGCTACTTTCTGAATTAAATTAAATACTCGTTATTCATTTAATCAAGTGTTAATCAAACTTAAGTTGCTCTTTCAGTTTAATGTAATTATAAGCTACTTGATAATTTATTAAAGATTTATTATGCAGTGTACTATGTGTGTAAATATACGTTCATCGCCCACTAATCTTGTCTTATTTTAATAGGGTCTAAATAGATTAAATTTAGCATAACTACATATAGTTTATAATCTGAATTAAAACAGAGGGTACTGTGACGCCCTGGCTGGCGTCGCATGAAAACTTCTTGCATTGACCGTGTGGTTAAAAAGGTACAGACGAAAAATATTTCGTATTTGAATATTCGAACAGCCGATCACCGCTTCTGTGTTGTTTCGGGGCATGATTCGAGAATGTGCCGCGGAGCTGGTAACAGCTATAGTGTATTCGCGATAATAAACGTATGAAAGAAAACACAATCGTTTATGTTGCGTAGTCGCCTCAGCCATCTTATGGTGGAGGCGCCGGGTATACCGAGTAATTCGCGCGATCGTCGTTAGGATTCTGTTTGTTTCAGCTTTTAGGTGCAGAAAAACAACGAAATGCAAATGAGGAAGTTTGATGGAGAAACGAACCCGGAGGAGTGGTTCGACGGGTTCAACTGCGTCATGGCGAAAGAAGGCTATGACGAGGAGGCGAAAATTTTGATTCTAGGCGCTTTTCTGGAGGGCGCACCCTATTGGTATTACCGAAAGATTTGTGAGGGGTGCAAATCTTTCGAGGAGCTGCAGGAGCAGATCATTGAAGAGTTTTCCCCAATTTCATTTATTTCAGTGCCACTCGTAGCGACGTCCGAGCGCTACCAAGTTTCGTTCCAGGGGCCCAGGGAAGGCCAGGAGGAAGGAAAAGGGGCACCCGCAATCAGCGTGTGCAATGAGGCGACAAGATTCCAGTCCTCTCGCATCGACCAAGAACCCCCGTGTCAAGTAAAAAATATCTCACACTCGTCAATTTTCAGGTTGGAAGAAAGTCCACAAACCAGTAATGAGGATGTGTCACAAAAAATAATCCCGTCAAAAGAGGAAAATAAAGAAAATGTCAGAACGGTGTCAAATGAGGACAATGGAAAGGACGTTGACAGCGATGTGACATTGGAAGAAAAGTCGGATAATTTTCCAATTTCGGCGGAAGAAGAGTTGGAAAACCAGTGTAAAAGTAAGTTGACGCCGTGTCACAGTGATTTGTGTGATCAGAGTAGGGAGGTAGGAAGTGACGGTCAAAGTGTGGAATACGTGGAGGAAGGGCAACCTGTGTGTGTAGTGTCATGTGAGATAGAGGAGGAATGTGATCAGCTCACGATAGGGGAGAGCAAGGACAGGGTTTCCCAGCCCTTGGTGGGAAAGAACGATTGCAATTCAGATGAAAAACTGGTAGTGACTGGTGACAAAGCAATAGTATCGGTTAGGAATCAGTACGTAGGTAGTGATACTAATACCATTTTATTCCAGTATTGTGGTAATAGTGTTCAGATGAATAATACAGCGAAAGGTGATGAAAATTTCAATAATCATTCATTAGAAAAATCATTATATAAAAGTAGAAAAACAAAAGTTGATTGGGGTATAGGGTTGTCATTTTATTTCCATCACCCCAAAAAGAAAAGGTTTTCTCTATTTAATGTGATAGGGGGGTTAGTTTAGTTCGTGATAGGGTTCGGTTTAGTTTAGGTATGTTATAGTTTTAGTTTAGGGTTGTATAATTATGTTTTTCATTGCTTTATAAATAGTGCTTGGATCTAATGGGAATTATAGGTGTGAAGTGTAGGAATTTTAGGGAAAATTATTAAGTAGGCGTAGGTTTAATGGGAAGGGGCTTTAGTCACAGAATAACTAATAGTACAAGTGCTTTAATTTTAGGATTGTGTTAATGAATGATTTTGGAATGTGTGTACTAATACTTTCTATTTGTTACATGTATTATCGCCGCAATGCTGTGAGGCTGAAAGAAGAACATGAAGAGCATACAGAACGTCAGCAGCCAACCAGTTCAAATAGTTCGAGGATCAAGAATGGGGGTGCAGGATCCGGTCCAAAGAAAAGAAGTTCAAGATCTGATATTTTTGTTGAAATGTAAAATGTCATTAGGTAGGGTTGTCGAAAACTCGTTAGGTAGGTAGGGCTGTCGAAAATAAAGATGGGGGTAGGAAGAATTGGGGACGTGGGAAGTAGGACCTGATGAACTGGGGAACACCTCGACAGTTCTATAAGAACTGGGTGGTCTCGTAGGTTGCGGGACATCTCCAGGTCCTGGTCGTACTTCCGCACGCAAATCATGATAACCGGATCCACTTATGATTGTTTAAAGTAAAAGTTTAAGCAATGATGATTGGCTCTGATGTTCATGGAATGTCAGGATGAGAAACAGTATACTCTTTTCGAAGTGTCAACACGAATCATAGAGTTTGTTTTGATTTGTTTTGACATTAGGCAAGAGGCACATTGTTGTTCTGTGGTTTGCTGACACGGTCTGACAAGTCACAGAATAGATAATGAAGGATTTGTGGTCGTTTGCTCTATGATCAGTCTATGGTCATCAGTTT
The DNA here is from genome assembly GCA_943789525.1 of Agriphila geniculea. Taxonomy (NCBI): domain Eukaryota; kingdom Metazoa; phylum Arthropoda; class Insecta; order Lepidoptera; family Crambidae; genus Agriphila; species Agriphila geniculea. The sequence goes on along the minus strand of OX038894.1, from coordinate 1,612,760 downwards.
ATGGTCAGGGTTACCATGACTAAACAAATCCTGACATTCTACTGGTCTATGAGTATAAAGAGTATAGGGTAGTTGACACGGACATAGAGTATGGCGATCGTTAGGGCTAGCTTTGGAATTCTTACTCTATGTATTAAGGTTAGGGATGTGCTGTGTGTCGGCTTTTTGGTGGGTTTTTGCCAACATAAAGCCAACACGTGGGTCTTTTGGCATAGATAACTGAGAGCATAGATAATGGCCCATATGCAGGCTCGCCTGTAGTAAAGGCCAGCACACATGAGTGTATGATGATATGATTGTAAAACCCTTCCCACACTAGGTAGGACTATGTGTAGGACGTAATTGTAAGGAACGAGGCAGAAGCGGGAGAAAATTTATTTCCACGGAAATAAATTTTAGCGGCATCCGGGGGATGTGACGCCCTGGCTGGCGTCGCATGAAAACTTCTTGCATTGACCGTGTGGTTAAAAAGGTACAGACGAAAAATATTTCGTATTTGAATATTCGAACAGCCGATCACCGCTTCTGTGTTGTTTCGGGGCATGATTCGAGAATGTGCCGCGGAGCTGGTAACAGCTATAGTGTATTCGCGATAATAAACGTATGAAAGAAAACACAATCGTTTATGTTGCGTAGTCGCCTCAGCCATCTTAGTACTTTTTATTTTGATCAAAGGTTCCACGTGGAGGAAGACGCGTGCGGAAGCTAATTGACCTTTAACTCCAAAAATACTAACAATTGATTTAAAGTTTGTTTGCAGTTAATATTGGTCTAAAAACCGGCCAAGTGCGAGTCGGACTCGCGCACGAAGGGTTCCGTACCAAAAAACGAAAAAACACGTTTGTTGTATGGGAGCCCCCCTTAAATATTTATTCTATTCTGATTTTAGTATTAATTGTTATAGCGGCATCAGAAATATATCATCTGTGAAAATTTCAACTGTCTACCTGTTGTCGTTATTAATATCGAGCAAAAAACGGCAAAAAAAAACACGTTTGTTGTATGGGAGCCCCCCTTAAATATTTATTTTATTTTGTTTTTAGTATTTGTTGTTGAAGCGGCAACAGAAATACATCATCTGTGAAAATTTCAGCTGTCTAGCTATCACGGTTCATGAGATACAGCCTGGTGACAGACAGACGGACAGCGGAAGCTTAGTAATAGGTACCCGTTTTTACCCTTTGGTTACGGAACCCTAAAAAGGACTTTCTAATGATATATCATTTATTGGTAGAAGGTGTGTAGAACAATTCCCTTGGCCGTCTACGGGGTCTTGCCCATCATCCAAATTTTCACATTTCCTGTGCGAGTAGCCCAAAAACGGTTAGAAATTCGAACAAAGTATACAGAACTAAAGTTATAGAGAACTTTATAAGCTTTTATTTCACCACTAGCGGCTGCCCGCGGTTTCACCCGCGTGGTTCCCGTTCCCGTGGAAATATCGGGATAAAAAGTATCCGATGTTTTAATCCAGGCTATCTACTATCTGTGTGTCAAATTTCAACCAAATTCGTTCAGTAGTTTTTGCGTGATTGAGGAACAAACATCCAAACCCACAAACTTTCACAGTTATAATATTAGTAGGATTAAACATTTTTCGCCACAACGAACCATTTTTGAGATATTGGCGAAAAACCTAAGTGGTACCTTCCCCCCCCCTCCACCCTCCGGCTCACCTCCGAAACGTCAGGACTTTTAGTATGTTTACTTCCTAAGTACCCTGAACAAGTTTCAGGAGAAATCGCTTAGGTCCCCTCTCATGCATTCTACAACTCCCTCCTTTATTGATTGGACTATAGTAACTTGAATTCTTTGTTTTTGACTATGCTTACGATCCGTGTGCGGAGAGCCCTCATCAACCCTAATCTTTTTAGATAAGAGTTATCTTTTTAGACTAGTATTTCCTAGTAAAATGTTCCCAAAATATATCATTGTAGTATTCTTCCTCGCTTTCTTCTTTGCCCTTGTCCGCGGCCTTTCCCTTGTCTGCGGCCTTGTCCGCGGCCTTGTCCGCGGGCTTGGGCTTGGGCTTGGCCTTGGCCTTGCCCTTGCCCCTGACCCGCGGCGGTTTGGGCGTGCCGGGGTGCGGCAACGATTTCGACATTGCCTTACCATCTGGTTCGGGTGGCGGCTCGCCCGTGCCTGCGGACAACACCCAAGTACAGATGCCGGCATATATATTGGCAAGAGAAAGAAAGAGACAAAAGATGCGCAGTAGCTATAAACACTAAGTTTATGGCTACTGCGCATCTTTTGTCTCTTTCATTCTCTTGCCAATATATATGCCGGGCAGTATACCTATTATGAAGTTAAAAAATCACTTTTTTACACGACTGCCCAACAAAAAGGAGTGTATATGTATGTGTTCAGGGTTCATGTATGTGGGTATGTGAGTTTCTTTATTCCATCATAACTTCTAAATGGCTCAACGGATTTGGACGTATAGGGTAGGGTATCGTTAGAATCCTTACATCGTTCCGAGTGACACTGGCTATGTTTTTTTTAACAAGTCACTATAGCGACAGTACGACGCCATTTTCAAATGTGAAAAAAAAAATTTTTTTTCAATTATTACAATATGGGCATCAAATGAAAGGCCTTAAGTAATGAGCAATGAGCACATTTCAAAACTATATAATTTGTCACTAAAATGTGTGAAATAAAAATAAATAATTTTAAAAAATATTAAAAACTAGACTGCCCTGCCAAAAACGAACTAAAAAGTTAAATAACAAGTGTCTTTGCAGTCGGGGGACCTCTTTAATTAAAAATTGTTCCACAAAACAGTCCCCCGACTACAAAGACACTTGTTATTTAACTTTTTAGTTCGTTTTTGGCAGGGCAGTCGTGTTTTTAATATTTTTTAAATTTATTTATTTTTCATAGAGAGCTGTCGCACTTTGAGCCACCAGTCGCGGCCACTAACCGCGACCACTAGTGGCTCGGTCAAGCCACTAGACGCAGCCACCGATCGCAGCCGCTAGCTAGGTGGTAGTGGCCGCGCGAAGAAGCCAGCTTCTGGGGCCGAGTGTGCGTGCGGTGCGAGCGACAATTAGCGGTTTTCAATGACAGATTAAAAAAGGAAACTATAAGTAGATGGCGTTGTGCAAAAGTATGATGTCAATGTCAACCCTGACATGACATGTCCAAAAATATCTATCTATCTTGTCCTAAGAAATCATACTGCTTCACAAAACACCTGCAGATCAATAAATTCAGACATCTTTTCTAAAAATCACAAATAATAACTGCAAAACAACCAAACAACCGCACACTAAGCCTCTGAACGACAAGTGCATCTCTACACCGACAGTGCTTAGCACATGCTATGACGTCATCGGTGACGTTACTTCAACTTACGTGAGCGTTGTAAGCATGAATCGGACCGGGCGTCAGCGCGCTCATAGTGCTGTAAGCGTGATTCGGAACGCGGCCTTAGAAAATTTTTCGCTACTTTTTTGACATCATGTTTTTTGATAGCGCCATCTAGTGAGGAAATTGGATCTATTTTTTTTTTTTCTTAAAAAAGCGCTCATTAGCGAGCGCGGGCGACTCCCGCAGCTTGTGGCTCGAACGCGGCCACTCGTACTTGAACGCCCGGTTGCGTATTGACATTATGTGTATTAACACAGACAGGAGTTGCTCTGAAATCTCACGCAATATTCTCTTGCAGCTGGAGAGCATACTGCATGTCAGTACAGAGAGAGTTTGAAATAAAATACACTGCTCTAATCTGTAATCAAAATCAGCAATAAAAATACGAGTACAGACAATTTATCCTGCTATGCTATTTAGAATGGCATGCTTCAGTATGAGCAAAATACATGTAGTACGTTCCTTTAGCAAAAAAAAGGTGAGCCTGATGAAACCAGCGGCCTAATTTAGTATGTTGTTAAACATCATGGTATTCTGACTAAAAAACCATCGGGAGACAGTTCCGGACGTGGTTGGTTTTCCCGTTATGACGTCATCAAAATTGCCGCTACCGCTTTTAGAATATGGCGTATACAACAAAAAGTATGTAACTTATAAGCTTGTGTGGGGTGTCATAAAAAGAAAACATAAATGCGCTACACTACTGTTCTTAAATTTGACCGTGTAAATACCACAGTTTGCGAGAAATTTTAAGTTTTACTTAAGTTTTCTCAAAAAAACTTTCGTTTAAGTCACCATAAATATTAAAATGATGTTCTTATTTGTAAACAAAAAATATGTTAACAAAGCTCATTTAATGCAGATTTGGAAAAATATAACTTTTAAGTAGCTTTCTTAACAATAAATGGCGAAAAAAATTTTGAATGTCGTGCACCGTAAATTTCTTCTATAAGTAGGTGGAAAAAGGTGGAATAATTTTTTTTTTAGTATAGCAATATAGGCCTCAGGTGAAAGCTAATAAAAAGCCAATTTCAAATATATAGCAAATGTAGTTAGCTTTACAAAAGCTTATAACAATAAAACCTGAAAAACGCTTCCTTAAGGTATTTTTTTGAAGAAATTGAAAAAAAAGCTGTTTTTCGAGCAGCACAAGATTTCAGGGTTGCATACTTGAGTATAAACTACTCTCAAGAGACCTAACAACATATTTAAAAATCGCAGTTACATGCCCGTTTGCGATTTTTGCCTGTTTTGTGTAGATATTGACTAGATTTTTTTTAATTTTCTAATAATTTATTAATATTTCATACTTCTGAGTTATGGTTTTGGAAGTTTCTGTCTAAACAATAACATAAAAGTATCATAATGTATATACAGGGTTATTTGTAAAACACCAACAACCTCGCAGGAGTAGATTACTAACATCATAAACAACAACATTTGTTCTACAACTTTCCCGAAAACAGACAAAAAAATATCGACTTTTCATATAAAACTCGATCAGCTGTTCGGGACATTTGTATGGAGAGTCGATTTTTTTTTGTCGGTTTTAGGAAAAGTCGTAGAACAAATGTTGTTGATTATGATGTTAGTAATTTACTCCTCCGAGGTTGTTGGTGTTTTACAAATGACCCTGTATATTGGAAATTGGCTTTCTATTAGCTTTCACCTGATGCCCATATTGCTATACCTACCTAAAAAAAATTTTGTTTACTCCACCTATTAAAGAAATTTACGGCGCGCAAATTTTTTTCGCTATTTAATGTTAGGAAAGGTATTAAAAAGTTACATTTTTCTAAATTTGCATTAAATGGGCTTTGTTAGCATATTTTTTGTTTACAAATAAGAACATTAGCTTTATTTACGGTGATGTAAAATAAAAAAAACGAAAGTTTTTTTGGGAAAATTTTAATAACACCTAAAATTTTTCGCAAACTATGATATTTACAAGGTCAAATATAGAAACAATATTGTAGCCTTAGATTATTTATATGTCAAGATAGACAGTCGAAGCAACGAAAGCGTCTAAAAAAATATCACCCAACAGTTGGGTGACCAAAACACGCACACATTGTCAGTAGTGTGACCCGGCCATAGTTTTTATTACAATACTCTTTGGGCGCAATGATGCTAAAAATGCACACCAACCTCAAAAAGTTGGCCTGTTTTGTTTAGTACGTCAAAAGCGTAAGACTCTATCTGGACATATAAATAATCTAAGATTGTAGCATATTTAATTTTACTTTTTATGACAACCCACACAAGCTTACATATTACATACTTTCTGTTGAATGCGCCATATTCTGAACACGGCAGCGGCCATTTTGATGACGTCATAACGGGAGAACCAACCACTTTAGGAACTGTCTCCCGATGGTTTTTTAGTCAGAATACCATGCCTAACAACATACTAAAATATGCCGCTGGTCTCATCAAGCGCATCTTTCGGGCCAAAAATGACCTTAAGGGAAGCTACTTTATCGTAAGTATGGACGGGGTTTTATTTAAGGCCCATTTTGGGCCAATGGAGATAGTGATACGATGCAGTCGAAATCAGCGTCCATACTTAGGATACGAATACTCGATACGACACACCTGATTTTGATCTTCAAGATGATACAAATCTGGACAAAGCTTTAAGCTTAATAAACGTATGATATAATTGTTATAAAATATCCAACCCGTCGACACTTCAATCATTTCGATGTCAGCTGTAGTCTCTGAAATATACCTACAGACATTTCACCTAAAATTTGCCCAGAACCCTTCTTTGTACCTACTAGTTTTTAAGATTTAAGAAATGAGTGGAGTTGTAAAATTATATTAGTTAATATGAAACTTATACATTGAGGAATATAACGAGGTATAATACATTGTTATAGCAGCATCGGTTCTCGATTCACACCGAATGGTATCAACGCCACGATGAAGTAATTTTTAGCCCAATACTTTTAGATAAAAATTTCGCGATACCTAGGACTAATTCCGGTGGTAAGTTTTTGTTTTTAAAGTGTTCCTTAGGCGTGAAATACACAGAAGAGATGCGGCGGAGATAAGGTGCAGATACGGCGGCGATACGATGCAGACGCGAGACGGATGCGACATGACATGACATACACAGAAGCGACGCGACTCGGATACGGCGGCGATACGGTGCAGATGTGAGACGGTCGGCAAAGGAAATACACGCTGATTTTGTTCCAAAAACATGTCCTCTTAAATAACTTTATTGTTACAAATTTGCAAAGCTGCATTGTACTTTATACAGTGATGTATTATTAGTTGGTTCTAGAATACCTACTTCAAAATAATGTCTTCAAAAATAATAAAGAATAACGTAGCGAGTTTTGAGATTTTTATGCGTAGGTACTGTACCAAGCGACACGTGCACTTCGTACGGCGGCGGGGCGCCGCGTCGCGTCCGATGAGCGACGTGGCGCAGATATCGCTGCCGTATCGTATAGACAAGTCAAAAAATCCGTTTAGTAGTATAGAAGCAAATCATACTAGTTTTTGGTAACCAATGTTTTCACTTCCTAAGGGTATGGGGAGGGGAGCTGTGACGTAGCAAAGATGGCGGCCACTTTTTGATTCAGTAGGGTCGAATTAGTCAGAAAACATCAGTTCCCAATGAGTGGTATGATTTGCTTCTAGAACTTAATTTTTTTTCCATTTATGACTGGTCTATATATGCGCTGCGCCGTATCCGCACCTTACGTCGCTTCTATGTATTTCACGCCTAAGGGTATGTGGAGGGGAGCTGTGACGTAACAAAGATGGCGGCCACTTTTTGATTCAGTAGGGTCAAATTAGTCAGAAAACATCAGTTCCCAATAAGTAATACGATTTGCTTCTAGAACTTCACTTTTCTTCCATTCTTTACTGGTCTATATCTGCGCCGTATCCGCACCTTAAGTCGCTTCTATGTATTTCACGCCTAAGGCCTGGTTTACATTAGTCAAGTAGACGACCGAGTCGAGTAGCGAGTAGAAATACATTGCTTGGCATGTTCGTCGATTTTAAAAGAACGTCAAACACACCACGTAATGAACTTCTACTCTCCTAAAGCACTCTACTAAAGACTAAGATAATGTAAACCAGCCTTAAGAGTATGGGGAGGGGAGCTGTGACGTAGCAAAGATGGCGGCCACTTTTTGATTCAGCGGGGTCGAATTAGTCAGAAAACATCAGTTCCCAATGAGTGGTATGATTTGCTTCTAGAACTTCACTTTTCTTCCATTCTTGACTGGTCTGTATCTGCGCCGTATCCGCACCTTACGTCGCTTCTATGTATTTCACGCCTTAGGTCTCCCTGAACATAGGTATCTAGAAAGATCCCCGTGGATCCCGTGACCGCTCCCCCTCTCCCCTCAAACATCTCCCTGATTTAAGTTTTTCAAATTTATCTTAGAAATGGTTAAAGATATAAGAAAGCTGGTTATAAAATATCCGACCTGACGACATTCCATTCGGTTCGATGTGAGCCTGTAGTCTCTGAAATATATCTACTGATTTAAATAACTGATTTAAGCTTGCCCAACATAGTATTTTTGTCATCTCGATTCGGTTCATAGCCGCCTTTTTTAATAAAATATATGCCAAATTTTAAATGTTTTGTATGCCAGTGTGAGGTTGTCACTCAAATAGAAATTTGGCCGCTCGTTCTGAATAACTAGTTACTAAATTTGTACTTTAAAGTCACCCATATTCAATATTTGTAGTCGCCACCAATCCGTCGCCCACTTAGTATTTCAGTATGGTATATTCTGAATTTTTGACACCCAAAATGGGATTTTATTGTTGCCGTACCCAAAAACAATTCGTGCTACCAGGCCTCCTTCACTCGCTCAAGGTCGCGCGATAAGCACCTACCGCTAGCCGTGCCTACGAGGGCACAAGGGAGCAGCGGGCCGCCACACGCCCGCCTGTGTACAAGCGCGGCATCTTACTGCCTGCGTAGGTATTGTCTCTTTATAATAGTAACAATGTCGAATCGACATTACTATGCCGTGTACGGATGTCAAAATCAAAAAACCAGTAAACGATTGTCGTATATGACATTATGATATATGCTACGCAGTTCATTTAAAGGAAGACAACCCTAACGTTGCGTCGTCGGAAAAGGTAAGAGCACGCGATAGAAAGAGAGGCAACTACTAGGAGCGATGCGCGACCTGAATTGCACTTTATTGTATTCGAGCAAAAGTCGCTATTTATTTAAATGACTTTGCGGAATGCTGCTTCTGTACTTGTACTATTAGTTATTCTGTGCCCAGGGACCGGAAAACCCCATTTTTGGTTAACCCAATTGATAGGGAAACCATATTAAAAAGCTTACCAAATGATAGGTTTCCCTTTCTTTAGGGTTAGTCAACGTCATGCTTACCGTATTGATAGGGTTTTTGAAAATAAGTCTATGAAATACCCGATCAAAAACCCTTTTAACGGTTAGCGGTTCATGAAATACCCAATCAAAACACCTTTAACGGTAAGCGGTTCCGGTCCTTCGGCCCAGGTGGAACTAGATATAAATTGCTTGAACACGTTTTAAAACCCCTTAATAAAACCTTCATAGGGTTTCCCTGATAGGGTTTTAGTATTCGGTAAGTCCTTACTTGGATTACCCTTTCGATACGGTTACCGTATTGATAGGGTTTTTGGAAAAAAGTCTATGAAATACCCAATCAAAAACCCCTTTAACGGTAAGCGGTTCCGGTCGTTGCTTGTACCATATTAGTTATTCTGTGCTTGTACGCCATATCTTTTTATTTCTGTGATCTGTGGCCCAGACACTTGTACTATTTCTATTAGGTATTCTGTGCTCGGACTCTCACCTTCCGTTGCTTGGTCCCTCGGCGCCAGGGTAGTGGCGTTGACGTCAAACTCCGTGGTGGTCCAGAAATCGAACTCCGGGACCCAAAGCTTGTCATCCAGTGGCTCAAACCCGAACCCAGTAATGTCTGCCTGCCCGCGGTACTCCACCTAAACGGCACACTTATTTAAATAAATGGTTTGCCATTTTGTTTATAACTTACTAGCTGCCGCCCGCGACTTCGTCTGCGTGGAGAGTTTTTTTTGCTATCCCTCGGGAACAATACTTTTTTCTGGATGAAAGGTATCCTATGTCCTTCTCAATACCCCTGACAACATGTATGCAAAATTTCATGATGATCGGTTCAGTAGTTAAGACGTGAAGGCGTAACAAACAAACAAACGGACTTTCGCATTTATAATATGGGTCACCTCTATCTGGCAGAAACTTGATGGTCCGAAATTTATTTGGCAGAACACACTTGGCAGAATCTTCTTTAAACGAATATTTTTAAGGCATAAAAATTGTTTAATATAATTATTGTTTGGCAGAATGTTTGCATGTCCGAATTTACAATGGCATACTTTTCAGATGGCAGAATTTCATAAGCAAATGTTTTATTGAAGAATGTTCCTAATAAGACTGTTCAACAAACCGTTGATAAGACTATGTCATGTTTCATTAATTGGTATGTTTATAGGCCTTCATCCTTAGCTATACGGTTTTAGAATAGTCTCACCTTTTTATTTTTATTTATTTAACCGTCAAAATCTAAAATTATGATTACCACTATGCAAAAATGTTCAAACCCTTTTTATGAAACTCACGATCCAAGATATTAGTGGTAATAGTTTAGATCCGCTTTTTGGGTCGAAATTGGGTTTAATCCTGTAAAGACCCAAAAGGTTTAGACCCTTACCCATCTCTAGTCGCATTGTTTGACAGTTGTCACAGTCAAGCAATGCGAATGCGTTTCCCACGTATTTTCTGAATGGATCACTACCACAGAATATATACTCTATTTTTTTTTTTTTTTATTTATTTATAAGGTACACCAACAGCATAATATACAAACATTTTAGTTCAAAGAAACAGAGGTATTGTTCTAGTATATAAGCCAATTATAGGTATACACAACATTGGCCGAAATTATAATTATTATTATGATAAATATTTTTTTTAAAAGATAATTCTAAATTACATATTATAAAGTTGAATTACTACTTGTGTTTTGTATTAAAAGAAATAAAAAATAACACAATCATAGACAATTTACTAACTTTCTTTTGAACGAATTTAAAGTATCGCCAAAAATATCCAGCTCAGGTATGTTTACAGTCATATGATTGTAAGTGGATGATATTCTGGAGATCGGTTGATGAAAACCCAGATTTGTTCGACACGGTCGGATGCTTAGAGGTTTGGTGATGCGAGATCTGGGGTATTTAAAGGGAACTGTAAATCTAAAAAGTCCAAGTATTGAAGAACTTGTAATAGAACCATTGAGAACCTTGTGTAGAAATGTCAGATCAGCTAGGGTTCTCCGATTACGTAATGTAAGCATTTTAAAGTGTTTCAACCTTTGGTCGTATGGACGTCTGTGAGAGATTTTCGGTGAGATGAAAGCTAGATGTCTGGTAAAAGCTCGTTGAATGCTTTCTACGCGTTGTGAATTAACATTGTATACTGGATTCCAGACAGTAGAAGCAAATTCTAAATGGGAACGAACAAGACAATTGTAAAGAGCCATTTTTGTGTTAATTTGTTTGAAATTCCGTGTGTTACGTTTAATGAATCCTAACATTTGGGCAGCCTTACTCACAATCTTATCAATATGTTTATTGAAAGAAAGTTTGCTGTCAATAGTGACTCCGAGATCACGTATTTCTTCCACACTGGTCAATAACACATTGCCAATTAAAAAGGAAGAAGAGATGGGTTTGTTTTTTTTAGTGAAGCAAATATGAAAACATTTACTGGGGTTAAGAACCATTCCATTATACGAGCACCATTTGACAACATTATTTAGGTCGATTTGGAGTAATTTAGCATCGTTAGAGCATGTAATTGTTTTATAAATTTTGAAGTCATCTGCAAAAAGTGATATTTTACTGTATTTTATATGTGAAACTATGTCGTTTATGAAAATTAAAAATAAAATGGGTCCCAAATGGGAACCCTGTGGAACGCCGCTTTTTGCATAGTACACATGAGATTGGGTCCCGTTGATGACAACTGTTTGCGGGCGATTATAAAGATAGGATTCGAACCATTTTAACAGGATGCCGTCTATGCCACATAATTCTAACTTGGTTAAAAGGATTTTGTGACTGACTTTGTCGAACGCGTTAGACATGTCTGTATAAATAGTATCTATTTGCAACCCTTTATCAACTTCTGTAGCTATTTCGGATACAAAGGGAACAAGATTACTATCAACCGATCGACCGCTTCTAAATCCGTGTTGGACATCACATAATAATTTATCGACATGCCGATAAATAACGGGATAGATAAGACTCTCAAATAATTTGGCAAAACAGCTAAGAATGGATATTGGTCGATAGTTCCTGACGTCTGATTGATCACCCTTCTTAAAGACTGGCACAATTCGAGCTTTTTTCCATTCGTCAGGAAAAGTACCTGTCTTCAAAGAAAGGTTAAAAATGATGCTTAAAGGTAACGTAAAAGCTGACCCGCATTGTTTGATGAAAACAGGTGGTATATTATCAGGACCAGCTCCTTTCTGTGTGTCAAGTTTTTTTATCTTCTTATAGATATCGGACTCATAGATGGTAGTTTTTGTTATAACATTTGGGTATAGGTTAGACGATTGAGAAGTATATGTTTGAGCAGGGACGTTGTCATTGGAATATACAGAGGAAAAATTGGCAGCAAATAAGTCTGCAATCTGTGAGTTGTTTGACGCAGTTTTATCATCCATTTTCATGGTAGCTGGTAAAGAAGATAGGCTTTTGCGTTTGTTTTTAATATAACTCCAAAGTTTTTTAGGATTTTGCGCAATATTGGTTTCTATGCTTCGATTGTACGTACTATAGCATTTATCGTAAAGTTTATGGCATCTTTCTCTTAATATTTCATATTCCATTTTATCCCGTGGGTTTTGAAACATATTATATTGTTTACGATGCTTATCTTTTTCTTTTGTAAGTTTTATTAAGGTTTTGTTAAACCAGACTGGATACTTTTGTGATCTCTCTATGCGTTTAGGAACAAACTTTTCTATAATATCATATAAAATAGTGTAGAATGTGGATAACATACTATTAACATCACCAATATCGTCAAAAACATCCAACCAATTTACACTCATAAGGCTCTTTCTTATCTGATCGTAATCAGCTTTGTAATAGTTATGATCACTACGCCTCTTAGGAGAGTAGTTATTCATTACGTGTGAACGACAAGTTGGTAACGAACAAACAAGACTTGGATGGTGAGGATCTAATTTACTAATTAGATTTGTACTTTCAGATACAACTGTGCCTTCGATGTTAGTGATCACTAAGTCTAAAGTCTTATTATTTGCATTACAAACAGGGTTTATTTGGTGCAATGAGTTTAGTGATAGAAAGTCTATTAAAGAATATCCCAAATTACTACTATAGTTAAGCGCTGTCATATGGGAGCTTGTACTATGATACCAATCTATAAAATTCAAATTGAAATCGCCCAGTATTATAATATTTTCTGTGTGATTTAATACTATGTCAACATTATCCAGAAATACTTGCTGCAGTTCCAACTTGGCTGGCGACGGCATATAGACAGCACATATAGAAACAGTTTGCAATGTCCCATTCAAATTTATTTTTAAATTTACCCACAGGTCTTCGCATGTACTTTCCCATTCTTTAACACGAACTGATGGTATTTCACGTGATACGGCTATCATTACCCCACCGCCATCCAACTTAGTACTCTTCGAACAAACACGGTCTCTCCGATAAACAACGTAACGTGGGTCTATAAATTCACTGTCCATTACACCTGCATTTAACCACGTTTCTGTAAAAACTATAACCTTATAATCATTACAAAGAATATTTTTGAGTACATCGTGGGTTTTTGTCCGGATACCACGGACGTTTTGATAGTATATGAAATCGAATTTTAACATTAATACACCATAACACTGTTATTAAAATCTAAATAAAATTTATCTATTTAAGCAACTTTAAACTGTCCATATTTTTAATGAGCATCGACTCGCTAAACTCGTCTTTACGTAAGAAAATGCGTCCGTTTCGTATCCAACAGAACTTGTATTTCAGTTCCTTGGCCTTAATACGTGTTGCAGCATGTAGTGCTTTGTTTTGGGGGGAGAGGTGCTCGGCCACAAACACTGGGATACGAGGTCCACCGAGACCAAGGTGTTTAGAGCTCAGTTTATCTTCTGGGTTAGTCCTATTAAATTTTGAAACTGCAGCGAGGACAGCATCTCTTTGACGCGGCGATCGCATTTTAACGACTACTGTTCTAGGTCGCCCATTGTTTTCTTTTACGAGCTTAGCCACACGTGTCGTATGAACTACGTCATTAGGAGATATTGGATCTCCGACAACTTTCAATAATTGGGTTACTGTGTTAATCATATTTTCCCCTTTATATTCAGCAATGCCATTAATTTCGACGTTTGCTTCCCTCATATTTTGTTCAACTAAGTTGAGTCGGTAATGCAAATCTTGAACAGACAACTTCAGATTGTCATTATCAGCTTGCAAGCATTTTATTATAGCATTCTTTTCTTCTAACTTTTTCTTCATTTCTTCAAATTGTGTATTGATGAAGTCCATTGAGGTTCTAACGCCGCAGAACTGATCATTAATGTTTTTAAGTTCAGATGTCACATGTTGTTTAATAGTGGCACGCAATTCTTCGTTGATGATATTCCTTAGCTGGTCTTCGGAGGCATGGAAGCTGCGTCCAGCGGTAGGAGTAGGACTTGAAGAAGCGGGAACGTAAAATTCTTCATCGTTATTATCCAGTTCTTCCAAGTGTTGTATGCGTTTCGTCCTTTTCGTAATGTTGCAGTCGCCAGATTTTGTATTTTGTTTTAAGACAGGGCTAGTGGATATCTGGAATGACGTGTCGTGTTTTGCAGACTTAGTGGGAGATTGTGTTTCAGTTGTAGTATCTAGTTTAGGCTCTTTGTTAGAACATTCTGAAGAGCAATGCCAGTTATTTTTACGCTCCGACCCAGCAGAATAAAAACTATAAAAGCGGTTGGCGGAAATCTTGGCGCAGTTAATATCAAACTTTTTTTTGCAGGCTAAACAGGTAAGAAATTCTTTGTTTTGTAATATGTTCGTACATTTAGCGCATTTTCCATAGTTGGGAGCCATTATGAATGCGTTCTTTACGTTAATATTTGAATTCGTGCACTGTTTTACTGTGTAATCACACTAGAAACTTGTAATCACACGCCTTAATTTATAAATTTACTCTCAATGTCCCGTTGCGTTAACAATTTCCAACCATAGGGAATTTTTTTTTTTGATGGCAACACTTTAAAGTCGTCAAGTTCAAAACAGGACCTGTCAGATGAAGTTGACAATTCAAAAACGAATTTGACACTGTCATTTGATTTTGACGTAAAATATTTGCTGGAAAATGAGGGTATTTGAGCCACAATTCGTCTGTTTATTATAATGTGGGTAATTAAATACGACTTATCTGATGGTATTTAAGACATCCAGGACCGAAGAAAAACACTGATAATAGTTTCACTGGTTAAACAGAACGCGTTATACACGACGAAATAGATTTGGAGTACTTTTCTACTTGATTGAAGAAATTTAGAATAAAATAGCGGGACCGTAGTGTTCACTTGGCAGTGTTGCCACACCTTTATGCGCACCTTTATACACTCTAACGCGAAAAGAAACGACACTCGAGCATGTATGCTCGTAAAATCGCTCGCGGCTATGTGTGCGTGTCTGGAGACGCGCGGGGGCTGCGCGCGGCGCGCGGGGAGTGCAGCCGCCAGTCGCCGACTGGCCCGGCCAAGGGTTCTACTCTACATTTCTTTAGATCTACTGTCGCTCGCCGCTCGCTAGTTCAAACGCAATCCGTATTGTACCGCATTTCGCACGGACTGACTACGCGACGCAACATTATTTAATTGTGGATAATCATGCCCGGCGGCAGCGGGTTGTTGTGTTTATGGCTGTGGCAACAACCAAAAACAAAATCCTGATAGAAGTTTTTTCGTACCTATTAAAGGTTAAAATAAGTATACGAAATATTAGTCTTGCCCTTACTCTTCCTTTTACCTGACTTTAATTATAAAAAAAGCTCTGAAAACAAGGATTTCAGATGATTAATCTCGTAAACTCGCAAGTAGGTGAAAGCTAAATAAAAAAATATATTATAAATCAAACCTTTCTTTCATTGACATGTTAAAGATTAAAAACTGATTATAAATAACAGAAAATATAGTATAAGAGTTGCAATTTATGATGTAGGTAGGTACCTAATATAATTTTAAGATTACAAAAACTTATATCAAACCTATCTTTCACTAACATGTCCTTGCACATGTTTATATTTCCTAACATACCTACTATGTTATCTCCTTTGTCACAAGTCTAAATTCGGTATCAACCCTAGCGCTTACACGCTCTGGCTCAAGGTCGCTGGCGCTCGAACTCTCACGTACAGAGTGTGTCACGGCTGTGTCACTACTACAAAAAGCCTAGAGCTACGTCACTACCGGAAAAGTTTTTAAACTTTTGAAACATTTTTATTTTAGCAAAATAAAATTAACAAAAACTAAAATATATGGGTCATGTCTTTTTTCATTCTCTCTTCGAAAAGCAAATAAACAGGAGGCCAATCGCGGTAATTTCTAACGATATTACCAAAACCAAACCAAAGCTAAACCATTTTCGTAAACGCTACGTTATGGACATTTTGGTATCGCGGTATTGTTTGACAGCATTTGACAGCGGTTCCAACTTCAACTTCAACTTCAACTTTTATGGTGAATGGCTGCGTCTCGTTTTACGTGACGATTCTGCCAATGTCCGAGTAAAAAGACACAGTGTAATACGATACTGTTCGGTTTTTAGTGATACTTTACGGTTTGTTCAAATGAAAGGTTTTCCTTGAGTCTGAAACAATGGACAAATACAACACATTCAAAACGGCACAAGACTTCACAACACGGTACAAATATATAAAGCAGGGGAGGGGGAGGGGGGGGGGGGTTAATTTACAGTTTTATTTTATTTTGTTTGATGAATTTGCAGAGGATGTATGCAATGGGTGTGTGAACCTGAGAGAGTAGAAATTTTATATTAATGGGGCGGCTAACATTTTTGGTTAGAATGTCGTACAGTGGGGTAGTAATTTTCGGGCAGTCGAAAAATATATGTTCAATGGTTCCTTCATCCAGACCACATTCACAGAGCGAGCTGTCCTTAACTCTAATTTTAGCCAGAAACGAAGGGGTGCATACGTGGCCCAGTCTTAAGCGGATAATTGTGGATGCTACATTCTTTGGGATAGATTTATGACGGAAGAACCAGGGCTTAGTTGGGATGTCGGGTTGTAGAGATCCATAATGTCTACCTTTCATCTCAAGGGATCTTTTGTATATATTGTTCCATTTCTCTTTCATTTTGGATTTAGAGCCAAAGCGTAGGTCTCGCGCATAGCACTCATTGCGGAGTTCTATTCCACATGTGATGGCATTTTTAGCGTATGTATCTGCGAGTTCGTTGCCTTCAATTCCTTTATGCCCTGGAATCCAAGCCAGGACAACCTCTATATTTAATCTGGAGCATTGTAGCAGGGCTTCTCTGATTTTGAGGATAATGCTGAAGTTGTGCCTAGCACTAAAAGGCGGTTTTGATATGTCTTGGAGACAACTGAGGCAATCAGAAAAAATAACTGATTTATTTAAACTATGCGACTGAACGTATAAGACAGCCTCTAGGATAGCCAAGGCTTCACCCGTGTTTACGCTGAGAAGGGGGGAACATTTAAAATTAATAATAATCTTGTACTTGGGCAGCCAAATTGCGATACCTACATTTCCATCATCCTCCAGTTTTGATGCATCTGTAAATAAGGTGAACCATCCTTCCCAGTTTTTACTTAAGATGTCTTGGAAAATTTTATTAGCATCGGGAGTGCTTTTTGTTAAACCGAAATTCAATTGGATGTTGGGTTGGAATATGAGGGCCTCAAAGGGAACCTCAAACAGAGGGTTTCGAGGCAATTTCGATATCGTAGCTGGGAGATCAGAGAGATTCTTATAACTTTTAACCAGAGGGGGGGATTCTTTGTGAGTCCAGTATGGGGAAGAATTTGTAAGATTGCTTAAATTTTGCAGCTTGACTAAAAGGGGGTGATTTGAGTATTGGGATATGTTAATAAAATATCTATCGCACATCATCTGACGTCTGAGGCTCAATGGAGGGTCGAGGCACTCAACTTGGAGGGCATTTAATGGGGACGATCTCATAGCACCGGCAATGATCCGGAGACACCTTGACTGGATTAGAGTTAGTTTGTTCAGAGCGGCTTTGTTACATGGTTCCAATATGAAGCTTCCATAGTCAAAGTGGCTTCGAACAACCGCGTTATATAACAACTTTTGACTTGTCGGATGAGATCCCCAATGCACTGCTGACAGAGATCTTAGAATATTGACGTTTTTTTCCGCCTTTCTGCTGATGTATTCTAAGTGTGGCACGCCTGTCATTCTAGAGTCAAAGATCACACCCAAAAATTTACAGTTACTGACGATCTCAATTGGCTGCCCACTTAAAGAAATATCAGGTTTCGGAATGGATCTTTTACGTGTAAAGACAATTGCTTTGGACTTTGCTGGAGATAAAGATAATCCATGGTCGGAGAGCCAATTGTCCAGGTAGTATAAGGCAGAGTTGATTCTTGACTTTGCTTCTTCGGGGTCCTTGGATGTAGCATATAGGGCGATATCGTCTGCGTACTGTAGGATGCTGCAAAAACTGGATACAGTTCTGTCAAGGTCGTACGTGTAGAGGTTATAAAGTAAGGGACTCAGCACCGAACCTTGTGGAAGACCCTTCCAGACCAATCTTGACGGCTGCAGCTCCCCATTAACCCGTAGGTTGACTGTTCTAGACATGAGCAGGTTACATATGAAATTGATCAACCTCACTGGAAGACTCAGATGATGCAATTTCTGCCTGAGCAGAGGAAGCTGGACATTATCATATGCAGAGGTCACGTCCAGGAAGACGCCAACCACTGAGGCATTTTCCGAGAAAGCGCGGCGTATGTCTGTGGAAAGTATGCTTAGACTATCCAGGGTGCCCATGCCCCTTCTAAAGCCAAACTGATACTTGGATAGGATGTTCTTACTCTCGACGATCCACTCCAATCTGTTTTTAATTAAATGTTCAAAGATTTTACATAGGGTGGACGATAAAGCTATAGGGCGGTATGAGGAGGAATCTTTAGAATTCTTCCCCGGTTTCAGAATAGGAATTACAACTTGTGTTTTCCAGGGATTAGGAGGCTGCCCATTAATGAAGATATTGTTAAAAATGTCTAGCAAAATCTTTTTAGCTTTGTCAGATAAGTGAGTAATAAAAGAGTATGGGATGCCGTCTATGCCCGGGGCACTATCCTTCAGACCGTCAAGAGCACTATAGAGCTCAGCAAAGGAGAAAGGGGAGTCCATAGTGTCAGTCGAAATGGGTTGTGGATAAGTAGGAAATGAGTTCTCACAAGGAGCAGAAGGGGGTGCAAGCTTATCATAGAATTCGGGGAGCCAGGAATCAGTCTCATTGGAGGAGGGACATGTAGAATCTACTGATCTGCGGAATGAGTTGATTTTTTTCCAGACGGTGGAAGCTGGGGTGCGAGGAGACAAGGATTCACAAAAGTTGTGCCATCCAAGAGCTTTTTTCTTGCAGAGTACACGTTTCGATTTTGCCGTGGTTTTTCGGTAATTGAGATATTTTGGCATACTGCTCGGGTCTCTTGCAAATTCCTGTTCAACCTCGTTGCGTAATTTGACTTCAGCGGTACATTCAGTGTCCCACCATGGAGGTGATGAGATAAACCTACGTGCAGAGTTCTTCACCGGAATCGCCTCATCCGCTGCTTCAGTTAGGGTAGATATAAACAAGTTGTACATTTCAATATAGTTATTATCGTGAATAGAATGGAATAGGTTTAATTTTGAGTCAACGCTAGCTGCAAATATTTCCCAGTCGGCTTGCTGTGTTTTATATTTTAGGAGGGGAGGAATGTCAGTCTTTTGTGGGGATGGACAGTCGAGAGTGCATAAGATGGGGATGTGGTCACTGCCATGTGTAAGGGTCATAGTTTTCCAGGTTAAACGAGAGAATAATTCAGGAGTGGCTAAAGTGAGGTCGACACAACTCTTCTTTTGACCAGGAGCAACTCTACGTGTTTCTGATCCATCGTTGCATATGCAGAGGTTTAAGTCGTCAACAAATTCTAACAGGGAGGCAGAATTTGTACAAGTATGTTTGGAGCCCCAAAGAGGGTGATGGCAGTTAAAGTCACCAAAGAGAAGTTTACGACCATTAATGCGGGATATCATATTTTTAATGTCTAAAATTATATTGGGAGTGGGGTAAGGGATGTAAATGGAAATAAAAGATATGTCCATAGCTTTAAAGCCAACAATTTGGTAGTCCTCGGGATGGGGAGGGAAATCAATTTGGGAGAAGGAGATATTTCTCTGGATTAGGATGGCTGCACCACCCTTTGCATCGCTTCTGTCATCCCGGAGACAAGCATACCCCGGGATCCTAAAAGGGGTTCCCGGTTTAAGCCATGTCTCCGAAATGGCAAAGATAGCTGGTTTGTATTTGTGTAAGAGGAATAATAAGTCAGGCTTTTTATGCCTGATACTCTTGCAGTTCCATTGCATTAGCTTGGCCATTTCTATTTAAAGATGAAAGAAACACTTCCAGTAGAGATAAGACATGGGGCGGTATGGCATCACTGAATTTTTCAAGTATATTTACTAGAGTGGATATCATAAGTTCTATGAGGTTGTCGTTAGGGGAGGGAGTGTTTGACCGTTGGTGCGGGCAAGTAAGCCCACAGCCATTAGGCATAGAGGAGGTGGGAGTACGAGTGATCTCGTGTGCTTCAGCATCGTAGAAACGAGGAGTAGGTGGATGGGGAGCTCTTGGGGTCAATATAGTTTTCTTATAAGAATGTGAGGGGGTATTTAACGATTTAAAAGGGCTCAAATTTGAAGTACGGGGAATATATGATTGAGGTGGATTTGGGGATGGTGCGGAAGCACTTGCTTTCTCCACATATGTTGGCCGAGATGCACGGAAGCGTTGCGAGGCATCTGTAAAACTAATATTTTCTTCCGACATAACCAGTTTGATTGCTTTTTGTCGAGAATGCTCTGGGCAGTTGGGATCGGTTGCTTTATGGTTGCCTCTGCATAGAAGGCATGTTGACTGAGAATCCGTTACTGAGCAAGAGGCACCAGAATGATTTTGGGAGCATTTATAGCATCTTGCGTTGGACCTGCACTGCTCAGTAACGTGGCCGAACCTGCAGCACTTCCAACATTGGATAGTAGGTAGTTTATACGTCTCAACATTTAATGCCATGTGGAAACAATATAGCTTTTCAGGTAGTTTCTGGCCCTGGAAGGTAATTACCACAGTTGTGGTTGGGGTCCAGAACACTGTTCCGTCCCTATTATTTTTCCTGTTAAGACGTCTTATTTTGATAACCGGTCCACAATTACGAGCATAGGAGATGCCCTGGAATAACTCTTCCAATGTCCATTCCGTGGGGATACCACGTACAACACCCATTCGAGACACATGGAACTTTGGGATCTGGCACTCAAAGGGATCGCCCAAGGAGTTGTTGTTAATAAATTTGTTTGCCGTTTCAGCAGAGTTGAATTCGATGTTAACTTTGTTGCGGCCAACTGATGTTATACCACCATTAACAATTCCTTGGACATTCCTTTTGTGGAGGAGTTGGGCCAACTTTAAGGTACGCATTGTAAGACCTGTTGATGGGTCAGGCTCCTTACGTGAAATGTGGACGACGAAGGGACCATTGTCCTCTGAGGTGTAAGTAAGCGGGGAGTCTCCCTCGAACTCGGGGTTTACGTAGATATTTTGGATGGATTCACTTGGTTTTGTATTTCTTTTAGCCAAAATGACCTCAGATTCGTTATTTGGTGCCGGGCGTTTTAAAGACGTAGGGCCATCCATATCCATTTTTGGGGTCAATTCCGGTGTAAATAATGGTTGGGAGCCGTCCCTTACCAGGTTAAAGGAGGACTCCCCGCCTCCGCCCCCGTCAGGGGGCTCCTCATCCGACATCTTCTAACTAATCACTCGGTAATTTTGTTGTTAGTAGGTGAACACTTACCTTAATATATTGTTAGTATCACAAATAACAAAAAATACAACACAAATCTACAAAAAACTCAATGGAAATAGCTGAGATTTACGCAATTCACGCGAGCACGTGTGTCAATCAACAACGAAACAAGCAGAATCCAGCGGTTCCAATCTAAATGTGAAACGTTAGTGAACGTTTGAAACGTTCGCCTTAATCCATTAAATGAAGTAGGTACACAAATACCCTATTTGTGAAATATTTTGTGACTATTTAATTTGGTCGGATTCGCGCTGCATGGTACGGAACGCGCCGGCCGTTGTCTTGTCTGTCATACTTGTTTGTCATACATCAAAATGTCAACGTCGGTCGTTTAAATTACTTTTGCTTCAGTTTTTTATTTTTAGGGTTTTATTATTAAATGTAAGCTTTTAAATACGTATAAAAATTATGAACTTTATAATTTCGTACCTACTTACATAAAAACTGGATACCTACCTACTTAGAACACTGTATTTAGTGAAGTGAAAATCAAAAAAGTCCCATCATTACTTTGGATTTGGAGAAGCATACATATACCTAGCGTATTTTTAAAAGAAAGGCTATTTTGATGATAATAAAACCCCTTTAGCCATGCCCAAACTCAAAGATTGCACCCGAGGCAGGGCTTCGGCTTCGGCGATAGCATTGTTGTAGGCTGCAGCACGCCTGCTTGAAGTTTGTGAAAAGACTGTTAAGTATCTACCTATGTGATGTCTTTGCTTCATAAGTGAACACTTCTTCAAAATAAAGATTCGGATAACTATGGAATGTAGGTACCTACATACATATCTACTACCACAGAATACCTCTAAGAAGATAGAATTCCTGTGAAATGGCTGACAAAAAGCACAATCACATTCACATTATCTAGGTGAAGAGCTAACTGTAAGTACGTCTAATTACCTACCTATATGCATGTATTGAATTTCTTTTAACGTGTTTTTGTCGCCGTGCTGTCCAGGTGCGGTCGCAGCCTGAAATTTTGGGGGGGGGGGGGGGTCACTAATAATAATAATTGCTTTTTTGTAAATTTTTAGATGCTTTTTCTATGTGACATGTACGATTTTGGGGGGGTCATGTCCCCTGTGACCCCCCCCCTCTGACAGCGCCTGGTGCTGTCAGTAAAAAATCAAAATATACCTACTTACACCGAAATATAGTGGGTACCCATCTATACTTAACTAATAAGCCAAAGTCAATATATATTTATTCAAATAAACTTAGTAGTAGGTACTTAATTAAGCGCTTTTGAGTCATCTATATTTTCCAACCACCCATTCCATTATGTATCTGTGCCCGTTCCAGACTACTTAACTGGATAATGTTAAATCTTCTTAATATATAAAATCGTAAACTGAATGACTGACTGAATGACTGACTGACTGACTGATCTATCAACGCACAGCCCAAACCGCTGGACCTAGAGACTTGAAATTTTGCACACAGATACCTAATACAGTGTAGGCATCCACTAAGGAAGGATTTTTGAAAATTCTATCCCTAAGGGGGTGAAATAAGGGATGAAAGTTTGTATGAAAGTCCCTCAGTTTTTAAGCTAGGATTTTCAAATTTTGTGTTTAGGCTGAAGATTAAAAATTAATAAATACGGGTCTCAGCGTTTTTCAAAATTCTACCCTCGAAGGGGTGAAAAGGGGTATGAAGTTGTGTATAGAAAAAAATCCTTCATTTTCGAAGTAAAAATCACTTAATTTACCCGACTACGGCGAAGCCAAAACGGAGGGTATATGATTTTTTTATAGTAAAGGCTTATGGAAGAAAGTCTAACGCAACGTATATTGATATTGTTAGTACTTCAACCCCCTACTATGGCGATGAAATAGGGGTGAAATGTGTAAATAAACCTAAAAATAGAGATGGATGTCGTTATTGGGGTTTTCTGGTATGACGATTGCGAAAATGACATTTATTTTGAAGTCCAACACGGTGGACATGATTTGACCCCCTAAAGGGGTGAAAATGGGTTTCAAATTTTGTATGGAAAAAGAATATAAAATAGGCATTACAACTTTAAACTTCGTAGGAGCACGTCTAAAAATAAATAGTCAAACATATATTTTGTGGTTTTGAAAATCAACCCCTTAGGGGGTAAATGGGGTAAGTAAACATAAAAATCGATATGGATGTCGTTCTTGAGGTTTTATGGGATGGTGATTGCGAAAATTACATTTATTTTAAAGTCCAACACGATGTACATGATTTAACCCCTAAAAGGGTGAAAGACGGGGAGAAAGGGAACGGGAACTGGAACGGGAGCGGGACGGGAACGGGAACGGGAACCGGACGGGACGGGAACGGGACGGGACGGTGATGGGAACGGGAACGGAAACGGGAACGGGGACGGGACGGCAATGGGAGCGAGAACGATACTAATATCTCTGGACCAAATTCTGATTATTGTAATAAACTAGCTTTTGTCTGCGACTTCGTCCGCGTGGATATTATGGTCCGCGACACGCGGCAAACGTCTTGCCTCTTCCGGCAGCGCGCTTGGTGGGGACCCGCCCAATCGCGTAAAAACGGCTGGTCGGATCCTGGTTGAATGTCCCAAAGGACTTTCTCTAATATGCACGCGGACGAAGTCGCGGGCGGAAGCTAGTAATATATAAAATCGTAAACTGAATGACTGACTGATCTATCAACGCACAGCCCAAACCGCTGGACCTAGAGACTTGAAATTTTGCACACAGATACTTTATACAGTGTAGGCATCCACTAAGGAAGGATTTTTGAAAATTCTATCCCTAAGGGGATGAAATAAGGGATGAAAGTTTGTATGAAAGTCCCTCAGTTTTGAAACTAGGATCGTCAAATTTTGTGTTTAGGCTGACGATTAAAAATTAATAAATACGGGTCTCAGCGTTTTTCAAAATTCTACCCCCGAAGGGGTCAAAAGGGGGATGAAGTTGTGTAATGAAGAAAATCCTTTATTTTCGAAGTCAAAATTGCTAAATATATAATTTAGGCTTATGGATGGAAATCTAACGCAACGTATATTGTTATTATTAGTATTTCAACCCCTACGGGGCTGAAATGGGGGTGAAAAGGGGTAAATAAACCTAAAAATAGATATGGATGTCGTTATTGGGGTTTTCTGGGATGACGATTGCAAAAATGACATTTATTTTGAAGTCCAACACGGTGGACATGATTTGACCCCTCAAGGGGTGAAAATGGGTTTCAAATTTTGTATGGAAAAATAATATTAAATGGACATTACAACTTTAAACTTCGTAGGAGCACGTCTAAAAATAAATAAGCAAACATATATTTTGTGATTTTGAAAATGAACCCCTTAGGGGGTAAATGGGGTGAGTAAACCTAAAAATAGATCCGGATGTCGTTATTGGGGTTTTCTGGGATGACGATTGCAAAAATGACATTTATTTTGATGTCCAATACGGTGGACATGATTTAACCCTCAAGGGGTGAAAATGGGGTTCAAATTGTGTATGGAAAAATAATATTAAATGGACATTACAACTTTAAACTTCATAGGATCACGTATAAAAATAAATAAGCAAACATATATTTTGTGATTTTGAAAATAAACCCCTTAAGGGGTAAATGGGGTGAGTAAACCTAAAAATAGATACGGATGTCGTTATTGGGGTTTTCTGGGATGACGATTGCAAAAATGACATTTATTTTGATGTCCAATACGGTGGACATGATTTAACCCCTAAAGGGGTGAAAATGAGGTTCAAATGTATGGAAAAAGAATATAAAATAGACATTACAACTTTAAAATTCGTAAGAGCATGTCTAAAAATAAATAGGCAAACACATATTTTGTTATTTTGAAAATCATCCCTTAGGGTGTAAATGGGGTAAGTGAACATGAAAATCTATGTGGATGTCGTTCTTGAGGTTTCATGGGATGGTGATTGCGAAAATGACATCTATTTTGAAGTCCAACACGGTGGACATGACACATCATGGACCTGTACCTGGACATGCACATCCAGGTAACAGGAACGAGAACAGGCACGGGCACGGGAACAGGAACGGAAACGGGAACAGGACGAGAACGGGACGGGAACGGAGCGGGCCGGAACGGAAACGGAACGGGATGGGAACGGGAATGAAACGGGAACGGAAAGGGAACGGAATGGGAACGAAACGGGAATGGTACGGGAAAGAGAAAGGTACAGGAACGGGACGGGAACGGTACCGGGAAAAGGAACGGAAGGAGTACGGGACGGGAATGGGACGCGAACGGGAACGAAACGGGAACGGAAAGGGACGGAACGGAATGGGAATGGAACGGGAACGAAGCGGGAACGATACAGGAATGGAACGGGAACGAAAACGGGACGGGAACGGTAAAGGAACGGCACGGGAACGGAGGGGAAAGGATCGGGAACGGAACGGGACGAGAACGGGACGGGAACGGGAACGGGAATGGGATGGGGTGGGAACGGAACGGGGACGGGGACGGGGACGGGCCGGGACGGGATGGGGACGGGAACTGGAACGGTAACCGGAAGGGGTACGGGACGGGTACGGAACGGGAACAAGAACGGAACGGGATGGAATAGGAACGGAACGGGAACGGGATGGGAACATGGAACGGAACGGGAATGAAACGGGAATGGAACGGGACGAGAACGGTACGGGAACGGGAACGAGAACGGGACGGTAACGGGACGAGAACGGGAATGGCAACGGAAGGGGTACGAGAACGGGACAGGAAAGGGACGGAAACGGACGGGAACAGAACGGGAACGGGAACCGGAACCGGAAACGTAAAAATGACTGGTCAGATCCTGGTTGAAGGTTCTCTAAGGATTTTCTCTAACATCCACGCGGACGAAGTCGCGGGCAGAAGCTAGTGTTATATATTTTGGTTGCAGATGGAAACCTAGTCTAGATGAGATAACAAAGCTAGTACCTACCTACTAACTACTAAGCTAATATAAAGGAAAACAAAATACTTAAATGACATGAAAAATATATTGAAACATGGTAGGTAGGTAGGTACCTACTTCAACATATCCGGGTTAAGTTTTTTATAAGTTGTGTAAGTACCTAATAGCTGTAGCACCTAGTTTTTATAATTACTTACCTAGGATAATTCATATTGAAGTACCTACCTGGACTGCTCTGAACCATGTAGGTATGTACCTAGCCTGCATCGGTACCTACTCAATTTCGTGAAAGAATTTTAGTTATTTTGTAAATGTAATGGCTACCTTATTAGTGTTTCATTCGTTTATTATTTAACATAGGTAATAATATAATAGCTTACTTAGGTTACTACTTCTTAACAATGTGTGTACCTCGTCTTGTATTGTGTACGTAACCAATATAATTTTTGAATACATTCAACCACACTGTGTAAAGATATAAACTAGCTAGCCTAATACATTGTGGCAAAAATGATAAGGGTAAATCATGTTTTTTCAAATAAACTGTAGATATACTAACTTAGTATTTTATTTATTTATTTATTCTGTACACATACAAGTTTAAACAGATAAGAAATGGACAGAAGAATAGTGCAAGGGCACAGCTTATTTCATTATGCAATTTCTTCAGCTGGCCTGTGATAGGAAAAAAAACATTGAGAATTATTATAATAACTGCACTACAACAAAATGTTTATTTATATCAATAAATAAATAAACATTTTGTGGACTATTATCCTAATCGAGATGACAAAAAACAAACAAACAAACGAGAAAGCAACCTAAGGTGTTAAAAATACCATGTTGGGCAGCTTATTACGCAGTTATATACTTAGTTACCTACTTGGTATCATAGTTGCCCACTCAGTATTCTTGTCACCCATTTAGATTTTTCACTGCCAATTTAAATTATTTATCACCCACATGTAGTCGCCCGTTTTAAGTATATTTGTAATCCACTTATTGTCGCCCGTTTAGTTATTTTGTCGCCCAAAAAATAAACTGCTGCCCGGTTTAGTATTTAAGTATCCCATTGTGCGCTTTTATAATTCTCGACGGCCCGGCCCGGCACGGCACGGCTCGGCACGGCAGCGGGGACGCCGAAAGACGCTTTTATAATTTCTGCCGTTGCCGGCCGTTGGATGTTCAACACAGAACACTCATAGCGAAGAAGTTACTATTTGTACATTGTACAGTAGTGTCGTGGTACCTACTTTTTACTTTAGAATAAATTATAAAGAATAAAAGTTGACTCTCTCTCTCTAGATATTTGTTATCTTTATAATTATTTCATAAAATAATAGTTTACCAATTATACAAAGTGTAACAGAAAGGAGGTATCAACTCGAAAGAAAGTCAATGTACTCGTGAATCTGAACACTTCCAACAGAGAAAAAGATTTCAAATCGAAAATACAATTTCGGACTCTCCATAGAAAATTTGAATTTGCCGCCAACATTTTATATAGGGAGGGACATTCAAAAAATTTTTTTTTCTGTTGGAAGTTTCACGAGTATATTAACCTCTTCTCGGGTTGATACCCCCTTTTTGTTACACGTTGTTTAATGATTATATTACAATGTAGGTAGGTAGTAGGTACTTACTTAAATGATAAATAAATCTTTTAAAAATCAAAGAATATATTATATGTAGCTGGTTTTCATTACGTACCTACTTACCAAGATAGGTAGGCATCTACACAACACATTATTTAATTAAGTAGGTAACTACCTACTTAAGTAATATCTAGGTAATTATTTGTTGAGATAGGTAACAATATTTAACTTTGGTAAGTCCCCTATTAACGGTGTTTCCACCGCTGTAAGTACCTAGATATCTTTCCGATCAGTATCGAAATAACTGTTTGTCGGAATATTACCTATTTGTTGATTTTGATGTTGTTTGTTTCCACAATCATACATAGGTACATGGCATACCAACAACAACACATTAACGATATTACGCTAATATACTGGTTGTGCTCTTTATACACGCTGTATATTCTTTGCTCTGGACTCACACTCACACATATGAATCCTTGTAGCTACGCACTACATCGTAAAAGTTCGACGGCAGCGTAGGATTTGGCCGGCACGGCACGGTTTGCCGGTGCCGTTGAGGAAATATAAAAGCGTCTCCATATGATTCCATACATTTCACTTCCCTGTTGTGCCGTTGGACGGCTGCCGGGCGGTGCCGTGCCGGGCCGTTGAGAATTATAAAAGCGCACATTAACAGTCGCCTTTAATAATTTCCAGTCACCCAATTAATTAATTCCCCTTATTAAATGTATGATAGCAAGACGATATCTTATCATCTGGATTGCATGACCAATGTATTAATCTAAAGATATAAAATAGGTAGGTCATTAGGATAATTTAATGTCATTAAATAATTAAAGACATACATATAAGTGCGAGGCACGTAACTTGAAATTTTTTCGACGTAGTGGGGATCAGTAGCTGTTGCTAACAATTCTCGTGTGAGCGACCAATAGCGCGCGCCCCTCTCCCGCCGCCCGCGCCCTTCACCGCTACGCATACCCAAAATACGCGTTCCGCGCAATCCCCACCCGATTTCAAGTTACATGCCTCGTCTCGTAGGTACTGTACTTATGATATTATCACCTCACTCATAGTACAGATGCTAGATGCCGGCATATAAGTTGGCAAGAGAAAGACGAGACAAAATATGCGCCGAGTTTAGTGTTTGTGGCTACTGGGTTGCGTTCAGTGGCTTAGAGTGCGGTTGTTTGGTTGTTTTTAACTCACTCTAAGCACAAAGTATAAGGTTAGTAGGAACGACCAAGAACTTTAATGTCAATGTCAAAACAAAGTCTTCATTTTCCATTTGGAATACGAATAATTTAAACTTTCCTTTATTCAAAATCAACTAAAAACTGTTTTTTTTTGCGAAGCTACCATGATTTATTTGAAAATTAGACACAAAAACATCACAATACATTTTTGTATAGACAAACGTCAGAGCGTTTTCCAACCACCGATTTTGATGGTTAAGACGATTCTCACACTGGCACCGCGCGCGGTCGCGGGGCTCCCGCGCGCGTGTTTTACTTTGTATGCAAGTACCATGGGCAACAGCGTCGCTTAACCACTGCTAAGGTTAAAATCGCTTGCACGCCGCGCCCGCTGTCACATACGTTTAGTTCGTGCAGGGGCGATACGCGCGCACACGAATTTTGTTGCAAACTGGTTAAGCGACGCTGTTGCCCATAGTACATCAATTTGTATAGAAAACCGCTTGGTCCAACACACCGAGGCCGCGCCGAGGCGCGGGAGCAGCGCGGAAATCGCGGGGTACAACACACTGAGTTCCATAGTATCGTGCCGGTTTTTGTACGTAAGCGCGGGGCCGTCGTCTGACGCCGATCGGCGCGGAGGCGCTTCGAAAACCGCCCGAATAGGCAGCGCGCTGCGCCGTCGCCGCGCGCGTGAAACGCCAAACCGCGCCCCGCGACGGCGCGCGCCGGCAGTGTGAGAATCGCCTTAAAAGTTGCAATTGCAACGTTGTGACGTTTGGAACGGGAAAAGTTGTGTCAACCGAACGTCACGCTCTAATGTTTGGAACGGCGTTAGAGCGTGTGGTTGCACTTGGAGCGTAGGTACGGAACGCGCCTCTGCGCATCTTTTGTCTCGTTTTTAGGCCACACACAGACGGAATCTCATTACGGAATTCGGCAGGTTGATTATCTAAATAGAAATTATTTAGCGACCGGTTTCTTTGATATACATTGCTACTTTTCATTGGTATGTTTTTTACCCCAAAAAGATACTTCTTTTTGGTAGCAATGTATCACATTCATCTGTCAAATGAGACCGGTCGCTAGGTGGTTTCTAATTAGTTAATCAGCCCGCCGTACATACGTGATTCGCAGCAACTGCATATAGTACAATAGCCCGTAGAACATTTAAATCACCAAAAAGGTTACCGTTTGCCGTTGTGATATAGTTATTTATTACGAAATTATAGATACGTTAACCCATGTTTTACAGATCGCAACCCGCCGTAACCTATATTTGTATATCTCCAAAAATGATATTTTTTTATTTTTCTAGGTTTACCACATGGTTTAGCTATTGTCATGTTCTACAGCTTTGTTTGATTGCCACTAATAATAGTGAGACTTTGGAAAATGATCATACACAGATTTAAGACCAGATAAAGTCCAACCATTCCAACCATCGAAAAATAAAAAAACCATCGAAAAATAAAAAAATATCAAATTTGGAGATATACAAATATAAGTTACGGCGGGTTACGGTCTGTAAAACTTGGGTTAAAGTATCTATAATTTCGTAATAAATAACTATATCACAACGGCAAACGGTAACCTTTTTGGTGATTTAAATGTTCTACGGGCTACTGTACTAATACAAAATCTATGGGCTGCCACACACATGCCGGATTTTTTCGTACGGAATCTTCATACATTGTCGAAATTCCGTTCGAGATTCCGTTACGTGATTCTGTCTGTGTGTGGCCGGCCTTATCTGCCAAGTTACGTGCGACAGTTTAAGGCCGACCACACACAGACGGAATCATGTTTCGGAATCCCGTACGTACATGATTCCGTACGTGCCACCACACCACACACACAGACGTTTTTTTTCGTTCGGAATCACGGCTCAGTCAGACGCTAGACTTTGATAAGTAAACATTGAGCGAAGATGAATTATTTTGACGACGATGTACTATTTTAATAGCTATTTCGCTTTTACTTTACCTGTGCAATAAATGCTCTGGAACCTTGTCACATTAACATCCACGTTGACGTGATCCGCAACTAAAAATGTCATGAAACAAGAAAATTCTAATAGGTAATCTAATATTATTAATTATTGAATTATTATTTTCAATAAGATAGGGTCTCAATAAGATAAAAATTTTAGAATTGTTTTTCATTTTTGAGGTTAAAATCATGGCCGCCAGGCGCATTACCAATTGACGGGAATCGTAGCACAAATATAAACTTGGCTTCAAGTCTTTTGGCCAAGTGCTTATGTTCAACTAAAATTACCTTCTAAAAATAAAGAAAAAATGCATAATTATAGAGTATTTATTATTTATTTATATTACGCCTAGGTCAATTCTATTGTTTTTTTGTTTTTTTTTTTGTAAAATAGAACTAATAACTTAGCAAAATAACAAAAAAAGTATGGCCAAAAGTCTGGTATCCAGAGCTGTAATAAAAAGTGTAGCATTCCGTACTGAATAAAAACGGTTGTGTGTGGCGACCAATACAAAATCTATGGAAGTTTTGCGTTCGGAATGACTTTTTCCGTGCGAGATTCCGAATGCACGGGCCCGGGCCCTCATGTGAAATTCCGTAACGGATAAAATTACGTACGGAACGTTAACGCATGTGTGTGGCAGCCCATAGATTTTGTATGCAATGGGGAATGTCCGAAAAAAATAAAAATGGCTGAATATTTTTTATAGGTGGGAATAAGCTCCCTTAGTTTTAGAAAAAAGTTGCCGCTGCCCGCCCCCCCCCTCTAGAGGTTAAAAAATGTAGCCAACTGCAAATAACAAAAGTCTAAGGCCGTGCAATTGACTTGCTTTTCCGATAAATCCTGCCCATCTCAACACTTGAATAAATTCACTAGATGCTCTTGACTGCACCTACAATTCATATTTTTCTCATCCTTTTTAATATTAACTTGCCCCCCCCCCCCCCCTGGGCCATGGGCTGGCGACGCCCTTGGATGAATCACAGTATTTACCATGCGTTTAGCCGACTGACAGTGGTCGGCAAAGTTCTGAGACTCTCAAAGGCATGATACTGCCGATTGGATCTAATCGAATTGACCGTGTGTGGCCGTGGATGGGCAGGGCAGGATGATCGAATTGACGGAACAATCAAAATTCAATTCTTTTGGCTGGATCATGCCGATTGGACCGTGTAATGCAGGCCATACACCATCAATTCGATCGTCCAATCGGCATGATACTGGCGATTGGATCCAATCTTGACCGTGTGTGGCTGTGGATCGGCAGGACGATCGAATTGACGGAAAAATCAAAATTCAATTCTTTTGGCTGGATCATGCCGATTGGACGGTGTGTGGCAGTGGGCGATCGATCGTATGATTTTCTTAACCGACTTCAAAAAAGGAGGTTTATAATTCGATTGTATATATTTGTTTTATCATTGTTCGCGCGTATCTTCGATATTTATAGACCGATTTTGATGATTTTTTTCTTTCTTTTTTTCTTTTTAACCGATTTAAAAAAGTAGACCCATTTTTTTAGGGTTCCGTACCCAAAGGGTAAAAACGTGACCCTATTACTAGGACTCCACTGTCCCTCTGTCTGTCTGTCACCAGGCTGAATCTCATGAACCGTGATAGACAAATGAAATTTTCACAAATGATGTATTTCTATTGCCGTTAAAACAACAAATACTTAAAACAGAATAAAATCTATATTTGAGGGGGGCTCCCATACAACAAACGTGATTTTTTTCCGTTTATTGCTCGATATTAATAACAATAACAGGTAGACAATTGAAATTTTCACAGATGATGTATTTCTGTTACCGCTTTAACAAAAAATAGTAAAAACAGAATAAAATAAATATTCAAAGGGGGCTCCCATCCCATACAACAAACGTGATTTTATTGCCGTTGTTTGGAATTGGTACGGAACCCTTCGTGCGCGAGTCCGACTCGCACTTGGCCGGTTTTTTAAATCGATTTGGCAGAAAGTAATCCTGAAAGGTACCTACCCCAAAAAATACAAAAAAAAAGAAAAACCTCCTTCAAAAACCTATAAATAAAAACAAATTAACAGTTTTTAAATTAAATAACTAAAGCGTATTGGTGATATGAATATTAATTCTTGGTTTCGCATCGTCGTCCGTCACTCGTGACTCCAGGCTTCAACTGAACATCGCTGCCGATTAGAAGAATTGATCGTGTCTGGTCTAAGTATGCCTACACGTCACCTCAGTGCTTGTTTGCCCAACAGACCAATTTAGGCGAAAATGACCTTTGAATGTAGTATGCTTAAGAATCAAATTCTACACAGTCTAAATCAAGAATAACTCGTATAATTATACAAATAAACGAGCAAAAGACGATATAGAAAACCAATATCCACTATTAGAATGTTACTCTTCGTGCTTGTATGGCTTACCACCAAAAATTAACCGACATCCAATATCAAAATTCTAAGCGCGTGCTTGTTTGCCGTATATCCTCAAATTAACCAATCACAGACCTGCTCGCTCATGACGTCACACGTTGCTGTTCCGCCATCTTTTGGCTATAGGGCAAACAAGCACACAATACTAAAATACTTTTGGTTCCTGTTTGGCTAACATCCCAAGGAATGTAGTCTATATCCATTAACGTAATTGTAGTTTTGTTTTTTGTCCAATATCCATTTTGAAACTGGTTTTTCACTAGTGAAATTCAAAGTTTTTTATTTTTTTATAGATTATTACAAGTCCAAATGTACCATATTTTTTTAAACTATCGTAACATTACTGCTTTGTTTAGGTCATAACATAGAGAAACAAAAAACATTGCTCCTGTAAAATTACCCAAATGGTCTGTCGGCCAAACAAGCACTGAGGCCACGTACAGTACGAAGCATGTATCTTGAAATTTTTTCGACATAGTGGGGATAAGTTCGCGCATATGCTCTTGTGAGCGACCAATACCGCGCGCCCCTCTCCCGCCGCCCGCGCCTCTCACCGCCACGCATGCCTAAAATACGCGTTCAGCGCAATCCCCACCCGTTTTCAAGATATAGGTATGCCTGTACTGTACTTATGGACGAACTGCAGATTGGATCCAATCGGCAGTATCATGCCGATTGGACGATCGAAACATTCGAAATTGATGGTACCTATATGGCCTGCAACGAAATAATATGCCTAGTATAGTAGGCTAGGTAGGTAGGGTATACAGGGTGGATTTTTAAAACGGTACAGATGCCGGCATATATATTGGCAAGAGAAAGAAAGGGACAAAAGATGCGCAGTAGCCATTAACACTAAGTTTATGGCTACTGCGCATCTTTTGTCTCTATACGGTAATTTTTTCCAAAATCTGTGAATGCAGTTCAGAATATCTTAAAAAGTTATGGATGGTCTCCTAGGAACGTTTTCCTGTAACTATAACGGTTAAGGTACCTGCCCTTAATGTACCGTTTTAAAAATCCACCCTGTATAAGTACGAGTAGGTACAACGTACGAAATTATAATTTACTAAGGTTATTGTTTGTAAATAAACTATGTAACCTTCCTTAGCTTCAATCTGTTAGGTAGGTACTACCTACGTGTGAATTTTCGATACGTTTTGTACTTTGCGAGCAATAAATTTAATTATGATGAGGGCGCCACTTAGCACCTGAGTAAAAAAACGTTGAATACTATCAGAAGAATATTAATATAAAATTCTTGCTATATAGCCCTAGCAAACAAGCTTGTATTGTATAGGTAGGTATATTCTAAAGCCATTTTTTATTGGAATAATAAAGGAGGTATAAAATTTGTGTATTGCGTGCTTGAATATTTATAAATCTGTTTAAAAAGAACCTACACTACCTACCTACACATAATTTATGAGGAATTTTCAAAAATCGCTTTATTTACAGTGTTTCGGTCATTTGTATAGAAATTTCAATTATGGAACATTATTTGAATACACACGTTTCCAATCAACGTGAAACGTTCGTGAACGTTTCAAACGTTAGCGCGCAAAAGTTCCTACAGAGTAACTTTTTCAGAATCGCATCAGAAACGTTACGTTATGTTAGTACGTGTCTGTCTGTGCTCTGACTGCTCTGTGATGTCATGTCAAAATTCAAAATTGTCAAATCAATCGTTTATTTTAATGTGGCTGTGGCAAGGCAATTTATATTTTGATATAATATAAATATCAACCAAAAACTGTGATGGTTATTGATTTTTTAAAGATAAATATTTTGTAAACGTTAGGTAGGTGCCAAAAAAAATGATTTGAAAATGCTGACAATTTGGATTCGGTCGGCATAACTAACTTGGATTTGTAGGAGAAGTTCCTACCTACCTACATACGATATAGAATCACTTTGAAGGTAAGATAATCCCTAAAGTCATTATCAAATTTTCTCAAACACTTCGATGAAGGTTTCTGGCGGGGCTTCGGCGAAAATATTGTCGTGGGCTTGCAAGTTGCAGGCAGGCTGCAGCCCGCCAGCTTGAGCCGAGTGGTCGTCATAAACGCATCCAGTACCTAAAGTAGGTTTGCCGCATGTGAAGATTCTACTTTCAACAAGTTTAACCCAACATCTATAACTTTATGGTGATGTTAGAATGGAAACCTACCTAAATGTTATTTTCTTTAGTAATACCTATACTATAGGTAGAGTCCTATAGGTAGGTAGGTACTTACCTATATACTTAAGTATTTCAATCTGTTGAATAGTTACAGAAGTACCTACTTCCTCCTCATTTGCAAGAAGAGATTATCTGGTAGTAACCTAATGCAATTTATATCATACAGCAAATCTCCAATTAGCTAATATTTGTAACATTAACAGCTTGAAATCTCAAGAGTAATGGTCTGGGAAAAGCCTTTGAGATCTATTGACATGTAATTGGTGTGAATTAAATAGGTACCTATCTATATACTTAAATACCAATTAATGTTGTCTTTTTTGTTACATATTACAGCAAGTCATCATGAACATTTAAGATAGGGACGGTGGAAAGTACCTAGGTACATACCTTGATAGAATTTCTGTGTCACAGCTGTCGACAAGAACAATCATTAAGTAACATAATCTAGATAAAGAACCAGCTGCAATATTAAGATTAAGTAGGTAGGTACCTACCTTCCCTAGGATTTTTAAATAGGCAATTTTATGCTGTTGACAAAAACAGCAAAAATTATACTAAAATTTATTTACCTAATTAATTTTAATATTATGGATAATGTTAACTCAATTATTTTGTTACAGATGGAAACAATTGATTGAAGTCATGACATGTGAACAACTTAATATCTACCCTACCTATTATTAAAATATGGTTTATTAGTTACACAGCTTTATTTATTAAAAGATGTTAAAGGAATGATTGTTTTAATTCTCATTTCATCTACATCAGGGGTCGCCAAAGTTATGATTTGTGAAGTCTATTTGTTTCAAAAATATTTCTTGCAGTCGACTGTAAGATGGTATTTAGTTGTTGTTGTTAAAAGTTATTTTATCATATTTTTTATTATTCAGTTCATTCAACTCTCATGGGCTACTTAAATTGCATCGACCAATAGACTGTGGTCAATCTCTTGGCCATCCCTGATCTACATAGTGCTGCAGTAGGTACCTAAGAAGGTGGTACAGTCAGCGCCAAAATGATCTGAGCGTTCAAACCTACCAAAATATCTTAGCATTTGACATAGATCAACCTTATCTCAAGACATTAAGGTGCACTTTTGTTCTCAGACAACAAATGAAAATACACCTCAATGTGTCTTGAGATAAGTCAGTCAGTAATTGATCTATGTCAAATGCTAAGATATTTTGGTAGGTTTGAATGCTCAGATCATTTTGGCGTTGACTGTACCACCTACTTAGGTAGGTAGGTACTAATTTTTTTCAATGGAAATTGTTATATCAATATCATTAATTTTATTAGATAAAGAAGCCTGCCATCTAGAAATGAGACACTAAAGAAATTTGGAATTTAGCTGTAGAGAGTGCCTGCTTGCATGCCCGACACCAACAATTTACTATTAGTGCTAGTACTATTATTAATTCTGTGCTATTTAAATGGCACTAGGTTTATTTACTGTTAGGTGTGATACTTCAGTTGGAAAGACAGTCGTCACCTGTCCCCCAAACAAGAAGCAAACTTCTATTTTTATGCTAACACTAACATAAAATAAAACTATAGTTGGTTATTGGATAGGTTAGGTACCTACAATAACTACTTGTATCTTATTGATATAAGCTTTCAACATTTAATTATACTTTAATCTTCCAATTAGGTACTGACCGACCAACTTACCTACTTAAGTTTTAGCGCTTTATTAGAGTTTCCCAGTACCGAATAACCGGAACGGGAACGATACCTACTAATATCTCTGAACCCAACTTTTCATAAATTATACAAATTCGAATTCAATATTCATAAATAAGACAGGACAACGTCTGTCAGGTCAGCTAGTAAGTAATAATTGTCTTAGGTGGTGTAGGTACCTAATTATAATAATGACTATTCCCTTAAATTGAAATCCTATTTATCATAGCTTATGCTAAAAAAAAAGAAAAATATTATGGCATAACTTTTAATAAATTAGGTAATTGAAACATGGTGTAGGAACCCACCTACTGTACCTACCTACATGTAACTACTTAATATACCTTTTTGGACTTGAAAAGTCTACCTATTTATATATATATATATAGGAACCTAAGTACCTAGTTGTGCGATTAGCGGTAATATTCTGATAAGAAGATTTGTTTCTTCAGCTTGACTACAAAAAGTTTGTCCTCGTCATCGAAATTTCGATGGTCCTCGTATTGTAAAAGTTGATTACACCAAATTATAATAGTTTGAACCATATATCTATTTAGGTATGCACTTAGCTGACATCACCATCCCTCTTGAACTCAATTTCTGAAAAGATTATTTTATTATTAAAGTTAGTTACAACCTATTTAATTAAGTAGATGCTCAAAGGAATCTCAAAAAAACTTCTACTTTTGTTTTAGTTAAAGCAGCACCTAATTTCTAAGTAAGGACAAACTCGTTTAAAAAGGTATTTTCTTGCAATGAATTATTTAACGTTTTGTTGCATTGTTACAATTATTACACTAGCATCAACTTCAACTTCAACTTTTATGGTGAATGGCTGCGTCTCGTTTTACGTGACGATTCTGCCAATGTCCGAGTAAAAAGACACAGTGTAATACGATACTGTTCGGTTTTTAGTGATACTTTACGGTTTGTTCAAATGAAAGGTTTTCCTTGAGTCTGAAACAATGGACAAATACAACACATTCAAAACGGCACAAGACTTCACAACACGGTACAAATATATAAAGCAGGGGAGGGGGAGGGGGGGGGGGGTTAATTTACAGTTTTATTTTATTTTGTTTGATGAATTTGCAGAGGATGTATGCAATGGGTGTGTGAACCTGAGAGAGTAGAAATTTTATATTAATGGGGCGGCTAACATTTTTGGTTAGAATGTCGTACAGTGGGGTAGTAATTTTCGGGCAGTCGAAAAATATATGTTCAATGGTTCCTTCATCCAGACCACATTCACAGAGCGAGCTGTCCTTAACTCTAATTTTAGCCAGAAACGAAGGGGTGCATACGTGGCCCAGTCTTAAGCGGATAATTGTGGATGCTACATTCTTTGGGATAGATTTATGACGGAAGAACCAGGGCTTAGTTGGGATGTCGGGTTGTAGAGATCCATAATGTCTACCTTTCATCTCAAGGGATCTTTTGTATATATTGTTCCATTTCTCTTTCATTTTGGATTTAGAGCCAAAGCGTAGGTCTCGCGCATAGCACTCATTGCGGAGTTCTATTCCACATGTGATGGCATTTTTAGCGTATGTATCTGCGAGTTCGTTGCCTTCAATTCCTTTATGCCCTGGAATCCAAGCCAGGACAACCTCTATATTTAATCTGGAGCATTGTAGCAGGGCTTCTCTGATTTTGAGGATAATGCTGAAGTTGTGCCTAGCACTAAAAGGCGGTTTTGATATGTCTTGGAGACAACTGAGGCAATCAGAAAAAATAACTGATTTATTTAAACTATGCGACTGAACGTATAAGACAGCCTCTAGGATAGCCAAGGCTTCACCCGTGTTTACGCTGAGAAGGGGGGAACATTTAAAATTAATAATAATCTTGTACTTGGGCAGCCAAATTGCGATACCTACATTTCCATCATCCTCCAGTTTTGATGCATCTGTAAATAAGGTGAACCATCCTTCCCAGTTTTTACTTAAGATGTCTTGGAAAATTTTATTAGCATCGGGAGTGCTTTTTGTTAAACCGAAATTCAATTGGATGTTGGGTTGGAATATGAGGGCCTCAAAGGGAACCTCAAACAGAGGGTTTCGAGGCAATTTCGATATCGTAGCTGGGAGATCAGAGAGATTCTTATAACTTTTAACCAGAGGGGGGGATTCTTTGTGAGTCCAGTATGGGGAAGAATTTGTAAGATTGCTTAAATTTTGCAGCTTGACTAAAAGGGGGTGATTTGAGTATTGGGATATGTTAATAAAATATCTATCGCACATCATCTGACGTCTGAGGCTCAATGGAGGGTCGAGGCACTCAACTTGGAGGGCATTTAATGGGGACGATCTCATAGCACCGGCAATGATCCGGAGACACCTTGACTGGATTAGAGTTAGTTTGTTCAGAGCGGCTTTGTTACATGGTTCCAATATGAAGCTTCCATAGTCAAAGTGGCTTCGAACAACCGCGTTATATAACAACTTTTGACTTGTCGGATGAGATCCCCAATGCACTGCTGACAGAGATCTTAGAATATTGACGTTTTTTTCCGCCTTTCTGCTGATGTATTCTAAGTGTGGCACGCCTGTCATTCTAGAGTCAAAGATCACACCCAAAAATTTACAGTTACTGACGATCTCAATTGGCTGCCCACTTAAAGAAATATCAGGTTTCGGAATGGATCTTTTACGTGTAAAGACAATTGCTTTGGACTTTGCTGGAGATAAAGATAATCCATGGTCGGAGAGCCAATTGTCCAGGTAGTATAAGGCAGAGTTGATTCTTGACTTTGCTTCTTCGGGGTCCTTGGATGTAGCATATAGGGCGATATCGTCTGCGTACTGTAGGATGCTGCAAAAACTGGATACAGTTCTGTCAAGGTCGTACGTGTAGAGGTTATAAAGTAAGGGACTCAGCACCGAACCTTGTGGAAGACCCTTCCAGACCAATCTTGACGGCTGCAGCTCCCCATTAACCCGTAGGTTGACTGTTCTAGACATGAGCAGGTTACATATGAAATTGATCAACCTCACTGGAAGACTCAGATGATGCAATTTCTGCCTGAGCAGAGGAAGCTGGACATTATCATATGCAGAGGTCACGTCCAGGAAGACGCCAACCACTGAGGCATTTTCCGAGAAAGCGCGGCGTATGTCTGTGGAAAGTATGCTTAGACTATCCAGGGTGCCCATGCCCCTTCTAAAGCCAAACTGATACTTGGATAGGATGTTCTTACTCTCGACGATCCACTCCAATCTGTTTTTAATTAAATGTTCAAAGATTTTACATAGGGTGGACGATAAAGCTATAGGGCGGTATGAGGAGGAATCTTTAGAATTCTTCCCCGGTTTCAGAATAGGAATTACAACTTGTGTTTTCCAGGGATTAGGAGGCTGCCCATTAATGAAGATATTGTTAAAAATGTCTAGCAAAATCTTTTTAGCTTTGTCAGATAAGTGAGTAATAAAAGAGTATGGGATGCCGTCTATGCCCGGGGCACTATCCTTCAGACCGTCAAGAGCACTATAGAGCTCAGCAAAGGAGAAAGGGGAGTCCATAGTGTCAGTCGAAATGGGTTGTGGATAAGTAGGAAATGAGTTCTCACAAGGAGCAGAAGGGGGTGCAAGCTTATCATAGAATTCGGGGAGCCAGGAATCAGTCTCATTGGAGGAGGGACATGTAGAATCTACTGATCTGCGGAATGAGTTGATTTTTTTCCAGACGGTGGAAGCTGGGGTGCGAGGAGACAAGGATTCACAAAAGTTGTGCCATCCAAGAGCTTTTTTCTTGCAGAGTACACGTTTCGATTTTGCCGTGGTTTTTCGGTAATTGAGATATTTTGGCATACTGCTCGGGTCTCTTGCAAATTCCTGTTCAACCTCGTTGCGTAATTTGACTTCAGCGGTACATTCAGTGTCCCACCATGGAGGTGATGAGATAAACCTACGTGCAGAGTTCTTCACCGGAATCGCCTCATCCGCTGCTTCAGTTAGGGTAGATATAAACAAGTTGTACATTTCAATATAGTTATTATCGTGAATAGAATGGAATAGGTTTAATTTTGAGTCAACGCTAGCTGCAAATATTTCCCAGTCGGCTTGCTGTGTTTTATATTTTAGGAGGGGAGGAATGTCAGTCTTTTGTGGGGATGGACAGTCGAGAGTGCATAAGATGGGGATGTGGTCACTGCCATGTGTAAGGGTCATAGTTTTCCAGGTTAAACGAGAGAATAATTCAGGAGTGGCTAAAGTGAGGTCGACACAACTCTTCTTTTGACCAGGAGCAACTCTACGTGTTTCTGATCCATCGTTGCATATGCAGAGGTTTAAGTCGTCAACAAATTCTAACAGGGAGGCAGAATTTGTACAAGTATGTTTGGAGCCCCAAAGAGGGTGATGGCAGTTAAAGTCACCAAAGAGAAGTTTACGACCATTAATGCGGGATATCATATTTTTAATGTCTAAAATTATATTGGGAGTGGGGTAAGGGATGTAAATGGAAATAAAAGATATGTCCATAGCTTTAAAGCCAACAATTTGGTAGTCCTCGGGATGGGGAGGGAAATCAATTTGGGAGAAGGAGATATTTCTCTGGATTAGGATGGCTGCACCACCCTTTGCATCGCTTCTGTCATCCCGGAGACAAGCATACCCCGGGATCCTAAAAGGGGTTCCCGGTTTAAGCCATGTCTCCGAAATGGCAAAGATAGCTGGTTTGTATTTGTGTAAGAGGAATAATAAGTCAGGCTTTTTATGCCTGATACTCTTGCAGTTCCATTGCATTAG
Source organism: Agriphila geniculea (assembly GCA_943789525.1). Classification (NCBI taxonomy): domain Eukaryota; kingdom Metazoa; phylum Arthropoda; class Insecta; order Lepidoptera; family Crambidae; genus Agriphila; species Agriphila geniculea. The sequence goes on along the minus strand of OX038894.1, from coordinate 1,570,439 downwards.
CTTGGCCATTTCTATTTAAAGATGAAAGAAACACTTCCAGTAGAGATAAGACATGGGGCGGTATGGCATCACTGAATTTTTCAAGTATATTTACTAGAGTGGATATCATAAGTTCTATGAGGTTGTCGTTAGGGGAGGGAGTGTTTGACCGTTGGTGCGGGCAAGTAAGCCCACAGCCATTAGGCATAGAGGAGGTGGGAGTACGAGTGATCTCGTGTGCTTCAGCATCGTAGAAACGAGGAGTAGGTGGATGGGGAGCTCTTGGGGTCAATATAGTTTTCTTATAAGAATGTGAGGGGGTATTTAACGATTTAAAAGGGCTCAAATTTGAAGTACGGGGAATATATGATTGAGGTGGATTTGGGGATGGTGCGGAAGCACTTGCTTTCTCCACATATGTTGGCCGAGATGCACGGAAGCGTTGCGAGGCATCTGTAAAACTAATATTTTCTTCCGACATAACCAGTTTGATTGCTTTTTGTCGAGAATGCTCTGGGCAGTTGGGATCGGTTGCTTTATGGTTGCCTCTGCATAGAAGGCATGTTGACTGAGAATCCGTTACTGAGCAAGAGGCACCAGAATGATTTTGGGAGCATTTATAGCATCTTGCGTTGGACCTGCACTGCTCAGTAACGTGGCCGAACCTGCAGCACTTCCAACATTGGATAGTAGGTAGTTTATACGTCTCAACATTTAATGCCATGTGGAAACAATATAGCTTTTCAGGTAGTTTCTGGCCCTGGAAGGTAATTACCACAGTTGTGGTTGGGGTCCAGAACACTGTTCCGTCCCTATTATTTTTCCTGTTAAGACGTCTTATTTTGATAACCGGTCCACAATTACGAGCATAGGAGATGCCCTGGAATAACTCTTCCAATGTCCATTCCGTGGGGATACCACGTACAACACCCATTCGAGACACATGGAACTTTGGGATCTGGCACTCAAAGGGATCGCCCAAGGAGTTGTTGTTAATAAATTTGTTTGCCGTTTCAGCAGAGTTGAATTCGATGTTAACTTTGTTGCGGCCAACTGATGTTATACCACCATTAACAATTCCTTGGACATTCCTTTTGTGGAGGAGTTGGGCCAACTTTAAGGTACGCATTGTAAGACCTGTTGATGGGTCAGGCTCCTTACGTGAAATGTGGACGACGAAGGGACCATTGTCCTCTGAGGTGTAAGTAAGCGGGGAGTCTCCCTCGAACTCGGGGTTTACGTAGATATTTTGGATGGATTCACTTGGTTTTGTATTTCTTTTAGCCAAAATGACCTCAGATTCGTTATTTGGTGCCGGGCGTTTTAAAGACGTAGGGCCATCCATATCCATTTTTGGGGTCAATTCCGGTGTAAATAATGGTTGGGAGCCGTCCCTTACCAGGTTAAAGGAGGACTCCCCGCCTCCGCCCCCGTCAGGGGGCTCCTCATCCGACATCTTCTAACTAATCACTCGGTAATTTTGTTGTTAGTAGGTGAACACTTACCTTAATATATTGTTAGTATCACAAATAACAAAAAATACAACACAAATCTACAAAAAACTCAATGGAAATAGCTGAGATTTACGCAATTCACGCGAGCACGTGTGTCAATCAACAACGAAACAAGCAGAATCTACACTAGCATAATTATCGTTAATTAATTACACAATCCCATTTTGACAGCCAACGTCACGTCAGTCAACAGCAACGTTTAGGATCAGCAGCCTATAAAATTATCTATCACCACAGAGTACATTTTAACCATTGAGTGATATATTTTTATCTAAACTAAAAATTGTTTTCAATGGTTAAAATGTACTCTATGGCGATCGATGACAGCGATTGAGTCAGCTGCATCGTTGAAACTAAATAGCGCGATACCGTTTGACACATTGGATTAACCAAATCCAAACCAAAGCTAAACCAAAACCAAATACGTTCCGTTATGAACGTAAAAACCTTTCAAATTACCGCGATTGGCCTCCAGGGCATGTTATTTTTTTGTCGTGTTGTCCATTATCTTTGCCGCGCACTTTTTGAATTTTGGAACATTTTAGAGTTCAGCGCCAAAGAAATCGAACGCAATTATATTGTTTGAATAAAGATTGGCTGGTATGACGGCCCATAGTGGCGCCACCGGCTGAACAAAAAAAAGAAATCAAATTAAAAACGCGCGAACTACTTACAGCCCGCGTTTTCGACAATTTTCACGAATTGTTAGAAATTCATGGTTTTCTTTTGAAAAATGAGTTCTTGAAGTGAAAGTGAACTTTTAGAATTAACTCCTGAAACTATTAGAACTGACGCAAGAAATGAAATGTATAATCAATTAAGTACCTGCAAAATCCCGGGAGAAATTTAATGAAAGCCTATGGTAATTTTATTGAATGGAGAAATGCAAGTAGTTTTATTATTAGATAGGTACTAGGTATTTAATTTCAATTTAGTTGTTACTCTATCTTTTATTATATAATAATACTACAAAAAAATATGAGGCCCCCTTTTATTTTCTCATAGAGGATGATGTAAAGTAGAGTGTATCACTCGGGCGCAAAATATATTTTTGGCTCGGGCGACGTACTTTGAATCCCTCGCCGTAAAAATATTTTCAACACACTTGCTCGTAAAGTGAGCCCTAATACATCGCTTTTAGGGCCATAAACCGAGTTATAACAAACGCGTGCAATAATATATAAAACACTAGGTTGTTATAGAATTATCCCTACAAAGTTAAATTAGTACCTTACTGCAAGTTCTATGCGAGTAAACAGAGCATTCTCAATTTAACTGGGTTATACATATTTTTTTTTTAGTAACAACAAAGAGGTTTTATGCCGCTGAAAGTTCATATTCATTTTTGAAATAAATAAATGTGTAAGTCTTTAATTAAGTCAAACAAATATTTATTATTATAATATTATTCATAATTCATAATATTTTGTTATAAAATATTAAAATATTTGCATTTTATCACTTAAAATTATAGTTTTGAAGTAGGCTGTATGCTCACTCACCCCTTTGTTTGCAAAATATTCTTGCATTGGGCGTGTGAAAAAAACAAAAAAAAACTTACGCGCCTTTTCCCATAATTGTCATATTTTGTTTTTGTCGTATTTGTTTCTGTGTGGTAAATTACTATGTATTTTCCTCGCAAATGTGTTGAAAAACGTCGTATGAAACTCGTAAGCTTTTACTCATTGCACACTCGGCTGAGTTACGCCCTCGCCTGCGGCTCGGGCTGCAACCCACAGCCTTGTGTGCAATGACCAACCTAAGCTAACTTGTCTCATAATGTACTATATTTTGCTCCTATGATACAATCTATTATTTTCGACCTGATTGTTCCTTGGAGAAAGACGTTTAGTTTTACCAACACTATCACCTGTTTCAAGATCTGACAGGGTTTTATTACGCGGATTGTATTTTAAACAAAAGCGTATAACGTTCCAAATATTAGAAAAAATATAAATAAGAGACTAGTAAATTTTAAGGCTGGTATTATAGAATCAAACTCAGATTCAAATCTCTGCTTGAGTACAGTTAGAAAGGGATGGCGCTATATGCGATGAATAGCACCATCCCTTTCTAACTGTACTCAAGCAGCAAGCAGTGCTTGAGTCTCGTTCTGTAATACGAGCCTTAGTATCTGAATCACAGTTTGGCTTCCGGCATGGAATCTCAACTGAAGATGCAGTTATCGCATTGAATTGTAAAAGAAGTAGACAAAGGCAATAACTGTACTTATCACTGTGTTTCTAGATTTGAAAAAAGCCATTGATACGGTCTCTGTCCTCATTCTGGGATACAAACTTGAAACCATTGACATTAGAGGTACACCACTAGCATTGCTCACTGACTATACCTAAGAGATCGTACGCAAGCAGTTAAAATTGGTCAATAGATCAGCGAAAAATCCGTGGTGTCCTTTGGAGTTTTACAAGGAAGCGTGCTGGGCCCGACCCTATTTTTAATATATTATATTACTTGTTTAAATTATCCATTTATTCGACTGACGTCCGTTTTTCTTACAGCGATGACCGACGTCATATGCCTGTGGTACCTCCAAATTAGACCAGCTTGGAGAAGACTAGTACCCTCGAGCCGGCTGTCCCCCTAATCATAATGGAACTCATTATGACCAGAACGCGCAAAATGATATGGGTTTTTGAAGGTTTTTAAGGTTTCCTGAGGCATGTTACTGATAAAAACCTGCTAAAACAGATAGAATCGCTTGCATGTATCATCACTTAGCACGTTATTTTAAAGTAATATCCTAAAAAAACCTAAAAAGAGAAGGATTTTAACTTAAAATTGACATACATTTTGACATTTCCGATCCGAGTTCTCCTCATCATTACTAGACGCCAACCACTTCATTTATAGTCTAGATGCCACATTTATGAAAGTCGTCTATTTACGATTCCCGCTGGACAAGAGTGCTCCACCGACAACCGGTATCATTGTTTTCAGCATGATATCCTGAACAAGAATACAGCGGTTGTCGCATTCTAAAGTGGTGGAGAGGGGAGGGGGGGAGGGAAAAGATGCGGAAGTTATAATCGCCTCTGTGGTCTAGTGGTTCGCCCACCCGTGTAAGACGCAGAGGTCCCGGGTTCGATTCCCAGGGGGGGTACAATTTGTACTCGGTTTGGTTGGTGGTAGGGCTTATTTCAAGTCTGCCTGGCTAGCTACCACCATCTTACCTAAGTCTGACCCCATAACAACAATTTAAAAATTGTTGTGTTCCGGCAGTTAGAGGTAAGATAGCCAGTATTCCGGGTGTAGTGCGCATCCACCTTCGGCCTTATCGTCATTTAACATCAGGTGAGATGAAGGCCAAGCACTACCCCGTTGTGTATAAAAAAAAAAGTCGAGTATCAGAAATTGGTTAATTTTCTCAACAACCACTTCACCGATTTAAACAAATAAGGTGTCTTAGGGTTAATATCCTTGACAACATATTTTATTTTACAATGGTTTTTGTAAATACTATAGTTTATTAAATAATTAGAAAAAAGGCGAATTTCAAACAAAATCATTTTTAGTTTTGTAGATTTGAAGCAGTAAATTAAAATATAGTACAGAAGTAGGTACATATAGTATAAAGTACTACGTGAAATTGCCACAGTAATTGGCTTGCTGTCTGTTTTTTAGTTTTGCAATTTGGCTGGAAGACAATAAAATTATCATCGATATAGTGCGGGAGGTCACTGTCGGAATAATATGGGAACCGCTTTAACGAAATGGTACCCCTGGTATCATTGTCTTCAGCATGATCTCTTGAACAAGAATATAGCGGTTTGGATAATTTCTCTTAATCTTGTAATCTCGCTTGTTTATAGAAAAAAATGGCCGCGCAGCGCGACTTTTAGTCAGTTAATCCGCTAATCTTGCTTGTTCATACAAAAAAATGGCCACGCAGTGCGATTTTTGGTCAGTTTCATTCGTCGCGTCGTCGTTCGTCACCAGGCAACAATACGATTGATAGTCGACTGGTGGTCGGTCGTTTTCAGCGCCCCACACACGAGGCCCTAGGGCCGCTCCTGGATTTTTATAATGACCAAATCTTAAACGGCACATGGTAGCGAGCGATGAAATTTCTGCGAGATATTGCCAAGTTGTTCTGATTATGTATTGCCACCAAGATTTTGTCGCTAAAAGGGAATTTACAATAGTAATTGAGGACTCGCTCAATGAGTATTACATACAGTATTATAACAGGATAACAGTATTATTAAAGCTACTGTGCTTCAGTTCCCCGCTCCGTCGAAAAAACGACAAGATTTTCGTAAGTACCGTACTTAGATTTTACTCAAAACGTTTAAATTAATAGAATCTGCTCACTCTCTGCAAACTGAAGTCTTCGTAGTGGGACCCTTCCTCCCACTTCCACATCTGGATGTCCAGCAAGGGCTCGACCATTTGTGTGCCCCAGGCCATCATCTCAAAAGTGCAACTGCCAGAGTATATCAAGTACACCGTTATGTCGAATGTCGAATCTGGAAACGTTAAAATATTCATTTATAAAAATAAATAATTGAAAAAATATTAAAAACACGACTGCCCTGGCAAAAATGAACTAAAAAGTTAAATAAACAACAAAACAAGTGTCATTGCAGTCGGAGGACCTCTTTGATCAAAAGTTGTTCCATAATTGGTCCCCCGACTGCAATGACACTTGTTATTTAACTTTTTAGTTCGTTTTTGGCAGGGCAGTCATGTTTTTAATATTTTTTTAATTTATTTATTTTTATTTTACACATTTTAGTGACAAATTGTATAGTTTTGGTATGTGCTCAGCTCATCAAGGCCTTTCATTTGATGGCCATATTGTAATAATAGAAGAAAAAAATAGTTTTTCACATTTGAAAGTGGCGTCGTACAATCGCCATATGAGTAGGGTTGCCAACTTTTTTTGCGTCAAATATAGTAGTTTCAAGATTTTTAGTGTAAAAATATAGTAGATGGCGAAAAGTCCAAAAAAACATAGTAGGTTGCCGTTTTGTATGGAGGATTTTTAAGTACCTAGTGCATTTTTCATACTTAAGTCCTAACATTTTCATAATTTATCCAACAACCATAAAGACAAGTGTTTAATCACAAAATGATTAGTTATGCAATTACTTATGTGCATATAAGAAGTTTTGACTACTATATATTTTTTCAAAAAATATAGTAGGCGGGTCCTCAATATAGTAGGATACTATATTATATAGTAGGGTTGGCAACCCTACATATGAGTCACTTTTATACGCGTAGCAGGGCGCCCCGCGGCGGCGCAGGCACTGGTGGGTGACATGTTACCTTTGTACACGTAGCAGGGCAGGAATTGCGTCTTCATCCCGCCTCTTTCGTCGCGCACTTGTATCGAGCGGCGCGGGCAGCTGTGGAGGATGTGCATCTCGGACGTGGCCGACGCGTTCACCAGCTCCAGGGTCAGGCACGTGTACTCCACTTGTTGTTGTATCGTCATCTGCGTACGAATGTAACGTTACTTGATCTACCTAAATCCTGTCTTACCCAAGGACATTACATGGGCTTATGGTTAACAGTGGTGCATGGGCGACTTCGTTTCTGGTAAAAACTATTAGTTTACTTCGATCTAGTTAATAATTATAAGACTTTTTCATTATGTCCACTTCTTATAATAATGCATAAGTAGTTTAGAGGAAAATGGTCACATTCTTATTGTTTGGAACCAGAAATTTAATATGATCATGAAGCTGTCTTTGTGTGTGTGCGATGCTCGAGCGACCGTAGTAGTCTCTCTATTTTGTGCCCAATGGTTGAGTATTTACTTTTGTAGGTACCACTTTCCCCTGTGTCCCCTAAATCGAATTTTAGGGGATCTAAGACAATGATATAGATTAGATACGTTACGCGCACTCCAAAATGGCAAGACGAAAGTCAGGTAATTGCCCGACTTTCAATTAGTCAGGCACAGTCTCGCGACACGGAAACACACGCGGCTCTCGTCAGTCAGACGCGATAAAAATGTGAAATTCCATTAAAAAATGTCTCCTTGCGTCTTTAGACGATGTACAAATTATACAGCAACAGTCAGAGATCGAAAAAATGCTTAATTTCACACGTAAATACTGTATTTAATCTAAATATATAAAACAAGATACTGATTGGTGACTGACATATCAACGCACAGCCCAAACTGCTGGGTCTAGAGACTCCAAATTTGGCACATAGGTTCCTTATGAGGTCTAGGGGTGTACTGAGAAGACATAGAAAGACGTGTGAAGAAAGGAAATTCGGTGAGTGGTGCTATACACTCGGTTATGAGTAGCCAAATCGTTTCTGCAAAGGCGCGAATGGCTATTCATAACGGAGTGCTGATACCGACACTGGTGTATGGAAGTGAATCTTGAGTATGGCACAAGAAGAATGAAAGCAGAATAAATGCGGTAGAGATGCGATCGTTGAAGAAAATATGTGGAGTCAAATTGATTGATAGAGTGAGCAATAATGTGATTCGTGAAAGGTGTGGTCTGAAAGATGATATAGTGACAAGAATTGAGAAAGGAATGCTCCGGTGGTTTGGTCACTTAGAGAGGATGAATGAAAGGCGAATCACGAAAGAGATATATTGTGCGAATGTGGAAGGAACGATTGCGCAAGGGCGTCCCAGAAAAACCTACGCGGACCAAATAGATGTTATTATAAAAAAGGCTGGTGTAGGTACGCAGTGACAAAACCGCAGGGCATGTATGAAAAGATTGATGGATGTGAATGAAGCGAAAGAAGTGTGCAAGGATCGTAGCAGGTGGCGATCCATAGTCTCTGCCTACCCCAATGGGAAACAGGCATGAGTGTATGTATGTATGTACTAAGCTTTTCTTTAAATACGAGATCTTTCATCAATTGCCTGATTAGATGAAGATGAGGATCCAATGTCTCTTTTTCGATTTCTGGCGTATAACGACCAGATCGCTGTATTGAGGTGGTTCTGGTAACGGTAGATCTTCACTATGAGGGATTGGTCTTTTAGCTGATGGCAGGTCAGGATACTTAATTTTACTTTTTGTATTAATTGAAATACCTTTGTATCAGTAAAACAAAAATAACAATCAGATGAGTGGTTCCTTGGTTCCGTCCAAATCATAGGGATTGCAAAAGGCATAGATCGAGATATTTTCACCCGTCCAGTGAGAAGACCCACACATGTAACACAACAGATGTGTGGAACCACACTTTGTCTTGTTGTCCCACGGCAAAGCCAAAATACTGTTTATATAACTTAGAGCCATACCGCATTGTCGACTAGTCGCCGAGCGACTGCCGACAGCGACTGTAATTTCTATTAGTTTATATGGACGCGTACGCACTTGGTCGCCCGGTCGCTGGGCGATTCAGAGTCGTCGGGCGACTAGCCACGCCCAGTTGCTCGGCGACCGAGAGATACACGGGTTCAATCAAATGGAAGCGTGCGCACTGCGGCGACCGACTGGACATCGCGCACAAAATGGCTTTCGATACTGAAATATTTATTTTAGAAATAGAATTGCGAAAAGCTATTTGGGATTTATCAAATAACGAATATTCTAATAATCGGTATATAAAGAAACAACAGTGATATTATAATATTCCTCCAAATAATCCTTCAGGATTAACAACGAAGAAAAAAAACTTTAGATAGGTACTTATTACAATGTCATTTATTTTATTACTTAACTAAACTAATGAACTCTGCCCATCTCCCTCCTCAGTTCAGTCATAAAATAATCAGCAAACATATCTTTGTACGATACGTATAGGGTTACCAGATGTTATATCTAAAAATGCTGAAAAGAAGCCTGTTTTCTACTAAAATGTCCTGATATTTTGCTAAAGCCTCTACACAGCTTACGATAACACATTGTAGATATACCTACCCAATAAATTATTATTTTTTCTTGTTATAATGACGTACAAAATTAATATTTCAAGTAAGTAAGACAAAAAAAGCTTTTCGTTTTTAAGTTTTAGTTTTTGATTATTTATAATTTTAAATGTGGATTATTTTAAAATTTATTATTTACTGCAAAGTTAGTTGATTCTGCAAGACTGTACCAGAAACACTACACGTATCGAGTCGCTGGCTTAGTCGTCGGCCCGTGGGTTTTGAGTTGCAGTCGCCGGGAGACCGAGTTGCTCGTCGACCAGTCGACAGTGCGGTATGGCTCAGTAATGGTGTCAAATTCCTTTACTTAGTTTTGAAAGTAATGTCACAACAAATGTAACAACACTCGTCAGGATCATTTTTACACTTTCTTGACATTATTTAAGAATCACTTAACTCTAAAAAAATTAAAAAAATATTAAAAACACGACTGCCCTGCCAAAAACGAACTAAAAAGTTTAACAACAAGTGTCATTGCAGTCGGAGGACCTTATTATGGAACTATTTTTGATCAAAGAGGGCCCCCGACTGCAATGACACTTGTTGTTTAACTTTTTATTTTGTTTTTGGCAGGGCAGTCATGTTTTTAATATTTTTTTAATTTATTTATTTTTATTTCACACATTTTAGTGACATATTACCTATATAGTTTTGGAATGTGCTCATCAAGGCCTTTCATTTGATGCCCATATTGTAATAATATACGAAAAAAAAATTATTTTCACTTTTGAAAATGGCGTCGTACAGTCGCCATATTATTTTTTTCTAAAAAAAATATAGCCAGTGTCACTCGAGATGTTGTAAGGATTCTAACGATACCTCATTTATCTAAATCAGTTGAGGCATTTATTTATTTATTTATTTTTTATTTATTAATTCTGTACACACACACATACAAGTTTAAACAGAAAAGAAATGGACAGAAGAATTGTACAAGGGCACAGCTTATTTCATTTTGAAATTTCTTCCAGCTGGCCCGTAATAGGAAATACTTTGAGAGGGGCAGTCAGTGTGTAAGGAATAGTAAGAATATACATACACATAATATAGATATATAATTATATAATAAATACAATACATATAAATACATAAATACCTACGATAATTTTATATTGAGGACAGAAGTGAATAGATATAAATAAGACAGTGTTACGGAATAGTAGCTAAATAGTGCTCCTTCACTCGTTTTTTAAAAAGTGAATTTAGAAGTTATGGTGGAATAAAGAAACTCACATACCCACAAACATACATGAACCCTAAACACATATTCACTATTTTTGCTTTAGGCAGTCGTGTAAAAAACAGAACAAAATACGACGCTCTTCAAATAATCAAGTTGCTGTAACACAAAAACTAGACCTAATGGAATCAAAATAAATATGGTAATTCAAAAATTCAAAATTCAAAATAATTTATTCAGTCTAGGCTAGAAGCACTTGTGAATGTCATAGAAGCTACGCCATCGGTTCGCAAACCCTAAGCGGGAGACCTTGTAACGAGAAGAACCGCCAAGAAACTCGTCAAGGGCTGCTTTTTTCTCCCTGTATATTTCATACAGAGTCGTCAACATTGAAAAATGAGCTCCACGTTTAAAGTGAGGTAATTTTCTATCACAATAATTAACAAAAGTTTGCACACAATGGGTAGGTAGGTTAAAATTAAATATATCTACTACATTCAGATAGGTAAATGTGAGAGTAAATAACTTTCAACTAGTTGAGAATTTGAGAAATCACTCTGTCTGCTACTCGAACCAAAAAACACTTGATGCAAGACATAAAAAGTAAAAACGCAATTCTTACAATTCAATATGCGTTAAGATAGGTACTCAGAAGCAGACCCATTCCCACTGGCAACACCCGTTCACGAGCATGACGCATGGACCAGCCATCGCTTCGCTCAACCATATTTGAGGGAACGTAACGACCCGCCCCACACGACACCACCGCAGAAATGATTAAAGAGAGCATAACATACTTAGGCTACCCATCCTAAGGCACCGAATTGAAAACTAATATCCAAAAGCTTTTCATAGGCCTTTACTTACAAAACTATAGATGAAAAAATACGAAAAATATTACGAAAGCAAAATAATCATTTTAGTCATTAGCAATAAAAAAGTGAGAAATCAAAACAAGGATTAGTTATTAATTTTATGTTTTGAGTAAGAAGTGCCATACAGATTGATAATATTAAACATGAAGAAAAAAAAATAGGGGACGCCCTTAGTACAAGCAGACAGAAGCAGACCCATTCCCACTGGCAGCACCCGTTCACGAGCATGACGCATGAACCAGCCATCGTTTCGCTCAACCATATTTGAGGGAACGTAACGACCCGCCTCACACGACACCACCGCAGAAATGTTTAAAGTGAGCATGACATACTAAAGCTACACGCATTAAGGCGTCGAGTCAAAAAGCTTACAATACGTTTTAAGTAGGTAGGACAATTCTCTCAATTTTCACATAGAATAGAAAAATCTACGACCAAGCTGTTTTATCAATTAAGTAATCTTTAACGGTATAGTATCCTTTTTTGAGAAGACAATTCTTTACATGAGTCTTGAAGTTTTCAAATGGTAAATCCAAAATCTTACTTGGAATTTTATTATAAAACTTTATACCAAGACCTATGAAAGAACCACGGACTTTTTCTAATCTATACTGAGGCATTACAAGTTTGTCTTTATTTCTGGTGTTCCGATTATGCCAATCACTATTTTTTGTATATAAGTTAATATTGCGACGCACGAAAAGTATGCAGTTTAATATAAATTGTGATGCTGCTGTCAATGTACCAATCTCTTTGAATCTATCCCTAAGAGATGTTCTAGAACTTAGTTGATAAATAGCTCTTATTGCTCGTTTTTGTAAAACAAAAATAGTATTTATATCGGCTGCTATCCCCCACAAAAGAATACAGTATGACATAATGCTATGAAAATAGCTGAAATACACTAATCTGGCAGTTTCTTCATCTGTTAACTGTCTAACTTTTCTAATAGCAAAGGCAGCAGAGCTAAGCTTGCCAGCCAGAGCTGCGATATACATATTCCATTGAAGTTTACTGTCAAGAGTTACACCCAAGAAAACTGTTGAATCGAGCAAATCTAATTTCTCATTATTGATTACAATTTCAGTGGGATTCGCCTGTACATTAGGTAAAGTGAATTTAACACATTTGGTTTTCTTAGCATTAAGCTGGAGATTATTTACATTAAACCAAGTAAGAACCTGCGAAAGTGCTTTGTTCACATCGTCAAAATCAGTTTTATTCCTGTCAACTTTGAATATTAAAGAAGTATCATCCGCGAACAAAACAATATCACAGAACCTCTCTGCAAAAAAGGGTAGATCATTTATCTATATTAAAAATAAGAAAGGGCCCAAAATGGAGCCTTGCGGAACGCCCATTTTTACATGAGAACCTTATGAACTTACTCCATTGATATTAACTGTTTGAGTCCTTGAACTGAGATACGACAGTATTAATTTTTGGGCATTATTTTTTACACCGTAATGATTTAGCTTCAACAGCAGCGTTCAGTGGTCCACGCAATCAAAAGCCTTGGACAGGTCGCAGAAAATGCCAAGGGCATTCTGAGACCCCTCCCAAGCCTCAAAGACATGCTTCAAAAGCGCAACCCCAGCATCAGTTGTGGAACGACCTTTCGTAAAGCCAAATTGTTTGGTGACAGAAGTTGATTTACATTAAAATGACCTAATAATTGCTCGAGTATTATTTTTTCAAAATTTTGCTTAGGGCAGGTAATATCGATATTGGTCTGTAATTGCTAGGGTCTTCTTTATCTCCTGATTTAAACAATGGTATTACCTTGCTAAACTTCGTAAGATCAGGAAATATTCCTTGATCAATACACCGATTAAAAATGTCAGCAAGATAAGGGGCAATAGTATGCACAATATTATTAATAACCTTAACTGATATGCCCCATAAATCAGTGGAGCTTTTCATTTTTAGAGAATTGAACGCTTTAATTATATCTAAAGCATTAATACATTTAAAATTAAACAATGAATCACTTTCAGCCACATGTCCCTTTAGCATAGATACAGCAGCCGCTGGTGAGGAATCCAAATTTGATGTAGTTTCTACTGGTATGTTTACAAAGAACTTATCAAAAATATTAGCAATTTCTTTATCTGATTTTATTAATTCATTATTAATATTAAGCGTTAGGTTATTTTCCCGTGCTTTAGTTTTACCAGTTTCACGATTAATGATATCCCAGGTTGTTTTAGTTTTAATAAAATGAGAGTAGGTAGGCAATTTAAAATTAGCTAGCACCTTTCTTGTTAGAAAATTTTGTTGACCAGATATATAACTCTATTTCGGAAAAAATGGCGGTTATCCCCTTTTGCCCATCAGCCATCGATACAATATGTTTTCATGACAAAAAAGATTGAACATCAGAAGTTTGCTCCGTAAGCCATTTGAACAAGCTATTTTTAAAGATACTTGTGGTAAGGACTGCTTTATACGGGGTCAGTGAGTGGACTCAGCCAGCGATAGAGAAGTTCGAGCGAGAAGTCAGCACTGGGGGGGTATTACAACCTCTTAAAACTTGCCAGGTTATGAATTGCTATAGTTACATCTCTTTCTCGCTGTATAGCAAATAAAAGAGATAGATTGATAACCAGTCAGAAAACTGCCAGGAAATAAGAGGTCATAATACGGGGGCAGGGGCTATATTATGACCTCTTATTTCCAGTCAGTTTTCTGACTTGCTATCAATCTTTCTCTTTTATTTGCTATACAGCGAGAAAGAGATGTCACTACAGCAATTTATAAACCTGGCAGGATTAAAGAGCTTGTAATACGGCCTCAGGACTGGGTTGAAACTAGTGTCTGTCTACACGAGCCCAGTAGCAAGTAAGCGCTGGACTGGGTTACTGTACTGCCATGTTACTGACCCCGTATAAACCAGGCATAAGTTACAATTGATAAACACAAAAACGATCTAAAAACAGTCACGAAGTAGTTGACAATTTCGCACCCCTTGGTTTCTCGAAAACTATCAACTCTATTCACCTGCAATAACAGTCAAATCTTAGCTCTAAGCATCTCTAACCTCATCCGCACACCGTCAATTTCCGTCGAACAACCAGAGCGGAAGGTCACGTGCTTTTAATTTTTCCACGCACACGATCTACTTTTTTCTGACATTTTAATAAGAGGTGAGTCAATCAATATTACGTAATGAGTAATAAACTAAAAACATTTACAACTTAAAAAATATGTTAAATTTGTGTGCAGAATTATTTTAAATTAATTCTTTAAATTTGTTTTTGTTTGTGAGTTTACAAATTAAAACTACCTTGTTTGATAATTTCTCGCGCAGGGCGCGCAATTATACAATATTAAAATATCTATGGCAAATATTTTTTTTTTTTTACAGAAGGCGACGAAAACGAAGGAAGATGGCTGATCCTCATACGAAGTAATTGCATACTAAAGTAAAAGCATTCCGAAATGGATTATTATTTTAAGATTAACTAGTTTTCGAAGTAGAAAGACATCTTTTGTGTAACAAACAAAATATGTCTTTCTAAATCGTTTAATATGGAAACTTATAAGTTCATAATTTTGAGACTGCGTTGATTAAAGAATATAAAAAGAAATAAATATTTATAATTTTCAGACAAACAGACAGACAGTCACACCATAAGGGTTCCTTTTTTACCATTTTGGTACGGAACCCTAAAAAGACACAATGCCATTCTCTGAGAGAATCCGGGGCCTGCAGCACAGTTTTAAACTACCGTGGGCTCCAGCGTCTTATCATTATTTTTGTAAAAAAAAATTGTGTTTAAATAAATAAATTGTTTGTTTAAATTGTTTCAATTCATTGATCGATGTCAATGCAATAACTATACATACACGAACATTGGTACTCACGTTGTATGTTATTAATTTATATTGGGCATTGTCTGTCTCCAGCTTGAAAAATTCGCGGTACACGAGTTCTTTTTTCTCCCCGGCGTCGCAGGCCCCGTACCGCATAGTGTGCTTTTCACCTCCCTCCTCCTCCGCCCCTTCCTTGCCTGCGCCTGGTACCAAAGAGAATGTAAAAAAAACCGGCCAAGTGCGAGTCGGACTCGCGCACGTAGGGTTCCGTACCAAAAAACGGCAAAAAAAAAACGTTTGTTGTATGGGAGCCCCCCTTAAATATTAATTTTATTCTGTTTTTAGTATTTGTTGTTATAGCGACAACAAAAATACATCATCTGTGAGAATTTCAACTGTCTACCTGTTGTTGTTTTAAATATTAAGCAAAAAACGGTAAAAAAATCACGTTTGTTGTATGGTAGCCCCCCTTATACAGGGTCACTGGAAATATGACGTATTCCTGCTAAAGGGTTATAGATGAGGTCAAAACAAATATTTTTTGTTATATTACTTTTTCTCAAAAAGTTCATAGTTTTTGAGTAAATTGAAATTGAGTAATTTTTTACCAAAAGTACCTTTTCAAAAACAAAAATTTAAAATAAAAGATAAGTACTCGTTGGATTCCGGTTTTTTTATTATTTTGGTATAGAAATCAATCTAAATGTTGATAATGTATAACAAAAATTACAAAAAGTACATGTGTTTATAAAAAAATCAATCCTTAAAACATTTTTAATTTTTATTTTTTCAGATTTTTTAGAAAAGGCAGCAAATATCTTTAAAAAATTCCTAGTAACTAAGCGTGCATAATATTTTAAAAACATCACCATCTATTCAGCTTTCAGTTGAGGTATAAAACTTAATAGGAGCGTTTTACCTACCATTAAAACGCATATTGTGTCTGAAGCCTTATTCGAAGCCTTGGTAAACAGATTTGAGAATAGCGGAGCCTTTCCGTTTCCCGTTCAGCATCATTATTATAGGTCTATCTTACCAAATTACGTCACATCCGCATCCGTATGACGTCATACCTCACCCCACCATGTTCACCAGGCCGCCATTGCGGTTTCCCGCGCTCATTGCAGTCTCAAAATCTGAAAAATACTTTACAACTATTGAGCATTAAATGCATACCAGGCAGCCCTTGAAGGTAGGCTTCGAATAAGGCTTCAGACACAATATGCGTTTTAATGGTAGGTAAAACGCTCCTATTGTGTCCTATTCGCCGTTATTCGAAGCCTTGGTAAACAGATTTGAGACATTGTTTGTTATCGCCTGGTGAACAGGGACAGGACGCCAATGTGACTCTCTAATAATCATAAATAGTTTATTTCTCTTAAAATTTATTTTAATTTAGATAAAAAAAAGCTTTCTTTAAATTAGTAAAGGGAAGAAAATAATGATAATAATAATACAAAAAAAAAATAACAATTAAAACTGAAATAAAGTCCATTGTCAAATCAGATCAGCTTTAAATAAATTCACATTAATTTTTTACTTAGGTAATTATTTAACAAAAATTATCTAATAATATTTTAGTCGTGTTATCGTTTGATATGACTGCTGGCTGACAGTGTATCTCAGCTTAAATCGCGTCGATCGCCTACTTCAAAATAACCTTGGACAAAACAACGTTATCTTTGCAGATTCTTTTATTACAAATGTGATGTCAATTGCTGCACAATTAATTCACTTCAAGATACAAACCTTACTAAATCTTTGAGCTTTTGCTCTGCAAAAAAAATCTTTATAAAATCCCTAACTGGATTTGGATATCATAATTAAATAAATCTTTGTCAACGCGGTCACAAAGTTATTACTTTTATGCGAACTGAACTCAACTAATACCTACCCAAAAATAAACGTTATACGACGTATTCAAGCCAAAGGTAGGCTTACCTTTGGTGTTACACACTTAGGCCGACTAGCTAGCTAGAGTGTTTGTGTCTGCATCTAACATAAACTTCGGAACAAGCACTAATGTCAGATGTTAGTGTTACATAAATTGTTATCTAATGTCAGATGTTAGTGTTATATAAATTGCTATCGAATGTTAACTAACATTTATAAGGCCATTTGAATTTTTACACTTAATAAAACATTTAGTATTCGATTGGTCAGCACACAGCAGCTGTGTTAGCCCAAAACAAAAACGAAAAAAAAAAAAAAAATAATTGGTAAGTATGTAGATACTTATTTAGGTAAGTAAGTACCCACTACACTTAACTGTAACATTTTTGATTCTCATCGCAAAATTAAATAACATCTTAACATTGGGAATCAAAATACTAGGTAAAGACTAAAATATATAAAATTAAAAGATGTATTAAAAGAACAAATATGACAGTACTGCATAAAGAAAGAAATAATTATTTAGTAAAGAAATATGACTTTAATTATTTCAACATGTCTTTACTTTCTGTTGACAAAGTTTCGTTTTTATAGGTTAAGGTAAGTAAATAAAATAATTTCTTTTTATCAATCTATGAAATAAATATTTAAAGAAAATTTAAAACAATCAAGTTTCTAAATGTCATGGTTTCAATGGCCCTTGGAAAAGCTGCACGCAGCATTAACTTTATATTCGTTTTAAACTTGAATTTCTAACAATATAGCAAAAATGTTGCATATCAACAATAATAGTAATAATAACTAATTACAGTTAATATACTTGCTTTTAATTATTCCATTAAAATTACATAAATACTTTGGAATCATCCACCAAGAAAATTACCTCTGTTATCTAACAAATCAAGTATCATCACCCGGATAAATAAACAAAGGCAGGTTGCCAGTGCTTCCCCATGATTAGGAAAGTATATTCGCAGACACCAACCAATATAACATCAGAGCGGCAGTGTTTACAACAACTGACTAATGTCAAAGTGCTTAAGTGTATTATTTTCAAGTTATTTCCAGAATATGGTTCATGTTATGGTAGCTAAATAGAAGTGTTTTCATATTCTACTGAAATATTCAACAAGTACTAAGTAAGTAAGTAAGTAAGTGTATAACAAAACGTTAACTTGTTATCTACACCTATGATTATAATCAAAATATAGAATGATTCAATCGAGGTCTGAGCACATGAGTAAAAAAAAAAAAAAACGTAAGTAAAATCGAGATTCCCCCACGAATTTAATAGGGTTTACAACACAAAAAATAAACATGTGAAAGTAATTTTTAAATTCATATCTATTAATGTAAATAACTACTTGGTCAAAGTACAATAAAAACTAGCACTTATGTATTTATGTACACACACATTACACGCCCCCGTCAAATCGACTATTAATACACTTTGTAATAAAGCCAACATCATCAGACTTAAATTTTCATAAAATTTAAAATGTAAAACAGGCACAACCATTGCAGTGACCACTTAACTAAAACTAGCTAGGATAACTGACCTGTCATCGGACTCATGAGACAATACCAGTCTTCAAAGAATACAAATGAATATAAAATTTTCAAACAAAACATAATATCTGCTACAGTTATTTTGGTTACAATGTAGCCAAAAGGGACACAATAAATAAATTAGATTAAAACTGTGACCTTTTGATCTCAAAACGGCAAAATAAAGTGTGTGCCACGGCAGCGGCCAGTGAAGCACCAGAACGCAACTGTTGGTGAACCTCCTTTGCGACACCCGGACTTTGCAGCCGGTTCGATATTTTTAATAAAGAAACATTTTAAATAACAGGAAAAATAATATTGATTGAAATATTTCAATCAAAATAACTTGTTGCCACAGGCCCACGGTTATAAAAATTAATATTAATAACTTACTCCCCAAAGAAACTTTCAAAATCCTTCTGGTTGTTCTGTAAGCAGCAACTAGTGGTTGTTAAAAACATGGAGCTTATGTAAATAAAGATTTATTTCATTCATTCATGGTGCCCACTAGAAGTACGGGAATATCTTGGATGATCCCCTTTAAGTCACTCTCCCTCAGGGATTAAGGTAAGTGTTTACACATAATAATTAACTAAAATAATAAGATAAAAGGAGTTGTGCCTGGACGGTGCTCATCAAAAACAACCGAAATAATTTGTCAAAACATCAACCGACGGTGCTCCGGAGCGACCGGCCGAATTTATGTTAAAACCATAATAAATGTTTATCAAATGTAAATATATTTATTGACATTACATAACTATAATGACGGTGCCCATCAGAGGGCGACCGAATTTATGTTAAATGGTAAGATACTTAATCAACGGTATCTATCAGGAGTGACCGCCAGAGTTCATATCAAAGTATCAATCAATGGTGCTCAGGAGCAACCGGATGAATCCATATTAAAAATATTGTTACAACTCACACAGCTCTCAACATGTGGAGCTTACTACCATAGAGGAAGTAGACAGCATGTTTTAATTTACGTAGATACAACTTTTCATAAACTTGTGTCAACGGTGCCAGGAGCAGCCGATAGACCTTCCTCGGTCCAGTTGCGGAACAAGCTGGACCCAAGGGGTATAATAATAATAGAAAGTATCTTATTACTATGATAAACTTTTGAATTGTCAACAATTAAACATATATTTCAAGTTATTTAAAAACAGTTACTACAATTTATTTTATTAATAACTAGCTGTACCCGACAAGCTTAATATACCACACATTTATTTAATCAAAGGAACACACAAAACACGAACATTTTGGGCCAGGACAATCGGTCCTTCAAGTTTCATCACAATCAAATGAATGGTTTTGGAAAGCATAGAAAGCAAATATAAAGCATTCATTTTTTATTTATACACAAGAAAAGTACCTACGATCATTTTACTGGGAATTGAACCCGAGTCATTTTACGCATTGATATCGTTTACTGTCGCTGCATCAAATACGCCATCAATTGTTGTAATATTCCGCAATCAAGCCAATATCCGACTGTATAAATATTTTTATTAAACACCAATATAAAGGCAACATTCTTTTGCAAAACCACTGAATACTTATTCTTGTTCAAAGCGCCTCGTTACGTATCACTATTCAGAATCACAAAGCAGTAGCTTTTATCAAAAAAAAAAATTTTTTTTGAACGCTCGTTCAAACGACTACGGCTAAACAACATCTCTAAATAAAACAGGGCGCAATGGTTAATCTCATCACTGGTCAAGTAAAATTATGAGTCAAACGAAATGTCGGATAGCGCCAGGATGGCGCCAGGATCCAAGCAGCATACACTTTCTCATATTTTGAGGAACACAAGGATTTGTGTGCTCAGCTCACATTTAACACAATATAGCTTTACCAACAATGAATAGGAATCTTACGAAACATGTTTTTCGTAACGTAAAAATTTTCATAAGCATTAAATTTGTCAAAATTATAACCTTTTTAGCAGATCATAGGCCAAAAGCGAATAAAAATCATGAACGGCAGTTTAACGAATGTAAGAACTAACAGAAAATATTTTTCAACATATCGTGGGTAGAATCATACCATTATTAAATATGGAAAAATTTCACTGACCTTATGGCGACTCGTTACCTCAATTCAATTCAAATCCTGCGTCGTACTCGTATTTGCTGTAGATCCATGCTCTCACCCTCGTTCTCTGCTACTCCGCGAATATGACGACGAAAACGGAGACGACACAGAGTCGGACCCAACTAACACTGATTTTACGTATGGTTTTAAAATTTCTACGCACACGCATTTTCAATAACCGAAAATAAAATTTAAAAAAAAATGCCACATAAAATTTTAATTTGAATTAAGAATTTCACGAACGCTAACAGCGTTTGATCTACTTTAGGACACTTTAAAATTCGAACGCTAACAGCGTTTGACCTATTTAGGAAAATTTTTAAATTTCGAACGCTAACAGCGTTTGACTAGATGTGAACGGTTGCGAAAAAAGGACGCCAATGAGCGCGGGAAACCGCAATGGCGGCCTGGTGAACATGGTGGGGTGAGGTATGACGTCATACGGATGCGGATGTGACGTAATTTGGTAAGATAGACCTATAATAATGATGCTGAACGGGAAACGGAAAGGCTCCGCTATTCTCAAATCTGTTTACCAAGGCTTCGAATAACGGCGAATAGGACACAATAATAACTTAAATAAAAAATGAAAAATTAAGACTTAAGTGAATTGCAGTCCCATTTCATGTAGCAAAAATTTCCTACTTCGAGCGCTTCGGAGGTGGCCGTATTATCCTACTTATATTATAAATGTGAAAGTTTGCTTGTTTAGATGATTGTTAATCGATCATGAAAAACGGCTGAATGGATTTGGATGAAATATGGCACACACATAGTCTAAAAGCCGGATTAAAACATAGGAGGATACTATTATCTTGGTTAAAGGTTCCCTAGGGATTTTCTCGAATGTAAATGCCGATGAAGTCGCGGGCGGAAGCTAGTTTGCCATAAATGGTCGTACATACTAAAAATACTTTCGTCCGAGTGAGTTTTGAGACAGGATTATTTTCCGCCAATGAGTCAAAATTTTATACATACGGCATCAAAAATAACCATGCATATCAGCCATTTTTAATGCCTTTAAGCCAGGCCTTCCTTTTGGCTTGTGGATGGATAAAGTGGACGGGTCATAACCCACCACATGGGCCCAATGCGGATTTGTCGGTGTTAACACAATGTACCTTACACAGAGTAGAGTCGATGGTCCTGGCTACATTTACAGTCGTTAACACTGACCAATCCACATTGGGTCCACGTGGTGGGTAATGGCCCGTCCGCTCTATTCATTCACAAGCCAAAAGGAAGGCCTGGCATAAAAGCTTTAGAAATGGCTGATATGCATGGTTATTTTTGATGCCGTCCGTAAAAATTTTGACTCATCGGCGGAAAATAATCCTGTCCCCAAACTTTTATTACTATTTTTAGTAAGCATGACCATTTATGGCAAACTAGCTTCTGCCCACGACTTCATCGGCATTTACATTCGAGAAAATCCCTAGGGAACCTTTAACCAAGATAATAGTATCCTCCTATGTTTTAATCAGGCTTTTAGACTATGTGTGTGCCATATTTCATCCAAATCCGTTCAGCCGTTTTGCATGATCGATTAACAATCATCTAAACAAGCAAACTTTCACATTTATAATATAAGTAGGATAATACGGCCACCTCCGAAGCGCTCGAAGTAGGAAATTTTTGCTACATGAAATGGGACTGCAATTCACTTAAGTCTTAATTTTTCATTTTTTATTTAAGTTATAATTAAGTTTTATACCTCAACTGAAAGCTGAATAGATGGTGATGTTTTTAAAATATTATGCACGCTTAGTTACTAGGAATTTTTTAAAGATATTTGCTGCCTTTTCTAAAAAATCTGAAAAAATAAAAATAAAAAATGTTTTTAAGGATTGATTTTTTTATAAACACATGTACTTTTTGTAATTTTTGTTATACATTATCAACATTTAGACTGTTTTTTATACCAAAATAATAAAAAAAACTGGAATCGAACGAGTAGTTATCTTTTAAATTAATTTTTTTGTATCTGAAAACGTACTTTTGGTAAAAAAATACTTAATTTTAATTTACTCAAAAACTATGAACTTTTTGAAAAAAAGTAATATAACAAAAAATATTTGTTTTGACCTCATCTATAACCATTTAGCAGGAATACGTCATATTTCCAGTGACCCTGTATAAGCACACCCCGGGCACTCCATACAAGCGCCGCGTTTCAACTACCTATTACGCAGACGCTACACAGTGACGTTTTTGCACACGCGCAACTGTGTGCGAGCTATTGCATGAGCACACGGATCGACACACGGACTCGCGCGGTGGGCGCCGGTGGGGTGAGGTAATTGATTGTAGGGCGGGGCGGAGAGTTTCCTTTCTGTACGTAGTACTTATATCTATTCTGTGAATTGTGATATATCTAAGTATACGTTTAGTTCGTGCAGGGGCGATATATACGCACGCACACGAATTTTGCTGCTAACTGGTTAAGCGACGCTGTTGCCCATAGAACCTAACCTATAACATTTAAATGCAAAATCTAAAACTACAAAGAAAAATCATCCTTACTCCTGAGTACGTATTTCTGGCTGTTTATCTTGGATATAGTGATCTGTCTGAACTTGGAAAGACTGGCCTCGATCCATGGGTAGTAGCTCATCATGTCCAGGTAGCGGGACGGCGCGCTACACCCCGGGCCCCGCACACCCAGCCCCAACTGGAAAAGGGATATTATTGAAGTGAAAACTTCTTTAGCGGCGTTGTACACTTTTTTGTAATGGGGAAAAAATGTTAAACTCGCGTCAGTCAGGGTCACGTGACCCTGATCGAAAATTCGTAAGACGGATGTAGCGTAGACAGCCGGCGGCGGAAGTCAAAATCAAAAAAAAATGTTTATTTCGTAAAAGTATTCCCCTTTCTTTCTACGGCGCGGCAAAAATGGCAGCGCGTCGTTTTGGCGTTCGGCGGGTTGATTTTTCTGAGAGATAAACTTTTTAATGTAATTGTTGTGTAATTTTGTCATGTTTGTGTACGATAGCGCAATAAATAAATATGTATTCTACCTCATAAACTGATATTTTTTTTTATACTTTTATACTGATAATTAAAGCAATTCGTGCAAAATTATTCTCTAACCATTCCAAAATATCAAAAATGCACAACGTTAATATTTAAGTTTTCACTTCTGCCGGCACTCCCGGAGTGCAACCCGATTTTTTTTATTCGTGGTAAATAAAGATAGCGATTAAAGAGGATTGCTTCTACAGGATTGTCAATATTGATGGTACACATTATTTAAAGCATTTCGACTTGAATACTTACCTAACGTTGTTTCTAAGTAATCACAAAGTTAAGAATTTTTAAAAAGTACGAGTATTTTCGAAATTAAAATGTATCGAGCCAAAATAACTGAATCGAGTTTCTAGTTCAATTCAATACGTGTCTGAAGAAAGAAATAAAAAAAAATACTTATAAAAATCTTTTTTCAGTAAATGTGTTTTTTAAACGGACTACAAAATATAAAAAAATCGGACTAAAAACATTAAAGCTTTGTACAGACTGAGGCGAATTCCGCGCGAAATTCGCGAGTGCGATCACGTAACTCAAAGCGATAGCCATAGCCATAGCCATTGTCAAAGAAATTGCTATGGCAATGGCTATGGCTATGGCTATTGCTTTGAGTTACGTGATCAAAATCTGTCAAAATGAGCGACGCGCGCGATTCGCTCGCCTCAGTCTGTACGCAGCTTAGAACGGACTAAAACGTAAAAAATAAATTCTTTTGTAAATATTTATAACCCTCTACAGACAGAAACTTTAAACCTAAAAACATGGGACGCATTTTGTATTTATCATAAAATATTGTCTTTAGCATGCGCCCCACGTTTTTAGGTTTAAAGCTCCTGTGCTGTAGATATACTTAGGGTTATAAATATTTACAGAAGAATTAATTTTTTACTTTTTAGTTTGTTTGTACTAGTCCGTTTTAATATTTTTAGTCCGATTTTTTTTATAATTTGATTGGATTTGTATTTTGTATAATTTCATCATACAGTTCCTGTGGCCTTCTTTCAGTTCCATCATCAGATCAACTAATGACACCATAATATTGCATTGTCTTAGAGTTCTGACCTATGATCAAAGTTTCAAGCCTCTAGCACAGAATAACTAATAGTACAAGTCCTCTAGCTCATCGGAAAGTTAGTTTAAAATCGTTCGTAAACTTTGTGGACAAACAAACAAACGAGAAAGCAACCTACAAAAACGTGTTAAAATATAGATCTTTCCACGACCTATGGCAGGGGTCTCCAAACTACGGCCCGCGGGCCAGCTCCGGCCCGTGAGCACCAGCAATCCGGCCCGCGAAAGCAGCCGGATCGTACCAACATACTGTAATTTACAATATGTTGGTACGATGAGCTAGCCAGGTCCTGGCCCTTGGGACTCCGTTGAGGAGTTAGTCTGGCCCTTAGGTTAAAAAGTTTGGCAACCCTTGACCTATGGCATTACGTCATCATCGTTCTGCAGAGCCCGCATCCAGCGGCTTCCTTGAGACATATACATAGTTATATACTTATACGTGATATATATACATATACATAGTTAGCGACCACGTTTCCCTGCCGTAAGTCATCCATCACTCGCAAAACACACTGGTCTTAGACTTTCGTCTTGAGATACTGAGTTAAAATTAAAAAAATAGAAGATTTTTTGAAGCTTCCGATATGGATTCGATCCGAGTTGGATTCGACGAGAGATCTCTTTCTCAAAGTTACGTACAAAGTACGACGACGATATTGTACACTTACGCTACGTTCACACATAGACAAACCGGCGGGCTGATTATCTAATTAGAAACCACCTAGCGACCGGTCTCATTTGACAGATGAATGTGATACATTGCTACTTCTTTTTGGGGTGAAAAAAAACATACCAAAGAAAAGTAGCAATGCATATCAAATGAAACCAGTCGCTAAATAGTTTCTATATAGATAATCAGGGTGTGGATCGGTTTTTTGCAGGCACGGTTTAGTCACAATAGAATTAAATGTACGAGTTCACGAGGGCCCGTAGTACTAAGCTTAACTTCTGTTAGTCTCTCTATTTTGTGGTGTGAACGTGACTCACCAGCTGCCACCGGCCCCACACGTCGCGCGCCACGAGCGCCGCGCCGGCATTCCACTCGCATACTTTGAACTGTTTCAGCCACATTGCACACGCCACGTGCGGCGGACGCATGCCTTTTTCGTACAACTGTATGCAAATGTTAAGCAAGGTTTACACGATTTTTTTTAAATATACTATATCGGGATTTTCACCATGTACCTTTTTATTTTTGAGACTCCGATATTTCGGCGCAGTTGGATGCGCCATGATCACGGAAGAACTGTCGGTTGTCACGTGCGGGTAGATGTTATTGGCAGACGAATCGGTCTACCCTCCGTCTAGTTCTTTTATTACGGTCGGTACCGGTACCACTGTCTGCAAACTCACTATTAACTCGAATCTGTTCTCAACACACGACACTCACTGTATCTGTACGCGGAACGGCACTTTTTTTTATTTTTGTTGTTTTGACACAGCCGGACTACTGGATTCCAGACACTATCTCACCCGCACGTGACAACCGACAGTTCTTCCGTGATCATGGCGCATGCAACTGCGCCGAAATATCGGAGTCTCAAAAATAAAAAGGTACATGGTGAAAATCCCGATATAGTATATTTTAAAAACGTTAATAACCATGGAAATTTAAAACAATATAAGGTTTACACGAGGCCATCGCTGGCAGCCAGTCACAGCGATGGCTTGGTATTGGCCTTGTCTAAGCAGTTTTTCAAGGCAAGCCAGCAACGCTGGCGAGAATAGAGCGCCCGTCTATTTTTCAAGCCAGTGAGACTAGCAGCCAGCGATGGCCTCGTGTAAACAATGCTTTAAACAAAGTACTTATTAGTGAGTCCGTAACAAAATTCTAATTCTTTATTGCTCTATATTCTATAAATGTTTACATAATATTATGAACTACAGTAAGCGATCGTTCGCACTAGCGCCTTTTCATGAACGTCATGACGGCGGGATACCGCCTGGTTTTTGAAATATTTCATGGCCAGGATATAGTGCCATTTTGGTGCCATTTGGTGCCTATGTTTGAAAAAATCTGCTATTAAGGCGTTAACATGCGTCAAATCTCAATATTCAATTCAAAATATTGTAAGACTACGCGCGTGAGGCTATCATAGAAAAAATATATAATGTACTTGAAATAATACACAATAGATTTAATTGAAAACATTTATAAAAATGTTACCTTACCTTTGATGTAAAAAAAATATCCCGTGGACCTCGTATTTGGGTTTATTTCCAAAACTTCTCGGAAACAGAACATTCGTTTATGTTAAAACCAACGCATAAAAATCTGCTATGTTAATTCCTTCAATCTTAATTGAACAGTTTTTTTTAACTAATTTGAAAGCGAAGAAAAGTAATAAAAACATGTAAAAATCGAGGATTCGGCGCTCGACCTCTACGCAACCGCCGCGTTGGAACGCGCACTGATTTGAATCCAAAGCGTATAGAGTTACGTTCAATTTCACTCTATCACAGATCGACCCGCTCGGATTGATGCATGTTAAGGCTTTAATAGTTTCAAAGATATTCAGCAGTGCTGGTTGACCCGCCATCTTGATATCAAAATGGCGGGATAACCAACGGCAATCCATAATTGTCCATAGTTGTCGGAACGTTTTAATAAACACAAACAATTTTAATGCGTTTAGTGCCTTTACGTTTAAACCATTAAAATTCTTTTTTAATTCTGATTATGAAATAACTTGAGTTTTATAATACGGCTTCGTAATCTCCTGCGTAAGAAAACATAGCAATGTTCTGGTCATATAATTTTATTGCTCTTATATTTTGTTAAGGAGTTTCAAAGATATTCAGTATAGCTGGTTATCCCGGCATCAAGATATCAAAATGGCGGGATAACCACCGGTAATCCAAAATCAGTTGTCGGGAAGTTTTAACAAACACATTCTAGTTTCTAAGTATGAAATAACATAAATTTATAATACAGCTTCGGAAACTCCGGCATAAGAGAACATAGCAATATGTGCAGATTGCCTACATAATTTTATTGCTCCTATAGTTTGTCATGGAGTCAGGTCGTACTGGTTTACAAAAAAATAATCATCTTATTCAGTTCATAAACAAAGAAGTTACACGACTGATCATCGAGGTAGTTCACACAAAATTACAAGATTACTTGAAAAGTACTAAACTGATTTCAAAATTTAAAAAAATGGGACCAACTTGGGAGTTTACCTAATGTAATAACGTTTGAATCATTTCAATCGTTGTACGTACAAAAAAAAACGGATCGAATTGAGTACCTCCCTCCTTTTGAAGTCGGTAAAAACTGAAAAAGTTTGCTATTTTTCACGTAATAAGCAGATAACACAACAGTTTTTTGCTTGCAAAATGTAGTTTCACACTCCCACGGGTCCAAATAACATACCATAAAGCAGCCTTACATCGAGTTTGGCGTTTATAATGTAAAATATGATCGGCCTATACATATGTATCAAGGGACATAAGAAATAAGAATCCAATTAATAAATAAGCGAAGCACTCACGTTTGCATGGACATAGAAATCCTTACACATTCTGGCAGGGATGTGATCCGCTGGAAACACCTGTTTTTTCAAGACATTGTAATCTGTAACAACACAAAATCATTATTTTCCTTTAGGTTTAAAAGAAAACTTCCTTTTCTCTTTTTCAATGTGCACCGTTGTAAAAAAACTTTTTTTATATTTTTTTTTATTTTCAGTATTTTTTTTTTTTTAATAAACACGCGCATCACTTTTCATTTTTAAATGTTCAATACAAATGATAAAAAATCTCTGCGCGAGCCGTAATGAGAGCAAACTTTGAAAATTCCTATTAAATTAATATAAGTATACAAAACACACGCAATACAATGGACAAAACACATTGTATTGCACATACAAAACACGCAATACAATGGACAAATATCTCATTATTCCTAATTAAAAAAAAAAATACTTCAGAATCTGTAAATACCAATAAAAAAACACGTCAAAGTGTACCCATTTGAGCATTTTTTTAATATTTTAATTTCTCTGTTATAAACATTTTTTATCTACACCCATGCTTTAAATCCTCTGTAAGGGGTTCTGAAACAGTTAGCTTACTGCCATCATTACAATATCCCGAGCGAGAGCTGGTCCTGCAGCGCCGCGCGCCCACGCGCGAGCAACGCATTATGAAATTCAGTACAACATTATAACACTCTTGCGGAAGACATAATGACGAGGACGGAGAGGAAAGTCAAAGTCAAAGTCAAAACCTTTATAGAGGATGGATACATATCATGGGTTTAGATAAATATCATGGGTGTTTTTAATCCATATGTATTAAAATATTGTTTGTTGCCCTAATAAAAATAATAAAAAATAAAAAAAATGGGTGTAGATAAAGTCTTGTATGCAACTGTACATAATTAGGTATTAAAACACTCATTTGATACTATTGTCACACTCGGCTTCGCCTCGTGTGATAAACCCACATTCGTGTTTTAATACCCCTCGTTATAGTACAGTTGCATAAATAACTATTAAAATTTTCTCTCTATACAATGCCTTTGGTCTTGAACTAGCGATAATTTAAAGGCGTTTAATACACCTAATTTTATCGATAAAAACACCCACATGTTGGGGTCTATCCCCACTCCTGTTGGAATAGCCGCCATTTTAAATTTGGCTTTCTATTTTAGATGACCTTGCAGAAAAATATTAATTTCTCCGGATTTAGAAGTCCTACAGTTATAACAAAAATACTGTTCAAAAGCTAATAATATCACCTATCAATTAAAAAAATAAAATGTTTAAATTTTTGATTTTAATACGTCATAAAAAATTACTCTAATAAAATTTTATACGAAATTTGTTCAATTTTTTTGACTTTTTATTACATTTCTCAAAAACTAGGACATTAATGTTCACTTTTTTTGCATTATTCAAATACACAGGGATATTATCTACAGAACAACACAAAAATTTATTGCTCTATGTTACATATTTCGAGAGCTATTGTTGTTTGAATATGACCCTGACAAGTACTAAATGGTTATTTTCGAAAATAAAAAAATAAACTAAATTCCTAAAAACTAGATTTTATCATTTGATGAAATAAGTATTCAGATATTTTTATCAACCTAATTTAAAATATGTTCAAAATGCTTGTAATTATGTCCATTTTCGAAAATAATCATTTTTTGGTTACGTAAGGGTCATAGTTCAAACAAAAATAACTCTCAAAATATGCAACATAGAGCAATAAATTTTAAAATCGTTTAGTAGATAATATTTCTATGTATTTGAGTAGAGCAAAAAAAGTGGACATTAATGTCCCAGTTTTTGAGAAATGTAATAAAAACTTTAAAAAATCGCACAAATTTCGTATAAAATTTTATTTCAGTAATTTTTTATGACGTATTTAAACAAAAAAATTTGACACTTTCTTTTTTAAATTACTAGGTAATATTATTAGCTTTCAAAAAATATTTTTGTTATAACTGTAGGACTTCTAAATCTGGAGAAATTAATATTTTTCATCATCATCATCTAAAATAAAAAGTGAAATTTAAAATGGCGGCCATTCCAACAGGAGTGGGGATAGACCCCAACATATGGGTGTTTTTGTCGATAAAATTAGGTGTATTACACGCCTTTAAATTATCGCTAGTTCAAGACCAAAGGCACTGTATAGGGCACTCCTTGACAATAATGATTAATGACAATACAAACAATAAGTGAAAAAATAAATATGAGTCGTATTCTTATTTGTTACAGCTGAAACGTTTGTAAAAAATTCATATGACAAGAAAATTTTAAATTCCACTTGAACAGGGGCCGTACCGGCTAACGAATCGATTATCGAAAAGTCTGCTGGGTTTCAAATTAAAACAGATAAATCGAGCCCCAATCGGGCGAAAATGGCGAACCCCATTTCATGATGTCACACGAACATCTTTATCTTCCAAATTACGTCAACAGAAAGTACAAGACGAAATTCCTTACTTTGATTTTTCAGTTCTAAGTTGAAACCGATTCAGATTTTTCGATAATCGATTCGTTAGCCGGTACGGCCCCAGATCATCTTCGTTTTAAAATACCTGATAATTTATTATGTTTTTCTCTTTATACGGCACTAATTTAAGAATTTACTGTTAATTTTTAATTTATTTTATTTTTAATTTATTTTTCTTAAAACTAAAGTTTACATCAATAGTAATACTTTCATTCTTTAGATTCTTTAGATAACTTCTTTGGACTTAACCTTAAAACGCGTGATACAGCGTTTTATCGACACCCGACTGTCAAAATCCATTGTCTTTTGACAGTGAAACGTGATAAACCGCTCGTGTTTCGGTGGTCAATTGGTCATGCTAGGAGGGCTGGTACTTAAAAATGTATCCAATCAGTTATACAGGGTTATTTGTAAAATACCAACAACCTCACAGGAGTAGATTACCAACATCATAAACAACAACGTTTGTTCTACTACTTTTATCATAACTCAATACATCATCATCATCATCATATCAGCCGCACGACACCCACTGCTGGGTATAGGTCTCCCCTAAGGATCTCCACGACGCTGCGATATGCGCTGCCCGCATCCAGTGGCTTCCCGCGACCTTCACCCTCACGTCGGTCCCCCTTGTCGGGGGCCTACCCACGGAGTTTCGTCCGGAGCGCGGTCGCCATTCCAGAACCTTTCCGCCCCAACGGTCATCAGTTCTTCTCGCTATGTGTCCCGCCCATTGCCACTTCAGCTGAGCAATCCTTCGAGCGATGTCGGTTACTTTAGCTCTCCTGCGGATCTCCTCGTTTCTGATTCGATCACGCAGGGAAACGCCGAGCATGGTTCTCTCCATTGCAACTCATTACATTCACCAAAAATAAACTTTCAGTTTTTATTGTACTGTTCGACACTTTTTACTTCTATGGATGGCGGCGGGGCAGGCGGCAGGCTGATTATCTAAATAGAAACTATTTAGCGACCGGTTTCATTCGATATACATTGCTACTTTTCTTTGGTATGTTTTTTTTTTCACCCCAAAAAGAAGTAGCAATGTATCACATTCATCTGTCAAATGGTCGCTAGGTGGTTTCTAATTAGATAATCAGCCCACGGGTCGCGCGCACTAGGCGCTCCGCGCGCCGCACGTAGAGTTGGATGCAGCCGGGAGTCGGGACCCACAGCTTAACGTACCTTCCGAAGCAAAGAAGAACTCGAGATGATACATTTTGATCACCCATCCCATGACCGACCCTTGCGAAAGGTGCTTAACCTCCGCAATCGTAGGGCTAGACACTGCGCCACCGAGTTCCTACAAAATGATTAAATGTGTTTAAATAAAAAGCCCCATACCTTCATCAAACTTAATGATGAAGAACTCTGGGTCTCTCAGAAGATTGGGCGGCGGACACACCGGCTTCATTTCCGCTGAAACAAAACAAAAATATTATCAGAAAGAGAATTAAATAAACAAAACACGACTGCCGTGCCAAAAAGAACTAAAATGTTAAATAACAAGTTTCATTGCAGTCGGGGGACCTCTTTGATTAAAAATCGATCCGCAAAACGGTCCCCCGACTGCAATGAAACTTGTTATTTAACATTTTATTTCGTTTTTGGCAGGGCTGTCGTGTTTTTTATTTCACACATTTTAGTGACAAATATAGCTGTAGGTTGAAAGAAGAAAGAAAATACATTTATTTTGAAATGTAAGGTTTCTAACAATACCCCATACATCCAATTGCCTAGGGTCCACTTGGGATAGTAATAAATGAAAAGACTAATATCACACCCTGGACACAGGCGCAGTCCGAGGGGGGGGGTCACAGGGGACATGACCCCCCCCCCAAATCATACACGTCACATAGAAAAAGCTTCTAAAAATTTACAGAAAATTAATTATTATTATTAGTGACTCCCCCCCCAAATTTCAGGCTGCGACCGCGCCTGCCCGGACACTCCATACAACCAGGCGTCCGTCACTCGCTCAAGGCCACGCGTTATATACCTACCGCTCGGCGTATCGTCCACGATACAACTGGCAAAGGGCCACACGCCCGCCTGAGCGCTCGCACCGCACGTTTTCCGCGCTTATTTCACCTTACTCCTCGAAATGCCGAAACCAGTGGATGGGTGTCAAAGTAAAAAAAACAAATGAAAAATTGTGTTGTTATTATTATAATTTATAGACTAGGTAGGTGTGTACCTACCTAATCTATAAATTATAATTTGTGTGTACCTAGGTACCTACCTAATCTATAAATTGTAGTGTGTGCTACAGCACGTCAGGTTATAATGTTAAACTGCAAAAACAGCTTTTATTACGTAGGGTATAAAGGCGGTCTGAAGGTCAACATGTATAGTCTGAGGTGGCGTCGTATGTACCTACTTACGAAATAAATTATTAATGACAATTTGATTTCGTAATGTGGGCTCCTGACTCCTGCGTGATTCACGGCGTGAATTCACGCCGTATATTTGCCGTGAAACCGGCGTGAAAAGCATGACCCTCCACACTCGCTATCGTTCACAGTTTAGTTCGCGCGCTCGTCGAGAATGGACGTCGAATTATGCACTGCTATCTTTGAATTTAGCATCCCATAAAATGGGTTTGGCATGATAACACTCAATCAACACCAGTTCCTGCTCGTTCGTCCAAGTGACGGTCATTTTGACGCACCGTACTCCGAAAATAAATAAAAAACCTCAAGGCACGGCACTGTTTTCACGCGCGAGTGTGGATGCGTTTGCGTTCACGGGAGGTTCAAGGACCGCGAACCCTTTGAAGCGGGCGCAAATACCGACACGGAACGGGGAACAAGGCGTGAACAGGCGCGAAGCCCGTGAACGGGCGCGAAAACCATCCACATTCGCGCTTCACGCCTTTCACGGGCGTTCACGGCGCGAATGTGGAGCCCGCATAAGAAAGCATAACTTGTAAAAGGTGTTGTAGGTATGACACAAGAAACAAGAACTGTTTACTAAATAACTAAATAGGACAAGTAACGATAAACAACTACAATCCCCGTCAGTTGGTAATGCGCCTGGCGGCCATGATTTTAAGCTTAAAAACGAAACCCTATCTTATTGAAAATAATAATTCAATAATTACTATATTAGATTACCTATCTAGGTATTAGAATTTTCTTATTTCATGACATTTTTAGTTGCGGATCACGTCAAAGTGGTTGTTAATGTAACAAGGTTCCAGCGCATTACCAATTGACGGGGATAATAAGTACCTACCTATCTAACTAGGTCCAATAGTTGACTTTTATTATTTTTATGTCCCCCATATTTACGGTTACCTAGGTAGGTAAGTACCTAGTTAGATTATTACTTAAGTATTATAGTAATGTTCAAATATTATTGTAAGATTTTCTTTAACCATAGCACCTACGTAAAATCGCTTTCCTTTTATGATATAATGCTACGCAGTTTATTTAAAAGACGACAACCCTAACGGCGTCAGAAGAGATGAGAGCTACGCGATAGAAAGAGAGAAGACTTCTAGGTGAATATAACTATAGCGGCTGTAGCGGTGTGCGATCTGAATTGCGCCTTATTGCGTCGGAGCAAGAGTCGCTATTTAATTAAATGATGTTGCGGATTGCGGCTTCTGTACTTGTACTATTATGTATTCTGTGATACAACTAATGACATCCTAATGTGTACCATACTTTTGGAAATAATTAATGATTTAATGATTTCATTTTAAATAGCAAAGTTCATAATGTCAAAAATTAAATTTCTAATGGTTTAAAATGTCGAAAATCATTATGTCTAACTTCTTTAGACTTAAATATTACGACGAATGAAGGCTTTTCAAAATGACAAAAGCTAGTTCGATAGATGGCGTTGATAAAAATGTAGGTCAAGGAAATTGTAAGTACGTTGTACGAAGTACTTACAATTTCTTTGATATAGGTATGTCTCAATTTTTTTTTACTAATCTTCGAAGAGTACTCAGGTAGACAGGCAGATGCTGTATGAGTGCGCATTTACTTCTCTAATCACTAATGTATCGTCAGCTGACCCTAAAAAAGGTTTTTTTTGTCTTTGTCATTTGTATGAAAATGTGTGATAGAGAAGGCGTTATAATAACTCGTTTCCGTGAACAGACTATAGCCACAGAATAGATATAAGTAAGTACTACTGTACAAAAAAGAAACTCTCCGCCCCGCCCCACAATCAATTACCTCACCGCGCCCCGCGAGTTCGTAGGCCAGTTCGTATGCTCATTCGATAGCCCTAGACTTCACGCACACAGTTGCGCGTGTGCAAAAACGTCACTGTGTAGCGTCTGTGTAATAGGTAGTTGTAACGCGGCGTTTGTATGGAGTGCCCAGGGTGTGCTATTCGCTGAGTGCGAAGGCATAATAATCGATCGCAGCGCTCATGGTAGCAAAAAGTTAAAATAATGTAGGCTCTGTAATCTGTTTGAAAACGATATTTAATTTATTACTAGCGTAGCGATACAGGAACAATTATACAGGGTCACTGGAAATATGACGTATTCCTGCCAAATGGTTATAGATGAGGTCAAAGCAAATATTTTTTGTTATATTACTTTTTCTCAAAAAGTTCATAGTTTTTGAGTAAATCAAAATTAAGTAATTTTTTACCAAAAGAACGTTTTCAGATACAAAAAATTTACATAAAAGATAACTACTCGTTCGATTCCGGTTTTTTTATTATTTTGGTATAGAAAACAGTCTAAATGTTGATAATGAATAAAAAAGTTACAAAAAGTACATGTGTTTTTAAAAAAATCAATCCTTAAAAACATTTTTTATTTTTATTTTTCAGATTTTTTAGAAAAGGCAGCAAATATCTTTAAAAAATTCCTACTAACTAAGCGTGCATAATATTTTAAAAACATTACCATCTATTCAGCTTTCAGTTGAGGTATAAAACTTAATAATAACTTAAATAAAAAATGAGAAATTAAGACTTAAGTGAATTGCAGTCCCATTTCATGTAGCAAAAATTTCCTACTTCGAGCACTTCGGAGGTGGCCGTATTATCCTACTTATATTATAAATGTGAAAGTTTGCTTGTTTAGATGATTGTTAATCGATCATGCAAAACGGCTGAATGGATTTGGATGAAATATGGCACACACATAGTCTAAAAGCCGGATTAAAACATAGGAGGATACTATTATCTTGGTTAAAGGTTCCCTAGGGATTTTCTCGAATGTAAATGCCGATGAAGTCGCGGGCAGAAGCTAGTTTGCCATAAATGGTCATGCTTACTAAAATAATAATAAGAGTGGGGACAGGATTATTTTCCGCCGATGAGGCAAAATTTTTACGGACGGCATCAAAGGCCTTCCTTTTGGCTTGTGAATGGATAGAGCGGACGGGCCATAACCCACCACGTGGACCCAATGTGGATTGGTCAGTGTTAACGACTGTAAATGTAGCCAGGACCAACGGCTCTATGTAAGGTACATTGTGTTAACACCGACAAATCCGCATTGGGCCCATGTGGTGGGTTATGGCCCGTCCACTTTATCCATCCACAAGCCAAAAGGAAGGCCTGGCTTAAAGGCATTAAAAATGGCTGATATGCATGGTTATTTTTGATTCCGTCTGTATTAAATTTTGACTCATTGGCGGAAAATAATCCTGTCTCGAAACTCACTCGGACGAAAGTATTTTTAGTAAGCACGACCATTTATGGCAAACTAGCTTCCGCCCGCGACTTCATCCGCATTTACATTCGAGAAAATCCCTAGGGAACCTTTAACCAAGATAATAGTATCCCTTTATGTTTTAATCCGGCTTTTAAACTATATGTGCGCCATATTTCATCCAAATCGGTTCAGCCGTTTTGTGCGATTAACAATCATCCAAACAAGCAAACTTTCACATTTATGAAATAAATAGGATAATACGGCCACCTCCGAAGCGCTCGAAGTAGGAAATTTTTGCTACATGAAATGGGATTGCAATTTACTTAAGTCTTAATTTCTAATTTTTTTGGGTTCCGTACCAAAATGGTAAAAAAGGAACCCTTATGGTGTGACTCAGTCTGTCTGTCTGTCACAGCTGGATATCTCGAGAACTACTAATGGTATCAACTTGAAATTTAGAATAGTTTGAGATGACATTTGCCCAACTATTTTTCAAAAAAGAAATTAATAAAAAAATAAATAACTTTTTTACAACAGGGACTGAAAAGGGGTCTTAAAAATTTGAAGTGGGGCTACTAGGGCATGTAGGATTAATCAATTTTTCTTTTTGTTTCAGGCCACATAGTTTTGAACTTATGATGAAAAATGTAAAAAAAATGACCGTTCCCCCCCCCTTATCTCCGAACTTTGCAAAGATAAAAATCTGAAATAATTATATGTGGTAGCAGTTTATATAAAGATTATAGGAAAAATAAAACGATGTCTCAATATAGCACACTTTTTCAGAAATTATCAAATTTCTAAAAATGTTAACATTAGTTCCACTATCGGTCAAGAGATGGCGCTGACATAAAACTGCAATACTAATTTTATTATTTTACTCTGCAGTAGGGTTTGATGGTGCAATTATGATGGTACGTAACCCTCGGTGCGCGAGTTAGACTCGCTCTTGACCGGTTTTTATTATTTAAGATATTATTAAGTTTTATACCTCAACTGAAAGCTGAATAGATGGTGATGTTTTTAAAATATTATGCATGCTTAGTTACTAGGAATTTTTTAAAGATATTTGCTGCCTTTTCTAAAAAATCTGAAAAAATAAAAATAAAAAATGCTTTTATGGATGGATTTTTTTATAAACACCTGTACTTTTGTAATTTTTTTTTTTTACATTATCAACATTTAGACTGTTTTCTATCCCTAAATAATAAAAAAACCGGAATCGAACGAGTAGTTATCTTTTATTTTTAATTTTTGTTTTTGAAAACGTACTTTTGGTAAAAAATTACTTAATTTCAATTTACTCAAAAACTATGAACTTTTTGAGAAAAAGTAATATAACAAAAAATATTTGTTTTGACCTCATCTATAACCCTTTAGCAGGAATACGTCATATTTCCAGTGACCCTGTATATGTTTATTATCACTTAAAATTATTAAAATAGCTTTATCCTCTTGTTTTACAAAATCTACAACTACTTAAAAAGAAGTAACTAAACAAACCCTGTTATAACCAAAATAAGACACTCTTATTGAATAGATCTTACTTGCCATATTTAATTTAATGACCAAAAATGATTTCACAACTCTTTGTCCACCCAAATCACAGTTTTTTGAAATTTATATTAATAACACAATATGTATAGTTTTATTTAACATTTTGTCACAATGCCGCCATTACATATCAAATCGTCAAAACGGTCAGGTCAGAGCCAACAAAGTTGCAATTGCAACACGCTAGGTGGCGCTAAAAGCGTGAACGGAGCCAATAGCTCTTACTTACTAGATCTAACGATATCCTTGAGTTGCACAAGGGCCACTGTGTTGAGGGTCTGGCCATACTCCGGGTGGATGACGTAGTTCCGGACCCGCCTCGGTTGCGTCCTCCAATCGCCTGCTAAGATCACCTTAGTACGATCACTGAAAAAAATAGGTAGGTATAAGCTGAATGTGCCTGCACAAAAATGCACGTTTTTTTTACTTTTTTGTCCGTAAGTTGTCCTTTTCCGCACCAAGCCGCACAATTGGTGGAGCAAAGAGGAATGCCTCATGCAGTGGAATTGGGGCAGTTTACACAGCTCAAAAAGTAGTGGATTCTGCCCCACTAGGGTTGACACCTAAGAGTTTGTGTAGGTAGGTTTGCTCATCACTACATTGTAGGTATAAAACAAAGTCGCTTCTCGCTGTCTCTCCCTGTGTATGCT
This sequence comes from Agriphila geniculea, assembly GCA_943789525.1. Classification (NCBI taxonomy): domain Eukaryota; kingdom Metazoa; phylum Arthropoda; class Insecta; order Lepidoptera; family Crambidae; genus Agriphila; species Agriphila geniculea. The sequence goes on along the minus strand of OX038894.1, from coordinate 1,531,745 downwards.
TAGATCTCTTTAAAACTACGCAACTGATTTTGATGCAGTTTTTTTAAAAGATAGAGTGATTCAAGATAAAGTTTTATTGTATACTACCTCAGATCAAATAAAAAAGGAAGATGGAGCGTTGCGCAGTGGCCCGACACGCACTTGGCCGGTTTTTTTATATGATACCTATTAACAGCTTAATTTAAAAAAATCCAGAAGCGCACTCTTGTAACGTACGCGAAGCGCTACAGAATGGCAGTGGCCGGCCGCACTGAAGTAAGTACTTTTATTAAAGTACAGCTCCCGCAACATATCTTGAACCAAACCATAGACAATGAAGCTTGCGCGGTAGCAATTTTCAGCACAAAAATTGTTTGAAAAAACAAAAAACCGACTTCAATAAACCTACCTCTAAAAGCAAGAAATAATATTCGTAATAATAAAAACACGTCTATTGAAGTCGGGTGGGGCTGGAGTACAAATTCCTTTTTTTTATTCTAAAAGCCCCACCCGACTTCAATAGACGTGTTTTTAATATTACGAATATTATTTCTTGCTTAATATGCAATATCATCATATATCATATAAAAAAATTGAACTTTACTCATACTAACCGGAAGTTAAATTTCGGCATAGGCCCGATGTCGGCCGCAGCGGCTAACACGAACTCTTGCTGTATTAGCACTACCGTGGTTACCGCTCGCTCTTCTTCACCAAACATGGGGTCATCTGGGTGAATAAATAAAGAACAAAATTGAGTCAAAGCCATAAGAATATTTTCTTAAACATGCGCCGAAATATTGTCGTTACTTTTGAATAAAGAACAGGCGAAGTATCATATTTACGTAGACTGAAAAACCTAAATCACTTCCCGGCGCATTCTTTGAATTTGGAACGAAGAGCGCGCCGGCAATGTTGTATGAAACGGCGTGCTGTTTGAATTTAGAACTCTTTCATCTATTGTACACATTGCGTGCTCGTGGCTGTATAGCCACAGATGCATTTACCTTTCGGCACAAACTGTAAAATAAAATAAAAAATTGGCGGTAAAGCGGAGTTCGCTGTTATTTTGTTAATAAAAAATAATTAAAATGAGGTCCGATGATTGTGAAAGTGAAAATGAAAAACGAGAAAAATACAGAATTGTTCTCCGAAACAGTGTTTTTGGCGTATTTCAATGAAATTGCTAAAACTAAAAAGCCGTCTACATTATGGGCGATTTATTCTATACTGAAATGTACAGTTCATATTAAAACCTAACATGAGCAATATAACTTTTAATATTAATTAAATTTATTATGTAAAGGCCCTTTTTTATTTCCTTGCATTTTTTTAAGAAAAGCACTATATATGCCTCGGCCGAAATGGCAATTGCCTATTTCGCTGCCTTTGCAATAATGTACTATTATTCTTATGCCAAAGCTTTAATATCGACACCCGATTAGAATAACATTGTAACTCATTTTCGTCAAGTTTACAGGGCGGTCATTTTAAATATTCTTCAACACATTTTTGAAGATTTACCGTATAGTGCCAATACAAATTGTATAAATTGTGAGTTGGTTTTTACCAAAGCCGATATGCTTTTTTCATGATATAGTATTATAGTACAATAGAACCGTATTCTTCAGACATTTCTTCAGACACTTACAATGCATATTTTTACTTTGGGATATAAAACAATTGTATAAACAAGTTACAATGTTATTAGATTCAAGATATTATGATCATATTGATGTAACATCGAAGTGTCGCTTGCAATGCAATCCATTTCTTTAATAGAATTTGCACATGAATATCGAGGAAAACTGTAATTAAATAATAATAATTCTATAGAATTTCCTGATTTTTTAAGCAATAATAATATTTTAAAAATACACATTAACAAATTTATTATATACACGCTCGCTGCGGTATGGGGTCGGAAGCACCCGATGCAATACTTTCCTACGGTGCGGCGAAAAACTGCTTGACTTCCCGCTGGTGCGGGACAGATATCTTCAGTTTCCTTAGACATAGGAAAGAGACAAATATTGTTTTATGATTATGATGTCAAATATTTCCCTTTTGTATAAAAAAACTTGCATCAGATCTGTTCGGCCCGATAGCGACCAACAAATAAATAGTTTTCGTCAAGTGCGGTATCGGGTTGAATAGATCTGATATCCGATGACCCGATAGCCACACCGAATTACCACCTAAATTTGGTAGTGCTGCGCTCGTATCCAGTCGTTATCGATAGCTTTTATCAGAAACGGGTAATCTTTATTCACTATACTGAAGATATTGACTAGTCTGATTCAGCCAAATGAATCGATTCATCTTAACTATTCCCAATTCACCTAAATGATTCAGCAGCCTCATGTAAGCACAACAAGCACCTGACCGGGTGCAAGCAGTGTTTTTAAAGGGGCCCTTAAAAACACGTAATGTAAAATAACTCTTTGCTTGCAGTGTTATAATAATTATTACGTGTCAAACACCCAATAAATGTGATTACTGATTATCGATAATGCTTGTCTCTTATTGCTCACATCCCTATCTATCGATATCTTGAACATCTTGAACAGCGGGTATCGGGTTTTAAGGATCCGATAGATTAAAACATGTCTAAAATATTATGTTGTCAACCAATCCTGCTACGATCTCATTTGTACCTTAATTGTTTTATTGAAAACGCATTAAATTAAAGCAAAACATGAGTATTTACATATTCGCCTAGATAATTTCATCAAAACAACAGCATGTCGGACAGATCTTTTCGACCCGATAACGCACAGCCGCCAAGTCACCGTGACGGTTCTAAAGAACCTGATACATCAATATCGGACAGTTAACGTTTTTTGTTGCCGCAGCGAGCGTGTTAAAGAAGAACATTGTAAGTCAATTTGCAATGCTATTTTCACTATTTAATATCAAAGTCAGATTCACAATCCATTGTAATTACAAATACTATACTTTTATGCCTGTATCTTCTAAATTTTCGCACTTGCAATGCAATCCCCTTTTTAAAAAAGCACTAATTATAGTCGTAGAAATACGTTTCCTGGACCAAAATATTTTATTTTTTACTGGTACCAAATATGGAATCTTATGAAATAAAACAATTTTTAACGGATACTAGCGCGGTTTTATTAAAAGTACTTTGGTAATTAGTTGGTATTTGGTTTGATTTTTGGTTTTCCCGACGTTAATAAAACCGCGCTAGTATCCGTTAAAAATTGTTTTATTTCATGTAATTCATCCAAGTTTCATGTCTAGTGAGCGCGTAAGCTTGAGAAGTGAATATGGAATCTTAGTTGGAAATCATTGTAACTTATAGAACGGACTGAGCCCACTGCGTGCGGGATGGCGCTAGCGCAATGAGATTTTTATTATTGTTTGGAGTAGTTATACTTGTTTTTGGAAACAATGTTTTAAAGACAGTATAGATAATTTAGAAAAAAAATATTTTGACCAACTTTTAAGGCCATAGAACATAACCAGTCTGTGTGCCAAGACGATACGTGTTGTATCGTTGATTAAACATAATTTGTTCACGATGTAGTTATGTACTGAGATAAAAAAAAAACCGGCCAAGTGCGAGTCGGACTCGCGCACGAAGGGTTCCGTACCAAAAAACGGCAACAAAAATCACGTTTGTTGTATGGGAGCCCCCCTTAAATATTTGTTGTTATAGCGGCAACAGAAATACATCATCTGTGAAAATTTCAACTGTCTAGCTATCACGGTTCATGAGATACAGCCTGGTGACAGACAGACAGACGGACAGCGGAGTCTTAGTAATAGGGTCCCGTTTTTACCCTTTGGGTACGGAACCCTAAAAACATGCAAAATGAGTAGGTAGGTACTTACGGCTGATGTAATACAGGATCCCCACCCAAGGGTACATTTGCAGAGGTATGTCGCTCCCCACCACAACATCACGGGAATGGTCTATGCCGCACTCAATCTTCTCTATGGTCGCGCCGCTTGCCTCTGGTGCTAGAACTTATGGTATGGTAAGGCAGCCATTACACGCTCATGCAAGCGTCAGTCAAATTCCGTCAGTCATTCATCATCATCAGTCATCAGAATTACGTTTGACTGACTGACTGATGGAAAGAAGATATCAACTTCATGCAACCATCAGTCACCCCATTACACGGGAGGTTATTCGTCAGTCCCAGCCATAAGGCGTGTTAACACGTGTTCACACTTGTTAACACGCAAGCTGATGCATCGTTATGGGATTTGGTCGCGTCAGCGACGTGTTGTAAGCTAAGTGCGTCCGCTGCGTTAGGCAGGACACGCGCGCGGGGCGACATAGATTAGAGCTTACTCATGCACTGCAAGCGAGCATCTGTCTGAAAACCAGCAATCTATATTCCCGCGCCGTGTACCCGCGGCGGGATCCCGCTTAACGCAGCGGACGCCCTGAGTGTGCTTCTAGTTCATACAATTACTATGAAAACCGATGTCCCATGACGGGCGTGTGGACAAGTAGGTACGTGGGGTGGCGTAAGCTCAGTTTGTTTGCACCTTAATGCGAACCCATGGCATGCGTTACATAAATCTCCCGCACCCCAAGTACGAGCTTTATGGACAAGTGAAAATGGTCCCCCTAAGGCGAGCCCATGGCATACGTTACATAAATCTCCCGCACCCCAAATGCGAGCTATATGGACAAGTGAAAATGGTCCCCCTAATGCGAGCCCATGGTATGCGTTACATAAATCTCCCGCACCCCAAATGCGAGCTATATGAACAAGTGAAAATGGTCCCCCTAATGCGAGGCCTATGGCATGCGTTACATAAATCTCCCGCACCCCCAATGCGAGCTATATGGACAAGTGAAAATGGTCCCCCTAATGCGAGCCCATGGTATGCGTTACATAAATCTCCCGCACCCCAAATGCGAGTTATATGGACAAGTGTGTGCAAAAGTTTGGAATGGGTGGTAGGAAAGTATAGACGATTCAAAAGCGCTTAATTTTTTTAAGTTTATTTTAATAAAGATATTTTGACTTTGAGTGAAAACGGGCCCAGTAATCCTAATACGCGCCCTATGGCATGCGTTACATAAATCTCCCGCACCCCGAATGCAATGCTATATGGCCCAGTGAAAATGGTCCTCTAATGCGAGCCCTATGGCATGCGTTATATAAATCTCCCGAACCCCAAACGCGAGTTATATGGACAAGTGTGTGCAAAAGTTTGGAATGGGTGGTAGGAAAGTATAGACGATTCAAAATCGCTTAATTTTTAAGTTTATTTTAATAAAGATATTTTGACTTTGAGTGAAAACCAAGTACATAAATCTCCCGCTCCCTGAATGCGAGCTATATGGACAAGTGAAAATGTTCCCCCTAATGTGAGCCCTGTGGCATGCATTACATAAATCTCCCGCAGCCGAAATGCGAGCTATATGGACAAGTGAAAATATTCCCCCTAATGTGAGCCCTATGGCATGCGTTACATAAGTCTCCTGCACCTCGGATGCGAGCCATGGAACGACCAATTAAATAAGCCAATAGACGGTAACAAACAATTTCAATTTCAACACTGCCCACTATTTTTTTAATTAAAATATAAAATAATATATTATAATAAATAAAATAATTGAATTAGCTAATCAATGCGTAGGTACTCACCAATTTGTATCAGTAAAATAAATAACAAATATTCTAAACTTAACCGTCTAGTTTTAAAAGACATCTTTAACTTTGTTACATTGTTACTTCTTAGAAGTTGGTAAAGCAATAAACAATGTACACACTCGCTATATTGAATCGTTTGCTTACAAAACAATAACTTCAAATATTCAACAACATTCCGATTTTGTTACGCCGAAATCGAATAAATTGGTGGATGCAGTTGTATAAATAACCAAATGCCGAATTCTGCAAAATGTAAAATTCTACAAATGCCAACTTAAGGTTCGTCGTGCACATTATGTCGGGGAGCAGCGGGGCGCGCCGCATCGCAAAAATCCACTCAAATCACTCGTATGTATTTTTGGGTAGTATTTAGACTCGGAATCCCGTTACGGAATTCCGTACATACGTGATTCCGAACGCAGCAACTGCCTACAAAATCCATGGGCCTGCCACAGACATGCGGGATTTTTCCGTACGGAATCTGCATATATTGTCGAAATTCCGTTCGGAATTCCGAATCGGGATATATTTTAGTTATAATATAATATAAAAAAGGTGACTATTATCCTAATCGAGATGACAAAAAACAAACAAACAAAAACAAGAAAGCAACCTAATAAAACGTTAAATACCATGTTGGATAGATTAAATCAGTTAGCTACTAAAATTATCCCGTCTCCTGGATTATTTCAAGACACTTTCAAGATAATCCAAATTATCCCGGAATTTCAAATTCATCAATATTTGAATGGAATGTAGAGTTTTTTCGATTGTGAGTCACTTGCGAGCGCATTTTTAGTATCGTCGTCTTCTGTATATGGACAAAGGAAAAAACGAACATCTCAATACAGAAGTCCAGACATTCGTCAATTTCGAATGGAATGTAGAGCGTTTTTTTTTTCGATTTGTGAGTTCTAAGCTAGAAATCTATATGAAAAAATATTACTTAGTTCAAAAATAATAAAATGTGTTAAAAAATTACTTGTTTTTAACCAACTTCAAAAAAGGAGAAGGTTCTCAGTTCGGCAGAATTTTTATTTTGAAGTTTTCTATCTCCCTGATTCAAACGGCCAAGAGGTGGCAACCCTAATTATATCCGCAAAATTAAAAAAAAACGTTATTTTCCCCTGATTTCATCGTGTGATAAAACTAAAATAATATATTTTATTTTTAAATTTTTCTGTTCCATCCATCATGTTTTTATACGTGTCCGCAGCGTTCAAGCTCAAATTTATCAAAATCGGTGACTTTGCATATTCCGTATTATGTAACTAAATAAGGCATTCCATTCTTAAGTTTCCTTGACATCATTCAGACTTTGCTTCCTATTCCTTTTCCGTACATGCCGTCCGTCTCTGGAATTCGCTGCCAGCTGAGATACGAGACAGTGAAACGCTTTCTCTTTTCAAAAAACGTGCAAAGGAGCATTACCTAACTACTTGTTCTTAACATTATTCGATTTATCTATATTTACATCTGTCCTCACTATAATATTATTATTGTGTAGTATATTCATATGTAGGTATTTATTATTATTTTATTCATTTGTGTATGTATATTATAGTATATATCATATATTTTTGAGGTACACACTGTCTGCCCTTCTCAATGTTCTTTCCTGTGCCGGGCCTGCTGGAAGAAATTTCAATGTGAAATAAGTTGTGCCCTTGTACAATTCTTCTGTCCATTTCTTTTCTGTTTGTAATTGTGTGTGTACAGAACTAATAAATAAATAGGCTTTAGGCTACGATATAGGGGGGGGTCTGTGCCATAACGAGACGAACAAATTCTGTTCATGTTTATTGCTAGGATTTTAGCTCCGTCGATTTGACATCACCCCTCATATCATGATTTGAAAGACGTAGAAGCGTAGATGATTTGACTATGAAAATATTTTTTGGCAAAAAAAAAAGTTTATTTGATACATAAATACATTTTCTGGCATCTTTTTAATTAAGTATACGGTAGAAAATCATTTCTTAACTTAAAGTTTTTATTTTTACATCCGCTCAAAGATTACGATTTAAATATTTGCGTCCACTCACATTTCTTATGTAAACTGTCGTTACCACTATAAAGTCAAGCGTTTCTCATTCCGGTAGTTTTTCTATAAGCACTAAAATGTTCCAAGTACTGGTAGACGGTGTCGATTGGGGTGTAAATCTCGTTCATTCGCAGGTGCTGAGGTGGCTGCACGGGTATGGTAGGTCCAAGGAGGCCTTGAAGGAATTCTTTCATGAGATTCCATACAGCACTAGCCATGACACATGGCCGATACTCCACCTAAACAATAATAATATGGGAATTAATTAATTGGGTGACTGGAAATAATTAAAGGCGACTGTTAATGGGATACTTAAATACTAAACCGGGCAGCAATTTATTTTTTGGGTGACTAAATAACTAAACGGGTGACAAACAATGGATTACAAAAATACTTAAAACGGGCGACTACATGTGGGTGACAAATAACTAAATGGGTGACTAAAATACTGAGTGGGCAACTATTATACCAAGTAGGCAACTATATAACAAATTTAAGCTACCCAACATGGTATTTTAACACGTTTTTATTAGGTTGCTTTCTTGTTCGTTTGTTTTCACGACTCTCTGGAAACATTAGGAAATCTTATAATTCTATAACCGATGCGGCGTTCCTCAAGGCAGTGTTTTGGGTCCGTTGTTGTTTCTATTATACATAAATGATCTGATCACTGTATTGGATCAAAAATGTATATTATTTGCTGATGATGCTACTATTATCATTAAATCTAAGGACAAAAGAGAACTAGAAAACACAGCCAATGCAAACTTAAGTAAAGTAGTAAACTGGTTAGAATTTAATAACCTAAACATTAACTTTGACAAGACGAAATATATATTATTTAGAACAAAAAATAGTGTAGATATAAATATGAATATAAATTATAAAAGTAGTGAAATAGCAAATGTAAAGATGACTAAGTTCTTAGGTATAATAATAGACAAATTCTGTGACTGGAAAGCTCACATTGACATATTAGTAACAAAACTAGATAGATATATCTACGCTATCAACAGGATTAGACGGATAGCATCAAAAGAAGCGGCAATCATGGCCTATCATGGCTATGTGTCCTCCTTGTTACGTTATGGTCTTATACTATGGGGAAACTCAGTGGATATGATTAGGGCTTTTAGAATTCAAAAAAAATGTATTAGGTCAATCTGTGGTGCTCATTATTTAGACAGCTGTAAACCACTATTCAAAAACTTAAATATACTACCACTGCCCTGTCTATATATTTATGAAATCTCGATATTTGTGAAAAACTACAATGACTTGTTTAAAAAGAGAGACATAATACGCAGTCAGAGATTAGGTGATAGATTGCAAATACCTAAGCAAAGATAAGTTTTATATTCAAAGAACGCATATTGTATGGCAATACGAGTATTTAATAAATTGCCAAATGACATAAAAGCCTTGACTATGAATAAATTCCGACATAAATTATTTAATTTGCTTCTTGATAAAATGTATTATACAGTTGATGAGTTCTTGAATGATAAAATCTGACATCTGCTTTATTATTATTATTATTATTATTTGACATTTATGTATATTTCTTTTATTTGAATACTAATTCTAGATTGTATTTCTTAGAATCTTGGATATTGTACTGTATTTGACTATAGTATAATAGGTTGTAATGAAGACTTTTGCACGTCGTCAAATGTACGATAGAATATGTCAGAACAAATCTTATGTAACAACCACCACCACCATATTCTTGCAAATAAATGTTTTATTATTATTATTATTATTTCTTGTCATCTCGATTAGGATAATTAATAGTCACCTCTTTTATAAATAAAATATATGCCAAATTTAAAATGTTTTGTGTGCCCTAAGGTTGTCGCCCAAATAGTAATTTGGTCACCCGTTCTGAATAACTAGTTACTCAATTTGTATTTTAAAGTCACCCATTTTCAATATCTGTAGTCGCCCTCGCTCCGTCGCCCACTTAGTATTTCAGTACGCTGTATTCAGTATTTTTGATACCCAAAACGGGAATTTATTGTTACCCAATTAAATACTACCCTAATAATATTAACCATTTCATTTAGCATAGAATAGAAACTGATTAATTTAGTGACACGATATTTCGAAACTGATCCATACAGTAGCGGTCACATAACGCCAAGGATTGACCTAGCTGTGATCTGGTGATGGCCATCCAGGGACTTAATAGAGGAAATTCAGATCGCTTTACATACATACCCAACTGATCTGATCAGCATTTTAAGAGATATAAGGATCAGAGTCTTCAGCTTTACGATTTCCATACATATTTATGATAATTTCGCGTTTTTAGGGTTCCGCAGCCTAAACGCAAAAAACGGAACCCGTATAGATTCGTCATGTCTGTCTGTCTGTCCGTCCGTATGTCACAGCCACTTTATTCCGAAAGTATTAGGATTACACAGTTAAAACATGGTAGGTAGATGTATTATGTGAACCGCTTTACGATTTTTAAAATTCTAAAATCTAAAATTATTTAGGGGCTCCCCATACATGGAACTGAAACGGTTTTTTTTTTCGTCAAACTTATACTTGCAGGGTGTCTCTAGATAGGTCTTTAAAAATGACAGTGAGATTCTGTATACCACAGTGTGCCACAGGGATCAATATTGGGCCCATTGCTGTTTCTAATTTATATAAATGACCTTCCCAACTACGCGAATAATTTATGTGAGACAGTACTATTTGCGGATGATACTTCTTTAGTTTTTAAAGTAAACAGAGGTAAGAACTGTTCGGACGAAGTAAATAGTGCCCTCTCTAAAGTTTCAAATCAAATCAAATCATTATTTATTTCCAAAAGTATGGTACACATTAGGATGTTACATAGTATAATGTTCGGCATACTCTGCCCTCGTCGGCGTGGAAAATATTGTATGTATAGTATAGAGATGCGCCGAATGTAGGTTTGACCGAATACGAATGTTCGGCCGAATATTCGGTCCAAAATGTACCGAACCGAATATTCGGCCGAATCATTCGGTTCAATTCTGCGCAATTAACAGGTTTTACACGTGTCGGGCGGGCGTTTGCAACAGCACAACCCCTTTCTCTAGCACGGCTCGCTCAGTCAATGTACCCCTCTTTCGGTTACAAATAATTGCAGTTTGGAACTGCATACTTTGAAATTTATTATTACGTCTGTATACTGTGTACGTAGTATGAAAGTCTTTGAAGATGAGGCATACATTGACATTTATTTAAAAAAAACATAATTTGATTATACATCTTAATTAATACTAGTGTTGGTTCCTAATAGCAGTTTTTATATTTGATAAAAAAAAAGAAAAACCGCCTTCAAAAACCTAAAAATAAAAACAAAAACAGATTTAAAATTAAAAAGCACTAAATAATATTCAATTCACCAACACGCAAATCAATTTTAATAAAAACCGTCTTTTGAAGTCGGGTGGGGCTGGAGGACAACTTTTTTTTAGTTCTAAAAGCCCCACCCGACTTCATTAGACGGTTTTAATTAAAATTGATTTGCGTATTGGTGAATTGAATATTATTTATTGCTTCTTAGTGCTTTTTAATTTTTAATCTGTTTTTGTTTTTATTTTTAGGTTTTTGAAGGCGGTTATTCTTTTTTTTAAAAAGCTTTTTTATTTTCAACTTTTTTGTGGTATGTAAGCGTGTAAAATTCTTTAACTTTATATGTTTTCAAAATGCCTATTACTCAATTTCCAAAGGAGTTCCGTTGTGCCTTCTTAGTCCAAGATAGTCCAGAACGTAGCATACCTACAGACCATAGCTCAGTTTGTTTTGGATTTTTATAAGCCTACCAATGTCTCAATCACAATAACATATCCTATTTGAGTTTGAGGATTTCCCTTGGATATCTTCGAGGTCCAAGGTTTAATGTGAATGAAATTAAAAGAACTACACTTAAGGTATCCCTTTTCCAACAAAAAATCAGCTAATCGGTTCATAAATAACAAAGTCGTCAAGGTAATTAATGCAAAATTTTCAGTATTTTCAGGATTACTTGAAAACTACTAAATCGATCTGAAAAGAATTCAAATAGGACCATTTTGCAAGAAAATTTAATCAAACAAAGAAAGAATCATCAAAATCGGTCCATAAATAACGAAAATATGCGCGAACAAAGATAAAAAAGTCGTCAAGGTAGTTAATGCAAAATCACAGTATTTTCAGGATTACTTGAAAATTACTGAACCGATCTGAAAAAAAAATGGGACCATCTCGCAACAAAACTCCATGAAACAAAAAAAGAATTTTCAAAATCTATCCATAAATGACGAAGATATGCGCGAACAACGATAAAAAAAAACATACAATCGAATTGAGAACCTCCTCCTTTTTTGAAGTCAGTTAAAAAAATAGGTATGTTTTTGATATGCCTTAAAACTAGGGCTGTACGTTTTGATTTTTTTAATATCTATCAACGATTATGAAATATTTGCGTTTTAGTGATTCCATACAAAACAAAAAAGTGCCAATATTTTCAAATCAACAATATTTAAAAAATCAAAACATACAGCCCTAGCTTTTAGGCATTTCAAAAACATACCGAAAATTCATTGCTGTAGGATTATATAATCTGTGCTGTAGGTTAAGGTTTAGAGAGGGTGGGGAACGTTTTCGCCGTTTGTATGGAGACCGTTTGCTAGACAATCCTCTTAATCTTTTTTATTTTGTTAATAAATATTTGGAAGAATACTACCAATTATTTATTGACAAAATAAAAAAGATTCAGAGGATTGTCTAGCAAACGGTCTCCATACAAACGGAAATAACGTTTCCCACCCACTCTAATGTAAATTGTACTAATAGGTACAATTTAAATATTCGGTAATTATTCGGCAAATCAACCGAATATTCGGCCGAATACGAATATGAAAAAATATGCCGAATTTGCCGAATACGAATATTCGGCCGAACATTCGGCGCATCTCTAGTATAGTATAATGTTTTTATACATATAACCAAAGACTAATTATTATAGGCAATAGAATATGAATATAAGATTCTTGATTATAGGATTGTAAATAAACAATTAAATAAACAATGAGAAAATTAACACAAATGTCTCTTACAAATCTTACAATTTTTATCTTGTCAATTAAAAATGTCAAATAATAAAATGTCAAATAATAATGTCAAACAAGAATAATAAAAATAAGATTATACAAATATTAAAGTTTATGTCCTAAATAATCATTAATTGAGTAATAGCATTCATTTAACAAAAAAATAAATAATTTATGTTTGAACTAGCGGCCGCCCGCGACTTCGTCTGCGTGGAAAGGTTTTTTGCTATCCCTCGGGATGAAAGGTACCCTATGTCCTTTGCTGTACCCCTAACAACGTGTATGCACAATTTCATGATGATCGGTTCAGTAGTTAAGACGTGAAGGCGTAACAAACAAACAAACAAATAAACAAACAAACGGACTTTTGCATTTATAATATTAGTAAGGATTTATTAAGTGGTAACTCCTTTAATTCAACAGGCAATTTATTATAGATTTTAATAGCATAGCAGAATGTACTGTTTCTGTATATTTTCAATTTTTGAGCAGGAATATGAAGATTATGCTTATATATATTTCTAGAATTAGTTTTCTTATGTACCGTGTCGTGTAAGGGAAATAGATGCAAATGATTCTTTACAAATATGCAAATATCTAATATGTAAAGACAGGGTAAAGGTAGGATCCCTAGTTCTTTAAATAGTGGCTTACAGTGATCAAGGTAATCAGCTCCGCAAATAGCCCTAATGCATTTTTTCTGCGTTTTAAATGCTCTGTCACTATCAACAGAGTTCCCCCAGATAATGAGGCCGTAACGCAACACGGACGAGACATAGCCATGATATGCCGCCAAAGCAGTTTTTCGGTTTGTTACTATTCTTAAGCGCCGCAAAGCAAACACGAATCTGTCTAGTTTTTTACAAACTTTACTGACGTGCTCTTTCCAGTTCAGATTTTTATCCATCCATTCATACTGGTTTAATAGCAATAATTTAGCACTTAACCCCAAAAAAACTAAATGTGTTAAATTTTCATTACCCAATGTTGAGCAGACAAAATTAAATATTAATTTGAATGACGATGAAGTCGAGTTTATTGAGAGTACTAAATTTCTAGGTATCACACTAGATTCTCGACTGCAATGGGATCCACATATTGAAGCCTTGTCAAGTAGACTTAGTTCAGCGGCATTCGCTGTTAACGCTGGACTGCTATTGTGGGGCTCAGCTGCCAGTATTGAAAATATTTTTGTACTCCAAAAAAGAGCTGTTCGCGCCATATACAATCTACGGCGGAGAGATACCTTGAGAGAATTGTTCAAAGAAATAAATATTTTAACTTTGGCAGGCCAATACATTTATGAAAATTTAGTTTATGTAAGGAAACACTATGATTCATTTGCTAAGAACAGCAATATTCACCAGTTTAATACAAGAAATAAAGATAAACTTGCTGTTCCAAGATTTAGGCTTGCAAAAACTAGAGGTTCATTTATGGGGAAAGGCATAGCCTTTATTAATAAAGTTCCACAACAAGTGATTGATCTTCCTTTGCATGAATTTAAAAACCATGTTAAAAATTCGCTCATGGGTAAAGGTTATTATAAAGTAGACGATTATCTTAAAGATCAAAATGCGTGGAAATGATGTAACACATAACTTGCTACTATAAGTACTTTGTTGAAGTAATATAACAATAAGTCTATGTTGTTGCCAATAATCCTGTCACCCTGTTGTAATTATCTGGTAACGATATATTAAAGTTTGTAAATATCGTTACTTATGGCTGTTACAGCTGATAAGTTTCTTGCGTTTCTTGTCAGCTAAAAAAGTCTGGAACGGGTGGTAGGAAAATATAGACGATTCAAAAGTACTTAATAATTAAGTTTATTTGAATAAAGCTTATTTGACTTTGACTTTGAGTTATTCATAGAAGTAAGTAGATATCAAATGTATCAATAACGGCCACTTTTAGCAGTTTTGCCACATGAGTAAAGAAAAGGACCAGAGACAAAGCTTCTTAAGAACTTGAAATTCAAACTTGCAACTAACAAAACAAGCAATACCCTGAGATTGTCCACTGGCTGCAGGTGTCAAATCAGGTTTTTCCGCGCACGCGACAAGCGGCCAGTGGACAGGCACACATGCCCCGCGTGCTTGTAGTAGTGCAACCAGGGTTTCCACCCGTCCCGATTTTGCCGGGACAGTCCCGATTTCGATGAAATTGTCCCGCGTCCCGACGATCCATCAGTTTAGTCCCGATTTTTGATGAGAACACGCAATCAAAATCAGTGTTGATAAAAAAATGGGTCGAAATACTTAAAAGCACAAAGGACAGCAAGTTAAATGCCTAATTCTGCTTTGTATCTCGTTAAGTAACCTTTGTAAATCGTTTAGTGAAAGCTGAATTGCAAGATCCAAATCCCCGTCCCTGGTCCCTGGGCCCTAAAAATTCCACGTACAGTTTCATTAAAATTGTGTATAAGAATTACTATATTGAATAAAATTCACCACAGCGCCACTTTCGGTCAGGGTGCCACCTTAAGAGGTGCGCTCATAACTGTTAATACCGGGTGTAACAAGACCCTCAACGAAGCCGAGGTCTACGTATTTTGCCCGTCATCAGGACCATTTCTGTTCAAAATTATTGCTGGGAAACATTACCCACGCAATGTAACGCGTACAACAGACCGCGCCTGCGAGTGTATGCTACACAGCTGCGTGCGGCCGAGTTGAAAAGCAGCGTTTATGTGCGTGCTCATGAGATGAGATACATTGAGTGATGTCGTTTTGAAGCCATTGTTTGTTACGAAATACATAAAATTTTGATAATGTTTCTGTAGAAAAAAATTAGGAAATAAGGAAGAAAATAAGATTTCATTTCATTCATTCATTCATTTCATAAAAAAAAATTAACTTTGACCTTCAATAACTTCGTATCGTAGGTATTGGTTTCCCAGGTATATTCTAAAAGACAAAAATGATCCTGATGATGGGCGGAATGCGTGGATTTCGGCTTTGTTGAGTGTCTTCTTACACCCGTAATAAGAACCACATAAGAACACAAATTCAGAATCGAATTACCTCAATAAGAATCCCTTTAAACTGCTGATTCATGGTGACTGAGCCCAGTTTCACACAGAAGTCTCCGAGCTCAAACCTCGGCCCTTTACTTTCAATTTTGGTCTGCTTTTTTGAGGTGTAATGCTGAGACAGTTTCATCATGAGCAGGTCGAACAAGCCATCAGCTATTACATGGATGTTCTTTGTACCGCTCTCAAGGATCGAGAATACTGATGCTGGTTGCTCAGAGTTGTGTAGTATGTGTACTGTTTTGGGATTACCTAAAACAACATTTTGTAAAACTTGAATTTAATCATGGTTAGTATAGTAGCCTACCATAAAGAAAATGATATGAATGACAGTTATTTAGTTACTATGCGCGCCAAATAAGAATAGTACTGTCAAACGGCAATCTTGATCTTTTTTCCTTTTCTTGCACATGCTACACCCCTAAAGTGGAAGTGAAACGCAAACAAAAATGGCCGTTTTGACAGTCCTATTCTTATTTGGCTCGCATAGTACTTATACACACATCAACTTTGTCAAGTGATACAGGTGTTATTTTTATACTAACAAGGTAACTTTGAAGCCTTGATTTCCTGCCATAGATGTACCGTGCTGTGATCTGATGATAGCCATCTAGGGAATGAATGGAGGAGATTCAGATTGCTATACACACCCAACTGATCTGACCAGCATTCTAAAAGATTATAGGACATGTTTAAAAAAACCGCAAAAATAGCATGAAAATGTGTGGATATCCTGAAACTGAGAACTCTGACCCTTCTATCTTTTAGAATGTTGATCAGATCAATTGGGTGTTTATAACAATCTGAATCTCCTCCATTCACTCCCTGGATAGCCATCATCAGATCACAGCAAGGTACATCCCTGGCAGGAAACCAAGGCTTCAAAGTTACCTCGTTTGTATAAAAATCACACCTGTATCCCTAGACAAAGTTGGTGAGTATATTAGCAACCACCCGTGCTTTCGTCTACGTGGACAGTTTTATTTTATCCCTCAACAACTGTTCATTTTTTCTGGATGAAATGTATCCTATTTCCTTTTCTGTATCCCTGACAACGTGTATGCAAAATTCCATGATGATCATTAAGACGTGAAGGAGTAACAAACAAACTGACTTTCGCATTTAAAATATTAGTAAGGAAAGAATATATTATGCCTGGTTTATACGGGTCAGTAACATGGAAGTGTAGGTTGTCCAGCACTGACTTGCTACTGGGCTCGTGTAAACACTAGTTTTAACCCAGTCCAGGGGCCGTATTATGACCTCTTATTTCCTGGCAGTTTTCTGACTGGCTATCAATCTATCTCTTTTAATTGCTATACAGCGAGAAAGAGATGTAACTATAGCAATTCATAAACCTGGCAAGTTTTAAGAGGTTGTAATACCCCCCGTGTTGACTTCTCGCTCGCAAGTCAGTCCAGCTGACTAGCCACCCATTCAACTATTTTCGGGATACAGTACTCAATTCATGATGTCACACGAACATAGATATCTTCCAAATAACTTTGGCAAATAGTACTAAATGAAATTCTTTACTTTGATTTATCTGTTTTAATTTTAAGTTGAAGCTCGGCAGACCCATTGAAGTTCGAAAAGATAGCCGGTAGCCCGGTAGCCCGGTAGCCCGGTAGCCCGGTAGCCCGGTAGCCCCAGCCCTTATAGTCTGTTCACGGAACAAGTTAGTAGAGCGCTATCTCACTCACATATTTTTTTAACTGTGATTGGTCAGTGATAAACGCTAAGGCGGTGTACACAGTATGAGTACTTTTTAGTCTACTCATACTCCCCGTACTGACTATATGCTAAACTCGTGGCCTGGCTTGTGTATTGAATTTTGAAGCCCAAGGTGACCCAACACGCGTAGCATGACCACCTTGAGAAAAGACTCGACTCAGAGGACAATGGCTTGTCTACACCGAAATGTCACTTTTATAGACAAAATTGATGTTTCAGTGTAGACAAGCCATTGTTCTCTGAGTCGAGTCTTTTCTAGAGGTGGTCATGCTACGCGTGCAGGTGTGCTAATAGGCAGTTTATTATTCTTTTGTCTTAAATGAGCTTTATCTTAAGAAAATACTTTTTCTTTTTAAATTTTTGTACAGTGAACTAGCTCCAGGTGTGCTAGTTTCTTTTTTATTCTAATGGCTCTTAAATAGGATAGATGAAGCCGCGGGTATAGCTAAGCGAACTTTTAAGAACTGCAGTGTGAGCGCTCATTTACTATCCCCGTCAATTGGTAATGTGCCTGGGGGTCATGATTTTAACCTCAAAAGCGAAAAAAATTGTAACATTTTATATACCTAGACCCTATCTTATTGCAAATAATAATTCAATAATTAACCTATTAGAATTTTCTTGTTTCATGACATTTTTAGTTGCGGATCACATCAACGTGGATGTTAACGTGACAAGGTTCCAGCGCATTACCAATTGACGGGGATAATACTTCTCTGGTGTCTTTTTGCCCACTGACCCTAAAAAAGATTTTATTGTCTTTGTCATTTGTATGAAAATGTGTGATAGAGAAGGTTTTATACTAAGTCGTTTCCGTGAACAGACTATAGAAACGATAACGTACCCATTTGAGGATGGGACAGGTAGCTCTCACAGTCCACAAGAAATTGTCCTTGCTGCGATGCACCCAGAGCTAATATCCTTTTGGTCAGCAACTCAATCACATTTGTTCCGGTTTTGTTTTCAGGCACTGGATATTGCTGTAAACTATACATCCCATCGAAATTAAAATTACAATCACAAGTAGGATAATGTTTAGATAAGTATATCAAGTACTTACACTGTAACTCCCATTTCTTTTTATTTTTGAGGAGGTTAGGAACTGCTGCATAAATTGACTAGGTATTTGTAAATCCCAACCGGTTACCGACTAAAAACACAGTTATGATTAGTTGCTTAGATGTTATTGGATCTGTTTTTTTATCAATGCCTATATTAAAAACGAATACCTACGGAAACGAATTACAATAAAATAAATACACAACAAAAATTGCAAGCGGCATTTTTTTTTTTTTTTTTTTTTTTTTTTTTTTCTTTGGCTCGCACGGTTTGTGCATTAGCCAATGTCAAGTAGGTAAAGGTAGGGAAACCAAGGAATTTTAATAATATAGGAGATGATCGAATTTCGGAGAAAATAATAGGATCAAGGTAAGGATAATTTAGTGAAATAGATAGATAATAAATAATAATGATTAATAAAATAAATAAGGGTAGTTAATATATATTAAGGTTATAATTTAATATTATTTTCAGTTAAAAATTTAGAAATTAAATTATACAAGTCTGGATTAATGCAGCTCAGTAGAGTTGGGATTGATGTAGGGAGAGGAACACGGAGGGATACGAGGGAATCTAAAAAAGAGGAGCAATCATGAAGCGAACATTGAAAGAAAATGTGATTCAGGTCCTCGTCACCAGCACCACAAGCACATACACTGTTGTTGCAGATTCCTATTCTAGTAAGATGTGATGCAGTACAAACATGATCTAAGCGCATTCTGATAAGACTGGATGTAGCAAATTTACTTAACTGTATTTTAGAGAACCAAGGCTTAAGAGGAATTGTTTGTTGAATTCTTTTATAAGCTCTTCCTTTAGTAAGACTCGTAGTATTCCATTTATCTTCCCAACAGACATGTAAATGCTGCTTGGGAAGAGAAATGAGATCCGGCACTATATTTTTATAAGGGAAGATATCACCAGAATTTATTGCGTCCTTGGCAAGCTTGTCGGCAATTTCATTTCCTTTTATGTTATGATGGCCAGGTATCCACGCGAAAAGAATGTCATATCTATTTTCTTTACAGGTTAATAACAGCTGTCTACACTGTGTAACATAAACAGAAGCTAAGCAGGATTTAAATGGAAATCTTTGGAGAGATTGAAGAGCGCTCTTGGAATCCGAAAATATAATGGCTTTTTGAAGTTTTGCTATTAGGACATATTCTAGTGACTTTAGGATTCCAAAGCATTCCCCAGTGAAAACTGATGTCTCAGGCGGAAGTTTAATTTTTTGATGGATGTTATATTGCTGATGGAAGACACCAATTCCAACCAAACCAGAACCGGAGTGTTTAGATGCATCACAGTATAAATAATGCCAGTCTGGCCAATCACTATCAATAAGATGTCTTAAAGATGCATCAGGATTTTGGTCATTCTTTAAAAAGTCTAAACTAAAGAGGACATTAGGTTCAAGAACTAAAGCTGGGAAGTTTGTTGAAAACAAAGGAAGGTATTGTGATCTGTGAGTAGGGGCTTGCAGGGAGATAAATTTACGAAAACTGACGACTAGACAGGGAGGGGGTTTATTGGTCCAGAAAGAAGAGGTCTCAATTTTTTCTGATAATTCTTGTAATTTGCTGTATAGAGGATGGTTAGAAAATTGAAAAGCGCGGAAGAGAAATTTATCACACAACATTTGCCTTCTTAACTTTAGTGGAGGTTCAGCACATTCAACCTGAAGAGCATTTAGCGGGCTAGATTTCATAGCTCCACCTATGAGTCGTAGTGATTTAGATTGGATATCATCTAATTTACTTATGGCAGCTAAGCTACACGGCTCTAAAAAGAAAGTCCCATAATCCAGGATGCTTCTGATAATAGCGTTATACAAAAGCTTAAGATTAAAAGGGTGGGCGCCCCACCAAACACCCGAAAGACATCGCAAAATATTAAGTTGTCGTTCACAACGTGCTGAAGCATAATAGCAGTGTGGTAAACCTGTTAATTTCGAATCTAATATTAAACCTAAAAATTTAAATTCATTTTCTGAGGGAATTAATTGTCCATCATAAGAAATCGAAAATGTAGGTGGACTGCGCATTTTAGTGAATAAAACTGTACAGCTTTTATTTACAGAGAGACTTAATGCGTTTTTATCCAACCAAGATTTTAAAAGCTCCAGAGCGTTGTTTAACGAATATGTTAATTTAAATATAGATCGGCCAGATACGTAAATAGCTAAATCGTCTGCATATTGTAACACATTCACGTTATTAGCGATAGAAAATTCAAGGTCATGAGTATATATGGCATATAGAATTGGGCTGAGTACCGATCCCTGTGGCAGGCCTTTCCACGTCAGTCTAGATTTTACCTTTGAATCACCAAAATTAATTTGTATTTGCCTTTCTGAAAGGAGATTAATGATAAAATTACTCAATAGGTGGGGAACCTGGAGCTTATCTAATTTAACTTTGAGAAGTTCTAGATCAACATTGTCATATGCTGCAGAAATATCTAAGAAAGCTGCAAGTAAAAATTCGTTATTTGAAAAGGCTAATCTTATATCAGTCGTGATAATGCCTAAACTGTCCATAGTGCTCTTCCCTTTTCTGAACCCGTATTGGCTCGGAGCCAGCAGCTCCTGACTTTCTACATACCACTCCAACCTGTTCTTGGCCAGGTGTTCAGCCAACTTAGATAGGACTGATGAGAGAGCTATAGGTCTATATGAATTAGGGTCTAATGGAGGCTTATTGAATTTCAAAATAGGAATAATTTCCTGGATTTTCCATGAGGGAGGGACTTCACCGAACATCACAACAGAATTAATGAGATTTAACAAATAAATTAAACTATTATCATTTAAATGAGTTAGAAAAGAGTATGGAATACCATCAATACCAGGAGCTGAATCTTTAACATAGGACAGCACTCCTTTCAATTCAGTCAAACTAAAAGGTGAGTTAAGATTGTTTAAGTCTTTTATTCTATGGCAACAGGACAACTGAGGTGATGTTAATATTAGTTCTTGAGGAACAAATGGCGGAGCTAATTTGTCCAGAAATCTTTCAGCTACACCTTCATCAATACATTTAGGGACTCGTTCTTTAAAGGCAGATCTAAACCTACGAATATTATTCCAAACCTCAGAAGGAGAAATGTTAGGTGATATAGATAAACAAAAGGTCCTCCAACCTTCCCATTTCTTTTTTTTAAATAGACTGCGGGTTTGATTCATTATTTGTATCAATTTATCAAAATTTTCGGATGAGCTATTATCTTTATAATTTATTTCAGCCTCTTTTCTCTCTTTTATTACTTTTGTACATTCACTGTCCCACCACGGGGGGGAAGGAATATACCCATTTGTTTTTTTCTTTGGAAAAACTTCGTCAGCTGCTTCTAACAAAACTGAGGCAAAAGCCTCGGCACTCTGTGTCCGGTTGTTTTCTTGTATAGAAGGAAGTGAGGAAATCCTCAGTTCAACTTGCTCCCTAAACATTTCCCATCTGTCACTGTCATTTTGGTTAAGTTTATATTTCAAACGAGGTGGGCGTCTACTTTGATTTTTTAATAAAGTTGAAGGAAATTCAATTAAAATAGGAAAGTGGTCACTACCAAACGTGGAAGATAGTGGACTCCAAGTCAAGGAGGAGGAAGCTAGATTGGGACTACAAATTGTAAGGTCGGGCGCACTGTCTCCTTCGTGAGGCAATGTTCGCCGTGTTGGAAGTCCTGTATTTAGGATGCAAAAGTTATTCAGATCTGAAAAATCTAAAATTCTGGAACCACACCAGTTAGATTTGGCACTGCCCCATGCCTGGTGTTGAGCGTTAAAATCTCCCATCATGAAAATGGGTTTTGGGAGTTGAGAGATGATGGTATCTAGTTCATTGTACACAGAGGATGTTGGATGAGGTATGTATAGTGAAACAAAACAGATATTATTAATGGAAGCGGCTATGATTGATAGGTTAACACTATGTGTAATAGGAATATGCTGAAAGGAAACAGAATCATTAATTAGAAGAGCTACACCACCGTGGGAATCAGAACGGTCTTCTCTTAGAGGAAAATAATGAGAAACATTAAAAATACTGTTTGGCTTAATCCAAGTTTCTTGTAATGCTATAATTACAGGTTTATATACATTAATTCGGTGAAATAAATCGCTTTTCTTATTATTTATACTTTGGCAATTCCACTGAAGGATTGATGAGATATGATCCATTTTGATTTTTATTTACACTATTTATATTTTCAGATGCAGCGTTGGACGGTTCAGACATTATATTTTCTGTTTGAGACAAAAACTTTATCAGGGTAAAGATGAGATCCCTAGTCGACATATTGGAGAATGGATTATTTTCATTTAAGGTACCCACTGTTGGCAATGGAATATTATAATCTTTAGTTAAAGCGTCATGAGTTTCTTTGTCATAGCCCTTAGAACTAATTTTGTGTAATTTAGGTTGAATAAAGACTGTTTTTCTGTAAGATGTAGTTTTACTGGAATTAGAGTTATAACTTTGTGATTGGGGAGCAACGGAGGATGTAAGAACTTCAGAATATGATTTTGTGATTGGAGGGTGAAGCTTAAGGGCTTCAGCATAAGAAATGCAGTTATTGGCCATGGACTCTTTTATTGCTTTTTGTCTGGAAAATTCAGGACACTTCCGGTTGGTGGCATAGTGAGATCCAGAGCATAGGCAGCAAGTAACGTCATCTTCATCAATTTGGCAACTCTCACCTGAGTGGTCATTTCCACACTTAAAACATTTGGGCTTTGATCTACATTGAGTTTTTATATGGCCAAAGCGGCAACAATTAAAACATTGGACAGTGGGAAAGATATAAAGGTCTACAGGGAGAGAGTTATAACACAGAAACACTCTTTTCGGTAGCACCTGTCCATCAAAAGTGAGTACTACTGTCTCTACTGGAGTAAAACTGACATTACCATTTAATGAATTTTTCCTGTTAATGCGCCTAACTTTTAGAATATTTCCACAGCCCATAGGTACAGAAATGTTTTGTAAGATATCTTCTTCAGACCAATCTATCGGAACCCCTCTTACAACACCCATACGAGTAACAGAAAAAGTGGGTATAAACACTTTGAAATTGCTATCCTTTAAGGCTTGGTTTGTGAGAAATTTATTTGCATCGTCATATTTAACAAATGAAATTACCAGTCTGTTTCTACCAATTTTTTTCAAAGATCCATTTACAATGTTTTGGATATTATGTTTTTTTAAGAAGCGACCAAAAGAGATTGGATGCAAAGATACATTTTCATCTGGCGTAGACTGTATTTTTTGAATGTGCACGTTGTATGGAGATGCATCAGTTGCTTCATATATTTCCCTACCAACTACAGGGCGCGTCATAGACTTGTTTGATGTATCAAGAGTTGGATTAATTGTTTGTGTTTGTGGTGCTGGGGACATAGTAGGAATCTTAAAAGTTTTTGGTGAATTATTTTCACTGATCTCGCAATGGCAGTCAACTTCAGTCAAAGCATTAGAAGCAGATTTATGATGCCTCCTCTTTTTGTTGCAGTGTTTGCAAACTTTACGTGACGCTACTCTTTTGCGTTTTGTTGGGTTATTAACAGAAGTGTCCGAGTCAAAAAGAGAACCATCAGTGTCCATGCCTCCCACACTTTCATCAAATGGAATAATTACATTATGAGAAACCTGGGGGACTGTCCCCCCAGGGTCCTCCGGATCAGTCATAAAAGTACAAATCTAATTACTCACCAGATCGCTGCTAGTAAGATATAAAAACACTAATACTAAATATATACACTATATAAACAATATATACACTATTTGATCCTACTATTTACAAAGAATTAAGTGAAAAAATCTAAAAAAGCCAAAAGACACAACCGCTTAGTTGAAGGTTTCCCGCGCTTTTTTCTGCAAGCGGCATACAAAAACAAACAAAACAAAGAGTAAAATAATTTAGGAGAAAACAGACCCATACGTCCACTAGCGCCTCTGGAAATCGTTACGGAACTACTGACACAAAATTATATCGCTTAAAAGTAAAAGCTAAGCTTAAAAGATGTAATATTTGACCGACTTCAAAAATTTTAATTAGGAGGAGCTTATCTATTCATTGCGTTCATATCTTTTTTAATTTATGTAATGTACTATCCTCGTCAATTGGTAATGCGCCTGACGGCCATGATTTTAACCTCAAAAACAAAAACAATTAAAAATTTTTATATACCTAAACCCTATCTTTATGAAAATAATAATTCAATAATTAATATATTAGATATATTAGAACCTATTTCCTTGTTTCATAACATATTTAGTTGTGGTTCACGTCAACGTGGATGTTAATGTTGTGACAAAGTTCCAGCGTATTACCAATTGACGGGGATAATACACCAATTACTCAAAAACGGCTGATCCGATTGAAATAATTCAGTCGGTTAACATCAGGTTTTTTTTCTCAATCAACGTTATAACATCAGGTTTTTACCAAATTGGTCCCATTTTTTGAAATTTTGAAATTGGTTCAGTAGTTAAGTTATCAAGAAATCTTGATAATACTAATAATAATAATAATAATAATAATTTATTTATTACCACACACTTTAAATGTTACATAAGGATTACTTACAAGTAAATATAAGCTTAAAACAAAGTAATATAACAATCAACAAATTGTAGCATCTGCAGCTGAACTAGGATAATAAATCCTGTATTTCAACATACAGCGCCCACTAGCCTCAGAGTTGTGCTAAGAGTTACTAAGCCATATCCATACAATTGATCCAGATATATAATATGCAAATTTAAATTTAACAACTTAATTTAATTACTTAATTTAATTTAAATGTTTCTGAGTCCTCTCGGTGTGTAATAATGTAAGTGTATGAGTGTATGTGAGAGGGTGAGTCGGTGTTAGTGTAATTATAAATCTAAAATAGAAACCTATTATAAACATATCCTATTTATTTATTTTTGTTACATGAAAAAATAAAATAAAAATTATAAAAAAAAGCAAATCCAGAAATAGTTATTAGTATTATTGCTGTACAAGCATAAAACCCTCCGTTTCATCATATGACTTTGACATAAGAAAGTCAGCTACTGATTTTTTGAGCGCATGCCTATTCATCCTATAAATATTATTAGATTTATTTATTTTGTTATAGATAAAGGGACCTAAAAAAGGAAAGAACCTATGTGCAAATGAAGTTTTTGTGCTACAAGTCTGGACACACACAGCAAAACCCCTACGTCTTAACGTAATTTCCGGGCGATACTCCAACATCTGGTGTTGTTTCAGAGTAATGTGAAGCAGGAAGAGCTGCCGTACTGTCAAAACTTCACAGTTTTCGTAAAGAAGTTTTGTTGGGTGTCGATACTGTCGATTTCGTTACCATTTTATATGAATTTAGACTTTTAGACGGATGTTCAATCAACCATTACTTTTTTTTTATGAACCTAAATCAAATTGGAGCTGTAAAGTGATTGAAATATTGGTAGGTTTATGACAATAAAAACAAGTTAAGTACCAATCTATTGTCAAGGACGTTTTGGACTAGAGTTAAACTGCGAAGGCCCAATAACTCCTGGGGAAATTGAGTTACTAGGGGTATACCATTGAAAAATGTGAGATATTAAAACGTTTTACTATGTAATAATTTATCATCGTTTACATACTTACCACAAAAAAGATTAAAATAAAAAAGCTTTTAAAAAAAGCAAAACTTCCTTTAAAAACCGTAAAAAGACAGCTCTAAAAAGCAAGAAATAATGTTCAAATCGATAAATTAAAATACGTCTAATCAAATCGGGTGGGGCTTTTAGAATGTAACCGATTCAATACAGCTTGGCTATAAAGTGTTGAGATTAAATTTAAAAGAACTAAAATTTTTAGTACAAAATATGTTTTGCCAAATTATACGTGATTTTGACGTGTTTAGTTTACATAGAAAGTGGCGCTCTTAATTTTTGTTAACTCTTTATGGTCAAGCTGTAAGTAAAAAAATACTTCAAGCTCCACCCGACTTATAGACGTGTTTTAATTAATCAATTTGAACATTATTTCTTGCTTTTTTTAGAGCTTGTTTTTTTTGTAATGTTTTTTATTTATAACAATATATTAATAAAAAAAGAATAGTTACATCAAAACAAAAAACACCAAAAACAATGTGATCTTAGCTAGGTTTGAGCTCGGTGTTCGTCGAACGATAGTAGTGTCAGGGTGGGTACCCACTTAGGTTCGCGAACCTCCGCGCTCCGCGAACCTGCACCGAAAATATCGTTTATCCTCTGCTGAAACAGGGCGCCGAGGTGTGTACGTGAGGGAACTCGTATGCGAAGCTGGTTCGCACAGGCACACACTGTAGCCAAAGTAAAAATATTTGTTTTTGCTGTGGATCACTGTTCTAGGTTTGCGGAGCGCGGAGGTTTGCGAACCTAAGTGGGGACACACCATCATGTCATGTATTAGTAGTGGTATGGTAATCCGCTACGCTACAGGATCATTCATTAATTCGAGTGTAAAATTTTATCAAATTCGCACCATGACCATACTCAAAAAAGATTTACGTTTTCATCTTTTTAAAATAATTTCTTTTTAAATTATTTTATAGCCAGTTAAGAAGGAGATTTTTATTGAACTGTGTTCTTAATTACATAATTAATTTTATTTTGAATACTTTATAAATCCGTCTGCAGAGACATCTCTTAGCAAACTTGAAGACTTTGTTGTGAAAGTTGATGGTTAATATATACAGATGGCGCTACTTTTTCGACTGTTTGTTTTGCTTTGTTCTGTCAAAGTCAATCAATAGGTGCATTCCAGCAGACCAATCGCTTAGCCACCGATCAGCACAGTATACATTTTAACTGTGGAAAGAAAAGTAATTTGTTATATTGTTCAATTTCATTTTTATTACTATCCCCGCAAATTGGCAATACGATAGAACCTTGTCACATTAACATCAACTTTAACATCTTCCGCAACAAATTACTAATAGGTAATTTAATATATAGATTGTTATTTTCAAATAAGATAGGTTCTAGGTATATAAAAAAACATAATTCTTTTTAAGGCTAAAATGGCTGCCAGGTCCTTTAACATTTTGCGGGGATAGTTCTTTTCATAGTTAAAATGTACTCTATGGCGATCGTCGACTCAGCAGTTTGTCTGTTGGAATGCACCATTGTGGACCAATGAAAATTTACTGACGCTGTAAAAAAAACAATCATGTGACGTCATGCATCATCGCTGGACCAATGAAAAATCGACAAATAATTTCAATGGCAAGCAAATTGACAAGTGCGGGGGCTCTCATTTTAGGAAGTATTTTTATTTATTTACATCGAAAGCAATTAAATATTGGACATTGATATTCCGTGTGAAGACTGAATAGACAAGAACCAGTATAGTTATTGCGTCAGTCACATTAAATTAGTGTTGCGTTTTATTTGTATTGTAGTTCTGAGTGTGTATAAAGAAAGATTGGAGTGCTGTTCAAATCACGGGCTTACTGATTATCTAACACGACAGTAACAAATTGGATGATTGAAAATGATACCAGATAACGTGACGCTGATTGTTAAGGCGCCCAATCAACAAATTGAAGATCAGAATATAGAGTGCCAATCATCATGGACAGTGAGACAACTAAAAGGGCATCTTTCCGAGATTTATCCTAACAAACCGGTAAGATTGTAGTCTTTAGCCACTCCCAGAACCTAATGTTTTGGTTCTGCCACCAGCGATTCTAACAGTGTAATCTTGAGAGTAGTGTCTGGGGCAGAACAAAATTTCTCTGTTGCCCAACTGTTTTGTAAAAACCTGTAACATCATTTATACAAGCAATTTTCCATTCATTTCATAACTAAAGATCAGATTATGATGCAACATAAAATGCATGCAATTATTAAAGAAAAATAGCTAAAATATGCACGAAAATCCATAAAAAAGGGCCAAAATAAGCAACATGAAATAATAAAAAATACATTTTTGAATGTTTTTTATTTTAAAAAGATATTAATACTCAACAATAAAAATCGTATTTGCAAAATATTGATACAAAATATGTTTGACTTTACTGGAGAACTGTTCTGGCAATGAAAAGTTCATAATATGATGAATTTTCATCATAAGTTGAATAATTCAGTTTATAAAGAAAGTTAATTCATTCAAAGCCAATCCATGAGTTTCCAGCATTTTAATGCTCGCAGGTGTCTGAATGATGAACAAGATTGAGTATAAATATGCATGATTTAATTTTATTTGCCTTTTTTTACATACATGTATCAGATTGTTTTATCAGCTGTTGAACACATAAACCTGTTACTTTAAAATAAGCTGTTTTGAATATCGATGGTTAAGAACCAAATACTGATATCTACAAATGTTTCCATAATGTAGTTAGTCGCTATCACCAGCAACATAAAGCGTTAGTTTCAATTACCAAACCAAGAACCTTGCATTGCAGACCATGGTTTGGTTTGTTTTGGATTGTCATAAACCTACCGAAATCCATTCTAGTTCAGTATATCACTTTACATATACTATTTGAATTTGAGGAGTTCCCTTGTGTATCTTCGAAGTTCAAAGTCCAATACCGATGAAATTAAAATGTGACCACTCTTGAAGTATACCCTTTCAAACAAAAAAAGAATATTCTAAATTGGTACATAAACAAAGATGTTATGTTCGAAAATTCATAAAAACACGTGTGATGGCAAGCTAAATAATTGTAATTTTTCAGGATTATGAAAAAACTACCAGCCAGATCTCTGTAATTTTTTTATGGGACCACACACGAACTATGTTCTTTAAGATAAAAAAAGAATTGTATAAATCGGTTAACAACTGACGAAGTTATGGTAAAACATACATAAAAAAAAAATACCAACGACTTGAGAACCTCCTCCTTTTTTTGAAGTCGGTTACAAATGAAGTCTTCTTTCAGTAAAATTTCCTATCTTTAATATTTAAAGTACATTCTGTTTAGATAATAAAATGGTAAAGGGAAATGTATGAAAATGGAAACAGTACAGCAATGTAACAATTTTATATTATTATTTTGCTTGTGCTCTATATTTATGCAATTAAGCTCAATTAATTTATGTTTTTATTAAAATATCTGATGTAAAAACATTTAGGTAAGTACAGTAATCACATCACAATAATGTTATCAATACAATGCCAGTTATGTTGAGGTTATTTGGTGCTACACCGATAAGATTTTAACGAGCCGGCACCAATCAAAACATTATGTGTATTTTAATTGGAAGTGAACTGTTACAGGTGCTAGTGTATAATTTTAATTTCCTGCCATTTTAATGTTTAATATTTTTTGCAATAAATAAATATTATAAACTCATGACAAATCCTACCCATTTTGTATTAATAGAAATTACCCTTTAGATTATTTTATTGTATTGAGAGCATTTAAAAAAATGCAGTAACATCATCAAACTTCGATACTAATCATCTTACGCAACTTTAAAACCTTTCTTATTTCAGAGGACGGAAGAACAGAAGATTATTTACTCCGGCCAATTGTTAGACGACAACATAATATTGAAAGACGTGCTCCGCACTTATGAGAGTCAGATTGCACATACTATGCACTTAGTGTGCACACCAAACAAAAGGATGACACCACCACCGAAACCAGTGAAACCCGTCGAACAACCGACCAATACGAATGAAGGGTTAAGACAGAGGAATGTGACAGCGACCAGCAGTGCTACAACCGTGACACCCCCCACAGAACCGAGGCCGGAAATGCGTCAAAACGATCAGAACCACAATGTGGAAATGCAGAATTATTTGAGTTCATTTGTGAATAACTATGGCAGAGTGCCACCGTACCCGAACTATAATTTTGGGGAAGGGTACCTGCCGGTTCCGAATGATCCAGCACTGTTGGCCAACCATATGATGATGATGCAACAAGCTTATGTTCAATATATGCAGCAGTATGCTAACATGTAAGTATTAACAATATTCTTAACGCTCTTAACTTTAGGTACCTAGTTAAACTATGATGTACAGTACATCAGATGAAACATATTGACTGTCTTTATGTTCTACATGTTAAAAGCTGTTCTTACAGTTTAACTGTTTCACTTAATGTGCTGTAGTGTGTACCAGAGTTGGCATGATTAAATCCCTTTGATTTAAATCACCAAGTGATTTTTTGAAGAAAAATTGCTTTTTTCTTTCCCTAAAAAAATAAAATTCTTAATTTTAAATAATTGATAGCTACAATTCATCCTTTTATCTTCCACCAGACATTTTTATTGATCTTTTACTTGGGTTTTTTCCGAATTAAAATGTTAGATAAGTGAAACAAAAGCGTATTGTGGTTTCACGCACTTTTAAAGTGGATTTTAAAGGCTCAAGCAAAAAATCGAAAATATCAGATTTTTGGCATTTTTGCAAAAAATCTGTGATTTTTTATTTTTCCCAACCCTGGTGTGTACATACTTGTTGCAAAAACGGCGCAAAAATAGGATCGGTATCAGAATTATCAGATATCTCGTAATTTTCACCTGCAAGATTGATTATATCTAGTATGCAGATAATAAAATACAAGAACTTATCTGCTGACGTAACGAAAAGCTAAGCAGATACGTCATACCTACTCATCTACATTTTTACCTGAAAATGGTTAGGTACATTGTGTAATTTCTTCCATTATTAACGTAATGAAAAATAAATCATAATAAACATTAATGTTTATGATATGAAAAAATGACATAACATAAATATTTATAAGTACTTATCATTTTTGTGGCACGTTCTGAACCTATGTAAATATGGTTTGCTTACTGTGTCGCCATGACGCAGCACCGATATCAGCCCGCTTATTTTAATGACACAGTTCCACTGTTTAAACTTAGATAAGAAAATTTAGATTTGCTCAACTCTACACAGTTTGTTGTATACACACACAACCAATTTATTGTGAAGAAATCAGTATGTAATAAATAAAGGAGGCAACTATTAACAGATCGCTACAACTTGAAATTTATCCTCACAAGTCCAGTTGTTTATTTATAAAACTAAAAATATCTAAAGATCAATTCTGTCAAGGGAAACACTTCTCATTAGAGTCAAAATAACAAGATGACTGGTTTTAAAGATCTTTACGTTATAAATAAACGAGTCGTAGATAAAATAAATTTAATAACCCTGACTGTTTTGACTAAGAAATGTAAGTAACAACATTTTGAATTCCTGAGAAGACTACTATTATACTAATAAATCACACGAAAACATCTACGAGGGTGGTTGGATAAGTCCATGACTTTGTAAAGAAGAAACATATTTTTTCGGCATATTTTGTTTTATTTCTCTACATCTTTTTGCAGCTCTGCATATTCAGTCCAACGAAGTTCCCCTCTTTAACACATTATTTTTTTCTTTCATCGCCTGAAAACTCCATCCAAACCACTCCATTTTAGACACCATCTTTTGGCTTGATGAAAATCTTTACCCGCCAAGACATTTATTCAGGAGAAATCTCAGTGGACTAAATCTAGAGAATAGGAAGAATTCGCATCTTCATTCGATGACTTTGATTTCATGAGTACCGCCGAGAGGGTCGACAGGGGTCATTAAGAAATTTAAGTATTTCTTCTTTTCAAAGTCATGGACTTATCAAACCGCCCTCGAAATGGTATTCGGTGAACTGATTGTCGGTGATCAGTCCTAATCCCTGTACAAATAGTTGGACACATTATCTTACATATAGTTTTAAAAACTAATAACTAATGCCCGGTTTCTGAGATATCAAAATACAAAAAATACAAAATATTTATTTTCAAGAAATTACAGGTTAGGGTGATTTACATTGGACTCCTCCCTTTAAGTTAAAATAACCTGTATTGAGAGGAGGCCGCTCCTCTGCCAGAACATCTACACCTGCGCAGTAAATGAATATGATCGGTATAACCAACATGCAAAAATTATTCTAATTACTATAATCTACTATTATCAAAGATATAGATATATAGAAATAAATAAATAAATAATGAAAATAAATTAATATATAGATAAAATAAATATAAATATACCTGTTATTAAACTATGTCAATGTAAATTCCAATTCTAATATAATTCTTTTCA
Source organism: Agriphila geniculea (assembly GCA_943789525.1). Taxonomy (NCBI): domain Eukaryota; kingdom Metazoa; phylum Arthropoda; class Insecta; order Lepidoptera; family Crambidae; genus Agriphila; species Agriphila geniculea. Next base: position 1,499,102 of record OX038894.1, on the reverse strand, counting down.
TTCCAAAATAAATTTAAATAAAATAATTGTCTACCTACCGTTACAATTTTAACACAAATCTTACTATTTCTGACTTAAGTTTTTCAAATCACATGCAAATAAATTTTCATGTGGTGTGAAGAGCACAAGTCTTTGTAAACTGCTTAAAATTTTACATAGATATACCTACTTGTGGGTGGTTTATTGGAGGGGTCCGCATTATCTGGTTTATAAAGTAAATTTTATTACTTTAAACCAGATAATGTTGACCCCCTATTAAGTTAAACCTCCGAAAAGTACCTTGGGAACTGAGGTCGAGCAGTATAGATAAACAGAAAATAATAATCTAATCTCGACGTCAGAAAAATCGCACCTCTTCGAAAATAACTTTAGACTTGGCCACCTGCTATTGCTAGCTAACGTTTTATTGTGTAAATGTTGATATCTACTGAAAGTACAATTAATGAGCTTTCAATTAATAATTTTGTGATTCAATTAACATAACAGTTACCATAATTAAACGCTTTAAAGGGTTATTCCTTGCGCCGCCATAAAAGGGAACTATAAGGGGTCAGTTCAGGAAATGCGGGTAATTTCGCTGAGATGAAGGAGAAAACACACTTCGACAGCTCAATTAAAAAAAGGAATACCCAAGATGGATACTATTGCCCATGAAGTTGCTCAAATATTGCAAAAAAAACCGGCCAAGTGCGTGTCGGGCCACGCGCAGTAGGGTTCCGTAGGTACATTATACCATACCATATTTTAATACCGCTATCATTTTTCGTCTGAAAAAATAACTTTGTTTTTCACAGTGTTTGTATGAATGACAAAGTTATATTTGCGGTTTTTGAAAATGTACTATATCTCGAAAACTAATTACTGTATCTCGTTCAAAACAATTTTCGTTGAAAGTGTTTATTAAGATCTATAGTTGATATTTTTTTTAGATTTTTCACCCTCTTACTTTAAAAGTTAAAGGGGGGGGGACACACATTTTACCACTTTGGCGGCATATATCTTTCAAACGGTTGACTTTAAAAAAAATAGTCTTAGAAACCTCAATGTCATTTTTAAAGACCTATCTATAGACACCCCACAAGTATTAGTTTGATGAAAAAAAATATTTTCAGTTTCAGTTCCATGTATGGGGAGCCCCCCCTTAATCTTTTATTTTTTTTATTTTTGTCTAAAAATCGTAAAGCGGTTCACAGAATACACCTACGTACTAAGTTTCAACTATGTAGTCCTAATACTTTTGGAATAAAGTGGCTGTGACATACGGATGGACAGACAGACAGACAGACAGACAGACATGACGAATCTATAAGGGTTCCGTTTTTTGCCATTTTGGCTACGGAACCCTAAAAATGAGGCAATGTAATGTTGCTCGGAAACTGAATCTCAGTAATTGATTCCGTTCGACAAGTATTCCAACGGTTTCTATAAACTGTTGGCTATGTCCGAAGAGGAAGAAGTATATAACAACACTTACCATTAAATTAGATAGGATTAAACTAACTTTGAAGTTTTTTTTTAAAAGGTGCGATTTTTCTGACGCCTAATGTAGTTTTAACTCAAATTGGACATCGACATTTGCTATCATCAATCGGTACTGCTATCTCAATGCTATATATTCATCACCATCATCATCGCGCATAGTATTTGCACAGATGTCAAGTTGCCAAACAAGCTAATAAGGAACTATGTACGAGATCACGCGACCTAGACCTTGGTCCACCGATTGTCAACATTTTACATTTTGTATTAGTTTGATAGGTATTGTGGACCGAGAAAGCGAACCGTCTCTGCTTTAGCTTGGGCAAAAATTCTTTCGTATGTCCTTCCGACTTTCCGTTTGCTCTCCTCTACAGGTCGCATTTCTCAACCGATTCTCGTGAAATTTTGTGATTAGTACTATACTAGGCACGTATCTTGAAATTTTTTCGACGGAGTGGGGATAAGTTCGTGCATGTGCACTTGCGTGCGACCAATAGCGCGCGCCCCTCTCCCGCCGCCCGCGCCCCTCACCGCTACGCATACCCAAAATACGCATTTCGCGCAATCCCCACCCGATTTCAAGTTATATGCCGCGTACTGTACTGTACGTACCCTACTATCTACTTTGAAAACCTCGTGGCGATGGCGACATCTATTAATTTTTTAAAGAACTTACAATTTGAGTTACTTTTTAACGCGAGGTCTACAGCTCACGGAGCCACTAGTTTTATAACTTATTTGAAAGAAATAGTTTAAATCAAAATAGCGCAATGTTACACAATACATTTATGCAATGCATAAATAATGACCGGGCAATATGTATACTGCCCAATTTATCACTTGGTCCATAACACATATACAGCTAAGCTATACAGTTGTTTTCTTTATGTTAACATTGCAAATGTTTGCGAAGGTTAATGTCTCTATAATCAAGAAACCATATTAAATTATTTTACATTTAAGACAAGTAGGTAGTATTATTCAAGTAGGTAATTATTTGATATTATGTTTGACAGATCATCACCCATTATTAATCCATTCAAGGAAACAATTAATACACCACACAACACACGAGCCGATTGGAACAAAGCATAGCTCAGATGTTTTCTATTTATATGAAAGAACAGAATTCGTTTACTTTTTTCGTCAAACAAGTCTGCTGAATTGAGATCAAAATAAGGGTAGGTCCCTTAGTCCAATAAAACTAGCTTTATCGGGACATAATAAGATAACTGAAATTTACTACTGAGAAATACATTATTATTAAAACGTAAAAAATAAATGTTTAATTTTTTTCCAAAATGTCTAAAAAGACGCATCATAGCTTAATAAGATACAAGCATCATAGTTCCCATTTTGGCTTATCTAGATATTGAGATCAGATGAATACTGTGAAAAAAAAACAAACATGCGAATTTGGATTCAGTTTAATTTTGCTATTAGGTGATAGCATTTTAATGCACCATAAAATTGGGATGTTGACAATTTTTTTATTTTATATTACATAAATTACCTCTCAAAAAAAGAAACATTGGTAAAATAATTATTTCGCTAGCTTGAAAACTGCCCGAGATATCACAGTGTGAAATGCACACAAATGGACTCGCCCAAAAACACTCCATACTAACGGCTACTGAATTATGACGTCACGCCTCAGTAGTTTGTATGCAACGCGTAGGAAATTTGTTCGGCAGCTATATTAAATATTGTGTGCTCTAAGTGTTTATCAAAATGGTTTCTTAGACAAATTTGCTATACATTTTACGAACTAATTAAAGGTATCATTTATTTTAATAAATTTTATACTTTTTAAATGGACTTGTCCACCCAACTTTGAAGGGTCATAAAACAAATAATATGCAATATATAAAACCAAGAGGAATACAAGCTACTCTAAAAGTTTAATATGTTTACGATTTTTATTAGTCAACATCCCAATTATACTAACAAGGTATTTGGTTAACTATTTTGCTTTTAGGAAAAAGCTAGGTAATGTACGAAATCTCATGATTTTTATATGAAACTGTTACCACCCCGGATTTCATACATCACATATCTAATTAAAATTGGACACTTAATATCAATATCCGATAAACTAATAAAAACAACGAGTTTATTATGTCCAGATAAAGCTAGTTTTATTGGACTACCTACCATTCTGCGAATTTTGGACAAAGTAGCTTTGATCTTTGTTTACATGAATCCAAGTAGCGCCCAAGTAGTCATCAAAACTACTTGGTCCAAGCAGGCTTGGATGAAAATAGAGCATGGTCCAAGTTTACTTTGATTAAAATTTTGATCCAAGTGCGCTTTGATTGCTCATTTACATGATAACAAGTAGCGTCCAAGTAGTCATCCAATCCAAATTATTTGGTCCAAGGTCATGTCAACGTGGCTTTAAAGTCGGCGTTCTGAATGTCAATATGAGAATGGAAAAGTTTCCTACCTTTTTTTATTTGCTATTATTAAAATTAAGGCCAAATTATAAGGACACAGCTGTGAAAGAATTATCAAATTATCTCTCAAAATGAAAAAGTTACAGGACGTGAAAGTTTTTAAGATAATTTCGCTCATCGGGAACCGGTCGCCTGACGTCATCGACAGAACAAATCCAGCCTCCGGCTGCGCCACCGTCATACAAGCAACAGGTCGGATGACGTCACGCCCTTACAATCGCACCGCGCAAAAATTCGTCAACTTAAATTATTTATTACTCTGCCATTTACTGACGGATTTCAATTTTTTTTCACTAGTATATTAATTTAAGGCTATATTTTAATTTTATGAAGTTAAATAAAGCAGTTTTAACATCATGAAACTTCTTCATTGTTGTTATTTTCCGTCACAGGTGGCAAGCGACGGCCACAGCTGCACCCCCCGCGGCCGCGCCCGAAGCGCCCCCCGCGCCGCCCGCGCCCCCCGCCGACGACGACGAAGCCCCCCCGCAAGACTGGCTCGAGCAACTATACGCCGCCTCGCGGCTCGCGATACTGTTCTCACTGGTGTACTTGTATGGGAGCCCGGCGAGGTTGCTGCTAGTACTGCTGCTGGCTGCTGCAGGATACCTGTGAGTCATCATCATCATCATTGAAATCAACCATTTTTAGGGTTCCGTAGCCTAAATGGCAAAAAACGAAACCCTTATAGATTCGTCATGTCTGTCTGTCCGTCTGTCCGTCCGTATGTCACAGCCACTTTATTCCGAAAGTATTAGAACTACACAGTTGAAACTTGGTAGGAAAATGTATTTTGTAAACCGCTTTACGATTTTCACACAAAAATAAAAAAGTAAAAGATTAAGAGGGGCTCCCCCATACATGGAACTGAATCTGAAAATTTTTTTCATCAAACCAATATATGCAGGGTGATAAATAGGTCTTCAAAAACGACATTAAGGTTTCAAAGACTATTTTTCTTAAAGTTAACCGTTTTTCGAGATATAGTACATTTTCCAACACCGCAAATATAACCTTGTCATTTATACAAACACTGTGAAAAACAACGTTATTTTTGCAGAGGAAAAATTATAGTGGTATTAAGAGTCCGCTTGCAAAAATTTACTCGCATTATTTATTACGCGCTTATTTTACTCGCAACTGTCTCGCTCCCGCACTCGATAGCGCGATAGCGCGGCCGAGCGCTTTGTGTCCATCGTTCTGGCAGCGCCCCGGTTTCAAGTGCAAAAATTTTCAACCGATTTAAAAAATACATATTTTATATGATTGTTTTGTTTCTTTAAGATTTCGCCAAGCAAACAAGGCTTGATCTGTTCTAAAAACACTCATTAGAATTATAAAGCTAATAATTATAGATAAGTATTTATATTTTTGTCGTAAGCTATATCGTTTATAAAGAAGAAAGAAAGAATATTAAAGAAAATGCTTTTTACTATTCCCCATTGCATGCGTAACCCCAGCAAAATGTTGCATCTTAGAGAAATGAGAGTATTACAGATAATTAGTTCATAGTTAGATGCAATTTGTTCAAGAATAGCAAAATTTTTCCAGTTGTATTTCGAAGTTATTCGAGAAAAACTGATTTTGCTAAGGTACCGTTCCCCAGCAAAATGTTTTTTTTTTTAAAGGCGTTTAGCCTGGAACCAACTACATGGAAAGATAGCTTTTGATGAGTTGTAAATGAATACCAATAGCAAATTTTGTTCAACTTATAGTTTTTGAGATATTCAAGATTTTTCTGGGGTAACGTTTTGGGATTTTCCATATCTCGAAAACTGTTTGTCGCAGAAGTTTGAAAAAAGACCAGTTATAGGCCTTAATTTGTTCAAATATGAGTATTTCGATTCATCGACAAATGTCGATATAATTAATAGTTTTTAAAAACTGGAAAAAATGATTTACTCGTTTAGTAAATCGTTTTTTTAATTGTTTTTACAAATAAAAACAAACCTTTAATCCATCCGAGATTTAAAGCTGAAACTATCAGGGACGTTTTTTAACAAAATGAACAAATTTGTTCACTATAGTCTATCGTTTCGTATTCATAGGCAGCTGCGTATTCGATCGCCAAAGTGGAAAATTTGATAAGAAGCCTGAAATTTAAAGAAAACTCTTTAAATCATCATATCGCGTAAATTTTGTTAATCCAAATTTGTACACCTTAAAAAGGTATATTTAATTACAAGGTATATTTAACATAGGTATATTTAATTGTTTTTTATTTGTTTTCAAATGTACTGGTTTAGGTTTTTCCAGTTTTGAAAAACAATTAATTATATCAATATTTGTTCGAAATTTTTACGATAATCGAAATACGTATATTTGAACAAATTTAAACAAATTAAGGCCTATAAATGGTATTTTTTTTAAACTTCTGCGACAAACAGTTTTCGAGATATGGAAAATCCCAAAACGTTACCCCAGAAAAATCTTGAATATCTCAAAAACTATAAGTTGAACAATAAGTTCTTGAAAGACACCACTAGTCTAGGATGATTACTTTTCGAGATATTGCTGTTTTAAGTTTGACAGTTGTCATCTGTTGGTATTTGTTTTTAAAATTGATGTTAGGTATGTTCTTAAATGAGTTACTCGCAAATTCACGCACATACTATTACCTACATCAATAAACCTAGTTCAGATTAGTGTTGAAAATGACACGTAGTTACTACCTACCTAGCTACATATACCTCCTAAAGTCTGTCTATTCTAAGGTTGCCAACTTTTTTTGCATAGAATATAGTATTGTTAAGATTATTACTCGTAAAAATATAGTAGATGGCGAAAAAGTCCAAAATATATTACGGTTACCGTTTTATATGGAGGATATTAAAGAAGTTGCATTTTTCATACTAACATTTTCATGACTTTTTCAACAACCATAAACACAAGTGTTTAAACACAAAATTTTTTACGCAATTACCTACTTATGTGCATATAAGTAATACAATTTATACAGTGTGTTCAGGTTCCAAGTATACACATTTATGGAAAGAATCTACAGGTAGGTAATTTTATAGTGACATATCATAATAACTAAACCTATTCCAATTATTCTCGAGATAACTATGGCCAAAAGATCTATTGTTTAGAATAATTAAAGATCGTTTCACATATTTTTGTCATAAATAACCAATGAACAAAATATACAGGGTCACTGGAAATATGACGTATTCCTGCTAAGGGGTTATAGATGAGGTCAAAACAAATATTTTTTGTCATATAACTTTTTCTCAAAAAATTTATAGTTTTTGAGTTAATTGAAATTAAGTACATTTTTACCAAAAGTACGTTTTCAGACACCAAAATTTAAAATAAAAGATAACTACTCATTCGATTCCGGGTTTTTTACTATTTTGGGATAGAAAACAATCTGAGTGATGATAAAAAATATAAAAACGTTCATAAAATACAGGCGTTTATAAAAAAATCAATCCTTAAATGCATTTAAATTTTTATTTTTTTCAGATTTTTTAGAAATAGCATCAATTATCTTTAAAAAAATCCTAGTAACTAAGCGTGCATAATATTATAAAAACATCACCATCTATTCAGCTTTCAGTTGAGGTATAAAACTTAATAATAACTTAAATAAAAAATGAGAAATTAAGACTTAACTAAATAGCAGTCCCATTTCATGTAGCAAAAATTTCCTACTTCAAGCACTTCGGAGGTGGCCGTATTATCCTACTTATTCCATAAATGTGAAAGTTTGCTTGTTTGGATGATTGTTAATCAATCACGCAAAACGGCTGAACGAATTTGGATGAAATTTGGCACACAGATAGTTTATAAGCCGGATTAAAACATATGAGGATACTATTATCTTGGTTAAGGGTTCCCTAGGGATTTTCTCGAATGTAAATGCGAATGCAGTTGCGGGCGGAAACTAGTTTGCCATCAATGGTTGTACTTACTAAAAATACTTTCGTGCGAGTGAGTTTGAGACAGGATTATTTTCCGCTGATGAGTCAAAATTTTATACGAACTGTGTCACAAATAACCATGCATATCAGCTATTTTTAATGCCCCGCTGCTGGGGAACTGGCCTACCTTTTGGCTTGTGGATGGATAAAGCGGACGGGCCATACCCACCACGTGGACCCAATGTGGATTGGTCACTGTTAACGACTGTAAATGCAGCCAGAACCAAGGGTTCAATGTAAGGTACATTGAGTTAACACCGACCAATCCGCATCGGGCCCACGTGGTAGGTTATGGCCCGTCCGCTTTATCCCAAAAAGCAAGTAAGGCCTGTTCCCCAGCAGCGGGTCATTAAAAATGGCTGATATGCATGGTTATTTGTGACACAGTTTGTATAAAATTTTGACTCATCGGCGGAAAATAATCCTGTCTCAAACTCACTCGGACGAAAGTATTTTTAGTAAGTACGACCATTTATGGCAAACTAGTTTACGCCCGCAACTGCATTCGCATTTACATTCGAGAAAATCCCTAGGAAACCCTTAACCAAGATAATAGTATCCTCATATGTTTTAATCCGGCTTATAAACTATCTGTGTGCCAAATTTCATCCAAATTCGTTCAGCCGTTTTGCGTGATTGATTAACAATCATCCAAACAAGCAAACTTTCACATTTATGGAATAAGTAGGATAATACGGCCACCTCCGAAGTGCTTGAAGTAGGAAATTTTGCTACATGAAATGGGACTGCTATTTAGTTAAGTCTTAATTTCTCATTTTTTATTTAAGTTATTATTAAGTTTTATACCTCAACTGAAAGCTGAATAGATGGTGATGTTTTTAAAATATTATGCACGCTTAGTTACTAGGATTTTTTTAAAGATATTTGATGCTATTTCTAAAAAATCTGAAAAAAATAAAAAAATTAATGCATTTAAGGATTGATTTTTTTATAAACGCCTGTATTTTATGAACGTTTTTATATTTTTTATCAACACCCAGATTGTTTTCTATCCCAAAATAGTAAAAAATCCGGAATCGAATGAGTAGTTATCTTTTATTTTAAATTTTGGTGTCTGAAAACGTACTTTTGGTAAAAATGTACTTAATTTCAATTAACTCAAAAACTATAAATATTTTGAGAAAAAATTATATGACAAAAAATATTTATTTTGACCTCATCTATAACCCCTTAGCAGGAATACGTCATATTTCCAGTGACCCTGTATAAAGCAAAAATCGGACACCGTGGCGCTGCCAGGAAAATGGACACGCGCGCTTTGCTGTTTGTTACCCATACCAAGTTTTACAATCCATACAGTTGTTAAACGCCTTTGATGATGGCCGACCGACGCCGTGGGATAAATTTGTTGATTCTATAATACATAATTTATTTACAAGTACCTATGTGCCTAATTACATGTACTTGTGTTGCACTGCCAGATGTTACGTGTCACTTTATTTTTGGGGTTTTTTAGTTTTCTATTATTTTTAATTATGTAATGTATTTGCATTTGGATAAACAATCTTAATCATAAAAGTTTGAGGGAAACCGCCCTACCCTTCGCGAGATCCCCTGCGTTGCTCTGCGCAAGTACATTCGTTTAACAACTGTATGGATTGTAAAACTGTGCCAAAATTCGATGCGCGAGCGGCACACGTCCTACCTCGACAGCGCACTGCGCGGTACTAACGAAGGCGGCTCCCGTACAGTGTGACCAGATTAAATTTTACGAAAATACCGAAACACCTCAAAAAAAATACTGAAATATACCAACTTGCATATGCAAAATACACCGATAAAAATACTGATGCTCAAAACAGATTTTATATTAATTTATAATCACATAAATGTAAGGAATTGTAGGTTAGGGTGTAGCAAAGGGGGTGCAGGAAAAAACACTTAGAATAATTTTGAGATGTTTTAGTTTTATGATATTCTGTACGTTTTATGATTGATTCGGTTAGATAGAACAAACCTTAAGAACTTTTACTCGTGACTTTTTTTTCGTAAACATTATAGTTTCTTAGAAACTTGAAGATTTCACTGTAAAAAAGAGATAGTCGTAATTTGGAGAGGTTTATATTTTATGATATTGTGTACTTTTTATGATTCTGTCGATTAGATTAGACAAAATTAAGGAACTTTTACTCATGACTTTTTTTTCGTAAACATTATAGTTTCTTAAAAACTTGAAGATTTTACTGTAAAAAAGAGATAGTCGTAATTTCGAGAGGTTTTTATTTTATGATATTGTGTACTTTTATGATTTTGTCGATTAGATTAGACAAAACTAAGGAACTTTTACTCATGACTTTTTTTCGTAAAGAATATAGTTTCTTAGAAAATTGAAGATTTCACTGTAAAAAAGAGATAGTCGTAATTTCGAGAGGTTTTTATTTTATGATATTGTGCACTTTTTATGATTTTGTCGGTTAGATTAGGCAAAACTACAGAACTTTTACTCATGACCTTTTTTCGTAAACATTGTAAATTCTTAGAAAAAAATCGTTTAAAGTTAATAGATAATTTTAATAATACGACATTGTGACAGAAACACTAGTGTATATATAAATTAACGCGCGAAGGCGAGCGCAGCGTGCCGCGGCAGCGGCCGCCGAGCGCCAGAGGTACTAGTCGCTGCGCTTCGCGATCGCCGTGACAGAACCGAATTACTCAACCCCGACCCCACGTGGTACTGGTCTGCCCTACCCCTAGAGTGTATATAAAAGCCCGGAGGCGCGGAGGGAGAGCAGCCCTCGCCCGCTGCAACAAACCGCAGGCACCATATGAAGTGCCTGCGATTTGTTGCGCAAGGGCGGAGGGGCTGCACTTCCCGCAGCGCCGGAGACTTCAGAAGTCTTTACTTAGCCATGCCTATGTGCTTCCTATATAAACAAATTCCGAGATAAAAAATTTTTGGTCACCCATCCTGTGACTGACCCTTGCGAAAGTTGCTTAACCTAAACAATCGCAATATATACCTACACATAAATTCGGAGATAATAATTTTTTGGTTACCCATCCCATGACTAACCTTTGCGAAAGTTGCTTAACCTCAACGATTGTGATCGTTGAAAATATATGTACCTATATAAATTCCGATATCATAAAATTTTGGTCACCCATCCCGTTACTGACCCTTGCGAAAGATGCTTGACCTCAACGATCGCAGGATATACCTAGGTACCTATTTTGTATATCAGCATTTTTAAAAAAAATCATGGTAAAAAAATGAAAAATTTTACAAGTCCCAGCTCCATACAAAATCAGCCGAAATTTTTCTGAGTCTTGTGCCCCCTTTGCTACACAAGGTGGGAAAAAGTGAAAAATTTTGCAAGTCCTAGCTCCATACAAAATTACTCAAAATTTTTCTAAGTCTTTTTTTTATACTTTTTTTTCCAAATTTTTTTTGGAATCATCTATTTCTTTTTGATAACAGTGTTTTTCGTCATTTTGTAAAAAAAAGTTAGAGTGCATTTTTGGTGCGCCCCCTTTGCGACACCCGGACCGAATTGTATATTAACATTCGATTCGAAGGCAAAACTAGACATCATTTCCGGATGGACGCGTCAAGTAAAATAAAACCAAAGAAAAAAAACACGCTCTACTTAAACGACGACAAAAAAGTACTATTTTGGGGAAATTCTCGAGTAATGGAAAGAAAAACCTCAAAGATTAAGTGAAGTGCAGAACAAAAAATAATTTTGTTTTAACGTAGACGATGTTTTGATACTATTTCTAATTCTACTACGGTGACTGCCTGTCATGTCCTATCTGTAAGTTACTGATCTTTGCTTCTGAATGAAATATAGACTAAATCCGGGAAATTCAATGTTCGCGGGGATGGAACACCGTAGTTACCATAACTTTATAACCAAAATATACCGAAAATACTAACTTCCGCCAATATACCTATAAAAATACTGATGCTCGAAAAAGTCGATAAAATATACCGAAAAAGTATTAAAATACTGAATCTGGTCACACTGCTCCCGTAGCGCGCTGGTATTATAATCTATTTTTGGTAATAACAAAAGTAATAATTATTATATTCGATTTTGGTGCCGTTAGTCACTGGAATACGTAATTTGCTAATGATTTACATTAATTTTGCTTAGAATCGATGTATAATTAAAGAGATATTTCAAAAATTCCCCTAAAAAGAACATGTTTTCAGAAAATAAAAGTATCGAGCCAAACTCAATAATTTCTGAAATCCTGCCGTTATCCACTCAATGAAGGTCCATAAATTATATATCTGAATTTGACATTCATTGAGATTGTAGAGACGTCACTATTTGAGTTCAAATATTGAGAAATTCTGGGAGCCCCCTCTTAATATGTTATGGTATAAGGTAACTACGGAACCCTACTGCGCGTGGCCCGACATGCACTTGGCCGGTTTTTTCAATGTATTTGTATTAAAATTTTAGACACCCATCTTAACCTTCGCAATCGCAGGACCAGGCACTAAACCATTGCTTACAGACCTCCCCTCTCTATTGTTTTCTCTCTTTCACTCGCTTTGACTGTGAGCAGTATACCCGATAGTTTACGGTAGCAGAAACAGTTTGCATCAACTCATGGTAGAGCAAATCTGCTCTTTTTAGGATAGCGTACTTGTTTATGAATAAAGCTTGTTCCAGACGGATGTAATCACGCCTCCCATCACAAGTCACCTTGGTGGAAGCTTGATTGGAGCGTGATTTCCATCCGTGGATTGTGTTGCGGCTACACGAGTTTCCATCCAAGCACCAACACAACACGGTCGCCCTTTATAGTCTAAGCGGTCATGGGATTTTTGGTAACGATCAAGGAAAAGATTAGATTCATTTTCATGGGTTGTAGAATGGTCCCCTAATGTGAATGATCTCGGTCTGCCTGCTCTCAGTGGTTGCAACTTCGAATTATAGCGCTTACAAGAGGCTTCATTGTGACGAAAAAAAACGATCAGAGAAATGGGTAGTTTTAGTACCTATTCAAAGTATGTCGTCTCTGCAGATGAAACAAGTTGGTCTGCCTGCTCATAGTGGTTGCATTTCTGAGCTATGACGTGCGCAAGTCACGTCATTGTTACGAAAAAAAAACGATAAGGGAAATGGTCAGTTTTAGTACCTATTCAAAGTATAGTATCTCCACGTGTGAAATAAGTTGGTCTGCCGGCTCTCAGTGGTTGTATTTAAGAACTATCATTGTGTACGCAAGACGCTTATTTGTAGAGAAAGCCTAAAAAAACTTTGAAAAACGGGACAATAGGCGAATTTTTAAGTGCACGCCGGCCGCTTGCGTATCTGTGACTGTATGAGTCCCCTCCCCACCTTAAGGCATCTCTACACTCGCGCGCGAAAAGCCCCAAACCTTCCGCGAAGCAGTGTGCGTAGTGTGGAACCGATTTGAATCGAATCCACACACCCGCGCGTGAGTATGGAGAGGTTTTTATGCCTGTGCCACCGCGCACCCCCCCATCCCCCCCCCTCCCCCACTTCCGGTTTTAGCGTCAATAGAGATGTTCGATCCGGGTGCCTTGTATCAATATTCCGGATCGCCATGGATCGTAATTCACTGTATTGATCCAGGGGGCTAATTGTCTAATTTTAAAAATCTATCGCAATCGCTTTCGTTCGACATATGGATGTGACACATTGCTGCATTTCTTTGGCAAGTTTTCATTTGTGACAAAAAGAAGCTTCAATGTGTTAAATCCTGAAAGCGATTGCGATAGATTTTTAAATTAGACAATAGAAAGGCAGATTATAGAATCTGTATTGATAGGCATAAACTACACGCTCGGTAAATAGTAAATACTGTGGCCCAGCGCCATAGAGTAAATTTTAACCATGGAAAGTAAAATATTGAACATTCCATACAAATTACTTTCCATGGTTAAAGTTTACTCTATGGCGATGGATCACAGATAGTCTAAGCGGTCACGGGATTTTTGGTAACGATCAAGGAAAAGGTTAGATGCATTTTCATGGGTTACAGAGTGGTCCCCTAATGTGAATGATGTCGGTCTGCCTGCTCTCAGTAGTTACAACTTCGAGTTACAGCGATTATAAGAGGCTTCATTGTTATGAAAAAAAAACGATCAGAGAAATGGTCAGTTTTAGTACCTATTCAAAGTATGGCGTCACCGTAACTGAAATGATGTGGTCTGCCGGCTCTCAGTGGTTGCATTTCAGAGCTATGACGCGCGCAAGTTATAACAAAATATTTTTTTCGTGAAATTGTATTTTTAAAAATACTAATTGATAGAACTCTTTATTATGATGAAAAAAATGTCTTAAGCCATTTTTGACTAAAATGAATAGATTGGTCGGAAAAAATACTTTATGTTTTTTTTGTATGGAGTGAGATATTCAATGTGCTATTTTGGCCAATTCCTAATTGTTTCTGCCTCAAAACTACTTCTGCGTCACTATTTCAAACGTTTAAAATAATCATACACTATCAACGCGCGCCCAAAATTGTACATTCACACAGCTTGGATTTTTAAACAGTATGAAATTGTATTTTTTAGTAAAAACTTTTTTTGCCATTCTTTTATTTTCATCAATTTTAACACTAGAAAAGCCAACAAAACGTTCAGTTAAGGTCTATTATACAATTGTTTTTACCATAATTACAACGCAACTAAAATATAAAGCTAAAATGTTCTCAACAAAAAACCATAAATATCTGAGTTGTAATTGTTTCATTAATAGTTTTGACCTGACCAAATTCCTAACGAACTCTTAAGAGGTATTGCGGAAGAGATGGGGCCAATACTGGCTAAAGTTTTCAACGAAATACTACGCACGGTTATTATACCTAGACAATGGGCAGAGTCACACATAATACTCTTACATAAGAAAGGATCAAGGAAGGAAATAGGAAACTACAAGCCCATTTCACTGATTTCAAACACATACAAAGTCTTTGCAAAGGCATTACTAGATATAATATTTATTTTTATTTATTTATGGTATCTGGTAATCTTGATGAAAATCAACCAATCAAACAGGCTGGGCTCAGGAAAAACTACAATACAATATATCACATCACCATTAAACAACTCATCCAAAAACACAACGAATATAATAAGCTAATTTACAAAGCTAATTTCAATACCATTATCTGATGTCCTTACATTTATTTTAATGAAACAAAGAAGACCTAAAATTTTAAGTGATTTGCTTAATAAAATAACTGTATCACCTTATTTAAAGAAAATTAACTTTTTAGTACCACACGTAACATGACTTAACTAATATTAAAGAATAGACTACCTAATACAATTAAAATTAAATAAAGATTACCAAAATTTACAGGGCTTAGCTTCTTAACTAGAGACATACAATAAGACCCAATGTATAATGTTAAATATGTATATGGATAATTAGAAAAACAATTTAATTTTCATACAAACAAAGTAACTTTGATGCAAGTAAATAACCCAATTGATAGGGAAACCCTAATAAAAACTTACCAAATGATAGGGTTTCCCTTTCGATAGGGTTAGTCGACGTTATGCTTACCGTATTGATAGGGTTTTTGAAAACAAGTCTATGAAATACCCAATCAAAAACCCTTTTAACGGTAAGTGGTTCATGAAATACCCAATCAAAACCCCTTTAACGGTAAGCGGTTCTGGGGCCCTATTTTTGAATCGCTCGGCTGGCGTCGAGCGTTCGTTTCTACTGATTTTCGTTCGACATTTAACTCAACCTCCATACATTTGAGTCGCGATTCAAGAGCGATTCAACAATAGGCCCCCTGGTCCTTCGGCCCAGGTGGAACTAGGTATAAATTGCTTGAACTCGTTTTAAAACCCCTTCATAAAGCCTTCATAGGGTTTCCCCGATAGGGTTTTCGTATTCGGTAAGTGCTTACTTGGGTTACCCTTTCGATAGGGTTACCGTATTGATAGGGTTTTTGAAAACAAGTCCATGAAATACCCAATCAAAAACCCCTTTAACGGAAAGCGATTCCGGTCCTTGCTCGTAAGTTCGACGACTTTCAACCTCCCAAACAAGTCGGGTTCCGAAATGGCATTAGTACCATAGACCACATCCATTAAATCTGCTATTATGCTTGGCGTTCGTGGACTATGAGAAAGCCTTTGATTTGATTGAAACCTGGGCGGTGCTGCAGTCTCTCCAAAGTTTCCAAGTAGACTACAGGTATATCGAGGTGATGTGGTACGAAAATGCCACCATGTTGATCCGAGTACAGAACCAGAGCACAAATCGTATCCAACTGCAGCGAGATGTGGGACAGAGAGATACTATTTCCCCGAAACTATTCACAGCTGCGTTGGATGATATCTTTAAACTCTTAGCCTGGAAAGGACTCAGAATCAAGATGAATGGCCAGTACCTAACACACCTTCGTTTTGTCGATGATATAGTTCTTATGGCGAAAACCTTGGAAGACCTGAACACAGTGCTCGAAGATTTCCGTTAGTGCTTCCCAAAGAGTGGGTCTCAAGATGAACATTTATAAGACGAAAATCATATCGAATGCCCATGTTGTGCCCACTCCAGTTCATATTGGGAACACTAGGAGTTGTTGTCCATTACGTAGAAGTACCTAGGACAGGCAGTCCAGTTAGGTAAGTCCAACTGCGGGAAAGAGATCTCTCGTCGAATCAAACTCAGATTGGTAGCATTCGGGCAGCTTCGAAAACATCTTTCCGTCCGATTTACCTCAGTGTCTCAAGACGAAAGTCTATGACCAGTGTGTGTTGTCAGTGATGACTTCGGCAGTGAAACGTGGCCGCAAACTATGGGTCTCATAAGGAGGCTCAAGGTCACCCAGCGGGCAAAGGAGAGAGTCATAATCGGCGTTTTTCTGCGTGATCCAATCAGAAGTGAGGAGATCCGCAGGAAGACTAAAGTAATCAACATCGCTCGAAGGATTGCGCAGTTGAAGTGGCAGTAGGCTGGACACATAGCGAGAAGAACCGATGGCCGTTGGGGGGGAAAGGTTCTGGAATGGTGACCGTGGACCGGACGACGCTCCGTGGGTAGACCCCCGACAAGGTGGACCGACGAACTGGTGAAAGTCGCGGGAAACCGCTGGATGCGAGCAGTGCAGGACCGTTCGTCGTGGAGATCCTTGGAGGTGGCCTATACCCAGCAGTGGGTGTCGTGCGGCTGATATGATGATACACCCAAGTGATCTGAACGGCATTTTAAGAGCTGTATGTACCAAAGTTCTCAGTTTCAGGATTTCCATACCATATAAAGGTTTTTAAAAATCATAATAAAATTTAGTTTCTATCGTTAATATTTTAAAAACTTCATTTATTTGAATATGATATTAATCATTGATCTGAATTAACCTTTTCTCTTTTTTTTGTTTTTCCTTGTAAAATAATAATACTTTTTAGTTTGTAATAACCCGCCTGGGCCTTACTTAACATCCCGCTGCATTATGTTATTTTGGTTTTATTTGATTTATTATGGTAAAAAAGTCATCCATAGTAATAATAGTGACCGAAAGTTTTGTTGGCTTTTATTGTATTTTAATTGATGAGAAAGTAATAAATAACGACAAAACAATCAGTTTTTACTTAAAAATTACGATTCGATACTGTTTTGAAATCCAATATGTATTAAACGGACAATTTTGGGCGCGCGTTGGTTGATAGTGTAGGATTATTTAAATGTTTAAAATAACAATAAAATATTGACGCAGAAGTAGTTTTGAGGCAGAAACAATTAGGAATTGGCCAAAAGAGCACATTGAATATCTCATTCCATACAAAAAAAAAACATAAAGTATTTTTTTTCGACCAATCTATTCATTTTAGACAAAAATGGCTTAAGACATTTTTTTCATTATAATAAAGAGTTCTATCGATAAGTATTTTTAAAAATACAATTTGGCGAAAAAAATATTTTGTTATAACTTGCGCGCGTCATAGCTCTGAAATGCAACCACTGAGAGCCGGCAGACCACATCATTTCAGCTACGGAGACGCCATACTTTGAATAGGTACTAAAACTGACCATTTCTCTGATCGTTTTTTTTTCGTAACAATGAAGCCTTTTATAATCACTGTAACTCGAAGTTGCAACAACTGAGAGCAGGCAGACCGACATCATTCACATTAGGGGACCACTCTTTAACCCATGAAAATGCATCTAACCTTTTCCTTGATCGTTACCAAAAATCCCGTGACCGCTTAGACTAACTGTGATCCATCGCCATAGAGTAAATTTTAACCATGGAAAGTAATTTGTATGGAATGTTCAATATTTTACTTTCCATGGTTAAAATTTATGGCGCTGGGCCACAGTATTTACTATTTACCGAGCGTGTAGCCGTGCCTATCAATCCAGATTCTATAATCTGGATCAATACAGTGAATTACGATCCATGGCGATCCGGAATATCGATATAAGGCACCCGGATTGAACATCTCTATTGACGCTAAAGCCGGAAGTGGGGGGGATGGGGGGTGCGCGGTGGCACAGGCATAAAGACCTCTCCATACTCACGCGCGGGTGTGTGGATTCGATTCAAATCGGGTACACACTACGCACACTGCTTCGCGGGAGGTTTGGGGCTTTTCGCGCGCGAGTGTAGAGATGCCTTAAGGTGGGGGAGGGGACTCATATAGTCAGATACGCAAGCGGCCGGCGTGCACTTAAAAATTCGCCTATTGTCCCGTTTTTCAAAGTTTTTTTAGGCTTTCTCTACAAATAAACGTATTGCGTACACAATGATAGTTCTTAAATACAACCTTTGAGAGCCGGCAGACCAACTTATTTGACACGTGGAGATACTATACTTTGAATAGGTACTAAAACTGACCATTTCCCTTATCGTTTTTTTTTCGTAACAATGACGTGACTTGCGCACGTCATAGCTCAGAAATGCAACCACTATGAGCAGGCAGACCAACTTGTTTCATCTACAGAGACGACATACTTTGAATAGGTACTAAAACTACCCATTTCTCTGATCGTTTTTTTTTCGTCACAATGAAGCCTCTTGTAAGCGCTATAATTCGAAGTTGCAACCACTGAGAGCAGGCAGACCGAGATCATTCACATTAGGGGACCACTCTACAACCCATGAAAATGAATCTAACCTTTTCCTTGATCGTTACCAAAAATCCCGCGACCGCTCAGTCTATTAGTGACTCGCGCTCGCGTAGCAATATCACGTGCCGTATTGTAAAAATGGCCCCCATTTTGTCGAAATTTCAAAAGTCGGGCGTTTCTTCAGCGCTTTTGTCTCCAATGAGGGCTTCTCAAAGTGACATTTAAAAAACCGGCCAAGTGCGAGTCGGACTCGCGCACGAAGGGTTCCGTACCAAAAAACGGCAAAAAAATACGTTTGTTGTATGGGAGCCCCCCTTAAATATTATTTTTATTCTGTTTTTAGTATTTGTTGTTATAGCGGCAACAGAAATACATCATCTGTGAAAATTTCAACTTTCTAGCTATCACGGTTCATGAGATACAGCCTGGTGACAGACAGACAGACAGACGGACAGCGGAGTCTTAGTAATAGGGTCCCGTTTTTACCCTTTGGGTACGGAACCCTAAAAATAAAAGTAGTAACTATTCGCCTCACTAGATGGTGTTGATACTCTTCAAAGTTTAGTTTTTTACTAAGCTTTGAAGAGTATCAACACCATCAACACAATCACATTGACACCCATTTTTATCAACGCCATCTATCATGCATTGCCTACAGTTTTTTGTCATAGTGAAAAGCCCTCACTGACGACAAAAAACAAAAAATCCGCGCACTCCATCCACTCCATCTTCGGATGGAACTCGCGCCCTTCCTCCAAGGACGTTGAAGGTAATTTGGATTGGATGGAGAAGGATTACATCTACCGTCTAGATGGATGACATCAAGCAAGATCACCTCTGATGGGAGGCGTGATTATATCCGTCTGGAACATGCTTTAACCACTTGTAGGAGTTATGATATCTTATACACTTCCAAGGCTCCCGCACGTGCAGTTCATTAGAAATAAGACACTTTTTACGGATTGCAGCGCGTATATTGGTTAATTCAGATGCTATTTTAGAATTATTTAGTTTTGATTTGTAGGTTTTTGGGTTTCCCGACGTTTCGACACCTTTCCAGGGGCCGCGGTCACGGGACCGACTGAAGTAAGAAGCTGCTTATATTTTTATGAAATTACCCGCTCGGAACTTTATAAAAATGCATTCAAGTTTATTAAATTATTTTATAGCTGCGTTCTGATTTTAATAATAATTATTGAATTAAACTGATTAAAATTAATTAGAAAACACGATCTAGCTACTGAATCTACCACCAGTTCACAAATTGGGAGGCCTCTCAGAGAAAGAACTGGCAAAAAAAACTCGGTTATGATATCTTATTAAAGTATTCATTATTATTATTATTAATAATAATAATAATCAATATTAAGTACTTACACTAGTCATTCAAATCTGAAATTAAAACGTATTTGCAGTCTAAAACAAGAGATAATAATAATAAAACTTTTTTTACAGACACCAAATCGGCTTCTTCCGCGATCTCCACGCAAACCCCGAACCAGAAGTGCGTCAGAACAACCAACCGAACAACCAGAACGAGCCAAACCAAAACCAACCAAACGTTCAAAATCAACCGAACAACCAGAACGAAACAGACCAACCAGAGAGCCAACCGACCAACGTAGAGGTACCTGCGGCCAACGACCAATCACTACTCGCAGTCGGGTGGATGATATTCACATCCTTCTTCGCTTCTCTTATACCTGAAGCTAATTAATCTTAAAGCATTTTACATGCTATTGTATATAAACAAAAAACAATACCCTCGCTTTGGGGTATAAACAACATATTTAAGTGACATTTTATGTGTCAATCTGGCCCAACTGTAGTCACCAGCACACGTAGCATGGCAAGCCCGAGCCCTGTTTTATATCAATCATGCCATTTTTGACACCTAAACAAAGTGTGTCTAAGTGCCCAATTCACACAGCGATCCGTATAGGTCCGTTTTATTGGATACGTTTTTAGGGTTCCGTAGCCTAATGGAAAAAACGGAACCCTTATAGATTCGTTATGTCTGTCTGCCTGTCTGTCCATCCGTATGTCACAGCCACTTTATTCCGAAACTATACTCATCAACTTTGTCTTGGGATGAAGGTGTTATTTTCATACAAACAAGGTAACTTTAAAGGCTGGGTTTCCTGCAAGGGATGTACCGTGCTGTGATCTGATGATGGTTATCCAGGGAGTGAATGGAGGAGATTCAGATCGTTATACACACCCAACTGATCTGATCAGCATTCTAAAAAGATATGAAGGTTCAGAGTTCACAGTTTCAGGATTTCCATTCATTTGAATGCTATTTTCGCGGTTTTTATAAACATGTCGGTCTATGTTTTAGAATGCTGATCAGATCAGTTGGGTGTGTATAGCGATCTGAATCTCCTCCATTCACTCCCTTGATATCCATTATCAGATAACAGCACAATACATCCCTGGCAGGAAATCAATGCTTCAAAGTTGCCTCGATTGTATGAAAAAAATACCTTCTTGTTCCTTAGCACAAAGTTGATGTGCGTATTAGGACACAGTTGAAACTTGGTATGTAGATGTATTAAAGGGAGCACCCTTAGAGTAGGTAAGACGCGCTTCTGTCCCAGAAAGAGAAGCCATTCGTAGCGTTCCCCTCTGCCGAAGTACAAGCCCAAATGGGAATACGCGGTTAATAAAACCAGTTGCGCCCGGATTTCTTTCTAGACCGAGTCCAGTCGCGCATGTGAACGCTGCAGTGTTTAAAATGCCGAATTGATTAGTTTTTTGCTGTTAAAAGAGGTCTGGAACATCAAGTTTACAAAAAGACGGTGTTACATTTAACATGAAAGTAATTTTTTGTCGTATTATTGCTATTTGTTTACATTTAAACATTAAATTCGTATATTTTATTCTTGATTAGTTGTCAAATTTGTTCAGTGACATCGGGTCTGCTCGTCCATGGCTCGTACGTACAAATCTCAGATCTGTCGCTAGATAAATCCGAGTTCTCGCCGATGAGCAACTTAGTGATGTTACCGTATCACAATGTTTGTCGATAAAGGACATGGCCTGCGGGTCTATCGGCTAAAACCATTGAAGTTCATGTTAACTGTAATTTGACACATGGATGTGATACATTGCTATTTCATTTTGGCACAAATAAAAATTTGCCAAAGAAAAGTAGCAATGTATTACATCCATCTGTCAAATTACAGTTAACATGAACTTCAATGGTTTTAGCTGATAGACCCGCTGGTCCTGCTCCAGGCAGTCTCATAAATGTGATATACCTGAAATATTCCTTAAATATTTATAAATTCTTTTTAACTTCTGACAGACTCACACTCAATTTCAAGAATGATTTTTATCTTTTTAATGCCACATTAAACCCTAATGTTTCATTAAAGTATTGTAGGAAGGAAAATTAGATGCATTTTAAAGCTCCTTTAAAATTTAAATATGGAAATGTCAAATTTATCTAATGAACTCTGAGGAGTAAGGCCATTTGTGGTCTTATCTAGCTTCTGATCTGTTTGCGGTTCTTCGCGACAGGCTCCTTCCAGATGGTACTAGCTGATCTGGCGAACTTAGACAGCTCTACCTACTGTCCCCTTACATTACATCACATCAAAATGAAACATCTGTTCGATCAGCCCTTGTAAACACAAGAGCACGCAAGAGTGTATGAGACTAGACAATAAGACTGAGTGTTCTTGAGTCCGTATTAACTTGTTTAAGACTAATTTAAGAACGATGACAAGGTACAAAATAATTATAAGAGCCCTGGGGCCCTATTTTTGAATCGCTCGGCTGGCGTCGAGCGCTCGTTTCTGCTAATTTTCGTTCGACATCTCATTGTTTTGAGTCATATGTCGAACGAAAATCAGTCGAAAAGAGCGCTCAACGCCAGCCGAGCGATTCAAAAATAGGGCTCCTGTAAGCCTACCACTCTAATAACGTGCGTATCCTGAGACTTTTTTGCTTGTTGGGTCTTTGTTGTTATTCACCCCATGTAAAATATTTGAGTTTGTTACCTTTATTCCTTTTTCCGTATCGATATTGCTGCAACGACAGTTGGGCCCAGCCCTTTATGTCAAAAACGTGTCATATTTTGATGTGTGACTCATCCGTACACAAATTTTTGCTGTTTTGTTTTATTTTTTATGTGTTGGTGTCGTCTTTACAGTGTTCTTTTTGTATGTGAGTATGCGGAACTGCACTTGGTGCACTTTCCCCCCCCGCAAAAAATGCCAGAATAATTTGAATAGAGTAATAATCGCTAAGGCTGCTCCCTTCCGCAATGCTCTAAGGGAGCACCCCATAAATGGAACTGAAAATAAAAAAATCATCAAACTTATTCGTGCAGATTGTCTATTCTATAGGTAGGTTTTTAAAAATGACATTGATCTTCCTTTCACTGTTTTTTCTCAAAGTCAACCGTTTGAAAGATATACACTTGCAAAGTGGTAAAATGTGTCCCCCCCCACTGGGGTGGGCAGTGACCCCCCTACGCCCATATATAAATAAGATAAGTAAGGATAGACTAATGTAGTTGTACGAACAAGCATGTTCACGCACAATACAGTACATCAGGTCCGTATGTGTACTTTATCCATAGTAAGCAACGGATACGACAAAACAGTCCTGTAAATGAGGTGTGAACATCACATCCAGTTAGGGTTGCCAGATAGTCGGGATTCGCCTGGATTCTCCCGGAATTTCAAGTGATCTCCCGACTCCCGATAAATCTAAAAATCTCCCGGAAAAACAGCAGTTCCGAAAGTTCTCTAGAAAACAATAATTAAAAATTGTCGCGTGTTTTCAATATCTCTGTCACTATGGTGGGGCGTCGCGTCGTGGCTCGCTTTGGCAGTAGCACAAACATATCCGCTACGTACTTTGTCGGCAGTAGCTTACATTTAGGGTTATATTTTGCGCGTTGGAAAGGCAACTTTTAATTTCGAGGATGAAACCACAGATTACAAGATTAGTGTATGAAACTGACTAAAATTCGCGCTGCGCGGCAGTTTTCTTACTATACACGTTGAAATTTTAATCATTTGGTTCCGGCCGTGGGACGGTTCCACTCATGATTACCAGCAACTTTTACTATAGGGGCCAACTCTCCTGCTCGCAAAAAAAAATCAGCTATTCCATACAAAAGTGCAGTACCTACTCGACCTTAATGTATGGAACAGCTGATTTTCTTTTGCGAGCAGGAGAGTTGGCCCCATAGTAAAATTTGCTTGTAATCATGAGTGGAACCACCA
Source organism: Agriphila geniculea (assembly GCA_943789525.1). Lineage (NCBI taxonomy): Eukaryota > Metazoa > Arthropoda > Insecta > Lepidoptera > Crambidae > Agriphila > Agriphila geniculea. Next base: position 1,474,959 of record OX038894.1, on the reverse strand, counting down.
CACGGCGGGAACCAAATGATTAAAATTTCAGCGTGTATACAGGCATTAAGTTACATTTTATATTTCTCCCGACAACAACTGCAAAATCCCGACATTTCTCCAGATATTTTGCATTTCCGATCTGGCAACCCTCATCCAGTAGCGACGGATCCGTTAAAAACGGTTCTGTAAATACGGACCTGCTATATGAACGCACGATAACATCAGGATATCTTTTTTGACCAATTTTTGACATTTCGATATAGAACGTGTTAATGAATTAACACAAAATGAGAAAACCCTTTCTTCGGACCATCAAACTGAACAACTTTTACTATGGGACCAACTCTGAAATCACGAACTGCTGTTTCATACAAAAATTAATAACGATTAAGTGATTTCAGAGTTGGTCCCATAATAAAAGTTTTTCAGTTTGATGGTCCAAAGAAACGGTTTTCACATTTTGTGTTAATTCATTAACACATAGACAAATCCTTCTCGAGCTTGTCATGCTTCGGGACGCAGAATTTGAAATTGCATTAATTAGTTAGTTTTAGAGCAATTTGGAACTTGACAGCAATACTTACTGGTTAAGTTGCCAACATGACAGTCATAGTGCCATTGCTGTCCCACTTGAAGCGTCTGATTAGTTTGTGATGACTATTGAACGGTTCAAAATCTTCGGTGTTTTAGATAATTGTGTTAAGTAGTTTAAACTCATTGCTACCAGTTATTTTTCAAGTGAAAATTATTATGCCCATTGCAATTGTGATATGTTAATCAGTTCATGTGTTATTAATTATTTCCTAAAAAAAACTAGCTTGATAGTACTTTTTTTGTTACAAAGAATACCTATTAGCTCATGTGCAAAAATCACATCACATTATTTCTATGAATCTAATATAATGTCCGTTTCTGCAAAAGTAACTGCATTCAGTTCTTTAGTATGATTTGGCTAGTTCCCATTTCTATGGCAGAATTATTTGGACATAATTTGCAAACACTAAAAGCTTTGGTTCTGTACATTTGATGTGAACTAATGAGAAAAATAATGTACTGACTCAAAACCAAATACTAATTGTATATAACTTTTTGTAGATTTAATAAATAGGCTACATATTAATGCTATAATGTTACTATGTGAAAGAACACACACATTATGTAATATTTTAGTGAAATAAGCTTTAGGGCCCGTGCAGACGACGACAGCCTATCGCGACGTGGTCTTTATTACTTAGAGCGCAGTTTAATTTTCCGTATATATAAAATTCATGCAAAAATTTCAACCTAATTTTTTAAGTAATAAAGACTATTTTTTTTGTTTATTAGAAAGAATACAAATTTCGTCATCTGCGTGGCCTCTTTGTTCAATAAATTATTGTTTACTACCATACATAGCTAAGCTAGGGTAGTTTTTAAATTCAACCTTAAGGGCGTCCGCTGCGTTAAGCGGGATCCCGGCGTGGGTCGACATAGATTAGAGCTTACCCATGCACTGCAAGCATCTGTTCGTCAGAAAACCAGCAATCTATATTCCCGCGCCGTGTACCCGCTTAACGCAGCGGACGCCCTAAGTGAAATATTTTATCCCTCATTATTTTAATGCATTGGTTTGTCGGTTTTGGCGTTATTATAGGTACAACGTGTTAATGAATTAACCCAAAATGAGGAAACCGTTTCTTCGGACCATCAAACAACAACTTTCACTATGGGACCAACTCACAAAAATTAATAACGAAATACTCCGTGAGCCCGCGACAGTATTGCCTACGTCATATGACATCACGATGAAATGCATGGCACACGGTCGGAAAAGTTGTGTTGAGCGAGGATCACAATATTATCGCAAATAAAATTGGCCGGAAGCTTGAGAAAATCTTCCACTTCCGGTCAAAATTTTAAGATTATATTTATGTCATGTGACATCAGTAAGAGACCCGTGGCATGTTTACTCTCTCTACGATTGAAAACTAAATGATGCCACGGGTCTCTTACTGATGTCACATGACGTAAATATAATCTCAAAATTTTGACTGGAAGTGGAAGATTTTCTCAAGCTTCCGGCCAATTTTATTTGCGATAATCTTCTGATCCTTGCTCAGCACAACTTTTCCGACCGTGTGCCATGCATTTCATCGTGATGTCATATGACGTAGGCAATATTGTCGCGGGCTCACGGACTAAAAATAGAAAAATGTATGAAGCAGCCGATTTTTTTCGCGACTTCAGAGTTGGTCTCATAGTAAAAGTTGTTCAGTTTGATGGTCCGAAGAAACGGTTTTCTCATTTTGCGTTAATTCATTAACACGTTGCATTCAGGTGTATTAAAATTTATTTTAGTAGCAAGTATTTATTTTGTAATTTGGAATTCTGGTTTTATGTAAATTCTATAGGTTTACTTGAGGATATGGAATTTAACGTTTTTGTATGTAATAATATTATCAGCAAAACTTTGTAGTGTAAAGTGGCATTGTTTTATCAAAATATTAATAGGAAAGGAACTATTAATGCAATGCAATGATTTTCTGCATTTCGATGTATTGTTAAGGTATTTATTGTTTGGCTGTTATACAAACTTAGATATAATCATGTAATCATTCTGAAGTAATAGGGGTTATAGTAGGAAATTACCGATTTTTCTCACATCTTAAAAGTGACTCATTTATTAGTTAGCACTTAGCCGATACACTTAACACGTGTCACACGTGTGGCATTAATTAGCTGAGTGTTGAAACATTTGTGCATAAAAAATTAAAACATTAGCGTTCATGGTTGTTAAATAAATCGAGATAATGTTTGTACTCCATACAAAACGGCCATTTCATACTTTAACCCCTAATATTTTCAGAAACAAAATAAGTTAACATCAAAAGTGGCTAAAATACGTTTGGTATTTTAAGAAAAAAAAACTTGCCTCTTTGATTAATCAAAATTATTTAACATAGAAGAGTTATATTTCTTGTTATGATCCTTTCCACACTTGAGCACTGCGGCCAATGATTTGGCAGCTCTTCGTGTGTGCGAGGCCTAATTTTTATTGAATGCCCTGTGCATTCCTAAGTTGCTGTACAAAATAACAATGCTTAGAATTTATTACGTATTTTTCTAATCGCTCGTGTTTAAAAAAAGCCAGTTACGATGGAATTATTTATTACTGTGATAAGACTCATTTTGTTTGCACCCTCGTGAATAAAACTTGGAATGTGATCATAATAGTTTTATTTTAAAAATCATCATCAAAATCGATGTCCATTATCTCATCACCCAATTCACTTGCTTTATTACCTTCTTTTGTGGTTTCTTGCATTGTTATTTCACTTGGTATTTCTATGGCTTCATTATTTGACACATCATCTTTTGTTAGGACAGTGCTGTTCTTAACGTAATCAATTTCTACTCCGTCATCTCGAATTGTATGCAAGTTTATTTCCACATTACTTTCTCCAACTTCATCTAAACTTTGTTTAAGTGTATCTTTGTTTTCTATTGCTTTATCATTATTATCAAAAGTAACATTTTCAATTTCATTTATATCTGAATTAGCAACACCAGATTTTTCAGCTAATGAATCACTATTATCTTTCTGATTTTCATGAATATCTTCATTATTTTCATCAATATCTTCATGATTTTCATTAATATCTTCAGCTTTACTGTGTACTTCAACTGTAATAGACTCATTGATAGTCATTTCTTCCTCATCTGAAGAACTGTCAATAACATTTGATCTATTATGTTTTCTCAATACTATTTCATCTTGTATTTCGACGATCTCTTCTATAACTGGTTCTTTATGGGGTTTGTCGGTATCTTCATTATTTACACTATTATTTTTAAGTTTAGCGAGCCTCCTTTCTTCCGCTAGTCTCCTGTTTCTAAGCATCCTCTCTTTTTGTTCCTCATTGATTGATGGCGAAGATGTAGCCTTTGGCATTAGGAGAGAACTGAAATAGAAAGAAATTTACATTATTTCTGATAGTACTTATTTGTAGCAACATCACATAAAAGACGACTCATAGTCACAGTACACCTGGGGTCAAGTCTGCTAATGTTTTCGTCAAAATCGTAGTTCAGTGGTGTTCTAATGGTAATGCTTTTTGACACAGTTCTTGTTTCTTAAACCCAAAATCAAGACATAATTTGTGTTATTCAGAGATGTTTCACAAAACTGGGGTGCAAGAGTTATGGACTGTACATGTCCTGTCTAGTTGCTAATCTGTCCAGTTGCGAATCTGTCCACTTGCTACGGAGGCGACTGTTCTAACAAAACCTGGTTTAATGCTACAAGCATTTAACCAATCACAATGCACCTTTTAATCCTTAAACGGTGGGACTAAACGTTAAACTCTCACTCTGAATACGATGTGCGCTAAAATGACGTTAGTCCGCAGTCTGACGCCATGTTAACTTTGGCCCTAGTTTAACGAACGCACTCTGAATAAGACAGAATATGTTTCCGTTTTGGGTTTAAGAAACACGATGTGTTTCAGTTTTGGGTTTAAGAAACAAGAACTGTGTGAAAAAGCACGATTCCATTACCATTCAAACACCATTGAACTACGATTTTGACGAAAACATTAGCAGACTTGACCCCCTGGCCAGGGCCGAGCTACGTTAGTTGTGCTCTAAGGCGGGCCCTAGATGACAATCATATTGCGCAATATTTAACCTTTTGTAGACTCGTGTGATATTTTTTTAACTCACTCTAAGATGCAAAAGCACTAAACTTAAGAATCGCCTAAAACTTTTCTTATCTATAACCCGACCAAGATAACTAGGCGAATGACAGCTTCATGACGGCTAAGTTTATGATACTGTTTTAATTTGGTCGTGTTGTAGTTAGGAAAAGACTTAGGCGATCCTTAAGTTTAGTGCAATCGGGCGTAAGGTTCGGAACGACCAAGAACTTTCATGGCAGCTTCTCAAAAAACAGTTTTTATTTGATTTAGATTATAGGAAAGTTTAAATTATTATGGAAAACGAAGACTTTTTACTATTAATGACATTTAAAGTTCTTGGTCGTTCCAAACCTTAGAGCAGTGAGTAAAAAACCGGCCAAGTGCGAGTCAGACACGCGCACGAAAGGTTCCGTGCCAAAAACGGCAAAAAAAACACGTTTGTTGTATGGGAGATGGGAGCCCCACTCAAATAATTATTTTAATCTGTTTTTAGTAGGTATTTGTTGTTATAGCGGCAACAGAAATACATCATCTGTGAAAACAACTGTCTAGCTATCACGGTTCATGAGATACAGCCTGGTGACAGACAGAAAGATGGACAGCGGAGTCTTAGTAATAGGGTCCCGTTTTTACCCTTTGGGTACGGAACCCTAAAAATGACACACGAGTCTACAAAGGGTTAAATGTTGCGCAATATGATTGTGTCGTCTAGGGCCCGCCTGATAAAGTTTGACACACGAGTCTACAAAGGGTTAAAAGTTGCGCAATATGATTGTGTCGTCTAGAGCCCGCCTGATAAAGTTTGACACACGAGTCTACAAAGGGTTAAATGTTGCGCAATATGATTGTGTCGTCTAGAGCCCGCCTGATAAAGTTTGACACACGAGTCTACAAAGGGTTAAATGTTGCGCAATATGATTGTGTCGTCTAGGGCCCGCCTGATAAAGTTTGACACACGAGTCTACAAAGGGTTAAATGTTGCGCAATATGATTGTGTCGTCTAGAGCCCGCCTGATAAAGTTTGACACACGAGTCTACAAAGGGTTAAATGTTGCGCAATATGATTGTGTCGTCTAGAGCCCGCCTGATAAAGTTTCACACACGAGTCTACAAAGGGTTAAATGTTGCGCAATATGATTGTGTCGTCTAGAGCCCGCCTGACAAAGTTTGACACACGAGTCTACAAAGGGTTAAATGTTGCGCAATATGATTGTGTCGTCTAGAGCCCGCCTGATAAAGTTTGACACACGAGTCTACAAAGGGTTAAATGTTGCGCAATATGATTGTGTCGTCTAGAGCCCGCCTGATAAAGTTTGACACACGAGTTTACAAAGGGTTAAATGTTGCGCAATATGATTGTGTCGTCTAGGGCCCGCCTGATAAAGTTTGACACACGAGTCTACAAAGGGTTAAATGTTGCGCAATATGATTGTGTCGTCTAGAGCCCGCCTGATAAAGTTTGACACACGAGTTTACAAAGGGTTAAATGTTGCGCAATATGATTGTGTCGTCTAGGGCCCGCCTGATAAAGTTTGACACACGAGTCTACAAAGGGTTAAATGTTGCGCAATATGATTGTGTCGTCTAGAGCCCGCCTGATAAAGTTTGACACACGAGTTTACAAAGGGTTAAATGTTGCGCAATATGATTGTGTCGTCTAGGGCCCGCCTGATAAAGTTTGACACACGAGTCTACAAAGGGTCAAATGTTGCGCAATATGATTGTGTCGTCTAGGGCCCGCCTGATAAAGTTTTAGAGCATCTCTTTATAAAGTTTAAAATTCTTTATTGAGTAGCTCGATGGTGTAGTGGTTAAGCACCTGGCCCAGCGATTGCGAAGGTTAAGCAACTTTCGCAAGGGTCGGTCATGGGATGGGTGACCGATAATTTATTATCTCGAGCTCCTTCGTGCTTCAGAACGCGTTAAGGCATTGGTCCTGGGTGCATTTGCAGTCGTTAACACCCACCAATCCGCATTGGGCCATCCGCAATGGGCCACCCATAAGGACGTGCCGGACTACAGCTGGCCCACAAAAAAAAAGTTAGAAATCTGACTTTTTGACTATGCCATTATGAAGACGATAGTTTGTCGGAATTTGTCGCCAAAAAACCAGAATTTGTCGGGCTTGCGTTTAGGAGATACGTGTGGCGCAGCTGTAGAGACGTTTCTACAGCTGCGCCACACAGATCTCGAAAACGGAAGATCGTAGCGAAAATCTGATTACTCGTATGTGTAGCCGTTAGTTTGTCGGAATTTGTAACCAAGAATCAGAGTTTGTCGATCTTGCGTTTAGGAGATATGTGAGGATACGCTTACGACCTTTCGTTCTCGAGATCTAGGTAAAAAGGTCTTCACACCGTATCCTCACATATCTCCTAAACGCAAGATCGACAAACTCTGATTCTTGGTGACAAATTCCGACAAACTAACGGCTACACACTCGAGTTATCAGATTTTCGCTACGACCTTCCGTTTTCGAGATCTGTGTGGCTCTGCTGTAGAGACGTCTCTACAGCTGCGCCACACGTATCTCTTAAACGCAAGCCCGACAAATTCTGGTTTTTGGCGACAAATTCAGACAAACTATCGTCTTCATCATGGCATAGTCAAAAAGTCAGATTTCCAACTTTTTTTTTGTGGCCCAGCTGTAGTCCGGCACGTGTCATCTGTTGTATAAAATCTAAATTTTTAAGGCAAATTACCGATCAGCACTCGGCGTGGTGAATGGTGTTTTCTTGACTGACAGTGGTGTGGATCGAGCCAGCTCTATTTGCTGTTGTAACAGCTTGTCGAACTCGTCTTCTTGTTGTGGCACAGGTTCGGTTCCCTCCTCGTCGCTGGAATCCTTCTGGACGACTGTCTCTTCAGACGTGATTTGATCATTTCTTATTTTGTGAAGGTGAACCTAGGGAATAAAATTAACAATGGTGTTGATTCAGTAGGCAACGACTTAAGGAGATTAGATTTCTCACAGTGACTCCCTCAACGTAATTAAATTTATTGCTCGCTAAGTAATGTATCTGTTACTGGCAATGTGTATAAAATGCCTGAAACAATCAGGCAATGTATGAAATATTATTCATTTCATACTTTGCCTAGGCATTGTATACAATGCCTGCTGGTCCACCGGCAATGTGTAAAATAAGTATATTTCTGTTGTCTGTTATAAAAAAATAACCTTTCCAACCTATACGCGGGACCTACAGGAGTAAAGCAGGTTCGATTCCAAACTCAATGAGCCCCCCTCGAGCTCCCCTCAAGACCCCTCGAGCTTTCCCCGAGCCCTACTCGAACCCCCAAGCCCACCCCAGAGCTTTTGTGTCTGCCCTCTAACCAACTAAGAACAAAATATTTATATTTTACACATTACCGGTGGACCAGCAGGCATTCTATACAATACCTAGTCATTGTATACACTGGCTAGGTAATGTGTGAAATAAACAATAATATTCATTCTATTTCATATATTGCCTAAAAGGGCCAGGCATTGTATACAATGCCTGCATCTCATACATTGCCGGTGACATATCGAAAATGTAAACGAGATTAAGCTAAGGTCCTATACCTATTTACATACAATAATGTCTGTAAAATATAGTTCATTGTAGTAGTACTTAGTAGGCAAAAGAGCAAAAAATTGCCATTTTTGCACTAGATGAGGGCGCCACTTGGGTACTAATCACCTTAACTAAATTGATAGGAGTAAACTAAATTTAGTTTTCAATCCTTTTCTTTCTGTATCAAAAGACAACGCTAAAATTGAGTTTAAATTTAGTTTAGTGAAAAGTCGTGCCAACCGAATCGACAACATGGTTTTGTTTATTCATAGTATTCGACGTATAAGAACCAGCCTTTCTATTGTCTAATTTCAAAATCTATCGATAGATTTTGAAATTAGACAATTAGCCCCCTGGGTACTTATTGTCTAATTAGCAAACTCTATTTTTTATTTTATTTAACAAACTTTATTGTACATTTGGAACAAAATATTACAAAAGGCGAACTTAATGCTAAAAGCATTCTCTCCCAGTTAACCTTTAGGAAACAGATATCAATGAAGGCGGTACAGAAGGTAAAATAGTAATAAATACAAAATAATACCTATATAATATATATAAAAACATAAATATATAATATATAAAAATAATAATCTACAATTTTATGAGATATAAATAAGAAGAAGACACAAATATCGATGATTTCACATAACCTATGAGCTTTGTAAGAGTAAGGCATGAACTTTCTTTTTGAAGGAGACTTTGCTGGGAGAACTTCTGATAGATTCAGGGAGACTATTCCAGAGACGCAGCATCTATTGCAATCGCTTTCATTTGACAGATAGATGTGACACATTGCTGCATTTCTTTGGTATGTTTTTATTTGTGCCAAAAAGAAGCATCAAGGTATCACATCCTGAAAGCGATTACAACAAATTTTGAAATTAGACAATAAGTACCCGGGTATACCCGGTTCTTTGTATGAAAAAAGTTTTTAATAAAAACAAAACCTCCTTCAAAAACCTTGAAAATAATCTAACAAAAAACAGCTTCAAAAATAAATTAATGGCTCTAAAAAGCAAGAAATAAAATATTGAAATCTGCATAATAACTAACTCGAAAGTTTGTATACATATCTTATTAAACAACGCCTTTTGAAGTCGGGTGGGGGGGGAGGGGGAACGAAGGATATTTTTATCTAAACTAATATATCTAAACTTCAATCATGGATTTAAACCCCACCCGACTTCATAAGACGTTGTTTAATATAAAATATGCATACAAACTTTCGAGTTAGTTATTATGCAGATTTCTGTTAGATTATTAGCTGTTTTTTGTTAGATTATTTTCAAGGTTTTTGAAGGAGGTTTTGTTTTTTATTAAAAACTTTTTTATTTTAAACTTTTTTGTGGTAAGTATATTTGGTGATGATATTATCTAAGTAACAATAGCCTTATGTCAACGGCTTATCACCTATTACATAGTACTGCTTTTCCCGACGCAGGGGCATTTATTGTTGAGGAGTTCTGCTGGTACTTCACTATCAGCTCCACTTCACCATATGACTTATGATGAGCATTAATAGCCTAGCAACCATATTAAAGTAATCGTATCGTACCAATAAATTACTTAGTATTGAATAGTTCCGATGATCATCTATGCTGGTCTTCATCATCAGTTCCACTTCACCGAAATGGTACTTTTCGAAAGCAAATGCTCAATTTACTTAAGAAAATACTAAAATCACGATAGATGTGCCTATAATATTTGAAGAGTTCCTTCGATTTCTCCAGGATCCCATCATCAGATCCTGATTTCATGACAATGGGACCAACTTGGAAGTATATACTTTCAAACATACCTAAAAAGATTTTTTCAAATCGGTCCAGCCGTCTTCGAGTAATCGAGTAACATACATAAAAAAAAAAGATTCGGACGAACTGAGAATCTCCTCCTTTTTTTTAAGTCAGTTAATAAACAGAACCGGCTGCATTGTAATGAGCAGAATCACATTTAGTCCAATAAAACTAGCTTTATCTGGACATCTTAATATATAATCGTAAACTGAATGACTGACTGATCTATCAACGCACAGCCCAAACCGCTGGACCTAGAGACTTGAAATTTTACACACAGATACCTCATACTATGTAGGCATCCACTAAGGAAGGATTTTTGAAAATTCCATCCCTAAGGGGATGAAATAAGGGATGAAAGTTTGTATGAAAGTCCCTCAGTTTCGAAGCTAGGATCTTCAAATTTTGTGTTTAGGCTGACGATTGAAAGTTAATAAATACGGGTCTCAGCATTTTTCAAAATTCTACCCCCTAAGGGGTGAAAAGAGGGATGAAGTCGTGCATTGAAGAAAATCCTTCATTTTCGAAGTAAATATCGCTAAATTTATAATTTAGGCGTATGGATGGAAATCTAACGCAACGTAGATTGTAATTGTTAGTATTTTAAACCCTATGGGCATGAAATGGGGGAGAACTGGGGTAAAAAAAACCTAAAAATAGATATGGATGTCGATATTGGGGTTTTCTGGGATGACGATTGCAAAAATGACATTTATTTTGAAGTCCAACAAGGTGGACATGATTTATCCCCTAAAGGGGTGAAAATGGGGTTCAAATTTTGTATGGAAAAATAATATAAAATAGACATTACAACTTTAATCTTCGTAGGAACACATCTAAAAAATAATAGGCAAACATATATTTTGTAATTTTGAAAATCAACCCCTTAGGGGGTAAATGGGGTAAGTAAACATAAAAATCAATATGGATGTCGTTCTTGAGGTTCTATGGGATGGTGATTGCGAAAATGAGATTTATTTTAAAGTCCAACACGGTGGACATGATTTGACCCCTAAAGGGGTGAAAATGGGGTTCAAATTTTGTATGAAAAAGAATGTAAAATAGACATTACGAATTTAAAATTCGTAGGAGCATGTCAAAAAATAAATAGGAAAAAACATATTTTGTTATTTTGAAAATCATCCCTTAGGGTGTAAATGGGGTAAGTAAACATGAAAATCGACGTGGATGTCGTTCTTGAGACTGATTGAGAGATGATTGGACCTGGACATGTACATACATCCAGGGGACGGGGACGGGAACAGGAACGATACTAATATCTCTGGACCAAATTCTGATTATTGTAATAAACTAGCTTTTGCCCGCGACTTCGTTTGCGTGGATATTATGGTCCGCGACACGCGTCAAACGTCTTGCCTTTTCCGGCAGCGCGCTTGGTGGGGACCCGCCCAAACACGTAAAAACGGCTGGTCGGATCCTGGTTGAATGTCCCAAAGGACTTTCTCTAATATCCACGCGGACGAAGTCGCGGGCGGAAGCTAGTAATTAATAAACTCGTTGTTTTTATTAGTTTATCGGATATTGATATTAAGTGTCAAATATTAATTAGATATGTGATGTAAGAAATCCGAGGTGGTAACCGTTTCATATAAAAATCATGAGATTTCGTACATTAGGTACCTAGCTTTTTCCTAAAAGCAAAATAGTTAACCAAATACCTTGTTAGTATAATTTTATGGTGCATTAAAATGCTATCACCTAATAGCAAAATTAAACTGAATCCAAATTCGCATGTTCTTCACAGTATTCATCTGATCTCAATATCTAGATAAGCCAAAATGGTAACTATGATGCTTGTATCTTATTAAGAGTCCGCTTGCAAAATTTTTAGGTGCGTTCGCTGCCCCCCACCCACTTATTTTACTCGCAACTGTCTCGCTCCCGCACTTTATCGCGCGGCCGAGCGCTTTGTGTCCATCGTTCTGGCAGCGCCCCGGTTTCCGATTTTTAAAGTGCAAAATTTTCAACTGATTTAAAAAATATATTTTATATGATTTTTATGTATCTTTTCGCCTGCAAACAAGGCTTGATCTGTTCTGAGAACACTCATTAGAATTATAAAGGTAAGTATAAAAGTAAGTAATATAACTATAGATAAGTATTTATATTTTTGTGGCAAGCTTACATACATTAATAAGAAAGAAAGAAAATTAAAGAAAATGCTTTTTACTATTCCCCATTCAGTATATATGTTACCGGCAATGTATGAAATGCAGGCAGTGTATACAATGACTAGGCATTGTATAGAATGCCTGCTGGTCCACCGGCAATGTGTATAATAAAAAGATCTTCGAGAATAGATTCGAGGGGGGATCGAGGGGGGCTTGGGGAAAGCTCGAGGGGGGGGGGGGGCTTGAGGATAGCTCGAGGGGGGGGCTCGGGGAAAGCTCGAGGAGGGTTCGAGGGGGGGCTCGAGGGGGGCTTGAGGGGGGCTCGAGGGGGGCTCGAGAGGGGCTCGAGGGGGCTCGAGGGGGGCTCGAGGGGGCTCGAGGGGGCTCGAGGGGGGCTCGAGGGGGCTCGAGGGGGGCTCGAGGGAGGCTCGAGGGGGGCTCGAGGGGGGCTCGAGGGGGCTCGAGGGGGGCTCGAGGGGGCTCGAGGGGGCTCGAGGGGGGCTCGAGGGGGCTCGAGGGGGGCTCGAGGGGGGCTTGAGGGGGGCTCGAGGGGGGCGGGGGCTTGAGGAAAGCTCGAGGGGGGGCTCGGGGAAAGCTCGAGGAGGGTTCGATGGGGGCTCGAGGGGGGCTCGAGAGGGGCCCGAGGGGGCTCGAGGGGGGCTCGATGGGGGCTCGAGGGGCGTCGATGGGGGCTCGAGGGGGGCTCGAGGGGGGGCTCGAGGGGGCTCGAGAGGGGCTCGAGGGGGGCTCGAGGGGGCTCGAGGGGGGCTCGAGGGGGCTCGAGGGGGGCTCGAGGGGAGCTCGAGGGGGGCTTGAGGGGGACTCGAGGGGGACTCTTTGGAATCGAACCTGTTTTACTCCTGTAGGTCCCGCGTATAGGTTAGAAATTTAAGGCGAGCGCGAAGCGCAGCGGAGCGTGAGCCTTAAATTTCGAGGTTATTTTTTTATAACAGACAACAGAAATATACTTATTTTACACATTGCCGGTGGACCAGCAGGCATTGTATACAATGCCTAGGCAAAGTATAAAATGAATAATATTTCATACATTGCCTGATCGTTTTAGGCATTGTATACAATGCCTAGGCATTGTATACAATGCCGGATTATACACATTGCCGGTAACATATACACATATTATTAGTTAGGTACTAAGAAGAAAGAAAGAAGAAAGAAAGAAAGAAAAACTATTTATTGACCGTAAAACATTATAGACAGTAAGGTAATTAAAAATAAAAGTTATAAAGCAAAAAATAGAAAACAATGTACCTACACGTGTAATGTTATTACTTTTAGGAGGTCCTTTGCAAACGTTCCCAAGAACGTAAACTGAAGGAAACTATAAAACCATATGTATAAATAAGATAAATAGGTAATTTAGTGTTAATAAAGCTAAGAAACGGTGTGAGGAAGAATATGTACCTTAAAGGGCTTGTATCATAGTTGTCATCATTTTGTATTTTGCATTTTGTATTCTTATGTCGGTTTGGATCTTATTTAACACAATTTTTATTCTTTGCTGAGAAAATTATTTATTTGTAAACATATGTCTGTCACTATAATTGCCATAGCAACGCGCTAATTTTTTAATTCAATGTCAAAGCCATAGATTTCCAGCTTGTCTTCAGCCTAGCTATAGATAAGAACCTTTGTACAATATTGTTCTGTGTTCTCATATTTGAATGTAGAGTAGAATTTAAAAAAAATAAATACCGACGGTATAAAAGCGCGGCCGGCAGCTTAGGTGAGTCAGTCTTTCCACGAGCTTGTCCAGTTATTTTTATTATAGCTGCCGTTCTATAACTGTAAAAAAATATACGTCCTATTATTCTATAATTGTAAATAGCGGCTTCTTCGGGGCACGGTCCTCGACCTTCGACCTTCGACACGAACAACTTCAATAAATCCCGGACGTGTCCTCGACCCACCTGGACGTCGTGCACCTTTCCGCCTGACCTGCAGCGGGAGCTCCCCCCTGGGCCCTTGCACTATCCGCGCCACCATCGACGTCGGTCTACACGGACACGCGCCCGGGCCCATCAGCGCGTCCCGCTGGTACTACGCTACGGTGCTACGTCGGGGGGTCTGACTGCGTGCCACCCCTGCGCCGTCACGCTGAACCACGTCCGTGCTGAACCACGTGCCCTCCTGTGCATATCTGCCTGCCTGCTTCGTGCCTGCTTCCTGTTACCCCTGCTACCTGGATCCACGTCTCTGCGTGCCTGTCCTGTTCCCGTCTACGTCCCACCCTAGTCATACTTTGTTAGTCCTACCTAGTTTTTAACCAAATTTCTGTGCTAGGACGTGTCATTATAAAATAAACTCCTGAACTTCAACTTTATTTTTTTATTTAGCTTTCTTCCAAATTTTGCTCCGTTACCTTCCGTAACGCGACACACGAACTAATTTGTGTGCGGCCAACTAGGCCCCAACCTCAGCAATGCTACAGTGGCATACCGGAGCATACCACTGCAACGCTAGTATTCTGGAGGAGCCTACTTGGTGACGACAACCGACAGACAAACCAAAAAAAAACAATTCTACTTCCTATAAAATACAGAAAAGACAATTTCAACGAAATAATACCTACATAATAATAATACCAACGCGATAATGCGATATCAGTGGCTGAGTTCTGGTCCTCACAAATATAATTATACATATACCGAGTCGACACGTTAAGAAGAAGATAATACCAACAAGCATCGATTCTACATGCACAAACAAATAAAAAAATATATCAAGAGGAAGTAAAAAAAAAATCTATTTGGCTGAATGGAATTAGGTCTCTTTGCCTCTCCTATGACAGTTTGATCTAGTTAAAAACTTATAAAATAAAAATATACTCTTTGTCAGTGTCAAAAAACAAAGAAATACTCTTTGTTTTGGGCTGCGGTCCGCATGGCGATGAAATCAAATTTTAGCGCGAATCCGACCAAATTAAATAGTAGTCTCAAAATATTACTATCCCCGTCACTACATTTACGGTAACATAAAAAACGTCAAAGTTAAAAGTAAAAAACATAAAATTTAAGAATAAAATTACTTAATGACTATAAAATTGGTAAAACAAGACACAAATAAGGACACTGTGTGTGTGTATTGCTGTGGTGAGCAACATTCAGAAAATGTCTCAAGAAGATTAATTTACGATAATGATGTTATTTTTAAATTAAAACTTTTCTACTCGATGTGCCAATTGTATGGCATAATTGAATCAACGGCTTATTTCTCGGAAAGTAGCTGTGTTATACTCGTTACAGATATTTTCCGGGTTTGCTAAGGTAGAACTAAATATTGGCATGCTCAGTTTGGTTACAGGTGCCCTAAATTTTGCTGTACAAAACAAGAGACACTAACATTTAGCAGAAATGTTGGCTAAGTACATCTATAAAATTCAGCACTGTATCTCTTCCGGTGACTGAAATACAATACTTTTCGATATTCCTTAAGAATTCGCTGTGAAAGTAACCATATTATATGAATGAAACAAGGACAAGTAGGTTTTTTTATTTACTTTGACATCATATCAGACGACCTGAGTGGTGCAGTGGTCAACATGCCGGTCTACCACGCAGAGGTTCCGGGTTCGATTCCCGGTCGGGCCGAAATTGAAATGATGAATTTCAATTTCTGTGACGGGTCTGGGTGTAATAAGTATATGTATGTATAATAAGTATATATTTAAAAAGTATATAAGTAATATCAGTTGTCTAGCACCCATATTACAAGCTTTGCTTAGTTTGGGGCTGGATGGCGCTGTGTGAAAAATTGTCCAAGCATTATTTATTTATTTATTTGTATGCGTGTATTTGTTTGAATGCGTTGTGGTAATCATGGAAATACCACAAAGCGAATTTCGCGTCGTGGTCAACATACCAAACGACCACATCGCGTTGTGGAAACGAAAAAAAGCCATATATAACAGAATTTTTTGCTAAATGTAAGCGTATCTGGTTTTGATTCCATTGTTATCTGAGGTAGGTACAGTAAGTAAGTTGTTTATATGCAAAACGTCAGCATTGAGGAGCCATACAAATTGCGTTCCACAGCACTACTGAGCTAAAATTAAAAAAAAATTGCAAGTACTTTACACATTTGCTGCTAAACGATGCATTAATTTTCTAAAGTATTCAACGGGTACTTAGCGAGTTCCAGAATGGCTCCTCAAACCTGATGTTTAGACTGAGGAGCCACCTTTGCATTGATACCTCTCGCGATATATTATGATGCTAACTTCAGGATTTGTGCTACAAAATAATCTACTTTGCTGCTAAATAATGGTGTGACGTGGCTCCTCAAACCTAATAATGGACATATACGTACATCTTCGGATGTACCTCTTCCAGTGGGGGGGCGATCAAACCTACTTTCTCCCGAGCCCCCGACTGGCAAAAAATTGACATTCGTGATGTATTTAATTCACGCAAATCGGAGACCATGGCGCTGCCAGAACGATGAACACGCGCGCTTTGCTGTTTGATACCCATACCACAGTTATACAATCTTTATCATAGAAATTTGAGGGAAACCGCCCTAGCCCTCGCGAAATCCCCCCCGTTGCTCTGCGCAAGTACATACGTTAAACAACTGTATAGATAGATTGCAAAGCAATGCTCGTACTGATAAAAAATTCGATGCGCGAGCGACACACGTCCTATCTCGACGGCGCACTGCGCAGTACTAACGAAGGCGGCGCCCACAGCGCGCTGGTATTTAATCTCTTTTTTGGTAATAACAATAGTAATAAATAATATATACGATTTTTGTGCCGTCAGTCACTGGAACACGTAATTTGCTTATGATTTACATAAATTTTGCTCAGAAACGATGTATAATTAAAGAGATATTTTAAAAATTCCCCTAAAAAGGACATGTTTTCAGAATAAAAAACTATCGAGCCAAACTCAATAATTTCTGAAATCCTGCCGTCATCCACTAAATGAAGGTCCATAAAAGCATATATCTGAATTTGACATTCATTGAGATTGTACAGACGTCACTATTTGAGTTCAAATATTGCCAAATTCTGGGAGCCTCCTCTTAAGCTATGATGCGTCTTTTTAGACATTTTGGACAAAAATTAAACATTTATTTTTTACGTTTTAATAATAAAGTATTTCTCAGTAGTTAATTTTTTTTTAGTTTTATGCGAAGTTTCTAAATGTTTAATTCCTTTTATTTTAACTATAACTAACACTAATTTATGACATAGAAAAAGAAAATTCAGTTATCTTATTATGTCCCGATAAAGCTAGTTTTATTGGACTAATTTTATCAAAATTGTTTAAAAAAACAAAAAACCGACTTCAAAAAACCTACCTCTAAAAAGCAAGAAATAATATTCGTAATAATAAAAACACGTCTATTGAAGTCGGGTGTGGCTGGAGTACAAATTCCTTTTTTTTATTCTAAAAGCCCCACCCGACTTCAATAGGCGTGTTTTTATTATTACGAATATTATTTCTTGCTTTTTAGAGGTAGGTTTTTTGAAGTCGGTTTTTTGTTTTTTTAAACAATTTTTATTTTTTAATTTTTAGTGTAGGTACCTTTGTATTAGGTAGTGTAGGTATATTATTTGGGTAGAAAAATCGGCTCAGCCAAACGTGAGTTAATCGCGGAGAAACATACATACATACAAACTACGAACCTCCTTTTTTAAGTCGGTTAAAGAACTACACTTAAGATATCCCTTTTCAAACAAAAAAATAATTATCTTATTCAGTTCATAAATAAACAAAGAAGTTATACGACTGATCATCGAGGTAGTTCACACAAAAATCATACTATTTTCGTGCTTTTTTCAAGATTACTTGAAAAGTACTGAACCGATTTCAAAATTTTAAAAAATGGGACCAACTTGGAAGTTTACCTAATCTAATAACGTTTGAATCATTTCAATCGGATCAGCCGTCTTCGAGTAATCGGTGTACATACAAAAAACAAAAAAAAAAAAAAAATACGGGTCGAATTGAGTACCTCCCTCCTTTTGAAGTCGGTAAAAATGGAAATTGAATAGGAGGATTTAAGAACGCAAAATCTGCACACTAGTGCCGCCATTCGAAAAAAATCATAACTATCTCTCTATAGTGCCCTCAGAACAAGCTTTGTGTGGTACTTTATATCGCTTAAACAATATTTTCTAGCCTGACATTTAGTTTATTGGAGTATTTTTGTTAAAAGTGACCAGTTTTAGCAAATAACTCTTCCCGCGCAGACGCCGGCGCCCGGACTACAATAGAAAAGCACTATTAGGCCGGCCACACACAGACGTAATCACGTAACGGAATTCCGAACGTAATTTCTACAATGTATGAAGATTCCGTACGGAAAAATCACGCATGTGTGTGGCACCCCATAGATTTTGTATGCAGCTGCTGCGTTCAGAATCACGTACGTACGGAATTCCGTAATGAGATTCCGTCTGTGTGTGGCCGGCCTTAGTGTGCAAACTAGGCACTACTCCCGAGTTTTATGATAATAAGCCTTATTCAAACCTATTTTAAACTACACTATTATAATGCCCTACTTGACAACAGTCAAACCATAAAGCGACTGAAGAGAACACCACTGACCACCATTTGACTGGGGTAATTATGTCGGGGACTTCATGTCGTTGGATGTCCCTGATTGCAACCAATTTGATTATGGCCTAAAGCACGGGTGGCCAACCCGCGGCCCGCGGGCCACATGCAGCCCGCCGCCCGCCGTCTGTTACCTTGTGGCCCGCGGAGCCAAGCACATTTTTTTAAAGTAGGACTTATCTGGCGCGCACTATACATAAAACATTATACTACATTTTACCCCGGCCTGGGGTAAAATTCTACTTCCGAATTTTGAAGAAAAAGTTCACTTCAGAAAAAAGTTACCGTCTTATTATTACCATGACAAGTTTTTTCTTGCCAAGCGTTTCAATTTTCTTGAGGCAATCTGAAAACTCAAACTTAGGGTACAATCTGTAAGCCCAATGCTCTAGTTTCTTCAGCACCATGTCAAGATCTTCCTTTTCATGTCCTTTGCCTGTAAATTAATAATATCCTTACATTTAGAAACTTGCTAAAAAAATACTTAGCAAAATACATGAAGAAGAATGAAAAAGCATTAATGGGGAATGTCCGAAAAAATCAAATTGGCTGAATATTTTTCTATACGTAGGAATAAGCTCCCTTAGTAAATATAAAAATAACAGCAGAATGGAAATTATACCTTTGCCACCACCTGTCACAACCACAACATGGTATTAAAAAAAGTTTCAATACAAAATGTCAAAACTTTTTTTTTTAAATACTTGTTGTGGTTGTGGCAGGTGGTGGCAAAGGTATATTTTCCATTCTGCTGTTACTTTCGCACAGTTGTGCAGTCGGAGAGACTTTCATTTTTAAAATTTTTTTCACGTAACCAAAAATTCTGAAACTTTTTTCTATTACTAAGGGAGCTTATTCCTACCTATAGCAAAATATTCAGCCAATTTGATTTTTTTGGACATTCCCCATTCCCGAATAAACAGAATAATTCTAGTTTGGGAATTCTTATAAACTATTTTGTGTACCTTTTTTACGTTTCATTTAAGTTAAATTATAAAATAGTTTACTCTCGGAATATCTATCAGAATGTCTTCGCTTTCTAATCTGCGAAATACAGGTCTTTTGTGCCTAGTTCGTAGGATTGGGAGGCCGACTGATCCTGTGATAAGATTTGACAAAATCCATTGTTTGTTACCTATATAAACACCTGCACTGTAAATTGTTTTAGCTTAAGCCCCTTCTTACATGGCGCTACTGAAACCTGACCAAAACCAGTTAGTAACTACAGTTACAAACTGGTTAGTGACTGAGATTCGTACACGGCACTACCAAATTTTATTGAAACCTACACGAAACGCGGTGTGTGTGTTGTTTCGGAATAATATTGAAATGGCTAGCGATTCTAGCGATGAGGAGTTATTACTTCTATACTACACCAAACTACTTCCCACTTCACTCCAAGCTTTTTCGGTCACATCCCAACGCGAATACTCTTTTAATGTGTAATTATACAAACACGAATGCTTTTCCACTTCTTAGATGAATTGTATATTTACTAATAGTCATTCATTTTCACTGAACTGCAACAGTTTCCAGTTTCGGTTACTAATCAGTCGCGCGCGACCAACATGACCGGTCGCCAGTGATTAGTTGCCAACGCGTTACTGACGCTTTACCAACCAGTTTGTGATTGGTAACGTCGTGTACGAACCGCCATTGAAATACTAGTGCTGTGACTATTTCGAAACTCGTTGGTGATTAGAGTTTGCAACCAGTTTATTTTCAGTCGCGCCGTGTAAGATGGGGCTAAGAATCTAATCAATAAAGTTATTATTTTTTATTTTATTTATTATACATATTAGGTATAACTAGCCTCCACCCAGGACTTTGTCCATGTGGACAGTAGAAAAATCCCCAGTAAGTCCCCTTTTACCCGCGACTTACAATAAAGCGACCAGTTTAATTAAACAATCTCCTTAGTGTATGAAAGCTAGTACTACGCAGAGTTCAAGATGTTTCCCTGGTTCTTCCCACCCGAATTAGATGAAACATGGTTAAGATTTTAAGTTGGACCCCAAATTGTGAAAATTCCATCAAATCTGTTCAGCTGTTTTTGTGTGATTTGCTCACAAACATTTAGAATTTACAGTTTTATTATATGTATAGATGGTTAAATAATTGCTAAAGATTACCTTTGAATTTAAAATCCTTGAAGTGGTCTGGAATAACTTGAATCCCTCTGGGTCCAGTCAGCCTAGCAGGGTTTAAAATAAACCTTGGATTTTTAACAATACGTTTAGTTTTTCCATGTGTGGGATCAATCCGTCTTTTATCCTCCTCTGAAAATAAGCAATTATTTCATGATTTAAGTTTATACTAAATGGTACAAATGATTCAGTTATGTATGGTGTTTTCAAAGACTTCTCAATACAATGGCTGTTTGTATTGAATCTATGAGGATGATGCATATAAAAGGTATTCTAGTTACCAGCTTCGTCTTCTTTTTCTTCGTCATCATCACTGTTGGGATATCCTGGTCTCTCGTCATAGTCATCTCCATCAATAACACGTTCCAAATCTTGAGCTTCGCCGGCCTCATCCTCAAGAAACACATCCTCTAATAAAGACATTTGTTAAAGAACCTATCAAATATGTAGGTTTAATTATATTCTACGCTTAAAAATTAACTTGGATTCGATAATATAATTCACAAAACAACCAACACAGCAGGTGTTTTTTTATTTACAATTCACAATTTCACAACAATCAAAATTTTAGATTTTGACATTTTGTCAGGGGGGAACTTTTTTTTTTAAATTTATATTTTTTTATTTTAGGCAAAGAGCCTTAGGCGGCCTTCTTCTTCTTATTTTTGTTTTGGCAATCTACATTCCTCTTGGAAGTATTTTTTGCCAGTGTCAAGTGTTAAATAGTTCAGTGGTAGATTGTTTCAGTTTACATTAGAATACGGGTGCATTGCGTTCTAATGCTGCTTGGAGCATTTGGCACCAAGTATATTCAGACAATTTACTCGGTGAGTTCTGCCGAGGTAGCCACCACTATAGTAAAAGTCTCGGCTTCACACAACCAAGATCGCGCCTATTTCAATTATTCCACATATTGTTCAGTTGCGTAGACACTTGCACCACAAAGGAAAAGAAACGATATATGTTTCCCCCCTTGTAGAACTGCTCTGCTCAATAAAAGTTTCTTTGGCATGGCGCCACGACTGTATAATAAGCTACCAGAAAGTTTGAAAGAGACAAATGAAATAGAAACTTTTAAAACCAGCATTAAGAAGCTACTAGTTGATAAGGCATACTATACGGTTGACGAATATTTGAAAGATAAAATGTTATAATTAGATTTGGTTTTGTGACTTAGGTAATTGGTTTTCTTGTTTGACATTATATTTAATTTTGTATTTTATTGTGTTTTTGACATTCATCTTATAATTTGACATTATTTTGTAATTTGAAATTGAACTTTGACATGTTGCTATAATATTTAATTTTTTAATGTAATAATGAGCTTTGATAATAGTTGATACCTAAAAGACTTTGCATTGTAACTACTTCAATTACTTACTATTATTTTAATTATTGCATGTCAGAAAGGCAGAATATGGCTGAACTAATTTGCTACCTATGTGAAATCTCATAACACCTGTATTCGCAATAAACATATTTTGATTTGATTTGATTTGATTTGAAAACAAAACTGAACCAATTTTAAGACACAATATCCACTATGAATCAATTTGCAAATAATTAAAATAGTCACCGAACCGCACTCGACTAAATGGCGCCAAAAACTCCCCTTAGGCAACCATTACATGGTCATGCAAGCGTCATTCAAATTCCATCAGTCATGAATTACGATTGACTGATGGAAAGAAGAAATCACATCATGCAACCATCAGTCACTACATTAAACGGTAGGTTAATCGTCAGTCACAGCCCGTGACTGTGGTTAAACTGACAGCAAAACCTACCTTGTAATGGCTGCCTTAAAACCGCCGGTAACGATCAATTGCTATTGTCAAATTTTCCGCAAAAGACGCTCATTGAATGACGGAAAAATTGATCGTTTACGCGAGCAAATGAAGCGATTGTCAATTTTTCCGCAACATTGACGGCAAATGATCGAAACTTTTAATAGATAGCAAATGACGCGCCTTGCATTGATGCACATTGATGGCAAATGACAGAATGACAATCGTTTTTAGTTTCGGCTGTGTCACCGAGTATGTCGGACCGGACGTTCCCGAACGCGATGCTGCCGCCGCGCCGCGCCGCAGCCGATGTAGTATAATTGTCGGTACTGCACTCCCTTCTTCCTGTCATGTCATTGTTGATGTAACGTGTGTGCCTTGTGAAAAATAAATATATTAGTATCTCACACCTGCCTGTGTATTTCTTCTTCATAACACCTCAAAACAAACCTAGCTAAGTTCACATAATATTTGTTCTTGGTGTTTTTTGTTATGATTAACGGTGCAAGTTGTAAGCACGCGACACGCGATATGAAGCCGCGACGTGTCGCCGCCTCATGTCGCGGCGATACGTCGCCGCCTCATGTCACTGCGGTCGTGAATTCGAACATAACCGCTCACCGCAGCAGCAGTCGGTAGCACCGGCCGTATTCTAGTTGGTTCTGAGTATTCCGTGAGACAACCTGATGTCTGACGTATTTGAGAATAGCGACCGTGATTTACTTTTGTATAAATATTTTAATAGAAAAAATCAACTCACCCGTAGCAGCTCAGACAGGATGCTACGGGTGAGTCGATTTTTTCTAGTATTTTTTCTATTAAAATATTTATCTTAATAGAAAACAGCATTGTAAAAGCCCGCGGTTCGATCCTCTGCGGACCAAAGTGTTTTGATGGTTTTTACGACATTTCTAGAATGTTTACATCTTTACACATAGTTTATTTACATATTTGATAGAGAAATAGAACATTCTAGTATCGTCGGGAAATAATGGAAAAGATGAAAAAGGTCAGGAAATGGTTACAAAAGACAAACGAAAAGAATAACGAAATGACTACCGAGATTTGAGTTACTAGAAGGTTTTACGGGGTATATAAGCAGCGGTGAAACGCACAATTGAGGTAGTTGTAAGGAGTAGTTGGATAAAGAAAATGAGAAATTAGGAATAAGGAAGAAGGAAGATGAAGATGTTAAGAAACCTGCTTTGTATAAGTTACCTATATCAAATACTCTTTTTGTATATAATGTCAATGTCTCTACTGTCAATATTCTGCCTTGCGTTTTTTCAATACAGTTTTTCCAGTTTAATTCTATTATTTTTGTTTCCCAAGATCTTTTAATAACAATACTTTAACGTGGTAGCAGATCGTTAAGTTAACGGAAATAAAATTCAGATAGAATTTACGTCGAGAGTTCGCGATGGAAAAGTCTATCGTTGAAGCAGCAAAAATCCAAGTAGGAGAGCTTCACGAGTCGAACTGGGCGACATGGAAATTCATGTGGTTAGTAAGTTGTAAAGTGGTAGTGGAGAAGAAGATGAAGAAGTGGTGATGAAGAGAAGTTTGGAGGTGAGGTCTGGCAGTAGTTGGTGTTAGCACGGAGGAGTGTAGAAGTGGATATCGTCGAGTTCAGCGCCGAGAGGCTACGTCGTTCGGATGTGACGCTACTTGGAAGGGCGGACTGCGACATTGGAAGAGGAGAAGTGGGAATGTCATCGTGTAACAGCGCTGGGTGGCCACGTCGTTCGCAAGAAGACTACACCACACAGAAGACCGGACCGCGACATTCAGAGTATGTGGATGTGTTTTTGGTAATAAAGCATCGTCTCTGCAACCAAGTCGTTTTCCTTCCAATCCCGTACCCCACGTCCGTAACAATATGACTTTTACATAATTTATGTTGTCTAATTTAGCTTAATGTTCAAACATTTGTACATAAAATTTTGTTACCATAGCGTTCATGGTTATTCCTCATCGTATAGGCCTCCCCCAAGGATTTCCACGACGATCGGTCCTGCGCTTCCCACATCCAGTGGCTTCCGGCAACCTTCACCAGCACGCGTAGCATGAGAAAACGAGACTCTTGTCTACGAAGACTTGTCGTCTCGACCTTCTCGATTGCTGAGCACAGTTTGACAGACAGGTGGGACTCGTTCTCAGAATTTCGAAACCTTTTAATGTCTTTTAATAAAAAAAGTGAATTTTAAAGGTAATCTTTTTATTTCAACACCAATAAACGTCAAAATTATCTAATTTGATCCGAAATAATTTAGTTTAAACATGATTCTCATTTTTTTTATAAGTTCTAAGATAAAGAAGCACTCAAGAAAGCGTTCTCTTCCGTAGACAAGCTCTCTCGAGCAAAGAGAATATAATCACTACGTTTCTCGAGTTCGAGAAGAATAATATTGCCAATAGAAAATAATAACTTTATTTCTCATAAAGCACCGTTCCTTTCTATAGATTTCACAACGCTAAAATCTTAAAACTAATTAAATATAGCTGTATGGATATAAATTCGTTTGCCTTTCTTTTATTTAGAGTATTTTGAAAAGATAACACAGACTACTAACGAAATTGTTAATTTAGTAATCTGTGTAAAATGACGAGAAAATTACGAAATATTAAAATCAACGTATGAAAATAATTTTAATTTAAGTTTTTAAGGAATAAAATATAAACACGGATAATTTAGATTTATTTTTATTGCGAAATTTAGATTCATATAAAATAAAATACGTAGAAAACTATTTCGAATCTTCTTATTAGTCTGTGATTCTCTCTCGACCTTCTCGACTACTCAAAGGGTGGTAGACAAGTTTCTCTGATTCAACTGTCAAATTAATGTCAGTTGAAGAGAAAAGCTCGTGTTTGTCGACTTTTGACATTAGGCCACGACAAAGAACAATACGAGTCTACTAGTTGTAAATGCGAGCATGAGTATCTCGATCTCAACCCGACAAAAGTGACATTTCGGTGTAGACAAGCCATTGTTCTCTGAGTCGAATCTTATCTCGATGTTGGTCATGCTACGCGTGCAGATCGTCGGTCCACCTTGTCGGGGGCCTACCCACGGAGCGTCCTCCGGTGCGCGGTCGCCATTCAAGAACCTTTCCGCCCCAACGGCCATCGGATCTTCTCGCTATGTGTCCAGCCCACTGCCACTTTAGCTGAGCAATCCTTCGAGCGATGTCGGTTACATGGTTATTAAATTACTTAAATTATGAAAATGCTAGTATGGAAAATGCAATTTGTTAAAAACTGTCCATACAAAACGACAATTTCAAAGGACCTAATATTTAAAGCAATATAATTGTGCGTACGGTACGTACTTACCTTTTATTTAACTCCTGACAATTTTTTTCTAATATTATCTTTTATAACACTGTTCATACCTATAGTTTTTGTGATATGCATTGTACATTGCGGGATATTGGGTCACGAGAAAAAAAATATATACAAAAAAATACATTCTAGCTTTTTAACTTCATGTCAGTAGTTCCGCATCTATTTCCAGAGGCGCTAGTGGACTTTCAAATCGAAGTTTCAAAAAATTACTACGAGTGGGTGCTCTTTCTATTCTCATTATATTATTTTACCCTTCTAAAGAATTTACAAAACAAATATATTCCTAGGGGAGATAAAAACTTACTAACGAAAAGAAGCAATAAATGAAACGATGTTTTTTTTTAATTCAATAATCAATGGTTATTAATAATTTATCAAAACATTTATTTTGTGCCGAATGTTTTGATACCTTTGCTCTCAATAAAAAAGTACAAAACCGGTGTTTACCGAAAAGCGGAGCGAGAGATGGGAAAGTACAAAACAGTTTTTTATCGAAATATTTCGTTTGTTTGTTTGTTAACTTTAGTTACTGTTGATGTTGCACAGTCGACGGCACATCATATTATACAATGAAATGTTGACCTTGATACCATCTTTTTGCCGTACGTACGTAATGAAAGCAATTTTATAATCTGATAAACTTACCGTGCTGTCGCTAAGTTAGTATTACCAGGCCCCCAAGCATGACCGACAAAACACGGTATATATCGCGTGATATAGCATTTTATCACACTCAACTGTCAAAATCCTTTGTCTTTTTGACAGTTAAACGTGATAAAACGCTATATCACGAGATATGTATCATGTTATGCTGGTCATGCTAGGGGTCAGAGTTAAATAAACCTTACGTCATTTAGTGTTGACACTATATTTTGTAAAACTTCGGATAATGGCGGCCCTGGTGGTGCGGCGGATATACCAAAATTAGCAAATTCTGCCAATAAAATACAATGAAAAATTAATTATAGACTTCTAGACTAGGTAGGGCTTCTTGGCCGGCCACTTAAAGGAGTTACTTAGTTAGTGGTGGCGCAGTGAGCAAATTATTTTTGTTATTGATATTATATTAATATTCATTAAATCTCTCTCCAAATAAAGATTTAATTATTATTAATATCAATCAATAGCATGATGAGTGGTGGTGAGTCATCAAAAATCTTAAAACGTGACTTGGTGACCGGTACTTTACGGTACTTTCGAATTTTATTTTATTATGTAACACAAAATTATTTGGCACCAAAACCAGGCTAGGCGCACTCCGCGCTTTAGGTACGAAGCTACAAGTAGCCGGCGGGTCCGTCCGGACGGACTAATTTCAGCGGGCTGCCGCGTGCCGGCTGGGACGCACGTTAGCAATTTGATTGATTTCGATACTCACTCACGCACCGCATTCGCGTATTGTCGCGTCGTTCGTTCGTACATTTATGATATTTAACCAAAATGAAGGCATATTGCATCGCAATGGGCTGCCTTAATAGTAATAAAAAGGATCCGAACCTCACGTTTTTCACACTTCCAAAAGTTCTAAACGACATTGTGCTTATCTACTACCTAGTTAGTATTTGTATTAGTTTATTATTAGGTAACTACTTACGTCTTATTTAGGTAGGTACTTACTTATCTTCTTTCGAAATAAACTTAATTATTAATGACAATTTGATTTCGTAAGAAAGCAAATTGCCTCAAATCAGTATGTATAGTCTGATGTGGCGTTGACTTTATCTAGCCTAGGGTTTTTGAAACGTATTTAAGTACTTACACATTTTATTTCACAAACACATAACTTGTAATAAAGTATTGTAAGCTATTATTTCATTATTATTTAAAAGAAGAAACCCTGAAGTCGTTAGAAGAGATAAGAGTTACGCGATAGAAAGAGAGGTAACTTCTAGGTGAATATAACTGTACCGAAGGGAGCGGTGTGCGACCTGAATTGCACTTTATTGTGTATGGGATAGAGTCTCTATTTATTTAAATGACTTTAAGGAGTGGATCTTCTGTACTTGTACTATTATGTATTCTGTGCCAAAACTGGCTATTCTTAAAATCGTAACATAACGTAACCGACCCTCATGGCACAACACTAGTAAGTCACGTGACCAGCTTGCGTTTTGAGAGCGCATTCACAGGTATGGTAATCAGTAAAATTTATTAAAAATTTCGTTTATTCCGGATAGTTGTAGTTAAATAAGGTAATCGTAGCCTTTCCGATATATTTTTGTGTTTATGTGTGTGGAAAAAAGGTGTAATTTGGTGCTGTGTACGGTTATTTTCTTGACAAAGAATCAGTTCAGTTTGATACCAAGAAAGGTGCTTCAGGAATGGCGTCCCCCACATGTGCCGCTGGCCTGTAGTGTTTGAGTGTTTCGTCTTGGACGTGCTCAAATCTGATGACGTGAACTATTGTAATGACGTAGAATAGTAAATATATCCGGGTATTTCTTGTGTTCCGGTCGAAATCGGTGCGCTTCATCCTCTTTCTTGTGTTGCCCTTGCGGTCCACTCTCAATGAATCATTGTCCTGATTTCTTTGAAAATTAGCTACAGATTTCCTGTATTTTGCCGATTACGTTACGAAAGAGTCGTTTTCTGTGTGTAAAATCGGTTAATTTAGCTTGTTATGTTAAAAATTACTACGAACTTGTAGATCCGCCCAAATGTTTTGTTTACGAACTTACCGCTTTTTTACTATCTTTCCAGTGAAAGTCATTGACATCGCCAGACATTATTTTCAAATTTTAACATACTATTATGAATCATGATCTACCTACCTTCATTTATAATTTATAAAAATCTATTTGACTCAATGAAATTGTATCATTTTATAAAATTAGGAACATTATGTGATAACATAACAGTAGGTAACCAAACAAGGTGTAGGTTATAAAAAAATATATATTTTAAATTCTACAGGAATAGTACATACTTTAAAAAGTTTTTGTTGCAAATTTTGTTAGGTACAGAATATACTTATTATGTCAAAATACCTTCAAATGAAAAGTAACTTGAAATATTTCATTGCCCATCATAATAAGACACCTCTATAGGCTTTTATTAAATATTACGTTTGTACTGTGGTGCGGCGGTCACATAATTAAAGACAAAGAAGTAACTTTGAAGCCTTGGTTCTCCACCAGGGATTGACCCAGCTGTGATCTGATGATGGCCATCAAGGGACTAAATCTGATCAGCATTCAAAGCAATTCTTTGATCTTGGGGGTTTCATGAATATAATTGATATATTTATCTATGCAATAATTACAAGATATCTTGAGTGTGTTCGCAAACGGAGATAAGAAATAAAAGTTATTCAAGTTCAACTTTACAAAGATAAAAGCATTTCATTGAAGTAATTTGTGTGACACCATTGGATTAAGTAATTTTTGATTGGGATCTCCCTACACAGGGTGCATCTTCGCAATGGCCAATCAGTAAAAAATAATCCCTGTGGTACTACCAGTTAGACCAACGGTTGTACCACGGGGAACTGGGTAATGCTAGCTAGCTGTACTAGCTACAACATACAATGAACTGTTTGAAATTGTTTTGCTGACTATTTTTTTAAAATATTACTGCAACATGCTGCTTTGTTCCGCGCCGGGCTGTAACATTAGCATTGCACATTTGTAACTTGTACTTTTTTAAGTTAGGATTTTTAGGTCATGATTCATAATAGTATGTTAAAATTTGAAAATAATGAGAACCTGGTGATGTCAATGACTTTCACTGGAAAGATAGTAAAAAAGCGGTAAGTTCGTAAACAAAACATTTGGGCGGGTCTACAAGTGCGTAGTACTATTTTAAAGTGGGAGAAAGTTGTAGCATAAATATTCCAGTTTGGGTATAGGGTAAAGCAAGTCTGGTCACAAAAATGCTAAAAACACAAGAGAACACAAAAAATATCACGTTTCCTATCTGACACCTATGCTCGTAATGTTTGTTTGGCCAATGCGCGCATGCTGCCATCTACAATTAGTTTTGCGTGGAGATCCCCATTGGTCATTTTCAGTTCTAGCCATTAATATTGTACATTAATAGAACTGGAATCTATTGATATTAAAGATTAGTTACACTCAATAAAATAGGTATAAACAATGGGACATTATGATAATAATGTGCATGGCTAATTTATAAAACTGGCTCTAATTTTTATGGTAAAGCAATTTTTATGATCGTCAAATTTCAATTATAATATGCCTAAATAGCTACAAACAAATGTATTGTTGTTATATCTAAACATAAAAAAGGTACATAACCCCATTTGGCCTGAATTTACTATTTACTTATGACTTTTTTTGTGCTCTGTTTTTATTTGCAGTCATTTGAACTTTTAGCAAATGTGGTGGTATGAGAAAGAATTGTCATTGTGGGTGAACTCTTCTCCACTGAGAGTTTCTTCCCTCAGGTCCTTAGAGCATTACTCCAATTGAAGTATGCCTTTTCTCCTAAGTCTTTTTATGTACCTGCGACTTGTCAGTTGTTTCGCTAATGCATTGGTATGTTTTCAAAGCCATTACAGTGTGGTATTGTATGTATTAATTCCCAGATGTATTGATTTATAATTTAACTGTAATTTAATCAATCCATAGTATTGCTTTAATGCTTAGTTAAACTTTTTTATATTTTAGTTTATGGGTTTATTTAGTAGTATTTTTTAGATAGGTTGTTCTTTACTTACCTAATTTTACTATTAGGTATTCAATAAAGCTATTGTTTGTTTACATAATTCAGCATAAAATAATAGAAAAATAAATCGAAATTTTATTCATTCGAAACACGGTACAAATTAATCATATACTTAGCTACAAGTTCAGCGTGTTCATTACAAAATAAAACCGGTCAAGAGCGAGTCGGACTCGCGCACCGAGGGTTCCGTACCATCATAATTGCACCATTAAACCACACTGCAGAGTAGAATAATATAATTAGTATTGCAGTTTTAGGTCAGCGCCATCTCTTGACCGGTAGTGGAACTAATGTTAACTGTTTTAGAAATTTGATAATTTCTAAAAAAGTATGCTATATTGAGACATCGTTTTATTTTTCCTGTTACTTTTATATAAACTGCTATGACATAGAATTATTTCAGATTTTTCTCTTTGCAAACTTCGGAGATAAGGGGGGGGGGAATGGTATTTTTTTTTACATTTTTCATCATAAGTCGAAAAATTATGCCGTCTAGAAAAAAAAGAAAAAAACCGGCCAAGTGCGAGTCGGACTCGCGCACAAAGGGTTGCGTAAAAAATTACGGTTGTTGTATGGGAGCCCCCCTTAAATATGAACTTTATTCTGTTTTTAGTATTTGTTGTTATAGCGGCAACAAAAATACATCATCTGTGAAAATTTCAACTGTCTACCTGTTGTTGTTTTTAATATCGAGCAAAAAACAGCAAAAAAATCACGTTTGTTGTATGGGAACCCCCCTTAAATATTAATTTTATTCTGTTTTTAGTATTTGTTGTTATAGCGGCATCAGAAATACATCATCTGTGAAAATTTCAACTTTCTAGCTATCACGGTTCATGAGATACAGCCTGGTGACAGACAGACAGACAGACAGACGGACAGCGAAGTCTTAGTAATAGGGTCCCGTTTTTACCCTTTGGGTACGGAACCCTAAAAAGATTAAAAACGTGCAAACGGCGCTCTTTCATATGATACCCCACATGCCCTAGTAGCTCCACTTCAAATTTTTAAGACCCCTTTTCAGGCCCTGCTGTAAAAAAGATATTTATTTTTTTATTTATTTATTATTTGCAAAATAGTTGGGCAAATGTCATCTTAAACTATTCCAAATTTCAAGTTGATACCATTAGTAGTTCTCGAGATATCCAGCTGTGACAGACAGACAGGCTGAGTCACACCATAAGGGTTCCTTTTTTACCATTTTGGTACGGAACCCTAATTACAATAAAATAAAATAGTAGGTAACTGTCAAAAGTCTAATAATTAAAAAAATATACAAGGTATGTCATTTTAAATTGAATTGTTCAATTAATGTTAAATGGACTATGCTTGTTTATCAGAGTTTAAATTGTTTAAAATGATCATGTCTTGTGCAGTTATTTTTAATATCATTTTATTCTTTATTCTTTTGGCAACAAACAGTCATTTAAACATAAGTACTTATATCTATCGTACTAGCTATAACAGACCTTTATTGCCGATAAGGATAAATTTTGTTATTTCATACTCTATTTTCGCACCCTCAATTTAAATGCTTTTCTTCTTTTGTTGCTTTTATCAATCACAATAACAATAAGATTATTAGTTAAATTTAAACATTACGCTGACCTTGAAACAATGACTGTTGAAGTCGTTAACCTCATAAATGTGTTCAGACCAATTTATTATGTTGTCTTGACACTTTATTTATTATTCGCAAAACCAATTTTGTAATATCTTTGTTATAATGTTTTGGTATAACATCATTGTCTGTTTAAATTAATGGTAGGCCACAATTTTTTTTATACCTCAACTTTTTATTTACACAGTAGCTATATATGTAATAAAAAAAGAATTACTTACTACAAAGGGTAAAAACGGAACCCTACTACTAAACTAAGGCTCCACTGTCTGTCTGTCACCAGCTCACCAGGCTGTATCTCATGAACCGTGATAGCTAGACAGTTAAAATTTTCACAGATGATGTATTTCTGTTGCCGCTATAACAATAAATACTAAAAAACAGAATAAAATAATATTTAAGCGCGGCTCCCATACAACAGACATGATTTTATTGGCGTTTTTTGGTACGGAACCCTTCGTGCGCGAGTCCGACTCGCACTTGGCCGGTTTTTAATATTAATGTTACATTGATAGGTGTAGCTATAGCATTTAATATAAAGAGTTGATTTCAAATTTCAAGAGAAACCTTTGGTTGATTTTACAACTGTTATTCATCAGCATTAAGTATCAACAGTCATTTTACTGTGCTGTGCTGGGCTCAGATCATATAAAAAGGAAGATGGAGCGTTGCGCAGTGGTTGCGAACAACTAAGTGAGGCAGTGGTCTCGAACGTCAAAATGCGAAATCGGTAGATTTGCCAAAAAAATTCGGTAGATTCATACCCAAAATCGGTATATTGTGAAAAAAACCATTATACCTGCTACTAAAAAAAACTAAAGGCTACAATATGGTTTTCCATACAAAGTTCCGAATTGGGAAAATAAATTCAAAAGTTAAGTCCGCAAGTTGACTATTACAGCTTTCAAATAATATCAAATTCAAGTAAGCACTTTAATGTTCCTAAATGAAGAAAAGTGTACTTACTTGTAAAAGTACAAGTTGAAAACAAATGAAAAATAAAGTCTGAATTATCGCTTTACAGAGTCGTAGAGGATTTCCCTGTAAACAAACGAATCGAAACGGGTTGCTAGTTCGATTCTGTAAAAAAATCTGGAGAATTTCCTTATATTTTCAGAACTTCTCAGAAATCGTGAAAATATCTTTACATTTCGGTATTTCGGTAGGAGAGGCTCCATATCGGTAGAAATACCGAAAAATCGGTAGGTTCGAGACCACTGAAGTGAGGCCGGTTTTTGATGGTACATTGTGCGTACTAGGGGGCGGGCGGGGTCCGGGCGGCAGGGTTTGATATGGAACGCCCAATGGCGAACGAAAGCCAAGGCGTAATTTCGTTACATGTGTGTGCGTATACTGTATATGTACACAGCCAAGGCGTAGTTTTACATGCCTCACCGCTTTGTCGGAAGACTCCGTCTTTACTTTTTTATTTGGTCTGAGGTGCTGGGGCGTAGGCCTTTATGGCGACGGCTATACGCTTGGTAATTTACTGTGATCCATCGCCATAGAGTAAATTTTAACCATGGAAAGTAATTTGTATGGAATGTTCAATATTTTACTTTCCATGGTTAAAATTTACTCTATGGCGATGGATCACAGTATTTACCATGTGTGTAGCCGTCGCCTATATGTGTGGATGAGGAGGTCTATTACCCAATACACAAACTAAATGATTGGAAGCCGGGACCAACGGCTTAATGTGGATCACACGCAGGTCGTCACGTAAGCAGCTAGTCACATACGCAACTCGCCACATACGCAACTCGCCACATACGCAACTCGTCACTTTTCAAAACAGATACTGAACTCGTCACATAAGCAACTCGCCAGCTTGCCACACACGCAACTCGCCACATAATACGCAACTTGTCACTGTTGCAACTCGTCACTGTCGCAACTCGTCACTTTTCAAAACGGATACTGAACTCGTTACATAAGCAACTCGCCACATGATACGCAACTTGTCACATTCGCTACTCGTCACTTTTCTCAACTCGTCACTTTTCGCAACTCATCACATTTTTTTCGTTTTAATACAATGTGCCAAATGATGACTCTAAATCCTGATAGCTGCTCTAAATTGGTCACCTACCTTGTTTTTTCCAAACAAAAAGTGACTGCACTATCTTTATGAAGCCTAATATGGTCACCCATCTTGCTTTTTGCCACACAAAAAGTGGCTGCACGATCTTTATCAAGCCTAATTCGGTCACCCATCTTGCTTGCACCCAAGTACGGAAGAGCTCGATATACTTAGTAAATTTTTTGACATCCATCTGATGCGACCCGTGTTTTTGACCATCGTAGTCGCAGGTGGAATGTGATAATTTAAATAAAACCGGTCAAGAGCGAGTCGGACTCGCGCACCGAAGGTTCCGTACCATCATAATTGCACCATCAAACCACACTGCTGCGCGTCAGCGCCATCTCTTGACCGATAGTGGAACTAATGTTAACTTTTTTAGAAATTTGATAATTTCTAAAAAAGTGTGCTATATTGAGACATCGTTTTATTTTTCCTGTAATCTTTATATAAACTGCTATCACATAGAATTATTCCAGATTTTTCTCTTTGCAAACTTCGGAGATAAGGGGGGGAACGGTAATTTTTTGTACATTTTTCATTATAAGTCGAAAACTATGCGGCCTAAAACAAAAAGAAAAAATGATTGAAAACGTGTAAATGGTGCATTTTCATATGATACCCCACATGCCCTAGTTGCCCACTTCAAATTTTAAGGACCCCTTTTCAGTCCCTGTTGTAAAAAAGATATTTATTTTTTTATTTATTTCTTGCTGTTGGGCAAATGTCATCTTGAACTATTCTAAATTTCAAGTTGATACCATTAGTAGTTCTCGAGATATCCAGCTGTGACAGACAGGCTGAGTCACACCATAAGGGTTCCTTTTTTACCATTTTGGTACGGAACCCTAAAAATTCTAAAATACGCAACTTGTCACATTCGCAACTTGTCACTTTTCGCAACTCGTCACATTTTTTTCGTTTTAATACAATTTGCCAAATAATGACTCTAAATCCTGATAGCTGCTCAATATTGAGCCTAATATGGTCACCCATCTTGCTTTTAGCAACACAAAGTGACTGCACTATCTTTATCAAGCCTAATATGGTCACCCTTCTTGCTTGCACCCAAGCACGGAAGTGCTCGAGATACTTAGTAAATTTTCTGACATCCATCTGATGTGCTAAAACCACCAAGCTATTCATATCATAGTTATCTTTTGTCGCAGGGTACTTTGGTTCGAGAAATTAAGACTAGATGTTAGAATTAAGTAACAATTTAAAACTTATAAGGAATCGAAATTCCGATACATAGAATAAAAGGTAAATAGAAGCAAGTGCCCTACACGTTCAACGCCATTGTTTCTTTTGGTATACACCCAAATGTCTTTGTCCCAAGGCCAGTGTATCCTCAGGTATACACAAAAACCACTTTTAATGGTTCATAAATTTCTAATTGTGTTTTAGAAAGAAAATTAGAAAGAAAGAACCTTATTTATGTATTTACAAATCTCTAGATTCTATTGTCTTTTGTTTTTATTAGCTTCTAAAACGTCGCGTTATGTAAATGCATTGCACCTTGCAGGTTTCATGTGGGGTATATCCATTGATGTAAAGTTTCGATCAGCAGTTTCATCCAGTGCATCATAATTACGTAATGCAAATTGCATAATTTTTGCATCGTCGCTTTCTATCGACTGTTATACTTCTTACTCGTGGGTAGATTGATTGCCTTTTCTTATCTGCAATTTTCCATGTTGAAAGTTTGAAATGTCTCTTTGAGTGTCGTTTATGTGGGACGTCATTCAATTTCTGAAGTAGTTGTGTAATTTTCTGATATTTGAAGCATTCGATATCGATTTAGATCATATTAGATTGGAGTACAGTTAGCACCAAAATGATGCTCTACCCTACCCTAGCATGACCACCGAATCGCGATATGATTCGCGATTTATCACGTTTGACTGTCAAAAGAAAATGGATTTTGTTTGACTGTACAAAAGTTTAAATTCGAACAAACTCGCCTTGTACGATATGTTCTTGTAAGTAATGAATGACTAATATGCCACTGTGCTGCCACACTAGGGTACTTTCCCGCTGTTATCTTAGCGTTATCGCACACAGGCAACTTAGTCTCCCAGCAACTGTTTTGTCTCTCACATCAAGTCCACGGGTTTATATGGAAGCGCGCACACGAAGCGACACGGTCGTCTGCAACTTTTCATACAAATCACGTGAGAGACAAAAAAGTTGCGGAGACAAAAGTTGCCCGTGTGCGATAGCGCTTAGATATTGTGTACCTTAATCGTACGTACTACTTCAATAACTGTTAGCGCTATCGCACACAGGCAACTTAGTCTCCCAGCAACTGTTTTGTCTCTCACATCAAGTCCACAGGTTTATATGGAAGCGCGCACACGAAGCGACACGGTCGTCTGCAACTTTTCATACAAATCACGTGAGAGACAAAAAAGTTGCGGAGACAAAAGTTGCCCGTGTGCGATAGCGCTTAGATATTGTGTACCTTAATCGTACGTACTACTTCAATAACTGTTAGCGCTATCGCACACAGGCAACTTAGTCTCCCAGCAACTGTTTTGTCTCTCACATCAAGTCCACAGGTTTATATGGAAGCGCGCACACGAAGCGACACAGTCGTCTGCAACTTTTCATACAAATCACGTGAGAGACAAAAAAGTTGCGGAGACAAAAGTTGCCCGTGTGCGATTGCGCTTAGTTTCGAAGTATTTAGTTAAATAACATCGATTATCGTCGTCGACGACGCAGGCAATCGTTTAGTGGTCCACTTCTGTAAAGTTATGAGAAGATATCCTGAAAAATCTTGAGTTGAAAAATCAACTTTTTGAAGTTAGGTAATTAATGTACGAATTTGATTGTTTAC
Organism: Agriphila geniculea; assembly: GCA_943789525.1. Lineage (NCBI taxonomy): Eukaryota > Metazoa > Arthropoda > Insecta > Lepidoptera > Crambidae > Agriphila > Agriphila geniculea. Next base: position 1,437,718 of record OX038894.1, on the reverse strand, counting down.
TATTCTTTGAGGCTTCTTTCTTCATCGCACAAAAGCACCGTTAGTTCGAATGAAGACGAATGTTGTTTCTTGTTGAGTATAAATGAATGAACTATATTACTCCACCCTAGTGCTCTGCATTTTTCCATATCTTTTGTCTCTTTCACGGCCGAATACTCAAAGGCTACTTAGCTAAAATCTTAAGGTCTCCTTAACTTTAAGGAAGCTGTTAGTCTCATACAGTTTCTGTCAAATCTGACGACTTTTTTGAATTTAAGGTGGCCTTAACTTTAAGATTCGTTTGAGTATTTGGCCGTCAGGCTCTCAAAAACATCTTTTGATAGTCCGAGAATACCGCTTGGCGACGACCGGCTCCCTCAGATCACTGAACGCCTAGCTAGTTCCTTCTCGCTCTAATAAACAAAGTTTTTGTTTGACGAAAAGAGATGACCTATAGAAATATGTGGTGCCTATTTCAAGCATTTGCCTCTTTAATGTTGTATTTTCTTCTATTTCAGCTGCTTGTAAATAGAAGCTGTAAATATAAATATAGCAAGTAAAGATGAGTTTGGGAGCGCGCGCCACCAAGGGTGGTGCGAAGGCGGCGGGCGGCAAGGAAGGCAAGCACCCACAGGAGAAAGGCAAGGGCACAGACAAACCACAGCCCAAGGAGAAGGTCAAACCACAGGTTGGTATACTGGACTGTTTGCTGCTGGTATTGTAACATTAGTTATAGACTTTGGTGCGAAGGCGTGTGGCAAGGGCACATACAAACCACAGGTTGGTATACTGCACTGTTTGCTGCTGGTATTGTATCAGTTATAGACTGTGGTGCGAAGGCGGGTGGCAAGGGCACAGACAAACCACAGCCTAAGGAGAAGGTCAAACCACAGGTTGGTATACTGCACTGTTTGCTGCTGGTATTGTATCGTTAGTTATAGACTGGTGCGAAGGCGGGTGGCAAGTACGCACAGGAGAAAGGCAAGGGCACAGGCAAACCACAGCCTAAAAAGAAGGTCAAATCACAGGTTGATATACTTTTGGTAGAGGAAAGCCACAGACTCAAGTGTAAGGTGAAACCGCAGCTTGCAAACTGGAGTAGTACGCGTCGAACTTAAAACTGTTTCCGTCCGTATACTGTGACACATTATTTTGATTACTATTAAATGCCAAGTTATGGGGTGGTTCTGCTGTCAAAGAACATACTATCACCACAGAATAACTAATAGTACAAGTACAGAAGCAGCACTCCGCAAAGTCATTTAAATAAATAGCGACTTTTGCTCGAACACAATAAAGTGCAATTCAGGTCGCGCAGCGCTCCTAGTAGTTGCCTCTCATTTTATCGCGTGCTCTTACCTTTTCTGTCGACGCAACGTTAGGGTCGTCTTCCTTTAAATGAACTGCGTAGCATATATCATAATGTGAAAAACGACAATTGTACAAGGTAGGTGCTTATCGCGCGACCTTGAGCGAGTGAAGGAGGCCTGCTATCACGACATTCAACATCATCAATTTTTTATCCCCAATGCTCGGGCACGCGGGCCCAATGCGAATTGGTGGGTATTAACGACTTCAATTCAATTAATGCAGCCAGGGCCAACGGCTTAACATGCCTTCCGAAGCACGGAGGACCTCGAGATGAGAGGAGAAAGCGTTTTGGTCACCCATCCCATGACCTACTCTTGCAAAAGTTGCTTAACTGTAGCATTTATAATATCATAGTTAGGATATTTTTTAATACATTTTTTTTGTTGACAGGCAACAACAGAACAGCTCCGAATGGCACACATGATCGATCGTAAAAGCGAAGACGCGTCAGACGTTCGGAGAATGGTGAGCAATCTTTAATTTGGGTAGTAGGTAGTATGTATTTAATCTGGTAACAATAAATTCCCATTTTGGGTATCAAAAATACTGAATAGATAGAGTACTGAAATACTAAGTGGGCGATTTCAAATATTGAAAATGGGCCACTTTAAAATACAAATTGAGTAACTAGTTATTCAGAACGGGTGACCAAATTTCTTTTTGGGCGGCAACCTTACGGCACACAAAACATTTAAAATTTGGCAGATATTTTATAAAAAAAGGCGACTATTAACCTAATCGGGGTGACAAAATACCATGTTGACCATACCCACTCAGTGTTTTAGTCACTCATTTAAATTATTTTTTTTTCGAAGTATGCTATTTTTAATTTTTAAATGTCACTTTAAAACTCATAAAAGTAATGTAAATGCATTAATATTCGAGGTTGTATCACAGCATATGAGGGAAATGAGCCGTGGGAAAATCGTGTCGTATACAATCGGTGTCGGGTGTCTTAAGCATTTCATTGTTTACGGCATTTATGCAGTAAATTGAACTAGTGTCTAATCCATTTACGAAAACGATTAATGTTTTTAATTTTTTAATAGTGACTGTCGATAATTTCGTCTTTATATTGGCGAAATAAAATACCATTGAAACGATTTTGATGTTAGAGGTCTGAAAATTTATATAGGGACTACTTGTTAAGATAGAGTGAGTGAGCGGGCTATGAAAAAAGGCAAGTAATAAACCCCAAGAAAAGAAAAAAAAAATAACAAAATAAATGTTGTCATAAGCAACTTAAAGAAGTAAAATCCCACCAAAACGTTTTCACATAAAATGTTGCCAAGATGAGACTGGCTCACACTGTCAAAAATTTATCAGACCTCGTGTAGAGCCAAGGTTCTAACTCTACATTAGAGTTGTAACGGAAGCCATTTAAACGGAGGCGGATGCGGAGGCGGATGCGGAGGCGGAAGTGCACAGTTGGACCTCCGCGGAAGCGGAGTTTAACGGAGGCGGAAGTGAAAAAGAAAAAGAAAAATGAATCATTTATTGAAAAATTAAATCTACTTACAATTGGTAATCAAAATTTACTTTAAAAATCAAATCTTTTTATTGGTGCTTAATCAAAATTTACAACAGGCAAATTATATTTAAAAAAAAGTTTTGCGGCTTTGTCACCTTCTATGCGATTTCTTAGTGGTTCACAAATTATACCGGCTCCACTAAACGGTTGCTCACTTGGTACTGAATATTCTTCCTTAGCATGACCACCGAAGTAGGATATTATCGCGTAATATAGTGCAGTAAATTGAATCGACAGTCAACTGTCAAAATCCATTGTCTTTTGACAGTCAAACGTGATAAATCGCTATATCATGTCGCGTTTCGGTGGTTATGTTAGATAAAAAAGTGCGTTTTTTTTTGTTATATTCATAAAATAAAAAACACGCGTCGCATGAAAAAACGTAAACAAACCTCCGTTAAAACTCCGTTAAAAACTTGCAGAGGTGGAGGTAAGACTACTTGGGGAAGTTCCGCGGATGTGGAGGCGGAGGCGAGGTTCCGTTACAACTCTACTCTACATGCCTTAACTCTACAAGCCCTAAATTCACAAGCTCTATACTACACCTTGGTCAAAATATGTGGCTGAGGAAGCCGCGAGTTCGTGTGCCAAATCGTGTGCTCCTTTAGTCGTGTTTGTCAACGTCAACTTATTTTCATATTCAAACACTGACATGAAAAAAAAAAAATTATTTAACTGGACTGGCTGTCTGTATGATTTGACAGCTAAGTTATTGTGCCTATTTGAAACGCCACTAGCGTGCGTCTAAAGAACTAATTTTGACGTACAATATGAAAATGGATGCCATGATGGTCTCTCCAGACTTCAAACTTTAGTACCATGTACGCACGCTATGCTCACGCTACGTCCTACAGCGCCAAAATGGCGGAAATCAAATAGGCACAAAACAGTTTGACATAAGCCTGTCCAGTGTAAATATATGCAGGTCAATGTATTCAAAGCAATGCGTTGTAACTTATTTACTAAAAAGTTCGAATTATGAATTGAATGCCGCTTGTACAGTACAAACTGCATGGTAGCCGTAGACTTACACAGTTGCGCGTGTACAAAAAGTCATATGACGTCATCTGTTTATAATGGCGCGGTTGTATGGTGTCCGGGGTGTGGTGTTGCCCTATTGTTGTCCAGAGTGTATAATTAAATATTGTATTAATAATTGAATTGTGTGACCAAGGTGTTGGAGCTGATGGAGATGACGTGTCGTACGGAGGAGGAGGTGTGCTCGGCGCTGCACGACTCCGACAACGACATGGTGGCCGCCTGCAACCTGCTGCTGGAGGAGACCCAGCGGATACAGGTATCATCATCATCATACCAGCCGCACGACGCCCACTGCTGGGCCTAGGCCTTCCCATGGATCTCCACTCCATCGGTCCTGCTTGGCCCGCATCCAGCGGCGCACACGTCGTCGGTCCCCCTTGTCGGGGGCCTACTTACGGAGTCGAGTCTGGTGCGCGGTCGCCATTCCAGAACCGCCCCGCCCCAACGGCTGTCAGTTCTTCTCGCTATGTGTTCCGCACACTACCACTTCAGCTGAGCAATCTTTCGAGCGATGTCAGTTACATGTATCATTCTTACTAGTTCCAGTGGATATAGTTCCATGGAACTACTGATACTTATTATACTCACTAATTCCATTGGCAATGGAACTAGTGAAAATGAATATATGGAACTACAGAAAAAAGTATCAGTAGTTCCATGAAACTATATCCAATGGAACTAGCGAGAATGATTCAGTTACATATAGTTCTCTTACGGATCTCCTCATTTCTGATTCTATCACGCAGGGAAACGCCGAGCATGGCTCTGTCCCCTTTAGACGCATTTGGTCCAATTTGCAGTTGGTCCAATGTTCAAAAAAATTTCAATTCGCAGTTGGTCCAATTCGCAGTTGGTCCAAATCGCAGTTGGTCCAATTCGCAGTTGGTCCAATTCGCATTTGGTCCAATTCGCGGTTGGTACAATTCGCAGTTGGTATAATTCGCGGTTAGTTTAATTCGCGCTTGGTCTATTTCGCAGTTGGTCCAATATGTTAGTCCAATTTTTTGTGAAAGTTAAAAACCGATAATTATTTGTATGAGCTTGAAACACAAGTTATGATTGAAAATATGTCTGTGTAAATATGTGCATATGTATGTGTAATATGATTATGAATAAATCAGTGCAATATGTACATAAAATGTGTTATTTTGTTTAATTTTGGAAATACACTTTATATTGGACCAATCGCGAATTGGATCAAATGCGCCAAAAAGCTCTGTCCTTTTATCGGTTTGCTCTATTGTTTAGACCTTAGAGAGTATTTCTCTAGAACAATATGTAATTGTTTTAGGGCGAGTGGCAGACCAGTGAGAAAAAGAAAAAGAAACCCCCAACCGCCGGCAACGGCGAGGTGGAAGCCCGCGCGCGCGCGCCCAGCGCCCGACCCCGTGAGTTTAATCATTAATTCTCTCTTTCTTATCAAATGAGGATTAGTGGCCACCTCTGGTGTTCATCAAGCCGGCTGTAAGGCCTCTAACTTGTCTTAACGATTGTTATCAGATGACAACAGCCGGGACCGACGGCTTAATGTGCCCTTAGAAGCACGGAAGCGCTCAGTTGTAATGCCACTTTAACAGTCACCCATCCGACACCTGACCGGACCGAACGTTGCTTAACACACGTGATCGAGTACGATCAGTCTGTCAAGTTCCGCCACTAGCGCTTCGTTAATACGTTGTAATACGGTCCTATTTTTAATGAAGCCAGAAAATTACGCGGGCATTTTTTCGTCTTTGTCTGAACTGCCTCTCGACGAGAATGAGGGCTTTTCAAAATGACAAAAAAACTGTAGGCTCCAAAGATGGCGTTCATAAAAAGTTATGTGTTAACTGTAGAAAACGTAGGAAAAGTTTTTTTAAGCACACGCTGTTTATTTTTCAAAGCCAATTTTGACACTTCATTTGACCGACCACCAACGCCATCTACTGATGCAAATAGTTACAATTTTTTAAATGTCGCTTTCTTTGCGTGTCGACTCTGGTATCATATTGTGAGGACCAGAACTCGGCCACCGATACACCATTATCAGTGGCTTTCTAAAGATCCTCGTGTGTGCAGGTGTTGGGACACGCAGGGCATGACAGAAGATGTGCCATTGTCTGGGGGGACACACCACACAGGCATGCGCTCTCCGAGCTGTAGTCCCACCTGTGATCATCATTTTCGCAAATGGTCATCGCGAAAAATATGGTCACTTTCGCAGAATGTCATTTTCGCAAATGGTCACTTTCCCAGAATGTCATTTTCGTAAATGGTCACTTTCCCAGAAAGTCATTTTCGCAACTGGTCATTTTCGCAGAATGTCTTTCCCAATTTTTTCTCAAACTCACAATTTTGGGGAAAAAAAGAAAAAATTGTGAATGGCATTCTGCGAAAGTGACCTTTTGCGAAATTTTTCGCGATGACCATTTGCTAATATGACGATCTGCGTCAAAACCCTTCGCGGTTGCATCTCTCCCTATAGTGCAGTATTTAGTGGCATCAACCCTGCAAATCGTCAACAAAGGAAGCCGCTTGGCACAGGCGTACTTTGTGGTCATCTGAGCTGATTTAGCCCTGTACCCACGTGGTACCACCATGGTGGTAGCCAGGGGAGGGGGGGAGAGGTGCCTTCTACCACGCTGTACTTTTACATCCATATCTCCATAAGTTTAGCAAATAGATCGTGTTTGGTATCGTTTTCATATAATTCAAGGACGAGGAATTCATTTCTGGAACAACTTTTACACTCGTTCATATAAAAAATAAAAGTTCTGCGCAAAAACAGAAAAATAAGAAAACAAAAATCTTACAAAATCTATGCCTACAAATAAACCACGAGATTGTGCTTTATAAAAAAAATATGATTAAACAGCCCTGTTTATATAGAATATATAAACATCAACTTTTTCATACAAATTATATTTATAAATGTGTCAAAAAAAATATTTGCGCCGCGCGGCGGTATTTGGGCGCAGTATATTTGGATAGGATTTATCACTTATTTTTTAATAATGACACAAATTGGTCGTGTTTGGTATCGTTTCCGTATAATTCAAGAACGGAAAATTCATCTCTGCAACAACATTTTTACTCGTTCATAGAAAAAAATTAAGTTCAGTGCAAAAAAAGAAAAATAAGAAAAAAAAAACTTACAAAATCTATGTCTACAATTAAACCACGAGATTATGCTATATAAAAAAATATGTTTAAGCAGCCTTATTTATCTTAAATATAAGGTCCTTCTTAAATAGTGCACATAATTTTAAGGGGTCAATGTACTCATGCATATAAACAACTTTTACTATGGTACCAACATTGAAATCGCGAAAAAAAAAATCTGCTGTTCCATACATTTTGATGTATTCGGTTTTAAATGTTCTATGGAACAGCAGATTTTTTTTCGCGATTTCAATGTTGGTACCATAGTAAAAGTTGTCTGTATGCATGAATACACTGACCCCTTAAAATTTTGTGCACTATTTAAGAAGGACCTTATATACAGGGTTTTTTGTAAAACACCAACAACCCCGCAGGAGTAGATTACTAACATCATAAACAACAACATTTGTTCTACGACTTTTCCGAAAACAGCCAAAAAAGTTCGACTTTTCATACAAAACTCGATCAGCTGTTCGGACAGTTGTATGGAAAGTTGGTTTTTTGTCTGTTTTCGGAAAAGTCGTAGAACAAATGTTGTTGTTTATGATGTTAGTAATCTACTCCTGCGGGGTTGTTGGTGTTTTACAAAAAACCCTGTATATGTTACAGCTAATACCCAAAGTCGGGCAAAACTAGGTGTAGCCGATAGCTGTTGGCTAAAACTAGGTGAACCGATCTGCTTTACTCCTGTAGGTCCCGAATATAGGTTAGAAATTTTAATTTCGAGGTTATTTTTTTTTAACAGACAACATAAATAACTTTCTTAATACCTCATGCTACACCTAGTTTTAGCCGGCTACACCTAGTATTAGCCGCGAGCAAATCGAATACACCTAGTTTTAGCCAACAGCTATCGGCTACACCTAGTTTTAGCCTGCTAAAACTAGGTTTAGCCGCACTTCGGGTATTAGCCGTAACATATACACAAACTTTTCTCTAGAAATTATATTTATAAATGTGTGAAAAAATCAGTAGCGCCGCGCTGCGGTATTTTGGTGCAGTATTTTTTTATTTGGACTTGGACGCTTTTTCCCCTTTACCAGCAAAAGACGATACGGTATCACACCCGGAAAAGGCGTGGAACAGTGGCAATACTTCTGCTTTTTCCGATCCTAAAATATAATTAAAGCTGAATTATTTTTAGACTTTAAAGTGTGAAAAACTATACTTATTTGAGTTACTTAATGAAGCTGCACTGCAATCGCATGGCAAGGCACGAACTGACGATTTTACCCGTGCCAATATGAACCTACAATTCCTCAAGCAATTAATACAGTTTATTTTCTTTTAGGGCCGGAAAAAGCAGAAGTATTGCCACTGTTCCACTCCTTTTTCGGGTGTGGATACCGTATCGACTTTTGCTGGTAAAGGGAAAAAAACACTTTTGAAGCTTGGAGCGCTTATCCAATTGCAACGGAAGTATTTAAATACGCTAAAGAAGGAAATGTGGAGCAGGCTTTGCCAATAAGATTAGAAAAAAATGTTATTGCTTTGTATGACAAGTAAGTTACGTGGTGATTGGCTTTTGTGATTGTTATTGTTGGAAATGTTGGAACGCATCTCCTTGATATTAATCAATGCAGAAAAGTGCTATTCACGAAAAAGGACAGGCAGCTGGAGAATTTCCACCAACCAGAGACGCCCTGTGCAACCAAATTTTGCGAGCGATTTATCAGGGAGGAATGTTTGGGATCAACTTATAAAACCAATTCAAAACCTGCCAAGGCCTGCAGATTGGGGTCAGGCCAAAAATAATAGCTTATGGAAGCCTATGTGGACCACCCTTCTACCAGCAGCCACAGCTTGCATGGATTAAATAAGGTGTATGTGTAAGCAAAAATGCGCAGGAAGGTGCAATTGTTTAAAAATATAAATAAAGTGCACCGAACTATATTAGATGCAACGGAATGCAACGGAAACTGCCAGTAAAATTTGTTATTACTAAACTAGGTAAATAAAATAATTATAACTTTAACTCTCTTTGAAAGTAAAATTATTGGACTACCAATTAAACAATAAGTGATAAATCCAAATCAAAAAATACTTCACCAAAATACCGCCGCGCGTCGCAACTGAATTTTTTGACACATTTATAAATATAATTTCTATAGAAAAGTTTTATGTGTATATATTTAAGATAAATAAGGCTGCTTAAACATATTTTTTTATAAAGCATAATCTCGTGGTTTAATTGTAGACGTAGATTTTGTAAGTTTTTTCTTATTTTTCTATTTTGCACTGAACTTAATTTTTTTCTATGAACGAGTAATAATTTTGTAGTAGAAATGAATTCCCCGTCCTTGAATTATACGGAAACGATACCAAACACGACCAATTTGTGTCATTATTAAACAATAAGTGATAAATCCTATCCAAATATACTGCGACCAAATACAGCCGCGCGGCGCAAATATTTTTTTTGACACATTTATAAATATAATTTGTATGAAAAAGTTGATGTTTATATATTTTATCTAAACAGGGCTGTTTAATCATATTTTTTTTATAAAGCACAATCTTGTTGTTTATTTGTAGGCATAGATTTTGTAAGATTTTTGTTTTCTTATTTTTCTGTTTTTGCGCAGAACTTTTATTTTTTATATGAACGAGTGTAAAAGTTGTTCCAGAAATGAATTCCTCATCCTTGAATTATATGAAAACGATACCAAACACGACCTATTTGCTAAACTTATGGAGATATGGATGTAAAAGTGCAGCGTGGTAGAAGGCACCTCTCCCCCCCACCCCTGGCTACCACCATGGTGGTACCACGTGGGTACAGGGCTAAATCAGCTCAGATGACCACAAAGTACGCCTGTGCCAAGCGGCTTCCTTTGTTGACGATTTGCAAGGTCCCCATACAAATGATGCCACTAAATACTGCACTACTACTTCGGCATATTGGAATCCGTAGTCTGTTTAAGGAGTTGCCCAAGGTCATGGCCAGGGGGGAGTTGTTTTGCCTGCTTAGTATTTGAGTCTGTGAGATATTTAGAATGTCGCTTTGAAAAGCCATCAGTAACGGGATCGACTTCACATCAGGAATCAGGATCGAATAAACGTAAAAATCTTTTATTTTGGTACGTTGAAAACGGTTTCCATGGTTTCCATAGTACCTGTATGGTCACACTCTTGAGATGTAGTAGTTAGTTGAAGTGCTGGATGAAAAGATCGCAATAGATTGAAGTAGAGATGTATTTACGTAAACGTTACAAGTTAGTTAAAAATAGACGATTCTTTTCCCTAATGTGTGAAACCGATTTCGTTGGCGTTATAAATTGCACTGAGCTAAAATGTAAATTTATTATAATAATTAAATATGATACTTTAGGTTACTGCGGGTCGACGACGCGCCCACCGTAACATGTAAACCGTACAGTACCGTTTTGATGTTTTGATTCCAATTCGCTGAACGGGTGGTAGGAAAATATAGACGATTTAAAAGTACTTCATAATTAAGTTTATTTGAATTAAGCTATTTTTGAAATTGAAACCCCCTGATTCAGGGGCTAAGTTCACATGACTGCGGGGTACTGCGGGGTACTAGATTATACTGTGTTAATTATAGTGCCACCGCGCGTTAATGTAGACATTAGTCTACATTATCGTGCGGTGACGCGTGGTGCCATGCGGTGGCGCGTGGTGCCATGCGGTTCAAGATCTACAAACCTGCATCGACGGGGAACAAATTGTTCCCTCCATGTCAACGTCGGTCGATGCCAGACAGCTGCGCGTGCATACGCCACCATGTAAATGCTCCTACCACGCGTCCATATGAAGTTAGCTTAATGGCACAGAATAGATAATAGTATTAGTGTACAGAAGTTGCACTCCGCAAAATCGTTTAAATAAATTGCGACTCAACCTGCTCCGGTTCTGACGTAGATCGTCATTTTCGCAAATGGTCATCGCGAAAAATTTGGTCACTTTCGCAGAATGTCATTTGCACAAAAGGTCACTTTCGCAGAATGTCATTTTTGCAACTGGTCACTTTCGCAAAACGTCACTTTTGCAGAATGTCATTTCACTATTATTTCTCAAACTCTCAATTTTGGAAAAAAACAAGAATAAAAATGAATGACATTTTGCGAAAATGACGTTTTGCGATAGTGACCTTTTGCGAAAATGACATTCTGTGAAAGTGATCAAATTTTTCGTGATGACCATTTGTGAAAATGACGATCTGCGCCAAAACCTCTGCTCCGACACAATAAAGTGTCGTCTCTCTTTCCATCGCGTTCTATTTCTGTCCTCTCAGAGGACGCCGAGCGCATCGTGGTCGCGCGCGGAGGGACAGAGCCCTGCTAATGGTTAGTCGGTGCAGGTCGCGGCGGCGCGGGGGGCGGGGGCGGGGGCGGGGGCGCGGGCAGCGGCGGCGAGGGCGAGGCGCGCGGCGTGGGTGCGGGGCGCGGGCGCGGCGGGCGCGGCGCGGGGCGCGGCGGGGCGCGGGGCGCGCGCGGCACCCGCCGCCCCGCGCGCCTGCCCCGCCACCGCCCCGACCTCGACCACTACAACACAGGTATACGAGGCACACAGACATAAGAAAAAGTATGGGCACCCCTCATATAAACGATACTGTAAGCTCCCCGAAGAAAATATAATCACTATACCGGGTGTAACAAGTCTCAACGAAGCCGAAGTCCACGCATTCCGCCCATCATCAGGATCATTTTTTGTCTTTTAGACTATACCTGGGAAACCAATAGCTACGAAGTTATTGAGACACAATCTCAAAAAAAATATCATTTTTTTATGACATCGTGTTTTGTTTATTTCCAGATTTTTGTCCAAAGAAAAATAATCAAAACTTTATGTATTTCGTAACAAACAACTTCAAAACGTCATTACTCAATGTATCTCACGAGCACGCACATAAACGCTGCCTTTCAACTGGACCGCACGCAGCTGTGTAGCATACACTCACAGGCACGGTCTGTTGTACGCGTTAAATTGCGTGGTAATGTATGCAATGCTTTTTTAATACCAAAAATTTAAATCTTTTCTCAGCAATAATTTTGAAAAGAAATGGGCAGAATACGTAGACCTCGGCTTTTTGGATGTTAAATACCTTTCATAGTGTAGGTAAGCACTAAGAACGGGTTTTGAAAATTTCTCGCTAAATAGGGTGTTCCAGTTTGTATATGAAGGTAAAGACATTTTTGGAGCGTAGACTCCTTATCAATTTTTTAAGTCAGTTAATAAGAACTTAATCATCCAAAATTTATGCCTGGTTTATACAGGATCAGTAACATGATGGTACAGTAATCCAGTCCAGCACTGACCTGCTTCTGGACTCATGTAGACACCAGTTTCAACCCAGTCCAGTGCTAACTTCTTGCTCACTAGTCAGTCCAGCTGAATAGCCAAACGTTATATTTTCGGGCACAGTACGACTTACTGCTGATCCTGTCTTCATGTACACAGTTACTGGGTCCAAATTCCGAGTCACTGGTCCCAGCCACTAACCCCGTATAAACCAGCCCTTACTACCGATCCTGTCTACATGTAACCAGTTACTGGGTCCGAAATTCCGAGTCACTGAGTCCAGTCTCTGACCCCGTATAAACCAGCCTTTACTAATGATCCTGTCTACATGTACAGTAGTTTCATCTCACGAATGCACGTGAATTTAACGAGTTTCAACTTTACTGCATTGCCTTAAGAGTGTGGACGCGCGCATTCGTAAGATGAAACAACTGTACCGAGTAACTGAGTCTGAAATGCCGAGTCAGGGGCCCAGTCACTGACCCTGTATAAACCAGCCCTTACTTCCGATCGTGTCTACATGTACCTACCCAGTTGCTGGGTCCGAAATTCCGAGTCACTGGGCCCAGTCACGGACCCCGTATAAACCAGCCCTTACTGCCGATCCTGTCTACATGTACCCAGTTACTGGGTCCGAAATTCCGAGTCACTGGGCCCAGTCACTGACCCCGTATAAACCAGCCCTTACTAATGATCCTGTCTACATGTACAGTAGTTTAATCCCACGAATGTGCGTGAATTTAACGAGTTTCAACCTTATTGCGTTGCCTTAAGAGTGTTGATGCGCGCATACGTAAGATGAAACTACTGTACCCAGTTACTGGGTCTGAAATTCCGAGTCACTGACCCTCGAGCGTATCGAGCGTCGAGCAAAGAGGCTGATTGGTGACGATGATCTGGTCCATCGAAGGCTTCAAAGTTTAGAGCACCGACGAAGAATAGCCTGTTTTATCAGTCTTCTATAGGTTACATTTCGGGAGTGTGCTCAGGAGTTACACAACCTCATACCTCCTTCCCAGTTTCATCTTTCGACTACCAGGCGCAGGGCGACTTTTCATCCTTATGTTGTTGATATTCCACGTACCCACACGAAACTCTTCAGTTTCAACTTTTTAATTCGAACAGCTAGGATGTAGAAAGATCTCCCTGCGTTTGTATTCCCCGAACAATATAACTTGGGCGACTTTAAAGCCAGAGTAAATAGGCATTTACTGACTGCGTGCTCCATCTTCGTCCTCCTTGTCACTTTCCATCAGGTGAAAGTGAGGTCAAATGCGCAGACTCTCTCTCTCTCTCAATCGTTCCCTCATAACTGAGGATCGTGATCACTGGCTGCTTTTACGATTTGTCTCCATCGGTCTCGGTCCATGGTTGCTCTCACTGCTTGATGGAATTTGCTTGAGGAGGTTGCTACTCTTACTTGGTCAGACCATCTGGGGCCGTACCAGCTAACGCATCGAACTTCGATAAGTCTGCCGAGCTTCAACTTAAAACAGATAAATCGAAATAAGGAATTTCGTATTGTACTATTAGCCGAAGTTAGTTAGAAGATATCGATGTTCTTGAGACATCATGAATTGGGGTTCGCCATTTTGGCCCATTTTGGGCTCGATATAATCTGTTTTAATTTGAAACCCAGCAGAATTTTCGAAGTTCGATGCGTTAGCCGGTACGACCCCTGGTTGGCGAACGACCTCGGGCTCTCTTGCCTTCTATTCCACCAACCACGACCAGCTTTTCGAGACTTTCATCTCCTCTTCGCATTATGTGGCCAAAGTATGAAAGTACGCGATGTAAGCAGATAGTGGACAGCCGAGTCTTGACATTTAATTGTGCAGTGCAGTGCATTTAAATGCGCAGACAATCCATACATAAAAAACCCTGTATGAACCAGGCCTTACGTTACCGTTCTTTCTGCAGGTGGCAACATGGGCGATTCATTCCCCGCAACAGAAGACTGGGACAACGAAGAGTGGTCGGGATCGTTATCAGACACGAAGGTAAAATTAATTTTACACTATTAATATAACTTTGCTTTAATTTTAGTAACATTTCTCCAGGCATTAGTTCACAAAGTGTTTTCGATTAAAATAATTTTTATTCTATTTGTTTTTGAATTGTATGAAGTATTAAAATTAAAAAAAACAAGCCGGTCGGAGGTCCAAGAATCTGGACTCTGGTGTCCGGACAAATCCAAACAGATGGTAACATTTAATTAAAATAAAATAATGCAGGTTTTATAGTCTACGCTTAGCAATAACTTACTAACTGGTATATAACTTAAAAGTGGTACAAAATTTCTAATAAATCATTTATCAAGTAGTTAATTGGAACGCATGAAATACAGTGGCGGTCACATAATTAAAGACACCAGTCGATTTTCATACGTAACTTGGTAGCCTTTAGAATGAAGCGTTGTTGGGCGAGTCCAATTTGTGTGCATTTCAAACTGTGATATCTCGGGCAGTTTTCATGCTAGCGAAATAATTATTTTACCAATGTTTCTTTTTTTGAGAGGTAATTTATGTTACGTTGTCATGCCTATTAAAGACGCCAGTCTATTTTCATACAAACGAGGTAACATTGAAGCCTTAGTTCTCCGCCAGTGATCGACATAGCTGGTCATTCAGGCAGTGAATGGAGGAGATTCAGATCGCAATACACACCCAACTGATCTGATCAGCATTCTAAGATATATAAATCTTAGAATGCTGATCAGTTTGTTTAAAAAAACCGCGAAATTAGCATAACAATGAATGGAAATCCTGAAACTGAAAACTCTAATCCTTATATCACTTAAAATACTAATCAGGGTGTGTATAGCGTATCTGAATTTCTTCCATTCACTCTCTGGATAGCCATCATCAGATCACAGTCAGTCCTTGGCGGAAAACTAACGCTTCAATGTTACCTCGTTTGTATGAAAATAGACTGGCGTCTTTAATAGGCATGACAACGTAACATAAATTACCTCTCAAAAAAAGAAACATTGGTAAAATAATTATTTTGCTAGCATGAAAACTGCCCGAGATATCACAGTTTGAAATGCACACAAATTGGACTCGCCCAACAACGCTCCATACTAAAGGCTACCTAGTTATGACGTCACGCCTAGGTAGTTTGAATGCAAAGCGTAGGAAATTTGCTATATTATTTTAAATATTGTTTTTATCAAAATGGTTTCTTGGACAAATTTGCTATACATTTTACGAACTAATTATTTATTTTAATAAATTTTATACTTTTTAAATGGACTTGTCCACCCAACTTTGAAGGGTCATAAAACAAATCATTCGTAATATATAAAACGAAGAGGTATACAAGCTACTCTAAAAGTTTAATATGTTTACGATTTTTATTAGTATTTCCTTATTTTATTCATTAGCCGTCATCCCTATTATGTGACCGCCACTGTAGGTCCTAAGTCGTGTAAAGGTGTGTCTTCATACGATCGCTTTCCCGTTCCCTTTCACTTTCATCTGACGCATGCCTCAAGGCATTCAATAGCGCACGCTGACCGTGCGCTTTCCTCTTGCGCTTTTAACAGAGGCATGCCTCAGGGCATGCAATCTTCTCAAAAAAAAAGTCATTGTATGGCAGAAAGTTGAAAGGCAAAGCGTACGGTTTGGAGGCAAAATTGCATGTTTTTGACGCAAGTTGACTTGAAAGTCGAAGCGACTCGGTGAAAATAGACCATTAGGAGTCAGAAGAAAATTATTTTATTGTAAAAATATAATAGCTAAATTAATGGTTTTGACGCAGATCGTCATTTTCGCAAATGGTCATGGCGAAAAATTTGGTCACTTTCGCAGAATGTCATTTTCGCAAATGGTCACTTTCGCAGAATGTCATTTTCGCAACTGGTCACTTTCGCAAAAGGTCACTATCGCAAAAGTCACTATCGCAAAACGTCACTTTCGCAGAATGTCATTCAATGTTTTTCTTTTTTTTTACCCAAAATTGTGAGTTTGAGAATAAATTGTGAATGACATTCTGCGAAGGTGAGCATTTGCGAAAATGACACTCTGCGAAGGTGACCAAATTTTTCGCAATGACCATTTGCGAAAATGACGATCTGCGTCAAATCCAATTTAATGTCCAAGTAATACATCAATAGGAATAAATTGTAGCCTTTGTCCTTCCTCAGGTTTCCTCTGACCCAAATTACAGCAAAACAATGGTATTTATAACATACTTACTAGTAATTTAAGCCGTAAGGTAAAAGTATAAAGTATGTTTTTGTTTGTAGGTGTTCACACCGAGCTCTAGCGCGCAGAACGCCGCGGGAGAAGTGGATTCAACACAAATCAATGCCTCGGTAAGATTCTATATCCTTTATCTTTTATATTTACAACTGTTCGTTCCACTATTACTATAGTTCGTTTGCTTAGATAGTGTCGGTACACCTGCAAGCACTTGTGTTCAGAGACAGGAATACCGGTAACAAACACAAACTTTCACTACGGCACTTGACTTCTATGTAAACTGCCAAAATCTAAATTGACTTGCAGGTGTACGCCGCACGCGCTATCCTTTGTTTATGCGGCGGCTTCTTTTGACAAGAAGCGGCACGTGCAAAGGCGGCGCGATAAAAGGGCGACACTATCTAAGCGAACCAAGAAGCTTATACCTCCAATGGAGATTGCACCGGCTAGTGTCATAGTGAAGATAGAAAAAAATACCTTGAGTGACGTTACAGCTTATTGCTATCTCTTTCTTTAGCGTGACAATACGTTTTCGTTTCTCACGAACGAACGAACGATGAACAACGAACACGTCATGTAACACTAAAGAAAGAGATAGCAATAAGCCGTCACGTCACTCAAGGACATTTTTTCTATCTTTAATATGACACTAGCCGTGCAATCTCCATTGAGAGTATAAGCTTCTTGAAGCGAACGGACTTTACCCGAGTGCAGAGAATAGATATGAGTACTACTGTACAGAAAGGACACTCTCCGCCTCGCCCCAGAATCAATTACCTCACCCCACCCCGCGAGTTCGTGTGCCGAATCGTGTGCTCATTTAATCGTGTTTGTTAACGTCAACTTATTTTGATATTCAAACTTTATTTACCAAAAAGTTCGAATTATGAATTGAACGCCGCTCATACAGTACAAACTGCACGGTAGCCCTAGACTTAACACACAGTTGCGCGTGTTCAAAAACGTCATCTGACGTCATCTGTTTATAATGGCGCGGTTGAATGGAGTGTCCGGGATGTGCCGGAAGGTCAATTGGGTGGAATACACCCTTTTATAAAATATTTTGATTGTGAAATTAAAACATTGTTAAAAAAATAGTTTAGATTTTTTTGTCTGTTTTCGCAAAAGTCGTAGAACAAATGTTGTTTGTGATGTTAGTGATCTACTCCTCCGAGATTGTTGGTGTTTTACAAATAACAAATAAAGATCACTGTATACGTAACGTGCTTTTTCCTGGACGGAACGGGACGGGGACGGAACGTAGCGATTCCTTGGCATCTTTGCATATAAAAATATAGTAACAAAGTAACAAATATTAACGGACGGGACGGGGGAAAATGTACGATATGTTCCACAGCACGCACCGTCACCGTCCCGTCCGGGGTTTAGTCCCGTTATGTATACAGCGACCTTAACCAAGGGGCCTCACTCCGCGCTTAAACTGTTATATTAGCCTACTGCTCGCGGCTGACTCAGTCGAGCCAGTACACGAGGGGTGTAATGACAGACAGAGCTACGCGACAGAAAGAGAAATTAATATGAAGGCGCTTATAATAATTGACACGCAGCGCTGTGCAATTTGAAATTGTACTTTATTGCTGTGCAGCAAGAGTAGCTTATTATTTGATAGTCCTAGTGTGGATGGGCTTCTGTACGTTAAGCGTTGGAACAATCATGATGCGCACAGCTATGGAATGGAATATCCCGCCGGCGTCTGTGTTTCCGACCGCATACAATCTGACTCTATTCAAGGCCAGAGTGAATAAGCACCTTCTGGGCAAGCTCGCTCTCTTTTGGGCTAGACTGGGGTCAAGAGCAAACCGCGTGTAGAACTCTGCTCGTCTCGTCCTCGTTGCGACTTGACGATACGCTTACGAGACTATTATAATATTCTGTGCCTTACCCACACCCCGGACACTTCATACAACCGCGCCGTTATAAACAGATGACGTCAGATGACGTTATTGTACACGCGCAACTGGTAAGGCTAGGGCTACAGTGCAGTTTGTATGAGCGGCGTCGAACACAAAGTTACGACGCATCGCTTTGAATATCAAAATAAGTTGACGTTAACAAACACGACTAAAAGAGCACACGATTCGGCACACGAACTCGCGGGGTGGGGTGAGGTAATTGATTCTAGGACGGGGCGGAGAGTGTCCTTTCTGTACGGTAGTACTTATATCTATTCTGTGCCTTAGCCCGGCCACACATGACGGAATCCCGATTCGGAATTCTGCATATACGTGATTCCAATGGCAGCTAATCCTTACAAAATCTATGGGTCTGGAATTGAAAATTGAATGGGAAAAGATTCCGTACGGAAAAATCCGTACGTGTGTGACGTACGGATTTTTCCGTACGGAATCTTATACATTATTAAAATTCCGATTGGAATTCCAAATCGGGATTCCATCTGTATTTGGCCGGGCTTAACCGTATATACACGCTGAAATTTTAATCATTCGGTTCCCGCAGTGAGGTGGTTCCACTCATGATTACAAGCAACTTTTACGCTTGTAATCATGAGTGGAACCACCCGACTGCGGAAACCAAATGATAAAAATTTGACGATGTATTTGTTTATTCACTTCTCAAGGTTACGCGCTCACTAAACATGAAATAAAACACTTTTTAACGGATACTAGCGGGTTTTTTTGAAAGTAGTTTGGTATTTAGTTGGTATTTGGTTTGATTTTTGATTTACCCGACGTTTCGGCACCAAACTCAAACCAAATACCAACTAAATACCAAAGCATTTTCAATAAAACCGCGCTAGTATCCGTCAAAAAGTGTTTAATTGATGTATTTGTTTCGTAGGACGACTGGGACACTCCGGAGAGCAACGGGCCGGCCGAGAACATCCCCACCTACACATACCACAACGCGCACCATCCAATAGTGGACGTGAGTCAGAATATACATTTTAAAATGCGCTCTTTGTGCTCTGTAGAAGGTCGATATTGGTTCAACAGGACGTGTTTTTGATGTAAAACTTTTTCTGTGTTTTGATGGATAGTACTTATTTTAGTGTGTTTTGAGGTAACCAACTTTTGATGGATAGAACTTATTTTAGTGTGTTTTAGGGGATAGCACTTATTTTTATTCCGTGTTCACTCATTTTTATTCAACACAACCAATCAATGATATACCACAACACGCACCATCCGATCCTAGACGTGAGTCTCAACAGTAATTTTGAAATGCGCTTTATGTGCTTTGTAAAGGGTCGTTATTGACTTAAAATGATGATGTTTTTGTGGTAGCTAACTTATCTAGTGTTTTGATGGATAGCACTTATTTTAGTGTGTTTTGAGGTAGCCAACTTTTGATGGTTAGTCATATTTATACCAATTTTCATAAAACCTCAATTAATTATACACCTAAACCTTCCTTAGGAATCACTCTATCGTTTAGTGAAAACCGCATGAAAATCCGTCAGTAGTTTTTAGGTTTATCGCAATTTGGTGCAGTTTTGTGGTACAAGTGTCTACGCAACTGAACAATATGTGGGATAATTGAAATAGGCGCGATCTTGGTTGTGTGAAGCTGAGACTTTTATTGTAGTGGTGGCTACCTCGGCAGATCATAATGAGTAAACTGTCTTGATATACTTGGTGCCAAATGCTCCAAGCAGCATTGGAATGCGATGCACCCGCATTTTAATGTAAACTGAAATAATTTACCATTGAATTTATTCAACACTTGACACTGGCAAAAATTACTTCCTAAAGAGGAGAGTAGATTGCAAACATACACTCACGCCTGTTTCCCATGGGGGTAGGCAGAGACAATGGATCGCCACTTGCTACGATCCTTGCACACTTCTTTCGCTTCATTCACATCCATCAATCTTTTCATACATGCCCTGCGGTTTTTGTCACTGTGTACAGCAGCTTTTTTAGGGTTCCGTACCCAAAGGGTAAAAACGGGACCCTATTACTAAGACTCCGCTGTCCGTCTGTCTGTCTGTCGGTTTGTCTGTCTATCTGTCACCAGGCTGTATCTCATGAACCGTGATAGCTAGATAGTTGAAATTTTTACAGATGATGTGTTTCTGTTGCCGCTATAACAACAAATACTAAAAACAGAATGACATAAATATTTAAGGGGTCTTCCATACAACTAACGTGATTTTTTGCCGTTTTTTGCTCGATATTAATAACGATAACAAGTAGACAGTTGAAATTTTCACAGATGATGTATTTTTATTACCGCTATAACAACAAATACTAAAAACAGAATAAAATTAATATATGAGAGGGACTCCCATACAACAAACGTATTTTTTTTTGCCTTTTTTTGGTACGGAACCCTTAGTGCGCGAGCCCGACTCGCACTTGGCCGTTTTTTTATAATAATCTCTATTTGGTCCGCGTAGGTTTTTCTCGGACGCCCTTGCGCAATCGTTCCTTCCACATTCGTACAATATATCTCTTTCGTGATTCGCCTTCAGAGTAAAGTCGCATTACTCATCTCCCAGCAAAAATGTAAACAAAGGTGTTGCAAGAACAAAACAACTCAAGAGGAAATAGTATATTGCTAAGTCAAGAAATAAACACACCTACATGTTTTTTCATCACGAACCTAATAAAAATAGATTAGATAAATATTCTGAATCATGAGTTTTGCGGCAAAAACAGTAATATAATTTAATATTTCATAATAACAGTTTTATAGTAGAAAAGATATTCATGATGCTGTGCACACATCAACTGCAAACCGTGTACATCAACCTTTGGTTCATTTTATAAAATTTCATAAAAAATAGTAATAATAGTAGCTGTAGTAGTAACATTTGTCTTTTGGTTTGGGGGGGGGGGGGAGGGGGACGGGGGGTGGGACGGGGACGACGACAACGACGACGACAGGCGAAGATGCTAAGACGTTCTGCCAGTTCTCGATTAAGAATGTATGTAAAAGATTATAAAAATTGTCTTAAAATAAGTTCAGTTTAACTTGAATCCAACATTTTAATAAGAATACCTAAATAATGTTTACATTTATTTCTTATTCAAAATAGTTTAACAAAAACCATAAACATTTAATTCGTAGGGGAGACATAGGAGGGTTGTGACTTTTTTTATAAACCGACTTCAAAACATGTGGCTTATAAGGCTATTACCAAACACTGTGAATTGATAATTGTTCGTTGTAATTATTTTTTCTTGAGGCGGCGCTAGTGGACGCACGATGCACCTTTAAGTATTTGGTTACTAATCTTGTTGTAATTTATTTGCATTTGCGTAGGAAGGGGGGAGCGTGCGCACCCCATAACAGTGTGGCGCCACCCCAGACAAAAAACCTGATATATTGCCCTTCTATACTGCAACGAGGCTCTAGCACACACTCTCCTTCCCCATTAGCTTTACCTCCGAACTGGGGGCCAGCCCCCAACCCCCCCCCCGGAAAAATCTCTAGATAGGCCAATTTATATTTGGAAACGATATATTTAAGTTTGTAATATCGTTACTTATCCCTGTTAAAGCTGATAAGTTTCTTGCGCCCGTTCTTCTTGTCAGTTGAAAAAGTCTGGAACGGGTGGTAGGAAAATATAGACGATTCAAAATCTCTAAATTTTTTAGTTTATTTGATTAAATATTATTTTGATGTCGACTTTGACTTTTATTGTAAATAAGGTTAGTTGAAACAATTATAATGGGGAGGGCAACTCTCAAAATGGCGCTGAATTCTGTGAAGTAAATCTGGATATAGAAAAAATGCATAAGTTCTGTAAGAATAAAACTGGCTTAATTTGGCTTTCAATACCAGCATTTGCATTGCAGAATAGTCTTTTATATCCATTTTGGGTCAATGGGTCTTTTTCGGTAAAAAATACCACAAAATAAAGAACAATTTTCCCATACATTTTGTTCTGAACGTCTACTAGTCTTAGGAACAAGCGTACGCAGCGACATCTACAATTAGCTTTGCGTTGCCAACCCCATTGATTGCAATGTCCTGTTACCACTGACATGAATTTTTTTTTTATTTAACTGGACTGGTTG
Organism: Agriphila geniculea; assembly: GCA_943789525.1. Classification (NCBI taxonomy): domain Eukaryota; kingdom Metazoa; phylum Arthropoda; class Insecta; order Lepidoptera; family Crambidae; genus Agriphila; species Agriphila geniculea. The sequence continues at coordinate 1,415,177 of OX038894.1, read as the reverse complement.
TCTGTATGATTTGACAGCTAAGTTTTTGTGCCTATTTGAAACGCCACTAGCGTGCGTCTAAAGAACTAATTTTGACGTACAATATGAAATTAGTTGCCGTGATGGTCTCTCCAGACTTCAATCTTTAGTACCACGTACGCACGCTATGCTCACGCTACGTCCTACAGCGCCAAAATGGCGGAAATCAAATAGGCACAAAAACAGTTTGACATAAGCCTGTCCAGTGTAAATATATGCAGGTCAGTGCCTGTTACCTACGTATTTTTGATAGTAGTAATATCTAAGTTTAGTTTTCTTATCCGCCTGTCTATTGTCTAACTTTAAAATCTATCGCAATCGCTTTCAGGATGTAATCCATTGAAGTTTCTTTTTGGCACAAATAAAAACTTACCAAAGAAATGCAGCAATGTGTCACATCCATCTGTCAAACGAAAGCGATTGCGATAGATTTTTAAAGTTAGACAATTAGCCCCCAGTTCGTATCAAGAATTTTTAACATCAAAATGGTTACGATAGGTTATAAAGATAAAATTTCTAATTACCATCATACTTTAAAATTACCCTGGATGGCATTATATTTATTATGACTCAAAACATAATAAACAAATTAAAAAGTTATAAAAGTGACCAAAGGTTTTCAATATCTGAAAATGTCACTCTCAGGGTCAGTTTGTCAATTTGACAGTGACGTTTCTTTGTTTACATTTTTGCTGGGAGATGAGTAATGCGACTTTAGATCGCCATACTAAAAATAAGAAGAAGAAGAGTTTATCGCGAAAAGACAGACAGATACGGCGAGGGAGTTTGTTTTATAATATGTAGTGATAAAATTGAATAAGTGTTGTGGTGGCAGGCTCGCAGCTCGGTGCGGAGCGCGTCGCCGGGCGCGGGCGGCGCGGGCAGCCCCGCGCACGCGCACGCGCCGCCGCACGCGCCGCCCGACGCGCACAAGGACCTGCAACACCACCAGGTACCACCCCTACTGCTGTGTCGCTACTATACATGTAAAGGCGGTCGTTATCTTAGTCAGCCAGCCGGTTACCAGCCGCTTTTTTAATTACCTATAAACAGCGGCTGTCTATAGTTGAAAACATGACATTGTTTTATTTAATCCGTTTTATGTCCTAAGTGATTATTTACGTTTATACTAAACTTATACTACCTACCTACTTAATTTATACGTTACTTCAGATTTAATAATTCAGGTAAGCGCTCTTTCATATTTCTTAGTTGCGTCGATGTTATTTTGAAATACCTAACTTTTGAATTTAATATTTTATCTTATTCGGGCTGATCACATAATACTAAAAACACGAATCACAAAACGAACTTCGTAGGTATATGTGAAACTTTGCGAAACGCCAAGCTTTGCGAGACTTGCATTAACCTACTAATTACGATTATACATATACAATAATAATAATAATAAAAGTGGCGAAGCGGAGTTTCACACCTACAGATTAAATACTAATTATGTACCGTATAAATAAGTATGTAGGTAATACACCTTAATAGTCTGTCTTTTTGAAGAACTTTGCAAAATACCTAATTCATAATATTTAACAAAATAATATTTATGTTTTAAATCGTGACAAAGTAGGTACTAGGTAGACAATTAATTTAGTAAAAATATCTATTTGTAGATAACGGCTCGTATATTATAATAATTTCGACTCAGGAACTGTAAAAATTGTAAGACCTTTTGGTATTGAGTCGGATAATCAGCCGATTTCAAAATCTGAGACGAGACACAAAAATGTCGGCCGATAGCGATCGGACGATGTCATGTAACCTGCTATTCTATGAGAGGCAGCGCATGCGCTCGATAATTAAACGGCCGAGCGTGAACTTGCAGCACTTTATCATAATGGCTGAAAAAATAAACAGGTATAGAATAAAATAAATTAATAACGTCAGTTTTGATTTGATTTGAACAACATTTTGATACGTTATGTAAGGTAAAATTAATGCTAGTAACATATCAAAGCTATCGACTGACATTTTGGTGTAGTTGAAAAACTTCTCAGATGTGATCTTAAATCTTCGTCAGACTGAACAAATTGCCCTTTCACTGATCTTGCATTAGTTAGTAGTTAAGCTAATTAATGGATGCATCCAGTAATTTTTTCGGTGTTTTTTTTTACGCATTTTAAGAGCAAGAGCACAAACACATGCTACTTCAGTGCATTCCATATCTCCATCGTACGATTCTTTAAGCTTCCTTGCGTGGTTAAATTTATCAGGTGAGGAACCTAAAGCTTACCTAAAAAAGTAGTGCCGTCACATAGCGGCCGTAATTTTACGGACGTAAAAAGACGACCGTCTTTACGGTGGAGTCACGTGGAAAGTAACAAACAAAAGAACACTAACGTCAGTCACCGGGTGCGTGGCTGGCACGACTAAAGCTGAGCGGGTTGTACTTTTTCGGCCCCGTGGTGCCATTTTTTAAGCAATATTTGTTTGCAATTATACTTCCATAGATATTTGTTCGCTAGTATTTACATTGTACGGTCATAGTTCATAAGATTATTTAGTATTCAACCACACTTAGAGGAATCAACACGTTTTTCATTGGGCTCTCCCGGTCGCCACTTTATATGGCGACCCTGCCATGATAGTGATGGTGACAGTATTGTGTGTCGGTTGCAGCCCATGGGGATGTCGGGCAGCCTGTCGGCGGCGCAGTCGCAGTACCTGTCGCAGCTCACGCAGCAGTCGCAGCGGCACGACAACAGTACGTACGCACCACTACTCACCTACACATATTTATACAGGGTGTCCCAAAACGGACGGCGGGAGAGGGGCGCACGCTATTGGTCTATTTGGCGAGCCCATGCGCGAGTTTATCCCCACTCCATCGAAAAAATCACAAGATACATGCCTCGTATTGTACCCACATGTAGTCGCCCGTTTTGAGTATTGTAATCCACTGTTTGTCGCCCGTTTAGATATTTTTCGCCCTAAAAATAAACTGCTGCCCGGTTTAGCATTTAAATATCCCATTAACAGTCGCCTTTAATTATTTCCAGTCACCCAATTAATTAATTCCCTATAACAATTATCCGGCAGGCTGATTATCTAATTAGAAACTATCTAGCGACCGGTCTCATTTGACAGATAAATGTGATACATTGCTACTTCTTTTTGGGGTAAAAAAACATACCAAAGAAAAGTAGCAATGTATTACATTCATCTGTGAACTGCAATCGGTCGCTAGGTGGTTTTTAATTAGATAATCAGCCTGCCAGAGTTGCACGCATGGTACCGTATGTACCATATTGGGCTATCAAAGTTAAAAATAGCTTTATTCAAATTAACTCAATTATTAAGTACTTTTGAATTGTCTATATTTTTCCACCGCTCGTTCAGACTTTTTTAACTGACAAGAAGAACGGGCGCAAGAAACTTACCAGTTTTAACAGCGATAAGTAACGATATTTACAAACTTAAATATAAGGTGGTACCAAATGATCTGATGATACGTAAAGAGGTGATAGTGTTGCTTAAACTGAATAACTTTCTCCAAGGAACATAGATCGAAAAACGAAAAAAAAATTTCATTCTCACATACAAAAGGCGAAAAAAAATTCGTATTTCGACCTGTGTTCTTTGGAGAAAGTTGTTCAGTTTAAGCAACACTATCACCTGTTTAAGTATTATCAGATCATTTGGTATCACCTTATATATCGTTACCAGATAATTACAACAGGATGTTCATGGGCGTACCCACAGTGGGGCAAGGTGGGGCGCTTGCCCCACCCTCCACCCGGACTTTAAAGCTAGATATTTACAAAAATATTTATTTATTAAATTCATTCAAATTCTAAATTAGTGCGTGACAGAAACTTCTTGTAGTTAAACAATTTATCGGTTTTTTTGGTAAATCTGGACTGTGGTATAAAATATTGTTAGTAATGTGTGGGAACAAAAAATTAGGGCACAGAGCGAACTGAAGGTAAAGTTGTTGGCGCTAGTTCAGTTCTTGACTAGGGTTCACCATCTCTGATTGTAATGATTTTATCCAAACCATTATGGCAGGCTTGGAGTGCGCGGCGCACTTTGAACGCCGCGACTAGGCTACACCACAGAATACATAATAGTACAATACACCTTCTTTGATCGTAATGATTTTATCCAAATCATCATCGCCACAAGGCTCGGAAGTCTCGGAACGCACGGCGTGCTTGCACGCCGCGACTAGGCTACACCTTATTTGATTGTAAAGATTTTATTCAAGCCATCATCGCCACAAGGCCCGGAGCGCTGGGCGCGCTTTGCACGCTGCGACTAAGCTAATTCTTTGTAAAACGATAGTTCTTTACATTTTCTTTGATTGTAATGATTTTATCCAAACCATCATCGTCACCGCCACTACACGGCCCGGAGCGTACGGCCCGCTTTGCACGCCGTAACTAGGCTTTTGCATAAGTGAGTACAAACATCGAGCTCACTTGTGTGTCAAACTTTCATAAAACTAGGCTGGGGGGGGGAAACATTAAATTTTTTTTGGGAACAAGTTAAATTTATTGCAGGTTTAATAACCTGCAATAATTTGATAATAAATAAGGTCAGCCATTAAAAAGCATCTATTATTTATCGAGTTTCTTTACTTTTGCCCCACCCTTAAGTAGATCCTGGGTACGCCCATGGGATGTTGCAAGTGTATAACCAAGCGGCGTGTATGATTGTAGGTGTGTACTCGTACGGCGCGTACGCGGCGGGCGCGGGCGCGGACGCGGCGCAGCGCAAGCCGCAGCGCGCGAGGGTGCCGCCCCCCTCCAAGGTAATGTACCTACCATATTGTATTGTAGGTGTGTACTCGTAGCGCGGACGCGGCGCAGCGCAAGCCGCAGCGCGCGAGAGTGCCGCCCCCCTCCAAGGTAATGTACCTACCATATTGTATTGTAGGTGTGTACTCGTAGCGCGGACGCGGCGCAGCGCAAGCCGCAGCGCGCGAGGGTGCCGCCCCCCTCCAAGGTAATGTACCTACCATATTGTATTGTAGGTGTGTACTCGTAGCGCGGACGCGGCGCAGCGCAAGCCGCAGCGCGCGAGAGTGCCGCCCCCCTCCAAGGTAATGTACCTACCATATTGTATTGTAGGTGTGTACTCGTAGCGCGGACGCGGCGCAGCGCAAGCCGCAGCGCGCGAGGGTGCCGCCCCCCTCCAAGGTAATGTACCTACCATATTGTATTGTAGGTGTGTACTCGTAGCGCGGACGCGGCGCAGCGCAAGCCGCAGCGCGCGAGAGTGCCGCCCCCCTCCAAGGTAATGACACCTATCATATTATATACTATTTATATATCTTATACCTTTAAACGAGCAATCCTTCTTTACTATCCTTACTATCCTTACTAATATTATAAATGCGAAAGTCCGTTTGTTTGTTTATTTGTTTGTTTGTTACGCCTTCACGTCTTAACTACTGAACCGATCATCATGAAATTTTACATACACGTTTCTAGGGGTACAGAGAAGGACATAGGGTACCTTTCATCCCGAAAAAAAAGATTGTTCCCGAGGGATAGCAAAAAAACTTTCCACGCAGACGAAGTCGCGGGCGGCCGCTATCCTTACTAATATTATAAATGCGAAAGTCCGTTTGTTTGTTTGTTTGTTACGTCTTCACGTCTTAACTACTGAACCGATCATCATGAAATTTTACGTACATGTTGTCAGGGGTACAGAGACGGACATAGGGTACCTTTCATCCCCAAAAAAAGTATTGTTCCCGAGGGATAGCAAAAAAACTTTCCACGCGGACGAAGTCGCGGGCGGCCGCTAGTTCTTGTATATTTATTTATATATTTCTGTGATCTCGGAAACGGCTCTAAAGATTTCGCTGAGATTTGGTATATGGAGGTTTTCGGAGGTAAACGATCGATCTAGATTAGTCTTATGTTTGGGAATACGCGTATTTTCGAGTTTTCATGCGTTTTTGTTTTGACGCAGAATATGGGTATTTTTGTGTAGTCTGACGCCATCTAGCAGACTTTTGAAATAGGTGCTTGGCTAGCATGCTATGCGGCGAGCAGAGGCTATGTAGTAAAGTAGCACCACAGAATAAAATATACACAGCACTTCATAGATGGCGCTCCGACTATTACCAATCAGTTTTTTAGTTTTTGGAAAATAAAGAAGAAATTGGGATGTTGACAACTTTTTTTTATTTTATATTACATAAATTACCTCTCAAAAAAAGAAACATTGGTAAAATAATTATTTCGCTAGCTTGAAAACTGCCCGAGATATCACAGTGTGAAATGCATACAAATGGACTCGCCCAAAAACGCTCCATACTACGGCTACTGAATTATGACGTCACGCCTCAGTAGTTTGTATGCAACGCGTAGGAAATTTGTTTGGCAGCTATATTCAATATTGTGTTTATCAAAATGGTTTCTTAGACAAATTGGCTATACATTTTACGAACTAATTAAAGGTATCATTTATTTTGTAAATTTTATACTTTTTAAATGAACTTGTTCACCCAACTTTGAAGGGTCATAAAACAAATAATATGCAATATATAAAACCAAAAGGTATACAAGCTACGCTAAAAGTTTAATATGTTTACGATTTTTGTTAGTATTTCGTTATTTTATTCATTAGTCAACATCCCAATTATAACTACTTTTACTACGTTTTATAACACCACCATATTACCTACAATAAATAGTCGCCCAGATATTATACGTTATATTATTATAATTAATATAATTTACTCAAAAATGCTTGTAATATGGTCATTATTTGGACAACCTTGTTTGAGCAAAATCGGGCTTACCGCGTTCCTCCGATGGTGACGCAACAAAGTTGTATGGGATTTCGTCATTGTCGAGTCATCAATGAAAATAACCTCACTTTGATTTTTTTCAATGTTTTTGTTGTTATTTTGAGCATTAAGTAACTTAAAAAAAATAACCGTTGAATATTCTTCTATAATGTCATTATTACCTATTTTTTATATGTTATTCGTGAATTAGAGATTGATAAACTTTTAAGTATTATCCAAAAAATACAAAAATAATGAAAAAATATTTGTTTTTGCATATTTTTATAGTCGAGTATCGTGTTTTTAACCGTAAAATAATCAAGATAGTTTATGAAATTTCAACATAATTATATTTTTATCAGCTCGAAATAAAGAATATTTGATTGTTTACCGTCGAACCAAAAATATGCCAATTTCGATAATTTTGAATATACTGGCCTTAAGACAGCATTATGTAAAAGTACTGTTTATTAACCCCCGACGCAAAAAGGTAGGGGGTGTCATAAGTTTATCGTGTCTGTGTATCTGTCTGTGGTATCGTAGCTCCTAAACGGATGAACCGATTTTAGTTTAGTTTTTTTTTGTGTAATATATAATTTTATCCCGAGTGTTCTTAGCCATGTTTCATGAAAATCTGTTCAGCCGTTTGAAGATCATCAGCTCTTTTCTAGTTGATGACGGGATCTGACTCAATTATACTGGAAGTATATGGTAGGGTAACCATGACCTGATCAATCGTTTGAAGGTTATCAGCTCTTTAATAGTTGATAAGGGGATCTGACTACCTTCCATATGTCATATCGATTCGAAATTTGGTACCGTGTTACTTCAATGAGATTGGAAGTATACCTTAAGGTGACCATGACCTGATCAGCCGGTGTCGGGGGTTTTTTAAATTGTTTAATTTTTACTTGTGTATAGATCCCGTCGTCGGCAGTGGAAATGCCGGGCGGTGGCGAAGTATTCTTGGATGTGCAGTTTGGAGCTCTAGAACCCGACACGCTACAGGACACACAGGTAAATTACACAATACAAATACAAATACAAATACTTTATTTGCTTTAAATAGGGTGATTACTTACAATTCAGATGTTTTAAATAAAAATGGTACCTTAACCTATTTAGCCATCTTATATAGCATGCAAATTTATAACAACAATAACACCTTATTTGGAATTAATATTTGACACAAATTACTGAAATAACGATTACACCGTTTACCACTCATAATGACATAAAAATATATTCGGAATGTCAACAGCACAAAAGAAGGAAGTATGTAAAAAAAAAAATGTCAGTAATGAATTATGTCAAATTAAAAATATCAATAATAAATAATGTCATATTAAAAATGTCAATAATAAATTATGTCAACTTTAAAAGATTAAAACAATGTCAATGAATAATAATATAAAAAAAATAAAAAAGAAATGAGACATAATATTGACATGTACACATTAATGTTCCAAAAATTCCTTCATCGAGTAAAAAGCCTTTTCTAATAACCATTTTCGAAGAAGGAATTTAAAGCGACTAATCGGAATATCTTTAAAATGGTCAGGAATTTTATTGAAAATTTTAATACACATAGCATAGCTATTCTTTCTATATCGTGCTGTCTTCAGAACAGTTTCTAATACTAGCCTATTGGGATTACGCGTATTTCTTGGATACAGTTGACAAGCCTGTGTAAACAACCTTTTATTTTGCTTGACAAAGATTCCTACTTCAAGTACATAAAGGCAAGGTAGAGTTAATATATTGAGGGAGATGAAGTAAGGCTTGCATGATATATCAGATCTCAGATTGCAAATGGATCTGATACATGCTTTTTGCGCTATAAACAACCTGTTTATGTCGAGACCATTTCCCCAAATCAATAAACCGTATCTTAAGACTGACTCGACATATGCAAAGTAGGCAGTAATTGCTGTCTGCAGACTGGCGATTCTGGCTAGTTTGTATAAAGCAAAAGAAAAACTGTTTAATTTGTTGCATACTTTATCTATCTGGTCTTTCCAATTCAATTTGGGGTCAACTATTAAGCCTAAAAATTTTGCATTTGTAGCACTTCGCAGAATTTGTCCGTTATAATCTATGTCAAATGATTGATTTATTAGATTATTAAAATTGATCAAATTTGTTTTTGATAGATTAATTTTAAGATTGTTGTCTTGGAGCCATCCTATTATCAGGTTCAGTGTAGAAGTTATATCACGTTTATGATGTTCTAACGAAGATGTCTTTTTACTAGTAACTATCGATGAAATATCGTCAGCAAATAATACAGTATTGTGTTCTGTTATATTTGGCAAGTCATTAATATGCAGGAGAAATAATAAAGGACCGAGAACACTTCCTTGCGGAACACCAAGAGCATTATGTTTGTAGTCTGAATGATATGTTTCAACGGTTTTGCTTGTGTTAAGTTGGGTTATTTCTACACATTGACTTCTATTAGATAAATAGGATTTTATCCAATTTAAAGCAAGCCCCCGAATTCCAAGACACTCTAGTTTTTTTAGTAATCCATCATGTGGAACGCAGTCGAAAGCTTTCGACATATCGAGAAACAAAACCGTCGTAAAGTTATCTTTGTTGACACTTTGTAAAACTTTATTTACCAGGTCAAAGGCTGCATATGTTGTCGATTTATGTTTTTGAAAGCCATATTGATTTTGATTTTATTTAAAAAGGCCGTAATCTGAGCCAACATAGCTTTTTCAAAGATTTTAGAGAACACAGATAAAATAGCTATGGGTCTAAAGTTACATAAGTCCGTTTTCGAACCTTTCTTGTACAACGGTTTCACAATTGACAACTTTAGTACATCAGGAAATTGTCCAGTCTGTAATGATAGATTTACAAGAAAAGCTAAAACTTTACTTACTACATCTTTACAAGACTTGAGGACTTTAGTACATACACCATCATGTCCCTCGGATAAGGAGTTCTTTAATGACATAATAACTTTAATTATATCATCCTCGTCTACTGGTGTTAAAAAAATACTGTTCGACAAATTAGTTTTTAATGTACAATTTTTATTATTATTATTATTATTCCAATTACTATTATTATTATTAGAATTATTATTATCATTACAATTATTGTCATTATTATTATTAGAATTATTATTATTATTCCAATTATTGTCATTATTATTATTAGAATTATTATTATTATTAGAATTGTTAATATTAGAATTCTTATTATTATTGTAATTATTATTATGAATTGAATTTAAGTCATCAGTGAAATAATCATTAAATGTCGAGGCAATAGTAATAGGATTAGTAATTTCAATGTCATTTTTAATAATGCTATTTATATGGTTATGTTGAGCAAGCTGCCCAAAAGTTTCGTTTTTTATTACAGACCAAGTTGCTTTGCAAATATTGTTGCTTCTTGACACATATTTTTGATTGGCAACCCTTTTAGAATAATTAATACATTTGTTCAATAGTCTATTATATTTTAAATAATTAGATTTATTTTCACTTGTTTTTGTCGAGTAGTACTTATAGCGAAGTGCTCTCTTGGAAATTGTGCTCTTTTTAAGGCCTTTTGACATCCATCTAGGCTTAGAGGACAATATTCGTTTAATTTTTATTTTCGGAAAACATAGCTTGTACAGTAGAGTAAATATTTCATGAAATTCGTTAAAAGCTGCATTCAAATCATTTTGATTGTAAACATTTGAAAACGAAAGACTACCTAGATATTTTTTAAACTTTTCAATGTTTTCTAACGAATAGCAACTTTTCATAACAAAGACAGATTGAGGGATTTCCTTTTTATGCTTAATATTAAACTTCAACACTTGAGCGGTGTCATGGTCCGATAGCCATAACGGCAAAACAGAGCCAATGGCATTATCAACGTTGCTTAATATTAAGTCCAGACACGCCTCACCTCTTGTGGGACTAGTTATGTTCGAATTTAAGTTGTATTTTTTTAATAAGTCACGAAACCTTATAGTCGATTTGTTTGTTTTAAGCATGTCAATATTAAAGTCACCAGTAATAATTATATTCTTATTCGGAAATTTCTTAAAGCATTTATACAATAACAAGTCAATTTTATCTAGGAAATAATCAATATGTCGGTTTATTTTTGATGGATTTCTATAAATACATATAACTATAATATTGTTCGTAGTCAAGTTAATAGCACAACATTCAAAGTGATAGATCATTCCAAGGTCATCAAAGCATGTTAATTTTTTAAATTCAAGGCCTTTCTTTACTAAGATACAAGAACCACCGCGCTTTTTTGGCCTTGAGAAGCTAGATGCCAGTGTGTAGTTGTTAATGTTTACATTTCTTTCTTCACCCTGCCTAATGAAACTTTCTGTGAGACAAATTACATCCGGGTTGGTAACCTTTCTGATACTTGAAAGGGTCAACTCGAATAATTCTTTTTTAGAAAGAATGCTATGTATATTTTGATGAAATATTGTAAAGACATTTCCTGAATCATTCTCGAAAAAACTTCGATGCACTTGACTGTCGAATATAGTTTTGTTGTGATTTTTTTTCTAACTTAAAATAAAACGGTATAGTACCCTTTTTTGGAATGGAAATAATAGTATTGTCCAGGCTTTTTTTCGACTCCTTTATATGATTTCTAATGAATTCGTAAGATAAATATTTTTTTTTGTAAGCGATATAGTCAATACAATTAATTATTCTATCACATAATAAATGTTTAAAATTAGTGTTGTCATAATAGTTGTTAACTTGAATGTCAATGTAATTACAATTAGAAAAATGTTTTGTCCATAACTTAATATTATAATTCAACTTTAATTGATTTAAAAACATGTTATGGCAAATAGGTAACATAATAACAGAAATATTTTTAAGTTCATTCAACAAAATACATATATTTGAATGGAGTAAATGAATATTTTTGTCATGGCTGCCAAAGCCTAATATAACAATATCGTTTGGATTAAGACGTTTACTTAAGTGATTACAAAAATTTAACATTTCAGTACTCGAGCCTCCGCTGATAATGTGGGCTTGGATTTTATATGCGTTTCGTCTACCAAAACTCGAATTTACAAGATTGAAAGATAATCCTCTGAGTGACTCATCACCTAAAACGTAAATATTATTATGTTCACTTAGGATTTCAATACTGGTAGCGCCATCTGTTGATTCACTTGCAAGATGTGTTAAACGTGGTTCAATGTTTTTATCTTCGGTTTCGCCCTCTACCGGCATAATGATTGACTTAGTTTTACTTTGCATTTCCTTTGCCCCTTGTTCTTTATTTTCAATTGTGTTATTTTTGTTTACTTTTTGTGCTTTCTTTGTAGAATTATTTTTTGGTGTTCTACAAATATGAGTCAGCTGGTTGATTTTGAGTTCGCATTCTGCAAGTTTTTTTGTTAGAGAACAATTTTCGGTCACCAAGATAGATATTTCATTATCCGCTATTTCAAGCTTTTCTTCGAGCTTTTTTAGTTTTCGTTGCATTTCCTCCAATTTTTCCTTATCATTTGAGCGTAAAGTTGAAAAGCTCCTATTCAAATCAGTATTCGGCGTCGATGTTAATGAGGAGTACTCAGCAGTATTGTCATCAGAAAGTGCTTCGAACGAATTATGAGTAGAAATATTAATTTCTTGCCTTTTACGATGTGTTATATTGTTATCTCGCTCTTGATTATGAGTACTTGGTAGTTGGATCGATTTCTTACTCAAAGAAGTTGTAGAACAAGACTGGCATTTGTAAGCTTTTTTATTTGCGATTGTCATAATCTTGAAACGTTGAAACGATACACTCGTACAATCCAAGTGAAAAAGTTTGTCACACAATGAACACGTTAGAAATTGTTTGTTGTTTATTGTATTATTACACTTGACACAGGTAAGAGCCATCTTGCGGCTAAGCGTTGTACCATCGGAGTAGACCGAATAAGGCACCTAAAATTGCATGCGTTTCGGTAAAGCAAGCGTTTAAAAGCACAAGCACGCTGTCGACGAAGAAGTAGCAAGGCAAGCGCACAGTCAATTTGTGTCAGCTGATGCAGGGTTCAAAGTCCAACTTCCATTAACAATGACAAAAACGGTACGATTTTAACTATTTTAAGTTAAATTTGAAAACTGACGAAAGATTAATTATGAAAACTGTCACTTGTTCACAAACGAATGAATCGGAATTTAGTAATGGTACACTTGAATCCGATTATTATGTATTTAGTCCGTAAAAACACAATTTTTAGTCATTTCTTCATGACGAAAATAATCATTGTTTAACTGTATACTGCACTTTGCTAATAATGTCACATTGAAAACACACAAAAAGGCACTGGTTAACGTTAAAATTCAACTAAAACAATGGTTTAAACAATTATAAGAAATAAAAATACGGAGCTCAATGTTTATCTGACGGCAACGCCATCTATCTTCAATTACACATTAAAAATATGTTTTTATTGCACGAAAATTATAAGAACAAATACAATGAGTTATCATTACAAGATTTTGTGCAAGAATACAATAATGACGACATGTGCAGAGGTTAACCTAGGCTAAGCCTGTATCTTGGTGAACCAAATCGAGAGCATTTAAAATATTCTTAATTTTTCTGCTGCATATTTACGTGCAGTTACAGTTATATGATTGATATACATACTTTTTTGTTTTTATTTTCTCTTTTTTTAGTCGTCTCTTTGTATAATGTTTTACTTTGTGTGTTATTAATAAAAGATTTTCTATTCTATTCTACACCGTCATTTTGTTGTCGTTTTAATTAACTTAAGGGTGTGTTGTACCAATGAAACTAAACATTTTTGCCCAAGAAACGAAAAACGATAAAAAATTTTGGTTCTCCCACACGAACTAGATAGTTAAATAAAACATTGTATTAGCATGGGAAAGTAAAAAAAAAAATGTCGTTTTTTGACCCATGTTTTTTTTTCATGAATGTTTAGTTTCATTAGTAGAACACTCTCTTAAGTTAATTAAAACGACTACAAAATGACGGTGTCTTTCTATTCATTTGGAATCGCGTTTCGAGTTTTGCTCTCCGTCTCAATTAGTGGTGAAAACTTCGGAATGTTTACGAAACTTTGGAATTTTTCAGGAATGCTTCCGGATATATTCTTAATAACTTCCAAAATTACCAGTTACTTTGAAAGTTTGCAAAATAGATTAATTCACTTATAAAAATTGGGGATACTTTGAATCTTACTTACTGTATTACTATCACTATAGGTGACGTTGCACTTGTTTACAAATTAAAAAACTAGTCCTTATCTAACATGTTTTCTGAGTTATAGCCGATTGTGTGCAAAATACTGCCAAAGACGGCGGGTTTCACTAATTATTTATCTCAATCTAATTATTTATCTGAATGTAACGAAATTATTGGAAGTACCTAATTGTTAGTAGGTGTCAATGTGTGCGTTGCTTGAGCGCGCGAGTGCTAAGCTTAACTACTGAGCTCTCTGGCCGTTGACAGCACTGTTAGTGTTAGTGCGAATCGTACCAAATTTAATAGTCACAAAATTTTACACAAAATAGGGTGTTTGTGGACCTACTGCATTTATGTGAATTCGCGCTTACAGCGCTGTTGGCGTTTTTAGGGTTCCGTACCAAAATGGTAAAAAAGGAACCCTTATGGTGTGACTCAGTCTGTCTGTCTGTCTGTCACAGCTGGATATCTCGAGAACTACTAATGGTATCAACTTGAAATTTGGAATAGTTTAAGATGACATTTGCCCAACTATTTTGCAAATAAGAAAAATAATAAAATTAATATATTTTTTACAACAGGGACTGAAAAGGGGTCTTAAAAATTTTAAGTGAGGTGACTAGGGCATGTGGGGTATCATATGAAAGAGCGCTGTTTGTACATTTTAAAACAATTTTTCCTTTTTTCTTAGGCCGCATAGTTTTCGACTTATCATGAAAAATGTAAAAAAAAATACCGTTCCCCCCGTCTCAATATAACACACTTTTTTAGAAATTCAAAAAACAAACAAAAATTTTTTAGTTTCACTACCAGTCAACAGATGGCGCTGTCCTAAGCATGCTAACCTAAGGGCAAAAAGGAGTTCCACTATCGGTCAAGAGATGGCGCAACCTAACACTACAATAATAAATTGGTGGCTAGTTCTAATATAATTACCTACTATTTGCCGTACGAATAAACGAAGAATAAGTTCATACTTTACTAAGTAATTATATATATTACTATATAGTAATATAAGCGCAGTGGTTTAGCGCTTGGACCAGCGATTGCGGAGGTTAAGCAACGTTCGTAAGGTAGTCCAATCAATGAGCATATTTGTTGTATGGCGACTTCCGAAAAATTCTCCCGTCTATAAAATTTGGCATGTGATGAAGTTAGGTAACACAGATTACAGATGAACAATAAGCCAATAAAATTTGTTACGAGAAGTTAGGTATTTTTACCTAAACATGAAAATCGCTTATATCTCTCTGTGAATATTTCCTCGGGCTAAAATACTTTCTGTATACGTATTTGTGTATTAGTTAGAATAAGTATGTAAAAGAATCCAATATTTTTTCGATTTCGGAGATATTCCAAATTTAAATTTTAATATTTTTCAATATATCTTTTCTTGATAAAAATATCTGCTGATTATTATTTTTTAATCTGTTTTTATACCCTTAATATATAGATTTGTTCAGTAGGCCAACAAATTTTCTTCTTTAATCATATTTATACATAAATGTATGAAAATGGACCGACTATTTTTCACATTACCTCGTAAGACCAAAAAATAAAAAAAATATGATTAAAGAAGAAAATTAATTGACTTACTGAACAAAGCTATATATTTAAGGATATAAAAACATATTAAAAATAATAATCAGCAGATATTTTTATCAAGAAAATATATATTGAAAAATATTAAAATTTAAATTTGGAGTATCTCCGAAATCGAGAAAATATTGGATTCTTTTACATACTTATTCTAACTAATACACAAGTACGTATACAGAAAGTATTTTAGCCCGAGGAAATATTCACAGAGAGATATAAGCGATTTTCATGTTTAGGTAAAAATGCCTAACTTCTCGTAACAAAATTTATTGGATTATTGTTCATCTGTAATCTGTATTACCTAACTTCATCACATGCCAAATTTCATAGACGGAAGAATTATTCGGGTTGCATAAGCCCCGTTGATTGGACTAAGGTTCGGTCATGGGATGGGTGACCAAAAATTTATTATCTCGAGCTCCTCCATGCTTCGGAAGGCACGTTAAGCCGTTGGTCCCGGCTGCATTTGCAGTCGTTAACACCCACCAATCCGCATTGGGCCCGCGTGGTGGGTTATGGCCCGTCCTCCTTATCCACCCATAAGGAAGGCCTGTGCCCCAGCAGTGGGGACATTAAAATAGCTGATGGACTAGTAATATAAACCTTTTGCTTTGGAGTGGCTGAAACGTTTTTCAGTCACCATAAGCAGCATTTGTAAATTAACTGTCCGCCTGTTCGCCCTTCCACCTGTCTGCCGTTTATCCTACTTTTTTAAAGACTGTCCTAAAATAACATATCCAAATATATTTATGATTGTACGGAACCCTCGGTGCGCGAGTCCGACTCGCTCTTGACCGGTTTTTTTTTAACTAGGCCCCTATAGTGTGCTCTCAACGTTGAAAGCGGTGTATAATTATGGGGCTAAAAGTTTAGATACGTTACTCGCACTCCAAAATGGCAAGACGAAAGTCAGGTAATAGGCTAGTTGACAAAATTTGGATAAAAAAAAATTCAAAATGACATCGAAAAGGCCAAAACTGTCATGGAGTCTTGAATGACGTCACGCCTCGCGAAACATTCGTGTTTCACACCTACACACATACACATCTGTGTGTTTGTGTGTGTGTGTGTGTGTGTGAAAATGACAGCAACAAAAAAGGTTTCGCGAGGCTTGACGTCATGCGTCTCTGATTGGTGTTCAATGTCACGTGATTAAATGGCCAACTTTGCGGATTTTATTTTCCGTAAACATTGGTAATCTTTATTTATTTTAATGAAAAAAGTGTTTTTTTGGTTACTATTTAACATGATTAATCATTAGAAACCTTATGCTAGCCGATTTATTCTTAGTGGAAACAAGCCTATTGCCCAACTTTTAATTAGTCAGGCACAGTCTCGCGACACGGTAACACACGCGGCTCTCGTCAGTCAGACGCGATAAAATTGTGAAATTCCATTAAAAAATTGTCAACTTGCGTATTTAGACGATAATTATACAGCAACAGCCAGAGATCGTAAAAATGCTTGATTTCACAAGTACTTACGTGTATTATTAAAAATATGTATTTTCTATTATCTTATTCGGCCATATTGTACAAAGAGCGCGCTGTCTGCTTTGCGTGTGTGAGTGAAGGAGACAGCTGATGCGCTGTCAATTCACGGCCAATGCGCATGCAGCGGTCAATGTGTGTATCTATAGTACCTTTACGCTGTTTTAAATAGCAATGATTTTGGCGTATAACTCATCTTTACTTTTAATATCATTGGGATTCACGCTAACAGCGCTGTTGGCGGGATTTGTAACTAGGCCTGTATAGTCTGCTCTTAACGTTGAGAGCGGTAAATAAATATGTGGCTAAGTGTGACGTGACTTCCCCCCAGAGCCCCGCGGCGAGCGCGGAGGCGGCCGCGTCGCCCCCCCCGCCCGCCGACCCCCCGCACCACCACGTGAGTACACACTACACTACACTACACAATATACTCAAATACACACTTAACTAACGACATTCACCCTCGTATCTATAGACGAGTATGTAATGTCTTGAATGATACTTGCAATTTTCGATGGCAGGATGATTTTGCTGATTCATAAATCGTCCACCAGTCGGCGCACTACCGCTAACTTGGCGCTAGTGTAGATGTAGACCTGTCATTTCGTTGTTTTCTATGAGTTTGCTATCAATTTTGTTGGAAGCTATTTCACGTAATTATCAATTTTTCCTTCTACACGTTTTGGTTTTCTTCAATCTATGATAAATTAGTTAACTGTCTAACATAATTATTTATTATTAGTATCAATAATTTTTAGATATAATTTAAAATAAATGGGAAAATTTGGCATAAATTCCCCTTACAAAGGTCTCCAGTAGCAGTAGCGCCACCATGCGGGATAATTTTTGTGACATCCCGCCATTGCTTCTCATTTTATATTCACAAGCAATCTAAAAATATAAAAGAAGAAACTGATTGGTGACTTACATATCAACGCACAGCCGAAACCGCTGGGTCTAGAGACTCCAAATTTGGCACATACGTTCCTTATGGGGTCTAGAGGTGCACTAAGAAAGGATTTTTCAAAATTCACCTCCTAAGGGGATGAAACGGAGGTCCAAAATTTGTATGAAAGTCCCTCAGTTTCAAATTTTGTGTTTAGGCTGACGATTGCAATTTAATATATATGTTATGTACGTGTCTCAGCGTTTTTGAAAATTCTACTCCCGAAGGCGTGAAAAGGGGGATGAAGTTGTGTATAGAAAATCCTTCATTTTCGAAGTAAAAATCGCTAAATTTATTATTTAGGCTTATAGGTGAAAATCTAACGCAACGTATATTCAGCGTATTTTTAGTATTTTAACCCCTATGGGGGTGATATGGGGTAAAAAAAAACAAAAAAATTATTGGGGTCTTTGGGATGATGATTGCGAAAAATTCGGCATATTTTTTCATGTTCGTATTCGGCCGAATATTCGGTTGATTTGCCGAATAATTACCGAATGTTTAAATTGTACCAGTAATACCAATTATTTATTGACAAAATAAAAAAGATTAAGTGGATTCTCTAGCAAACGGTCTCCATACAAACGGCGATAACGTTTCCCACCCTCTCTAAACCTTAACCTACAGCAACAGATTGTATAATCCTACAGCAATGAATTTTCAGTATGTTTTTGAAATGCCTAAAAACTAGGGCTGTATGATTTGATTTTTTAAATATTGTAGATTTGAAAATATTGGCACTTTTTCGTTTTGTATGAAATCACTAAAATGCAAATATTTCAAAATCTTTGATAGATATTCAAAAAATCAAAACGTACAGGCTACAGCCCTCTTGTTTTTTTTGGCATTTCAAAAACATGCCTATTTTTTTAAACAATAAAAACTGCTATCGTTAGAAACCACCACTAGTATTAAAATGTATAATCAAATTATGTTTTTTTTAATAAATGTCAATGCATGCCTCATCTTCAAAGACTTTCATCAACGTAATAATAAATTTCAAAGTATGCAGTTCCGAACTGCAATTATTTGTAACCGAAAGAGCGGTACATCGACTGAGCGAGCCGTGCTAGAGAAGGAGTTGCTGTGGCAAACGCCCGCCCGACACGTGTAAAACCTGTTTACTGCGCAGAATTGAACCGAATGATTCGGCCGAATATTCCCTATGTCTATGTATTCATCCCGAAAAGAAAAGGGATAGCAAAAAAACTTTCCACGCAGACGAAGTCGCGGGCGGCAGCTAGTTTTCTTCTAATTTTAGTATTTATTGTTATAGCGGCATCAGAAATACATCATCTGTGAAAATTTCAACTGTCTACCTGTTGTCGTTATTAATATCGACCAAAAAACGGCAAAAAAAACACGTTTGTTGTATGGGAGCCCCCTTTAAATATTTATTTTAGCAGCAGCAGATTTTTTTTTCGTGATTTCAGTGTTGGTCCCATAGTAAAGGTCCCGCAGCAGTGCGCTCCAAATTCAACCGTAATGTTATGGAAAGGCGGCTCAATTTGAAGTGAGCGGACAAGTGTCACGACAGCATAGCTATGCAGTCGCGACACTTCTCTGTTCACTTCAAATTGAGCCTTTCAAACATAACATAACCTTAAGTTGTCATTGAAAATAAAGAACGTAGAGGATGGTAACAAACTCCAAGAAGACATAGATAGGGTGGTTACATGGAGTCAAGAGAACATGTTACAATTCAACACATCAAAATGTCAAGCGATGTCTTTTACACGTAAACAAACCCCCATAGAATACCCCTATCACATTGATGGAGCTCCTTTATGTAGGGTAGTACAGGTTAGGGATTTAGGAGTAAAATTTACAGCGGATTTAGCATTTAAAGAACATATATTAGACATTTGCAAAAAGGCTTTTAGAACATTGGGATTTATGATGCGAACGGTAAATAATTTCACAAATGTACAAGCCATTATAGCTTTGTATAATTCATTAGTTAGAAGTCATTTGGAATTCAATGCGATGATTTGGGCCCCTCATGAACAGAAATATAATCTTATGTTGGAAAGGGTACAGAACAAATTTGTTAGGTATTTATACTTAAAGCTCTATGGAGTTTACCCTTTTTACCCATTACAGTATCCAACATTATTCGTTTTAGGAATGGTAGGATACAACCAGCTAGGAGTTAGGAGGGAGCTCAGTCTGGTTTCATACCTCTTTGCGGTACTAAGAGGTAAGATAAATAATACGGAGGTGCTAGGGTTGATGTGTATTTGTGTACCAAATGAATACGTATGGCGACGGCGCCGACCGAACCTACTGGAGGTGCCTACGGCTCGCACCAACTTACTGCGCAAGGCTCCACTGACGCGCGCATTCCACACAATCAACCTCATTGATAAAGAAACGGATTTATTTATTTGTTCTGTGAGTGAATTCACAAAATTAGCTGCGTGGATAATTTGTTATAATTAGTTATAAGTAGGCATAAAATGCTGTAACTATCGCATTGGGTTAGACAGTACCTGTAATGATAGTTATAAGTTTGTGTTTGTAAAAATAAATAAATAAAAAAAAAAACATTACGGTTGAATTTGGAGCGCACTGCTGCGGCAGCAGTGCCGCTGCTGCCAAGATCGGAATCATACTTTAAAGATCTTAGTATAAAAATGTTTAAACCTGTTTCTTAGGCAGCAGAAAGTTTACCCCCGAACCAGGAACCTGCGCCCGCGCCCGCGCCAGAACCAGTCACGGCCGCGCCACCAAGTATGTATCACACTAACAAGTATATATCACATTAACACAAGTATATATCCCACTTACACAACTTAACACAAGTATGTATCACACTAACAAGTATATATCACATTAACACAAGTATATATCCCACTTACACAACTTAACACAAGTATGTATCACACTAACAAGTATATATCACATTAACACAAGTATATATCCCACTTACACAACTTAACACAAGTATGTATCACACTAACAAGTATATATCACATTAACACAAGTATATATCCCACTTACACAACTTAACACAAGTATGTATCACACTAACAAGTATATATCACATTAACACAAGTATATATCCCACTTACACAACTTAACACAAGTATGTATCACACTAAAGGTATGATTCCGATGTCTGCAGCACTGCTGCGCCACACTGCTGCGCAGCAGTGCTGCCGAGCTCGGAATGTAGTATCATATAAACCTATAGAGAATGTATGGGGACCAGAGGTGCTGCAGCAGCAGTGCCGCGCAGCAGTGTCGCGACGCTTCTCCGCTCCCTTACGGTTTAATTTGGAGCACACAGTACTGCTGCGGACATCGGAATCATACCTTAACGCCGTTAGTACACCGACGCATTCGCATGCGGCGACGAATCTCTGCGAAACCAATGCGGTAGCGAAACCTTTGCGAAACGCTAGTACACTGCAGTTTTTTCGCAAAGAGGTGTCACTAGATTTCGTGCATGCAAATAGATATGCTATTTTATGAAAAATTCAAAGTATATAAAATATAAAAAATAAGTTATAATAAGTAACCAATAAAATCTACCCCCGTGTTTTCTTGAATTTTTTTCCTTGCCACTTTTTTTGAAGACAATTTTGTAATCCTGATGTCCAACTACATATAATTCGGGATAATTTCGAATAAAATTAATATTAATTCTATATTTTCGTCTTCCATGGTGCGAAAATCTGTCCTCCCGGACAGAACGCTTGCATTCGCATTGCGAAACGAAACACCACTTGCGAAATGTCTGCATCTGTGTAACGAGCATTTCGCAGTTACTTGCGGAACAGGAACGACAAGGACGCGACTATCTCATATCGCTAATAGTAGAGTGAGATAAGCATATGCGAAACGCTGCCTACAACTTACAGTTGTACTAACTGCGTAAAGGTCTCTACCCACTACACCGTGCCATATCATGACCGTGCTATGAACGTGTCAGGCAAAAAATATTCTTTGTATTGAAAAGTATGACACTGTTCCCACTAGACCGTTCCGTCACGGGCCATGCACGTAAATGGGATACTTAAATACTAAACTTGCAGCGGTTTATTTTTTGGGCGACAAAATAACTAAACGGGCGACTAGCTGTGGATTACAAAACATACGTAAAATGGGCGACTACATGTGGGAGACAAATAATTTAAATTAGCAGTAAAAATTCTAAATGAGTGACAAAAATACTGAGTGGGCAACTATTATACCAAGTAGGTAACTATTTAACTGATTTAAGCTGATATATTTGTCATCTCGATTATGATGATAGTCACCTTTTTTTGATAAAATATATGCCAAAATTTTAACGTTTTAAATTTTGTTTTGTGTAAGGTTGTCGCCCAAATAGTAATTTGGTTGCCCGTTCTGCATAACTAGTAACTCAATTTGTATTTTAAAGTCACCCATTTTGAATTTTTGTAGTCGCCCTCAGTCCGTCGTCCACTTAGTATTTCAGTACGCTATATTCAGTATTTTTGATACCCAAAATAGGAGTTTATTATTACCCGATTAAATACTACTCTTTAAGACTCCGTTATGCGAAATCATTTGTCTCTGTCTTTTTCTTTACGTGTAAACAGTATGGAAAATAACCTCACTTCTGCACTTTTTCGATGTTTTTCGTGGTTTTTTATGATTAGCACAATTGTATACGATACGATACGTTTCCGCTATTATTTACGCCAAAAATATGGCTCGCGACAAGCGCTTTTGATGATATTCAGATTTTTTTACAATCATCTGTGAGGTTTATACGCAATTTATTGCTCGTAGCAACTAATCTCTTAAGCTTTTTCGCATGTTTTTTTTTGTGGCTACAAATTTACGTTTTCTATATAAAAATACCATGTCAAAACCATGTTTTCCTATCATGGATCCTTAATAATCTGTCGTATTGTTTGTGCAGCATTAGAAAAACAATTATCAGCATCGATGAAGCAGCTGACGGCGAGCGAGCCGGCGCCCGCGCACCACTACCAACACAGGCCTAAGGTGAGCTTCAGTTATACTGCCCGGCATATATAATGGCAAGAGAAAGAAAGGGACAAAAGATGCACAGTAGCCATAAACACTTATGTTTATGGCTACTGCGCATCTTTTGTCTCTTTCATTTTCTTGCCAATATATATGCCGGCATCTGTACTATCCCGCAAATTGCTAATGAAAATGAAAATGAAAAATTCTTTATTCAAGTAAGCTCACATAATGAGCATTTTTAAATCGTCAAATTTTGAAGTGAAAACTTCTTTAGCGGCGTTGTACGCTTTTTTGGAATGGGGAAAAAATATTAAACTCGCGTCGGTCAGTCAGGATCACGTGACCCTGATCGAAAATTCGTAAGACGGATGTGACGGATGGAGAGTAGACAGCCGGTGGCCGAAGTATGCCCCTCTCTTTCTAGGGGGCGCGGCGAAAATGGCGTCATTTCAAGACGTAAACACTTGTGTCACCATAGCAACGCGCTAATTTTTTAATTCAATGTCAACACTAGATTTTCTGTCAAGCTATGGATAAGACTTTCGTACAATACTGTTCTGTATTCGTAAATTCAAATGCAGAGTAAATTCGTAAGACGGCAATTCGTGCCAAATTATTCCCTAACCATTCTAAAATATCAAAAATGCACAACATTAATATTCAAGTTTTCACTTCTGCCGGCACTCCCGGAGTGCAACCCGATTTTTTTTTACCCTATCCAGGCTAGGCGCACTCCGCGCTTTAGGTACGAAGCTACAAGTAGGCAGCGGGTCCGTCCGGACGGACTAATTTCAGAGGGCTACCGCCGTTGGCTGGCTGTTAGAAGTTCGATTTCGATAGTCACTCACTCGCCGCGTTCATCTTAATACTAATATACAGGATCCGAACCTCACGTTTTTCACACTTTCAAAAGTTCAAAATGACATCGAAACGTAAAAAGTGCTTGTCTACTACCTAGATAATATTTAGTATCCGTTTATTCCTAGGTACTTACTTGTCTTATTTGCTAAACAATCTTCACCCCACTAGGTATTTATTGAAATAATAATTTATAGATTAGGTAGGTACTTACTTACCTACTTTCGAAATAAAGTTAATTATTAATGACAATGTTATTTCGTAAGAAAGCAAATTTCCTCAAAGTCAGCATATATAGTCTGATGGGGCGTCGATTGTACCTAGCCTAGGTTTTTTTGAAACGTATTTAAGTACATTAAGTACCTATTATTTAATTATTATTTAAAAGAACAAACCCTAAAGTCGTTAGAAGAGATAAGAGCTACGCGATAGAAAGAGAGGCAACTTCTAGGTGAATATAACTGTAGGGTGGGAGCGATGTGCGACCTGAATTGCACTTTATTGTGTATGGGATAGAGTCGCTATTTATTTAAATGACTTTGCGGAGTGGATCTTCTGTACTTGTACTATTATGTATTCTATGCCCTATCATCCATTATGACGTATTTTAGCTGACAAGAAAAATGGGCGCAAAAAACTTAAGCTTTATCAAATGGAACTATATTTACAAATATGTATATCGTTTCCAGACTTTATATTAACAAAGATTAACAAATAAATTAAATCATAATTAGATCAATTTACAGGGTTCAAGCTAAATTCAAAGTTTAAAGTTATTATTCAGTCTAGTCTGTTACAAGAAAAAAATATATATAATTCAAAATGCGTTACGATAAGTAGTCAGAAGCAGACCCATTCCCACTGGAAGCACCCGTTCACGAGCATGACGCATGAACCAGCCATCGCTTCGTTCAACCATATTTGAGGGAACGTAACGATGTTTTTGATTGTAAATGGACCTGACGGCCATTTTTTAACCTGAAAAACGAAAAACAATGGAGAAGGCAACTATCAAAGTGGCGCTACGTACGCTTGTTGTAAAAAAACCATCAAAACAAAGGGCTTATTTTTTTTTATTACTTTTATTACTTTTAAA
This sequence comes from Agriphila geniculea, assembly GCA_943789525.1. Classification (NCBI taxonomy): domain Eukaryota; kingdom Metazoa; phylum Arthropoda; class Insecta; order Lepidoptera; family Crambidae; genus Agriphila; species Agriphila geniculea. The sequence continues at coordinate 1,390,239 of OX038894.1, read as the reverse complement.
ATCGTTTCATAGCTTTAAAGTGACCAAAATCTGTGTAATAATAAGCTGTAAATATGTTGGCACTTACAAATTTCCGAAAAATCTGGAATAAGAAAAAATTTTATAAATTTTGTAAAAATAATAACGCCTTAATTTTGCTTTCAATTCCAGCATTTGCATTGTAGAATGGTCTTTTATATCCATTTTGGATCAATGGGTCCTTTTCGGTAAAAAAATTCACAAAATAAATACCTATTTTCCTATAGGTTTGTTCTGAACGTCTACTGTCTTAGGAACAAGCGTACGCAGCGACATCTACAATTAGCTTTGCGTTTCCAATCCCATTGTTAATTTCTTATACAACGTGTTACAATAGTACCCCTAATGCCGAATGTGGTAGAAGGGACCATCAAACTGGGCAACTTTTACTATGGAACCAACTCTGGAATCGCGGAAGAAATCAGCTGATTCGCCGGATCCGATCAGTCGTTTTTACGCGATTAGGCGGGTCCCCCCCACCGAGCGAGCAGCCTCATGAGATGATGAGACCCGCCACGCGCGGCAAACGTCTTGCCTCGCGAGGCAGTGCGCTTGGTGGGGACCCGTTTTATCGCGTAAAAACAGCTGGTCGGATCCTGGTTGAAGGTCCCCTAAGGATTTTCTCTAATATTCACGCGGACGAAGTCGCGGGTGGAAGCTATTGTAATAATAAGAAAAACTTTTTTTTTCACATTTGAAAGTGGCGTCATACAGTCGCCATATTGATTTTTTTCAAAAAAATATAGCCAGTGTCACTCGGGATGATGTAAGGATTCTAACGATACCCCATACACCCAAATCAGTCGAGGCATTTAGAAGTTATGGTGGAATAAAGAAACTCACATACTCACAAACATACATGAACCCTAAACACATTATACACTCCTTTTTGGGCAGTCTTGTAAAAAAGTGACCAACACATTTAAACAGTGTCAGTAAGTAAGTTAAACAGATGTTTAAAAATCTTTTGTAATAACACCGATATCGTTACAATATCATTCAAAACGAAATAAAAATATAATGAAAAGACAATATTGTTACACTAGAGTCAAAGCCAAAAATAGCTTTATTCAAATAAACTTAATTATTAAGTACTTTTGAATCGTCCATATTTTCCTACCACCCGTTCCAGACTTTTTTACCTGACAAGAAGAACGGGCGCAAGAAATTTATCAGCTTTAACAGCAATAAGTAACGATATTTACAAACTTAAATATATCGTTACCAGATAATTACAACAGGGTGACAGGTTTATTGGCAACAAAGTACTTATAGTAGCAAGTTATGTGTTACCTACATCATTTCCGCGCATTTTGATCTTTGAGATAATCGTCTACTTTATGATAACCTTTACCCATGAGCGTCTTACACGACTGCCCAAAAAGGAGTGTATATGTGTTCAGGGTTCATGTATGTATGTGGGTATGTGAGTTTATTCCACCATAACTTCAAAATGGCTCAACGGATTTGGATGTATGTGGTATCGTTAGAATCCTTGCATCATACCGAGTGACACTGGCTATTTAAAAAAAAGTCAATATGGCGACTGTACAATGCCATTTTCAAATGAGAATAAAATATTTTTTTCTTCAATTAAGTATTACAATATGGGCATCAAATGAAATGAATGGGCATCCATAATGCATTTCAAAACTATAAAGTAAAAAATAATATTAATATTAATAAAAAGCTATATAATTTTAACTAAAATATGTGAAATTAAAAAAAAAATAATATTAAAAACACGACTGCCCTGCCAAAAACGAACTAAAAAGATAAATAACAAGGTGTCATTGCAGTCGGGGGACTTCTTTAATTGAAAATTGTTCCACAAAATAGTCCTTCGACTGCAATGAAACCTTGTTATTTATCTTTTTAGTTTGATTTTGGCAGGGCAGTCGTGTTTTTAATATTTTTAAAATTTATTTATTTTGTAACATGGTTTTTAAATTCATGCAAAGGAAGATCAATCACTTGTTGTGGAACTTGAGTCACCAGACTATGACAGTAGCGTATAGTATGAGTATGTTTGTTTCAGAGCGCGAGTGCGAGTGCGGCGGCGGCGGCGGCGGCGGCTGCGGCGGCGAGTGCGACGGCGAGTAGCGCGCAAGCCAACGCGCAAAACGTCGTGTACCACCCCGCGGTGTACCCCAGCGTGTACCCGCCACAGGTAACTACAGCGCGACGGCGAGCAGCGCGCAAGCCAACGCGCAAAACGTCGTGTACCATCGAGGGAGGAAAACCGAGCATTACCATAGTAGAACCAAATAAGTAAGTCATCTTACTCATTATACGCACGAACGCGGTTTGTATGTGGGCGCGCCCGTACGTATGCGTCGTCGCACGCACACACTGACAAAATTTAAAGGTGATAAAGGTGCAACAGTCGTGGCTGCGCCGTACGTAATCCCGCCCGCGCTCACGCACGCTTCACGCCGCCTACAGTACATATACAGTGCCTTTGGTCTTGAACTAGCGATAATTTAAAGGCGTGAAATACACCTAATTTTGTCGACAAAAACACCCACATGTTGGGGTCTATCCCCACTCCTGTTGGAATGGCCGCCATTTTAAATTTGACTTTTTATTTTGGATGACCCTGCGGAAAAATATTAATTTCTCCGGATTTAAAAGTCCTACAGTTATAACAAAAATACTGTTCCAAAGCTAATAATATCACCTAGTAATTTAAAAAATAAAATGTTTAAATTTTTGGTTTAATTACGTCATAAAAAATTACTGAAATAAAATTTTATACGAAATTTGTGCGATTTTTTTGAGTTTTTATTACATTTCTCAAAAACTAGGACATTAATGTCCACTTTTTTGCAATATTCAAATACACAGGAATATTATCTACAAAACGATTATAAAATTTATTGCTCTATGTTGCATATTTCGAGAGTTATTTTTGTTTGAACTATGACCCTGAAAGTAGGCAATGAAAACATTGTAGTCAGTTTTTGAAAACAATGAATTTAATGTAAACTGTAATTTGACAGATAGATGTGATACATTGCTACTTTTCTTTAGTAAGTTTTTATTGGTGTCAAAACGAAAGTGCCAATGTATCACATACATCTGTCAAATTACAATTAACATTAACTTCATTATTTTAATCGATAGACCCGCTGGTTTACGTACAGAAAAATATAAAAAAAACTTTGTATTATAGTTCCCTGATGCTTACCCTACAAGGAAAAAAATATTTAGTATAGAGATTGACTATGCATTTTTTGACGATTGAATAAACTAGCGATGTGACAGCCCTACGTGTTTAAGCTGTATCGCTCGCTCGAGGCTCGAGTTGGCCTACTTATTTGGTTCTACTATGGCATTACAGTGCAGTGTAATATTTTGACATAATTTGTAACATCAATGCTTTCGTTTTGACTGGAGATAGATTTCAAGCTCAAAATTTAAATCGGGATGTTCTATTACAAGGCGCAGGGGCCGTACCGGCTAACGAATCGATTATCGAAAAATCTGCTGGGTTTCAACTTAAAACAGAAAAATCAAAGTAACGATGTTCGTGTGACATCATGAATGTCGCCATTCGCCATTTTGGCCTAATTGGGGCTCGATTTATCTGTTTTAATTTGAAACCCAGCAGACTTTTTGATAATCGATTCGTTAGCCGGTACGGCCCCTGGGCTTAATGCAGGTTGTGACTTAATGCTCAAATCTTAAACGTCATTACACATTTTCGAGCAACTGTTAAACATATTACTTGGTATATCCGTTTAAAAAAATAACGAAAGTAAGTATCAATGCCTCTCCAACCATCATTAAACCTATAATCTTGAAACTATAATTAAAAAAACCTTAACTGGCTCTCTAGTTTTGTGATTGACAGTTTTTTTAAATAAGAAATAGTTATTAGTTCAGTAAAAACTATAATGTTGTCAATAATTTCAATAATTTTTAGTATGAAAATGTCTTCCACCGTTGTACACTCCCTTACGCCTGTAGCACACCTCCGCCGCGAAACAGTACCAGCGAAACCGCACTAGTTCCGCCATGACTTGTTTCTATCGACGATATAGACTAAGAGCTAGCCACGGAAATAGGTGGACAATTTACAGAGCGACGAAACCCCTCTTGTTAGTGTGCTATACTATCATTATTAACAGATTCGGGCGCCTGACAGCTTTTCAGTGGTGGGGGTGGGAGTGGTTGGGCAACAAAGGGGCTGAAGAGCCGATTGAAGGTATACATTACAGAGCTCTGGATTTGGTGTGGTATAATAGCAAGCCAATCATGTATCTAAATCGAATATAACATTGCCAGGCATTTTGGCTGGTGGGAAAGTGCGAGCGGCATCAAAGGTGCGCGAATAAGTGGTAAAGTTTGATGCCGCCTGGCACTGGCATTGTCTAGCAATGTTATATTCGATTTAGATACATGATTGGCTTGCTATTATATCACACCAAATTCAGAGCTCTGTAAATTGTATATCGGCTTTTCAGCCCCTTTGTTGCCCAACCACTCCCACCCCCACCACTGAAAAGCTGTCAGGGGTCCGGATCTGTTAATACCTAGTACCTAATACCTAGTACTTATTCGAAATGTCCTCCTCTTGCTTGGATACAAGCCTTCAATCTGCGAGGCCAGTCATCAATCGAAACACGCACGACGTTCATGTCAATAGTGGCGACTGCTTTAATCAGGGATGTTTTAAGTGACGCCAAGTTGCGATGGGGTTTAGCGCAGACCTTCTCCTCTAAGTACTGCCATATTTTGTAATCCAAGGGATTCAAGTCTGGACTGGAGGAGAGCCAATCCTCATGCCTGATAAAGTCGATTTCTCGGGCCCTGAGCAAGTTTTGGGTACTTTTCGCCTTATGAGCGAGCGCAGAATCTTGCTGGAAAACCCAGTGTCCGTTTTCGAACTTTGTTTGTAAAAGAGGTTCCACAATGTTTGTTAGGATTGTGTTTTGGTATATGAGGGCACTGGTTTTCACTCCTTTTTCACAAAAAAACACCTCCGTTGGACCCAAATAGGAGACCCCAAACTAAACCATGAATTTTGAAGGGTGATGATCACGCTGAACACGTGGCACACGTGTGCTTGCTTCTTCACTAGAGTGTGTATACACTTTATCATTTAGTTTGTTGAAACTCTCCAAAATATTAAAAAATTTTCGCCCAAAAAATTAATTTCACGAATTTTTTTCCCGCGTATCACATTAACAAAACCCGGCATCTTTCGAATATGATTTTCTTCAGCCATGCGTTAAGAAGATGTGCTGTTTTTTTCTGTAAGCATGCAGTCCTAGGTCTTCATTCAACACCCTTTTAACAGTGATTTTGCTTAGTCCCATCTGCAGAGCCAAAATTTTTTGCTTACGGACAGGATTTCGTTAGATTTGCGCTTTCACTGCTTTGATGACCGCTGGAGTCCGAACAGAATGAGGTTGACCGCTCCTCTGATTATCTTCTAATCTTGAATCTTCTCTGAATCGTTTGATAGTACGATAAATAAATCGCAGTGGAATGTTCAAACTTTTCAGCAGTGTGAAAATCTCAGTTGGCGCTAGACTGCAACGATGCAATGAAATTACTACGACTTTGTCTTCTTTGAGCGTCCCCTCCATTTTAGAAAATGAAGGAAATTCCAGAAACTTTGTTTTTATTTTCTTTAAATGTTAAAATTTCGAATACCCACAATTTTTTTTTCGGCTTGCATTCTAAATTTGAAATTTTACCTAAGTAACAGAACTTATGGCCAGACTAGGTAATGATAGTATAGCACACTAACAAAAGGGGTTTCGTCCTTAAGGGAGCACCTTTACGATAAATATAATAATTAGTAATGGTATTGTTTGTAGGTGAACTCTACAAACGCGGCGCTGACGGCGGCGTCGGCCATGAGCACGCAGTACCCGTCCAGCGTCACGCTCACGCAGTACCAGCCCATGATCAACTCCTACCAGGTATGTAGGAGTACTCTACGGACGCGGCGCTGACGGCGGCGTCGGCCATGAGCACGCAGTACCCGTCCAGCGTCACGCTCACGCAGTACCAGCCCATGATCAACTCCTACCAGGTATGTAGGAGTACTCTACGGACGCGGCGCTGACGGCGGCGTCGGCCATGAGCACGCAGTACCCGTCCAGCGTCACGCTCACGCAGTACCAGCCCATGATCAACTCCTACCAGGTATGTACGAGTACTTTGAAAACATTCGGCGACCGAGTCAGAACACATTTCCTTTCTTTTGTCTAGCATCCTTCTAAGTACTTATTTCCTTTCCTATTTCTATCTTTGATTTTATTTTATTCTATTTGTCCTTTCATTCTATGTATCTATATCCGTCATCCTTCCTTATTTGCACCCACTCTACCCCTTCCCAGCTCCTTCTTATTCTTTTGATACTTAAGGTTGCCTGGAAGAGATTGCTATTAAGCAGTAAGGCCGCCTTTTGTGTGCTGTTGTTCTGTTAATTGTGTTTTCCTGTTTACTATGTGTTCTGTATTTGTGTGCAATAAAGTGTTTTATTATTTTTAAGTATTGCGTGTTTCCAAACAGCAGACGTCTTCGTCCGCGGCGGCGTACGGCGGCAGCGCGCTGTACACGGCGGCGCCCTACTACCACGCGCAACAACACGCGCACACGCATCAAACGCCCCCACCCAAGCACAAGGAACACGAGGTACACTCATAATAACCGGCCAATTTGTGCGCGTACACTTTGTTTTAGGTCCCCTAGCATGCCCACCGAAACGTGATATGTTATAACAATTTACGAAACGCGATATGTTAACTTATAATGATTTACGAAACGGGATATATTAACTTATAACGATTTACGAAACGGGATATATTAATTTATAACGATTTACGAAACGGGATATATTAACTTATAACGATTTACGAAACGGGATATATTAACTTATAATGATTTACGAAACGGGATATATTAACTTATAACGATTTACGAAACGGGATATATTAACTTATAACGATTTACGAAACGGGATATATTAACTTATAACGATTTACGAAACGCGATATGTTAACTTATAATGATTTACGAAACGGGATATATTAACTTATAACGATTTACGAAACGGGATATATTAACTTATAACGATTTACGAAACGGGATATATTAACTTATAATGATTTACGAAACGGGATATATTAACTTATAACGATTTGGTAAACGGGATATATTAACTTATAACGATTTACGAAACGGGATATATTAACTTATAACGATTTACGAAACGGGATATATTAACTTATAACGATTTACGAAACGCGATATGTTAACTTATAATGATTTACGAAACGGGATATATTAACTTATAACGATTTACGAAACGGGATATATTAACTTATAACGATTTACGAAACGGGATATATTAACTTATAATGATTTACGAAACGGGATATATTAACTTATAACGATTTACGAAACGGGATATATTAACTTATAACGATTTGGTAAACGGGATATATTAACTTATAACGATTTACGAATCGGGATATATTAACTTATAACGAATTACGAAACGGGATATATTAATTTATAACAATTTACGAAACGGGATATATTAACTTATAACGGTTTACAAAACAGGACATATTTACTTATAATGATTTGCGAATCGGGATATATTAACTTATAACGATTCACGAAACGCGATATGTTATTAGCGGCGATATGCGAGAATTATGGCTTTCAACCAAAAGCTAATGGATTTCAATAGAACGACAGTTTGATAGTTCGGTAGGTCGATAAATCGCTATATCACGCGATATTATCGCGTTTCGGTGGTCAAGCTACGGGCGCAGGTCCCCATACGAGTATTTATCCCCTATTTTACCCACTTCGATGTTCAATTTCGTGACAAAAGTATATTTTAGCCTAAGTATATTTTTCTCATAGCCCATTTAGTATAGAGATATACTATACTTCAATTCAACAAAATTTCAGTTGATTAGTTTATGGCACAAAATAGAGAGACTACGGAAGTTAAGCTTTAGTACACACTCTTTATTAGATTTTGAAACTATAATTTTATCCACGTACATAGGTACAAAAACATACGTAGCAGTTCAAAATAAAAAACTATCCCGCGCGCTCACGCTCTCAAGTCACGGTTTTGCAGCACTTGGCGAACACGCTCTCAATCACCATCTCAGGAGCGATCTCAAGTGCAGAGTTTTGTTTGTTATTATGAGTGCTCTCAGTTGATACCACGAACTCAAACCTGTACTTAAGTATGATCTATTAATAAGAACAGCATCTCAAGTATAAGCTCAAGATGGCTCTCAACGTTGAGAGCGGTTTATAAATACGGGCCTTAGACTGCTCTCACCAACCATCGACACCGCGACATGCACTCGAACTCGTTTGAGATTCCGGTTATAAAGTGTCGGTGAGAGGTGTCTATGTGTGCGTTGCTCGAGCGCGTGTATTACTAATAGTATTAACACATGTTCGAATCAGTACGATCAGACCATGGATTTGGTTCGCTTCCGAACCATAATGGTGTGTCCCCACTTAGGTTCGCGAACCTCCGCGCTCCGCGAACCTAGAACAGTGATCCATAGCAAAAACAAATATTTTTACTTTGGCTACATGTGTGCCTGTGCGAACCAGCTTCGCATACGAGTTCCCTCGCGTACACACCTCGGCGCCCTGTTTCAGCAGAGGATAAACGATATTTTCGGTGCAGGTTCGCGGAGCGCGGAGGTTCGCGAACCTAAGTGGGTACCCACCCTATCAGACCGTTTATAGAGCAGTCCTGCAGACATTATTATTATTAATCAAGTTTGCCTCGGTTCGCTTGTTTGCACATCTGATTTGGTTCGTTCCATACCGAATCAGACCCCCTAGCCAAAGTAACATTAGCAAATCTTCGTTATCGCTTCGCTTTCGAAACTTGTATGGGATTGACATAAGGTTTCGTTAACTATCGAATTTTAAAACGTCAATTCATACATTTTTCGGAGCGTAGCGAAAATTTGTAAAATGTGACATTGGCTACAGGCTCTGTACGGTAGTATCAGAGATCGCAAAACATACCGTCTTACCATATTTGTTGGTCCTTCGAGCCGGATCTATGACGTGACGGATTGTATTAACGATTGTTAATTTGTTTCCAGCAATACGACAGTTCTGTTGCGTCAAGTAACAGCCTGACGAACACAGCCACCACACAAACCTCAACAGCCAAAGTCACCACCACAACCAACGGTGAGTTTCGTTGTCATTTTAAATGTTTCATTGACCGTCAGCCATTTTTAATGTCTTCAATGCTGCTTGGTGCTGCGGTACAGGGGCCGTACCGGCTAACGAATCGAACTTCGGAAAATTTGCCGAGTTTCAAATTAAAACAGATAAATCTAAGTAAGGAATTTCGTATTGTACTATTTGTTGAAGTTATTTGGATGACATTGATGTGTGTGTGTGACCTAATGAATTAGTGTTCGCCATTTTGGCCCAATTGGGACTTATCTGTTTTAATTTGAAACCCGTCAGACTTTTCGAAGTTCGATGCGTTAGCCGGTACGGGTACTTTCAGGCTTTTTGTAGCTCAGATAAAGCTGTAGTCACTGCGACCTAAAAGATGTATTGTGACTCGCCACCTAATTATTAGAGTTGAAACGGATATCCGGTATCCGGCCTATCCGGCGGCCTTTGTACTATCCGGCCGAATACCGGATAACTACTATTTGCCCGGATAGGCATCCGGCCGAAATAAAAAAAATCTTGATAAAAAAATATGTTTTGAAATAATTATTTGCATTATTTAGTTAGTCTTATTACAACTTAAGAAATATAATTCTGATTCGAAACGAGTCCACCCGATCGTTCGCGCGCCGCCTACGCAAGTGTGTGCGATGCACCAAACGGTTAAATTCTGCCGGATATCCGGCCACCTGGTTGGCCAAATATCCGGTATCCGGCCAAACTGCTATCCGTTTCATCTCTACTAATTATACACTCGCGAGCAAAACTATGGAATGCTGATCAGATCAGTTGGATGTGTATAGTGATCTGGAAGTACTCCATTCAGTCCCTGGATGACTATCATCAGATCAGAGTTCGATCAATCCCTGGCGGAGAACCAAGGCTTCAAAGTTACCTCGTTTGTATGAAAATAGGCCTGTGATTCCATATTTTTGCTCGTGAGTCTTGTAATTCTTTAAGCCGTGCGGGGTCCAGGAAGTCTAGTACCTTCTGGTTTTAAGAGTTTTTATTTCCTCCGGGTCGATTACGTGTCGCCCTAGACGGAAACTACGCGTGTGGATTAGGGCTCCACAATCACATTGTAGTGACACACCTACCACGTTGTCATACATAAAAACATCTGCCGCGCACGGAGCGCTAGCGCCGACTGACGGGGCCCGCGCCGGCACGAGATATAAATATGGCGAGCTCCGGCGCGTTCTCCAAGCGACATACATCAGACGTCGAGGCTGTTTGCTTCGTGACTGAGTGCAGCTGTTTCGCGCGCAGTATTTATATGGAGAATATCTGTCCCTGTGTGCGTAGCTGTATAGGCAATATTAACACACCGTCGGTATTTTATTTTATATAATTGGAGTAGGTACATTATAATTTTGGAAATCTCTAATTAGCGTCTAAGTGCGATATTTCAAATTGTTTATTGTAATAGAGTGTAAAGAAAATAAATATTCATTCATTCCTTCTGATACATCGAGTTTTTCTTTTAAATACCTACGCTAAAACATAAGAGGTGCTCGGGCGTTTCCTGCTCCTCATTGCAATATCTACAGACGTCAGTGTCATTCAATTTCATTTTTTATTTTTTTATTCACAATATACACAATCATTACATATGAATTAGGTGTCTGTTTAGTTTGCAGTGTCCAGTTAAGGCTCTAATAGTCGCCCTGACGTTTGATCTACTGAACTGTGTAAGCTCATTCGTCCGTCTTTGAGAGGAGCCTCTTGGTATTTGCCGAGACAACACCCGGGCATTCCATACAACCGCGCAATTATAAACAGATGACGTCAGATGACGTTTTTGTGTACGCGCAACTGTGTGTAAGTCTAGGGCTACCGTGCATTTTACTGTACGAGCGGTGTTCAATTCATAATTCAATGGTATTTTTTTTACCGCAAAGGACCCATTGACCCAAAATGGATATAAAAGACTTTTGTACAATGCAAGTGCCTGAATTGAATTGATTTTTCGTAAATATGTAAGTGCCAACATCTTTACAGCCTATTACACAGAATTTGATCATTTTAAAGCTATAGAAACGAACGTAAGAGTCCTTTGTTTTGATAGTTCTCGTGGAACAAGCGTACTGTTATATCCAAAAATTGTATCCCAAATTGCTGAATCGACAGTTTTATGCTGATGCAGCAATTTGGGCACTCACGACTATTGGCGACTGCCTCTTCGAGTCAGTCTACCCCTATCCCGCGACTCGTGTGGTTGTTTCCAAAATTCTATTTAAAATTCACTTTATTGTCCAAAAGACAAATAAATATCCTTTTCACAGATAATTATTATTTTCCTTTTTTAAAAAGACTTTTAAGTTTTCCGTTACAACAAGTGGTGGCAGCTCAAGTGGGATCTTCAGAGATCCCTGGAACGCCTCTTAATAAAAGAAAGTACTTTCTAAAGTGAAAAGTGAAAAAGAAAAGTGTCTAAAGTGAAATTAAAAAATAATCTGGGTAGACTCCATCCACATCTTTGTTAAATTCACGCCGAAACTCATCCATTGTTCCTGGTCCTGGAAGCTGACGGTGCCTGTGTATCCCTGTGGTCTGCAGGAATCCTTTTCCTGATATCCTGATAGTCAAGAAAATCGAAATGAAACTACAACTTGTCTTGTGAGTGATTTAATTAATTAATAATCAGTGCCGTGCAATTCTTCGCGTTATCTCCTTGGCCGCCGTGACTAGTGTTTAGACTATACGCCCACGGATTTCCGCCCTATTCCAACGCTACTTAGTTGCAAGTGTTTAAAAATATAACTTTAATATTGTGACTTATAATTTTAAGCACATATTAACAACATTTTAGTTATTCTTTGGGTACATTTCCGCATTTAAATTTTGTGTTATTCTCTTTTGTCCTTTCACAAAATCCAAGATGTCTACAAAAACAGAAACTAAGAAAGAATCTAAAGACGCGAAAGATCAGGAAACTCCTCTAAGTGTTATTTTGAAATTCATAAAGCCTTTTGACGGCTCTCGTAATAAACTAAATGCCTTTTTGACAAATTGCGATAATGCCATTTCTCTTGCGTCTCCACAACAAGAAGACATCATTTTTAAATTCATTTTGAGCCAGTTAGAAGATAAAGCCGAAAGCGCATGTTCCATTAAAGAATTCGACTCCTGGAATTCTCTTAAAGAATTCCTAAAGAATCAATTTGGCGAGCGGAAACACTACGCCCATCTATTGACCGATCTACAAGAATGCAAACAAGGTAGCGAATCCGTAAACCAATTTTCATTACGAGTAGAGACATGCTTATCAAAATTATTAACGGAAGTGACAATTTCAAATTCAAAGAAAAGTGAACTTGCGGGAAGGTTGGCCGCGATGGAAGAGTTAGCACTTCACACATTTACCTTAGGACTACACCCTCGGCTTTCCAATATCGTCAGATGTCGTGATCCTAAAAACCTTAATGAAGCGATTAATCAAGCTATTTCTGAAGAAAAGATTCAACAATTTTCCTTCCGAAATAACAATATTAATTCTAATAATATCAGACCTAGAACACCAAATCCTGTAATTCACAACCAAAGACTTCCATCGAGGCCAAACTACACCTACACTAATAATAATAATCTAAATCCACCTAGGGACCAGCCATTCTGCAGGTATTGCAAAAAGGTTGGTCATCTCCTTGAAAATTGCAGACTTCGTCAGTATAATAATAATAACAGAAGATTTAATAATGGCAGCCAACCATTTACTCCTGCTCAGCCTCCTACTTCGAATTTTAGACCAAGGACATATCCTCATGTGACCTTCCTTGAAGAAGGTCAGAATCAAGATCTTGACCAAAACCAAGTCGATAATAATAATTTAAACTATTAAGTGTCCCGTCAAGGTGTCGCACGGGACAAAGTCCAGTAAACCTTGTCGACACCACTCCACCAAACACAAGTCCTTCCTCCTCGTCGACCCATGGACAGGGTAACCAGCCCCAAACTCGTGGTCGCTCCTCTTTGACCCATGGACAGGGTAACCAGCCCCAAACTCGCGGTCTCCTGGAACAGAAAGATAATACAATTAATAATCCTGATCAAGTATATGAAATAATAATAAGAGAAAAATACTTACCTCACGTCAAAGTTGAAACCTCAGCCAGTGAAACACCACTTACCTTCCTGATAGATTCTGGTGCATCCGTTTGTGTGCTGAAAAAGAAAAGTTTGACAAATACGCCGGCTCTTAATGATGATAAGATAGCTGTAAAAGGAATCGACACTAAAGATGAAACCATCAAAAGCCTCGGTTGTTTTGATTTAAAACTCCACCTTAACCAAGAACTTAATCCTTACTATTATAAATGCGAAAGTCCGTTTGTTTGTTTGTTTGTTTGTTTGTTACACCTTCACGTCTTAACTACTGAACCGATCATCATGAAATTTTGTATACACGTTGTCAGGGGTACAGAGAAGGACATAGGGTACCATTTATCCCGAAAAAATATATTGTTCCCGAGGGATAGCAAAAAAACCTTTCCACGCAGACGAAGTCGCGGGCGGCAGCTAGTATTGTTCATAAATTTCACTTATTTGAGAATATTAACTTACCTTATGACGGTATTATCGGAACTGATCTTTTGATGCAACACGGCTGCAAAATAAATTACAGTACAAACTTATTAGAAATAAAGGAACATAAAATAAAATTATTATTTAACGAACCAATCTATATTATTCAACCACGTACAGAAACAGTAATTGAATGTACAGTTAAAAATCCAGAATTACAAGAAGGTATCATACTAGATCAACATATCTCTGAGTCCCTCTTAGTATCCAATTGTGTAGTTAAAGTAAAACCCAACAACAGAGTTAATATATCCGTTCTTAACGTTTCCGAGAGTCCAATACCTATAAGCTCTAACCTTTTACTCACAATATATCCAGTAGAAGAAGAAAATTTGTATCTAACGAATCCTGAGAGGAGTGCATCAGAGAGAACAGAAGAAGTTTTAAATTTATTACGCGTGTCGCACTTAAACAACGAAGAAGCAAGTCATCTTTTTGGTGTTTGCATTGAATATTCCGACATATTTCATTTGGCAGACGAAAATCTAACTTCTACTAGTGCTATTCAACACGAAATTACAACCAGTTCCTCTATACCTATAAATGTAAAATCCTACAGGTTTCCGGAAGTCCACAAGGAGGAAGTCAAATCTCAAATTGAAAAAATGCTACAAGAAAAAATTATCCAGCCCTCTGTTTCCCCCTGGTCTTCACCCATTTGGGTCGTCCCAAAAAAAATAGATGCCTCCGGAAAAAGAAAGTGGCGCATCGTAGTGGACTACCGGAAGCTTAACGATATAACTATAGGAGAGTGTTACCCTATACCTCAAATCAACGAAATTCTTGACCAATTAGGGAAAAGTAAGTATTTTTCGACTCTTGATCTTGCGTCGGGCTTCCACCAGATTGAAGTGGCGCCACAAGACATTCCCAAAACGGCATTCAGTGTCCCTGAAGGACACTTCGAGTTCACCAGAATGCCGTTTGGGCTCAAAAACGCACCCGCGACGTTTCAAAGGCTAATGAACACTGTCCTTTCCGGCCTTCAGGGTATGCAATGCTTCGTATATCTTGATGACATTGTCATTTATTCCTTCGATTTAGAAACACATATCAAAAAGTTGCGTAATGTATTTGAACGTATGAGAAAATTCAACCTTAAGCTCCAACCCGATAAGTGCGAGTTTCTTCGCAAAGAAGTCACTTCACTAACTTCACTAAGACCCAATCCCGATAAAGTCAAGGCAGTGAGCCAATTCCCTGTTCCTAAATGTCAAAAGGATATAAAATCATTTTTAGGCCTAGTTTCTTATTACCGTAGATTCATCCAAGATTTTTCGGGCATAGCCAAGCCGCTTACGAATCTTCTAAAAAAGGATATACCATTTGAGTGGAATAACCAACAACAACTTGCATTTGAACAGTTAAAAAATAAATTGGTAACTGCACCCATCCTATGCTATCCTGATTTTACTGTTCCATTTATACTCACCTGTGACGCATCAAACTATGCAATTTCAGCGATATTGTCACAAGGCGAAGTAGGAAAAGACCGTCCAGTCGCTTACGCATCCAGAACTCTGAACAAATCAGAACTAAATTACATGGTAACAGAAAAAGAATGTCTAGCCATTATTTGGGGAACTAAAATGTTCCGACCATATCTTTATGGTCGCAAGTTCAAAATAGTCACTGACCATAAGCCTCTTAAGTGGCTTTTTAACCATAAAGATCCCGCCTCAAAACTTATCAGATGGAGATTAGAGTTAGAAGAGTATGAATACGAAATTGTGTATAAAAAGGGCAAAACAAATTGCAATGCAGACGCTCTGTCTAGATATCCCGTAAACCCTATACAAAATGAAATACCTATCAGAGAAAGTAATCCTGAAAATCCATCCGTTCCGCCAGAAGCTGAAGTAATCCCCGCCGGTGACGCCGCCGTTGGTGACCCTAACCTAGATGATGTTGACATTCAGCCAATAAATCCTGAAAGTCCTGGCCTGATTGACTTACCTGAACTCCTAAACTTACCTGGTGGATTTAACCTCCCTGATGATTTCGAAATTCCCGATGACTTTGATGCAATTCCTCCTTTGTCTCCTCCAAGTAGCCCTCCTAGTGATGAAGACACGTATTCCAAATGCCTGAAAACATTGAATAGTAAAACATTTAATTCCAACGCTAAAATTGAAGAACATAATGAAAATTTATTAAAAACTGATGTAAAGAATATAGTAATACCTACATCCTTAGACCTTGATGAGTCTAATCACTATGTATCAGAAATTATTGCTAATGGCTTAATATCTAATGAATCACTCTCCAAAGAAAGAGAATTAAATTCCTTTTTACCAGTCGAAAACGAGAATATCAATTACTTTCTTCTTTTCGTTAAAGTACATTATTTCGATAAAAGTAGCTATGAAGATCTCTTCAAAAGTCTTAAAAATTTAAAGATTGAATTATTATCAAGAAACATCTTGGAATTCGCTATAACTGACTTCCGCAACCAATTTGATACTCACAATTTCATAAAAATATATAACATTATCATGTATTTATTCCACAACACAGGAATAACGGTTCATATATATAAAAATACTATTATTTACCCGAGTACCAGCGAAGTTCCGAGAATCCTAAAAGAAAATCATGACATACCCATTTCTGGTCACTTAGGTGGTAACAGAATGCTAAGCAGAATCCAAGAAAAGTACTACTGGCGTAACATGCGTAGTGATGTGGAAAATTATGTACGTAAATGTGAACAATGCCAGACAAATAAAGCTTTGAGAAAGGTTAACCGAGCTCCAGCTGGTAACGATATATTTAAGTTTGTAAATATCGTTACTTATTGCTATTAAAACTGATAAGTTTCTTGCGCCCGTTCTTCTTGTCAGTTAAAAAAGTCTTGAACGGGTGGTAGGAAAATATAGACGATTCAAAAGTACTTAATGATTAAGTTTATTTGAATAAAGCTATTTTTGACTTTGACTTTGACTTCCAATGCAAATAACTACAACATCAACACAACCCTTTCAACGGGTCGCATTGGACATTGTGGGCCCCCTACCCGAAGCCGGTGGTAACAAACTTAAATATATCTTAACAATCCAGGATGATTTGACTAAATACTCTGCTGGTTATCCAATGCCAAATGCAACGGCAGCAGAAACCGCCGAATGTCTTATCCATTTTATCTCCCAATTTGGCATTCCAAAAACTATCTTGACTGACCAAGGCACTAACTTCACGGCAGAACTATTCAAACAAACCTGCTCATTTCTCAAAATAAAACAGCTTTGGTCAACTCCGTACCACCCACAAACCCAAGGTGCTTTGGAGAGGAGTCACTCGACCCTGAAAGAATATCTCAAATCTTTCGTCGATGAAAATCAAAGCAATTGGCCCCGCTACGTCTACACAGCAATGTTAACATATAATACTACCGTCCATTGCACAACCAACTACACTCCATACGAATTACTTTTCGGGCACAAACCCTTTATTCCCTCTTCCGTTTATGACACTGCTTTAGAATCAACATACAGCGATTATGTTCGAGTTTTACAACAAAGACTGCAATATTCAAGAGAAAAAGCCATCGAAAATATATTAAAATCTAAAATGACATCAAAAACTTATTATGATAAACGCTCAAGTCCGGTTAAATATAAAACAGGAGATATGGTCTATGTAAAGAACCATCTGCGTCTCCGTAAAGCATTATCTCCAGTGTGGAAAGGCCCCTATAAGGTCGTTAAAATCAACGGCAACAATACACTTACCTTGCTTATGAATAGAAGACACGTTAAGTATCACTATGACGAGGTTAAGTTGGCAGAAGTCAATGTCTAAGTAGTAGTAGTTAAAATAGGGTTTAAATATATACATCTATAAAACATATATATATGTACATGTATAGGTTAGGTACATATATAACATAGGTATTAATAAATAAGTAAGTAGAATATAATTATATTAATGTCGTATTTCAGAGTCGCCGCGGCAGGTTTTTGCTGGGTAATGTCCCAAAGTATTCAAGATTATGTTCAACAGATAACATCAGGGCATGGAATACATTTTGATTATTTAGGTACTGTTAGAGTTAAGAATAATAGGTTAAATGTCGTAATGCCCGTAGACATTTCACATTTTAATATACATCTAGATAATATAAATTTAGCCTTAAGAACAGTCAAATCCCTATGTGAACAAGCTAGAATTATGAAAGAGATGGAATGCATGAATATTCTGGATCCACTAACAACACGATATCATGATATTATAAAACAGTTCGACTCTGTTTCTCACTTGTTAGAGAATAGGATGAAACGTGGCGCTTGGATAGGAGGAATAGGAAGTATTATTAAACAAATATTCGGTAACCTAGATGAAAATGATGGGCTAAAATATAATGAAGCGATAGAAATAATACAAAACGATCAGCAGAAGTTAGCATCGCTTATGAAAAAGAATATCTTAGTTACTTCTTCTGTAATTTCCTCTTATAATAAAACCTTACACCAAGTAAAAACAAATGAAGCAAAAATGAATCAAGCTATTGAGAAACTTACCTTGAAACTTAAAAACATAACTGATGTCTTCAATGATCTGGAAACGCAATCTGAAATAAACTTTATATTTAATAGTCTAGAAACAGTACTACTTACCTTATCTTTCCAAGTAGAAGATGTAACTGACGCTGTCATGTTGACCAGTCAGAACATTATTCACCCATCAGTAATAACACCTGCAAAACTACAAGAAGAATTAACTAATAATTATAAACACCTTCCGAACAATTTGCAACTACCGATTCAATTAGATATAAATACCATAAATATTATCCAAAGAATATCTAACGTATTGTGTTATTATGTAAGAAATAAAATTGTATTTATATTACAAATTCCTTTAGTTACTATCGATGAATATAAGTTGTTTCAAACTACATCTTTGCCTGTACCCCATAACATTACCGAACTTAATAGTTTTAGTCTTATAATTCCGAATGCAAAATATATTATACTAAGTAAAGATAATACTAATATAACCTATACCTTACAAAATTTAATGAAGTGTGATATATTGTATCCTAGTAATTATATTTGTGAAATACCAAGTTTGTATGTGTCTGACGTAAAACCTAGTTGTGAAAGTGATTTATTAATTAAAGTTGTTAACAAAATCCCGAATGAATGTAAAACTAAATTTATAATTGGCAAATTAGACTTATGGCAACCAATATCAAATAACAAATGGATTTTTGTTCAATCAAATTCTGTAAAATTAACTTTAGATTGTTTAGATAAGAAATCTTTTGAAATTAACATTCGTGGAGTCGGAATTCTATCATTACCTAAATATTGTACCGGCTACACTAAAAGTACTGTATTATTTACCCAGAATGATATTTTAAATATCACTTCCCCTGTATTGTTTACAGAATTTAGCCTTATACATTTATATATGTATCATTATACATGTTGCAATTTAAATAAACTCCACTCTGTAATGGACAATTGGCATTTAGAAAAACTAAAAAATATTGAACTTAAAGATATTAACTTAGAAAATAACAAGTTGAAAGACATTGTAATAGATATAGATAAAATACAACATAGCCCACACATTGTAAAATACAGTACTCATTACTCTGTTATAACTATAGTGATAGTATTAGCTATAATAAGTTTTATTTTATATAAAATAAGTGTTCTCTTTTGTAAACGCGGAAACAACCATCCGATTAGTAACAGTGTTATATTTAGAAAAAAGGAAATTGCTAAAACATCCGAATCAGAATCAAATCCCGACATCCCCTCATGTTCAGTCAGAATTATGAAATAGATTTGTAAAGTTTCAATAAACTTCGGAAATCTAACCCGAAGTTTATTCTTAAGGGGGGAGGTGTTATATCCAAAAATTGTATCCCAAATTGCTGAATCGACAGTTTTATGCTGATGCAGCAATTTGGGCACTCACGACTATTGGCGACTGCCTCTTCGAGTCAGTCTACCCCTATCCCGCGACTCGTGTGGTTGTTTCCAAAATTCTATTTAAAATTCACTTTATTGTCCAAAAGACAAATAAATATCCTTTTCACAGATAATTATTATTTTCCTTTTTTAAAAAGACTTAAGTTTTCCGTTACAACAGTACGCAGCGCCGTTTTGACAGTTGCCTTCCCCATCGATTGTGGGGCGGGGCGGAGAGTTTCCTTTCTGTACAGTAGTACTTATTATGTATTCTGTGGTAGTACTTATATTTGATCTGTGCCGAGATTTCAGTTTTTTCGTTAGTTGATCAGTGTGTGTTGTTAGCAGCGCACGCGCACACGCACGCGCACGCGACGAGCGCCAGCGCGAGCGCGGCGTCTGCCAGCGCGGCCGGCAGCAGCAGTAGTGCTGCGGCCGCGTCCACGCCATACCACGCCGCGCTATACACCGCAGGTATAGTATCTACTACATTATTGCGCGAGCGCGGCGTCTGCTAGCGCGGCCGGCAGCAGCAGTAGTGCTGCGGCCGCGTCCACGCCATACCACGCCGCGCTATACACCGCAGGTATAGTATCTACTACATTATTGCGCGAGCGCGGCGTCTGCTAGCGCGGCCGGCAGCAGCAGTAGTGCTGCGGCCGCGTCCACGCCATACCACGCCGCGCTATACACCGCAGGTATAGTATCTACTACATTATTGCGCGAGCGCGGCGTCTGCTAGCGCGGCCGGCAGCAGCAGTAGTGCTGCGGCCGCGTCCACGCCATACCACGCCGCGCTATACACCGCAGGTATAGTATCTACTACATTATTGCGCGAGCGCGGCGTCTGCTAGCGCGGCCGGCAGCAGCAGTAGTGCTGCGGCCGCGTCCACGCCATACCACGCCGCGCTATACACCGCAGGTATAGTATCTACTACATTATTGCGCGAGCGCGGCGTCTGCTAGCGCGGCCGGCAGCAGCAGTAGTGCTGCGGCCGCGTCCACGCCATACCACGCCGCGCTATACACCGCAGGTATAGTATCTACTACATTATTGCGCGAGCGCGGCGTCTGCCAGCGCGGCCGGCAGCAGCAGTAGTGCTGCGGCCGCGTCCACGCCATACCACGCCGCGCTATACACCGCAGGTATAGTATCTACTACATTATTGCGCGAGCGCGGCGTCTGCTAGCGCGGCCGGCAGCAGCAGTAGTGCTGCGGCCGCGTCCACGCCATACCACGCCGCGCTATACACCGCAGGTATAGTATCTACTACATTATTGCGCGAGCGCGGCGTCTGCTAGCGCGGCCGGCAGCAGCAGTAGTGCTGCGGCCGCGTCCACGCCATACCACGCCGCGCTATACACCGCAGGTATAGTATCTACTACATTATTGCGCGAGCGCGGCGTCTGCTAGCGCGGCCGGCAGCAGCAGTAGTGCTGCGGCCGCGTCCACGCCATACCACGCCGCGCTATACACCGCAGGTATAGTATCTACTACATTATTGCGCGAGCGCGGCGTCTGCTAGCGCGGCCGGCAGCAGCAGTAGTGCTGCGGCCGCGTCCACGCCATACCACGCCGCGCTATACACCGCAGGTATAGTATCTACTACATTGTTTTTTATAACAGGTGTAACATGACCCTCAACGTAGCCGAAGTCCACGCATTCCGCCCATCATCAGTGTCATTTTTGTCTTTTAGACTGTACCTGGGAAACCAACAACTACGAAGTTATTGAAGGTCAAAGTCAAATTTTTTTTTTCAATTTTTATGAAATTTTGTGTTATTCCTTAATTTTTTAATTTTTGTCCAAATAAACATTATCAAAATTGTATGTATTGTAACTAATTTCGTAACAAACGATGGCTTCAAAACGTGTCATTACTCAATGTATCTCATGAGCACGCACATAAACGCTGCTAAAACGTCAACTCGGCCGCACGCAGCTGTGTAGCATACACTCGCAGGCGCAGTCTGTTGTACGCGTTACATTGCGTGGTAATGTATGTAATGCTTTTTTAACACCAAAAATTCAAATCATTTTTCAATAATTTTCAACAAAAATGGTCCTGATAATGGGCCGAATACGTAGACCGCGGCTTCGTTGAGGTTCTTGTTACACCCGGTATACACGGTGTTTGGTAAAGGCCTTATAAAGCCAAAAATGATAGATGGGACCATCAAACTGAACAACTTTTACTATGGGACCGACTTTGAAATAGCGAAAAAAATCAGCTGTTTTATACATTTTGATGTTTTCGTTATTATTTTCTGTATGAAACAACAATTTTTTTTCACGATTTCAGAGTTAGTTCCATAGTAAAAGTTGTTCGGTTTGTTGGTCTTTATAAGGCTTTTACCGAACACCTTGCATACGAAAGCCGAAACACGGGTCACATATTTTCATTTTCAGAATCAGTATAAA
This sequence comes from Agriphila geniculea, assembly GCA_943789525.1. Lineage (NCBI taxonomy): Eukaryota > Metazoa > Arthropoda > Insecta > Lepidoptera > Crambidae > Agriphila > Agriphila geniculea. The sequence goes on along the minus strand of OX038894.1, from coordinate 1,368,083 downwards.
AAAAATGATATTGATACCTTAAAAGCTCACGAAGTTACAAGGTTTTTTTGTGTTGTCCCGTTAGTAGGGTGTGCGTTAATTATGGTATTCTAAATATTATTTAGTCAAAATATAACATGATATAAAAAATATTGCAATTAATTCGATTACTGATTCTGAACAAACAGTTTTCAGGTTTCGTATATACTAAAAATAACCTTGTTATAACCATCGGCCATTTTTAATGTCTCCACTGGGGCGTACTGACCGCATCGAACTTCGGCAAGTCTACTCGGCTTCAAACTAAAACAGATACCCATATAAATTTTTAGCTTTTTTTACCCAATTTACACTCTAAGGGCTTAAGTTTCAGTAAACCAAGTCAAAGTCAAATAAGCTTTATTCAAATAAACTTAATAATTAAGTACTTTTGAATCGTCTTTATTTTCCTACCACCCGTTCCAGACTTTTTCAGTTCCAGACAAGAAGAACGGGCGCAAGAAACTTATCAGCTGTAACAGCTATAAGTTACGATATTTACAAACTTTAATATATCGTTACCAGATAATTACAACGGGGTGACAGGATTATTGGCAACAACATAGACTTATTATATTACTTCAACAAAGTACTTATAGTAGCAAGTTATGTGTTACATCATTTCCACGTATTTTGATCTTTTTAAAATTCAGGAACAACTTTCATTATAGGACCAACCTCGAAATCACGAAAAGAAAATCAGCTGTTTCATTCAAAAGTACAATCCTACTCCATCGAAATGTATGAAATAGCTGATTTTTTTTCGCGATTTCAAGGTTGGTCTCATAATGAAAGTTGTTCAGTTTGATGGTCTGATCAACCCCACGAGAGGTTTTGTATTAACTAAAAATAACCTTGTATAAGAGATTGTCCCAAATCTAGTTTTACTCAAGACTAAAGCATCGTTAATATTTTCTGTACATATTGCAGGAGTAGGCGGAGTGGGGGGCGTCGGAGGAGTGGGGGGCGGATATGCGTACGACGAGCAGCTCATGCGGGGGGGCACTACGTTGCCACACCATATGGTAAATATCGCTACTAACACTATCACAGCATAGATAATAGTACTAGTGAATAGAAGTTGCACTCCGACACAATAAAGTGCAATAGGGGATATGCATAAGTCACCGATTTTGATAAATTTGAGCTTTCGCTGCGTACACTTGTAAAAACATGATGGAAGAAAAAAAAACTATTATTTTAGTTTTATCACCCTATGAAATCAGGGGAAAATAACGATTTTTTTTTACATTTTCGAATATAATGCCCTTAACAGAATATCGACAAGAAATAATATTTTGTATGACACATATGTACTTAAACGCAAAATTTAAGGAGATAATTGATGATTCTTGGCTAACTCCATATTAATTAAACGCGCCTGGAACACACCTGAAACGTGACAAGTGATGTCACATATTTGTATAGAGCGTTTTCGGCGGGAGCTGATGCGTGCTAACTTTAAGTAACTTTATCACGAAAAAAAACACAAGAAAAAAGATTCAATATTACAGTTGATTTTCTCACGCATTATATTATTTGATTCTGATAAAAAAAAATATGCATATTCCCTATTCAGGTCGCACAGCGTTCCCTTCGCTCCAAAACATGCACTTAGTAGTTGCCTTGCTTTTTATCTGAACAACTTTTACTATGGGACTAATAGTCTAACACTGAAATTGCGAAAAAAAAAACTGCCGTTTCATACATTTTCATATTCTCGTTATTGATTTTTATATGAAACAGCAGATTTTTGTAACACATTGTAGCCTTTTAACACGCATATACATTACAGGGTGGATATTATGAAGTCGGCTACGGCGGACGGGAGGGCACATTCGGGCTCGGCGCCGGAGACAGGTTCGGACGGACGGACGCCGCTTCTCCGCAACAGGTCAGATATTGTACACTGTGCAAGCGCACCTTGGACCGTAGTCGCGGCCACTAAGCGCGACCATAAACTGCGGACGAGTTTTTTCATACTCGAAGGAATTTAGGGGGCTAACCTGGTTCGAATGCTGCTCCCGCGTGCTGGCTGTAGTGGACGCGCGTCTCACTTCTTATAATCTCCGGCGTTGATTGTTCAGGTGATCAATAGTCTTTGTATGAACACGCGGCGATCACCTTGCAGGTATTCAAACTTGACCGAAATAATCAAGGAGCACGCAAACTCGACTCGAGCGACGTTCTGACATGGAGGCAGGCTGGATCGGAAGTGTTGAAATATGGCCGACGCCACCAGATGTCGGTTTACCCCCATAGATAGGATCACGGATAAAAATGATATGAGGGTAGATTTTGGGTTTAGGGATGTAGCATCGGTACAAGTTTGAATTGAGTTTTTAAGTGATGTGAAAATAATTAAATCTATGATCAATCTAAATCTACCACGTACATTTTGTATAGTATCGGCGCAAATCGGGCGTGCGAGCCACAAGTTGCGGGAGTCGCCCGCGCTCGCTACTTGTAGCCGCGATTGTCGCTCGCATCGCGCGCACACTCAGACACAGTAGCCGATTTCTTCCCGGCGGCCTCTAGCGGCTGCGATCGGTGGCTGCATCTAGTGGCTTGGCTGAACCACTAGTGGTCGCGATTACAGTTCGTTCGCGTTAAGAATGCAATGAGTCATACTTGTCCGCCGGCCTAGCCACACCCCCTAACCAATAAAATCGTTCAAAATCATAAAGTCAATCAAGTTCATAGGGCCCAGTTGAACCCATGCTTTCGAACGCAACGGTCGTGTCCTGTGCTTTGTGCATGGAGTACTGTTTTTATTTATTATTTATTTATTACAAAATATAAGTGTCGAATTTTATCATTATATCGATTCGCACCATAATCATACTGGGACCCTGTGCAGAACATCGCAAACAAGGGTCACCGCAAACAAGGGTACTGTTTTCCCGCCACCTCACGGCGGGAAAACAGTACCACCAACAACAGCATTCCCAATGAGGGTTAGTGTCAGGCAGGCGGCCGACTGTAAAAATTTAAAGCCAAAACCTTTTTGCAGTATGTCGAGTACGAAATATGTGCGATAGGACTAGGACCCTGTAGGCGACGCGCGGGAGCAGCCCCGGCCCCTGTGGGAAATGGACGAGGGTTGTGGCACCACGTAAGAAGCGAGCTCGGGAAGTTAGATTAAGGTATGCTAGTTGGAATGTGGGGACAATGACTGGAAGACAAAGAGAGTTAGCGGAAGTATTAAAGCGACGTCGAATAAATGTGGCGTATCTGCAGGAAACAAAGTGGAAAGGAACTAAGGCGAGAGAAATTGGTGAAGGATACAAGTTTTTCTATTGTGGGAGTGATGGAAAAAGGAATGGCGTGAGAGTAGTATTGGACTGTAATCTGAAAGAGTGTGTAATGGATGTAAAGAGAATAAATGATAGATTAATAGTTGTAATAGTAGTTTATGAAACTAATGCATAATACCTAGTTATGTACAGTTTCATACACTACTTTATCTACTCTCATACAATTTGTGATTGAACCTACATATTAAATTTACAATGATAAAAAGAGTAGGTAAGTAGTTTCTCAACTTTCTACGACTAGGTAGGTAGTATGTGTACTTACCTAGGTTAAGTAAGACGTTTTTCCGTCGTCGCATCTAAAATATCGGGTAGAGTCCACACTTACTACTATCAGAAATTTTTAAGCAAAAGTAAAAATTAAAATCAAAACATGGCGCATATTCTATTAAAAAAAAATGAAGTAGTGCATTCCAGCAGACTAATCGTTACGCTAAGTCATCGATAACCATAGAGTACATTTTAATCATGGAAAGTATGTGGAAATATCATTGTTTTTTTTAAATATCGCGGCACTGTCTTCATCTTGGATTTGCCCTGTATCGTAATGAGAAAAAAAGTTATTTTTCAACACACTTGCTCGTAAAGTGAGCCCTAATACATCGCTTTAAGGGCCATAAACCGACCTATAACAAACGCGTGCAATAATATATAAAACACTAGGTTGTTATAGAATTAGCCCTACAAAGTTAAATTAGTACCTTACTGCAAGTTCTATGCGAGTAAACAGGGCATTCCCAATTTAACCGGGTAATACAGTTATTTTTTTAGTAACAACAAAGAGGTTTTATGCCGCTGAAAATTCATATTTATTTTTGAAATAAATAATGTTTAAGTCCTTAATTATGTAAGTCAAACAAATATTTATTATCATCAAATAATTCATTATTCACAATACATATTTTGTTATAAAATATTAAAATATTTGCATTTTATCACTTAAAATTATAATTTTGAAGTAGGCTGTATGCTCACTCACCCAATGTTCGCAAAATATTCTTGCAATTGGCATGTGAAAAAAACAAAAAAAATCTACGCGCCTTTTCCCATTATTGTCATATTTTGTTTTTCGTCGTTTTGTCGTATGTATTTGTTGCTGTGTTGTAAATTACTTTGTATTTTCCTCGCAAATGTGTTGAAAAACGTCGTATGAAACTCGTGAGCTTTTGCTCATTGCACACTCGGCTGAGTTACGCCCTCGCCTGCGGCTCGGGCTGCAACCCACAGCCTTGTGTGCAATGAGCAACCTAAGCTAACTTGTCTCATAATGTACTATTATAGCATACTTCAGTTAGCGAAGGTATGTTATAAAATAACTTTTTAATTTTTTTTCGGTATTGCGTGTATAAAGTATGTCAATATAAATTCGCTTTGAAATTCATAATTCGAATTTTACGATATGAGAGTAGATAAAGGTACTTTTTGAGGATGTAGTTTTGAATGTGGTAAGTGTGTATGTGTTACCGGCAATGTGTATAATCCGGCATTGTATACAATGCCACCGCAAGCAGGATGTGAGGATACAGTGAAAGAGAAATTCTGAGAGATTTTAACGCAGTAATGAAAGCTATACCGGTAAATGAAGAAGTCTACATAGGAGGAGATTTTAGTGGACATGTGGAAAGTGAGTATAGGTTATGAAAGAGTGCATGGGGGGTGGGGTTATGGCAACCGTAACTGTGAGGGAGAAACACTTCTACAATCTGCTACTGCATACGACCTCGCGATAACTAATACATGTTTTCAAAAAAAGGACGAACATCTTACCTTATAATTGTAACACTGTTTTTTAAATGAGAAATCACACCATACTGAGGATTTTTGTAACGGTTTGGTGTTCGTATCTTGTAAATATAGTTGGACTTTAAAAGAAGGCCTTTTTAAGATAAAAATATGTATTCAGTTAGAACGAAAAGATATTTACTTAACTCCTGAATTTCCGCGGAACCCCTGAAAGCCTCTTACGGAACCCCAGGGTTCCGCATGACACCGTTCGAGAACCGCTGCTCTAACACGTCGTACAGTACTTCAAGATAAAGAATGGACATCGGGAAACATCAGAAACAATCGTCTACATATTACATAACAAAGACAATTTACAAAAAGAACTTTGGCCACTAACTTCTATTAAATAACTGAGGTGAAAAAAATTATGTATGTTCTATATTGAAATATGTAAGACGTGTATTAGGCCGTGAGCACTTTGAACGCGTTTTCGTACGAATTTTACTCGTGCGAATACTTACGAACACGCACGAATGATCCCGACCTTCCAAGCCAAAACCGAACAACATAGCTGATACCGTGGACATATTCGGTTGCTCACTGGATGCATTCACAAAGGCGGCATTATTTGTTATTTGTTATAATAATAATAGTTAATTTTAAGAATAAGTAAGTAAGTCTACACTATCGCATTAGGTTAAGAGCCTGTAATGATAGTTGTGAGTTGGAAAATAAATAAATAATAATAAAAAAAAGTACTATGGGAGTGCTCACACTGGGTGCGAGTTAGTCGTACATATACGTACGTGTACTTCCGACGTCCGAATACAATCCGAACATGTTGGGATTTTCAAACACGTACGTGCGTTTAAAAGTTAAAAATGGTTGTAGAAAAGTTTATTAACGTAATTTACGAACATAAATGTTTGTGTGGGGTCAGAGTAATTCAAGTTACCATTATTTATCTATCATAATATGATGAAATTCACCGAATACATATATTTTTTTTAAATATTATATTATATTTTTACGCAGCTATTCAGTTCTACAACATCGACGACGCTGCCGCTATAACAGGATTTATCTTGGAGATACATATTCATTTAGATTATTCACCGCGCTGCATCCAAAGATGACTTCACGAATGCGATATCTGTACCTAATTGACGGAGAAAAACGTATTCAGTGTGCGCACTCAATTCATACGACCAGGGCCCTATTTCACCAAGTCGACATTTGTCACTGACATATGTCGGTTAATTTTACAATTGTCATTACTTTAATTAGGGACAAGTATGTTGTGAAACAGCGATATTTTTTACAGCTCGACATATTTGAAGATTTGTCACTAATTCTTGATATGACATTGGAGCTGAGTCAAGTTTGCGTGACAATTGTCGACTTGTAAAAAATATCCCCTGTTTCACAACACAAATAGTCCCCTATTAAAATAAGGAAAGTACTGTAAAAATTGCCGACATATGTCACTGACAAATGTCAATTTGGTGAAATAGGGGCCAGGATCATACGTTTACGTACGATGCAAATTCGTGTCCAAAGTGGTCACGGCCTTAGTGTGTGCGCGGCCCCTTAATAGCTGCCCGTTCCCGCGCAGGTGCCGGCCGCGCTGCCGCCCGGCTACGCGTACTTCTACCAGCCGCCGCCCACCACCTACCAGTACGGAGTCTACCCCACCGTGAGTACCACTATACCAGGAACCTTCCCAGCGAACTATGGAATAAGCATTGCGCTCAAAAAATGCCACCACATGAAAAGTACAACTAAGTGGATAGAGCTAAAAATGCTGGCATTTAATTATGCAGCACAAAGCGTCTGAACACTGGTTGCTTATTAGCGACCATAATTTGTATACTCATAGATATTTTCTATACGTAAAAGAGAAAATAAGATACGTTTTTTCTGCATCTTTTTACTGCCTTCTTTGCATCTTTTACACCATTTGACTATAAAGGACGTAATTTCTAATAAACTCTCTCTTTATATCTTTTCTCTACAATACAAACTGCAATTTATTAAAAAGAACACTAACGTTAGTCACCGGGTGCGTCGCTGGCCCGACTAAAGCTGAGCGAGTTGTACTTTTCGGCCCCGTGGTGCCATTTTTTAAGCAATTTTTGTTTGCAATTACACTTCCATAGATTTTAGTTTGCTGGACCTTCCTATCTGTTGTCTTGTGATATTTCGCGCAGGGTACATGTGGAGTTGCATAGTTCCGAGTGCTTCCACGCACGCCTGTATTCATCTACTGAGCAGCGTTCCGCGCGAAGTTCTGAGCCGCCAAGTTATTTGGCGTATACTGTACGTGTGCAAATCCCGGTGCGCTTTGCGATCCACTGACGTCAATTATACAAAGTACGCTGGACAGACTAATGTCATGATTTGACAGCTATTTCTTGTGCCAATTTGAAGCGCCGCCAGTAAGTGTACAGGGAACTAACATGATCGCTCGTTCATTCATTTAGAACAGTCGTTAGGGATGTCTAAATTCATATCGATATTATGTCACTTCTTAGTCGATAATAATTTTATTTTATTATAAAAGGTACATAGTTATTTCTAACAATAATAAACACTCGATATGACTAGATAAGACCCATTGAGATGTTCTAAATTAATTTTATATACCAATATTATCCTCACACTCAAAAATTGTTTTTTTTTTTATAATAATAATAAGTGCTTGGACAATTTCAAACAGGCCCTTCCAGCCCCAAACTAAGCAAAGCTTGTAATATGGGTGCTAGACAACTGATATACTACATATATACTTTTACTGCCTTACTAATAAAGAACTGCAACCCACCCGTTTTACAAGTGTGTAACTATGACAGTGATAGATGAGTTATAGATCGCGTATACAGTGGGTTACTAATAAAAACTTTTATTATATTGGGTAGTTACACAAAGGTTATAACGAATATCACTTGCAACACTGGTGCTCACGTTCTAAAACAACATTATCTTTAATTATTTTCTAGTGAAATATAAATAAATAAATAATTTAAATCTTATATTTAGGCATATTTGGTTAAAATCTTTAAATTGTAATGGGTTTTTAATTTTTTGGTTTTAATTTACATATTTTTTAGTGAACTGTCTATCGTGTTTTTAAACGATCACAGGAAATGTCATACGTTGTCATGACAATAATTAACAAACACTTAAGTATTGTCAAATGTTCAAAATGTAAATACACAACATTTTATGCGTTTCTTTAATTATTTTCGGTTGCTTTGTTTTTTTTTCAGTAATGGGCAAAATTTGCAAGCTTTGGAATAGCCACCTCATTTTCCCAGTTTGTGATTTACGCTCACGAGTTGTATAATAATGTCATCCCAAGGGAATCAACACTGGAGAGATGTAATTCTTACCAATTTTATAAATAATGTTTATTATTAACTTGATCTCGAAACAATCTAACAAGCACCAGATCATACCTAAGTCAAGATCATGGAAATAAGATCGAGGAATCGAGCACATGAAGGAAATTTATCTACCTACCTACCCTTTCCCAAAGATTTCATTCAATCTTTGCCCTGTCCTTACCTGAAGAAAGCTGCATCGATTAAAAACTTTAGAACAACGAAGAAATATTTTCTTTTAAAGGTTATGTATGTCTATGAAATAAAATATATCGAGTTAAAAACTAGTGCATTTTTATTCGATATTAAATATGATCTAGCATTGCAACGGTTGGTTTGTTAGTGATCTTATTAAAATGATAATGGGATTATAGAATCAATATATTTTGCTTAATTCATAAAAAGGAACAGGTCTTCAGTAATACTGTTTCTTATATCAATTGTAGGCTGATTGACCAGTTTCATTGCCTTGTATGCTAGTAAAGACTTCTCCTATCGAATTGTTCTAGAAACAACATCGAAATAATCATAAAACTTTATTTTTATTAATTTTACGTATTTACACATCAGTTAAACTAGGTCCCGTGAGTGTATAGTGACAGTTTAAGTTTCCATAGTAATTACCCACTCGTTACAACAGGCGTATGTCACGGAACTGTCAAAATTGGTTTATTAGTCAAGATTTCGCTGTATCACCCGTATACATCGCGGGTAAATGTTTATTAGTAAGGCAGTTAAAATATATACTTATTATACATAGTAACACCCAGACCCGTCACAGAAATTAAAATTCATCATTTCAATTTCTGCCCGGCTGGGAATCGAACCCGGACCTCTTGCGTGGTAGGCGGCATGTTGACCACTGCACCACGCAGGTCGTCAATAGTGAACGGATTTTGGTGAGACCTGACAATAATTTGCTAGATTGACTATAATAAAAAAACTAATAACAATAACCTCCCAGGAAGTCTATAATAAAAGTAACCTGCCTGGAAGTCTGTAATAATTTTTTTTTTTCAAATTGTGATAGACTGTCTGGAAAATATTTTATCGATAACAAAATTCAGTTGTTGTACATCACTAGAATTAGTACCAAGTACACTCACTACTGCTCTCAGCGCCAATATAGCGATTTTCAAATCGGAACAAACGATTGGTGACATTCGTTTGTCCATCGTACTTGTATAATGGACTTCAGTGTTTGCGATCCGATGCGAACGAACATAAAGGGGGAGCAATAAGAAGTTTGTAATAGCGTCCATATTGAGATCTGCGAACCTCTTAGCACGAAGTTCGCGAACTTAAGTGGGTACCCATCCTAAGTCTATCACCGAATAGGCTGTGAGATGTGTCAAAATCAAAATGGCTTTATTCAAATAAACTTAAAAGCACTTTTGAATCGTCTATATTTTCCTACCACCCGTTCCAGTCAAGACTTTTTTAACTGACAAGAAGAACGGGCGCAAGAAACGGCTTTAACAGGAATAATAAGTAATTATATTTTGCTGCCGAGTGAATACACAAATTCTCATTTCAAAATGCTGTATTATTTTTCTTTTACGTTTTTATTCCGATTTTTCAAAATTTCTAGTAAGTATAAAAGGATTGTCAAACCTAAAACGTCAGTCATTACTAGAAGCGAAATTCGCGTGTGCGAACCGAAGTTCTGACTGTTCCTAGGCTTCAAGCGAAGGCTCGGGACTAAGAATGCCTCGCGCCGCGTGTGTCAACTGTCACCTGTTAAAGGATTTGGCACACTGGATGCGTTCTGCGGTCTGCGGTCAGGTCAAAGTGAACGTTGCCCGCTTTATGTATGAACAACATTGTCGGTCAGGGCAATCGGTCCGCGGTCCGGTCAGGGCAATCGGTCAGCAGTCCGGTCAGGGCAATCAGTCAGCGGTCCGGGCAAGGAAACCGGTCAGCGATGCGGGCGCGGCATTTGACTGCGTGGATCAGCGGTGATCAGGGGCCTTACCGGCTAACGAATCGAGCTTCGAAAAGTCTGCCGGGTTTCAAATTAAAACAGATAAAACGAGCTTCAATTGGGCCAAAATGGCGAACCCTAATTCATGAGGTCACACAAACATCCATATCTTCCACATAACTTCAACAAATAGTACAACACGAAATTCCTTACTTCAATTTATCTTTTTTAATTTGAAACTCGGCAAATTTTCCGAAGTTTGATTCGTTAGCCGGTACGGCCCCTGTTTTTTTGTGTTTTAAGAAGAAAATATTGGGTGGGTTTGGTGGGAATATTCCATATCCCAAAATGGGAATATACCCGGCAGGCTTATTAGCGTTCTTCAAATGACAGTCGCAATCGCTTAATTGTACAATTATTGCTAACAAATCGCAAATTCGTATTACGGAACGCAAAGTTAGCGACCACTCCACAGTAGCGCTACATGCGAGCGATGGACGAACTAAAAATGCATGACCTCGCCTAGAACACAGCAACCGATTGTTTGTTTTGGTATTACGAAACGTTTTTTGACAGCGACTCGAGAGCAATGGCGATTGAGATTTAACAACTAGTGATATTGTGATTGTTAGCAGTTGCTTAGTCTTTATTTAATAAGTTTCGGCCTTTTTACTATGTTCAACCAGTGGTTTGTGTTTAAATAGTGTTGATAATAAATTGTGTGGTTATATTTTAATTACGTGAAGTAATAATTCACTATGGCAAAAGCTTTGATGCTAATGGACTATTTACATCAAGAAACCAGTGAAAGAAAAGCTAACGCTGTCCGAGTGCGGAGAAGAGTTCGTACAACTGATATAAACTATCTTCTACAGATTTCAGATGTCGAGTTCAAAGCTCACTACAGATTATACAAATATATTTTTAAAAGGTTATGTTCTGAACTATTTTTTTGTTGCCTAGACGGCGAAGGAGGAATAAAATCTCTGTGGAGTTTAAGGTAAACACAGAAAGAAAGGTTAATTAATAATATAATTTAAATACCTACCTTTAAACTTACTTAATTATTTTTTTGCAGGTTTTAACTGCCCTCTCTTTTTATGCTACTGGGTCTTATCAAAAGCCTGTGTGAGCATTAAGTTATTTACATGGAATTAGTCAGCCTTGCTAGTGTATTATAATATAATAAGGTCTCCCATCGTAGGATTTACGAAGCAATGGCATAGCTGCACAGACAATAAATTATTGTAAACATTCATATTGAATTAAATTAGTTTTATTTTACAAATAATACTTATTATTTCTTTTTTCCCATGTTTCCAAACTAAACACAAAATCCATCACTTGATTTCGTAGAATCTTCAAAACCCATTAAAAAAATATACAGTGTGTTTTTTTGAACAGTGATCAAATTTTGTGGTGTGGCTTAGACCATCAAAGTGAACAACTTTGTCTATGGGACCAACTTAATCAAACCAAAAAAAAATCAGCTGTTCCATACGTTTTGGTCGAGTAGATATTAATGTTTTCTATGGAACAGCTGAATATTTTTTTGATCTGATTAAGTTGTTCCCATAGACAAAGTTGTTCAGTTTGATGGTCTAAGCCATACCACAAAATTTGATCACTGTTCAAAAAAACACACTGTATATTCCTTTAACTTAACAATATGTGTAGTTAACAAAATAGGTAGGTACCTACCTTTTTTGTTCGCTACACATTTCAATAAGTTGCGCTCTATCAGCTTTCGACGAAACAAAAACTGCACAAGAATTCCTTTGTACCACTTGAAACCACTTCTATCACCCTAAACGGCTTTAGAGATTAAGTTTCATTCTAAACATCTTACGTTCTCATTAGAAACATTTTTTATTTATATAAAAGATATCTTTGTTTTGAATAAAGTTTGATTTAGAATTAGTTGTAATAAGTTTTTCGACAATCGCAACTACGCAATCATAAAGTTGTCATTGGTTGCCGTTCAATTGCGAGTGGCGCTAGTTTCCATACATAATAATCGCAAATGCACTCGGCGAGCAATGAGTTCGCGATTTGTTTCCGTAATACCAAAAAAGCAACCGCTACTAGTCTCAGTCGCGTTGCTATTGTACAATTAGCAACCGGTTGCTATATTTCGCTAATAAGCCTGCCGGTAGAATCCCATCTCTAGCCGTGACCGTTGCCCTGGCCGCCGCCCGCTTGCCCGTACGGGTCGTGCCTTCCCCCGCGTTCTTTGATCATGCTCGCACGGTCGGATCGCATTATATACAAAATATATAGAGACCGACAATGTTGTTCATACATAATGCGAGCAGCGTTCACTTTGTCCTGACAGCAGACCGCAAATCCTCAAGTCTCTACCGTTGCGTGTGCTGTGAGGCCGTTGCTGCTAAGTGCTGCACTACTCCGAGTCTCTAAGCTCCTCTGCGCACGGCGTCGTAGCGTAAGCGTATCGTAAGACGCGACGAGTACGATACGAGCAGAGTTCTATGCACGAATCGTAGCGTAGACGTAAATATTGTTCCAGAATATAAAATTGAGCTTCACGTTGGCAGAAATACATCACCAAACGTATAGGAAGTATTTTCTACACTTGCTTTTTTCCGCCAGTACGCTACGACTATCGTATTGACAATAAAATAACATACGCTACGCTTACGCTACGACGCCATGCGTGGACTTGTTTGAACATGTACGTGCTCGTATTGCTCTCGTACAACACGCGTATTACGATACGCTTACGCGACGACGCCGTGTGCGGAGAGGTTACCTGTCCTGCTGGCGCTGCACGTGCCAACGGCCAAATCCATCTGTTCGCTGCCGCTCCTCGGCTTCCAAGCGTCCATCTACGCCACCTCTCCGTGCAGCCTACGTCCACGTCCCATTTACGTGCAGCTTACGTCCCTACTACGTGAAGATTACGTCCCATTTGTTCTCCCCTGAAAACTCGCCCTCCTTCACCAGAAGGAAACCCTACGTGCTGACCGGTCGCGATCGCGAGCGCAGCGTGCAGTGCGTGTACAGTACGCTTCCCATTTGTGCCCGTATATAAATTCCTACCAGACTGGTCTCCGATTGTCTTCCCCGTCCCCTCTAAATCTTAGTTCGTAAGTTTAGTTGCTTGTGTTTAGGTTCGGTAAATAAATAACCCTATTTTGTTAACCTATACTTCTGTTGTTTCCCTTCCTAGATAAGCTCCTTCTTCATCTTAGCGCTATCGCACACGGGCAACTTAGTTGCCCAGCAACTGTTTTGGTCTCTCACATGGTTTGTATGAAAAGTTGCCGACGACTGCTTCGCTTCGTGTGCGCGCTTCCATATAAACCCGTGGACTTGATGTGAGAGACAAAACAGTGGCTGGGCAACTAAGTTGTCCGTGTGCGATAGCGGTTAGGTAGGCTCTTTCTTTTTCCCCTCTTTTGTAACGCTACACAAACTTAAATGTATCGGTACTGAAAACAGTACAACAGGATTATCGGCAACAAAGTACTTTTAGTAGGAAGTGATGTGTTACATCATTTCCACGCATTCCGATCTTTCAGATAATCGTTCACTTTATAATAACCTTTACCCATGAGCGTCTTTGTAACATGGTTTTTAAATTCATACAAAGGAAGATCGATCACATGTGGAACTTTATTAATAAAGGCTAATGAGGTTGTTTATTTGTAGTACGGCGGAGGCTCGAGTGTAGGCGGAGTGGGTGGGGTCGGCGGGGTTGGTGGAGTCGGTGGGGTCGGCGGGGTGGGGTCGGGCGCGGCCGCCAAGGTCAACGCCTACACGCCGCAGCAGCCGCCCTACGACCAGGACTCCTACAAGCCCGGTGAGTCACCGCCATCTGTGTGTAGTGCGGCGTGGGTGGGGTCGGCGGGGTGGGCTACGGGGAACGTATGAAGGATAAACATTTGAAAACAGCGATTTTGGCTGTTTTATTTGCCTCTTTTTTGATAGAGCGCTTTGTAGGGAACTATCGTTGTGACCATGGCCGTTACCATTTTTAATGTCCCCACGACATTCGCCCACATTCCGCCCGCGCCCACATTCGCGCATATTTTTGATCTGGCGATCGTGGCACTTGACGTCATCACATGTTCCGCAAGGGGCGGCCGTGTTTTTAAAACTCCCTTTTTAAAATATGCGTACCATCTGCATCTTCAAAATTTCGTCATAATTCATATCTCTTGCGTGCAGGCAATAGCTTTAATTTAATCTCCAAGCTGTTTGACATTGATCTGTTTAATACTAGCGTTGCATCGTTGAAGCGACTAATGAGTAGCGAGTTTTTTGGCAAATAATCTTTTAAGTTTGATGTACTTATACTTAGTATTATTGTTTTATCTTAATCCTCTTTTTTTGCTTATTGTTTCGCTTAAACTAGATAATTATCTTAGTTTTACCATGTGGAATGCGTACCTGTACCTACTAAGTGCTTAGTAAATATTGTAAATTGTTTCTATCGGTGAGGACCTGTAATTGGCTTTCAAGTGTTATTTAAGCTTCCTAATGTATTAAATTTAGCTGTTGGTCTTCCGACTAAATAAAATAAAAATAAAAACTTTAATAACTTTGACATTTCTTGATGAATTTGAATAATTTCAAAAGAAATTTTCTCAGATATTTATATTGTATTTGATGTAATATACAAAATTATTATGTCCATCAGCCATTTTAATGTCCCCACTGCTGGGGCACAGGCACTCCTTATTGGTGGATAAGGAGGACGGGCCATAACCCAGCACGCGGGCCCAATGCGGATTGGTGGGTGTTAACGGCTGCAAATGCAGCCGGGACCAACGGCTTAACGTGCCTTCCGAAGCACGGAAGAGCTCGAGATAGTAAATTTCTGGTCACCCATCCCATGACCGACCCTTGCGAAGGTTGCTTGACTTCCGCAATCGCTGGGCCAGGCGCTAAACCACTGCGCCACCGAGCTCCTCCAAAATTGATATACAACGTGTTAATGAATTAACGCAAAATGAGAAAACCGTTTCTTCGGACCATCAAACTGAACAACTTTTACTATGGGACCAACTCTGAAATCGCGAAAAAAAATCAGCTGCTTCATACATTTTTATATTTTCGTTATTAATTTTTGTATGAAACAGCTGATTTTTTTTTCCTGATTTCAAAGTTGGTCCCATATTAAAAGTTGTTCAGTTTGATGGTCCGAAGAAACGGTTTTCTCATTTTGTGTTAATTCATTAACACTTTGTATAAAACCAAGAGGTATACAAGCTACTCTAAAAGTTTAATATGTTTACGATTTTTATTAGTATTTCGTTATTTTATTCATTAGTCGTCATCCCTATTTTAAGACTAAAGTATAGTGGTTTTGTCCAGCGGGCGGGTACAGCGGGGCGTCGGCCAAGGCGCAGGGCGCGGAGCTGGCCTCCACCATGTACAAGGGCCACGTCGCGCTCAACAAGGTCAATGTGAGTACATTACGTGTGTGCAGCGGGCGGGTACAGCGGGGCGTCGGCCAAGGCGCAGGGCGCGGAGCTGGCCTCCACCATGTACAAGGGCCACGTCGCGCTCAACAAGGTCAATGTGAGTACATTACGTGTGTGCAGCGGGCGGGTACAGCGGGGCGTCGGCCAAGGCGCAGGGCGCGGAGCTGGCCTCCACCATGTACAAGGGCCACGTCGCGCTCAACAAGGTCAATGTGAGTACATTACGTGTGTGCAGCGGGCGGGTACAGCGGGGCGTCGGCCAAGGCGCAGGGCGCGGAGCTGGCCTCCACCATGTACAAGGGCCACGTCGCGCTCAACAAGGTCAATGTGAGTACATTACGTGTGTGCAGCGGGCGGGTACAGCGGGGCGTCGGCCAAGGCGCAGGGCGCGGAGCTGGCCTCCACCATGTACAAGGGCCACGTCGCGCTCAACAAGGTCAATGTGAGTACATTACGCCCTACCACACCCCGGGCACTCCATACAAGCGCCACGTTACAACTACCTATTACACAGTGACGTTTTTGCACGCGCGCAACTGTGTGCGTGAAGTCTAGGGCTATTGAATGAGCATACGAACTCGCGGGGCGCGGTGAAGTAATTGATTGCGGGGCGGAGCGTAGTTTCCTTTCTGTACGGTAGTACTTATAACTATTCTGTGGCCCTACTATAACAATAAATAACGGGTGTAACAAAACCCCCGACGAAGTCAACGGCCACGCATTCCGCCCATAATCAGGATCAGTTTTGTCTTTTAGACTATACCTGGGAAATCAATAGCTACGAAGTTATTGAAGGTCAAAGTAAAAAAAAATCTTGATATCTTATTTTATTCGTTATTTCTTAATTATTGTCTAATGAAACATGATCAAAATCTTAATATATAAAATCGTAAACTGAATGACTGACTGATCTATCAACGCACAGCCCAAACCGCTGGACCTAGAGACTTGAAATTTTGCACACAGATACCTCATACAGTGTAGGCATCCACTAAGGAAGGACTTTTGAAAATTCCATTCCTAAGGGGGTGAAATAAGGGATGAAAGTTTGTATGAAAGTCCCTCAGTTTTGAAGCTAGGATTTTTAAATTTTGTGTTTAGGCTGAAGATTGAAAATTAATAAATACGGGTCTCCGCGTTTTTCAAAATTCTACCCCCGAAGGTGTGATATTCACAACTTCATACCCCTTATGAAGTTGTGAATAGAAAAAATCCTTCATTTTTGAAGTAAAAATCACTTAATTTATAGTAAAGGCTTATGGAAGAAAATCTAACGCAACGTATATTGATATTGTTAGTACTTCAACCCCTATGGCGATGAAATAGGGGTGAAATGTGTAAATAAACCTAAAAATAGAGATGGATATCGTTATTGGGGTTTTCTGGTATGACGATTGCGAAAATGACATTTATTTCGAAGTCCAACACGGTGGACATGATTTAACCCAAACACTAAAGGGGTGAAACTGGCTTTCAAATTTTGTATGGAAAAAGAATATAAAATAGACATTACAACTTTAAACTTCGTAGGAGCACGTCTAAAAATAAATTGGCAAATATATATTTGGTAATTTTGAAAATCAACCCCTTAGAGGGTAAATGGGGTATGTAAACATAAAAATCGATATGGATGTCGTTCTTGAGGTTTTATGGGATGGTGATTGCGAAAATTACATTTATTTTAAAGTCCAACACGATCTACATGATTTAAACCCTAAAAGGGTGAAAATGGGGTTCAAATTTTGTATGGAAAAAGAATATAAAATAGACATTACAACTTTAAACTTTGTAGGAGTACGTCTAAAAATAAATAGTCAAACATATATTTTGTGGTTTTGAAAATCAACCCCTTAGGGGGTAAATGGGGTAAGTAATCATAAAAATCTATATATGGATGTCGTTCTTGAGGTTTTATGGGATAGTGATTGCGAAAATGACATTCATTTTGAAGTCCAACTCGGTGGACATGATTCAGCCCCAGGGGACGGGGAGAAAGGGAACGGGAACTGGACGGGGCGGAAGAGAACGGGAATGGGAACGGGAACGGGAACCGGACGGGAACGAGAGCGGGAACGGGAATGGAACGGGATGGGATGGGAACGGAACGAGAGCGGGAACGGGAATGAAATGGGATGGGACGGGACGGGAACGGAACGGGACGGGATGGCAATGAGGACAGGAACCGGACGGGATGGGATGGGACGGGAACGGGATGGGATGGGACGGGAACGGAACGAGAGCGGGAACAGGAACGAAACGGAATGGGACGGGACGGGAACGGAACGGGACGGAATGGGAACGGAACGGGTCGGGAACGGAACGGGACTGAACGGCAACAGGACGGGACGGGAACGGCCCGTCCCGTTCCCGGAGCGGGAGCGGGACGTAACGAGAACGGGAACGACCAGACGTTTTTACGCGATTAGGCGGGTCCCCACCTAGCGAGCGAGCCTTGTGCGAGGTCCGCCACATGCGGCAAACGACTTGCCTCGCGAGGCAGCGCGCTTGGTGGCGACCTGCCTAATCACGTAAAAACGGCTGGTCGTATCTTGGTTAAAGGTTCCCTAAGGATTTTCTCTAATATCCACGCGGACGAAGTCGCGGGCGGAAGCTAGTATTATATATTTCCTTACAAACAATGGCCACACCCCGGACACATCATACAAACGCTGCGTTTCAATTACCTATATTACACAGACGCTACACAGATGTCATTTTTGCACACGCGCAACTGTGTGCGCGAACCTAGGGCTAACGACTACGGCCCGTCGCCGATGGCCGAACAATAGATCCGCGCGCCGCATGGACTGGACGGACGGAGCGTTGACACTCGACTAAAATGAGCACACGATTCGGCACACGAACTCGCGCGGTGGGGTGAGGTAATTGACTGTGGGGCGGGGCGGAGAGTTTCCTTTCTGTACGATAGTACTGATATCTATTCTGTGCAATGGCTTCAAAACGTCATCACTCAATGTATCTCATGAGCACGCACATAAACGTTGCCTTTCAACTCGGCCGCACGCAGCTGTGTAGCATACACTCGCAGGCGCGGTTTGTTGTACGCGTTACATTGCGTGATAATGTATTCAATGCTTTTTAACACCAAAAATTAAAACCGTTCCCCAGCAATAATTTTGAGCAGAAATGGTCCTGATGATGGGTAGAATACGTAGACCTCGGCTTTGTTGAGGGTTAACTTTAATAAGTAGGTATTAAGTGAAATGCCGATATTGTTTCAAAATCTGATAGGACACAAAATCTTCAAATCAAAATTAAGATTTAATAAAGTAAAAACTATAAAGCCTTTACGTTCATTGTTGCCCAACCACTCTCATCCCCACAGCTGAACAGTTACCAGGCGCCCGGATCTATTAATCCAATAATAATAATTAAATCCATTAATAATGATAGAATGGCACACTAACTAGAGGAGTTTCGCTGCTCTGTAAATTGCAAACCTATTGGGGCTAGCTCTAAATCTGCGGGCACGAAAATGGCGACGGCTCAGCGATGGCGACCGCGGGGCGGGGCGATGAGGAGTAGTATCTCGCGTGGTCACGAAACTTATCGCTCGAACAGTCGCGCTAGAGTTGCGTTGTGTAATCGCGAGTGACCAAATCAAACTAAAGGCCGACCGATTAAATGAGTCCCCTCCCGCGGGGTACAGGGGCGCAGAGGGCAGGCGACAACGGGGAGCGCGAGGGGTGCGGGCGCCGGGCGATACACAAGAGGCGAAATGTACACTGGACAGATCTTAAGATATGTGACGTCACAGTGGTTAACAAGTGGTGATTTTTTTATTAGAAATTTAATTGATGACTACCAAATCTGAATGAAACTAACTATGACTGTGTAGATAACATAATAAAATATTGGGTAATAAACTTATGTACAACTAGCGGCCGCCCGCGGGTTCCCGTTCCCGTGGGAAAATCGGGATATAAAGTATCCTATGTTTTAATCAAGGCTATCTACTATCTGTGTGCCAAATTTCAACAAAATCCGTCCAGTAGTTTTTGCGTGATTGAGGAACAAACATCCAAACCCACAAACTTTAACATTTATAATATTAGTAGGATTTATCATATGCAAGATTAATCAAAATTATAAGTCAATAATTTCATTTAATTTCAGCAGTTTTTTTTTTAAATATTCGTATACGTTAAAATCCACTCACGGACTATCATTTTGTGTCCGAAAATATTACGACGCATCTTGAGAATGTAATCTCATGTGTAATCTCACAAAGCGTTCAAAACTTTCCAGCGAACTGAGTTTAGGAAAAATGCGCTGCACCTTTGCCGCTAACTGCACACGTGTTTAAAAAAAAGTTTTGACATTTTGTATTGAAACTTTTTTTTAATACCATGTTGTGATTGTGGCAGGTGATGCCAAAGGTATAATCTCCATTCTGCTGTTACTTTCGTACATTTGTGAAGTCTAGAGACTTTAATTTTTAAATTTTTTTCACGCACCCGAAAATTCTGAATCTTTTATCTATTACTAAGGGAGCTTATTCCTACATATAAAAAAAATATACAGCCGATTTGATTTTTTTCGGACATTCTCCATTGTTTTTCCTTTTTGAGTTTAAAATCAATACCGCCAGGCGCATTACTAATTGACGGGGATAGTATTGTCCAATGTCCATGTTGTTGTCGCGTCGCCTCGCCATCGCTCGGCCGTCGCCATTTTCGTGCACGCAGACTTTGTATATACGTGGACTAGGCGCCCTACGTTCGTGCGCGGCAATGATTACGTCGGTCCGTGAGGCAGACGTGGTTTCACTTCATAAAACCGCGCTAATATAAACAGATGATGACATATGACGTTTTTGTATACGCGCAACTGTGTGTGGAAGTCTAGGGCTACCGTGCAGTTTGTACTGTATGAGCGGTGTTCAAGTCATAATTCGAAAATTTGTTAAATAAAGTTACGACGCATCGCTTTGAACATCAAAATAAGTTGACCTTGACAAACACGACTAAACGAGCACACGATTCGGCACACGAACTCGTGGGGTGGGGTGAGGTAATTGTTTCTGGGGCGGGGCGGGGAGTGTCCCTTCTGTACGTAGTTCTTAAATCTATTCTGTGATATAACGTATGTGTATATGTATACAGAGTTACGAGAAAGCGGGGTTTCACAGCGGGACGCCGCCGCCATTCGGCGCGTCGCACCTGTACATCCCCGCGCCGCACCACCACCACCACCACCACAATCAGCACCAGGTAACTACCACGTACACACACTCACTACACACAGCGGGCACAGGACATACTCCCATAATTTCTATACTTTTCGAGTATTTTTTTTAGAAATAAGGTAAGTATAAAATCTCAAATGGCATGACCTGCGTTCCAATGACAGTTTCAGACCTATGGTTGTCAGCTTACTTAAATTATGTTCTTAGGACAAACACAGTGAACATAATCATTGTTTACTCTCTCAGAATGATGATTTTTATAAATTAATATTATTCTTATAGGCCAAGTTACACTGACGTCCATTATACAAATTACGCTAGACAGGCTAACGTCGATTTGACAGCAATTTTTTGTGCAGATTTGAAAATCGCCATATTGGCGCAGAGAGCAGTAGATTTTACTATTACAGTAAAATTAGTGAGTGTACTTGGAACTCATTAGAACAAACGACTGGTGACGTTCGCCTGTCCAGCGTACTTGTATAATGGACGTCAGTGCCAAGTTAGTAAAACGTCATCTGACAAATATAAAATGCATTTTATATTGAGTATTCTATCAGCAAACTGATAATTTGCCAGTCTGCCATATAAGTACATAAAAAAATAACTCAGTCGATTTTAGAACATGTTTGGGATGAACAACTCTGATAGAATCTTAAACTTTTCTATCCACACCAATAGGCCTATCGCCTAACTCAAATTGCTATAGTTTATTTAGTCAATGCACCGTCTTTCCTTGTCGTTGTGCTATGATATGACAAGGACGGACAGTGCATTGCTATCGGTATCGCTGAGTCTTGAGTTAGGCAGTAAGGCCCTCGATCAGCTTGGAAAGAAATATATTTTGATTAATAAAATTATATCTTAACAGTCAGACAAAACAGAGAAGATTGAAAATAATGAGGATCAGTAACGATTATTGTTTAGTGGCTTATCAGAAAGCTTATGCCACCACATGAATAACTGTGAAGAATTTACGAAATCTCTTAAACCTGAGAAGTTATACGAGCTATAGCACTGTTATTTTAGGAGTCCTTATGACGTCATCCGCGACGTACGCGAGCCTTACGTTACGTCGTACGTGATAAAGCACATATCGCATTAAGCTTGGCATGTCCTTCAAACCCTTATATACCGGGTGTAACAAGACCATCAACAAGTCGAGGTCTAGTATTCTGCCCATCATCAGGACCATTTCTGTTCAAAATTATTGCTGGGAAACGATTTTAATTTTTGGTGTTAAAAAAGAATTGCATATATTACCACGCAATGTAACGCGTACAACATACCGCGCCTGCGAGTGAATGCTACACAGCTGCGTGCGGCCGATTTGAAAGGCAGTGTTTATGTGCGCACGGAGAGCACGTTAAGCCGTCGGTCCTGGCTGTTGTCATCTGATGAAAGTCGCTAAGCCAAGTTAGAGGCCTTACAGGCGGCTTGATAAATTTTAACACCAGAGGTGGCCATTAATCCTCATTCGATAAGAAGAGGATAGCTATGAAATAGTTTTTATATTATATCAATAAAACTATAGGATTTAAACCTGTTACTGATCCTCATTGAGGATCCACTTTTATTAGCCTTATTGTATGGCAACACTCACTAGTTTTGTATGCAAAAACCACGTGTTGCTAGTAACAATAATTTCAGTTCTGTTTCAAGTCTTTTGCTAAGCTGTAACTTCTATTAGCGTATTCACTATTCATCTGTAAATATTTATTTGATGAAACCACAGATGTGTCGCATGTTTAGTTACACAAGTTATGGCATGCGTCTAGATAGTATATTTTACTTTAATATTTTATTCTTAGAGTTTGCTTTCGTTTGTAGATGGATGTGCGGGTGAACAATAGTCATAGTAGGCGGGTAAGTTTAATATATACCATGTATATGTTTATAACACTATGTATATATGCACCCGACGATCGCATTATGACCTCTGTGCAGGCTGTTAATACTATTATTTTGTGCAGAAATCACATAATTGTCTGCAACAAGATTACATTTCTAGAAATATTGTTTAGTTTTTAGTTTTTTGACAGTTTTTTTCAATGCGAGATTCCCAAATAGTGTCGATTTTGACATAACTCTTAGTTGAAACTATATGTTTCTTTCAAACGATAGTAAAAAAGCTATAATTCGAAAACTATTCCAAATACTAACATTGCTTCTTGGAGGAAAATTAAGTACTATGAACCCCACATTCAAAGTCAAATAATATCAAAATGTCATTATTCAAATCAACATATTAGTTAAGCACTTTTGAATCGTCTATTATTTCCTACCACCCGTTCCATTTCTGAGAAGGTCTCTCGTTTCTTTTATTCGGTGCTTTTAATCAAAATTTTATTTGATTGTATTGTTATTTAGTTTAAGAGTAGTAGGACGGTTGTTCTAAAGTACAAGTTATCTGAATATTAGCACAGAATAGATAATAGTACTACCGTTGTTGGATTTTGGTTTAATTTTATTTTCTTTACATCCTGCAGAGGTCAGTGCAGGCATTACATTGTTATATCGCTGTTTCTAATATAATTCACTCATCAATTTAGTTATTTATGTATAGTTTACCCGCCTTTTAATTGTGTAATGTTATACATGTATTTATATGAGTAAATAAAAAAACGCATCCATTAACAAATCATTATGCTTGTTTTTTTATAATTATCATGGGCACTTTGTGATAGTGGTGAGCTGTTGTAATGATAACTTCTTAAAATGACAACCGTTCGCAAAACAACAATTTGGCACAACGACAACTTCCCGTAATGACAATTTCTCACAAAGAAATCTTTAGTAGGTATAGAATTTGCCACTAATTACACGTCTTGTTTTTATTTTAGTACATTATTTTGATCAAATGTTGCCGTCATTTTGCAAGCGGTAGGCATTTTGCAGTGTTGATTGACATCGAGATAGATGTCGTTGCTTCCGATCAAAAAAACACAAGTGCTTTATTTTTATTTTATTTATCAGGGTTATTTTGTATCCACCATCCAAATTTTGAGAATGTGTTCAGTCCATGAAACTGAACAACTTTCTCTAAGGAACACATGGCTAAATATGTAAAAAATATCGTCTATTCATACAAATCAAAGAGATCACGTGATCAATTTAGTATGGGATGACCAAAATTTTGTGGCGAAATTCGACACAATATGTTTCGTAGGGAAAGTTGTTTCGTTTCATGGACTGGACACATTGGAATTTGGATCGCAAGTTCAGAATGACCCGACATAATATGAAAATAACACCCGATAGCAAATCATAGCTAATAGTAATTGTAGATTGCAAATATAGCTTTAGCTGAATCAATCGACTTGTGTTATCAGTGGTGTAATATTAATATATTGTTTATTGTTGGTGCAGGAGAGTGGGACCGGGGGCGGGCGAAGCGCAGCAGCGAAGCCCCCGCCGAGCAAGCCCACGTACTCGCAGTCCTACTGGACGCCCAACTAGCGCGCCGGTCAGTACTAGCACACACTACCTACATGAGGCCTCATACATTAGTGCCGCCACGCCCCCGCCGAGCAAGCCCACGTACTCGCAGTCCTACTGGACGCCCAACTAGCGCGCCGGTCAGTACTAGCACACACTACCTACATGAGGCCTCATACATTAGTGCCGCCACGCCCCCGCCGAGCAAGCCCACGTACTCGCAGTCCTACTGGACGCCCAACTAGCGCGCCGGTCAGTACTAGCACACACTACCTACATGAGGCCTCATACATTAGTGCCGCCACGCCCCCGCCGAGCAAGCCCACGTACTCGCAGTCCTACTGGACGCCCAACTAGCGCGCCGGTCAGTACTAGCACACACTACCTACATGAGGCCTCATACATTAGTGCCGCCACGCCCCCGCCGAGCAAGCCCACGTACTCGCAGTCCTACTGGACGCCCAACTAGCGCGCCGGTCAGTACTAGCACACACTACCTACATGAGGCCTCATACATTAGTGCCGCCACGCCCCCGCCGAGCAAGCCCACGTACTCGCAGTCCTACTGGACGCCCAACTAGCGCGCCGGTCAGTACTAGCACACACTACCTACATGAGGCCTCATACATTAGTGCCGCCACGCCCCCGCCGAGCAAGCCCACGTACTCGCAGTCCTACTGGACGCCCAACTAGCGCGCCGGTCAGTACTAGCACACACTACCTACATGAGGCCTCATACATTAGTGCCGCCACGCCCCCGCCGAGCAAGCCCACGTACTCGCAGTCCTACTGGACGCCCAACTAGCGCGCCGGTCAGTACTAGCACACACTACCTACATGAGGCCTCATACATTAGTGCCGCCACGCCCCCGCCGAGCAAGCCCACGTACTCGCAGTCCTACTGGACGCCCAACTAGCGCGCCGGTCAGTACTAGCACACACTACCTACATGAGGCCTCATACATTAGTGCCGCCACGCCCCCGCCGAGCAAGCCCACGTACTCGCAGTCCTACTGGACGCCCAACTAGCGCGCCGGTCAGTACTAGCACACACTACCTACATGAGGCCTCATACATTAGTGCCGCCACGCCCCCGCCGAGCAAGCCCACGTACTCGCAGTCCTACTGGACGCCCAACTAGCGCGCCGGTCAGTACTAGCACACACTACCTACATGAGGCCTCATACATTAGTGCCGCCACGCCCCCGCCGAGCAAGCCCACGTACTCGCAGTCCTACTGGACGCCCAACTAGCGCGCCGGTCAGTACTAGCACACACTACCTACATGAGGCCTCATACATTAGTGCCGCCACGCCCCCGCCGAGCAAGCCCACGTACTCGCAGTCCTACTGGACGCCCAACTAGCGCGCCGGTCAGTACTAGCACACACTACCTACATGAGGCCTCATACATTAGTGCCGCCACGCCCCCGCCGAGCAAGCCCACGTACTCGCAGTCCTACTGGACGCCCAACTAGCGCGCCGGTCAGTACTAGCACACACTACCTACATGAGGCCTCATACATTAGTGCCGCCACGCCCCCGCCGAGCAAGCCCACGTACTCGCAGTCCTACTGGACGCCCAACTAGCGCGCCGGTCAGTACTAGCACACACTACCTACATGAGGCCTCATACATTAGTGCCGCCACGCCCCCGCCGAGCAAGCCCACGTACTCGCAGTCCTACTGGACGCCCAACTAGCGCGCCGGTCAGTACTAGCACACACTACCTACATGAGGCCTCATACATTAGTGCCGCCACGCCCCCGCCGAGCAAGCCCACGTACTCGCAGTCCTACTGGACGCCCAACTAGCGCGCCGGTCAGTACTAGCACACACTACCTACATGAGGCCTCATACATTAGTGCCGCCACGCCCCCGCCGAGCAAGCCCACGTACTCGCAGTCCTACTGGACGCCCAACTAGCGCGCCGGTCAGTACTAGCACACACTACCTACATGAGGCCTCATACATTAGTGCCGCCACGCCCCCGCCGAGCAAGCCCACGTACTCGCAGTCCTACTGGACGCCCAACTAGCGCGCCGGTCAGTACTAGCACACACTACCTACATGAGGCCTCATACATTAGTGCCGCCACGCCCCCGCCGAGCAAGCCCACGTACTCGCAGTCCTACTGGACGCCCAACTAGCGCGCCGGTCAGTACTAGCACACACTACCTACATGAGGCCTCATACATTAGTGCCGCCACGCCCCCGCCGAGCAAGCCCACGTACTCGCAGTCCTACTGGACGCCCAACTAGCGCGCCGGTCAGTACTAGCACACACTACCTACATGAGGCCTCATACATTAGTGCCGCCACGCCCCCGCCGAGCAAGCCCACGTACTCGCAGTCCTACTGGACGCCCAACTAGCGCGCCGGTCAGTACTAGCACACACTACCTACATGAGGCCTCATACATTAGTGCCGCCACGCCCCCGCCGAGCAAGCCCACGTACTCGCAGTCCTACTGGACGCCCAACTAGCGCGCCGGTCAGTACTAGCACACACTACCTACATGAGGCCTCATACATTAGTGCCGCCACGCCCCCGCCGAGCAAGCCCACGTACTCGCAGTCCTACTGGACGCCCAACTAGCGCGCCGGTCAGTACTAGCACACACTACCTACATGAGGCCTCATACATTAGTGCCGCCACGCCCCCGCCGAGCAAGCCCACGTACTCGCAGTCCTACTGGACGCCCAACTAGCGCGCCGGTCAGTACTAGCACACACTACCTACATGAGGCCTCATACATTAGTGCCGCCACGCCCCCGCCGAGCAAGCCCACGTACTCGCAGTCCTACTGGACGCCCAACTAGCGCGCCGGTCAGTACTAGCACACACTACCTACATGAGGCCTCATACATTAGTGCCGCCACGCCCCCGCCGAGCAAGCCCACGTACTCGCAGTCCTACTGGACGCCCAACTAGCGCGCCGGTCAGTACTAGCACACACTACCTACATGAGGCCTCATACATTAGTGCCGCCACGCCCCCGCCGAGCAAGCCCACGTACTCGCAGTCCTACTGGACGCCCAACTAGCGCGCCGGTCAGTACTAGCACACACTACCTACATGAGGCCTCATACATTAGTGCCGCCACGCCCCCGCCGAGCAAGCCCACGTACTCGCAGTCCTACTGGACGCCCAACTAGCGCGCCGGTCAGTACTAGCACACACTACCTACATGAGGCCTCATACATTAGTGCCGCCACGCCCCCGCCGAGCAAGCCCACGTACTCGCAGTCCTACTGGACGCCCAACTAGCGCGCCGGTCAGTACTAGCACACACTACCTACATGAGGCCTCATACATTAGTGCCGCCACGCCCCCGCCGAGCAAGCCCACGTACTCGCAGTCCTACTGGACGCCCAACTAGCGCGCCGGTCAGTACTAGCACACACTACCTACATGAGGCCTCATACATTAGTGCCGCCACGCCCCCGCCGAGCAAGCCCACGTACTCGCAGTCCTACTGGACGCCCAACTAGCGCGCCGGTCAGTACTAGCACACACTACCTACATGAGGCCTCATACATTAGTGCCGCCACGCCCCCGCCGAGCAAGCCCACGTACTCGCAGTCCTACTGGACGCCCAACTAGCGCGCCGGTCAGTACTAGCACACACTACCTACATGAGGCCTCATACATTAGTGCCGCCACGCCCCCGCCGAGCAAGCCCACGTACTCGCAGTCCTACTGGACGCCCAACTAGCGCGCCGGTCAGTACTAGCACACACTACCTACATGAGGCCTCATACATTAGTGCCGCCACGCCCCCGCCGAGCAAGCCCACGTACTCGCAGTCCTACTGGACGCCCAACTAGCGCGCCGGTCAGTACTAGCACACACTACCTACATGAGGCCTCATACATTAGTGCCGCCACGCCCCCGCCGAGCAAGCCCACGTACTCGCAGTCCTACTGGACGCCCAACTAGCGCGCCGGTCAGTACTAGCACACACTACCTACATGAGGCCTCATACATTAGTGCCGCCACGCCCCCGCCGAGCAAGCCCACGTACTCGCAGTCCTACTGGACGCCCAACTAGCGCGCCGGTCAGTACTAGCACACACTACCTACATGAGGCCTCATACATTAGTGCCGCCACGCCCCCGCCGAGCAAGCCCACGTACTCGCAGTCCTACTGGACGCCCAACTAGCGCGCCGGTCAGTACTAGCACACACTACCTACATGAGGCCTCATACATTAGTGCCGCCACGCCCCCGCCGAGCAAGCCCACGTACTCGCAGTCCTACTGGACGCCCAACTAGCGCGCCGGTCAGTACTAGCACACACTACCTACATGAGGCCTCATACATTAGTGCCGCCACGCCCCCGCCGAGCAAGCCCACGTACTCGCAGTCCTACTGGACGCCCAACTAGCGCGCCGGTCAGTACTAGCACACACTACCTACATGAGGCCTCATACATTAGTGCCGCCACGCCCCCGCCGAGCAAGCCCACGTACTCGCAGTCCTACTGGACGCCCAACTAGCGCGCCGGTCAGTACTAGCACACACTACCTACATGAGGCCTCATACATTAGTGCCGCCACGCCCCCGCCGAGCAAGCCCACGTACTCGCAGTCCTACTGGACGCCCAACTAGCGCGCCGGTCAGTACTAGCACACACTACCTACATGAGGCCTCATACATTAGTGCCGCCACGCCCCCGCCGAGCAAGCCCACGTACTCGCAGTCCTACTGGACGCCCAACTAGCGCGCCGGTCAGTACTAGCACACACTACCTACATGAGGCCTCATACATTAGTGCCGCCACGCCCCCGCCGAGCAAGCCCACGTACTCGCAGTCCTACTGGACGCCCAACTAGCGCGCCGGTCAGTACTAGCACACACTACCTACATGAGGCCTCATACATTAGTGCCGCCACGCCCCCGCCGAGCAAGCCCACGTACTCGCAGTCCTACTGGACGCCCAACTAGCGCGCCGGTCAGTACTAGCACACACTACCTACATGAGGCCTCATACATTAGTGCCGCCACGCCCCCGCCGAGCAAGCCCACGTACTCGCAGTCCTACTGGACGCCCAACTAGCGCGCCGGTCAGTACTAGCACACACTACCTACATGAGGCCTCATACATTAGTGCCGCCACGCCCCCGCCGAGCAAGCCCACGTACTCGCAGTCCTACTGGACGCCCAACTAGCGCGCCGGTCAGTACTAGCACACACTACCTACATGAGGCCTCATACATTAGTGCCGCCACGCCCCCGCCGAGCAAGCCCACGTACTCGCAGTCCTACTGGACGCCCAACTAGCGCGCCGGTCAGTACTAGCACACACTACCTACATGAGGCCTCATACATTAGTGCCGCCACGCCCCCGCCGAGCAAGCCCACGTACTCGCAGTCCTACTGGACGCCCAACTAGCGCGCCGGTCAGTACTAGCACACACTACCTACATGAGGCCTCATACATTAGTGCCGCCACGCCCCCGCCGAGCAAGCCCACGTACTCGCAGTCCTACTGGACGCCCAACTAGCGCGCCGGTCAGTACTAGCACACACTACCTACATGAGGCCTCATACATTAGTGCCGCCACGCCCCCGCCGAGCAAGCCCACGTACTCGCAGTCCTACTGGACGCCCAACTAGCGCGCCGGTCAGTACTAGCACACACTACCTACATGAGGCCTCATACATTAGTGCCGCCACGCCCCCGCCGAGCAAGCCCACGTACTCGCAGTCCTACTGGACGCCCAACTAGCGCGCCGGTCAGTACTAGCACAATAGATATAAGTACTACCGTACAGAAAGGACACTCCGTCCCGCCCCAGAATCAATTACCTCACCCCACCGCGCGAGTCCGTCATTGAGTCGTGTATCAGCGCGCCGTCCGTAAAGTCTACGCGGCAACGCCACCGCGGTGGTCGATTCGTCGGCCATCGACGGACGACGGGCGCCTAATAAACTCTCTCTTTCTTTATTTTCACGTTTTTACAATACAAACAGGAATTATTATAAAGAACGCTAACATCAGTCACCGGGCGCGGGGCATATATTCGTAAATACCCGACGCGTGATCCTTCCAAAATTGCTTCGTAAATAACAGACGTGTCGTGATAATGCGTCTGCTATTTACAAAAGCCAGAATTGCTTTGTAAACAGCAAACGCACCGCGTCAATTATTAAAATAAAAGAAAATATTTCTATTGTCTGTTATAAAAAAATAACCTTTAAATTTAAGGCTCACGCTCCGCTGCGCTTCGCGCTCGTCTTAAATTTCGAACCTTTACGCGGGACCTACAGAAATAAAGCAGTTCGATTCGATCGATCGTCGACACGTCAAGTCAAATACGAACGCCCGAGCGGCAGCCGAAACTTCCCGAGTGGATAACGCGTCGGGTATTTACAAATATGCGCGCGGGGGGTACGACTAAAGTTGTGCGGGTTGTAATTTTT
The DNA here is from genome assembly GCA_943789525.1 of Agriphila geniculea. Lineage (NCBI taxonomy): Eukaryota > Metazoa > Arthropoda > Insecta > Lepidoptera > Crambidae > Agriphila > Agriphila geniculea. Next base: position 1,337,194 of record OX038894.1, on the reverse strand, counting down.
TGGCCCCTTGGTGCCATCTTTTAAGCAATATTTGTTTGCAATGAGGGCTTTTCAAAATGACAAAAATCTGTAGACTAGATAGATGGCGTTGATAAAAATCTATGTGTCAGCTTCGGAGAGTACTCAGGTAGGCAGGCAGATGTAACCCTAAAATGTTTCTCTTTGGGCAGACAGATGTCAGCCAGCGAACGCTTACTTGCCTCTTTGGTACAGGCCGTTTATTTTTAAAAGTCAATTTTGACATTTTTATTTCAATCAACGCCATCTAGTGAGGAAAATAGTAACAATTTTTATTTTTTAAATGTCCGTTTGAAAAGCTCTCATTACACTTCCATAGATTGTGCTGACTACTACAGTGGCCGTGTGTTGTTGCAGGTGGGCGCGATGTACATAGCGGGCTAGCGCCCTGGTCAATCGCCGCGCCGTCGCCGCGCGCCTGTAATATATCCGCAACCGAACGACTCTGTTTATATAACTGTTTGTTCTCTTAAATTCATAGTGTAAGCGCCCACGCGCCTTCTCATTAAGTCCACTCCTTATAGGTTATTGTTTAAAAAGAAATTAACGTAGTGCTATGTATATCTTATCTTTATATATAAAATATGTATATGTATGTAAGCGTTCGGTACGCTATGCGCGCCGGACTTTTTGTATTTAGTTAACAGACTTTTTGTAATTACATAATTATTATTATAATAAAAGAAATGTCATAGGTCGATAATCGTATTGTAATTGTACCGTATTGTTAGTCGAGGTCTTTTTTTATGTGAAAGAATGCAGTTGATCTCGCGGGCATTTGAAAGTATGAGGGAAATACACATATTGGAATTATTTTGTCGTTTTATTGCACTGTTTAAAATGATTGAATGCGAATAGGCTTGTTTCCACTAAGAATAAATCGGCTAGCATAAGGTTTCTAATGATTAATCATGTTAAATAGTAACCAAAAAAACACTTTTTTCATTAAAATAAATAAAGATTACCAATATTTACGGAAAATAAAATCGGCAAAATTGCCATTTAATCACGTGACATTGAACACTAATCAGAGACGCGTGTCGTCACGCCTCGCGAAACATTTGTTGTTGCTGTCATTTTCGATAAGTGAACAGAGTGTGTGTGTGTGTGTGTGAACAATGACGGTCATAAACAAACACGAATGTTTCGCGAGGCGTGACGTCATTCAAGACGCCATGACAGTTTTGGCCTTTTTCGATGTCATTTTGAGTTCATTTCTTAACACGCAAAATTCATAGGTAAAATGACTTATTTTTCTTAAAATAATATATTTTTGGGGTAAAATAGATATCAAACTTTATTTTTAAACTATTTTCCAAATTTTGTCAACTAGCCTATTATATGACCCGCACAGACTCCCGGAAACCGTTTTCTTTATGTAAGCACCATAAGAGCCCCTTTCCTACATAGCCTACCTAGGCCATCTAGTTCTGTGGTAAAGAACCGCGTTGCTGAGCTACAAAGGTAAGTGTAGTACTTAAGTAATTGTCACCGTTAAACTGCGGAAATCAGTGAATCTGCAGATTGACTAGTTAATCTGTAGATTCACTGGTCGAATCAGTTAAAGTACGAAAATTTGTTTAATTTCGTACTTTAACCATAAGAATAAATTTTAACCATAAGAATAAGTCTTATTTATTCTTATGCTTTAACTAGGTAATCTGCAGATTGCCTAACTAATCTGCATATTAACGACCAAGGATCAGTTAAAGTACTGAAACAGGTGCTTTTATTAAAGAAAATCTGTAATTACATAAAAGGGGGTAGACACAAGCGGGGGGGTAGACACAAAAGCCATGGAAAAAGTCTTGAAGAGTTCATTGTGCGCTTTTATAATTCTCGACGGCCCGGCACGGCACGGCCCGGCACGGTACGGCTCGGCACGGCAGCGGCGACGCCGAAAGACGCTTTTATAATTTCTGCCGTTGCCGGCCGTTGGATGTTCAACACAGAACACTCATAGCGAAGAAGTTACTATTTGTACATTGTACAGTAGTGTCGTGGTACCTACTTTTTACTTTAGAATAATATAAAGAATAAAAGTTGACCTTCTCTCTCTAGATATTTGTTATCTTTATAATTATTTCATAAAATAATAGTTTACCAATTATACAAAGTGTAACAGAAAGGAGGTATCAACTCGAAAGGAAGTCAATGTACTCGTGAATCTGAACACTTCCAACAGAAAAAGATTTCAAATCGAAAATACAATTTTGGACTCTCCATAGAAAATTTGAATTTGCCGCCAACATTTTATATAGGGAGGGACATTCAAAAAATTTTTTTCTGTTGGAAGTTTCACGAGTACATTGACCTCCTCTCGGGTTGATACCCCCTTTTTGTTACACGTTGTTTAATGATTATATTACAATGTAGGTAGGTAGTAGGTACTTACTTAAATGATAAATAAATCTTTTAAAAATCAAAGAATATATTATATGTAGCTGGTTTTCATTACGTACCTACTTACCAAGATAGGTAGGCATCTACACAACACATTATTTAATTAAGTAGGTAACTTATATTGTTTAAAAATAGCATTGTAAATGCAAAAATCTCAAATTTAATAAGTAGGTAACTACCTACTTAAGTAATATCTAGGTAATTATTTGTTGAGATAGGTAACAATATTTAACTTTGGTAAGTCCCCTATTAACGGTGTTTCCACCGCTGTAAGTACCTAGATATCTTTCCGATCAGTATCGAAATAACTGTTTGTCGGAATATTACCTATTTGTTGATTTTGATGTTGTTTGTTTCCACAATCATACATAGGTACATGGCATACCAACAACAACACATTAACGATATTACGCTAATATACTGGTTGTGCCCTTTATACACGCTGTATATTCTTTGCTCTGGACTCACACTCACACATATGAATCCTTGTAGCTACGCACTACATCGTAAAAGTTCGACGGCAGCGTAGGATTTCGCCGGCACGGCACGGTTTGCCGGTGCCGTTGAGGAAATATAAAAGCGTCTCCATATGATTCCATACATTTCACCTAAGCATTTCACTTCCCTGTTGTGCCGTTGGAGGGCTGCCGGGCGGTGCCGTGCCGGGCCGTTGAGAATTATAAAAGCGCACATTAGGTTAAGTTAGTATTGCGACCAAAAACGCGCGAGCCGAGCGAACGTGCTGCGGGAGCGGCCGGCGAAGCGCCAGAAACGAAGTTTTTGTAAAATAAACTTTCAATATAGGTCTTTAACTTAAATTTCCTGAAGCCTTGGCTATTTCACTCACTGTATTCCGCACTCTAACGGTGTAAGCACCCGTTAATGTTTAGAATAACTAGTTAAAGTGCGGAAATCGTCTACTTTAAGAATCGCACTTTGACTGAGACCAGTTAATCTGCAGATTAACGGATTCCGTACTTTAACGGTAACAAATACACATCATAATATAGAATAAGCACAGTTTAATTTTTTAAGGCAAAGCCTTAAAAAAAAGGCGCTTTTTTTAAGGCAAAGGCATAAAAAACAGCCAGTATTACTGATAAAGTAAATTAATATTTATGTGTTTTTGTTACAGATAAATGGTTGTAATTTATTGTCAACATTAATTAAATTAAATAATTAAATGTTTATTTATTATATTTTATCTCCCAAAGTTAATTTTATTCATAAAATGTTGACCTCTTTTCTGACATAAAAACTCTTTGCTAAGATTTAAAAAAGTACCGTTCGTTTTAGACGAAGCATCTTGCTAAACCGTGCGGTAATGTAAAGTAAAACGCACGCTTTATCAAGGAAACTTGGATGGGTTAATTCATCCAAGCAAGGAAACCGTGCGTTTTACTTTACATTACCGCACAAGTTCGTAATGAGATACAATACGATATTGAAATTGGTGTAATAAGAGACCCTTTACGAGCAAATATGTTATAATAGTACATTATGATATAAGTGCGGTACGTTGAAAATTACAGCCGAGGCGATATTGCTAGCCCGAGCCGTAGGCGAGGGCTACAAGAAAGCAGAGGCTGTAATTATCAAAGCGCACGTATGTCATACGACGTTTTATAACATATTTGCGAGGAAATAAATAAAACTCGGACTTTGCACCTTTGCTCGTTTTCCATATGATTAAATTTTGATACGCTTGTAAGTATCTTATCGGTCAATTTTTCGGGCAAGAGGCTTAGAGTAGCCTTTTTAGCTGCCTCTGAGACTTCTGGCGGTGTTGAATTAATAAATTCATCACTACTTGACGACATTTTCAAATAAAAACAATACAGCAAAAAAAAATTAAATTAGCAATGCGCGCGCATCAGCGCTTTTTTTAAGGCAAAGGCATAAAAACAGCCAGTATTACTAATAAAGTAAATTAATATTTTTGTGTTTTTGTTACAGATAAATGGTTGTAATTTATTGTCAAAATTAATTAAATTGAATAATTTAATGTTTATTTATTATATTTTATCTCCCAAAGTTAATTTTATCCATAAAATGTTGACCTCTTTTTCTGACATAAAAACTCTTTGCTAAGATTTAAAAAAGTACCGTTCGTTAGACGAAGTATCTTGATAAACCGTGCGGTAATGTAAAGTAAAACGCACGGTTTATCAAGGAAACCGTGCGTTTTACTTTACATTACCGCACAAGTTCGTAATGAGATACAATACGATATTGAAATTGGTGTAATAAGAGACCCTTTACGAGCAAATATGTTATAAAATCAACTTACCGCACGCTGTCCTAAACCGTAAACAAAAACGCACGGCGTGCGGTAATAGTACCTACATTATGAAACAAGTTAGCTTAGGTTGCTCATTGCACACAAGGCTGTGGGTTGTAGCCCGAGCCGCAGGCGAGGGCGTAACTCAGACGAGTGTGCAATAAGCAAAAGCTCACGAGTTTCATACGACGTTTTTCAACACATTTGCGAGGAAAATACAAAGTAATTTACCACACAGCAACAAATTCTACAAAAACAAAATATGGGAAAAGGCGCGTAGGTTTTTTTTTGTTTTTTTCACACGCCCAATACAATAATATTTTGCGAACAAATGGGTGAGTGAGCATACAGCCTACTTCAAAATTATAATTTTAAGTGATAAAATGCAAATATTTTATATTTTATAATAATGAATGTATACATTAATTATGATTATTATGAATTTTGAATAATTTGATAATAATAAATATTTGTCTGACTTAAATAAGGACTCACACATTTATTTATTTCAAAAATGAATATGAATTTTCAGCGGCATAAAACCTCTTTGTTGTTACTAAAAAAAATAACTGTATTACCCGGTTAAATTGGGAATGCTCTGTTTACTCGCATAGAACTTGCAGTAAGGCACAAATTTAACTTGGTAGGGACAATTCTATAACAACCTAGTGTTTTATATATTATTGCACGCGTTTGTTATAGCTCGGTTTATGGCCCTAAAAGCGATGTATTAGGGCTCACTTTACGAGTAAGTGTGTTGAAAAAATCAACTTACCGCACGCTGGCCTGTCAGCGTAAGCCACAGAACAAATATACTCAGGGCGTAAGCTCACATTTTCCAGCAACTGTATTGAAAATGATACTTATTCAATCAATTTTAAATTTTGCTAAATAAGTAGGTATGTTGATTTACTTTAACCAACAAATTCCTACTGTTATGTTGATTTAAGGAAAACCTCTTATTGGCCATATTTCTAATATAGTCCTAGAAGCTTAGAGCACAGAATACATCTTAGAGTAAGACGGGCTGACGAAACGAAGCCTTTTTGCTCGAAGCATAGAAGTAAGTAATGTAATAGTAGTATAACGCTGTTGATTTTCTTAATAAAAAAAGAAATAAATTATACTTAATTGCAAAGCTGTTAAGGTTCAAAATAATACAGATTTTTGACAGTTTTGTTTAACCTCATGTGCTGCTGACTGTACTTTGTGTACTACTGGTAGGCACAGGTTTTGCTGTCAGTTTAACCACAGGTCACGCGCTGTGACTGACGATTAACCTACCGTGTAATGTAGTGACTGATGGTTGCATGATGTGATTTGTTCTTTCCATCTGACTGATCAGTCAAACGTAATTCATGACTGATAGAATTTGACTGACGCTTGCATGACCATGTAGACTGGTGTTGATTCGGTCTAATCTAATTAGCTTTCTTGACAAACACAAAAGAAATGGTTCAAAAGACTGAATAGATGTTTTAAATGTGGGACATATTTGTTTGATGTTTGGGGGACAATGTGGGACGCTTTTGATAAAGGGGAAGACAAATACAGGGCTGTCCCCTGTTCGGGACGGTTCAGCCACGGTAACTACCGTGGTTAAGCCATAATATAGTATTCTCAACTTCAAATGATACTATTATGTGCTAATAGGTCGTACTTGCCAGTATTTGGTCGTAATACAAAATCCCAGTCAACTATTATGTACCTACTCAACTTTGCTCAGAAACAAATGTATGGCGCACGTGAGGCTCAATGCTTACTTACAGTCGTCGTCGTCGTAGGTACGTAGTAAGCATGACGTCATCGATAAGTTAGAATGCGGTTGCAGTTTTCGTCGTGCAAGCGGGAGTTCACGTTGGACGGTTGGCGATGCAGACTATGGCGACCGAACCGAAGCCCGACCGACAGGTTCAGGAATCGGAACTCATTGGACGGGCTTCGCTACCATAGTAGAATGATTTCTATGGCGCTACGTTCGCGTATGGCCCCAGGCCACTGGCCAAGTGGCCAGGGTTCCGCCCAACGAGAATTCCTTTTGTTTCCTTTTTATGATTTTCTAGTAAAGCGGTAATTGTTATAATAATAACAAACGATAAAAAAGTAAATAATAGATCATTATTTAGATCAATAGAGAAACAATAGAGATTCTATTTCTTTACAAATATGAATTTCTTTTATATCTTATTAAAATTAATCTTACCTTTTACAAAACTTACATTTTATGAAAAATAAAATCCCATTCCACATCAGATTTTTAAATAGGTACCAAATTTTACTTAAAAGTTTTGATTTATACGATACAAATATCGATAAAATAAACTTATTATGTAATTTTGAGTTTATTTTTGTAAGTATAAATAAAAACTTTATTTTACTTTAAACTTTGAAGTTTTAATTTAAACAATATAAATATCGTTAAAAACAAAACAAAACAAAAAATGTGAAATTATAAATTTTGTAAACAGAAACTTTAACTTTAAAGTTTTGTTTAAACGATATAAATTAATTAGGTATCGATAAAAAATTAATACATATATTTTCTAAATTAAAAACTCTTTGTCAGAAGTGGGATTCGAACCCACGCCCACAGAAGTGGACTGCGACCTGAACGCAGCGCCTTAGACCGCTCGGCCATCCTGACTTGTATTGAACGTTTGAAAGTAAGAATACTGAGTGAGTCTGTTTGTTGTTCAAGTTTCACTTTTACTCAGTTGAAGTGTACTTGCGTTTCGTTTCATTCTATCAATATTAATTTTTATTTTTTAAGTAAAAAAACTTAAAAATGTATGCACGGAAAATAGTAAAAATTAAGATTTGAATATTTAGATAACTTCTCGTCTTTGGTTAAAACAAATCTCATTGTTTTAAGCTAAGCTTCTCGTATAAAGAATGCATGATTTAAGATTCTTGTTACCAGTGTGACCATTTGTGGCAGATTTCTGCCATTTGGGCAGATTTAGGGCCTAAATTTTGGCTGTGGCAGAATAAGTTGACGATTCAAAAAAGTGGCAGAATTTGGCAGATTTCGAGGATTTTTTTTATTTTAAATACACTTGTATATATTATTAGTATTTTTCTATATAAAATACTTCTAATTTCTGTCTTATTCACTAATGATTTACTTTTTATTTTATTATGCATTTATTTGGCAGGAAATTATTTACTAAGGTGTTAAAATAATAAAAAAATCAGAAAAATAATTGTTTGCTTTTTATAGCTTTTTTATTTCTCAATGAAAATAAACTAGGAGCCCTCTAAACACGACATATATCGCGTGTTGTAGCGTTTTATCGACACTCAACTGTCAAAATCCATTGTCATTTAACAGTTTAAAATGATAAATCGCAATTATCATAACGTTTTTTGTATGAGGCACTTTTTTGGCATTTTCTGGAGACGGGTTTGGCAGATTTTGGCAGATTTTATGCCAGTGTCGGGCAGATTCGCCATTTTTGAGATGGTCACCCTGCTTGTTACGGACTCGTTTCGTTTCGTACATTTCATGATGAATGACATTTAAATAAGAATAAAATAACCTCAAAAAGTGCCACAAAAAATAAATTCCTGCGGCCGGTGTTTTTCCAACATTTCGTTTCCTTCCCTTTATAAGTTCGTCAAAATGACCACTATAAAAGTAATTGATGAACAAGAAATTATCAATAAACTGTCGTCCTATATTCAGAAAATCTCCAGTGACTCAATTCATAATCGTGGAAAGTTTTATATCGGGCTCTCGGGTAAAAGAACTTGTATTTTGCTTTGTACTTTATGCATGTACAGTATTTCTTAATTTGTAGGTACCTGAGAAAGGACTAAAGCTTCATTTTTAAAAAGAAATCACTGAATAGGTACCTATTTCAATCTTTGGGTATAGTTATTTTGGTCATGTTGACCTTCAGACACTAACAATGACTTCTAGTTTTCTTATTGGCGTATTACAGTTACTGTTTACATTACAGGCGGTTCAGTGGTAAAATACCTATGTGAGGGTCTACCAAAGTTGGATACAGACTGGTCTAAATGGGTGCTCGCATTTTGTGACGAACGAGTGGTGCCAGAGGACAGCGATGATTCCACATTTGGAACTTACAAACGGCAGCTGATTCCTAGAACAGGACTGAAAGAAGAACAGTTTGTCACTATAAAGCAGGGTGTTTCTGGTAACTAAAATTAATGGAAATAATTTTAAGACTGTCCTAAATCCTTACTAGTCTAGTAGTTAAATAGGTAAAGAATTGATGAGAACAACTACAAATAGAAAGCAAATTGTTTATTCTTTTAAAGGGATCCTTTTAATGACAAAGTGTTTTTTTTTCAGCTAAAGAAGCAGCCATAGACTACACAGAAAAGTTAAAAGCTGCATTCAACGGTGATGACTTCAAATTCGATTTACTTTTACTGGGCATGGGACCAGACGGGCACACTTGTTCCCTGTTCCCCGGGCATCCGTTGCTCACTGAAGTCGAGTTGAAAGTTGCCCCGATTACTGATTCTCCGAAGCCACCGCCAGAACGAGTGACGTTAACATATCCTGTTGTGAACAATGCCAGGAACTGCATATTTGCTATCAGTGGGGCAGGAAAAGCAGATATGGTGAAAGTGAGAAATTTAATTATTAATTTTAAGTTTGAAGAAAGGTGAAATGGTTCCAATCAAGGTGACTGATCACCTGCTCGGCTTCGCTGGCGTTCCTCCTAAAAAGTTTGAATAACTTATTTTTCATGTATAAATTATATCAACATCTTAATGAATGGCTTGCTCTGTGATTAATCACATAGTTAAGGAGCGTTCCCACGGCCTGCCTGTAGACAGGCCGCGCCGAGCCGAGCCCGTCTGTCTACCCGCAGGTCGTGGGAATCGACAACGTCTGGCGCGCCGGGGCTCGCCGGGGCCTGTGCAGAGCATTCCCACGGCGCGCCGGCGCCTGCCGCGGCGCGCGCCCTGCGCGGCGTCACAGTTTAATAAAATAGTGAAATACAGTAGGTTTAGGTATGATAAAAGTCAAGTTTTAAATGGCGGCCATTCCAACATAGACATAGACACCCCAACATGTGGGTGTTTTTGTCGATAAAATTAGATGTATTTCACGCCTTTAAATTATCGCTACTTCAAGACCAAAGACACTGTACATTCAGAAGGAATCGAAGCTAATTTGTTTCTTCTTTTAATATGTGTAGGTAGGTTTTTCGCATTTTTTAGGTTTTTTGTTTTCATCGTTAGTTTTGGTTACCAAGGTATTTGATTGCTTAGAAATTGATTTCGCGGTGAAGATAGACCGTATAATAATATGGATTCTAAAATATTACGATACACGACAGCACTTCAATCAAGTTATACAATTAAACTGCGAAAACAACATTTATTACTCAGGGCATAAAGGCGGTCTCAAGGTCAACATAGACCAAAAAAGAACGGCCTGAGGTGCCTCATGTGTACAGTGACCTGCACGTCAGACTATACATGTTGACCTTGAGACCGCCTTTATTCCGTGCGTAATAAAAGCTGTTTTCGTAGTTCAACTGTTTAACCTGACGTGCTGTCGTGCGTACAATAACTCTCGAAATATGAACCGACTTATGGTGTAATTAGGTATTTCAAGGACGGCCGAGTTACAATACTGATAGATATCATTACTGTGACGCACGGCAGATGCCGACAGGCGGCAGGCGCCGGCAGGCCACGCTCCGCGCCGCGCCGCGCCGATCCTTTGAAGTTACCGACACCCGATGGATCGGGCAGACGACGGCGCGCCACGGCAGACGTCAACGGACGCGTCGGTTCCCACGACGTGCTGGCTCGGCCTGGCGCGGCCTGATCTGTGACACACAGGTCGTAGGAACGCTCCTTTAGATTTACTCGATTGGGAAAATTATTCAATGAGGTTTTTGAAATTTACATCCATAAGCAGATTTACCTAGAATAAAAGACATCACATTCAACAACACAAACATTTAACATAAAGCAAAGAAGGAGAAATTTAGAATTTTAATTTGTTACAGGAAATTTTGGCCAAAACTTTTATAAAGTTCAAAAAATAGACAAATTAATAAGAGTCTGACTTACCAAGGGTTCAAATATTCTAAAACTTTTCCTTTTGATAAATCCTAATGAATCTTGCTATCATATAGGGATGCGCGATCCGGGGTTGTCGATCCGATTTTTCGGATTGTAATGGATCGTATTTCCACGATCCGATCCACGGATCGGATCGAATGCCTTCGATCCGATTTTCAGGAAATCGATCCGGATCGGATGCAAATAAGTAAAACACAATCAATTTTATATCTTTATTAAGTAAACTCATGCAAAACAATGTATAAAATAATGTGGAATAGTAATATTGTACTCAGAGAACTTAAAGACGAATTTCTCTCAAATTTTATACTTAAGACGCGCCTAACTACTAATAGTTAAGTACAATTTTTATAGGCGCCAGTTTTCGGCCAAGTTTTAAATGTAAACAAAGATAAATTTCGTAACAAATAAACCAAAGTGCCCATTTTTTCGTAAACAAACCGTATTTTCGTTCATACGATCCAAGCGATCCGATCTTTCAAGTTTTGTATCGAGCCGCCAAAAAATCGTATGGCCTCGATCCGATCCGAAAATCGCCGGATCGTATGCCTGCCGATCCGAAATTTCAAAAGATCGGATCGGATCGGCGCATACCTACTATCATATCACATTTCTATACCATTACCTACTGCATAAAAAACTGTAATTTTTTTATTCCAGTTTGTGGCTTGTATTTGTTGGATTTTAAATAATAAACCTGTTGTTTTCAGAGGATACTGAAAGATAAAGAAGATTTGCCTGCTGGAAAAGTGAAACCCCTCACCGGTTCTCTCTACTGGATCGTGGACCACGCTGCAGCTGAACATTTGTAGACAAAGCAAGCAGTTCACCAGCCCCCCTACTCGAAAGGCTGAAATTCTATTTGTTCGGCTTAAATCTTAATAAAAATAAGCAATGACGATCAGTCACATGTTTCAAGTTACTTTAAACCACAGATATTGTTGTATTGTATGGAATTGAAAAGCCTACGGGACGTAATTTTATAGTTTATAGCTTAGTTTTATTTTTTAAGTTAGCGAATGAATAGAAAGTTGGCCATCTGAGTGACGCTGCTAAGAAAATGTGAAAAAAAAAATTATTTAATTTTATAGTAGCTTATTTTTGTAATTTGTTTATGTGTTTCGGTTTATAATTTACTTTGTTAGATGTTTATATCGGTGCTTAGCATTCCCATGGCTGTGGATGTTCATACTTTGAAGTTCATATTTTATACATTCCTGTTATTAAAATGTTAAAACTTATTACAACTCTTGTTTCATTGCCAAACTTTTTAATTTACGGGAACGGGATACGGGACCATAGTAAACAAACATGTAAACAAAATTACAAAAGAGTGAGTTGTTCCATTTGAAGAATTTTATTATGTAACGCCATCTATGCGTAACATTTATGAACTATTCAGCAGTAAGTCTGTTAAAGTAGTGCTATTCCCTAATAGATGGCGCTGTTAGCAGAGTGACTTCTATTAGCCGCTAGATGGTTCTGCCATGGTCTTCTGAAACTGAATCAAGTAAAAATGTTGATGAAAGTGAAAGTAGTGACGGTGGATGCGATAGCCGTCCGGCAACAGCGGTTGTTGACCGTCAGAAATAATGACGTCACTCTAACTCTAACACCGTAATATCGGTAACATTGTACCTTCATTGCACTTGTGCTCAGGCGCGGTCGCAGCCTGAAATTTTGGAGGGGGTCACTATACACACAATAATACAATTGCTTTTTTTATTTCGTTAATTTATAGAAGCTGTGCCGATTTAAGCACTACCAGCGCCCTGGGCGATATTTCTACGGGGCGCCCCCTACTTATGCGATTCCAAGATTTTCAATTTTGCCTGTTAGCCAAAAAACGGCCGCGCAGCGCGATTTTTTAGTCAGTTTCACCTACTAATCTTGCTTGATTATGGTAAAAAAATGGCCGCGCAGCGCGACTTTTAGTCAGTTTCTACCACTAATCTTATAAACTTTCTTGTTTAGAGCAAAAAAAAATGCCGCGCAGCGCAGTAGTCAGTTTTATCTGCTAATCTTCTAATTTTGCTTGTTACTGTAAAAAAATCGGCCAAGTGCGTGTCGGGCCCCGCGCCGTAGGGTTCCGTAGTTACTTTATACCAAAACAACCACTATCATTTTTTCGTCTGCAAAAATAACTTTGTTTTTCACAGTGTTGGTATGAATGACAAAGTTATATTTCCGGTTTTGGAAAATGTGCCATATCTCAAAAACTACAAGATATATGTCGTTCAAACCAATTTTCATTGAAAGAGTTTATTAAGATCTACAGCATATTTTTTTTTTAGATTTTTTGCTCTCTTATTTCAAAAGTTAAAGGGGGGGGGGGGGGGCACACATTTTACCACTTTGGCGGTGAATACCTTTCAAACGGTTGACTTTGAGAAAAAAAATATCTTAGAAACCTCGATATCATTTTTAAAGACCTATCTATAAACACCCCGCACGTATTGGTTTGAAGAAAAAAATGTTTTTTAGTATCAGTTACATGTATGGGGAGCCCCCTTTATCTTTTATTTTTTTAAATTTTTGTATTAAAATAGTTAAGCGGTTAACAGAATACATCTATCTACCAAGATTCAACTGTGTAGTTTTAATACTTTCGGAATAAAGTGGCTGTGACATACGGACAGACAGACAGACAGACATGACGAATCTATAAGTGTTCCTTTTTTGCCATTTAGGCTACGGAACCCTAAAACCGCCGCGCAGCGCGATTTTTAGTCAGTTTCATCTAGTAATCTTGTAATCTTGCTTGTTTATAATAAAGAAAAACGGCCGCGCAGCGTGATTTTTAGTCAGTAAGAAATGGCCACGCAACGCAGTTTTTAGTCAGTTTCATCTGCTAATCTTTTAATTTTGCTTATTACAGAAAAAAACTATGCGCAGCACGATTTTTAGTCAATTTCATTTACTAATCTTGTAATCTCGCTTGTTTTTAGAAAAAAAAAATAGCCGTGTAGCGCGATTTTGTTTCATTGACTAATCCTGCTTGTTTATATTAAAAAATGGCCGCGCAGTGCGATTTTTAGTCAGTTTCATTAAGGTTTCATTCGTCGCTTCGTCGCTCATCACCAGGCAACAATACGATTGATAGTCGACCGGTGGTCGGGCGTACACACGAGGGCGCCCAGTGCAGTCGCACCGCTTGCATATAGAAGATTTTTCTATTTGACGTGTATGATTTTGGGGGGGGTCATGTCCCCCGTGACCCCCCCCTTCGGACCGCGCCTGCTTGTGCTGTTGCGAGCTCAAATGTTAGGTAGGTACAGATGTCGGCATATATATTGGCAAGAAAATGAAAGAGACAAAAGATGCGCAGTTGCCATAAACTTAGCGTTTGTGGCTACTGCGCATCTTTTGTCCCTTTCTTTCTCTTGCCAATATATATGCCGGACAGATAGCTAGCGTACGTTTGCATTCTATCTATTCTATCAACTAGCAAAATAAGTCCTATAGAAGTTGAGACAACGTTTTACACGCAACTTCTGATCCGATTAGGTTAATCGTATAAACATAAAATAAACGGTTATAAAAGGCGAAAGTGGCGCATTTTATAAGACCTATACGTCGCGTAATGGTTAAATAAAGGTTAACATGGCGTCAGAAAATCTTGAGTAAAAGTCGTATAACGGTTAAAGAATGGCCAAAATGTTGCATAAAGAGTACAGGGAAAACATTTACGCGACCAAAATATCAGATAAAGGTGTAAAAACTGACTATTATGCTTTATAAAAGGTTCAATGTAACATTTAAACACAGTTTACTTTACTTTACTTTAAAGGCACATAAATGTTTTAAAATTTTATTCAAATAACTATTTCTATTCACAAAAAAAAATATCCTTGTAGTTTTTGTAACACAAATTATTAAAAAAGGACAAAGAAACGAAACAAAGTTTAAATGGTACATTATTGAAATTAATATTGAATCTATTTTGTGCAGCTGGTAAATTCGAGATGACTTCTAGATTTCTATGGGAATGTCACTTTACTGATATTGTTTTTGATGTTATTTAGTTTTTTGCTGTAGCGCTCTAAAAATATCTGAAATTTCGTCAATTTATAATAATATTTTTAAAGGGTTTTATATGTTTAACGTCAGCCATTGTTGTATAAGTCATCAGTACACTGTTATTTGATTGTAATATAACTTTTAGTCAAGTAGACGTTTTTAAAAAGACTGCGATCGAGCGCCATTGCTATTTGTTTTAGAGTTGCAATTATTTTTGCTTTAATAAAAGAAATGTAATTACAATTTTGTATTATTAAAATCTTAATAGGACGTTTATAAAATATGTTGTTTTATAAAAGACATATAACAGGTTTACCGAAACTGTATGTATTGACAAAGTTTTTGTTTTACCTTAACAAAAGCAACTGTTGAATAAAAGGTATACAATAGTTAGACTAATAACTTGATGTTATAATGAAGTCATCCATAATTCCACTATATAATCATTATATTAAGATTTTTCAAAAACGTTTATAGACCAACAAGTTGTTTAGATGTTATAGTAATGTCCCTATTTCAGCCTTTACAAAAACCTTAATATGACTGAAACGTATTTACGAGTTATCATTATATTACTGTTGTATAATTTAGTTGAAAAAACGTTTATTCGAGGTTGTAATTAGACTATTTAGTTAGACGACTTAGTTGTCAGATGTACTACGTCTATAAGATAACAGAGTTGTTAATAACCGATATAAAACTTTTATATGATTAAAAGTCGTATAAGCCTTAATTTATACGACTTGTTTGCTAGTTGATTTCTATTTATGGCACAGAATAACTAAAGTCTGTCCACCTTTACTTGTCTTATTTAGTAAACAGTTTTTGACAGTTGTCATACGTCTTTCAAACTTAAATCGTTATTTAAAAATATGTGAGTAACTTTATGAAATTGTTATTAATTTATTAACAATTTATTTCGTAATCTATTTGTGGAAAACCATTTGTTATATTTTATAAATGATTATTTCAATAAAGAGTTGGGTGAAGATTGTTTACCATATAAGACAGGTAAGGATGAACAGACTTTAATAGTAGTTATGGTGGCACTGGCACCCTTTCGAAAGTGGCGCCGCGGTGAATTTTATTGAACATTGTATGTATTATATTGAATATGTAATTTTATTATTACTCAATTTTAATAAAACTACGTGAAATTTTTAAAGACCATAGTCTAGTATTAGGCTCAAATTGTATAAAATATAGCTAGCATAACAAAAGCATTTAACAAATTAACCTGAAAAACGTTAATTTGTTGTTATAGTAGTTTTTTTGAAAATACTGAAACAAGTGCCAATACCTAAACTAAAAAAATTAAGTTTTAAAAATGTTGGTTATTGTGTAATTTTCAGAAACTGCTTAATAAATTGATTTTTTTTATATCAGAAATAAGTTCTACGTTATTGATTTATCCGAAAATGATACCACATTTGACCTTTTAGCTAAACCTGAATTGTTATAGTTTTTAAAATGAAGCCGGGAAAAGTGCGCTATTCAACCCGCCGCCGTATGGAACTGTATGTAAGGATAGTTTGGCCCACCCAGCTCAATATTAGTTAGAAACAGCCTACAGATCAGTTTCTATAATGTGGCCAAACTTTATCACGACTTGTAACTCCCAACTTTTTTTAGTATAGAGGTTCATACCTACTACTAGCTTGTATAGTAAAATCGGCATAATCCTTTCAATTCTTTATTGTCACGTATTAAATAATAATTTATCTTCTTCCATATATCACTTCACGACGTGCCCTAAAGGTAAAAACCAAAAATATAGGTAGGTAGGTACCTAAGTCAGATTAAAAATTGACATTATTTCGCTAGAACTTTATCGTTATTAAAATAAATGCCCTACCTCAAGCAGCCGTTTCCCACAGGTGTAAATTCGACCAATGACGGAAAAACACATTGACTATGTTTACCATTTATATTTTTAAGGATGGATTTATCACTGTCCCTGACTCTGGCCCAAAAGGATTCTCAACAGCGCACTGCGATGCCCATACGTTCTTTCCATGTCATACTCATCACTCAGTTTTTCATTCAGAACGTGCCCTAAATATTTATATTTAGATACCTACAACCGGAATTGGGAACCATATAACCAGACCGGTAGCAACCTTTACGGACCCCTACCCTACCCCTTTTAAATATTAGAACCTCTAACTTCGTAACGTTGTATTTAAATCGGTGTTGTTCAGCATATGACTCGCAGATTGAAAGTAGTTTGCGGAGTCCATTAATCGAGGAGCTGAGAAGCACCATGTCATCGGCGTAGCTCAGGCTGTTAACACATACGTTACCGACAGGCAACCCGTTCTAGAGCTTCTCAGCCTGCCGATCAATTCTTTAACGTAAAGATTAAAGAGGTCCGCGGGCTGATTATCTAATTAGAAACCACCTAGCGACCGGTTGCAGTTCATAGATGATAGTGATCCATTGCAAAGAAAAGTAGCAATATATGTGGAATGAAACCGGTCGCTAAATAGTTTCTTTTTAGATAATCAGGGTGCCGGTGATGTTAATCCTCCTTGACGAACACCGCAGTCCAATTTAAAATTTTTAGAAGTCGCATCGCCTTAGTTTGGTTCTCGTAGGCACCATACCAGTGTCTCAAAAGATTCACTAATTCACTATAGGTGGGAACTGAGGTTTGGCCGAGTTTATTATACAGTACTTTGTAATTTACTAGATCAAATGCGCGACTCAGATCCAGAAAACACGCAATGCTGGTGTATCCCTCTTGAGATAGTAACTCACAGAATGCTTTGAGTGCTAGTACATTTTTCACCAATTCAGGCTGGATAACTCTTTCAAGCATCCACTAGCAGGCGCGGATCCAGCCCTCAAAAAAGGTTGTGGGCACAGCCACCCGAAAATCGGCCAAGTGCGAGTCGGAGTACTAACTCGCTCATGAACAATTATGACTCATGAACAGTGCAGTAGTTTTAGTTTTCTGCGGCCGGTTCGAGCTTCTATAACTGCGCCCTTGTTTTTTTTAGATATTATCGGGTACCCTAGAGCAGGGGTATCCATTACAATTTTGTGGAGAGCCAGGTTTAATACTTTTGTAAATCGTAGCGGCTCAAAATAAATACCCAATAGCCAGGGATAGCCCGAGGCAAGTCTATAGTAAAGAAAACGGCCGCGCAGCGCGATTTTTAGTCAGTTTCATCCAGTAACCTTGTAATCTTGCCTTTTTATAGAAAAAAAATGGCCGCGCAGCGCGATTTTTAGTCAATTTTATCGATTAATCTTGCTTGTTTATAGTAAAGAAAACGGCCCCACAGCTCGATTTTTAGTCAGTTTCATCCAGGTCGTAATCTTGCTTGTTTATAGTAAATAAAATGGCCGCGCAGCGCGATGTTTAGTCAGTTTCATCCAGATAACCTTGTAATCTTGCCTGTTTATAGGTAGTAAAGAAACGGCCGCGCAGCGCGATTTTTAGTCAGTTTTTAGTTAGTTGAATCGCGCACGATTCACGATTCATTTTATTTATTTTTATTTTTTTACGACGACGACGACGTGACGTCGCAAGTCGATTAGTGTTGTAGGCATGCCCATAGTGCCCATAACGGTGGATCCACGCCTGCCCACTAGGTACCTATAGTGCCAAGAGATATAGGCCCATAGTTATTCAGGCTGGACAGATCTTCTGTTTTATTTTTTATTATAAGTAGGTAGTAGGTACCACTGTTGTATTTTAATTAAAAAAAAAACATTTCATACATAACATAGCCTACTTAATGTTAAGCGCTCACTTGAAAAAGCTTTGTATTTTGTACAGCCTGTTTGGTAATAGCCTTATATACAAAGCCGAGTATGGTAGATAGGGCACCATGCATGCATACAACCCTGGAACACTGAAAACTGCCACATGGCTGAGAAATTTAGTAATTTTTTTGTATGGAAGAACGCCAACCCTATACGCAAATAGACTAATGTATTCGATAATCAATCCCATTAATTTGCAAAAGCAAAACACAAAATTTTACACATTGAATCCAATTACTAATTTAATTTAATTTGTTTAATTGTTATTATATTAATGATCATAAACTCATGTTAATGTTATTCGCTGAGGCGAAAAGTGTTCGGGGCTTAGATTATTTATAATCTAAGGTTCGCCTCAGCAGCGGGCCCTCTATGGTTGCGGCAGAAAATCAGTGATTTGCTCTAAATAAAAAAGCAAATACAACGCTGAGCTGTGACCTTTTTGCACTACTACAGTACACATACTTAATATTATAGTACGGCTCATTTCAACCTATTTGTACTAGGTTATGGTCCCATCTGGCAGAAAGCATGAAACTTGGCATGCGTGTAGCTTTTACGTATATAATAAAATAGTTATACTTATATAGTAGTTTCGTTGGTTTTAATACACTGTTTTATGTGTGAGTCTAGGGTTGCCAGGTCGTCTAACCTAATAGCCGGACAGACCAGGCAGTTAGGCCGGACATTTGGGTAAAAAGCCGGACACCCAAAATTATTTCGGATTTTGTGTCTTGGTAATAATACGTCAATTTTTTTTACGTAAAACTAGGCTTTTTGATCATGTACCATATAAATAAAACTTTTTAAATTCTAATAAAATAAAATAAAATTGAATAATGAATCCAAGTTATTTTTACATTCTCTTTGAATGAATCAGTAATTTTCTTTAAAACTATTTAATATTATTATTTCCCAGGGGAAAATACAAAATTAAAATTAGGAAACAAAACGTCATCACTTATGAATAAACATTTTTAAAATCTTCTTAGTCTGATGAGATGAAATTGAATAACGAATTAGTCTCGAAACATAAAACAAAACAAAACTAGTTCACTATAAGTTTATTTTACGTTATATTATTTTAAATCGTATTTTAAATGGGATTGCTTTTCAGAATTTCTTTTTCTTTGTCAATTTTATTTTGCCATCCCAGGACATAACTCAAATGTTGGAAGAGTTTTTTCTTTAATGGGTCAGCAATGGTCAAAAGAATCCAACAGATTACATGTAGACACTGTAACTAAAGTGTTGGTTGTAGAATTCAATTTAAAACATTTAACCTGTAACAAACCATTTTTCTCGCGTATGTGGATTATGAGAAAGCATTCGACTCAATCGAACACTGGGCTGTAATACAATCCTTGAGAAGATGCCACATCGATGACCGTTACATACAAATCCTTAAAAGCCTATACAAGTCGGCGACTATGAGAGTTCAGTTAAAAGAACACATAAATCCGATACCCCCAGCACGAGGAGTCTGACAAGGCGATGTGATATCTCCAAAATTATTTACGAACGCTATGGAAGATATTTTCAAAACGCTGAACTGGAAGGACCTGGGAATAAACGTAGACGGAGCTCCCCTAAATCATCTTAGATACGCCGATGATATCGTTCTTATAGCTGAATCGAGGCAAGATCTGCAACGCATGTTAACGGAATTACACCACGCGTCAATCAACACGGGATTAAAAATGAACATGGATAAAACCAAGATCATGGCTACAGTCGATCTAACGCTGCAACCCATAACTCTAGGCAATAAGCAGCTGGAACAAGTCGAGGACTATATCTACCTCGGATAACGCATCAAGCTAGGTCGCGACAACATGGTAGCCGAAATAGATCGACGAATTCAGCTGGGTTGGGCAGCCTTTGGAAAGCTGAAGAAAGATGTTTTTAAGTCCAAGCTACCACAGTCACTTAAGACCAAAGTTTACGACCAGTGTGTTCTCCCGGTTATAATATGACATATGCTTGCGAAACCTGGCCTCTAACTGCAAATTTGGTAACCAAACTTAAAGTAGCCCAACGGCATATGGAGCGCGCTATGCTCGGTATATCGGTTCGAGACAGGATCCGTAACGAAGTGATTCGGAAAAGGACCAAAGTGGTAGACATTGGGTACCGCGTCGCAAAGCTGAAATGGGCCTGGGCTGGCCATATGTGGCGCCGAAGCGATGACAGGTGGAGCAAGAACGTTTTTATCTGGATACCTCGCACTAAAAGAAACGTAGGCAGACCACCAGCCAGATGGTCTGACGACATATCAACAGTCGCAGGACCACTCTGGCTTAGACAAACTGAAAACAGGGCTGCTTGGAGGACAATTGGAGAGGCGTATGCTCAACGGTGGGCGGATATGCGTTGAAGAAGAAGAAGAAGAAGAACCTGTAAAGACTTTTACAGTAGTATTTTTTAAAAGAAACTGAGCTGTTAAGGCAGGTATCTTTTAACACAAAATATTAATGATTTTTATTCGAATTACCTTATTTTTTTGTTTTAAGACTGATTCGTTATTGAATTTCATCTCATTAGACTAAGACGATTTTAAAAATGATAATTTTATTAATTAGTGAAGAAGTTTTGTTTTGCTCAATTTTGTTTTCTTAATTTTAATTTTGTGTTTTCCTTTGGTAAATAATAATGAATGCCGCTGCGCCTCGCCTCGCGCCGCTTGCTCGAACGATCACATGCGTGAGTGAGTAGTAAATGTAAAAAGCCTAACAAAAGCCGGACAGGCCGGACATCGTTTAATTTGGCCGGACACTCAACCAAAAAGCCTACCTATGACCGGCTTTAGCCGGACGCCTGGCAACCCTATGTGAGTCTGTAGTTGTCAAATAAATATGTTATCTATCTATCTATCAAAACATAATTTCTGTCTAGGGTTGTTGGCTTGCTACTATGTAGTTTATCACAGATTTTTTTTATTTATAAAGTGGAGGTTTTCAGGGTTTATAATATTTTTTACGGGGTTGTATACATTGTACCCTATCTAACATATTCGGCTTTATAAGGTCAAATTACCAAACACCCTGTATAACAACCAATAAAAAAATAAAAGTTAATACTAAATAATATACTAGAAAAAATACGACTCGCACCAGATCAATACTCAGACGGGAATCGAACCCGCGACCTTTGGATATCCGGTCCAATGCTCTGACCGCTGAGCTACCGAGTCACTAGTGACATCGTCGAATTTTTCCTAGTATATCCTAAACTCTTACGCTGTAAGCCAGCGTTATTTCACCAATGTGAGGAATTACCTCGACATTCAATTGAAATATCTTTCCAGATATTTTAACAATTGATTAAGATGAAATAGCTATATAATTTTTAAATTTTGAGATTTTTGCATTTACAATGCTATTTTTAAACAATACTAAATAATATACTAGAAAAAATACGACTCGCACCAGATCAATACTCAGACGGGAATCGAACCCGCGACCTTTGGATATCCGGTCCAATGCTCTGACCGCTGAGCTACCGAGTCACTAGTGACATCGTCGAATTTTTCCTAGTATATCCTAAACTCTTACGCTGTAAGCCAGCGTTATTTCACCAATGTGAGGAATTACCTCGACATTCAATTGAAATATCTTTCCAGATATTTCAATTGAATGTCGCGGTAATTCCTCACATTGGTGAAATAACGCTGGCTTACAGCGTAAGAGTTTAGGATATACTAGGAAAAATTCGACGATGTCACTAGTGACTCGGTAGCTCAGCGGTCAGAGCATTGGACCGGATATCCAAAGGTCGCGGGTTCGATTCCCGTCTGAGTATTGATCTGGTGCGAGTCGTATTTTTTCTAGTATATTATTTAGTATTGTTTAAAAATAGCATTGTAAATGCAAAAATCTCAAAATTTAAAAATTATATAGCTATTTCATCTTAATCAATTGTTAAAATATCTGGAAAGATATTTCAATTGAATGTCGAGGTAATTCCTCACATTGGTGAAATAACGCTGGCTTACAGCGTAAGAGTTTAGGATATACTAGGAAAAATTCGACGATGTCACTAGTGACTCGGTAGCTCAGCGGTCAGAGCATTGGACCGGATATCCAAAGGTCGCGGGTTCGATTCCCGTCTGAGTATTGATCTGGTGCGAGTCGTATTTTTTCTAGTATATTATTTAGTATTGTTTAAAAATAGCATTGTAAATGCAAAAATCTCAAAATTTAAAAATAAAAGTTAAATCAAAAGACAAGTCAACTGAAAAGATGGAAACAAGATTAAATAAATAACACGCAGTCGGAGGCATAGAATTCAAATAATTCATAATGTCACTTTTTTATGCATGCCTCCGACTGCATGGTATAATGTTGCCTTTAATATTTAATCTTGTCTCCATCTTTTCAGTTGACTTGTCTTTTGATGCAGGCGGGTTTTTTATATTTTTTTATTATTTATCTTTATATTTCGGTCATGATATATCATTTTGAAATCCTTATGATAAGCCCTTTAATATGACACCTATATTGCAGTATTCAAAAAATATGTTTTCCCGACGCGAGGTATGTTTATCGCCACGATTGTTTTGGTGCTACAATGTTGTGCTGTATGTAAGGCAAGCTGTCAACGAGCTCAACCCTCACCTTGGCAGCTCACAACCGCCATTTTGGAAAACTAGGGACACGTTCATGTCAATGCGTTCTAGGATAATCTACTAGTAATTAACTTCATTATCTTGAGTAATGAATTAAAAAAACAATAGTATTTTAGGTAAATTAATCTTCATTTATCAAAAAACTTCGCATGGGTTGGTATGCGACCAATTTTTATCAGTTCCTCGTCAGTGTTTCGGAAGATACAGTACCTACGAGGCAAATATCTTGACACTTTTTCGACGGAGTGGGGATAAGTTCGCGCATGTGCACTTGCCTCTACTCGTACTATATTAATTATCCACCCAAAAAGAAAGCCTGGATGCCTACCATCAACTTTTATAAAGCGTTTAGGTTCCCAGACTGAATCGCTATATTATTATTTCGTACATTTGTACCATAAGCTATAGGGGTGTCAGTCAGTGTTACGCGAAGCGAAATCACCATAATGCCGTTAATAATAATAAACAAAAAAATACGGCTCAAATCGCTATTTGAACTAGCGTTGAGTCAGCCTATTTCCGTTTTTTATCCACAACGGGTACTACATCCACATAGTGCTTGGCCTTCACCTCACCTGATGTTAGTGATGATAAGGCTGAAGGTGGAAGCGCACTACACCCGGAATCCTCATCACTGAGGAACTGGCTATCTTACCTCTAGAACACAACAATTTTTAAATTGTTGTTATGGCGTCAGACTTAGGTAAGATGGTGGTAGGTAGGTAGCTATCCAGGCGGACTTGAAATAAGCTCCTACCACCAACCAAAACCGAGTACAAACTGTACCCCCCCTGAGAATCGAATTCGGGACCCCTGCGGCTTACACGGGTGGGCGAACCACTAGACAACAATGGCGGTTGTGCACCACTGGTGAATATCGGGAAATAAAGTATGGACGGCTATTCCCGTTGTTCGTCACAGGGGGATAGGATATTGGGAAGAAACGTTTAAAATAAACGGGCCGTTGAGTCGTCTGCTGCTGACATCGCTGTCAAACAGCAGCGATGCAGTTCAAATGACCTAAACTGGATCGCAATAAGAGATCGTAGTAAGCCTCCAGTGCCCTGATCGCTAGGGTTGTATTGGCATTCTCCGGCCGTCTCGTCGAATGCTACGCGCGAACGCTATGGAAACAACGGCGACGCGATCGCGATGTGACAACCTCTAAAGTACTGCAAACTTTACTTGATTAGGAATGGACAATTTGTATAGGAATGAATGCGATTTAGAAAAAATCTTTGAATGCAGTTCGCATTATTTTTTAAAACAAAACGAAGTCTTCTTTCAGTAAAATTTCCTTCTTCAATATTATCCCCGTCAATTGGTAATGCGCTGGAACCTTGTCACATTAACATCCACGTTGACATGATCCGCAATCCGCAACGAAAAATGTCATGAAACAAGAAAATTCTAATTGGTAATCTAATATAATAATTATGAAATTATTATTTTCAGTAAGATAGGGTCTAGGTATATAAAAATTTTACAATAGTTTTTCGTTTTTGAGGTTAAAATCATGGCCGCCAGGCGCATTACCAATTGACGGGGATAGTATTACAAAAAACCTCTAAAGCCGAATATGGTAGATGGGTGCCTCAAAAACGAAAAACTATTGTAAAATTTTTATATACCTAGACCCTATCTTACTGAAAATAATAATTTCATAATTATTATATTAGATTACCAATTAGAATTTTCTTGTTTCATGACATTTTTCGTTGCGGATTGCGGATCATGTCAACGTGGATGTTAATGTGACAAGGTTCCAGCGCATTACCAATTGACGGGGATAATATTGAAGAAGGAAATTTTACTGAAAGAAGACTTCGTTTTGTTTTAAAAAATAATGCGAACTGCATTCAAAGATTTTTTCTAAATCGCATTCATTCCTATACAAATTGTCCATTCCTAATCAAGTAAAGTTTGCAGTACTTTAGAGGTTGTCACATCGCGATCGCGTCGCCGTTGTTTCCATAGCGTTCGCGCGTAGCATTCGACGAGACGGCCGGAGAATGCCAATACAACCCTAGCGATCAGGGCACTGGAGGCTTACTACGATCTCTTATTGCGATCCAGTTTAGGTCATTTGAACTGCATCGCTGCTGTTTGACAGCGATGTCAGCAGCAGACGACTCAACGGCCCGTTTATTTTAAACGTTTCTTCCCAATATCCTATCCCCCTGTGGCGAACAACGGGAATAGACGTCCATACTTTATTTCCCGATATTCACCAGTGGTGCACAACCGCCATTGTTGTCTAGTGGTTCGCCCACCCGTGTAAGCCGCAGGGGTCCCGAATTCGATTCTCAGGGGGGGTACAGTTTGTACTCGGTTTTGGTTGGTGGTAGGAGCTTATTTCAAGTCCGCCTGGATAGCTACCTACCTACCACCATCTTACCTAAGTCTGACGCCATAACAACAATTTAAAAATTGTTGTGTTCTAGAGGTAAGATAGCCAGTTCCTCAGTGATGAGGATTCCGGGTGTAGTGCGCTTCCACCTTCAGCCTTATCATCACTAACATCAGGTGAGGTGAAGGCCAAGCACTATGTGGATGTAGTACCCGTTGTGGATAAAAAACGGAAATAGGCTGACTCAACGCTAGTTCAAATAGCGATTTGAGCCGTATTTTTTTGTTTATTTGTGAGAGAAAATAAAAGAAAGGATGGCAACGTGATATATTTATTAATTTATTGCAATATCGTGGTTATGACTAAGTTACCGAATAAGTTATTGATACTAAATTTATCACATGTTTTAAATTTATTAGCTTTAACATTACATTAAATATTGTAATTTCATTACACTATTATTACTGTCATAAAAGGAGTAATACTTAACTACATTACCAGATAGTTCAGAGCACCGATCCGACAGAGTGCCGTGTCCGACAGTTGAACAACGTCTGAGCTATCGACACCTGCGCAAGCCGCTTTTATACACGTGCGCAAACAAGCTCGGTGGCGTGATGTGGCGTGATGGCGCAGTGGGGAGGCGCACGTGCACACAGTTGTTTTACGAGTCGTTTAGTGACTTTTATTTATAAATTACATTGAATAAACTAATTATTTGCAATAATTATATTAATTGTAATAAAAATCTACTATTTGCATTGTTTTTTATTTATTTACTAAGAAAAGACGTGCATTCTCCCACACGGCCATTCTGACGAGCAGCCACTTGGCTCGCGAACAAAACAATTTGCACTTTATTTTTCAAAAATCTTTATTCGAAACTACATTATGTTTAGGAACTGTATTTCCAATTTGTGGAATAGCAATAAAGCACCAAATTGAATTGAAACTTCCAGTATAGGAAATGTAACGTTTCGTCAACGGATGAATAATTAAATTCACTGCCTTAATTTATCAGTCTACTCGCTTTAAGTAATATCAATCTGCATTTATATAAATATTCTAATATTGCATTATTTTTATTGAATTTATTGGATTAAAATTGTTTTAACTACTGAATCTACCAGCAGTTCGTAAAGGAGGCCTCTCGAGAAAGAACTGCCAAAAGAAAACTCTGAGAGGTTATGCCGACCTCCAATGATAATGTTAAATAGATCAATCAAACAATATTATGTAATTTTTTTTTTCAAACAAATAAAAACATAGTTGATTAACTCTCAAATTAACAAACATGGATATTTGTTATTGTTATCTGAAAAATAAATCATTATTATCGAATCACACAACATCATCATCATCAAATCGCCAAATTACATGACTCTAACGCTAAATAATATAGCAACTAATCATGGTAAATTACATGACCGTAAAGCTAAATCACCTAGCAACTAACTATGGTCAAATCACATGACCGTAAAGCTAAATCACCTAGCAACTAACTATGGTCAAATCACATGACCGTGAAGCTAAATCACATAGCAACTGATTATGGTCAAATCCAGTACCGGCGTTAGGGGGGGGGCGAGCACGGGCGACCGCCCGGGGCGCCGGATATAAGGGGGCGCCGCAGTCGCCCCTTTAAACACGCTCATGACGCTCATGGAGCGAGTCCTACTTACTATCGTAAATTCCCTTTTAGCGACAAAATCGTTATGGTGGCAAGGCAACACATAATCACAACAATTTGGCCGCTCTCTCGCCATCACAACAATCTCGCCGAAATTTCATCGCTCGCTTACATGTGCCGTTTAAGATTAGGCCATTGTAAAATCCAGGGACAAGCGGTGCGACTGCACTGGGCGCCCTCGTGTGTGGGGCTCCAAAAACGCTTGACCACCGATCGACTATCAATTGTATTGTTGCCTGTTGACGAGTGACGACGTGACGAATGAAACTGACTAAAATTCGCACTGCGTGGCCATTTTTTTGTATAAACAAGCAAGATTAGTGGATGAAACTGACTAAATCGCGCTGCGCAGCTGTTTTTTTTGCTATAAACAAGAAAGATTAGTAGATGAAACTGACTAAAAATCCCGCTGCGCGGCCGTTTTTTTAACTATAAAACAAGAAAAAATACAAGATTAGTAGATAAAACTGACTGAAAATCGCGCTGCGCGGCCGTTTTTTTACTATAAACAAGCAATATTACAAGATTAGTAGGTGAAACTGACCAAAAATCGCGCTGCGCCCCCGTTTTTTAACTGACAGGCAGAATTGAAAATCTTGGAATCGCAGATAGGGGGCGCCCTGTAGAAATTTCGCCCAGGGGCGCTGGTAGTGCTAAAACCGGCACTGGTCAAATCACATGACCGTTAAGCTAAATCACATAGCTTCTAATTATGGTCAAATCACATGACCCAATTCACTTTTATCACAGTGAAACCTTCAATGGGAGATAACCCTTTTTTTATATATAAAAAAACAACATAACAATAATCTCCATGGGTAAACAAAACAAAAAAATTTAAAAACCTTAAATGTATAGTAAGGACTTATTACAAATTACTCGTATTTATAATAAGAATCTTTGTAATCGTAGATGTTACATTGTACTGGTGCAGACCAGTGTCCGAGACACGCAAACGCCTACAATTCAGGATCATCAGAGCCCCACGTGTACGTCATCTGGATAATCATGGACATCAATCAGCAGACACTGTAACAATTGAACATTTTAAGTCTTCTAAAAACATAAACTTTTTATTTTTCAAATAGTGTGTGTAGGGGTGTGTTGTTGTATGTGAGTAAGTGCATGTGTCGTGTGGGTATTATAATATAAAATAGTAACAGAGCTTTGGTCAGACTACTACCACGAGAGCATGGAGAACTTTCGATCCAATGTTTTATATTGCTCAGATGTAATTGCCTCGGTAAAAATAAACCATAAGGGCACGGCAAACTTGCAATATTATTCATTGCACATAAATTATATAGTACTACCTCGGTAATAAGCCACATGGGCACGGCGAACTTGAAAATATTATGTATTTATTACTTAGTAGTACCTAGGTAAAAAGCCATTATAAAGTTATATATGTATTATATAATTATATTATATATGTATTCCATATGTATGTATATATATATGTATTTATATTATAATATATATTTAATCTATGTTATAGTACTTATATATAATTTGAATATTATTATTATTCATATTTATCAATTCGCTTTATTGCCTGCACATTTTAACTATCACATCCAATGATATTAATATCATTGATCACATCCTCTCTGGTTGACTGGGAGAGAATGCCTTTTTAGCATTAAGTCCGCCATTTGCTGTATTTTATACATATGCAATAAAGATTAAATAAATAAAATAAATAAATAAAAGTTCATATGGCACGGCATTTACCAGAATCTTGCGGCTTCGGTAAAAATCGCCTCAATGGCACGGCCGGTATAGACGGTAATATTCTTTATTGCTCAGTATACAGCGAACATCTGGCCAGGAGTTAGTGTATACAGAGAAATAAGATAACCAGGTTAAGGAGATCAGTCTGTCTCCAACGATCTTGTCACCTCGCCTTCTATTACAGGGGAGTGACCTAAAAATTATCACGAACCACAGTTCGCAACACATCCGACACATCCGATTATTATTATACGTTTACAGTTTATTCATAAAAATAAATATCATAGTGGTCTTTGAAGAGTGACGAAACATCAATTATAGTCAAAAACACTACTGCCACTAATAGGCATCATTCTCAAAACATTACAACATCTAAAACTCGTAGAAATAAGTGAAGACTAAGTTTGAGTAATTCGCAAACTAAAACATCCAACAACCCTCATTTGATGTAACCTGCATCTTTGTGTCAAATAATGACAAAACGGGTTGAGAAAAGATTCAAGAATACCATTACTAATTTCATTTTATATTGATGTAATTATCACCTTTTTTGTACAACATAAAAACAACTAGTATTAACTTTAAGTTTATCTTGTTTACGAAAAACTAAAACATCAACGTGAAAGTTAAATTAATCACGAAATCTTTAAGTATCATCACATCACTTAGAAAATCATACTCACTTTTCTTTTTGGAATCAATCACCAGCTATTTGGTGAGATCTGCTGCCACAATAGTACAGTAAAGTACAATTGCACAGTAAAATTACAGTAAAGCACAATAAAATATTAAAATCTCAATAATTTACTACTATGTATAATGAGAAGTATTATGAATGCTGAGTTTTTTTTTTCACTTTAGTCTACCCACATTCTAAATCAACACCAGAGATAAATTTGTATATGTTACCGGCAATGTGTATAATCCGGCATTGTATACAATGCCTAGGCATTGTATACAATGCCTAAAACGATCAGGCAATGTATGAAATATAATTCATTTTATACTTTGCCTAGGCATTGTATACAATGCCTGCTGGTCCACCGGCAATGTGTAAAATAAGTATATTTCTGTTGTCTGTTATAAAATAATAACCTCGAAATGCAGGCATTGTATAAATGCCTAGGCATTGTATACAATGCCTGCATTTCATACATTGCCGGTAACATATATATTGTTTACGATATGCTTGTACTAAATTCAGTGAATAAATCGAATTTCTTTTCAAAACTTATGTCAGTATCATAATATTCATAATTTAAATTAACTTTCTTTTGAATATTGAAAATAAATATAGGAAGACTGTTGTTAAAAGTTCTACTGTATATTGTATGTACACAGTTTACTGCAATAATTCTTTATTCTTTCTATTGAAAAATATCCCTATTAAAATAGTTTCTATCTACGAGGGATTAAAATAAAATGCAGTGCCGTTAATAAGGCATTAAACAACAATGAACTAAAATAAATTCTTTAAAAGATCTAGTAAAATCTAGGATTTGTAAGTGATCCTACCCTTGTTTGGGTCTATTTAAGCACAGGATAATGCACCACAGCAGTCCCGATAAGAATAATTGCTGCACAAGA
This sequence comes from Agriphila geniculea, assembly GCA_943789525.1. NCBI lineage: Eukaryota > Metazoa > Arthropoda > Insecta > Lepidoptera > Crambidae > Agriphila > Agriphila geniculea. The sequence goes on along the minus strand of OX038894.1, from coordinate 1,306,632 downwards.
AGAGAACCTTTGTTTCCAAAACCAAAAGAGTTCCTGTTTTGCCGAGGAAAACTATTTCAATAAAAGTGCATATAAAAAGATTTTTCTTACTTAATCTACATAATGTTTAAGGCACAATTGACATCTGCAATAACTGCATGCACAAAAATTGTTTGAATGTTCAATCTATAGGTAACAATAACGTCAAGTTATCTCTGTTGTAAATGAATAATAAATATCATTTGGTTATTTGTCAGATGTTTCATTTATTTTATTATAGGTTCTGTACACACGACTTTAACCAGAAAAGAAAGATTTATTCCCACTAGTTCTACTGGACAGTTCTACCAATGAAGTAATAAGACTTTTTCTCATTAGTGCTACGATTTGATACGAAGAATAAAATTGTAAACTGTAAAGGGCACAGCTTAATTCACATTAAAATATCTCTCAGCATATAAAATCATCTTTGAAACTTAAATAATTCACTGACGTTACAGTTTGGCTTTAGCACTTACTGTGTTACATTTTCAATTTACAATGCTACTAGATTGTGATGTCACAATATGTACATAATATCATAAAATTGTCCTTTCACTGATCAAAAAGGAAGGGAAAGGTCTCATTGGCTTATTTACTATATTTTAAGACCAAATTCAAGTTGAGCATTTTTTCTACGAAAAGCTAAAATTCTTTCTTATATCAGTAATGTTATGATTAATGCTACGTTTTGAATCTCACTATTAAATACCATACTTCGAACATCAGCCAGCAGATATTTCATATAAGTAAGTAGTCACAGCTGTATAATCACGGCCACTTGGTGGTACACTCGCACACTCGTGCAAGGAAAATTATATATTCTAGTCTAGACAATTCACACCAATCAATTAGTCCCAGTTCCAAGCTATGCAAAGCTTGTACTGTGGTTACTAAATAACGGGTAAAAATATAGAAGAATTTAAAAATCTGTGACTAACTACGCATCACAAAATTATGTATACCAGGATTCGAACCCAGAATCTTTGTATCAATCAACCTCCATGAAAGTACACTTATTTTACGAAACATAGAGCACTCTTTGCGCAGCATTTGCGTCATCATTTTCTACGCCAAATTCTACTTAATTTTTTTTATAATATCACAAGGAACGTCATTCTTTTTGACTTTGAAAATTATAGTTGTGGATTGACCATACATACATAAACTCACGCCTGTTTCCCATGAGGGTAGGCAGAGACTATGGATCGCCACCTGCTACGATCCTTGCACACTTGGATTGACCAAATGATAATAATTTAGTAAAATCTACGGGTACCTTACAAAAATGTAAAATCTATGGGTACTTATCAGCAATTCGTTGATCAAACGGGAACTGTCGCACTTTTTCATGCTTCATTCCACTGTTCAGATATTTGAAACCACCCAGGATTGATGACTCAGATCCACAATTGGTTACGCGACTTGATCTTCAACACAAAGTCGCCAACGTGGCGGATTCTACAGCAAGCATTTTGATATTCCTGAAACATAAAAATTCGAAGGCAGAGTATATGTAATCCAACTAGGTTAGATCTCACTTCTGATGTGAGAGAAAATAAAAGAAAGGATGGCAACGTGATATATTTATTAATTTATTGCAATATCGTGGTTATGACTAAGTTACCGAATAAGTTATTGATACTAAATTTATCACATGTCTTAAATTTATTAGCTTTAACATTACATTAAATATTGTAATTTCATTACACTATTATTACTGTCATAAAAGGAGTAATACTTAACTACATTACCAGATAGTTCAGAGCACCGATCCGATAGAGTGCCGTGTCCGACAGTTGAACAACGTCTGAGCTATCGACACCTGCGCAAGCCGCTTTTACACACGTGCGCAAACAAGCTCGGTGGCGTGATGTGGCGTGATGGCGCAGTGGGGAGGCGCACGTGCACACAGTTGTTTTACGAGTCGTTTAGTGACTTTTATTTATAAACTTATCCCCACTCCGTCGAAAAAGTGTCAAGATATTTGCCTCGTAGGTACTGTATCTTCCGAAACACTGACGAGGAACTGATAAAAATTGGTCGCATACCAACCCATGCGAAGTTTTTTGATAAATGAAGATTAATTTACCTAAAATACTATTGTTTTTTTTAATTCATTACTCAAGATAATGAAGTTAATTACTAGTAGAAATAGAAATAGAAATAGAAATAGAAATCATTTATTTGCGAATACCGAGTATACATGTTGTTATAAAAATAAAATATTTTGGCAGTTCTACAGTATTTGCCTTATTAATGTAGGCATGCAAATATTTGTAAAAAAGAACTCAATAAAAGGCTGATTATACGCAATTTAAGGCTGGCACATTGATTAAAATTAATAAAAATTAGGTATGTCATAATTGCAGTAAAATGTCAACAATAATAATAAGTATAAAAAGTTAATAGCTAAAATAATAATTATAGAAAAATAGTACTTATAAGATATTAAAATGTCATCAGTAGTCATCACTATTCACCAGCTTATTACGCTACAAGTTACGGTCAGAAAACAACAATTTGACAATAATTAAAAAAAAAAGTTATACAATGTCAAGAACTTTTCTGGTCTAAGTACTCTTTAGTCGAGTAAAATCCCTGTTCAGAAAGCCAGGAAAATAAAGATCTCTTAAAAATATTTTTCTCTACGGGTAGTTCCCTCAAGTTTAGTGGTAATTTGTTATATATTTTTATAGCCATGCAGTAAACATTTTTTCTGAAGAAGGCTAAATTGCTTTTTGGTATACATAATTTATTTTGTCTACATTTTCGTACATTTGCATTTCTTTCAAATTGGGTGACAAAAAGTTCGGGATATCGCTTTACAAAGAGACATAACTCAGCTATATACATACATGGCAAGGTTAATATTTTATATTTTTTGAACCACGGTTGACAAGATTCCCAACTTTGTATACCAGAGAGTGCTCTAATACAACGTTTTTGAGCTTTAAATGCCCTTTCAAAATCTACACTATTTCCCCAGATTACTAAGCCATAGCGGAGTGCGGAGGAGACATATCCATGATATGCTTGCAATGCACTTTGCATTGATGCAACTCTTTTGATTCTATTCAAGGCGAATACAAATTTATTAATTTTCTTACATACATTATCAACTTGATCCTTCCAACTTAAGTTTTCGTCAATAATGATACCTAAAAATTGAGTGGAGTTTACTATGTCAACGTTTTCATTTTCATGCTTTATGTCAAGATTTAGTTTTTTAGCCTTATATGTACGAAATTGTATAGCCTTAGTTTTATTGATATTTATTTGTAAGTTATTTCTTTTCATCCAGTCGTGAATATCATTAATTGTATTGTTTATGTCCGTTTCTAGCATATCTACGTTTTTGTTTTTAAATAGTAAAGTACAGTCGTCAGCGAATAAAAAGCAGTCATTTTTTGTAACATCTGGCAAGTCATTAATGTATATTAGGAATAACAGCTTCCGCTTATATAGATTATCCTAGAACGCATTGACATGAACGTGTCCCTATTAGTTTTCCAAAATGGCGGTTGTGATAGCAGTTTATATAAAGATTACAGGAAAAATAAAACGATGTCTCAATATAGCACACTTTTTTTAGAAATTATCAAATTTCTAAAAAAGTTAACATTAGTTCTACTATCGGTCAAGAGATGGCGCTGACCTAAAACTGCAAATCTAATTTTATTATTCTACTCTGCAGTGTGGTTGGATGGTGCAATTATGATTGTACGGAATCCTCGGTGCGCGAGTCCTACTCGCTCTTGACCGGTTTTTTTCCTTTCGAGTTACGTACGAAATCACAATTTTCCTAATAAAACAGGAAAATTGTGATTTCGTTAAAATGTAAACTCGGTCACTCGGTGTTGTGTTGCAGGTCCCAGGATTTTGGAGGTTCAAAGTCAGTTCGTGGTTGTGGCAATCATGGGGCAATCTAAAGCACCAACTTTTAATTATTCCTCGGCTTGTAAGTCTTGTGACCATCAGTAATTTTTAATGTCCCCACTGCTGGGGCACAGGCCTTCCTTATGGGTGGATAAGGAGGATGGGCCATTACCCGTTAGGTACGTGGGCCCAATGCGGATGAAAATGCAGCCGGGACCAGCGGCTTAACGTGCCTTCCGAAGCGCGGAGGAGCTCGAGATAATAAAAACCCATCCGATGACCGACCGTTGCGAAAGTTGCTTAACCTCCGCGCTGGGCCAGGCGCTAAACCACTGCGCCAGCGAGCTCCTCGGCCCGTACTTATGTTCCTAGCTTTCACAGTTCTTTAGCAACCAAGGATAACATAATAATTCTGTAGGTACGTACTAAGTATACTCAGTGCATTAATGCCTTAGTATACCAACCGAATTTCCTTTCTTGTGTGACAGTGTAAGTGGGTATCTTAGATAATGCAGGTACTATTAGTCCTTTTTTCTCGAAGGTATAGGACAAAAGTTATTTCTACACCGGAATTCATCACGTGAAAACAACAAGCAAATGTACTAAAGTCCTGAAGTGATTATTCACTGACCAGTTCCGGTTGGTGGCAGCCCTGATCGGCAAGAAAGGCGCGATCCGTGTACCCGTCGCACTTGACCTAAATCACCGCTTTCTGCACAGCACAGTCATGTGTGCACATGTGCGGTGACCACGCCTCGCCGGGTGACACGAGACATGGCGTTCAGTCACAGTATATAGGGTGTCCCAAAACTTTGCCACATGTAGGGAAAGTACTATCAATATGTATAATCCCCGTCAATTGGTAATTGACATTTTAACTTTTTTAGAAATTTGATAATTTCTAAAAAAAGTGTGCTATATTGAGACATCGTTTTATTTTTCCTGTAATCTTTATATAAACTGCTATCACATAGAATTATTTCAGATTTTTCTCTTTGCAAACTTTGGAGATAAGGGGAGGCGGAACGGTATTTTTTTTAATTTTTCATCGTAAGTCGAAAACTATGCGGCCTAATACAAAAATAAAATATGATTAAAAACGTGCAAACGGAGCTCTTTCATATGATACCCCACATGCACTAGTAGCACCACTTCAAATTTTTAAGACCCCTTTTCAGTCCCTGTTGTAAAAAATATAGATATTTTTTTATATATTTCTTATTTTCAAAATAGTTGGGCAAATGTCATCTTAAACTATAACAAATTTCAAGTTGATACCATCAGTAGTTCTCGAGATATCCAGCTGTGACAGACAGACAGACTGAGTCACACCATAAGGGTTCCTTTTTTACCATTTTGGTACGGAACCCTAAAAATGATAATCTTTAGAAAATAAATTCCTTGTCTGTCTATTTGACTGTCAAGAAGATCGCTTTTCTAGCAAGTAAATAAGATAGGGAGGACTCTTGCTATTTTGTACCTATTTGTGTTCTTTGTAAAACACGCGTTTCATTTATATCTCAATTAAATCAAGTTTCATTTATATCTCAATTAAATCACGTGCATTGAGAGAATTGAGAGCCCAAATTTTAAATCATCGCTAATCAAAATGAAACTTATAGGGAATTTAATAAATCTAAAAACCGGAAGAAATTTTAAAACATATCTAAAACGTGAATTAAAACTATCCACGTTTACGTAATATATCACACAGGCGCGGTCGCAGCCTGAAATTTTGCCACTAATAATAATACAATTGCTTTTTGTACATTTTAGAAGCTTTTTCTATGTGACATGTACGATTTTTGGGGGGGGGGGGGGGTCATGTCCCCTGTGACCCCCCCCCTGGGACCGCGCCTGATATCACATTGGAATAAGCTAGCACAATTAAAGGAAACTCTTCCTTGTCTACATACACACCCATGAAACGTGCATAATAAAATTGTGAGTGTGAAGGCCAGCCATCATCCAATTTTAATAAACAGTTTTAATTTAATAAATGCAATACCTACTCTAGAAATTCATATTGTCTGTCTGTAAAAATAATAATCTGCCTGAAACAATAAAGAAAATCACATTAATTTAAACGTGGTTTATAAAGTTGACTTAGGTATGGAAAAATCTTTCTACAGCTTTTCTATGCGTACTTATGAGTTAGTATTTCTTGCTTTTGAGCCGTTATTTTTGAAGATTTGTTAAGTATATTTTTTAAGGTTCTGGGAAAGGCTGGTGTGGTCTAAACATTTTATTAATGTCTCTGTGTTTCAAAAATCTCTGAATATCTACATTTTATAATTACTTAACTTACTAATCACTTAAATATAGGTGTTTGCTGTTTTAACCATAAATAAACTAGGTACTTATAAATGAAACAATTTGAGAATATTTTCTTTTATTTCCAGATCCACAGATGAATAATAATTTATTGAACGTAAAGATCTAGCTTTGTGCTCGCTTATTTTGCATTATGTGATATACTACTCTGTGTAAAAAGTATCGGGAATATGTCAATAAAAAGACCCGCGTAAATCTAATTTTTTACTGCATGTTGGTAGCACTGTACTGATTAAGCGCGCAAAATTTGAGCGGGATCTGTCATTTAATTTGTTTTAAACTACACTTTTTGTTGGTGATAGTTTTGAGTCCTCGGCGATTTTTACAATGGAAAATGATAATGCACCATCACACACAGCCATTATGTGCTAAAGGCCATACCGCAAATAGCCTATGAAAAATGTATGGAAGACTGGGTGAAGCGGTGGAGATGTTGTATTGCAAGCGATGGGGCCTACTTTGAAAGCGATAAAATAAATTTAGATGAATAATTTGTATTTTTTATTTTATTGACAAATTCCCGATACTTAGTACACAGAATGTAGGTACTTATTTAATTTTGTCTCATCCGCAGCGCAGTATAAACTGCTTATAGTTTGGGTGGGACTCCGTGGGACTAACTATCGCCCAGGGGCCGTCCCGGCTAACGAATCGATTTTCGGAAAATTTGCCGAGTTTCAAATTAAAAAAGATAAATTGAAGTAAAGAATTTCGTATTGTACTATTTGTTGAAGTTATTTGGAAGATATGGATGTTTGTGTGACCTCATGAATTAGGGTTCGCCATTTTGGCCCAATTGGATCTGTTTTAATTTGAAACCCGGCAGACTTTTCGAAGCTCGATTCGTTAGCCGGTACGGCCCCTGATGGATTTGATAATCCCCCAGGCTACATTGTGTTTCAATTTTGTGTTTTGGTTTTGGGTTTAAGAAACATGAAAACTATGTCTAAAACATCACAATTCAATCACGATTATGACGTTAACAATAGCAGATTTGGGCCCTAGTTCTACAGAAATCCTCATGAGTGTGTTATTAATAATATAAATAGCCGGTAACCTTGTTACAATAACACACGGTGATAAACCTTTGCACTTACTTGCATAATTGTGATTATTCATTATGCACCTGATAAAATTGCGCGCACGCACCCACCGAACAAACTACAGTCGGCAAAACAAGCTGCTTTCCGTACGTATGTACTCGATTTTCGACTTTTTGTTAAACGCAATAAAGCTTATCTTTATTGGAGCTTTTGGCGTGTGTAGTCGGCTCATATGTCCAGTTTATCGTCTATATCAATCTACGCTTGCTATTAAGCAATATTTGTAGAGACAGCATAAAAGTTACTGTAATTTATAATAATACTAGCTTCCGCCCGCGACATTCGGAATATCCTTAAGGAACCTTTGACCAAGATAAAAAGTATCCTATGTTTTAATTTAGGCTATCTACTATCTGTGTGCCAAATTCCAACCAAATTCGTTCAGTAGTTTTTTTTAATTATTTATTTAAACAAACATCTTATAAGCTTACAAGATGAATCATCCAAAGCGCTTAAAAGATTAATTATTCAAGCAATTTACAGTTTTCACTATTACATGTCATTTCATTAAAACTATTATTAATTAAATTAAAACAAATAAAAATAAAAATACAATTTTGCGTGATTGAGGAACAAACATCCAACCTTCTAAATATCCATAACCACAAACTTTCACATTTATAATATTAGTAGGATTAATTTGAATATTTTAAAATATCGCATGGTTTTCTGATTTTTCCGTATTTTTTTAATAAAGCTTGAGATAAATCACAACGGATCCTAGCGTGGTTTTATTGAAAGTACTTTGGTAATTATTATTTTTGATTTTCCCGACGTTTCGGCACCTTTGCAGCTGCCGTGGTCACGGGGGACTGAAGCTGCTCATGAGTCTACCCTCTAGGGATGATTTTATAAGAACGTTCAGAAATTTCAAACCTATTAAACAAAAAAAATATGTTATTATATATTTTTGTGAATTAGTCTATGCTAAAAAGAGAGAATCTACTGGATCTCCACCATTTTACAAAGCCTAGTATGCTTGTTACAATGTAACGCGTGAAAATAGTGACACCATGAATTTAACGCCCGGAAAATAAGACACAATAGATTTTTTATTGTAGTCCGGCCGCATGCGGACGCGCGGGCATTGATAAATTAACCAACTGAATATTTTTTAAAGATAAAAAAAGCTAACCGAGTTTTCTCCAATAAAAGCCAAATGAGAAAAACGGTTTTTAAAAAAACTATTTGTTAACCTTTTGTTATTAATATCCGTTATGCTGTCGGTACTCGTATGTGTGTCGCGGGCGCGGCGCGTTGCGTGCGAGATCCGCGTGTGTTGCTCTGACCCTACCCGCCTACATACTTCGCATTACCATGGTGCTTAGTGCCTGAGGTTTGGTAATGATCTCGTAGGGAGTGGGATCGGTTCTCGGTAATTTAATTAGATTAAAAACATTTTCGAATAAAGCTCATGGATAGTTATAGTTACTTTTAGTTATTTTTAGGGTTCCGTACCCAAAGGGTAAAAATGGCATTCTATTACTAAGACCAGGCTGTATCTCATGAACCGTGATAGTTTGACCGTTGAAATTTTCACAGATGATGTAGATTTCTGTTGCCGCTATTATCAACAAATACAAAATAAAATAAATATTTAAGTGGGGCTCCCATACAAAAAAAACCGTGTTTTTTTTGCCGTTTTTTGGTAATTTGGTAAGGTCGACTCGCACTTGGCCGGTTTTTATTAAATATAGTTCTTGTTAAAATTAAATAAATAATAAATATTGTTCGCTATCACAGTTACATCCGATTCTAAAGTTACTTACTAAAGAATTTAAGTCATGGGAATCAGAAACAGCGATGGTGCCACAACACCTAGATATGAGACAATATAAAAAAAGTTCCGAAAATCCGAAATAGTGACACCATGAATTGTAGGTATCACACCTGTGTACACATCCACTCGAACAAATATATAGCGATGTATGTACATACCCAGTACCTAAAAACCAAGGAGGTGGTTTATCATAAACCGGTTAAAAGACTTACATTGCAGTCTTTAACACATGGTCGTCTGCATTGAGCTTTATAGTTAAACAAAGTTTCACTACATGGTATAAAACAAAGTCGCTTCCCGCTGTCTGTCCCTATAATTTATGCTTAGATCTTAAAAACTACGCAATGGATTTTTGATGCGGTTTTTTTAATAGATATAGTGATTCAAGAGGTTTATATGGTGTCAAATTCCACATTACACCGAAGCGAAGCGAGGGCGGGTCTCCAGCATGCTATAATTTAATAATCTCTGTTTATACTAAGTATAAAATAACCTTAGCTTGTCTCATTACCGTTATCATTCGGGAATTAGGTTAAGTATCTAGTAAATACGGCCAATCAGGTATTGCGACAAGGTCCTCCCATTGTGACAACTGGATACCTGCTTGGAATCATGTTATTGTAACATTCATCGTTAATGCACTTTTATCTTTCATTGCCAGGAAGATTTGCATAATATATTTTATCGATATAATATATCTAATTTTAAGACCAGAGAATTCATCCAAGCTCAACATTTTTGTCATAACTCATAACTCAAACTTTAATCTTACATGTTAAGCTGTTTGTCCCGGCTGCATCAGCAGTCGTTAGCACCCACCATTCCGCATTGGGCCCGTGTCGTAGGTTATGGCCATACGTCCTCCCTCATCCCCATTAGGAAGCCCTGTGTCCCAGCAGTGGGGGAATTAAAAATGGCTGATGATAGATGTGAGGTCCGACACCGTATGTGACGCGGAACCCTAGCTCAAGTAAGAAGTAAACTAACTGTAAAATTGATTTTTTACGTGAAATCACACAATACTGAGGCTTTTTGGCTTGGTGTTCGCATCTTGTAAATTTTTAACTTTGTCACATGAAAATATTTTTTTAGAACAAAAAAAAAATTACTTAACCCTTGAATTTTTGCAGAATCTCTGAGAGCCTCTTACGGAACCCCAGGGTTCCGCAGAATACTATTCCGGAACCGCTGCTCCAAAGGATGGTACGATCATAGCCGGATGGGCGCAACCCTTCTGGACCATAACGAGCTGGGTGGGCGGAATGTTGATGTCGGATGTTTACAAATACCGCGGCAGTGGCAGCCCTGACACGGTTGGTTAGGTGCCAGGTTCAAGACTGCGCTGTTTTTATTATATGTACGCACACGTGTATCGAAATGTTCAAAAATGACAATAAAATATTCCATAGGCGGCTCTTGGTGAAGTGACAGCTAATGATTTGACTCCCCTCACCCTGCCACCCTCTACATTACATCGCGAGTCATTTATTAGTGACATCTATTAAAAAATTTGAAAAACTAAGATGTAATTTATTACCGACATCTATTAAAATTTTTGAAAACAAATGTGTAACCTACACAATGGTTGGCCAAAATTCACGGACCATAGAAAGTTGGAGACACGGCAGCATGGCATTTTTAAAATATAAAATTTTAATTTTATGTAGGTAAATTGAAAAAAGTATTTTATAAAAAAACAAGAAATCAGCAATGTTCAATTAATCAGCCGCAATTTATATTAAAATTAAATTATGTATGAAGTCAAGTTTGTTTCATGTTTTAGTTATTTTACTGTTTTTTTTTGAAGTGAAAACTTCTTTAGCGGCGTTGTACCCTTTTTGTAATGGGGAAAAATGCTAAACTCTCATCAGTAAGAATCACGTGGCTGATAGAAAATGCGTAAGACGGATGTGACGGATGGAGAGTAGACAGCTGGTGGCGGAAGTATCCCCTACTTTCAAGTGTAATCTCTTTCTACGGGGCGCGTTGAAAATGGCGGCGCGTCATTTTAAGACGTAAACACTTGTGTCACCAGCAACGCGCTAATTTTGAAAATGGAACTAATAGCAGCGATCTCTTCGGTGAAATCATAGACTTATTTATACTCTGTGACTATAAGTTTAAATCGTAGAATGCGTGCATGTAGAAATTAAAAAGGTCACTGGCGCGAAATCTTTATAATTTTTCTCTAATTACAAACTGATTGAATTGTGTGACTGTATAGTAACAGGAAAGAAATAATTTTAATCCTTTGCCGCTAATTTCAAAATATCAAAAATGCACAACGTTAATATTCAAGTTTTCATTTCTGCCGGCACTCCCGGAGTGCCAACCGATTTTTTTTTACATTTTGCATAGTACTTATACTCGTAACTAGGTACGTATTATTTCATGCTCACTTTAAACATTTCTGCGGTGGTGTCGTGTGAGGCGGGTCGTTACGTCCCCTCAAATATGGTTGAGCGAAACGATGGCTGGTTCATGCGTCATGCTCGTGAACGGGTGCTGCCAGTGGGAATGGGTCTGCTTCTGAGTACCTATCTTAACGCATATTGAATTGTAGGAATTGCGTTTCTTCTTTATTATTTTTTATATCTTGTGTCAAGTGTTTTTTGGTAAATATTGCCTACTTAGGAGTAGCAGACAAAGTGATTTCTGAACTAGTTGAAAGTTATTTACTCTCACAATTACCTATCCATTATATAGTAGGTAATTAACTTTAACCTACCTATTGCGTGTAAACTTTTGTTAATTATTGTGTAAATGACCTCACTTTAAATGTGGAGGTCATTTTTCAATGTTGACGACTCTGTATGAAATATACAGGGAGAAAAAAGCAGCCCTTGACGAGTTTCTTGCCGGTTCTTCTCGTTACAAGGTCTCCCGCTTAGGGTTTGCGAACCGATGGCGTAGCTTCTATGACATTCACAAGTGCTTGTAACAGCCTAGACTGAATAAATGATTTTTGAATATTGAATTTTTTGAATTTATTTAAAAGGTTTTTGTTTAGTGATCGCGTCGCGTGCAGACTATTGTATGGCATCATTGAAATGATGATTTCCAAATAATTTTACAAGATCGTTTTTTTTTCGGAAAGGAAGTATTTTGATTATCTACTTACTACATTTTTCGTGTTTTTTCAATTCAATTCAACTTAATTTATTCAGACAATAGAGATTTTACTGAAATTATTTACTAATTTTGTTGACAACTAATCCTTACTAATATTATAAATGCGAAAGTCCATTTGTTTGTTTGTTTGTTTATTTGTTTGTTACGCCTTCACGTCCTAACTACTGAACCGATCATTATGAAATTTTGCACACACGTTGTCAGGGGTACAGAGAAGGACATAGGGTACCTTTCATCCCAAAAAAATGTATTGTTCCCGAGGGAGACCAAAAAACTTTCCACGCAGACGAAGTCGCGGGCGGCCGCTAGTGTGTAATATATTGGTAATTGTTGGTAAAATAGGTATACGCAATAATAAACATTATCACTAGAGGAGATTAATATTTCTGGTAAGTATACTTTATAATCTAACCACTACGAAAAAAATATCATAGAATCTAAAACCTATATCGATTGACGAAGTTTGAGGCCTGAAATCACGACCGTTTAAAAGATTTCAATAATATAAAATATTTTTTTTATAAATTATGAAGTTGGATAAACAACAGTAATATGAAAACGCTTTTGACGTAAGTAGGTACTAAACAAAACAGGCCAACTTTTTTAGGTTGGTGTGCGTTCACTGCGTCTAAATTGTAATATAATAAAAATTAGAGAGTGCCCTCCCCCCGGCTTTTGTGTCTGCCAATTTACAATTTACCATCATTTCAGATTGATTAGGCCTCATACAGAACCGGCCAAGTGCGTGTAGGGCCACACGCAGTAGGGTTCCGTAGTTACCATATTCCATGCCTCATTTAATACCGTCATTTTTCATCTGCAAAAATAACTTTGTTTTTCATAAAGTTTGTATAAATGACAAAGTTATATTTGCGGTTTTGGAAAATATGTTATATCTCATTCAAACCAATTTTAGTTGAAAGTGTTTATTAAGATCTACAGCATACATTTTTTTAAGATTTTTTACTCTCTTATTTTAAAAGTTAGAGGGGTAAACACACATTTTACCACTTTGGCAGTGTAGGTATCAAACGGTTGACTTTGAGAAAAATAGTCTTAGAAACCTCAATGTCATTTTTAAAGACCTATCTATAGACAGTAGACACCCCGTACGCATAGATATGATGAAAACTTTTTTTTCAGTTTCAGTTCCATGTATGGGGATAATAATCTTAATAAAATAAAGGGATTTATATATTTAAGATAATAATCTTAAAAATATAAATCCCATCTTTTATTTTTGTGTAAACATCGTAATGCGGTTCACCGAATACATGTACCTACCAAGTTTTAACTGTGTAATCCTAATAGTTTCGGAATAAAGTGGCTGTGACATACGGACGGACGGACAGACAGACAGACATGACGAATCTATAAGGGTTCCGTTTTTTGCCTTTAGGCTACGGAACCCTAAAAACGTGCTAATAATCCAGAGCCTGTAGCCAAATGTCACATTAAAATTTTCGCTATCACTTCGCTCCGAAAAATGTATGAATTAAGACTATAATCCATACATTTTTCGTTTGATTCTTAAATTCCATTACTTACTTACTTAACATATGATTTTAAAATTCGATTGTTTACGAAATGGAAACGGAAGCTGTTAATACCGAATTATCGAATCTGAAAAAAATTAACGCGCGTTCAGCGCTTGTCATGTGAACGTACCCTATGTCAATCCCATACAGTAATGCAAATATTACTTTGACTAGGGGGTCTCTGATGAGAAACCCTATCGGTTGGTATCGTAAAAATATATTTGGTGGGTTCGATTCCTGGATAAGGCAAAGTATTGGGACAGCTTTGGCGTTCTATTAAAAACATCTGCAATCTATCTCATTGCAAAAAAGAACCAACCGAGCTACTTACACTTGAGGGTTGTCGGGATGCCCAAGACTCGATTGATTTTACTAATAATCATTTTTCATCTGTTGGTCAAAAACTGGCTGATAAAATTCTTTCTGACTTGGGTAAAACAGAAGATGATTTAGCGAGATCGGTACATGTCAAAGACTCTCCAGCAGACTCATTCTTTTTAAGTCCTACAGACTCTGATGAGGTGGAAAGTTTAATTATGAGCATGCAGAATGACAAAGCTCCTGGGATTGATGGTTTCGATAACTTACTCATTAAAAATATTAGGAGTGAAATTATGGTACCACTTGTGCATATTCTAAATCTTAGTTTCTCAACTGGTACATTCCCACTTGACTGGAAGACTGCGTTAGTCTGCCCAATCCACAAAGGCGGGTCAAAACATTCAGTTGACAATTTTAGACCTATTTCACTCCTAGGTACATTTTCGAAGCTTCTTGAAAAATTGGTAAATAAACGCCTAGTTTGCTATCTGGAGACACATAATTTGATATCACCCCGGCAGTTTGGTTTTCGTAAAGGAAAAAGCACTGAGGATGCAGTCACATTACTTACTTCCACAGTGAGCTCACATCTAGATAATAAACATAGCTGCATCGGCGTCTTTTTGGACCTTGCCAAGGCCTTTGACACTGTCTCCGTTCCTATACTTCTAAAAAAACTGGAAGGCATGGGCATTCGTGGCCTAGCCTCAGACTGGTTCAGAAGCTACTTAACGGATCGGAGGCAGTGTGTGAAGATTGGCCAAACAGTTAGCAATTTTCAAAATATTCGCTTTGGAGTTCCACAAGGAAGCATTCTTGGGCCCACGTTATTTATACTATATATCAACGACATTCATGACGCTGATATCGAAAATGCAGATATTATGTGTTACGCAGATGACACTGCAATAATTTATCATGGGTCAACGTGGGCACAAGTTTGTGCTTCAGCGGAACGTGGTTGTGCAGTCATTTCAAAATGGCTCCATCGGAACCTTCTTACGCTGAATACCCAGAAAACCATGTACTTATGTTTCCATAAAACTGCTGCCTCGGCCCCTGAATCTGATACAGTTATCAAAATACACGGCTGCTCTTGCAATCAACAATCATGCTGTCGTTGTGTAGCCTTGACTCGTACTAAAGTCACAAAATACTTAGGAGTCCATATAGACGAAAACCTTTCGTTTAAGACGCATATCGATGTACTCTCGGGCAGAATAAGAAAAGTGATTAATGTTATGCGAAGTTTGCGTTCCGCAGCAAGTTTCAGCACTCTTATATCTGTCTACTATGCATTATGTCAGTCCCTGATTACTTACTGTATAACTAGCTGGGGCAGTGCAGCAAAAACGTTTATGATTAGGGCTGAGAGGGCACAGAGGTCTGTACTGAAGGTAATGCTTCAAAAGCCTTACAGATACCCTACTACCCTTGTGTATAAAGAGGCTGGTGTGCTGAGCGTCCGTCAGCTCTTCATATTTAAGACCTCCCTGACCGTGCACAAATCATTATTATCTTCCCCTGACTATGAAAACATTCTGAATCAAAGAGTATACAGTATTAAACTTCCATGCGTTAAGACTAGTTTCGCTCGACGCTTTGGTTCTTTTGTAAAATTGCGCGTCTATAATAAAGTAGCTAAATACTGCGATATTAAAAATAAGAAAACAGCGGAAGCGAAACGTATCATTTATAAGTGGCTTACTGCACTGACATACGACGATACTGAAAATTTACTTGTATTAATAACTTAATATGCATGTACTTATATAGCTAATACTGTATTAAAACGATTCTATATATATTATTTTATATGTTTTATATGTATGCCTATATAATTTTATTTTATGTTATATCTATTTAAATATTGTAGTCGTATATCTTGGCAAAATTTCATGAACCAAATCGACTAAAGGTTACCTCGATACAGGCTTGCCTAGTGAGGAACCGTAAGATATCTCGTGTTAGTATTTAAGCTTTGTCTGCAAAAGTGTCTTAATCTTGTATAAAACATGTTTAGTTTAGTTTATAAGCCTTTTGCTGAATTAAATATATTTTTTCATTTTTCATTTTTTCATTTTCAGCCTATAGATCGCGTGATGCGTTTTATCGACACTTGACTGTCAAAACCCTTGTCCTTAAAAGTAATAAATCGATATTATTATGGCGTTTCAGTGGTCACTGGACATGCTAGGGGGGCAGGATGGTATAAATATTCTTACCTATACCCTACCTGCGTGCATCCAAATCTGTTCAGTTCACAGGCATTTAAAAAGTTATAGTGGAATAAATTAACTCACAGTCGTGTGATTTATTACCTACAAATGTTTGATTTGAAGACTCATAATAATTATATAGTATTCAAAATTTAAAGGTAGGTATTTTATACTAACCGTCCTTACGCGTAATTTTTATGTCTATGGCAAAATAATGCATCAGAGGGCCTATTACAAAACAAAAAAGAAACCGATAGTCGGACGCAATTCGTCGTTCAATTTACTTGATATTGAACCTTATTAGTGAGGTAATAGTGTCACGGTGTTGGACGAATATCGTAGGCTTATCACGATGCTTTTTTGTAATAGTCCTTCAGTTCGAAATGAATTTTCAAAACATAATTGTAACCATAGACATAGAAAAATTTTCGCTGCGCTCAAGAAGACCAACAAAGCGTGGAAAAGAGAAGTTAACATCATACGGACACGGTCTATGTAAAAAAGAGACAAAGGAGCAAGTGACATGTGCCAACATTTTTTACAGTAAGAGCCCCTAGCGTCCCGCCTAGCAAATGAGCAATCACAGTTTGTTTAAAATATTTGTTAATCTTAATTAGAATTTAAAATAAAGGTGTTGTGGAGCCATGGTGTCTTGTGCTCTAAGTAATTGTGATGAGACAAAAATAAACAATCCAAGTAATCACACTTTTCACAGGTAAATAAGATATTGCCACACATTTCTTTAAAACCCAATTTCGCTACATTTATTCGTTTATCGACGAAGAAAACAGTATGGAACATAGTATATTAATTTCCTTTGCCATATATAGTCATATTTTATGAATCTAAGTAAAATTTTATGTATCCCATATAAAATGTATGCATTCGTTTTCGGATCACCTGTTTATTGACTTTGTTGTTCTTTGACATTCTATTTCTATGATTGTAACATTCTGACAGTGCTAAAGCGAGGCTAAAACAAATGAACGAGACTTAGAGAACTGTGTAGCTGTCAGTGGGAGCATGAGCGATACGTGTTCCCCGTCCGAGCGCCGGTGGCGGTCTGCCGCCCGCTCCCCTCGAGGGCACCCTCTGTCAAAAATGTATCTGAATTTTTGAAAAATTGTCGCGAAAATCCCATAAATGGTCTTTTCGAAAATGTCTTTCGTGGAATTTGTAGCATTTTTTCTCCTCTATCGATTGGTGGTAACGAGATTTCCATAGGACTCGTAGTTACGGAGGAGATGCACAGAAACAAAAGTGTTAGTCGATTTTATTTATGATATTTTTGGCATTATGTAAAATATTTATAACAAATGTTAATCGTGGAATCGATAGGCAAAATGTTGAAGATTCTTATGGTATATTTACTTTGTTTTAATATTCATTAAATAAAGAGGAGATAGAGAATGAAAACCTACTAAAAACCACGTTTTGCTAGTACAACGGCCTTTTCGAGGACATGCAGTTCTGCATCCTTGAGTCCTTATTCGATTTTGAATGTAGAAAACTTTTTTATATTGGCACAAAATATACAGGGTGTTATAAAACAACTCGTAATCTTCTTCTTCTTATCGGGTGAGGATTAGAATTAGTGGCCACCTCTGGTGTTACAGTTTATCAAGCCGCCTGTAAGGCCTCTAACTTGGCTTAACGACTGTTATCAGATGACAACAGCCGGGACCGACGGTTTAACGTGCCCTCCGAAGCACGGAAGCGCTCAGTTGTAATGCCACTTTAACGGTCACCCATCCGACACCTGACCGAACCGAGCGTTGCTTAGCAAACGTGATCGAATATGACCAGTCTATCAAGTTCTACCATGACCGCTTCGCTCCCGCAATGCTGAATATGGTAGAGAGGGACCATCAATTTGGACAACTTTTACGATGTGGTCAACTCTGAAATCTGCTGTTTCATACAAAAAATAATAACGAAAATATAAAAATGTATGAAACAGCTGTTTTCATTTTCGCGATTTCAGAGTTGGTCCCATAGTACAAGTTGTTCAGTTTGGTGGTCCCTATCATACCATACTAATACTACTATATTGTCTCGGTTCTAAAAGGTTCAAATAAACCGTATTTTTTCCGGAGCTTAAGATATCCTTATTTAAAAAATCCGAATAAACTTTTACTTTTTCTTCAGAGCCACTTAGCTAATCCAAGCATAGAGTTCAAAGGGACAGGCGAATAAGGGCTAAAATTCGTTTGTTAATTGATACATCATAGTAAGAACATCCTTATGTTTTTTACGACCTTTCGTAGCAATCTTAACAAAACAACAATTTGTAGAACATAACCATTTACCTAATTTGTTTGTGTAGGTGTACAATCATGTGCAATATCCAAAACGACCAACTAATAGATTTGATACTTAATCCAATGACATTTAACCAAAAAGAAAAAAAACCAGTCAAGAGCGAGTCGGACTCGCACACCGAGGGTTCCGTACAATCATAAATATATTTGGATATGTTATTTTAGGACAGTCTTTAAAAAATTAGGATAAACGGCAGACAGGTGGAAGGGCGAACAGGCGGACAGTTAATTTACAAATGCTGCTTATGGTGACTGAAAAACGTTTCAGCCACTCCACATTGCAAAATGTTTATATTACTAGTCCATCAGCCATTTTAATGTACCCACTGTTGGGGCACAGGCCTTCCTTATGGGTGGATAAGGAGGACGGGCCATAACCCACCACGCGGGCCCAATGCGGATTGGTGGGTGTTAACGACTGCAAATGCAGCCGGGACCAACGGCTTAACGTACCTTCCGAAGCACGGAGGAGCTCGACATAATAAATTTTTGGTCACCCATCCCATGACCGAACCTTGCGAACGTTGCTTAACCTCCGCAATCGCTGGTCCAGGCACTAAACCACTGCGCCACCGAGCTCCTCGTTATTATTATACTAGCGGCCGCCCGCGACTTCGTCTGCGTGGAAAGATTTTTTGCTATCCCTCGGAAACAATACATTTTTTCGGGATGAAAGGTACTCTATGTCCTTCTCTGTACCCCTAAGAACGTGTATGCAAAATTTCATGATGATCGGTTCAGTAGTTAAGACGTGAAGGCGTAACAAACAAACAAACAAACAAACAAACAAACAAACAAACGGACTTTCGCATTTATAATATTAGTAAGGATTACTATATTACTAAGTAGGAACTTATTCTTCGTTTATTCGTACGGCAAATAGTAGGTAATTATATTAGAACCAGCCACCAATTTATTATTGTAGTGTTAGGTTGCGCCATCTCTTGACCGATAGTGGAACTATTTTTGTCCCTTAGGTTGGCATGCTTAGGACAGCGCCAACTGTTGACTGGTAGTGAAACTAAAGAATTTTTGTTTGTTTTTTTAATTTCTAAAAAAGTGTGTTATATTGAAACATCGTTTTATTTTTTCTGTAATCTTTACATAAACTCCTATCACATAGAATTATTTCAGATTTTTCTCTTTGCAAACTTCGGAGATAAGGGGGGGGAACGGTATTTTTTTTTACATTTTTCATCATAAGTCGAAAACTATGTGGCCTAAGAAAAAAAAAAAATTGTTTCAAAATGTGCAAACAGCGCTCTTTCATATGATACCCCACATGCCCTAGTCACCTCACTTAAAATTTTTAAGACCCCTTTCCAGTCCCTGTTGTAAAAAAAATATTAATTTTATTATTTCTTTCTTATTTGCAAAATAGTTGGGCAAATGTCATCTTAAACTATTCCAAATTTCAAGTTGATACCATTAGTAGTTCTCGAGATATCCAGCTGTGACAGACAGATAGACAGACTGAGTCACACCATAAGGGTTCCTTTTTTACCATTTTGGTACGGAACCCTAAAAAGGTGTTCACGGTCTCTTAGCGCAGAGTAACCCTGCGGAATGCAATAAAAGTTGAAATTAAAAGCAATCGCACTGGATGACCTCCCTCCTTAATTGTATGTAGATGTGGTGAGACGTGGTGATTTCATCGGAGTCACCTACCACGGTGCACTGTCATAGGTCATAGGTATTCGGGACCAGGGGTCATTGTCGGAAACCAACTTCCCGAATCGATTCGGAAAGTCTATAGTCTTCGATCTTATTTTCTACCTTATGCTACCAAACTTTGTAAATGCATTGCGCTTTCCCGTCGGATCGAATGCCAGTCAAATGTATTTGTGAATATCGGAGGATACGGATTCGAATCGAATGCTTTCGAGTAGAGTTCCGACAATCGTGAATAACCCTTACAGGAGATCAGGAAATCGATAGCTTCGACTTTTCTTAAAATAAAACACTTTTTTCACAGGTTCACCGGTGAATCAACGTTATTATGTTAACTAGGTATGGCAGCCATTACACACGTCAATCTGGTTTCAATCTGATCAAAACTGCAGATTGATGGAATTTGATGCGGTTGGTTTGCGACGTTACACGCTCAATCCAGCAAGATCTGGATCGCAGTAGATCTTGGTAGATTGACAATCTACCACGATCCACGGTGGTCTTTGGTAGGGTTGCCAACTTTTTGCATTAATTTTCGCGTGATATCGATCGATGACCTAAGTGGTGCAGTATTCAACATGCCAGTCTACCACGCAAGAGGTCCCGGGTTCGATCCCCGGACGAAATCGAAATGATAAATTTTAATTTCTGAGTGACGGGTCTGCGTATAATAAGTACATATCTATTTCGAAAAGTTAGTACCTATTAAAAACCCAAAAGCACCCATTTTATGCCTTGGTTAGTTTAGGGTTAGATGGCGCTGTGTGTGTAAAATCAAATATCGATATTTATAATACTATTTTACCAAGCTATGAACTATCTGAGTGCCAAATTTCATCCAAATCAGTTCAGCTTCAGAAGGCTGAACTGATTTTGATGAAATTTGGCACACATACATATACAGTTATAGCCTGGTATAGTAATAATAATATCGAGGTAAAAAAGTATTTTTCAAAACATTGCAAAAAATATAGTAAGTAGACTTTTGGGAAATTTATGAAAAAATAAAGTCCTCATTTATTTTTAACTAGCTTCCTTTAAAAAATAAAAATAGGGTACATCTACCATGGTAGATTGACAATCTACCACAATCTACCGCGATCCGATGCAAGCAGATTGTGGTAGATTGACAATCTACCGTGGTAGACTGACAATCTACCACAATCTAATGCGATTCGATATTTTTAACCGACTTCAAAACAGCAGGAGGTTGTTTTTTTGTTCGTCTGTATGTTTTTTTAGGGTATTTTTAAATGTCCACCCGGATGTGGTCGCGGGCGGAAGCTAGTTAAAAATAAATATGGGCTATATTTTTTACAAATTTCTCAAAAGTACTTACTAAAGTATTTTACCCTAGGGTACCTTTGACCAGGATAAAAGCATCTTATAATTTAATCCAGGCTATAAACTGTTTGTCAGACTTAATTTAAATCAGTTCAGCCTTAAAACTAACATACAGACTAACAGAGACACAAGCTCCTGCTTTTTTGAAGTCGCTTAAAAATATTGGATCGCAGTATATTGCGCTAGATTGTCAGTCTACCATGGTAGATTGACAATCTACCACAATCTACCGCGATCCGATGCAAGCAGATTGTGGTAGGTTGACAATCTACCGTGGTAGACTGACAATCTACCACAATCTTATGCGATTCGATATTTTTAACCGACTTCAAAAAAGCAGGAGGTTATTTTTCTGTTCGTCTGTATGTTTTTTTAGGGTATTTTTCAAATGTCCACCCGGATGTAGTCGCGGGCGAAAGCTAGTTAAAAATAAATATGGGCTATATTTTTTATAAATTTCCCAAAAGAACTACAAATTAATTTCAGTGATTTAAAAAATCTCTAGGGTACCTTTGACCGAGATACAAAATATCATAAGTTTTATCCAGACTATAAACTGTTTGCCAAATTTCATCTAAATCAGTTCAACCTCCATAAAAAAAATTACAACGACCAGAGAACCTCTTCCTTTTTTGAAGTCGGTTAAAGACATCGGATCGCAGTAGATTCTGCTAGATTATCAGTCTACCGTGGTAGATTGACAATCTTCCACTCTACACACAATCACAATCTACTGCGATCCGATATTCTTAACCGACTTCAAAAAAGGAGAAGGTTCTCTGTTCGTTTGTATGTTTATTTTTTTAAGGGGATTTTTCGAATGTCCAACAGGATATAGTCGCGGGCGGAAGCTAGTTAAAAATAAATATGGGCTGTAATATGTTTTTATAAATTACCCCAAAAGTACTACATATTAATTTCAATGTTTTACAAAATAAAAATACCTTTGATACCTTTGACCGAGATAAAAAGTATCCTATGTTTTTATCTAGGCTAATTTAGCGCACAGTTTGTGCGCTAAATTTCATCTAAATCAGTTCAGCCTTCAAAAAACATGTGTACGATAGCAGCAGTCGATTGCGATGAGCAGACTGCAAGTTCTCTGTTCGTACTTCGTTTGTATGTTTGTTTTTTAATGATTGTTCGAATGTCCACCCACGCGGATGTAGTCGCGGGCGGAAGCTAGTTAAAAATAAATGTGGACTACATTTTTACAAATATCCCTATAAAATGTTTAATTGTTTTGAAAATAATACTATTACCTCGAAAAAAAGGTGCCAACCCTAAGCCAGACCAAGCCAGATTGACGTAGATTGACAATCCAGCACAATCTGATCACGCCAGACCGCGCCAGATTGAAACAGATCGCGAACAACGTTACACAATCAATCTCTGTCAATCTTTGTCAGTCTGGCACGGTCTGGATTGTGTGTGTAATGGGTGCCTATAGGTACTTATAACAATCTCAGTATACATCAAAAAACCATTTACAGATTCACACAAATAAAGAAATATTTTAACGGATACTAGCGCGGTTTTATTGAAAGTACTTTGGTAATTAGTTGGTATTTGGTTTGATTTTTGATTTTTCCGACGTTTCGGCAGCTTTTCAGCTGCCTTGGTAACGGGGGACTCAATAAAAAAAGTGTTTTATTTTATAGACATTCACCTCTCAAGCTTACGCGCTCACTAGACAGTGAGCGCGTAAGATTGAGAGGTGAATAATCCGACTTTTCTCTTCAAATCGCAGGGTCAGTCAGCTGACTGACAACTACGTGCTAAGGCAACTGCCTTAGCACGTAAAATTTTCGAATGCGAATCAAATACGATGTAATTTTTTGGAATGAAAAATTACTTTGTTCCCTTTATGCTCGACAAGATGATTGCTTTATCAAACGAGACTTTACCAAAAATGGACTGGACTACTCAGTCGATTATTTGAACAGCCAATTTTCTATTCGATTGAACGCTAACATATCGCAATTACGTAAATCACTCAGAATGTGTACCTCATGACTGCCATTATGCCGTGCCGATCCGATTATCGGATCATTAGAAAAAAAGAAATCAGTGAATTTTCTAAGTTGTAAATAGTATCTAATAGTTGTCGCGTGTAACTAGAGATAGTGTGTGTATGTGTAGCGTACCGCACCCGCGTTGCGCCACGTGTGTTTCGCAACGTGCGTGTGTCGGGTGTCGCATTGTCGCTGCACTTTAGTGTTGCGTTGCGTCGCGTCACACAGCTAAGGAAGTTGTCGATGAACGATGAATTTGAGCTGCGCAAAGTGTGCGACGTTGTGTTGCAAAGGCCGCTATTAACGATCAATTGCGATTGTAAATTTTTTCGTCAATGACATTGTTGGAGGAATGAGGGGTTTTCAAAGTGACCTTTAAAAAATAAAAAAGTAACTATTTGCCCCACTAGATGGCGTTGATGGAAACGGGAGTGTCAAAATTGGCTTTTAAAAATAAACGGCCTGTACCAAAGAGGAAAGTAAGCGTTCGCTGGCTGACATCTGCCTAAAGAGAAACAATTTAGGGTTACATTCTGCCTGCCTACCTACCTGAGTACTCTTCGAAGCTTAGTAAAAAACATTTTATTGACACATACATTTTTATCAACGCCATCTATAGCGCCTACAGTTTTTTTGTCATTCTGAAAGCCCTCATTGACAATCGATTCAAATGCACGTGTAAACGATCAATTTTCGCATCAATGAGCGAACGTCAGTTAAAAAAAAATTGACAATCACAAATGATCTGGAGCGCTTAATGTGCAACGTGCGTGTGTCGCGTGGCGCATTGTCGTTGCATTATCAATGGGTTGCCAAACTTTTTAGCCTTAAGGCCAGACTAACTCCTCCACGAAGTCTCATCCCAAGGGCCAGGACCGAGCTAGCTCATCGTACCCACATATTGTAAACTACAGTATATTGGTATGATTCAGCCGCTTTCACGAGCCGGATTGTTGGTGCTCGCGGGCCGTAGTTTGGAGACCCCTATACTATAGTAGTGCGCTGGATGGAGCGGCTGAGGGGGAAAAGCTATGATCTTCGCATTATCTTTCTTTTTACTTGTCAATCATGATTATTAATGAATATATGAATATTTATTAATTAATGAATATTTTTTTTTATTTAAATTTGATTGATTTTTTTAATATCAATGAACGTTTACCCGTTGTGTTCTTAGTGTCTCCCAGTTGCCCGGCGGCGAGCGTGTCGCTACGGAAGGAGGTAGCGCTACAATTATTGTGATTGTGATTGTTTTTTTGTTTTATTCTGTTTTTTGTGTATGGCATGTTGTAATTAAAAATATATAGAATCATTTTAATGATATCTTGCATGCTACTATCACAGTTTAACAAGCTGTACTATTATTGTTGGCTGAATGGGAGGAGATATTAATTAACAGACCTATAAATGTACCCCGGTCAAAGCGAATTAATTTATTTATAAATTAAAAAGTGTGTTTGAAGGCCAAATTAAGAATCTCTGGAGAGAGCTCTGTACTTATGTGAGACACCATAAACTATTAAGAATGTG
Organism: Agriphila geniculea; assembly: GCA_943789525.1. NCBI lineage: Eukaryota > Metazoa > Arthropoda > Insecta > Lepidoptera > Crambidae > Agriphila > Agriphila geniculea. The sequence continues at coordinate 1,281,427 of OX038894.1, read as the reverse complement.
AACAATCGATAACAGTAAGCGACATCACTGGCTCTCGATCGGCGCGGGTAGGCGCGGCCACTCGCCTTCAACCATACATGCCGCCGTGTCACATGCGTTTGTGTACGGACAGCAGCCGCAGCGGGGTTGGGAAATAAATTATTCATTATGTTTATCCACAAATCCGCATTTTTATGCACAACGGGATAGTGCTTGGCCTTCGCCTCACCTGATGTTAAGTGACGATAAGGCTGAAGGTGGAAGCGCCCTACCACCAACCAAACCGAGAACAAATTGTACCCCCCCCCCCCCCCCCCCCCTGGGAATCGAACTCGGGACTCCTGCGTCTTTACAGGCACTAGACCACCACTAGACCACAGAGGCAGTTAATTGGGCGTTGGGCCCCCGTTGTGGGTTTTGGCCCATCTTCCTTACTGAGTAAAAAAGTGTGTGGTATCTTTCTTTAGAGAAAACAATTAAAACTTTTATTAAGTTTTGGATATTTTCCAAATAATCACAAAAATCGGCCCACCTACAATTTGCACGAGGACTCGTGTTTTAATATTTTGAATAATTCAAATTGTATTATTGTTGCCGACCAGCACCAGCTACAGCCTTTTTGGATTTCTCTTTGGTCTGCCTTCTAAATTCAAAATTTCTGTGACGTCCTTTTTGTAAAACAAATGTTTGTTATGTTGTCAATAAACTTCTTTCGGAAAAGAACGTGTTTGTGAGTTTTCGTGCCCTATCCTCAACAATTATAATAGTACCATATGTCCCACATTTTCCCACATTGTTACGAAAACAAAATTGTTGAACTTTTTGTTTACTGGAAAAAGGTTGCTGGCCTTTGATTGATAATGTAGAAAAAAAACATCGATTATTATATGGGATAATGCTGAAACTTTGTGTTAACGTAATTATCTACATTTTGTGAGAAGTTTTTTTGTAATTAAAATATTACTAAAGTACCTACACCTAAATGTTTTTTCTGTCTCTACGGAAATAGATCATTATCCTTAAACCCCTGTCAATAGTCAACGAGATTATAATGCAATTGCACGTTAACACCACATATCTTATTGCAATGGCATAGAGACCATTTTGCAACTACACATTCTTACTTTCTTTACTAGAAAAAGCTAGTGGTATTTTCAACCATATGCTTATAAATTTAAGGTTTGTAAATCTTGCATATATTTGTGTAAATATTACGTAAAGTGTCTGGCTGGCACCAGGAAGAAGCCGCATATTGGATTATTTTGTTGTCTGTACTTAATACGGTCAGCAGATTTAACTATCGCCACAACAAACTAAAGGGTTTCTGTTATTATCCACTGATGTTAATCGATTTACTATGTTAATACAAAGTAAACATTAATATGTCAGGAAAAGTTACAAATATACATTAGAAAGAGAAACAAAGGGAGAGATGAGCTAGGTAGAATGTTTCTCAATATTAAAATTGTTCATAAATAGGTGCTTACTGCATAATATGTTTACACTGTTATCTGTATCTAAGTATATATGTTACCGGCAATGTGTATAATCCGGCATTGTATACAATGCCTAGGCATTGTATACAATGCCTAAAACGATCAGGCAATGTATGAAATATAATTCATTTTATACTTTGCCTAGGCATTGTATACAATGCCTGCTGGTCCACCGGCAATGTGTAAAATAAGTATATTTCTGTTGTCTGTTATAAAAAAATAACCTCGAAATTTAAGGCTCACGCTCCGCTGCGCTTCGCGCTCGCCTTAAATTTCTAACCTATACGCGGGACCTACAGGAGTGAAGCAGGTTCGATTCCAAACTCAAATTTCTGTTGTCTGTTATAAAAAAATAACCTCGAAATTTAAGGCTCACGCTCCGCTGCGCTCCGCGCTCGCCTTAAATTTCTAACCTATACGCGGGACCTACAGGAGTAAAACAGGTTCGATTCCAAAGAGCCCCCCTCGAGCCCCCCTCGAGCCCCCCTCGAGCCCCCCTCGAGCCCCCTCGAGCCCCCTCGAGCCCCCCTCGAGCCCCCCTCGAGCCCCCTCGAGCCCCCCTCGTGCCCCCCTCGAGCCCCCCTCGAGCCCCCCATCGAACCCTCCTCGAGCTTTCCCCGAGCCCCCCCTCGAGCTTTCCTCAAGCCCCCCCCCCCTCGAGCTTTCCCCAAGCCCCCCTCGATCCCCCCTCAAATCTATTCTCGAAAATCTTTTTCTTATACACATTGCCGGTGGACCAGCAGGCATTCTATACAATGCCTAGTCATTGTATACACTGCCTAGGTAATGTGTGAAATAGATATCAATATTCATTATATTTCATACATTGCCTAAAAGGGCCAGGCATTGTATACAATGCCTAGGCATTGTATACAATGCCTGCATTTCATACATTGCCGGTAACATATATAAGTATTCATTTTATATTTATTTAATTTTTTACTTTATTTAAGTTGTCTTTATTTAAGATGCACCAGTGCATGTTGTTTTTCCTGTAAGAATTTGTGGCAATTATATATAGTTATAAGTAGAATAAGTATAACTTCATTAAAATGTATTGTTGTACATAAATGTTGGCAAATCTAATAAATAAAATAAAATACATGCACTAAGTGCCAGCCATAAGAAGAAACGCGTAAAATGTATAAAAGCATAGTATAACTTACTTATATGAATTATGTAAGCAGTGTAGTCATAATATGGAGTTTTATTAATATTGAAGGTATTTTCGCCTTTAGCCTGTGGCCACAGAATCACGAAATAGGTACTAAGACTCCACTGTCCTTCCGTCTGTCTGTCACTAGGCTATATCTCATAAACCGTGATAGTCAGACCGTTGAAATTTTCACAGATGTTGTATTTCTGTTGCCGCTATAACAACAAATACTTAAAACCAAATATAATAAATATTTAAGGGGGACTCATACAACAAACGTGATTTTTTTGACGGAGCCCTTCGTGCACAAGTCCGACTCGCACTTGGCTGGTTTTTTACTTTTTTAGTTTTATGTTTCAGCCCGTGACCACGACAACTACTCGAGTGAATCTTACAAGTGAATAACTCCAATACCAACCGGTTGTCAAATAGTTTAGTTAGACAGTTACGTAACTCGTAAATGAACTTTAAACGTGAAGTGTATCGACAATATTTACATTGGCCCAATGTCGAACTGCAACCAGATAGCTTTGCTCCATCGATCAAAGCTCTGGTGCCTGAACCGATATGTGTTAAAATATATCGCTGCACACCTGTAGAGGTGGGACGAATGTCTGATCGTATCCGTTGAGTACGAAATATCCGAAAAGCTGGAGCTCTTAAGTTCGGGGGAGCCGGTAGGATAATGTATGGTTGCTTTAAGCTATGAAGTGTATGTACTTACCTCTCTAATTGTCGCTTAAAAAATTATATACTTTCTAAACCATAATTTTTCTTTAAAAAAAGAAGTTCTTAAAAAAGTAAATTTTTACTAACAGCGCCTTTTCAGTGATAACATTACTCTAATAATTACTTTACATTAGTTAAGTGCACTTTTTTGATAAGAGATCGTACTTGTTATGTTACGAGATATCGAGTAAACTAAATAAAACACAGCAAGTTCGTCGCTACAAATATACTTGCTATCACATCTAGTAATTCAAACATCCACTCTTATTGTGTCATCCAAAGCCCTCACATCTCGCATTTCAAAAGCCAATATTTTTGATAAAAATATCGGTAAGTCGGTAAGACAAACGACCTTCCCAAGCGTCGGTTAAAACTGCGATCGGATATGTTATATCCGAAAATCAGTTTGAAACATAAGGAACGTCCCTAGCGCACAGTCATACACGCCACATATGCCCCGAACCATGTCAAGGCTGTCAACTGATTTTTAAAAGAAATATTTCAACCGAGTGTTTGCGAGCCCAGCCCTGTAAAGGCTTTAGTCAGCAGGCTAATAAAATTGTTATATATTGTTATATATATTATAATTAAAGTTTTAATAATGTTTATTAATTGATAAGAGCTTTTGTATCACATCTTATCACAATAAAAGTGTAAACGTAAGGGCCCAGGAACTAAGCTATTGTTTAAAAAATGTATACTTGATGTATTCCCTGGTGGAAATCTCTAAATATATCGGGTCATTTTGAACTTACCATCCAAATTTTGAGGATGTGTTCAGTCCATGAAACTGAACAATTTTCTCTAAGGAACACATGGTCAAATAGATAAATAAAAATTGATTTTCCATACAAATCAAAGAGATCACGTGATCAATTTAGTATGGGATGACCAAAATTTTTTGGCGACACATGTTTCTAAGGGCTGGTTTACATTATCTTAGTCTTTAGTAGAGTGCTTTAGGAGAGTAGAAGTTCATTACGTGGTGTGTTTGACGTTCTTTTAAAATCGACGAACATGCCAAGCAATGAATTTCTACTCGCTACTCGACTCGGTCGTCTACTTGACTAATGTAAACCAGGCCTTAGAGAAAGTTGTTTAGTTTCATGGACTGGACACATCTTTAAAATTTGGATGGTAAGTTCAAAATGACCCTGTATAACAAAAAATCTAAAATTTAAACTGAACTGTACACAATATTGTCAAAAAGCTGTCCTCCTAATTCTACGAAAAGTTTTGCTCTTTATGAAATAAAAAATCGGCCAAGTGCGAGTAGGACTCGCGCACGAAGGGTTCCGTACCAAAAAACGAAAAAAAAGGTTTGTTGTATGGGAGCCCCCTTAAATATTTATTTTATTCTGTTTTAGGGTTCCGTACCAAAATGGTAAAAAAGGAACCCTTATGGTGTGACTCAGTCTGTCTGTCTGTCACAGCTGGATATCTCGAGAACTACTAATGGTATTAACTTGAAATTTGGAATAGTTTAAGACAACATTTGCCCAACTATTTTGCAAATAAGAAATAAATAAAAAAATAAATATATTTTTTACAACAGGTACTGAAAAGGGGTCTTAAAAATTTGAAATGGAGCTACTAGGGCATGTGGGCATGGGGCATGGGGTATCATATAAAAGAACGCCGTTTGCACGTTTTTAATCATTTTTTCTTTTTGTTTTAGGCCGCATAGTTTTCGACTTATGATGAAAAATGTAAAAAAAAATGACCGTTCCCCCCCTTATCTCCGAAGTTTGCAAAGAGAAAAATCTGAAATAATTCTATGTGATAGCAGTTTATATAAAGATTACAGAAAAAAATAAAACGATGTCTCAATATAGCACACTTTTTTAGAAATTATCGAATTTCTAAAAAAGTTAACATCAGTTCCACTATCGGTCAAGAGATGGCGCTGACCTAAAATTGCAATACTAATTTTATTATGCTACTCTGCAGTGTGGTTTGATGGTGCAATTATGATGGTACGGAACCCTCGGTGCGCTAGTCCGACTCGCTCTTGGCCGGTTTTTTTTATTTAGTATTTGTTCTTTTAGCGGCAACAAAAATATATCATCTGTGAAAATTTCAACTGTCTACCTCTTGTCGTTATTAATATCGACCAAAAAACGGCAAAAAAATCACGTTTGTTGTATAGGAGCCCCCCTTAAATATTTATTTTAGTCTGTTTTTAGTATTTGTTGTTATAGTGGCAATAGAAATACATCTTCTGTGAAAATTTCAACTTTCTAGCTATCACGGTTCATGAGATACAGCCTGGTGACAGACAGACAGACGGACAGCGGAGTCTTAGTAATAGGGTCCCGTTTTTACCCTTTGGGTACGGAACCCTAAAAACATTTTTAAAACTTAATGTTTCAAATTTAACTACGATTAACCTATTCTAAAAACAATGGGATTTACACTAATTTTGACCATTATTATTTCAATGATTGATGCTGATTTGGAGTAATAAACTTAATTATTATTTCGCTGCCTGGAAAAATAATATTACTGTTTTTGTTTTTTCTATAATTTCCTATAATTATTACCTAATTATATCAAATCACTTGTCTCGATGCATGAAGCTGTTTTTAATATTAAAGAAAAAAATTAATTCTAACATACAAATGACACGATACATACTATTTAATATATTCTGTCACTGCTTTATTATAATATCGGCAACCTCTGAAGCAATAACTAAACATTATGTTGTTGGCTCATTACATACTCGTTTTTGCATGTTCAGTTTTTATTTGGTCATATCCCTTACAATTAAATATTGGATAATAATATATTATGTGCATTATTATCATATAATTCAGGCATCCAACTTGTTTCTAGGTTATACTGAGATGACGTTTTTGGGGTTATTTTTTGTATTTTACTAACTATCCTCTAACCACTATACTGTGCAAGGTTTACATTAAATATAAAAGTTGATAACATAAATAGTTTAATTAAACAAATCGATATGTTTGATGTCTATATTCCTATAACGTGTGAACCTGAACAATGTCACACATACTTAAATTACCCTAACCAATATTTAAAAATTCTACAACAAAACATCCGCAGTTTGAACTGTAATTTTGATGGTTTATGCACACTACTTGCGCGGATAAAATTAGACTGTGATCTTATAGTGCTATCAGAATGCTGGTTACCAGCAGATTCCAATTCCAATATCCCTATCTTGAATGATTATGCTACTTTTAAAACTTTAAAAAATCGTAACCAAAATGATGGTGTCGTGGTTTTTGCAAAGGATAATTTAAATATTACAGTTGAAGAACCAGCTATAGATCAAGCAAGCTGCCTGCTCATTAAACTAAGCAATGAAACGGTGATTATTGCCATCTATAGATCACCCTCATTTAAACAAATAGATATTTTTTTGGAGTCATTAAACTCACTTTTATCCCGACTTTCTGCTTTTAAAAATATTGTTATTGTTGGTGACATTAATATAAATATCCTTGAAAAGAACTCTTCTGACACATTATCTTATCTAGACATGCTTGCATACCACGGCCTATTACCAGCTATAAATACCCCGACACGAGGACCTAACTGTCTGGATCACGTATTATTGAAGAGTTCATTGAAAACATACACTTTTACATTGCTTACATCAGTCACTGATCATCAAGCTGTGTTATCATGTATACAAACTAAAAACTCTTTTAAAACTAATACATTAAAATTTAAACAAAAAATAGATTGGGGCGGAATAAGACGTGATACTATGGCACTTGATTTCTCATCGGTTAACCTGGAACACGATCCCAATATAGCATTAAATAAACTGATTATCCTACTTATTTCTGTAATTGATAAAAATACTACATTGATTAAAATCGCAAAAAGAAAACAGATCATTAAACCCTGGATTACTGAGGGATTACTTCGCTGCATTAAAAATAGGGATATGATGCACAAAAAACTAAAAAAAGATTCCACAAATGAAACACTACTTATTACATATAAACGTTATAGGAATTACTGTAATAACATATTGAAAAAAGTTAAACGGGAATATGAACGAGACCAAATAAAATCTTCACAAAGTAACCCGAAAAAACTGTGGAAGACCATCAATGAGATAACCAACAGAACTCGAAAATTTTCACAACCCACTGAGCTACTAAATGGGGCGGTATCCGATAAAGACTCCATCAATTCTGTTAATGAGTTCTTCGCGAATATAGGTGAGCAGTTAGCAAGAAAAATTTCGCCTTGCCCATCACCTGCACAAGATTATCTGAAATCTTGTACAAAACCGTTAGAATCTTTTGTTCTCCTTGAGACTGATGTATATGAGGTCAAAGATGTAATAATGAAACTCAAACAGAACTGCTCTCCAGGTTGGGATTCTATAACATCTGAAGTACTTAAGTGCACAGTTAATATTATTGCACCCCTACTTACAAATATTATTAACAACTGTATTAATCAAGGTGTTTTCCCGGATGCGCTTAAAAAATCTATTATTCATCCCATTCATAAAGAAGGTGACAAACATTTCGTAAATAATTATCGGCCTATTTCAATATTATCTTCTTTATCAAAAGTTTTTGAACGGATTATTAACGTCAGACTGGTAGAATTTCTTGAAAAACAGGACATATTAGCTAAGGGTCAATATGGCTTTAGAAAAGGAAAGTCCACGGATGATGCAGTCCATAATCTTACAAACTTCTTAGCCGATAAATTAGACAATAATATGAAATGTGTCACGGTGTTCCTTGACCTAAAAAAGGCCTTTGACACAGTTTCAGTGCCTCTTCTTATACAAAAATTAGAATATATGGGTATCAGGGGGAAACAACTTGATTTACTTGCGGACTATCTCCAAAATCGTACTCAGTGTGTGAAAATAGGTAACCTTATAAGTGACGCAATACCTGTCTCTTACGGTGTTCCTCAAGGGAGCATTTTAGGCCCTACATTATTTTTGTGTTATATAAATGGCCTCTGTAATTTAAAACTTGAAAACTGTAACATTGTCTCTTATGCTGATGATACATCTTTAACATTCTATGGTGACTCGTGGGATGATGTGTTGTCTATTGCTCAAAATGGCTTAAATGTTATCTGCCGCTGGTTAACTGCCAATTCACTAACCTTAAACTCAGATAAAACCAAGTTTATGGTTTTCACTAAACATAATTTCCCTACCGACATACTCCCTCAAAATCATTGTCTAATTGCACACACTTGCACTACACCAAGTCAATCTTGTGATTGTCCATACATTAATCTTACTGTAAACATTAAATACCTGGGCATTTTAATTGGAGTCTACCTTTTATGGCAGAACTTTTTATGTCATAATTTTATTATGCATAACAACTAATGGCATAAACTTCATGTCGCAGAAAATCGTTTGGCATACACTCATTAATCATACACTTAAAACGCATAATTTTGTAAGCCAGAATCATCTTTTGGCATACATTTCATATCCATAATAATTAAACAGTAGAACCATCATATCGCAGAAAGTTCACAGTCAGAACCATCATATCGCAGACAGTTTATAGTCAGAATCATCTTTTGGCATACATTTAATAGAAAATTCATATCTAGAATAATTTTGTATTGCTTACACGCATGTTTCATGCTGCATGCATCCTTACATGCAGACAAATAAACATGCATGCAAGCAAGCATGCAGCAAGCAAGCAAGCATGCAGCATGCAAGCAAGCATGCAGCATGCAAGCAAGCATGCAGCATGCAACATGCATGCAAGCATTGTGGAGCTCCGCTCGCTTCGCTCGCTCCGCTGCGAATGGTCAAAACACTAACCTAACCTAACCTACTGGTAGGTGCATTAAAAGTTTATCTTTATAGCGGGGGGCCTAGGGGGGCCAGCCCCCCTGCACCCCCCGGCAAGCATGCAAGCAGCATAAATAAGCATTCAAGCATGCATGCATGCAAGCAAGCAGCATGCATGCAAGCAAGCAGCATGCATGCAAGCAAGCAGCATGCATGCAAGCAAGCAGCATGCATATCGGTTTTGCAGCGATTCGTTCTGTTGTTGACTTTTGTAGCACAACATTTACAAAATTCAACATATTGAATTTTTAAGACAAATTTTTAATTCAATTTAACGTTATGCAATTTTTTAGTGATTACAATATGCTTGATGACATTATTCTTAATGAAATTCTGCCATATTCGTAGTATACCATGTGAAAATTATACCAAATAATTGTCTACTAAACAAACGTTATGCCAAACGAAATTCTGCTAATAAAAATTTTGCCAAAGGTTTTTATGCCTTATGAAATTCTGCCATCTGAATAGTATGCCATTGTAAATTCGGGCATGTAAACATTCTGCCAAACAATAATTATATTAAACAATTTTTATGCCTTAAAAATATTCGTTTAAAGAAGATTCTGCCAAGTGTGTTCTGCCAAATAAATTTCGGAGCATCAAGTTTCTGCCAGATAGAGGTAACCCTTTTAATTGATCACAAGTTATCCTTTGCCGAACACATAATAAATGTAGCAAACAGAGTTCGCAAGCTTACATATATATTTAAAAATCTTCGAAATGTTGCAGACCCAGATATTCTTAAGTGTGTTTACTTTGCCTTTGTTCAATCAATTATATCATATTGTGTAACTTCATGGGGTGGAGCACCTAAAACCAACTTGATAATATTAGAAAGAGCACAGAGGCTCATTCTAAAAGTTAGCCTCTTTAAGACTAGACGCTATCCGACTATTGACCTGTATCGGGAGGCAAAGGTTTTGTCGGTTAGGCAGCTATACATTCTTGGCACAATACTTCGGCAACATCGAATTTGTCCATTACCGGACAAGTCAAAACTTAGCAGTCGGAGGTTTCATCAAGTTTTTACAACTACTCAAGTTAACTCAAGCTTCGGGCATAGATTTTTCTCGTATACAGGATGTCGATTATATAATGATATAAATAAAGAACTAAATATTGTTAATAACTGTTACCGTGAAGTAAAAAACAAGGTCAGGGATTATTTGCTTCAACTCTCTTATGATAATACTGAACTACTACTTAATTAACTATTACTAATTTCGGTCTAATCTTCGTTTATTAAATCTAACACATATTATATTATTTTAACTAACCACTGCAGTTTAAAAATGTTATTACGTTTCAAAAAATAACACATCTGGCATGCTACCTAAGTACCTATATTTTTATACACACGTACAGCAAGTATTAAAGACGGCTTTACATCAGAATTAGTTACTCTTTCAAATAATTGTTATTTTTTTTAAGTATTTTATCGTTACCAACTACTGTTTTCGAGGGTGGAGATCCTGGTATCCTTTCTTACAGGCCTCGGCCTAGTTTAGGTGCCAGTCTCCTTACAAATAAGTGCCTTTTTTAAACTTTTGGTATTGTTTTTAGCATAAGAATTGTTTGTAAAGAGAATAATAAACATTTTTTATTATTTATTATTTATTTTATTATTAAACACGATATTTCTTTTCTTTTCTGAAATAAATGACTATCACAAAATATTTCAATTTATCAAACATTTCTCATCATAATATACTTCCGGTATTTTATGAGACAACACTGTGTAATTTATACATCATAATTATCCGTTTTTAGGGTTCCGTAGTCAATTCAACAAGGAACCTTCATAGTTTTGCTATATCCGTCTGTCCGTCCGCGTCACGACAAAAAAGTGATAGATTAAAATCTTGAAAAATACTTATATTTTTTGTAAAGAGGGGTTTAAATTTTTTTTACTCGTTAATCTAATAGTGTGGGGTATCTTTTTGAAAATATTATAGGTTTGTGAAGACTATTTTTCGTTTCAGCGATCCATTTGCGAATGCTTTAGAGTGCAAAATTTTATCAGAGTTATGTGTTACCCACAAGTTACCTACCATCTTACATCTACTTAACAGTTTAGCTCACCGCCGAAAAGTTGCTTGCCCATCGGTGTTTTATATATTGTACTTCGGTGTGTGCTCAAGAGCTGCATGAGCTCATTCCATCTTCTCCTTTCTACTTTCGGACATCCAGACGTACTGCGGGCTACCACCCGTTCTTGGTTGATATACCTTTTCTGCGTACCAAGCGCTACTCATCATTCATAATGCGCACAGCTATGGAATGGAATTCCCTGCCGGCGTCTGTGTTTCCGAGCGCATACAACCTGACTCTATTAAGGCCAGAGTATTATGTATTCTGTGCCAGAGTGAATAAGCACCTTCTGGGTAAGCTCGCTCCATCGTAGGCCCTGTCTTTGCTTTTGGGCTAGACTGAGGTCAAGAGCAAACCCATTAATAGTAAAAAAAATCTAAACAGTTTCTATTTTGGGACGTGAAAAAATTCAGGAAAGTACAATATAATATGTACTTACATAGAAGTTAAAAGGAAAAACTATCCAATGCTACGTAGGTTTTTCACAAGTTGACGAGTAGTCGATCAAATTAAAAAGCTTATTTTTACTTATTGGAAGTTTTCGTGGGTATATTAGTTAGGTATTATACTTAGCTATAGTAATTTGTTGTGTAAAATATGGAGTTAATATAAGTTTATAGCCCTGTATGGTCTGTTAAAGGTAACTAACTATATACGGAACCCAATACTGCGCGTAGCCCGCTGCCCGACACGCACTTCATCGGGTTTTTTAGGGTTCCGTAGCCTAAATGGCAAAAAACGGAACCCTTATAGATTCTTCATGTCTGTCTGTCTGTCCGTATGTCACAGCCACTTTATTCCGAAAGTTTTAAGACTACACAGTTGAAACTTGGTAGGTAGATGTATTCTGTTAACCGCTTAACGAATTTAATACAAAAATAAGAAAAATAAAAGATTAAGGGGGGGCTCCCAATACATGGAACTGAAACTGAAAATTTTTTTTTCTTCAAACCAACACGTGTTGGGTATCTATAGATAGGTCTTCAAAAATGACATTAAGGTTTCTAAGACAACTTTTTCTCAAAGTCAACCGTTTGAAAGATATTCACCGCCAAAGTGGTAAAATGTGTGTCCCCCCCTTTAACTTTTGAAATGAGAGAGTGAAAAATCTAAAAAAAATATATGCTGTAGATCTTAATAAACACTTTCAATCAAAATTAGTTTGAACGAGATATAGTAATTAGTGATATGGGAAATTACAGGCCCATCACACTTATACCTGTAATATCAAAAATATTTGAAAAAGTGATGGCTATACGTCTCTACTCTTTTATCACCAAGCATAAAATTATTAACAAACAACAGTACGGTTTTCAGGAAGGAAAATCAACTGCACTAGCCTGCTTTTCTTTAATAAAAAAAATTATAGAAGGTATCAATGAAAAAGTACCAACCGTAGCAGTATTTCTTGACATGTCAAAAGCTTTTGACCACGTAAATCACGAAATACTGTTACTGAAGCTTCATGACTATGGTGTAAGGGGAATCGCCCACAAATGGTTCGCTAGTTACTTGGCAAATCGTCAACAATGTACCGAAACAACGCGAACGCTTCCGTCCGAGTCGCCAAGTTGTCAAATTCCAACAAAAGTAAATGTCAGATCAAAATATCGCCTAATAAGTAACGGCGTACCTCAAGGCAGTATCTTGGGACCTTTACTCTTTATAGTGTACATAAACGATCTTCCCGATATAACTACCAATAATTGTTTCTTATTTGCAGATGACTGTACACTTCTATTTCAAAATAAAAATATTGACGAACTTGAACATGACATTAATGATACTCTATTTGACATAATTAATTGGATGAATAAAAATGACCTTAAAATTAATATATCGAAAACGAAAGCAATTCAATTCCATACATATAAAGCGAAAAAACTTAACATTGACATACACTATAATAACAATAAAATTGACATCGTAGATAGCACAGTATTTTTAGGTATAAATCTAGATAAACATTGCAGTTGGAAAAAACATATAGACGGTCTCTGCACTAAACTAAATAAATTTGTATTTGCACTAAATAGAATCAAAAATATAACGTCTTTTCAAGTAGCCTTACAGGCGTACCACGGATACGTCTCTTCTCTACTGCGTTACGGCATAATAATATGGGGCAACAGTGTAGATGTAGACAGAGTTTTTAGAGCACAAAAGAAGTGCATTCGTGCCTTATGCGAGATAAAACAAAGAGAATCATGTAAGCCCCTATTTCAAAAACATAGAATATTACCTCTACCATGTATATATATATTAGAACTATGCTTGTTGGTTAAAAAGCACCCCGAATACTTTTTAAAATGTAGTGAAAAAAACGATAATTTACGAGCATCGAGAAAGAATAAACTAGCAATACCTAAATCCAATCTAGCTATATTTCGAAAGAATGTATATTGTATGGCTATCAAAATATTTAATAAGCTACCGCTGGACATTATTAATCAACCAATAGAGAAAAATATTTTCAAGAATAAATTATTTAATTGGCTCCTACAGCACAGTTTCTATTCGATTAAAGAATATTTGGAAAATAAATGACATCTCTACTCAATCTGACATAGTATTAAGGATAATTTTGCATAGCTGACATTTAATTTTGAATATGAGATTTCTATTGACAATTTTGTAATTATAATTGACATCAGTAATACTTAGTAGTAATAATATTCATTATAGATAGCTTACACACTTACACTTACTAACATTTGCATGCCTACAGATTTAAGGCAGAATATTGTTGAAATTTTATTAGGAACATTGTCATCGATCTCAATGTAATGTACACAATATTGTGCAAATAAATATTCTGATTTCTGATTAGTTTTTGAGATATAGCACATTTTCCAAAACCGCAAATACAACTTTGTCATTCATACCAACACTGTGAAAAACAAAGTTATTTTTACAGACGAAAACTTATAGGTGGTATTAAATATGGTATGGTATAAGGTAACTACGGAACCCTATGGCGCGTGGCCCGACACGCACTTGGCCGGTTTTTTTATAACTGTAAAGTGTTCATTACATCATCGTATCATTTGATAATAACAGAGTTGACTAAATTACAATTAATGTTATATTAAAGGAAAAGGAAGTTGCCATTACAATAATTTAATTTTGAGATTTAATTAAGTATATCTGAGATTTGGTCACAGTTTAATTTGTAAACAGTAAGCGAACCTTGTACCTTTCGTTTCATAAAATGCATATGTTACCGGCAATGTGTGAAATGCAGGCATTGTATACAATGCCTAGGCATTGTATACAATGCCTGGCCCTTTTAGGCAATGTATGAAATATAATGAATATTGATATCTATTTCACACATTACCTAGGCAGTGTATACAATGACTAGGCATTGTATAGAATGCCTGCTGGTCCACCGGCAATGTGTATAATAAAAAGATTTTCGAGAATAGATTCGAGGGGGAATCGAGGGGGGCTTGGGGAAAGCTCGAGGGGGGGGGGCTTGAGGAAAGCTCGAGGGGGGGGGGGCTCGGGGAAAGCTCGAGGAGGGTTCGATGGGGGCTCGAGGGGGGCTCGAGGGGGGCTCGAGGGGGCTCGAGGGGGGCTCGAGGGGGGCTCGAGGGGGCTCGAGGGGGCTCGAGGGGGCTCGAGGGGGGCTCGAGGGGGGCTCGAGGGGGGCTCGAGGGGGGCTCTTTGGAATCGAACCTGTTTTACTCCTGTAGGTCCCGCGTATAGGTTAGAAATTTAAGGCGAGCGCGGAGCGCAGCGGAGCGTGAGCCTTAGAGGTTATTTTTGTATACAATGCCTAGGCATTGTATACAATGCCGGATTATACACATTGCCGGTAACACATATAACTATAGTGTTTCTATTAGCTCACAGACGCGAATTTAAAATGTAAGCAGCAACATTAAAATCGTGACAAATGAAAAAAAAGTGTTTCTTCCATTATTAATAAACTAGCGCCCGCCCACGGCTTTGATTGCGTGGATAGCTGTTATTTTTGTAACCTGTGGGAAAAGTACTTTTTTCGTGATGAAAGGTACCTTTATGTCCTTCTCTGTATCCCTGACAACGTGTATGTAAAATTTCATGATGATCGGTTCAGTATTTAAGACGTGAAGGCGTAACAAACAAACAGACTTTCGCATTTATAATATTAGTAAGTACTAGCTTCCACCCGCGACTTCGTCCGCGTGGACATTCGGAAACCTTTGACCGGAATAAAAAATGTCCTATGTTTTAATCCAGGCTATATAACTATCTGGGTGCAAAATTTCATACTAATCCGTTCAGCTGCGTTTGCCTGATTGAGTAACAAACGTCTTACTTTCACATTTATAAATTAGTAGGATGAAGTGATTCTCTTCACATTGGTGAGATGGCGCTGATCTTCAGCGAAAACGTAGAAAGTATTAGAAAAATTGGCCAAGTCCATTAGTGGCTCGGTAGCATAACTGGTAGTGCATTGGGCCGGAATCCTAAGGGTGCGGGTTCGAGTCCCGTCTGAGTTGCTACGGGTGAGCCGATTTTTTCTAATATTTTCATTATATTAATCATCTTAATATAAAAATAGCATTATGAATGCAAAAAATCTAAAAAGTTAAAATTAGTAGGATATTAAAAATAGAAATTTTATCAATGGATGGGGCGCTACCTAGCTGAACCAAGTGCCGTAAGTTTATTTATTCAGATAACTAACAGCGCATAACGTTACTGCTGTTTCTCATCAACTGTGGCTGATTGGTGTGTCACCTCATTCAGCCATAAAACGGAATGTTTACAATAATTATCGCACGGATGTTGTTTATGTGAGTTTTATTTGGAACTTACTTTATTTTGATTAACAGTGGCTACAACACTTTTATAGCTTATTTATTTTTGAATAAATTATAAAATTGTAGGAATCATGAATCATGGTGTTTTTAAAAAAAAAACTTGTTCTTCTTATCGAATGAGGATTAATGGCCATCTCTGGTGTTAGAGTTTATCAAGCCGCCTGTAAGGCCTTTGACTTGGCTTAACGACTGTTATCAGATGACAACAGCCAGGACCGACGGTTTAACGTACCCTCCGAAGCACGGAAGCGCTCAGTTGTAATGCCACTTAACGGTCACCCATCCGTCACCTGGCCGGACCGAGCGCCGCCATGAGTGCTCCGAAATTATTGAAATATTATCACATTAAGATTATTGTACTTGAATCGTTGACTGTCTATTAAAGTTGTAACAATAGAGGGATTAATAATTTTTAATGTCTTAAAATGCATTTAACAAATTACAATGTTTTTTATTTGCGTGTATTTTATTTCAATTGCTTGTTTTTTAGTTTATTACTTTTACTCAAAAATGCTTGTAATATGGTCATTATTTTGACAACCTTCTTTGAGCAAAGTCGAGGTTGCCGCGCTCCTCCGATGGTGACGCGGCAAAGTTGTATGAGATTTCATTATTGTCTTGTTTTAGCTACCAGCAATTTCCTTTGAGAATCCATTATGGTCGAGTTTTGTTTCAAATATAGAACGCCACACCTATCGCTCTCTCGGTCACACTCGTTGTGGTAAGCTACCTTAGGGGGTCGAAAAAAACCTTATTTTTTGGCTCCGACGCACCGTTTCTGAGATATTTGCATTTTTGTATTTTTTTCGAAATTAGGTTATACGTACCCACTATAGTAGTAGGTAGTACTCGCATTTTTGAGTAAAGCACTATACAAGCCTTGGTCCACAATGACTGCACTGCTGGCCACGTTATGATGGCCTCGAGCTAAGCTTAACTACGCTCTCGGCCTTCAAGCTTGGTCATCATTGCAGCCCTTGCTGTCCGCGCTATAAAGGCCTCGACCTCCGGTCTCGGCCTTTATTTCAGCTTGGCCATCAAGGGCTGCAATGCTGACCGCGCTGTGACGGCCTGGACCTGCGCTAAGCTCCGCTCTCGGCCATCATAATCGCTGCCAGCAACGCAGTCATTATATACCGCGGCAGTAATGTACTATTATTATGCTGAAATTGTCGAAACAATGAGAAAGCGCTTTGTTAATGTTCATTTCCTTTAGAGATATGAATCTACCTATACTTTAAAAATTCCCACAGTCAGTACTAGGTATAGTATAAGTAAATTAATAAAGTAATAGTATTTAATTAAGTGACATTTTAGGGGCCATAATAGGTAAAAATGGTTTGCACGGGCCATATTTTTATATAGAAAACGTAAAGTTGTAGCCACAACAAAAAACATACGACAAGCTAAAGAGATTATCTCATAGAAATAGAATGTCAAAGAACAACAATGTCAATAAACAGGTGATCCGAAAACGAATGCATACATTTTATATGAGATACGTAAAATATGACTTAGATTCATAAAATATGACTATATACGGCAAAGGATATTAATAAACTATGTTCCATACTGTTTTCTTCGTCGATAAACGAATAAATGTAGAGAAATTTGGTTTTAGAGAAATGTGTGGCAATATCTTATTTACCTGTGAAAAGTGTGATTACTTGGATTATTTCTTTTTGTTACATCACAATTACTTAGAGCACAAGACACCATGGCTCCACGATACCTTTATTTTAAATTATAATTAAGATTAACAAATATTTTAAACAAACTGTGATTGCTCATTTGCTAGGCGGGACGCTAGGGGCTCTTACTGTAAAAAATGTTGGTACATGTCACTTGATCCTTTGTCTCTTTTTTACATAGACCGTGTCCGTATGATGTTAACTTCTCTTTTCCACGCTTTGTTGGTCTTCTTGAGCGCAGCGAAAATTTTTCTATGTCTATTGATTATCTAGTAGTTACAAGTATTAAATTGTGTATAAACCTCACAGATGATTGTAAAAAAAAATCAGAATATCATCAAAAGCGCTTGTCGTGAGCGTGTATTTTTACCCGACTGCAAGAGGGTTATGTTTTTCGCGCGTATCTTGTAAGTATGTTTGTATGTAATATTCTTTTTTCCATCTTTTCAGTTGACTTGTCTTTTTTTGGCGTAAATAATAGCGGAAACGTATTCAATTCTACATCAAAATACACTTTAACGTAGTGTGCAGTTGCTACATTAACTTTTTTTCGAGAAATATAAATGTGCTTAAGATAATGATGAAAAAACAACGAAAAACATCGAAAAAGTGCAGAAGTGAGGTTATTTTCCATACACTTCACACGTAAAGAAAAAGATACAGACTAATGATTTCGCACAAAGGAGCCTTAAGTGATGTGTCTAGATTTAGTATTGACCGAATCTTGATAGAAACGGGTTCGATTCTCGCCTGAGCATATAAAAATATTTTCATAATTTTTTTCGCAGTCTGTGGTCTAGTGGTTCGCTTACTAGTGTAAGACGTATGGGTGGGTTCGATTCCCAGGAGGGGTACATTTGTACTCGGTTTTGTTGGTGGTAGGGCTTATTTCAAGTCCGCCTGGCTAGCTACCACCATCTTACCTAACAACAATTTAAAAGTTGTGTTCCGGCAGTTAGAGGTAAGATAGCCAGTTCTTCAGTGATGAGGATTCCGGGTGTAGTGGGCTTCCACCTTCGGCCTTATCGTCATTTAACATCACGTGACGTGAAGGCACTACCGCGTTGTACGTATACTCATCAACTTTGTCTAGGGATACCAGGCCCCTATTTCACCAAATTGACATTTGTCAGTGACATATGTCGGCAATTTTTACAGTACTTTCCTTTTTTTAATAGGGGACAATTTGTGTTGTGAAACAGGGGATATTTTTTACTAGTCGACAATTGTCACGCAAACTTGACTCAGCTCCAATGTCATATCAAGAATTACTGACAAATCTACAAATATGTCGACCGGTAAAAAATATCGCTGTTTCACAACATACTTGTCCCTAATTAAAGTAATGACAATTGTAAAATTAACCGACATATGTCACTGACAAATGTCGACTTGGTCAAATAGGGCCCTGGTGTTATTTTTTACTTTACTGACGACTGCTACAGACGAATTTCATAACTTTGAAGCCTTGGTTTTCTGCCAGGAATGTATCGTGCTGTGATCCGATGATGGCCATCCAGGGAGTGAATGGAGGAGATTCAGATCGCTATACACACCCAACTGATCTGATCAGTATTCTAAAAGATTAATGGGTCAGAGTACTCAGTTTCAGGATTTTCATACATTTTCATACTATTTTCGCGGTTTTTTTGAACATATCCTTTAATCTTTTAGAATGCTGGTCAGATCATTTGGGTGTCTATTGCGATCTGAATCTCCTCCATTCAATCCCTGGATAGCCATCATCAGATCACAGCACGGTACATCCCTGGCAGGAAACCAAGGCTTCAAAGTTACCTCGTTTGTATGAAAATAACACCTGTATCCCTAGACAAAGTTGATGTGTGTATAAAAATAAATAAAATAAAACTTCGGTCAGTTATGTAATAAGACTTTTTTTCATTAGTGCTACCTACAAAGTGAGCACTAATGAGCCTACAAAATTGTTATAATTACATCGATGCATTATGCCGTTCAAGTTTATATTGGCATTAAAGCATTTGATCGGCGCATGCACTGTCGCATTAACGAATTAGTGAGACATTACCTACCTTGGTGATAATTTCGCAACATTTGTGAGACAGAATAAAGGCGGGGCTACACTGCAGCATAGCGAACGTAAAGAAAGAATGTTATCGGCAAACATCATTACAAAAACGCGAAATATAGACGCGAAATACAGATATTTTTTATAATTATCTTCCATATTCTATACTAGCTTTCGCCCGCGACTTCGTCCACGTGGATATTCGGAAAATCTCTAGAGTCTAGAGGGAACCTTTGATCGGAATAAAAAGTATCCTCTGTTTTAAATTATCTGTGTGCCAATTATCTTTCTAGTACAAGTAGCAAGTTATAATGATGCAAGTAGCTAACTTAATGCTAATAGAATTCTCTACCAGTCAACCAATAGGAAAAACGATGTCTTCGTTCTGCGTTTCGTTTAGTGCAAAAGGTTCTATTGGTACTTCATGAAAAAGTCTAACAGTAAAAATCTATCACTTCCTTGTCATAAAGTTTATTTCACTTTTTTTAATCTGATTAATTTAGAAAGAGCTCGATGGCGCAGTGGTCTAGCGCCGTGGGTCAGACTCAGGCGCGGTCGCAGCCCGAAATTTTGGGGGGGGTCACTAATAATAATACCATTTTTTTTGTAAGTTTTAGAAGCGTTTTCTATGTGACATGTACGATTTTGGGGGGGGTCATGTCCCCTGTGACCCCCCCCCTGGGACCGCGCCTGGGGTCAGTGTGATGGGTGACCAAAAATTTGATTATCTCGCTCCTCCGTGCTTCGAAAGGCACGTTAAGCCGTTGGTCCCGGGTGCATATGCAGTCGTTAACACCCAACAATCCGCATTGGGCCCGAGTGGTGGGTTATGGCCCGTCCTTCTTATCCACCCATAAAGAAGGCCTGTGCCCCAGCTGTCATGGCTGATGGTCAATAAGACGGTATTTTTTTACTGAAAGTGTGTGCAAGCTTTATACCAACAAGCCCACATGTCAATTATGCGTGCGTCGCGACATGCGTGCGCGCCGCCACGCTAACAGCCGCATTACCATACAATGGCCGATAGAGGTCGCTCTTTGTCAATATCAGAGCGAAAGGATACAGCCCGGTTTGGTGATTATGTGATAAAATTATAAGAATAATACTAGAAATTACATATTTAACAATAAACAACGTGATACAAATTAAAATACCCCTAATGCCGAATAAGTCAAAGTTAAAGTCAAAAATAGCTTTATTCAAATAAACTTAATTATTAAGTTCTTTTGAATCGTCTATATTTTCCGGGCGCAAGAAACTTATCAGCTTTAACAGGCTGTAACAGCAATAAGTAACGATATTTACAAACTTAGTGTATTACGCGTATGTGCGTAGGATTCTGGAGTACGCCGCCCCTGTTTGGTCTCCTCGCTATGATGTTTATATCAAGAGCATCGAAAGCATACAGAAAAAGTTTGTCCGATATCTTAATTTCAAATATAGAAAAGTTGCTATGGATGCCGAATACGTGGAGATCTGTCGAGCATTTAACATTCTTACATTAACGGAGCGTTGACAAGTGTTAGTATGGGCTTGTTATATGACATTATGCGCGGACGGTTGGACTGCCCAGAATTGGTCGAGCTAATTTCGCTGAGCGCCCCCCGCGGCGCACGAGGCATACTCGCCTGCTGCATGTTCCGCACCACTACACTAACTACGGGCAGAATGCCGTTTTCACCAGACTGCCTAAGACATATAATAATAAATTCCATGACATAGATATCTTTGTTGGTTCTAAATTGGTATTTCTAAACAAAATCAAGAGTCATTTTGTACCACCCAGATGACAACTTTACTAAAAACTACTTGCTGGCGAGGGGAATGGGTGGAAGAATCCGTTTTTTTATGATCGTATTTATGTGGGTTTATCATAATATTAAAATATGGTAATGATATTACTAATAATTATAGTTTTTATTCATGTCTATCGTACTTATATATTTATGTTATCTAATGCATATATCTATATAGTTAAATATTCATAAAGTGATTTTTATTTTCTTTTATATTTTTCTGATTGAGAGTGAGGCTTCCCTTGAGTACTTTTTATTTCTTTTCTAAGTTTTTAAATTCTAGTACCACTTTGGTACTGATATAGATAAAATAATAATAAATGTATATCTTGTGACGCTAATTCGAGCGCTAAATTGTTAAACCGTAGGATAGTCGTAATTGGCCTACACAATTGTTAAATATGTACGTAACTCTAAATAATATCGTGCTGTGTACTGTCCCTAATAAATAAAAAAAATAAAAATAAATAATCTTTAGAAAAAATCCAGGCAACAATATTAGTAATTATAGAACCCAGTTTTTAAGTCAGTTCGGACTTTGTACCTACAACCCGATCAGATAAAGAATGGGATTAGAAATGGCGTCGATCATATTCACTTCTCGCTCGCACACTAAACCACACCTATCGCTCTCTCGGTCACACTTGTTGTGGTAGGCGCAGTAAGCCGCCATTTTCAATCCCATTCATTATCTGCTTTGTACTTATTTAGATAGAACACACAATAAAACAAACGATGCTCTTTGTTTTATTTCACATCCTACTAATATTATAAATGTGAAAGTTTGTGGGTTTGGATGTTTGTTCCTTAATCACGCAAAAACTACTGAACGGATTTGGTTGAAATTTGGCACACAGACAGAAGATAGCCTAGATCAAAACATAGAATACTTTTTATCCCGATTTTCCCACGGGAACGGCAACACGCGGATGAAACCGCGGGCGGCCGCTAGTTATTCATAATCAAACATTGGTCTTACCTACACTGGCTTTTTGATTTACCTCCCATGCAAGGAGCCAAAAATCTCTTTCAATGGGGTTGGCAACGCAAAGCTAATTGTAGATGTCGCTGCGTACGCTTGTTCCTAAGACAGTAGACGTTCAGAACAAAATGTATGGGAAAATAGGTATTTATTTTGTAGTACTTTTTTACCGAAAAAGACCCATTGATCCAAAATGGACATAAAAGACTATTCTACAATGCAAATGCCGGAATTGAAAGCCAAATTAAAACGATTTTATTCTTACAGAATTTATAATTTTTTTCTATATCCAGATTTTTCGGAAATTTGTAAGTTCCAACATTTTTAAAGCCTATTACACAGAATTTAATCATTTTAAAGCTAAAAAAACGTTTTTTTAAGTAAAAGTCCTTTGTTTTCATAGCTCTCGTGGAACAAGCGCACGCAGCGCCATTTTGACAGTTGCCTTCCCCATTCAAATTAAAGTTCGTAGATTTTTGAAACAGTAATCATATTAATATACCTGTATGATTTATCTAATCTTTGTATGTCCATTAGCCATTTTAATGTCCCTACTGGGGCACAGGCCTTCCTTATGGGTGAATGAGGACGGGCTATAACCCACCACGCGGGCCGAATGCGGATTGGTGGGTGTTAACGACTGCAAATGCAGCTGGGACCAACGGCATAACGTGCCTTCCGAAGCACGGAGGAGCTCGAGATAATAAGTTTTTGGTCACCCATCCCATGACCGACCCTTGCAAAGTTAGCTTAACCTCCGCAATCGCTGGGCCAGGCACTAAACCACTACGCCACCGAGCTCCTTATAATTGTATGGTGTATAATAAAATGTATTCATGTCGTAAGTAATACAATTAAAAATTAAACACCAGTTGGGCAGTTAATACTGTCTAATAACATTCATCAAATCTAATTTCTAAACCAAAGATAAATGTAAGGTTAACCCACCTTTCAATCATAATTTACCTACATTAACCAATAACAAACACAGGTGCTAACCAAATTATAACATTAACCAGACAATTACAACTATTATCTAACAGTTAATCAAATAAACTTAATTGTAACTGCCCCTGAAACTAAACGATAGAACAGATAATAAAAAAAGCCTAATCTATTAATCAAACATGAGCAGTAATTTGAACCTTATGTAGTGTTGTTAAGACGCGATCGGAATTGCTAATGAGCAAGATATGCGTGTCTCAAAACAATAGCGGAATATTTAAAGAAATTGTCTTTCATTTTAAAGGAATATAAGCTTTATTGCAAGCAAATATAGTTGTTTTTAGTTGTTGTGCTTTAGTAGAAAGGTGCACAGATAGTTGACAACTCGTGCGACATTGAGAAAGGTCGTTGCGCGGGCGCAGGTACCGTTGGCAAAAAAGTAGAGCGTGTATTTTAAATTAAATTTTAAAATAATCTGCATGGTGAATAGTAAAATTAAATTACACATTGTCGTTACTTATTATTAACACGTATAATGTAACGTATTATTATAAGCCTGCTAAAAATACACGACAAATTTTACAATAAATCGTAATTAATTTCATTATAATTATTTTTTTCCCACAATTGTCATGATATGACTTAGTAAACTGTTAAATAATTTTAATTTTATTGGATTTCTTGGGCTCGTAATATTCAAAGGTATCAGATGATCCTACTATTTAGTGTTTTTGGGAAAATGTTACATTGAGAGAGAATCGAAAAGCTCATGGGAAGGATTCTAATTGCACTTCCTGGGAATTTTGATCTGCCTTTTTATTGTCTAATTTCAAAATCTATCGCAATCGCTTTCAAGATGTAATACATTGATGGTTATTTTTGGCATAAATAAAAACTTACCAAAGAAATACAGCAATGTGTCACATCCATCCGTCAAACGAAAGCAAGTGCGATAGATTTTTTGAATTAGATAATTAGCTCCTAGGGCCCTATTTGATAAACGTGACATGCACAGAAGTTTTCATATCGAAATATAGCAAGCTGGGTTGTTAGTTGCGCATAAACGCTCTGCGCATCGTTTATACGTTGCGTTCAACATTCGCATCAGTTTAGAACTTTTTCACTTTGCTGTACTTAGCTGTCATTTGTCATTAGTTTCTCTCCAAAAAAGTAATAACTTTATAGTGACAAAGTTCTGAACTGTATACATATTTATAGACGTGACTATACGTCAAGCACACGCTGCGTTTATACGCTGCGTATAAACGCATCAAAGACCCTTTAACTATACATTGCGATGACAGATGTGCAGTTTGACAAGTATATTTTCTTATTTCAAATCATTTACTTACAGAGAAAAAAAAAGGCACGTAAAAGTTGATTGAGTAATTTATCTATAGAAATAAAATTTCGCTTTTTAGCGATTAGATTAGATGACACTGTGCAATTTCCCATACAAAATATGATTTTTTTATGGTTGTTCGTCTTCTGTTCGTACTACGGGTACAGATTGTCAAAATAATTAATAACGGCACATTTATTAAATCCTTTTTTCAATAAAATAGACTGTTAACAAGAAAAAACTTTATTAATGTTGAATTATATGAGTATGGATGTCTTCCCAAAATATTAAATGAACTACCTAAATTTTTTGTAGATAAAATCAAAGATAAAAATACCATGCAAATTAAAAATACATTGAAAAAGTATTATTTTAAAGAAAAAGGTCAGATCCTCATCCAAATTCCAACCTAACTAACCAATAAAAGGGTAACCAAGGCCTCACAATCTTTAATCTTAAGATTTGCCTGCAAATGTATACAGGGTCATTTTTGGACCCCTTTTCAAATTTTAACAGCAGTACAATCAATTTATGAAGTAAAATTTTTTTTTTACATTTTACCCCGAACTTTTCCCTACACAAATTGAAGTTGTCGTCACTGTTTGCGCATCGCAAAGGTCGACCCGCGCGAGCCCCCCCTCAACCCGCCTTCCCCCGCTCGCGTCCCGTGCGCGAGGGTGAGCGTGCGCGCCTAGATTTTTAGGATATAAAATGTGGCTGAAAACTGTGAATTAAAAAAGAAATAATTTATAATTATCTCAACTATTTTTTTATCCTTGAACTTATATTTCATTTTGTAAAGGGGTTGTAAAATTACCCTGTGTTGTAAAAACTTAATTAAAAATAAACAGTTTAATTTTTTTTAATTGTTTTGCTGTCTGTACGTTATCGGTTCAGTTTCCGGCGGGGCCACGCGTAAGGAAGTGTTTTGTCCGGTGTTGTGTGTCAATGGCGCGGGTTATCTCCGACTATTCGCAAGGTTTATTATTGCTGATCGGATTATTGCGGCTGCAAGTTGTTTACATAATTAACTTATAGATTGATCACTTTTCAGAGAAAAGAAAAAAAAAAGTTTATTTCGAAAACGAAAGAAATAGTTTTATTGTTCCAAAATGTATCCATGAACAATACAGGGTGTCCCAAAACTTTGCTACACGTAGGGAAAGTATCTTAAATAATTGAAGATAAGAAATTTTACTGCAAGAAGACAATTGGAAAAATAAAAAATAATTGGAAGTGCGTACAATACCATACAATACGTGTAATAATAAAATTTAAATGTTAAATTGTATGGTCTTTCGTTTGTTTAAAAGATGCTGTCTTTCAATCGGTATCATAAATATAAAAGATTGTTTTTAACATTGAGAATGTTTATATTTTGAAGTGAAAACTTCTTTAGCGGCGTTGTACGCTTTTTTGTAGGGTTACCGCTATCTGGCAGAAACTTGATGCTCCGAAATTTATTTGGCAGAACACACTTGGCAGAATCTTCTTTAAACGAATATTTTTAAGGCATGAAAATTGTTTAATATAATTATTGTTTGGCAGAATGTTTACATGTCCGAATTTACAATGGCATACTATTCAGATGGCAGAATTTCATTAGGCATAAATACCTTTGGCAAAATTTTTATTCGCAGAATTTCGTTTGGCATAACGTTTATTTAGTCGACAATCATTTGGTATAATTTTCACATGGTATACTACAAATATGGCAGAATTTCATTAAGAATAATGTCATCAAGCATATTGTAATCTCTAAAAAATTGCATTTTAACGTTAAATTGAATTAAAAATTTGTCTTAAAAAGTCAATATAATGATTTTTTGTAAATGTTATGCTACAAAAGTCAACAACAGAACGAATCGCTGCAAAACCGATATGCATGCTGCTTGCTTGCATGCATGCATGCTTGAATGCTTGTTTATGCTGCTCGCATGCTTGCCGGGGGGTCGGGGGGCCTGAGGCCCCCCGCTATAAAGAAAAACTTTTAATGCACCACATGCTTGCTTGCATGCATGCTGCATGCTTGCTTGCATGCTGCTTGCTTGCATGCATGCTGCATGCTTGCTTGCATGCTGCATGCTTGCTTGCTGCATGCTTGCTTGCATGCATGTTTATTTGTCTGTATGTAAGGATGCATGCAGCATGAAACATGCGCAATATGAAACATAAGCAATACAAAATTATTCTAGATATGAATTTTCTATTAAATGTATGCCAAAAGATGATTCTGACTATAAACTGTCTGCGATATGATAGTTCTGCCTTTTAATAGCTATAGATTATGAAATGTATGCTAAAAGACGATTCTGACTATAAACTGTCTGCGATATGATGGTTCTGACTGTGAACTTTCTGCGATATGATGGTTCTACTATTTAATTATTATGGATATGAAATGTATGCCAAAAGATGATTCTGGCTTACAAAATTATGCGTTTTAAGTGTATGATAAATGAGTGTATGCCAAACGATTTTCTGCGACATGAAGTTTATGCCATTAGTTGTTTTTTTTTTTTTTTTTTTTTTTTTTTTTTTTTTGTGGCAATACAGTTTTACTATTTTGCCAATGTCAAGTTATATAAAAGGTAGGGAAACAGGGAAATAAGAAAGCAAATAGGTACCGGAATTTGGAAGAAAAGGATCAGAGGAGTTGGTTTGGGTTTGGGATGATAAAATATTATTGGAAATAGTTAAATAGGTAAATAGTAAATGTATTTATGAGGATATAAAAAATCATATTTTAATATTATTAAGATTAATAAATGATGATAAGATATTATGATATTTACATGGATCCATTAATAAGCAGGACATGCGAGTAGGTAATGGGACATCTAGTGCTACTAGGGAGTTGAAGAAAACGGAATGATCATAACGGGGGCAAGAAAAGAATAAGTGGTCGAGGTCTCCAACATCAGTTCCACAATCACAAAGGTCACTGTTCACGATATGCATCCTAGCCAAATGAGCTGGAGTGCACACATGGCCAAGACGCATACGCGTAATGATGCTGACAGAAGTTTTATTACATTGTAATTGACTAAACCAAGGTTTTAGACGAATATTAGGTTGCATATTAAAATAATTTCTGCCTTTAACAAGAGAAGTTTTAGCGACAATTTGTCTCCAGGAATCTAATAAACAAGTTTTAGGTAAGGTAGTCAAATCATGACAGTAGTTAAGATAGGGATGTAGGTCACCACATTTCACCGCGTCTTTGGCTAATTGATCGGCTCTTTCATTCCCACTGATACCTTGATGGCTTGGAATCCAAGCTAAAGTGACTAAATAATTAAAAAAATTACATATTAAAAGTTTTTCCCTCACATCACATATAATTGGATAACATGGTTTCATTTTAAAAGGAAATTTTTGTATAGCTTGTAATGTACTTTTGGAATCTGTAAATATCACTGAGTTTTTAAGTTTCATTAAAATAATATACTCTAAGGCTTTGTAGATACCTAAACATTCTCCTGTAAATACCGAAGCTTCAGGAGGTAATTTAATTTTTTGAACTATATTGTACTGTAAATGGAAAACACCTACTCCTACGTTTTCAGATGGAGACAATTTTGAAGCATCTGTGAAAATGAAGTTGGCTTTACTAAACTGTTCGTCTGTATTATGATGAAAAAGAGTGTTTGCTTCTATGTCATCTTTATTAACACCTAAGTTATAACAAATGTTAGGTTCCAAGAGCAGAGACTCTAAACTAATTTTAAATAACGGTAAGACAGGAGAACGATAAATGGGAGCCTCTAGGGCTATTAGTTTTTTATAGCTGATAGAGAGACAGATAGGTGATTTGTGTCTCCAATAACTGAGTGAACTTAAGTATTCTTCTAAAATTTGTAGTTTTGGAAATAGGGGATGATTTGAATATTGATAAGCTTTAAATACAAATTTATCGCTGAGAAATTGTCTCCTAAGGCTAAGAGGAGGTTCGACACATTCCACTTGCATGGCATTGATAGGCGAAGATTTCATAGCACCCAGGATCAATCTCAAAGCTTTGTGTTGAATAGCATCTAATTTTTTAAAAGCGGCTTTGTTCCCCCCTTGGAGCAAAAACGTTGCGTATTCGAGAATGCTTCTTATTAAAGCATTATATATTAGTTTCAGCGAAGATGGATGAGCGCCCCACCAGACCCCTGACAGACACTTCATTATATTCAAGGCCCTTTCGCACTTCGAAACAACGTATTCGCAATGTTGGATTCCAGAAAGTTTGGAATCCAACATTACTCCCAGAAACTTAACGTGGTCTTTAACCTCGATAGGGGATCCATCATATAAAACACTGACATCCGAGGCAATTCGTTTCTTTGTGAATAATACTACACCGCTTTTTTCAACCGATAACTCCAATCCATTTCTATCCAACCACTGCTTAAGCAGAGTCAAAGAAAAATTCAAAACTCGGCAAGCTTCAGCAGGTGATTGACAAACATAGTATAAAAGTAGATCATCAGCATACTGAAGGATGTGAATATTATTTAATGAACGCTCTTAGTCACTGGCATATATGTTATATAACAAAGGACTTAAAACAGAACCTTGTGGTAGACCCTTACCAAGTACTCTACTTAACCTAGTTCCATCAGGGAGATCTAAATGAATATGTCTTTCTGAGAGCATAAAATATATAAACTTTGTGAGCATTTCCGGAACATTAAGGTCTTTCAATTTTTGGATTAATTTACTAACATTAACATTATCATATGCAGCATGAATATCTAAGAATGCTGCTAAAACTATTTTATTTTTAGAAAAGGCTAAATGGATATCGGAAGTTAAAATACCGATACTATCTATAGTACTTTTTCCTTTCCGGAAGCCGAATTGACTGTTTGATAATAATTGATTACTCTCAATATACCACTCTAGTCTATTTTTAACCAAGTGTTCTGCTAATTTACCTAAAATAGAACTCAAAGCTATTGGACGAAACGATTTCGGGTCACACGAAGGCTTGGCTGGTTTTAAAATTGGAACCACTATTTGTGTTCTCCAGGATAGAGGAACCTCCCCTGTAACTATAACCTCATTTACTAATTTTAAATAATAGGACAAAGTTTCATTGTTTAAGTTAGCAAAAAATGAGTAGGGTATACCATCTTCACCAGGTGAGCTATCTTTTACACCATTTAACACCCCTTTTAATTCTGCAAGAGAGAATGGATCATTAAGTGAAGATTTTGTTAAAGGTAAGTTAAAAGAAATAGAATCATATGCAACTGCAACAGTTGGTGGTGCTAAATGGTCCATAAAAGAATCTGCTATAGAAGGATCAAGAATTACTGATGACGAGGAGTTATAAGCTGATCTAAAGCGTTTAATATTACGCCATACTTCAGATGGAGATGTTGTAGGAGAAAGTGATGTACAAAATGATATCCACCCATTTCGTTTTTTCTGTTTAAGAAATTTTTTAGTACTATCCATAATCTTACACAGTTGTTCATAATTATCATCTGACATATCCTGTTTATATATTAGCTCAGTCTCTTTTCCTGATTTAATAGCAGCAGAACATTCATGGTCCCACCAAGGTGGAGAAGGAATTAAACCTGAGGTAGCACCTTTTCTAGGGAATGTTTGATCTGCTGCTTCCATAAGACACTTGGCCAATGCTTCGGAACTAGATGTTACTCCATACTGACTAATGTCAGGAAGGTTTTTAGTTTTACTTTGGACTATACTTTCAAATGCCTCCCAGTCCTTTTCGGCTTTAGATAATCTGTGTTTGAGGCGAGGATTGTAATTAGCACCAGAAGGAGTTTTTATAGGGGTACACATAATAAGGGGGAAATGATCACTACCAAAAGTTGAATTAAGGCGAAACCAGGTGATTGCTGAAGCTAATCCAGGATTACAAATAGACAAGTCAACCGCACTTGCCTTTTCGTTAGGTTTAGTACGACGAGTCGGTATTCCTGTATTTAAAATGCATAAATTATTCTGATCAATAATATCTAAAAAATGTTCACCATTGCTATCAGTACTACCACAGCCCCATGAACGGTGGTGAGAGTTAAAATCACCAAGAAGCAGGAAGGGACTATTTATGGCTGTGATCAATGGAACAATTTCATTATCAAAAATATTAGAAGATGGGTAAGGTATATAAGTAGAGATAATAGATACACCACTGGATAGTTTTACACCTATAACATTAATATCATCTAAGTTATGTGGGGGAAGTGTCAGTCGTTGAAAAGAAATAGTATTCTTGACAAGAATGGCAACTCCTGCATGATTATCTGTTCGGTCTTCTCTAAGACATGTGAAGCCAGGAATTCCAAACAGAAAACCAGACTGCAGCCATGTTTCAGAGAGAGCAACTATACTAATTTTATGTTTATTAATCATATGAATTAAATCACTCTTTTTAGGTATTACACTCCTGCAGTTCCACTGTAGGACCTTTAGATCCATTACTTTTATTTATTAAATTTGTGATAATTTCAACTATTGCAGCTACGTTGGACGGTTTCAATGAATTATTAGTTAACATTGAATTAAGAAATGAAATAATAAAGTCAATAACTGTATTATTTTCCACATTTCCATCTTCATTTTGCCTAAAAGCACTACCATTAGAGGAAGAAAAGGGCATATTGTAGTCATTGATAATCTTGTTGTGAGCTCTTTGATCATAACCTTTGGTAGTTGGTGGAGGTGGACGAGGTTTTTTAAAAACAGTTTTTTTATATGATGTGTACTGAGGGTTTGATATATCTATTCTATTATTAATGTTATTGTCTTCTGAGTTTTGTTCTGTTCCAAGAACATCAGCATAAGGTTTGGATATAGCTGGGTGGAGTTTACTAGCCTCACTATAGGAAATGCAGCTATTGGACATACTTAACTTAATTTCTCGTTGTCTATTAAATTCAGGACATATTTTACTAGTGGCGAAATGGTACCCTGAGCACATTAAACACACTGCACAGCTTTCATCAACATTACAAATTTCACCTTTATGTTCCTGAGAACATTTAAAGCATCTAGGACGGGACCGACAATTTAACTTAGTATGCCCATAGCGGCAACAATTATAACATTGAATCGTTGGATAGGTATACAGTTCTACTGGTAATGCATTGTAACAAATATATATTCTTCTAGGGAGCACTTGTCCATCAAATGTGAAAACTACTGACTGGGATGGTTTCCAAATCACTGACCCATTTACTTTATAATTCAGACGCCTGATTTTAATGATCTGGCCACATCTAATTGGAACTGTAACATTTTCCTTAATTTCTTCAGGAGTCCATTCAGCTGGAACTCCTCGAACAATGCCTAATCTTGTCACATTAAAAGTGGGAATGAAAGCCCGCAGTTTAAAATCTTTTAACTTATTACTGTTAATAAAACCATTAGCATCATGAATGGTAGAAAAAGACACAGTGCATCTATTTCGACCAATACGTTTGACGCTTCCCGGTATGATATTCTTGAAGTCCGTTTTTTTAAGAAAGTTGCCAAAAGTTATAGGGTGCAGATAACTACCATCATTTGGAGAAGTTTCAGTTCTTTGTACGTGGATCAAATATGGAGAAACATCTGTGGAAACATATTGCTTTCGACCTAATTCAGCTGTCTGTGTGGGTTTTGGAACTGAGCTGGAGTCACCAATATTATTGTCATCACTTATACTTAAGTTAGGAACATTTTGGGGCTTTATAAAAACATTGTCAGTATTTTTCTTTAACAATGAATCATGACCAGAACATTGACACTCGTGATCACTATTTCCCTGATGAGAAGTCCGTTTCCTTTTCTTATTGCAGTGTTTGCACACTTTCTTAACTTTTAATCTCTTTCGAGATCCTGAACCTACACTGCTTACTGATGCATCAGTGTCCATTCCATTTCCCTTATCAGGAACAATAACATTAAAGCCCACGGGGGGACTCAGGTCGAGGCCTAAGTCCCCCGATGTAACGTTACGATCAGGGGGATCGGTCATATAATATCCATACTATACAAAACTCGAATAAAAACTTACCAAATACAGACAAAATATACACAAATACAATAGAAATACACACTAATTAAATACTAACACCTCACAACCACTCAACTGATCAATTATAATTTATAATAGCAAAAAGTTGAAATTAAATTTTCCGAAATAAAAGAACGTCCGCCCTGTTCCCATTAGTTGTTATGCATAATAAAATTATGACATAAAAAGTTCTGCCATAAAGGGTAGACTCTTTTTTGTATGGGGAAAAAATGTTGAACTCGCGTCAGTCAGTCAGGATCACGTGTGACCCTGATCGAAAATTCGTAAGAATATGTAAACACTTGAATCACCATAGCAACGCGCTAATTTTTTAATTCAATGTCAAAACTCTAGATTTTCTGTCAAGCTATGGATAAGACTTTCGTACAATACTGTTCTGCATTCGTAAATTCAAATGCAGAGTAAATTCGTAATTCGTGCAAAAAGTTTTCACTTCTGCCGGCACTCCCGGAGTGCGGCCCGATTTTTTCGTGATCGAGTATAGGGCCCCGATTTATGAAATAGTGACATTTTCCTGTAGTTTCGCAGATATGAGAGGTACGTGGATGTGCGATAGGCATCAGGAGTTATTTTGTAATGTTACAAAATAACCCCTAATGCCTAATATATTATGGTAGATAGGGACCATCAAACTAGACAACTTTTACTATGAGACCAACTCTGAAATTGCGAATAAAAATAGCTGTTTCATACATTTTGATATTTTCGTTATTAATTTTTGGACCGAGATTCATTTTTTTACGTTTGAATGAATAGCGAGCTCAAAAAATGTTATTGCGAAATTTTCGAACCAAGTCGGCAAAAAAAAATTTAAATTTGGCGAATTTTGGAAAACCTCAAAAACTTTTTTGAATTCAAATTGCACTTTGAATAGCCCTCCGGCAGACGCACATCCACGTACCTCTCATATCTGCGAAACTACAGGAAAATGTCACTATTTCATAAATCGGGGCCCTATACTCGATCACGAAAAAATCGGGTTGCACTCCGGGAGTGCCGGCAGAAGTGAAAACTTTTTGCACGAATTGCCGTCTTACGAATTTACTCTGCATTTGAATTTACGAATGTTGTATACAGCTTCGCTTCGATCGTCAACTTTTTTTAGTACACTGAACTGACAGAACCATACTGAACATAATGGACAACCTTTCAAAAATATAGTATACCGATTTTACTTTTAATTCCCAATCTGGACTAGATTTTAGTTTTCTTTAATTAACGTAAAAAATAATGAACTAAAAATTCTGAAAAAAAAATATATGAGCTTAGAACACTAAAATCTCGAAACGGTTTTGTAATTTTAGTATTTTTTCAAAAAGAAATGTTGTCCAATTTAGCCATGCATTATTAAAAACCGTATTTGTTGTGGCACAGGATTAGTACTACATATTATATAATTTCTGTGGCACAGGTACAGCCTTCTTCATTTCAATATTCGGCAGTTCCGCAAAACGGTCCCAGGGCGACTATTTGGTTCGTTTTCGGCTGGGCTGTGGTGTTTTTAATATTTTAAGAATTTATTTATATTTTAAGTAGGTGTTACTTGATTGTTTATTTGAAACGATTTGTTGGAAAGAGAATAATAACATTGTTGATGATTCTAAGTCTATTTTTAGTCTCAGTCTTATTCTAGTGGTAAACATTAGCACAAGGAAAAGCCTAAGGCCAGCTTTCCATATAGAGCAATTTCATTACAATAAGGCTGCAAACACACCTGACGGTTGACTTCCGGCTACAACTGTGCGTTGTTTACTTATTCTGTGGCCGAGAAAATGATCTTGTTAGAGTAAGGACTTATAAGGCAAAAACGGAAATGTTATTACTACTATATAAAGACATTGTTTTTGTTAGATCTGGAAATAAGTATAATTTTTTACCAGAAAAACACAATTCGTCTCTTACTAACGCTTATGAAAATAATAAACTACGATTAATTGTTTTTTCTGGTATAAAAAGAAGCTTATAGAAATAGCATTGTGAATGCAAAAATAAAAAGCTGAGATATGGAAATGTTAGCCTACTTTTCTGAACTTAGTTTTAATGATAGAATAGAACGTTTAGTCATAAAAAGATTTTTTTTTCGTGATTTCCGAGTCCCCGATGAGCTGCATACCTCCTCCTTTTTTGAAGACGTTTAAAAATATGTTTAAAATTATACTAAAACGAAACGATTAAGAAAATACTATTACTTAAGAATTTTTCTGGCGCTTGGTGTGAAGTTTCTTTCCAATGCCAATGTGGAAATAAAACTTATTGTCGTACGTTGACAATTCAATAGCTTGCACATTGGGGTAACGCTTTTGGCAAGACAACTATTTTAAGGCGAAGGTTTAAAACACGAGAGAGACGAAGAGAAGGACTTAGAATTGGTTCAAATAAATAAAATAAACAACAATAACATTTTCCCAATACTTTGTCTCTAAATAACTTTGAAGCATTTGGAAAAAAGATTTTGATATAAAAGTAGGTCTAAATTACCCGTAATCACACCACCGGTGTGACAACGGGTAAAATAAATTCCCCGTAGTCACACTGATGTGGTAAGTTGATGTTACCACGGGTCGGTCCAAGGGTGGGTACCCACTTAGGTTCGCGAACCTCCGCGCTCCGCGAACCTGCACCGAAAATATCGTTTATCCTCTGCTGAAACTGGGCGCCGAGGTGTGTACGTGAGGGAACTTGTATGCGAAGCTGGTTCGCACAGGCACACACTGTAGCCAAAGTAAAAATATTTGTTTTTGCTATGGATCACTGTTCTAGGTTCGCGGAGCGCGGAGGTTCGCGAACCTAAGTGAGTACCCACCCTTAATTCTTAGCCATATGTGGGGTCCGCCAGTGTAGAATACCTAGCTTCATGATCGGGTGTTGTTAAGGCAACTTACGATTAGAGGAAGTAGGTATATAACATCTAAAACTAACATACACCTTCATGGATCAAGAAAATTGGCGACAGGATTACCAACCCGCCTGCCAAGAATGAAGATTACAGCGACATCCTTCACCAGAAGTGGTCCACGCACTACAGTGGACTATACTCATAAGAAGGAACTTTATGATGACGATGAAATAAAATAAACAAAAATTGACATAACAAGTTCAAAAAATCGAGGCAGGCGAAGAAAAGTGACTTTAGATGAATTTAATGGAGAAAATTTTACTAACAGGAAAACCTATAATAGGAAGCAAACGTTACACTCCACTTCCGAGTCTGTCATAGTTGTTTATTTACCTTATCTCTTTAGCCTTCGCAATAATTTTATGCGCAGGAGTCTTCGCATTTCCTGCGTGTGCGCAGGGCTTATTTATAGCGTGCCTAGGTCGCTCAGACC
Source organism: Agriphila geniculea (assembly GCA_943789525.1). Classification (NCBI taxonomy): domain Eukaryota; kingdom Metazoa; phylum Arthropoda; class Insecta; order Lepidoptera; family Crambidae; genus Agriphila; species Agriphila geniculea. The sequence continues at coordinate 1,245,144 of OX038894.1, read as the reverse complement.
TTGCCTCTACATGCACTAGGCATAATAATTTCAGGGTAAACGCTTATTAATAGAGTGTTTGTGAGAGTCATGTTTCTGTTAGAGAAAGTAAACAAATGCGTTGCCATCTGGCTTTGTTGTTCACTTCTGTAACCACCGGGCCGAGTCGGGTAAAATGGTTGGACGGGTGTGATCTAGGGTTTTTTGTTTTAAGATTATTGATTTGATATTTGTATTGCATTTCTTTACGTTTCATTACCTCTCCCGTCTTTAGTAAAATGGCTCCGTACACACTTTTAGCGCCACCTAGCGTGTTGCAACTTTGTTGGCTCTGACCTGACCGTTTTGACGTTTTCATATGTAATGGCGGCATTGTGACAAAATGTAAAAAATACTATACATATTGTGTTATTAATGTAAATTTTAAAATTACTATGATTTGGGTGGACAAAGTGTTGTTAAATCATTTTTGGTCATTTAAATTAAATATGGCAAACAAGATCTATTCAAAAAGAGTGTTTTATTTTGGTTATATCAGGGTTTGTTTACTTCTTTTTTAGCTGTAGATTTTGTAAAACAAGTGGATAAAGCTACTTTAATAATTTTACTTAGTGATAATAAACATATAAATTATTCCTGTATCGCTAGTAATAAATTAAATATCGTTTTCAAGCAGATTACAGAGCCTTCTTTATTTCTACTTTTTGCCACCATGAGCGCTGCGATCGATTATTATACCTTCGCACCCTCCCAATAGTACGCGCTATTGCTTACACTTTTCTATTAGAGAACAAATGCGTTATCATCTGGCTAATTGTCAAATTGTTCAATTTTGTGCTCGTAGCACGAACATCTATCTAGAGAAGTAAAAAACGTGCGTAATAGGTGGTAATAGGTTCGATAGAGTATTTTTGTATAGAAAATTCGTACAGCGCCATCTACCGCCGAAAAGCGAAATGAAATTTCTCATAGACAATTTACGCTGAACACATTACGGTTCCGTACCAAAATGGTAAAAAAGGAACCCTTATGGTGTGACTTAGTCTGTCTGTCTGTCATAGTTGGATATCTCGAGAACTACTAATGGTATCAACTTGAAATTTGGAATAGTTTAAGATGACATTTACCTTACTATTTTGCAAATGAGAAAGAAATAAAAAAATAAATATCTTTTTTTTACAACAGGGCCTGAAAAGGGGTCTTAAAAATTTGAAGTGGGGCTACTAGGGCATGTGGGGTATCATATGAAAGAGCGCCGTTTGCACGTTTTTGATATATATATTTTTTTCTAGACCGCATCGACTTATGATGAAAAATGTAAAAAAAATACCGTTCCCCCCCCTTATCTCCGAAGTTTGCAAAGAGAAAAATCTGAAATAATTCTATGTGATAGCAATTTATATAAAGATTACAGAAAAAATAAAACGATGTCTCAATATAGCACACTTTTTTAGAAATTATCAAATTTCTAAAAATGTAACATTAGTTCCATTATAGGTCAAGAGATGGCGCTGACCTAAAACTGCAATACTAATTTTATTATTCTACTCTGCAGTGTGGTTTGATGGTGCAATTATGATGGTACGGAACCCTTCGTGTGCGAGTCCGACTCGCACTTGGCCGGTTTTATTTTTTTTTAAAGATGTTCGTGCTACGAGTACAGAAATGAACAATTTAGCAATATCCAGGTGTAAACGCATTTGTTTACTTTCTCAGAAACAATATAAACAATAGCGCGTAAACCTATAACATCACCGTTTTATTAACAACAGCAAAGGTGATGTGTCGAGAAATGCAATAGAAATATCAAATCAATAAATCTAATGTGGGCTCCAGACTCGCGTGATTCACGGCGTGAATTCACGCCGTATAATATTTGCCGTGAAACCGGCGTGAAAAGCATGACCCTCCACACTCGCTATCGTTCACAGTTTAGTTCGCGCGCTCGTCGAGAATGGACGTCGAATTATGCACTGCTATCTTTGAATTTAGCATCCCATAAAATGGGTTTGGCATGATAACACTCAATCAACACCAGTTCCTGCTCGTTCGTCCAAGTGACGGTCATTTTGACGCACCGTACTCCGCAAATAAATAAAAAACCTCAAGGCACGGCACTGTTTTCACGCGCGAGTGTGGATGCGTTTGCGTTCACGGGAGGTTCGCGGACCGCGAACCCTTTGAAGCGGGCGCAAATACCGACACGGATCGGGGAACAAGGCGTGAACAGGCGCGAAGCCCGTGAACGGGCGCGAAAACCATCCACATTCGCGCTTCACGCCTTTTACGGGCGTTCACGGCGCGAATGTGGAGCCCGCATAACAAAGAATAGTCTAGCTAGATGAGATTTCACACCTGTCCAACCATTTTTCCCGCCTCGGCCCGGCCCAAATCGTGGTTTACTTGGACCATTTAATACATAATCGTGACTTGACACTCGTTCAAGTAATACGACGTTTTCAAGGAGTTCGTCATTGCCAAAAATATAACCGCAAATTATCCGCCTAGGGCTAGGTTCGATCAGTGTGTTATATGAATTATGAGGCAGTTATAGTTAAATGCAATTATAAAAAAGAGATTAAAATTCTTATGTATAATTTTAGGTTATAAAAAAAGAACTGGTTAGATAATATTAACTAAGTGTGATGGTTTATTAGGGATGTGATATTTTTGGCTTCAAGATTTCAAGATTTATTTGCAAGTTACAAGATGAAAGGGGTGTTACAAGATTGGTAGATAAATAAAATTAGTTTAATGAATAAAAATTAGGTGTTTGTAAAAAAAATATATTTGCATTAGCTTAAGCTTTAGCTTAATATTTCATCCAAAATAAAAATAAAAATACATATATCTACTTTGGAGTTTATAAGTAGTTACAGTCTTGCCACGAGTTCTGGCTTAGCGAAAAGCGGCGCGCGGCGCGGCGCCGCCCGGGGCGCATATAAGCAAAATCTAACTCTCGAGTTTTTATGGTGATCTCCGATTGGTCAAGAAACTCAGTAGTTAGATTTTGCTCGCAAACTCTAACTCCCCAGTTTCGCGCTAGTTCGATAGTGATCTCTGATTGGTCAAAAAACTCAGTAGTTAGGTTTTGCCCGCAAACTCTAACTCTCGCATCCACCAATGAGCGCGCTTCAAAATTCAGTTATCAATTAATTGTCTTTGAACACGACTGTGGTAAATTTTTTTTAAATGACTTCTAAACTTTCAAGCTCTTTCAGATCTGAACGCTAAAGTTTTTTTCCTGCTAAACTAAACATTCTTTACCTATAAAATTGATGTTTTGAATGGAGAATTATTAACAAGTTGCATTTTCCATTTTAACATTTTTCACAATTGGACCCCCTAATTTGATATTTTTACGGAAATGGATGCTAAATTTATTTATTTATTGTTACAAATAAACGTCAAAAAATATGAAAATAATATCTGTAGGACCACACGACAACTATCCGAATCCAATGCAAAAAAGTTTTCCAAATCGGTTCATAAAAAAGACGGAGTTCTACTTACGGTAATAAGCAGAAACGTCATAAAAGTGGAGTAATATCAAATAACAATTCTTAATTGTGGCTTGTGGGTAGGTAAAAACGTATTTTTATTATATCTGTTACCGTAAAACTCCGTAATTTATGAACTTTATATCCAAAATACTTACCTACCCAATTCAAAATGAATGCCAACTACATTTTTTCAGACAAAACTGTAAATCGCATTAATTTTTATTTAGTTTGATTAGTAGATTTTTTATTTAATAGAACCCTCGACAAAGACCTATTGTCATAATTCGAATAACATCGCAAGAGTTAGCTATGTTAAAATTGCAAATTATTGTGGTATTATGTTTGTAAGGGAAGTTTATTGTTCGCCGACCTCTTAAATTAAAAAATTTTGAAGTTAGGTTTTTGGTGAAACACTAACAACCTCGCAGGATTAGATAACTATATCATTATATAACTAACATCATAAACAACAACATTTTCTTTTTACAACTTTTCCGAAAACAGAAAAAAGTTTTATTATTCAAATGTACGAACACTGTTATGTTTTGTATGAAATCGATTTTTGTCTGTCCAATTAGAGAATAATATCTATCAGTTTACATAAAATTTATTTCTGCCCGCTGTAGGTTTTTTCTCATATTAAGTGTCCATTCTCCTTTAACGTTTAGTTAGTTGCAATTGCAATCCAACACTTGAGGCATCATCAGATCAAGTATTATTCAAATACCTATACTTAAGTACCTATTGTGTATATACTGAACTTAGTTTATCCTTAGTAGGGATCTACTGGTCGGTAGGTAGGTTTACCTACCAAATACGACCAGTACCTACGTTACCTGCGTAAAAAGTTTTTAACATCAATACTACAAACTTACTCAAGTACCTATGTCTTTTAAACTTAGGTGCCTAAGTAGGTATAATCAATAGAATAGAGTTAGGTGAGATCAGTTTTACAAAAACTGTGGTGAAGATTGTTTACCAAATAGGACAAGTAAGAATAAATGGACTTTAAGTACTTACTTGCACACGATTCGTTGCGACGCTGCACTGGTTTCCTTAACAATCCATTTTGTCAAAGTGAGGGTTCCATATTTTTGTATCCACACACCACAGTCCTCCGAACTATTTAGTTTAGCAGAAAACGGAACTTTTGCGTTCAGTACCCTTAGCACGAACAGCTATCGAGAAAAATAACGCGCGTAAAATTACTCGAATCTCACAATTTTGTATGGAAATTAGTACAGCGCCACTACGTGCGTAAACGGAACTAAGATTTGGAAGCACGAAAAATTTTGACATAAGGTATCGAGCAGCCTTCGAATCGAGATCGAATAGTAAAGTTACAACTTGTATGGAAATCGGTAGCACGAACCCACTTTTGACATACGGTATCGAGACACTCGCAAGCTGGCTATCGACAACTTACTCACTGACATTTTTTCAGTGAGAGACTTTTCGAGCAAATTTGTATTATTTATTATTAAATTCTAAAAGCATGTATGTAGTAACAAAAATTAAATTTGAGAACTATGACATGTCCACTGAATTATCCACAGGCGATATTACTTAAATTGTTCTCATTAAACATAGAAATTTGTAAAATAAAAATCTCGTCATTTTACGCTATCCACGGTGTCCCCCACATCCACCATACCTATATTTTAGCAATATTTTAGAACTTACCTATAAAACTCAAATAAAACTAGAGGATACGGTGTTATACTTATAATATTTGTTTTCAGTCACAAAATCACACAGTTTGCATACAGTTAATTAATTATATTTAATTTAGGTATTAAAACAATAAGACCTTAAAACTATGACGAAAACACTAACTAAATATAACAATGCAAACTTAATAAAGTTTATCGAATCTTCAAACACTATAGGCAGGCACTAATTCCTTAGAGCATTTAACCAATTAAGGAGACGCCACTGTCAGGCGTACCCCTCTGTCAAACGAGAATGACCGCCGCTCATACTCGTTATATAAAACTAGTTGACCCGAGTTCCCCGCCATTCAGCTGATCATCGTACACGCGAAACGACCGGAGCTAAAAATGCCGATTTGCAGTGTTTTTTCATGTAAAAAAATATCGGAAACATTTAGTGTGCAAAAGGATAACGTTATTTTCCATATGCTGGTATTATTTTGTCCAATTGTTTTCAAATAATGCACTAAAAATGAAAATAATTCAAAAATATTGTCAATCAAACAGTGTTGCCACTAAATTATACAAAATCCCTTTTAGCCTAATTTTTCAAGTTGAATGTATGACCAATGACACTTAAAACATCACGTTCCTTCTTAACCTGTTAATACCTACCATTCATTAGGTACTGTAGTGTAGACGCTTGATGAATTTATTAGGTATAGATTACTTTTGCAAATTTATTTATTGTTATTTTTTTCTTTATCTTTATTTATTATAATCTCTTACTCAATACTTAAAAAATAGCAGGACTATTAAACTTATGTTTAAAATAGGCATTGTAGCACATGAGTAAATAAACGGAACAGAGTACAAGCTCTCAAAACTTATACCCATTCTTCAAGGGTTGACACCTGCCTTTCTATTGTCTAATTTCAAAATCTATCGCAATCGCTTTCAAGGTTGTAACACATTGAAGCTTCTTCTTGACACAAATAAAAACTTACCAAAGAAATGCAGCAATGTGTCACATCCATCTGTCAAACGAAAGCGATTGCGATAGATTTTAAAATTAGACAATAAGCCCCCTAGTTGCAGGTTGAAAAGTAGGGAAAATAGAATACGTCCGAATGTCACAGCCACTTTATTCCGAAAATATTAAGATTACACAGTTGAAACTTGGTAGGTAGATGTATTCTGTTAACCGCTTAACGAGTTTAACACAAAAATAAAAAAATAAAAGATTAAGGGGGGGCTATTACTTATGGGGGATTATTACTATTCTTCTCGCTCTTTTATATTGATATCGAGTGAGTACACAATTTCGCATTTAAAAATTGTGTATTTTTTTTTACGCGTTTTATTTATAGTTAGTATTAAACCATTGTCAAATTACAACTTAAAACGGGAGTTATATCGACGAGTTCCGTTGTAAAAATCTGTCAAATGAGACCGGTCGCTAGGTGGTTTCTAATTAGATAATCAGCCTGCCGGCTGACAATCCAAGTCTCCGTGCAAATATTTTCTTCTCCATTGTGACATTTGTGACCCGCGGGCTCAGTGATCTGTCACGGGCTCCACTCTCCGTGCTTCTTTTCATTGTGACTTGCCGCGGGCTCCATTCTCTGTGCTTCTCCCCATCGTGAGTATCGTGACCGGCCGTGGGCTTCCACTACACTACGTGTGTGTTTTGAGGATTATCATAAATAAATTGTATTTTATTAAATTATATTTGTGTCTTTCACTTCTTAGATACAATTCTCCTTAGGCGATTCTACTTATCTTTCTTTTACCTCCTTAACGTTAAATAATTTATTATTATAAAATATTTACGGATGTCACTAATTTTTCCCAAAATATGCCATTTTAATTTTAAAAACGGTGGCCACACTGCAGCAAAAGTAATGTTGTGACAGCACAGAAACAAATATCGATATCGACTTTATCAGAAGGTACCTATGTTATTCTGGCTATAAAATATTGGAAAAAAATACTAACTTTTTTTCTGCCGAAAGAGGAATTTCGTTTTTTCAGAAAAAAAAACTCTATTATTTATTTTGACGGAAGCGGAATGTGACGAAAGTGGCCTAAATGTTTATATTTCAGATTTCCAAAAGATGCAATGATACGAGATGCCTCGATCCAAGCTTGTGCAAAACATGTTTCCTAAACGTACTCGCACAATTTGCTCACATCATTTTGAAGCTTCCTACTGTTTTATAATACAAGCTAATAACACTAAACTCAAAACTCAATATAATTTATTCAGTCTAGGCTGTTACAAGCACTTGTGACACAAAATACATAATAGTACAAGTCTTGTGAATGTCATAGTAGCTACGCCATCGGTTCGCAAACCCTAAGCGGGAGACCTTGTAACGAGCAGAACCGGCAAGAAACTCGTCAAGGACTGCTTTTTTTCTCCCTGTATAATATTTCATACGGAGTCGTCAACATCGAAAAATGACCTCAACATTTAAAGTCATTTTCCATCACAATAATTTTTACACACAATGGGTATGAAATGAATTACCTACTACATATCGGATTAGTAATTGTGAGAGTAAATAATTTTCAACTAGTTGAGAAATTACTGATTATGTGACTATAGAAATTAAAATAATTGCAATCAAAAAAAGAGAAATCAAAACGAGGTATTAGTTAATAATTTTATGTTTTGAGTAAGAAGTCCGATACATATTGATAATATTAAACAGAAAAAATATACGACGTCCTTAGTACAAGCAGAAAGAAGCAGACCCATTCCCACTGGCAGCACCCGTTCACAAGCATGACGCATGCACCACTTTCTTTAAAATAAGTATAACAAATAAAGATTTTTAATGTAGTTATTCCGTTTTAAGGCCTACTTAAACATGAGCGGTATCCGCTACGCCCCGCGGTGCACACGCCCCACGCTCAACCCGAACTCAACTCAAACTCAACCCAAACTCAACTCAAACTCGCCTCAACCGCAGCCCACCTTGAAATACATCGCTTACAATTTTGAGTCACTGTGTAATGTTCAGGTGAGTTTAAGGTGAGTTCGGGTTGAGTTTGAGTTGAGTTCGGGTTGAGCGCGGGGCGTGTGCAGTAGCATTGACAAAATATAACGGAGCTTATTAAAGTGTCATAAAACTGAAAATTGAAAGCGCTTTATTTCAAGGAGTGGGCTCCGGTTAAGTTGAGTTCGAGTTGAGTTTGAGTTGAGTTCTGGTTGAGGTTGGGTCGTGTGTTATCGTCTGAACAAAGCCTTATTTACCCCGCGGACGCACCCTCGCGAACGCACCTCGCGTCACGCGCCACCACCGCCGCCACCGCTACCGCCTCTGATAGCGGTAAAATTCCGCTATGGTTAAAACAGCGCGTTATCAGCATACCCATTGGGATATCGTTAGCGCCACCGGTAGAGGATACCGCTGAGATTTGAATCGTCTCACTAATCTAAGAAATTATGTCTTTGATTTTAAATATGCGAAAACCTACCAGTATTTGAAAACTCTTGCTTAGTTAAATTGACCGGGTAGAATTTCTTGCAGTATCATCAATTTTACTGACTTATCCTAATAAGTCACCCTGTAGATTTTGACGACAGCCAAAGGTTGCCTTAGCATCATCGAAGGGCCTAAATTGAAAAAAAAAACTACAGACTTATTTGAATTTTTGTCATCATAATTCAATCATTAAGACATAAATTAAAAATATGAGCCGAAGGTATCGAGAGTAAAATATCGATAGTGTCAAGCACTAGCAACGTTTACATGAAAATGACGTCATCGCGTGTACTGACAGGTTGGTTTCTGCGTGTGTATGTATTTGTGTGCGTAAAGTTTAAGCTAGTGTTTGATAATTTTGTCGTGTGCGTGCGTAGCAACGTGATCGAAAATGCATTAGTGTTTAACGCTATTTGTGTGTGCGTTACCTCGTCCCCCGCGGAAAGTGGCAGACTTTTTTGTAAAGAAATTAGTTCTCGTGACGCCTCCTTACTTGGTTAAATGCTCTAAGACTAATTCCGATGAAATTCACATCTTTTCATAGCACGACCAAAGAATTTATTGTTTATTTGTAAACAATTTCTTGTTCTTTGACGATAATCCATTGTTATTCTTCAAGTTCATAAAAAATCTTCAAATAAGTAGAACAATTTGATGAAATTATGACACATTATAGTTAACTCTTAGGTCATAATATTATTTCTTCACGATTGTATTATTTGTTAGCCGACACAGATAAATCATTTTAGACAAAAACAAAATAAAGAAATGGCTTCACGGCTTTTTATTATTTTAGGTTAATTTTTTTATTAAATCACAGGATGAGAAAGAAAGAGAGAAAGAACAGAGACACTCTTCTTTTTCAAACCAATCACGGGCAAGGTGCAATGACCGTTCAAAAGCATGGACAAAATCATGCACTTATTGAAAAATTATTTTAATATTTGCAAATTAATTTAAGTTATTAAATGAAATTAATATTGTTAACAATTTTATTAATAATAATAAGAATAATAAATGTAAAATTATGATAAATAACTTGATTGAATTTTAATTTACATATTTATGATTTAAATAGATATGTAACATGGTTTTTGAACGCACCTTGCTTCATGCACGTTAGCTTTATTTATCGCTACTACTATCGAGCTAACGTTAGCCAGCTCTGTAAAATCCGTGCTGCCGTTTTTGCTAGCTTTCGTTTCGAGTACGTTATCGAGTAGTATTTTTTGACGCGCGTAAGATTTCTCGATAGCTGTTCGTGCTAAGGGTACAGATCTGGGTTTACTGGATTATATTCGCAAAAACTTGGAAGATTAGAAGTAATTTTTAAAACATAAAATACGCTACCACAGTCGTGTTCCAATACAGTTGACAACTGAATTTTGAAGCGCGCTCATCGGTGGATGCGAACTCAGTAGTTAGAGTTTGCGGGCAAAACCTAACTACTTAGTTTTCTGACCAATCAGAGATCACTATCGAACTAGCGCGAAACTGGGGAGTTAGAGTTTGCGCGCAAAACCTAACTACTGAGTTTTTTGACCAATCAGAGATCACCATCAAAACTCGAGAGTTAGATTTTGCTTATATGCGCCCGGGGCGGAGCGGTGCCCATGCTACGTACTGCTCAGTCAGCGTTGCCAGAAGGTTACTTTAGTAACCTGTTAGGTGATTTTAGAATCTGTCTGGTTACTTCTAGGTTAAACAACTCAAAAGGTAACTTTTAGGTAATTTTTCAGAAGTTCAAAATTAATTCTTATTTTTTAAAACTAACGTGAAACGGAGTGCTCTTTATGTTTTTTTTTTCATGTCGTGTCGCCCGCCCCCCGCCCGCCGCCATCACTTGTCATTGTCAATGTCAGTTTGTTTGTCAGTTCAGTGAGTCGCTTGGCGGAATTTCTGTGAAAAACGGAAGAAGCCAGATACAAAAAAAAGACAGATTTTACATAGGTAGTAATTTTGTTTGAATTGTTTGGTAGTTACCTATCCTGTTGTAATTCTATTTTATAGTATTTTGTTTTCTGTGAAAAGAAAGATCTATAAAAGAAAATTACCAATTTGTATGGGCAAGTGGTGCATTCGTTTTTTTTACGGCAGTCGATAATATTCTTGTATATTGTAGAAAGTATAACAAGCAAAATATATAATGAAACCAAATCTGTCACTTCAGTCCGAACCGAATTATATCATTTCAAAGATAACAAAAAAAATATTTTTGCAAATTCTGAAAATGTTTATTTTTTATATTTTGTCTTTGTAAGTTAATACAATTAACATCTAATCAACTTTTAATGCATTTTCACAAAAAAAAATATATGAAAGGTAATTTTTTTCACTAAAAGGTTTCTTTTTTATATATTTTAGGTAATTTTTGACAATACCCTGCTGGCAACACTGTGCTCAGTAGCGTTTAGCAGCAGCGAGCGAGGGGCCGTATTCAGACATGGCTCTATCCAAAGTGGCTCGTCTTTGCCTCAAAAAGAGTTTATATTTAAATTATGATATTTTGTTAACGAGGGACGGAGTGCACGAATTAAATAAAAATAGATATCAGTATGGCGAATTTCGTAGTTAATACGATAATTACATTTTTTTTTGAGTTAAGGTACAATTAAGTACATTTTATGGTTTTTCATTCGAGGGTATTTAGAAATCTCTACAGCATGGCGGCGTCGCTGGGAAGTATGACACGATGTTCCGTACTGCGTACCTATATCAAATTGCTTTTGTTTTTCAGATTTTTTGACTAGTCTAGACACTCATATCAATTTAACGCTGACTGCACCAACCTACTTGTGTTCTTTAATACCTACTTTAAGTAGGTATTGGTAGGTAGAACCAGAAAAAATACACAGCTAGAGTTAGGTATCTATAAAAAAGGATTTATCATATTTTATTTAAATAGTAATAGCATTTACTATATAATCATTTTAATTACTTATAATGCGTGTGTGGGGAAAATTATAAAAACTGATAACTTTCACCCACGAACTATTTTGCATACTTACAGTGTATTCCGTGATGCATTTTCTCTCATACCGCTATGATATTCAACTTTTAATTTGAGTAAAAATTGATGCTTTTTTATATTCTTATCTCATTGGGTGATATAAGCAAATCCGCGGGAGGTCGTTAATTTGTATCAAATTCTAGAAAATATTTCTTACAACAATAGCCGAAGGTTTCATTCAGATTTTGATCGCTGTGGTCGATGGTAAACCCACGAGGAAAACCTGCATCCATTCCCAAAAATATTGCATAACATCTTATTATTGGACCTTGTCTCGTATTACGTGTTTTTTCCGAGAAACTTTTACCATGGCGGCCTTGCTTTAAGTTAAGCTTGAATTATACACTTGGCGTCAGAAAAATCGCACCTTTTCAAAAAATTTCTTCAAAGTAATTTAATCCTATCTAATTTAATGGTAAGTGTTATTATATACTTCTTTCCCTTCTAACATTGCCAACAGTCTCTAGAAACCGTTGGAATACTCGTCGAACTGAATCAATTACTGAGATTCCGTTTCTGAGCAACATTACATTGCCTCATTTTTTGCAATATTTGAGCAACTTCATAGGCAATCCATCTATCTTCATGGGTCTTCATGGGTATCCATCTTGGGTATTCCTTTTTTTAATTGAACTGTCGAAGTGTGTTTTCTCGATCATCTCGATAGCGAATTTACATTTCCTGAATTGACCCCTTTTATTTTCCTTTTATGGCGGCGCAACCAATAATACTTTAAGCGTTTAATTACGGTAACTGTTATGTTAATTCAATCACACAATTATTAACTGAAAGCTCATTAAATGTACTTTCAATAAATATCAACATTAACACAATAAAACGTTCGCTATCAATAGCAGGTGGCCGAGTCTAAACTGATTTTCGAAGAGGTGCAATTTTTCTGGCGTCGAGTGTATTATGTTATAATTTTATTTTTGAAAAAAAAAATTTGATTATTATTATACCTATCTCGTTTTAATTAACATCTATTTATAAAATAAAACAGTTGACTTTTCTTTAGTAAAGGTTTTCGCAAAATGATAAAATCTGGCATAAAGCTTGGCTCTAAATATGTGTGATGCCTTTTAATCGAATATAAGTAAATAAAGATTTTTATATTTACAAGCGATTGTAAGAGTAGGTACAATTTTTGTCAATGAATATAAATTTTTTGTCAATAATTCACGCTTATATGTTACAGAGTGACAAAAAAACAGAAAAAACTATGAAAATCTGGTGCGCTTCTCTACTCTTTAACATTCCGGGACATTTTTGGATATTGTGGGACTTGGGACACATACTTATATTCTGGGACAATCCCAAACATCTGGCGTAGCAACCCAGGATCAGCGAAGAAAAGATAACTTATTCAATGAAATCCGGTCGAAGATCGTACCGTCAATCAGTGTCTAGATAAGGAGTTACAACAAAATGTCTGCTATTTGTCATCGTTTACACTTGTTATTGTTTAACTTACAATCATATTTGGATATGCGAAAGGTGAAGATATTCTTGCTGATAAAACAACACCACGGGTTAATTTATTTTTGCAGGTCAAGGTTGATTTTTGTTTGTGTAAAAAAATATAAAGAAATATTAATACTTGTAAAAACAAACACGTACTTTTTGAACATCATTATCTGTAATAAAATTGTAGTAGTAATTAAAATTAAATTATAAAAATAAACTAAACAACAGGGTTTTTCGTACAATTTTAAGTAACTACGTAAAATATAATTATAATTATGCTTTACTCGCGCTCATACGTATGTAAAATTATCTTAAGGCGGTTGTATGACCGAAAGTGGCGCCCTCAGAGGTTTTTATTTATAAGTTATTAATAGAAAAAGATTTTAATAATGTTTATCGTGGAGATTTTAGGGCCCATGGTCTAGAATTTTTAGAAGGTATCATTCACTACATGCCCTCGTAGTCATTCGTAGAAGTAGATAGCAAATGTGTCAAAAACGGCCACTTTTAGCAGTTTTTCTATCTACTTCTAGCAGTGACTACTAGGGAATGTAACGATACCGTCTAAAAATACTAGACTGTGGGCCCTAAAATCTCCACGTTAAACTTTATTAAAATTGTGTATTAGAATTATAATATTAAATAAAATTCTCCGCGGCGCCATTTTCGCTCAGGGTACCACCTTAAGCATTAGGTACAGAGTTGAAAATATTATGTATGTTTGTTATATTTAATATGCTATGTTATGTACCGTGTTCTTTCATTGCCCAAGTCACATGTTCTGCGAAGAAGCAACATCACATTGTTTGCTCGCTACTTGCAACTTGCACAACACCATACCTTGCTGCTGCGAACAAAAACACATTTGCGCAGTCTGTGTGCTCAAATAATATTGGCTTTAGTAAAATACAAATTGAATCGATTGTTGTATTTGGTTAACTTTAAACAAGGTTCCACGTAAGTGTAAAAACTTTTTTAAGCAAAGAAAAAAGACAGATAATTATGGTATTTTTACACGACTGCCCAAAAAAGGAGTTTTTTTTTTTTTTTTTTTTATCTTAAATGGGTTTGCTCTTGACTCCAGTCTAGCCCAAAAGCAAAGACAGGGCCTACGATGGAGCGAGCTTGCCCAGAAATTGCTTATTCACTCTGGCCTTGAATAGAGTCAGGTTGTATGCGCTCGGAAACACAGCTCGGAAACGAGTGTATATTGTTGTGTGTTCATGTATGTTTGTGGGTATGTGAGTTTCTTTATTCCACCACAATATATATTATATGACATAACGGATTTGGATGTATGGGGTATCGTTAGAATCCATGAACCATTTTGAGTGACACTGGCTATAATTTTTTTGAAAAAAGTCAATATGGTGACTGTACGAGATGACACTTTCACATGTGAAAAAATTTTTTCTTCGATTATTACAATATGGGCATCAAATGAAAGGCCTCAATGAGCACATACCAAAACTATATAATTTGTCACTAAAATGTGTGAAATAAAAATAAATAAATTTAAAAAATATTAAAAACACGACTGTCCTGCCAAAAACGAACTAAAAAGTCAAATAACAATTAGTGACACTGCAGTCGGACCCCTTTTATTAAAAATTGTTTCACAAAACGGTCCCCCGACTGCAATGACACTAAATTTGTTATTTTGACTTTTTAGTTCGTTTTTGGCAGGGCAGTCATGTTTTTAATATTTTTTAATTAATTTATTTTTTTAGGTAGTGTGGAGGCACATAATAAGTGGTTATTAACTACTTAAATAAGTATTATAGTTTTTCATCCTCATAAAGGATAGACAAACATTGGAACTGGTATCTTCAGATATCCTAGTTCCTTGGACGAATCTACCCTAGTTCTGACCTATGTTTGAAGTTTCAAGTCTTTAGCTCATCGGGAAACTAAATTATAATCGTTTGCTAAATTTGTGGACAAACAAAGTAGTCACCTCAACACAAGTATATATTACTCTCTGGGGCTGTCTCAACGCAATTTTTGTAATTTAATTATTGTGTAATAAACTATATTTTATTTATTATTTAATAAATAAACGAAAAAATATCCCATTACAACGTGAAATAAAACACTTTTAACGGATACTAGCGCGGTTTATTGAAAGTTCTTTGGTAATTGGTATTTGGTTTGATTTTTGGTTTTCCCGACGTTTCGGCACCTTTGCAGCTGCCGTGGTCACGGGGGACTGAAGCTGCACGTGAGCCTACCCTCAAGAGACGAATTTATAAAGACGAACAGTTAAACAGTGTTTTATTACCCGACTACGGCGAAGCCAAAACGGAGGGTATATGATTTTGACCTGTATGTATGTATGTATGTATGTTTGTAAATTCATCTGTTCCCTCATAATTTCTAAACTACTTGTTATAATTTGACAAATGAGGTATCGTTAGAAGCGTCTTAATCGTCCAATGAACATAGGCTATATGACGTCACATTAAATTGAATGTGGCGCCCTCTAAAGAAAATAAAGACATAAACTAAAAAAAATATATTTTAATAATGCCGTGTTGGGTACCAAATGAAAGGGCTCAATGAGAACTTTTCAAATATGTATATATTGTTAGCTTTTGCCCGTGGCTTTGCTTGCTTTCACCCTATTGCCAACTCCAAAATATTTTAAATAAAAAAGAAGTTTTAAAACTAAAACCCGACTACGGAAAAATCGTGCTCTAAAAAGTAAGAAACAAGAAAATATTCAAGTCCAAAATTCAATAAAAAAGATAACCGTATTCGCATGCCACCTCCAACCTGTTGTTCGTGTCGTGCGTGTCTAGGACAAAGTGGCATGCGACTACGGTTATCTTTTTTATTGATTTTTTTTTATGTTTAGTGAGCGCGTAAGCTTGATAGTGTTAAAATTCGTCCTTTTGTACCTCAAGCATACACTATTTTCCTAAGCTGTGAAAGTCTAGGGCGAAGTTCCACTCCACACACTTTTTTTCACCGCACAATCTACGATTTATTCGCCATGCGTAAGCACAGTTGACAGTGTTGTAGGGAGCACTATGAAGTTTGTACTTGTTCTCTCACGGTTTTGCTAAGGTGCTACGCTAAGCGTGCCGATTCTAGCATTTCCGTACGTGGACAAGCTTCATAGTGCTCCATACAATACTGCCGACGTGCCTATGCACGGAAAATAAACTGTAGTTTTTTACGGCGAAAAACATGTGAAACATGTGTCGAATTTTGCCAGAAAATGTTTGGTCATCCCATGCTAAATTCTCTTTGATTTGTATGAATAGTCGTTTTTAGGGTTCCGTACCAAAATGGTAAAAAAGGAACCCTTATGGTGTGACTCAGTCTGTCTGTCTGTCTGTCACAGCTGGATATCTCGAGAACTACTAATGGTATCAACTTGAAATTTGGAATAGTTTAAGATGACATTTGCCCAACTATTTTGCAAATAAGAAAGTAATAAAAAAATGAATATTTTTTTACAACAGGGACTGAAAAGGGGTCTTAAAAATTTAAAGTGAGGTGACTAGGGCATGTGGGGTATCATATGAAAGAGCGCTGTTTGCACATTTTAAAACATTTTTTCCTTTTTTCTTAGGCCGCATAGTTTTCGACTTATGATGAAAAATGTAAAAAAAAATACCGTTCCCCCCCCCTTATCTCCGAAGTTTGCAAAGAGAAAAATCTGAAATAATTATATGTGATAGTAGTTTATGTAAAGATTACAGGAAAAATAAAACGATGTCTCAATATAACACCCTTTTTAAGAAATTCAAAAAACAAACAAAAATTCTTTAGTTTCACTACCAGTCAACAGATGGCGCTGTCCTAAGCATGCTAACCTAAGAAAAGAAAAATAGTTCCACTATCGGTCAAGAGATGGCGCAACCTAATACTACAATAATAAATTGGTGGCTGGTTCTAATATAATTACCTACTATTTGCCGTACGAATAAACAAAGAATAAGTTCCTACTTAGTAATATAAACAGTTTGCATTGTGGAGTGGCTGAAACGTTTTTCAGTCACCGTAAGCAGCTGTGGTTAAGATTTGTAAATTAACTGTCCGCCTGTTCGCCCTTCCACCTGTCTGGCGTTTATCCTACTTTTTTAAAGACTGTACTAAAGTAACATATCCAAATATATTTATGATTGTACGGAACCCTCGGTGCGCGAGTCCGACTCGCTCTTGACCGGTTTTATTTTTACATATTTGGCCATGTGTTCCTTAGAGAAAGTTGTTCAGTTTCATGGACTGAACACATCCTCAAAATTACCCTATACGCTTGAACTTCTTGACAGTTTTGTCACTATTGAGTCTCGTCGTTGAATTATAAACTTCATATAAAGTGTATTTAACAAGTCCATAAAAAAATCTCACTACAGATTTTAGCTATCTAACTAGGTATTTAACTGTTAATCTAAAAAAAATCCGGTTGCACTCCGGGAGTGCCCTGAAGTGAAAACTTGAATATTAACGTTATGCATTTTTGATATTTTGGAATGGTTAGGGAATAATTTTGCACGAATTGCCGTCTTACGAATTTACTCTGCATTTGAATTTACGAATACAGAACAGTATTGTACGAAAGTCTTATCCATAGCTTGACAGAAAATCTAGAGTTTTGACATCGAATTAAAAAATTAGCGCGTTGTTCCGATGACACAAGTTTTTACGTCTTGAAATGACGCACCGCCATTTTCGCCGCGCCCCGTAGAAAGAGAGGGGGATACTTCCGCCACCGGCTGTCTACTCTCCATCCGTCACCTCCGTCTTATGAATTTTCGATCAGGGTCACGTGATCCTGACTGACTGACGCGAGTTTAACATTTTTTCTCCATTACAAAAAAGCGTACAACGCCGCTAAAGAAGTTTTCACTTCAAAAACTGAACAAATTTGAATGAAACGTACCGTCTATTTAGTTAGCCAGTCCGATTAAATGTGTATTTAATTACGTATGCAAACTAATCAATCTTTTTAAATATCAATTGATTCGTGAGAAATGGCGAGGTAATACAATATTACATATATTTTTAAACACATGATCACTTGCCTGCAGTCGTGTATTGATGAAGCGGTGCAAGTAATAAGCGGAAGCGACTTTAATTATTTTAATTTACATTTTATTTTTAAGGCGGTTGTATGACCAAAAGTGGCGCCCTCAGCGGTTTTCATTTTATAAGTTATTAATAGAAAAAGATTTCAATAACGTTTTTCGTGGATTTTTTTAGGGCACATGGTCTAGTATTTTTAGAAGGTATCACTACATACCATCGTAGTCATTCGTAGGAGTAGATAGCAAATGTGTTAAAAACGGCCACTTTTAGCAGTTTTGCTATCTAATTCTAGCAGTGACTACGAGGGAATGTAACGATACCGTTTAAAAATATTAGACTGTTTAAAGGTTTAAACTTATTAATTTTAATGAGACATAAAAGTCCTTATCCATTTACTAATTAATTTAACCACTAATTAATACCATTAAAAACTATCAGCATGCAACTGAAATACTTCTTACAAGTACAACTCATGTAATTAAAAAGAGAGAAGTATTTAGTTCAAATGTATACGTTTTCGATTTTTCCATTTGTTTTTACTTTATCCATACTATCCATATTTTATTAATATTATGAATGCGAAAGTTACTCTGTCTGTATGTCTGTTGAGGTTTCATGCCTAAATTATTGAAACGATTTTGATGAGTATGTACAGAGATAGAGACTGAGCTAAAGGACATAGGCTACCTTTTATAGCGAAAAAAGGCTTGAAGGGGTTGAAATAGGGGATGAAAGAATATGTATAAACTAAAATCACGTAATCGCATTGTATCAGGACGACATGTAATGCTTATTACGGATCTGCTAAATAATTCTATCTGTCTGTCTGCCTGTCAAGATCCTTTATCTCCGGAACACGAGGAGGTAATGAGTTGAAATTAAAACCGTATAATCAGGTTTACGGTCCATTGCAAGAAAAGCAGTAAAAAAAAACAAACTTCTAAGTTTACGCAAAAAAAAGATACGTCTCGTTTATGCCACAAAAAACGCATATTCCGACACTCAAGGGAATCAAAATTCCTAGAACAACAAGTACAGGGAAAAATCTGAAAAGTATACATTTGTAATCCTTACTAATATTATAAATGCGAAAGTCCGTTTGTTTGTTATGCCTTCACGTCTTAACTACTGAACCGATCATCATGAAATTTTGCATACACGTTGTCAGAGGTACAGAGATCCCGAAAAAAGTATTGTTCTCGAGGGATAGCAAAAAAATTTCCACGCAGACGAAGTTGCGGGCGGTTGCTAGTTAAAAAAATATAGTCTTTATTTAAGCAAGAACAAATTTGTACGGAACCCTCGGTGGGCGAGTCCGACTCGCTCTTGTCCGGTTTTTTATATAACAAAAGTATGAAAAAAAACAAATTAAAAAAAAGCGGTAAGCGTCCACCTTGTTCCACGCACGGCCCGCTAAAAGTGCGAGTAAAGCATGTGGGATCTTGACCTTATTAGTGCGGCATTGAGGAGTGACACGCCGCCGCGGGCGTTTGGGTTCCGTGCATCGCGGCGCTTACCTCACATGGGTCTCTTCTTTATTTATTCTTAATTAGCAACCCACCCTCGCTTCGCTTCGGTGACTACACCGATACACGTGTATTATGGGAATTTGATACCATGTATTATGCATGTAAAACTTTCTCTTGAATCACTCCATCTATTAAAAAAACCGCATCAAAATCCGTTACATAGTTTTAAAGATCTAAGCATACATAGGGAGCGACTTTGTTTTATACTAGTGACTAGAATTCTCTTTATTCTTTGACATAGTTATTTTAAGGTCTCTACTACTGGGGCACAGGTCTTCCTCATGAGTGGACAAGGAGGATGGGTCATAACCTACCACGCAGGCTCAATGCGGATTGGTGGTTGCAAAACCGATTGTTCGGACCATCGATATGAACAACTTTTACTATGGGACCAACTCTGTAGTCGCGACAAAAAACAGCTGTTTAATACATTTCGATATTTTCGTTATTAATTTTTGTTTAAAAAGCAGTTTTTTTAATGTTGTTTTGTTGTTTAATTTGATATTCCGAAGAAAAGGTTTTCCCATAGGTTCATTCATTAACACGTTGTATAATCGTATCCCACATCCGAATATCATTTGGTAAAAAAGAATTGCTAACGTTGACCCTGTTCCTGCTTTCCTCAAAGAGCTTTTTATTAGACTTTATCGGTAATGGTAATAATAAAAAACACATTGTCGACGATAACAAGATAGTAGGAAAATTGGCTAACACTAGTTTTGGCAGCCCTGAGTATTCCTCTATCCCCTATCGCTTAAAGGGTTTAGGCGCATTTGGTCTACTTCTGCGAGACCCAAAAAAAAATTAAAACTACGCGTAAGGTGCTTTTCACAATACAGTACACAATATAAGGTGTTTTCCCCCGCCATATTTTCAGTGGATTAAAAAAATACTTTTGGCCTTACTACAAAATATTTTTAATTAAATGTCCCTCTATTTCAAACAAAATTGTCAAAAAAGTTACAGCATCACATTTAAACTGTCTCTATTGAACAGTGTTTAAAAATCTTTTCGGCTCGGCTCCAATTCGATTTGTACACAATTTTTAAAGTTTTTATGTTTTTGTAATTTCAAAGAAAGTAAGATTAAAAAATTATTAACTTAAATTATTTTAATCAAGACTCGATACTGCTTCCACTGACTATTGACCTTTTACTACTATTTTTTTATTAAGCTCTTCAATGACCACGAGAATGCTTTAAGTAGCATCCTCAAAGTCATCGCTAAAAGCTCCATCAAGTCATAATTATTACTACTATGGCGAGCAGACAGCTAAATAAGTTGCCAATCAAGCGAAGGTTCTTCGAGATTAATTAGCTAAGTTATTTGTTAGTTAGATTAAAGAATTAAAACGCATGTAGTTTATTGGTTAGACCACCGGGTGCAGAGCTTAACATCGATCAAGGATATTTTGTTAAGAATGATCCCAAGGCCGTCAGTACGTGATAGAGAAAATCTTTATAGGAAATTTTATTTCACTTTTCGGCGGTAGATGGCGCTGTACAAATTTCCCGTACAAAATTACTCTATCAAGTACTTTTACGCGCGTTTTTCTCTCGACAGATGTTCGTGCTAGGGTTACTGATTAACAAAATATGCGGGATTGAAGTTTCATTTGGTTCAGTATCGAAATATAGTTGACCGAGCGGCGCGAAGGTCTCCATTTTAGCTTGGGAAAAATGCTTTCGCTTCCGTTGTCCCCATTATGGGGACAACAGGCGGACAGCCCCACGGCTGTCCGCTTGTTGTCCTCTACAGGTTGCATTTGTTAACCGATTTTCAAGAAATTTAGTGAGCAGGTTCGATAATTATATATAGGTAGGTAAATATATTTTTAATCGATCCAGTTGTTAGACATTTTTGGCTGCGTTCAAACAATAACGCACGACTCGCCCTCAACCCGAACTCAACTCAAACTCACCTCAACTGCAGCCCACCTTGAAATACATCGCTTACAATTTTAAGTCTTATGACACATTAATAAGCTCTTGTGTAATGTTCAGGTGAGTTTGAGGTGAGTTCGGGTTGAGTTTGAGTAGAGTTTGAGTTGAGCTCGGGTTGTGTTCGGGTTGAGTTTGAGTTGAGTTTGGGTTGAGCGCGAGGCGTGTGCAGTTGCTACGACAAAATATAAACTCAAAATTGTAAGCGCTGTATTTAGGAGTTGGGCTCCAGTTGAGTTGAGTTCGAGTTGAGTTTGAGTTGAGTTCGGGTTGAGGGCGAGTAGTGCCTTATCGTTTGAGAAAGAAATATTTCAGCCATTTTGAAAAATGATAAAATATGTCACGAATTTTATTAAGAATTTTGATACATCAAAAACTAATTACCAACATGTCACTATAACGAGTCGTTGACATTCCCGAGGTTAACCGTCCGTAGCAGTTGCCGGGCTTGAGCTCTGCTTAACATAACTTAATCTACATACTGTAACTTAACTAGTTTTAATTCTCGACCCAATTTCATGACCTAGACATTTTCAGAATAATCGTATTTTGTTAATACGACAACTTAATTAAGGTAAAGTTTAACAAAATAATGCAATTGTGCCCCACATTTTATGAAGAAACACATCTTATTAAAAAAACAGACAAATAAAGTCAAAAGGTCAAAATTATCTTACTTATGATATAATTGCGCCAAATTAACGAAATATTTTTAAATATAAAATATAGAAAGTTATAAACAACAATGAATTTGATTTCTCAGAAAGGATAAGTACTTGCTATTTTTAGGGTTCCGTACCAAAATGGTAAAAAAGGAACCCTTATGGTGTGACTCAGTCTGTCTGTCTGTCACAGCTGGATATCTCGAGAACTTTAATGGTATCAACTTGTAATTTAGAATAGTTTGATATGACATTTGCCCAACTATTTTGCAAATAAGAAATAAATAAAAAAATAAATATCTTTTTTACAACAGGGACTGAAAAGGGGGTCTTAAAAATTTGAAGTGAAGCTACTAGGGCATGTGGGGTGCGTATCATATGAAAGAGCGCCGTTTGCATGTTTTCAATATTTTGTTTTTGTTTTAGGTCGCATAGTTTTCGATTTATGATGAAAAATGTAAAAAAATACCGTTCCCCCCCCTTATCTCCGAAGTTTGCAAAGAGAAAAATCTGAAATAATTCTATGTAATAGCAGTTTATATAAAGATTACAGGAAAAATAAAACGATGTCTCAATATAGCACACTTTATTAGAAATTATTAAATTTCTAAAAAAGTTGACATTAGTTCCACTATCGGTCAAGAGATGGCGCTGACCTAAAACTGCAATACTAATTTTATTATTCTACTCTGCAGTGTGGTTTGATGGTGCAATTATGATGGCACGGAAACCTCGGTGCGCGAGTCCGACTCGCTCTTGACCGGTTTTATTTTAATGATAGATAGGCAAGCGCTTGCCCGCTATCACGCCTGATGGCAAGCGATGATGCGACTACGATGGAACGCGCTTGCCTAGAAGATACCTATTCACTCGCGACTTGAAGGCCCCCAGATTGTGCCTATCGGGAAACACAGACTCAGGCAAGGAGTTCCACTCTCTAGCGGTACGGATGATAAAATTAGAAGCAAAACACTTAGTGGGAGTCTTTGAAACGTCCACTAAAAAACGGTGACGCTGATTCGTACGTCATATTTGTAAATTTTTTTGGATAACTTTACTTTTTAAACGATTTCCTAAATCAAAAGATTTCACATTAGTTTGATTATTAAGCAACCCGTCGTGTCGTTTAATTCGAATAAATCAGCCAACATTTAAAATTCAAATCCTATTCATTTTAAACAAATAACAATTTATTTTCTTACGAATATCAATGTTAACACAACATAATGCCATCAATCATGTTAAACATATAATTACGATATTCGCAATGTTGCCATGTAGAAAAATATAAAACGTTTAAACACGTTATTGTATGTACATGTCGTTTGACCTTATTTCCTTCCGTTCTCGACATTGGTGCATATTGGCAATGCCATTCACATATAAAACCATCAACGAAATAAAAAACACGTGATTATAACCCTTATATCCTTTCCTTTTGAAAACCAGCTCCAGTGTCGTAACGTTAAATATAAGTTTGTAAACATGACATTTTTTTTGCCGCTCCGCTAAATGTTTTCGATTGAAAATCAACTTTATTTCAAATGGATTACAAAACAGGTTGTCTTATTAAATGTAATGTGGTGGTATGAGTCCTTTTATGGCACATAATTGCTTGGCAAGTTGTTCGGTGCATGGACAAGACCTTTTAATGGGATGAAGGGAAACGTGTCAATTTGTTTTACTAAGGAAATGGTTGAGGAAATATTTATTTTGCGATTGTTGTCAAGTTTGGGGAAAAGTTTGAAGGAACTATTTTTTTGATGCTTCAAAATAATATTCTATCCCTATACTCAACTTACGGAAACAATGTTTGTAAACAAAACTTAGCGCTTTTTCGTAGTTGTTCCCCAGAAGTGATGACAACAATTATATAATCTATAATAACTGAAAAAGACTTCAATTTAAAACATCACTGAAAAGACTGCAATTTAAAACATCACTGAAAAGACTGCAATTTAAAACATCACTGGAAAAGACTTCAATTTAAAACATCACTGGAAAATACTTCAATTTAAAACATCACTGGAAAAGACTTCAATTTAAAACATCACTGGAAAAGACTTCAATTTAAAACATCACTGGAAAATACTTCAATTTAAAACATCACTGGAAAAGACTTCAATTTGAAACAATACTGGAAAAGACTTCAATTTAAAACATCACTGGAAAAGACTTTAATTTATAACATCACTGAAAAAGACTTCAATTTAAAACATCACTGGAAAAGACTTTAATTTATAACATCACTGAAAAAGACTTCAATTTAAAACATCACTGGAAAAGACTTCAACGCAATATCGAACGTATAATCATTGATTGTAAAGCAGGCCATACACGCTAGGTTATGCATGACGGTTTTAACCGAGCTGCAAAACCTTAATGCAAAACCGAGTTCATTAGAGGACACACTCGCTAGGCATGCATAAGCATGACGGTTTTGACCACAGGCATAACCGAGCGGCTTGCATGAGCAGCTTGCATGAACAGGCATGCAGTATTATCCCATACACGCTAGGTTATGCATGACGGTTTTGACCTTACAGGCATAACCATCATGCATAACCTAGCGCAGCGGTTCCCGAATGGGGTTCCGCGGAACCCTGGGGTTCCGTGAGAGGCTCGCAGGGGTTCCGCGAAAATTCAAGAGTTTAGGTATTAAGACAGTCCCGATTTCGATGATATTGTCCCGCGTCCCAACGATCCATTAGTTTTGTCCAGATTTTAATGATAACACCCTATCACAATCGAAGTATTAATAAAAATGGGTCCAAATTTTTAAAAGCATAAAGGACAACATCTTAAATGCCTCATTATGCGTTGTATCTCGCGCTTTAAGCATACTGCTTTCAAATGCTTATGTTGAGCGAGGTTTTCCCATATAATGTCAGAAATCGTTGCTCTGTAGATTTAATGAAAGCAGAATTGCAAAAGACATGTCTTGTTCGGAATTCGTAATTAAATATAAAAAACCGGCCAAGTGCGTGTCGGGCCACGCGCCATAGGGTTCCGTAGTTACCTTATACCATACCATATTTAATACCACCTATAATTTTTCGTCTGTAAAAATAACTTTGTTTTTCACAGTGTTGGTATGAATGACAAAGTTATATTTGCGGTTTTGGAAAATGTGCTATATCTCAAAAACTAAATATATATCTCGTTCAAACTAATTTTGGTTGAAAGTTTTTATTAAGATCTACAGCATATATTTTTTTTAGATTTTTCACTCTCTTATTTCAAAAGTTAAAGGGGGGGGACACACATTTTACCACTTTGGCGGTGAATATCTTTCAAACGGTTGACTTTGAGAAAAAGTTGTCTTAAAAATTTTAATGTCATTTTTAAAGACCTATCTATAGACACCCAACACTTGTTGGTTTGAAGAAAAATTTTTTTTTCAGTTTCAGTTCCATGTATGGGGAGCCCCCCCTTAATCTTTTATTTTTCTTATTTTTGTTTTAAATTCGTTAAGCGGTTAACAGAATACATCTACCTACCAAGTTTCAACTGTGTAGTCTTAATACTTTCGGAATAAAGTGGCTGTGACATACGGACAGACAGACAGACAGACATGACGAATCTATAAGGGTTCCGTTTTTTGCCATTTAGGCTACGGAACCCTAAAAATGACGCGCAATTAATGAGAGAGGCCGGTAGTAATAGAAAATTAGCATGGAAACAGAGTCAAAATAAAAATACCTAATACATAAAATCAAAAGTATTTTTTTCCCTTCAGTTAAGTGGTTCTCCTTTTTATTTTACTCTTACTTTGCTGACCCGCCCGTTTGTTTCCATTGATTTTGAGTATTTTAATTACAAACATTTACATACATTCAACATGTCCTTCATTTACCAATTACCAGACTCTACCACAGAATAACTAATAGTACAAGTACTCTACAGTGGTTTTACTGCCAGTTTTAATGATTTCAACGTACATTTAGTTAGAAAATAGACCCAAAAATTTTTTGCACAGCCTTGTCCTAGGTTTTCTTTACCTTAATGTAACTACCCTAGTTAGTTTACTTCTTACTTGAGCTAGGGTTCCTCCCAAAAGCGATGAACCAAAAAGGGTTCCGTAGCCAAAAGAATTCGGGAACCGCTGACCTAGCGTGTATGGCCGGCTTAAGTATAAAGTTAGTTTTACTTAAGTAAGTAATGGTTTTTTAAATTTCTTTAAACCTTTTTTTATTTTAATATAAGACTTATGATTTTAAAAATTCACGAATTCAGGCATATGTATTATTTATACCTCTGTATATGTAGATACTAGCGGCCGCCCGCGGTTTCACCCGCGTGGTTCTCCCGTTCCCGTGAAAAAATCTGGATAAAAAGTATCCTATGTTTTAATCTAGGCTATCTACTATCTGTGTGCCAAATTTTAACCAAATCCGTTCAGTAGTTTTTGCGTGATTGAGGACAAACATCCAAACCCACAAACTTTCACATTTATAATATTAGTATGATTAAACAGAGATCTTACCAAGAGTTTCTAAGAGAGTCTAAATATTCGATTTTTTTTATTAAAAAACAAAGAAGCTACCTTCTCCCAAAAATGCAAAAATAGAACTACTATCCCAACATCCGATATCCGATTCTATTTAATAATCGATCAAGATAATTGTTTCCTCACGAGCGCGAGAGGTCGCGCGAGTCCCGTGTTAAATGTCACCGCGTGCCATTATAGCACTGTTTTATTACCGTGGCCGCTTCCGCACACAGGGTCTAGGACAATGGCTGACATGTCAAACGGTATTCATTTATCTAATGTATTTGCTGACTGTGATTGATTCATATTGCACTTACATGATAAGTTGATAAGTGAGGGAGAGTGGTGGGAGATAAAACTACATGGAAATCTCTGCAGGCCTATTACATAAAAAAATATGGCGATAAGCGGACGGGTTCCCTATGTATTTGCATAAAATTTTAAGGCATAATATGTCATAGCATAATATGATTTCGCCGAATGATGTTTACGCATAATATTATTTAGTCATAACAGCTTATGCATAATTTTTTTAAGCATAACTACTTTAAGCATAATCATGTTTAAGCATAATATTATTTAGCATAAATTTAAACACGCATAATGTTATCAACGCATATTTTTATAAACAAAAAAAATCTCGATGTTTAAAATCACGAAATAACATTTTACCTAAAATCCAAATCCCGAAGCTTAAAAAACCGAAGGTTAATTGAGGGTTACCTAAAATACAAAATCCCGAAGCTTAAAAAACCGAAGGTTAATTGAGAGTTACATGCTAGCAGGTCGGTTCTGGCACTTCGCCGACCACTGCCGCGGCACGCTCGCTTCGCTCGCTCGGCTCGTGCATTGTTGGTCGCAATGGAACCTCACCTCCTCCTCGCTCGCTAAGCTCGCTCGTCGTCGCACCTAATAGACCTAAACAGACTTTCGGGATTTTTAACTATCGGCATTTTAACTTTCAGGGTTTCGAACTATCAGTCCGAACCAGTCATTAAATAATCGATCTTTCAAGTTTCGGTCTTTTGGATATCGACATTAAGGATTTTCGGTATTTTAAAAATAGGTGTTTTATGAGTCGATATTTAGGTCGTACTTATGTGTTATGAGTTTTTGGCATTTTAATACAATACCTAACACCTTTTACATGAAAATAAATAAGTGCGTAAAAATATTTATTCTTATTGTTTTCGATTTTTATGTCTAAATAATATTAGGCGAATAGACAATATGCCTAATAAAATTATGCGAAAACAAATTAGTCTAAATGATAATTATGCTAATATAAATAGTATGCCAAAAAACAATTATGCCAAAAATTGAAATTGAAATTGAAATTAATTTATTTGCAAGAAACATGGTAAATACAGATGTTAGGTTTAAATTGTGAGCATACGTATTTCGCCAAGCATTGGCATGCAAATGTCAGTAGATAAACATAATTAAAGTTAACCAGTCAGTCAATAAACAGTATACCTAATTAAATTGCAAGTTTTACACCATTATACATTTTTATGAACCAACTCCGAGTATACAATCATCTCAAATCTTTGCGGGCAGGAGAGTTGGCTCCATAGTAAAAGTTGCTTGTAATCATGAGTGGAACCACCACACGGCGGGAACCAAATGATAAAAATTTCACGCTGTATTAAATTAAACGAGGAATGAGGGCTTTTCAAAATGACAAAAAACTATAGGCTCGATAGATGTCGTTGATAAAAATGTATGTTGTTTTGAAAAAGAAATATATGTAGCTTACTTCCGCAAACAATACGTGTAGAGTAGCCTAATTGGTGAAGGTGCAAGGTGTGTTGCTGTCTTGCTAAATGCAGGTTTGTGCACTGATATTTTGTGTGTGCATGTGCATATTTTTGCGGGCGGGAGGGCGGTGCATCTCGCATATATTGTTTGCGGAAGTAAGCTACATATATTTCTTTTTCAAAATGGTTTGGGACTTCCGCCAAGTGACACCTGATTTAATCAAATAAAAAAAAATTTATGTGTCAATGTGATTTTCTTTTACTATGCTTTGAAGAGTACTCAGATGCAGGCAGATGTAACCCTAAACGACTCAACGACTAAACGACTCGACTTCTGATACCCATACATCGACGACATTTTGGTGTTCTCGCAATCGCCGGAAGAGCATATCCAGCATCTTCGGATATTGTTCCAACGGTTGCGAGAGTATGGTGTAGTAGTCAATCCTGGCAAGTGCGTGCTCGCGGCTGACGAGGTGCAGTTTCTTGGTTACCGGGTTGGTAAGGACGGGACTAAACCTCCTCCGGAGAGGATCGAAGCCTTGCGGAATTTCCCTCTACCGAAAACGGTTGAAGGACTCCGCAGGTTCCTTGGCATGGTGAATTTTTACCGCCGATTCCTACCGGGGGCAGCAGAACTTCAGGCTCCTCTCATTGACGCTTTGGCCTCGTCCAAGCTGAAAGGCTCAAAGCCCGTGCCATGGACGTCTGATTTGGAGTGTGCGTTCCAGCGGTGTAAAGACCATCTTGCTGCTGCTACACTCCTGGCTCACCCTGTCGCTAACGCTCAATTAGGGTTGTTCACTGACGCTTCTTCCAGTCATGTTGGTGCTTGCTTGCAACAAAACATTGAAGGCCATTGGCAACCACTGACATTCTTCAGTAAGAAGTTGTCAGTGAAGCATTCCACCTGGTCAGCTTATTACCGGGAGCTTCTTGCTGTTTATGAAGCAGTTCAGCACTTCCGCCATGTTCTGGAGGCGCAGCATGTCACTGTGTTTACGGACCATAAACCGCTGATACACGCGTTCTCTCAGCGGCGTGAAAAGTTGCCTCCAGTACAACTCAATCATCTATCATTCATTTCACAATTCACGCCAGACATAGTCCATGTCAGTGGCAAGGACAACGTTGTGGCTGATGCCCTGTCTCGAGTTGAGGCTCTTTCTTTTGAAAGCGATTTCGCCGCTCTTGCTCAAGACCAGGCGTCGGACGAGGAACTACAGAAGGTGTTAGCTGGTTCTTCCTTAAAATTGGAGAAGGTTGTTTTGCCTGGGACGGACATCGCCATTTTCTGCGATACGTCTACGGGCAAGCATCGACCGTATCTAACCCCTCTCTTCCGTCGCCCACACTTTGATAAATTACACATGCTAAGTCACCCTGGCGCACGAGCATCGGCACGCTTGGTGGCTGAGCGTTTTGTGTGGCCTGGAATGCAGAAAGACTGCCACAATTGGGCTCGAACCTGCTTGAGCTGCCAACGCAGCAAGGTGTCTAGGCATACCATTACGCCTCTTGGACATTTTCCTACACCAACCAGGCGTTTCCGTCATGTCCATATTGATATCATCGGTGCTCTGCCACATAGTGGTGGTTTTCAGTATTGTCTCACAGCAGTGGACAGGTATACCAGATGGCCTGAGGCTTGGCCGATGAAAAGCATGATGGCGGAAGAATGTGCAGAGATCTTTTTCAGAGAGTGGGTGTCTCGCTTCGGTGTTCCTTCTGTTGTGACAACGGACCAGGGACGTCAATTCGAATCTGCCCAAAAGACTGTTCCACAGTCTTTTGCGCCATTGTGGGGCAAGTCGGGTTCGCACGACTAGTTACCATCCTTGTGCTAATGGTCTTGTGGAACGCATGCACAGGCAATTGAAAGCTGCCCTCATGTGTCATAACGACACGTGGCATAGGGCGCTGCCAGTTGTTCTGTTGGGAATGCGCTCTTCTTTTAGGGAAGATTTACAGGCATCTTCGGCTGAGCTTGTATACGGGGAGCCTTTGTTTTTGCCGGGCGAGTTCCTTTGTCCTTCGGCCGTTCAGGACCGCGTTGGAGAGTTGGATTTTGCCGAGCAGCTCCGTAGGAATATGGTTTTACTTAGACCGATTTCACCAACTCGCCACGGAGAAAAGCGCACCTTCGTGAGCAAGGACCTTTTGTCGGCAACGCACGTTTTTCTGAAAGATGACTCCGTGCGAAGATCATTGACTCCTCCGTATTCGGGTCCTTATAAGGTGCTTTCTCGCGCCCAAGATGGCAAGACTATCACCATATTGGTGGGTGACAGAAATGTCACGGTAAGCCTGGATCGAGTGAAGCCTGCTTTTATCGACCAAGAACCGTCTTCATTCGCGAACTTCACCGTTCCTGAAACTCCCTCAACTGCGCCCATTCCAAAGTCAATTACGGACAGTCCAGACCAATCCCTCCAGTCTCCGGAATATAGAACCCGGGCTGGAAGGAGGGTTAGATTTAAGGTGCCTTACGCTGTTTAGTTTTGTTTTTTAAAGCTAGTTTTTTTTTGTGAGTAGGTACCCTTTTTGTTAAGTTTTTTTAATGTTATTTTTATTTTCTCCGTAGGTGGGTGGTGTGGCGACTCTGCAAAGAGGCCACCACTCCTCTATGGTAGGTAGCATTAGACGAAAAGTTTGTTCTGACATTCTGGTTCTGTCACGGTTTTTCTCTTGTCATGTATCTAATTTTTCACTACTTGGAAATTAATTTAGTTATTTATATAATGTGACCTATCTGTGTTCACCATGTGAAGTAAACATGTATATACAATGCAAGCTGAGTTTTGAATTGTGATCCCATAGCTGCAAGGGCATTCCTCATAGTGAGCGCCTGATCCCACACAACACAACAAACGCAAGTATAGTGCGGGCGGTCCCAAGCCCGCACAGACTTTTATTGTTAAAAGTGGCCACTTTTCGCAATAAAAGTCCATATAACAAAACGACAGGCTAGAAAATACTGTTTAAGGGATAAAAAGTACCGCAAAGCTTGTTCGGAGTGCACTCCAGAGAGATAATTCATAATTTCTTTTTTATTTAAACACTATGATTTTATTTCCAATGGCGGCGCTAGTGTGCAGACTACACACTCTTATAAGCAAATTTTGACACTTCTCTTTCCATCAATGCCATCTAATGAAGGAAATAGTTACTATTTTTATTTTTCAAATGTCACTTTGAAAAGCCCCGATGAGGGCTTTTATTACCGCGGTTATTTTTAGGGTTCCGTACCCAAAGGGTAAAAACGGGACCCTATTATTAAGACTTCGCTGTCCGTCTGTCTGTCTGTCTGTCGGTCTGTCTGTCTGTCTGTCTGTCTGTCACCAGGCTGTATCTCATGAACCGTGATAGCTAGAAAGTTGAAATTTTCACTTATGATGTATTTCTGTTGCTGCTATAACAAAAAAAAACCGGTCAAGAGCGAGTCGGACTCGCGCACCGAGGGTTCCGTACCATCATAATTGGACCATTAAACCACACTGAAGAGTAGAATAATAAAATTAGTATTGCAGATTTAGGTCAGCGCCATCTCTTGACCGATAGTGGAACTAATATTAACTTTTTTAGAAATTTGTTAATTTCTAAAAAAGTATGCTATATTGAGACATCGTTTTATTTTTCCTGTAATCTTTATATAAACTGCTATAACATAGAATTATTTCAGATTTTTCTCTTTGCAAACTTCGGAGATAAGGGGGGGGGAACGGTCATTTTTTTTACATTTTTCATCATAAGTCAAAAACTATGCGGCCTAAAACAAAAAAAAAAAATGATTGAAAACGTGCAAACGACGCTCTTTCATATGATACCCAACATGCCCTAGTAGCCCTACTTAAAATTTTTAAGACCCCTTTTCAGACCCTGTTGTAAAAAAGACATTATTTTTTTTATTTATTTTTTATTTGCAAAATAGTTGGGCAAATGTCATCTTAAACTATTCCAAATTTCAAGTTGATACCATTAGTAGTTCCCGAGATATTCAGCTGTGACAGACAGACAGACAGACTGAGTCACACCATAAGGGTTCCTTTTTTACCATTTTGGTACGGAACCCTAAAAATACTAAAAACAGAATAAAATTAATATTTAAGGGGGGCTCCCATACAACAAACGTGATTTTTTTGCCATTTTTTGCTCGTTATTAATAACGACAACAGAACAGGCAGACAGTTGAAATTTTCACACATGATGTATTTTTGTTGCCGCTATAACAATAAATACTAAAAACAGAATAAAATTAATATGTAAGGGGGGCTCCCATACAACAAACATAATTATTTTTTTCCGGATTTTTATATAATAGGTCTGCTACTTTCTTCGTAGGGTGGTTCGTGACTTAAGCACCCAGTGGTCGTAACTCGTAACACATGGCCGTAGCACCCTACTCATTTTTTATTATTAGTAACTGGGCAGGCATTTGACCACCATCTTGCTTCATAAACAGGATGTGGTCTAGGGTGTAGCACGCTTGCCCATGAAATGCCTATTCACTCTTGCCTTACAGAGACCAGAGTTGTAATTATCGAGAAACCCATAAGCAGGCAGCGCATTCCATTCTTTAGCAGTTCGCATAAGAAATGTATTGGCAAAGCGCTTAGAGTACCTATGTAAGGGTGATATGCTAACCTGCGTCTGGTACCCCGATGGTGGAAAGGGGCTGGAGGAACAAGGTCGTGCAGTTCCCTCGCACACTTTCTATATATTTTTTTATAAAATATAATAATAAAAGATTAGAAAAATTTCTACCAGTACATTTGATAAAAAATGCACCGAATCAAATTAATCTGACCAGCCTTTCTATTGTCTAATTTAAAAATCTATCGCAATCGCTTTCAGGATGTAACACATTGAAGCTTCTTTTTGGGACAAATGAAAACTTACCAAAGAAATGCAGCAATGTGTCACATCCATCTGTCAAACGAAGGCGATTGCGATAGATTTTTTGAATTAGACAATTAGCCCCCGGGTGCATCAGCCACAAGTGTTACCACCACTGGGTACAAGCCACAAATCCTAAAAATCTACTCTGCCCCCGGAGACTCCATTCAACTGCGTCATTATAAACAAATGACGTCAGATGACGTTTTTGTACACGCGCAACTGTGTGTGTAAAGTCTAGGGCTACCGTGCAGTTTGTACTGTATGAGCGGCGTTCAATTCATAATTCGAACTTTTTGGTAAATAAAGTTACCATGCATTGCTTTGAATATCAAAATAAGTTGACGTTGACAAACACGACTAAATGAGCACACGATTCGGCACACGGATTCGCGGTGTGGGGTGAGGGAATTGATTCTGGGGCGGGGCGGAGTGTGTCTTTTCTGTACGGTAGCACTAATATCTATTCTGTGGCCAAAGTGCGTTTTTTATATTAAGTACATTTTTACTACTTACAGATTTCGAAATAGACGCGAATCGAGCCTTCGTAACATCAGATCTAAATCGATCTCTAATTGATGATCTGCGAACAAAAGAATCGATATCTCTCGCAATAATGGATCGATTGTGTTGTGCGTTTCAGATAGTATCGCTTCCTGAAATTGTGTTATCTAATTGTTGCAGGTGTTGTCATACTCTTAGATGCTGAAATATACACATCAACTTTGTCTAGGGATACCAATGCTGGTCAGCAGCGAAAAATTGCTCATAGAGTTACGGTGCATGATCAACAACTCATTTAGTCGATTGCGAGCCACAGTGAAGAACAGTTGATGGCCGCGAAGGTTGTAGTCGGCAAACTAACACTTATATCGATTAGTGTGAACAATAAAACATTGATATTATTTACCAGCGATTTTTTTTTCTACGTTTTTTCATGTTATTTTAGGTAATCAACTCTATTATTTCTTGATTTCCGACAAAACAATATTTATAAATGACACATGATGGCGTAACTGACAACTGCCATCTTAATATTGACATTTCTTTTACTCTTAACTAGAAATATTATAGAGCAAGCAGTACTACCGAATCGCTGTCAAAGATTAAGAAAATTATTCAAACAGATGTGCACTTAAAATGTGGAAAGAGGTTTCTACTGTTTAATGTTATACCATGTTTCTCAGAAAAGCACATTTACCTTGATGTAAGTAACGAATGAGTAATTTCTACGTGTTTTGTGTTTGTAATTTGTTTAATTCTGTCATAAAATGAAAATTTAAAAAATTTCACCTAATTTTTAAATTATTTTCAAAAGGTATGATGCAGGATAACAAGACACTAAACATCTATTTGCAACATTAGAGGTTGCAATTACTTTGAACGCTAAACCACGATGGTATGAGGGGATGTTTAGATTTATCAAGTATCGCCCACCTTACGTCGCTTGTTCAGGTCGATGACACATCTTTGAAAACCAAAGGATATGTACTCACTGGCAAAGCTGCCTGTTGATTTTCACTTAATTTAGATTTTTTTGATACACACAGCGGCGTGCGCGTTACAGCTCGGCAGGCTGATTATCTAACTAGAAACCGCCTAGCGACCGGTCTCGTTTGACAGATGAATGTGATACATTGCTACTTTTTTTGGGGTATAAAAAAACATACCAAAGAAAAGTAGCAATGTATCCTATTCATCTGTGAACTGAAACCGGTCGCTAGGTGGTATCTAATTAGATAATCAGCCTGCCGGTTTTTGCTAGCGACTCACAAAATCTCACATGATAGCCACGTGACGTGACAGCCGACGTCAGAGATACATTCGGAAATTGGTAGTGGGAGGACAAAAGGATGAGGTATTGTTTTTAGGCTGCAACAGTATGTAGAAAAAGTTTTCGTTGTACTGAAAACTTTATGACGTCACAGTTTCTACCCCCACCATTTGAATGCATGACAGGTGATGGTGACAGACAGACAGACACCTGTCTGTCTGTCTGTCACCAGGCTGTATCTCATGAACCGTGATAGCTAGATAGTTGAAATTTTCACAGATGATGTATTTCTGTTGCCGCTATAACAACACATACTAAAAACAGAATAAAATTAATATTTAAGGGGGGCTCCCATACAAGAAACGTGATTTTTTTTTTGCTGTTTTTTGGTACGGAACCCTTCGTGCGCGAGTCCGACTCGCACTTGGCCGGTTTTTAGGGTTCCGTACCAAAATGGTAAAAAAGGAACCCTTATGATGTGACTCAGTCTGTCTGTCTGTCTGTCTGTCACAGCTGGATATCTCGAGAACTACTAATGGTATCAACTTGAAATTTGGAATGATTTAAGATGACATTTGCCCAACTATTTTGCAAATAAGAAATAAATAAAAAAAATCAATATATTTTTTACAACAGGGACTGAAAAGGGGTCTTAAAATTTTGAAGTGGAGCTACTAGGGCATGTGGGGTATCATATGAAAGAACTCTGTTTGCACGTTTTTAATCATTTTTTTCTTTTTTCTTTAGGTTGCATAGTTTTCGAATTATGATGAAAAATGTAAAAAAAACACCGTTTCCCCCCCTTATTTCCGAAGTTTGCAAAGAGAAAAATCTGAAATAATTCTTTGTGATAGTAGTTTATATAAAGATTACAGGAAAAATAAAACAATGTCTCAATATAGCACACTTTTTTAGGAATCATCAAATTTTTTAAAAAATTAACAATAGTTCCACTATCGCTCGAGAGATGGCGTTGACCTAAAACTGCAATACAAATTTTATTATTCTACTCTGCAATGGTGCTAATATGATGGTACGGAACCCTCGGTGCGCGAATCCGACTCGCTCTTGACCGGTTTTTTGGTATAATTTTCTCATACTCTTATAAAAAAATAACAGTAGAAAATAACAGAGGAAAAAGGCAAAGAATACGTTAGTGTCGCATCTGCGTCAACACTGAACTATTCTTTGCACATTTCCCCTCTCCCGCCCTCCAATACCTCAGCCCGCGCACGTCTGCGTTGTGAGACAATTAGACCGGGCGGCCACCGCATGGTTACCTACCCCATCGAGTTACTGAAAATTACCACCTTCCACGAAAAGTAGACCTTAAATAGGTAAGAAAAATGTTGGTCTGCCGGGGCTCAACCTGGAGGAACCTTGGCGGTGCAAAGCTGTGCTACCTACTTTTGACCATCATTTTACCTCATGTGGTTACTGAACAAAACCTTTTCGTTGCTTTTAGTCTCTATTAGTAGAGTCAAAATAATTATGTCTGCCGAGCGAATTCTTGGAGGGTTCCGCAGTCCAACCATTTTTAGGGGCCGCATGGGGGTGCTATTTTACCTCATCGAGTTACTGGATGAAACCAAGTTCTCCTGGTAGCTAAAATGGTCCCCTTTAAATATTAATTAGTCTGCCAGTTCGCAACCTGGCAGTTTTTGCAGTCCAACCAAATAACTACATAGCATAAAACAAAATAGCTTCCCGCTGTTTGTCCCTATGTATGCTTAGATCTTTAAAACTACGCAACGGATTTTAATGCGGTTTTTTTTAATAGATAGAGTGATTCAAGAGAAAGATTTATATGTATAATACTTGCATAATATAGCAGAGAAACACTGATAATTTTAAAGGTTTCTAATGTGTGTCGAAAATAAACACTTTTTTTTCGCTTACATTGCAAACGCTGGCTGAATCCTACAAGATAGATCAAAAAATGTACTACAGTATTATTTACCCTAAAAAGGTCCACATAAAACTTCTTGGTGGTATATGTCTATCTCTTAGGGATAACCCACAATATCCAGTTTTATCCTTTCTTTTTATGAGAAACTAGCGGCCGCCCGCGACTTCGTCTGCGTGGAAAGGTTTTTTGCTATCCCTCGGGAACTATACATTTTTTCGGGATAAAAGGTACCCTATGTCCTTCTCTGTACTCCTGACAACGTGTATGCAAAATTTCATGATGATCGGTTCAGTAGTTAGGACGTGAAGGCGTAACAAACAAACAAACAAACAAACAAACGGACTTTCGCATTTATAATATTAGTAAGGACTAGCTGACCCGACAGACGTTGTCCTGTCTTAGTTATGAATATTGAATTCGAGTTGGTATAATTAATGAAAAGTTGGGTTCAGAGATATTATAGGTCCCGTTTCCGTTACCGTTCCCCTTTCCCTTTCCCGTCCCGTTCCCGTTTACTTTATAACTCAACAGCTTTATAACCAAGTATATATCACTTGTTATGTTAGTAACGTGTATGTTAGTCTATCCAAACTTACCAATTTAATATTAGGTGTGGTGGCTCTGAACTAACCGTGATGAGCACTAAGAAATTCAGTTTTCTTAGATCTGGGGTGAAGCAATCGAAAATCATGGCGAAGCACTTGCAGTGTCGCTTGATATTTCGAAAGCCTTTGACCGGGTCTGGCACGCTAGTTTGCTGAGCAAGCTTCCAGCGTATGGTTTACCTGCTGACTTTTGCAGTTGGATTTCGGATTTCTTGAGCGAACGGTCGATAAGAGTGGCTATTGACGGCTGCTCCTCTGACCTCATGGCTATAGAAGCTGGAGTTCCTCAAGGATCCGTTCTTTCCGCAACGCTTTTTTTGCTGCACATCAACGATCTGCTCATGCCCGGAATTGTTGGGTATGCAGACGACAGCACGGTTGCTGAGAGGTATTTGTCCAATGCAAAGGCCAGCAAGGAAGAAATTGGTTCCTTGAGAGAGGCCATGGTGGAGCGGACGAATACGACTTTGAGTCTTGTCTCCCAATGGGGCGACAACAATTTAGTCACTTTTAACGCCACCAAAACGCAGGCATGTCTATTCACTGCAAAGAAGAGTCCTCTGAACTTGACTCCTACTTTCCGAGGTGTAACTATACCTGTCACCGACAATCTCGATCTCCTTGGCATAAAGATGACTTCCGATCTCAACTTTGGTGACACAATCGAGTCGAAGGCTCAAACTGCGGCCAAAAAACTAGGCATCTTGAACAAGGTTAAGCGATATTTCACGCCGGGACAGCTTCTAACTCTTTACAAAGCGCAAGTCCGGTCGTGCATGGAATATTGCTGCCACCTGTGGGATGGGTCCGCAAAGTACCAGCTAGCCGCACTCGACTCGGTTGAACGCAGAGCCAGAAAACTCATAGGGGATAGTGCGCTATTAAAAACCAAGCTTCACAGTCTTTCCCACCGCTGTGAAGTGACTTGTCTGGCGGTGTTCTACAGACTATATTTCGGAGAGTGTGCTCTTGAGCTGCATAAGCTCATTCCGCCATCCCCGTTCTACCATCGGACATCCAGACGCACGGCGGGGTTTCACCCCTATTTGGTTGACATTCCATGCATGCGCACGAAGCGTTTTTTATCTTCCTTCTTAATGCGCACAGCCAAGGAGTGGAATTCCCTGCCTGCGTCTGTATTCCCAAAAGAATATAACCCAGCGATAATTAAGGCACGAGTGAATAGGCTTCTTCTGGGCAAGCTTGCTTCATCTTCGGCCTCTTCTTAGCCTTATGGTTCTCGAATGTGGCCAAGAGTAAGCCCATTTAAGATCCTTTTTGTAAGAAATAATAAATTAATTTTTCAACACACTTGCTCGTAAAGTGAACCCTAATACATCGCTTTTAGGGCCATAAACCGAACTATAACAAACGCGTGCAATAATATATAAAACACTAGTTGGTTATAGAATTAGCCCTACAAAGTTAAATAGGTACCTTACTGCAAGTTCTATGCGAGTAAACAGAGCATTTTCAATTCAACCGGGTAATACAGTTATTTTTTTAGTAACAACAAAGAGGTTTTATGCCGCTGAAAATTCATTTGCATTTTTGGAATAAATAAATGTGTAGGTCCTTAATTAAGTCAAACAAATATTTATTATTATCTAATTATTCCTAATTTACAATATTTTGTTAAAAAATATTAAAATATTACCATTTTACCACTTAAATTTATATTTTTGTAGTAGGCTGTATGCTCACTAACCCCTTTGTTCGCAAAATATTCTTGCATTGGGCGTGTGAAAAAAACAAAAAAAAAACCTGCTCGCCTTTTCTCATCATGATTATCATTTTGTTTTTGTCGTATTTGTTGTTGTGTGGTAAATTACTTTGTTTTTTCCTCGCAAATGTGTTGAAAAACGTCGTATGAAACTCGTGAGCTCTTACTTATTGCACACTCGGCTGAGTTACGCCCTCGCCTGCGGCTCGGGCTGCAACTGACAGCCTTGTGTGCAATAAGCAACCAAAGCTAACTTGTATCATAATGTACTAATATTACATTTATTTCCTCAATAAAATAACTCCGACCGAAGCATCTGTTTGTTTTATTACACCCTCTTTGACGATATTTGCAGCACGCATTCTTTTAATTCTATGTCAAACGTCATATTTAAAAAGTTTATTTTGTCCAAAATAATTATTCTTATTCTTAAATTTTTTAAAGTTTTTATGTCCAAAATAATTTTATATGGTGGTTAAGTATTCTTAAATTTTCTAATTTTCCGTGCAATTTTCTTAATTTTATTCATTCATAACAACCATTTCCTGATAATATTAAACACAACAAAAAAAAGAATAAGTGAAATCGGTCCAGCCAGGCGAAACAGGATTTATATATAAATATATATATATATACAGGGTCAATGGAAATATGACGTATTCCTGTTAAGGGGTTACAGATGAGGTCAAAACAAATATTTTTTGTTATATAACTTTTTCTCAAAAAATAAATAGTTTTTGAGTTAATTGAAATTAAGTATTTTTTTACCAAAAGTACGTTTTCAGACACAAAAATTTAAAATAAAAGATAACTACTCATTCGATTCCGGATTTTTTATTATTCTGGGATAGAAAAGAATCTGAGTGTTGATAATGAATAAAAAAAAATTCATAAAATACAGGTGTTTATAAAAAATTCAATCCTTAAATGCATTTTTTATTTTTACTTTTTCAGATTTTTTAGAAATAGCTTCAAATATCTTTAAAAAAATCCTAGTAACTAAGCGTGCATAATATTTTAAAAACATCACCATCTATTCAGCTTTCAGTTAAGGTATAAAACTTAATAATAGCTTAAATAAAAAATGATAAATTAAGACTTAACTAAATAGCAGTCCCATTTCATGTAGCAAAAATTTCCTACTTCAAGCGCTTCGGAGGTGGCCGTATTATCCTACTTATTCCATAAATGTGAAAGTTTTCTTGTTTGGATGATTGATAATCAATCACGCAAAACGGCTGAACGGATTTGGATGAAATTTGGCACACAGATAGTTTATAAGCCGGATTAAAACATAGGAGATACTATTATGTTGGTTAAAGGTTCCCTAGGAATTTTCTCAAATGTAAATGCGAATAAAGTCGCGGGCGGAAGCTAGTTTGCCATAAATGATCGTGCTTACTAAAAATACTTTCGTCCGAGTGAGTTTGAAACAGGATTATTTTCCGCCGATGAGTAAAAATTTTATACAGACAGCATCAAAAATAACCATGCATATCAGCCATTTTTAGTGACCCGCTGCTGGGGAACAGGCCTTCCTTTCCTTTTGGGATAAAGCGGACGGGCCATAACCCACAACGTGGGCCCAATCTGGATTGGTCGGTGTCAATGTACCTTACATTGAGCCCTTGGTTCTGGCTGCATTTACAGTCGTTAACACTGACCAATCCACATTGGGTCCACGTGGTGGGTATGGCCCGTCCGCTTTATCCATCCACAAGCCAAAAGGAAGGCCAGTTCCCCAGCAGCGGGGCATTGAAAATGACTGATATGCATGGTTATTTTTGATGCTGTCTGTATAAAATTTTGACTCATCGGCGGAAAATAATCCTGTTTCAAACTCACTCGGACGAAAGTATTTTTAGTAAGCACGATCATTTATGGCAAAATAGCTTCCGCCCGCAACTTCATTCGCATTTACATTTGAGAAAATCCCTAGGGAACCTTTAACCAAGATAATAGTATCCTCCTATGTTTTAATCTGGCTTATAAACTATCTGTGTGCCAAATTTCATCCAAATCCGTTCAGCCGTTTTACGTGATTGATTAACAATCATCCAAACAAGAAAACTTTCACATTTATGGAATAAGTAGGATAATACGGCCACCTCCAAAGCGCTTGAAGTAGGAAATTTTTGCTACGTGAAATGGGACTGCTATTTAGTTAAGTCTTAATTTATCATTTTTTATTTAAGCTATTATTAAGTTTTATACCTCAACTGAAAGCTGAATAGATGGTGATGTTTTCATAATATTATGCACGCTTAGTTACTAGGATTTTTTCAAAGATATTTGAAGCTATTTCTTAAAAATCTGAAAAAATAAAAATAAAAAATGCATTTAAGGATTGAATTTTTTATAAACACCGGTATTTTATGAATTTTTTTTTATTCATTATCAACACTCAGATTTTTTTCTATTCCAAAATAATAAAAAATCCGGAATCGAATGAGTAGTTATCTTTTATTTTAATTTTTTGTGTCTGAAAACGTACTTTTGGTAAAAAAATACTTAATTTCAATTAACTCAAAAACTATTTATTTTTTGAGAAATAGTTATATGACAAGAAATATTTGTTTTGACCTCATCTATAACCCCTTAACAGGAATACGTCATATTTCCAGTGACCCTGTATATATAGTATATAATGGCTTATTTACGAAGCGATTTTAAGCAATACAGCATTAATCCTTACCTTATCCAATTAAGTACCTTAAATATATTTTGCAAGCATGTGATGTAGATTATTATGGCCTTAGTATCAGCACTGCACCCATGCGAAGCCGGAGCGAGTCGCTAGTTTAATATAGTTTGTAAGTTCTCCTAGTAGCTAAAATTATGCCCTTTAAATATTAATTGATTTTCCAGTTCGCAACCTGGCA
This sequence comes from Agriphila geniculea, assembly GCA_943789525.1. Taxonomy (NCBI): domain Eukaryota; kingdom Metazoa; phylum Arthropoda; class Insecta; order Lepidoptera; family Crambidae; genus Agriphila; species Agriphila geniculea. The sequence continues at coordinate 1,202,827 of OX038894.1, read as the reverse complement.
GTTTTTGCAGTCCAACTAAATTTATTATAATTTTAATGTTACATTTTCAGTCTACAGACGATATTTTACTTGCTTGCTTGTTTCTTTGTATTGATTCATGAAGTATATTTATTTTCTCAAACATGCTTGGAAATTCGAACATTATTTTGACAACTTTCTTGGTGCTAAATCGGACTGGACAGACCTAAACCGCTCCGGCAATTTTTGTATGAGAATCCATTACTAACGTATAATAATGGTTTTTCATAAAAATATTACAAGCCAGCCTTTCTGTTGTCTAACTTCAAAATCTATCGCAATCGCTTTCAGGATGTAATCCATTGAAGTTTCTTTTTGGCACAAAAAAAAAACTTAGCAAAGAAATGCAGCAATGTGTCACATCCATCTGTCAAACGAAAGCGATTGCGATAGATTTTTAAAATTAGACAATTAAATTAGCCCCCGGGTTCCAAACAAGCCGGGTTCCGAAAAGGCTTGAGCACCATAGACCACATCCATACGTTATACAGAAGACCGAGGAGTATAATCTGCCACTTTGCTTGGCGTTCGTGGATTATGATTTGATTCGATTGAAACCTGGGCGGTGCTGCAGTCTCTCAAAGGTGCCAAGTGGACTACAGATATATTGAGGTGTTGAGGTATTTATACAAAAATGCCACCATGTCGGTCCGAGTACAGAACCAGAGCACAAATCCAATCCAACTGCAGCGTGGTGTGAGAGAGGGAGATGTTATTTCTCCGAAACTGTTTACAGTCGCGTTGGAGGACATCTTTAAACTCTTAGACTGGAAAGGACTCGGCATCAACATTAATGGCCAGTACCTAACACACCTTTGTTTTGCCGATGATATAAGTCTTATGGCTGAGACCTTGGAAGACCTGAACACAATGCTCGAAGATCTCCGAAGTGCTTCCCAAAGAGTGGGTCTTAGGATGAACATGGATAAGACGAAAATCATGTCTAATGCCCATGTCGTGCCCGCTCCAGTTCATGTTGGGAACACTACACTTGAATTTGTTGACCATTATGTATACCTAGGACAGGCAGTCTAGTTGGGTAAGTCCAACTTCAAGAAAGAGATCTCTCGTCGAATCCAACTCGGATGGGCAGCATTCGGGAAGCTCCGAAAAATCTTCGTGTCCGATTTACCTCAGTGTCTCAAGACAAAAGTCTATGAACAGTGCGTGTTGCTAGTGATGACTTACAGCAGCGAAACGTGGTCGCTAACTATTGGTCCCATAAGGAGGCTCAAGGTCACCCAGCGTGCAATGGAAAGAGCCATGCTCGGCGTTTCCCTGCGTGATTGAATCAGAAATGAGGAGATCCGCAGGCAAACTAAAGTAGCCGACATCGCTCGGAGGATTGCTCAGTTAAAGTGGCAGTGGGCTGGACACATAGCGAGAAGAACCGATGGTCGTTGGGGCGGAAAGGTTCTTGAATGGCGACCGCGCACCGGATGACGCTCCATGGGTAGGTAGGCCCCCCATTAAGGTGGACGGACGATCTGGTAAAGGTCGCGGGAAGCCACTGGATGCGGGCAGCGCAGGACCGATCGTCGTGGAGATCCTTGGGGGAGGCCTATACCCAGCAGTGTGTGTCATGCGGCTGATATGATGATGATGATATAAATATTGCCGGCGTTTGACCGTAAATGTTTTTATTTAAACTCATTACACACGTATAATTCAAAATTGGAGCAAACTTTTCAATGAAACACAAATATGCGTGTCCAATAAAAAGCCTTGATGAGCGAAAAATTAATTTGCCAACTAAACCGCAGCTTTCCACAGGATAAAATGTTTGTCGCAGAGTCGAGCCGTTTTGCATTAACGACTTGTTGCAGACGTCGCAGTAGCGTTATATCGGAGTAGGGTGCGCCGCAGTGGATATCAGTCGCTATGAGAATATGCGCAGAAGTCTTCTATCGCAATCACGTTAGCGGCAGTAATAAACTGTCGCGATCGTGTTATGCGCAGTTTTGTCTGTCGCAGTCATGTCGCAGTCATGAAATACACTCCTGACGGAGCAATATTCAAAGTATGCGGAGCTACGCATACTTGATATCACATGGGTACCGCCAACTTGCAACTTCTACTGGGGGTAAAAAAACTGTACTGGGCGTTGCTCTGTAAGAGATTTTCTTGCCTTGAAAATAGCTTTTCACCTGTGCACTGCTAAAAAAATGTTTTAACAAAAACACATTTAATGGTATGGGCGCCATTTGCTTTTCGCAGTATCAGTGCTGCAAACGCCATAAAAAACTGTTCGGATATGTTCAGAAACCAAGAAATAAGAGTTTTTTTTAATTCATAGTTATGAATGTAACCACGTAATGTCAAAGTACCCCCATTTTACGGTAAGTAGTAAGTACATAATGAATAGTTTTTCGCATATAATAAACTAATTGTATTTAATATTTCAGTTTGAAAATAATAGGTAAACAGAAAGCAACCAAATAAATCAAAAATAAAATTTCGTCTATAGACAGAACATTTAATTTTCAAACTATATTAAACTAGCGACTCGCCCCGGCTTTGCAGGGGTACAATGCTGATACTAAGGCCATATTAATCTATATCACATTCATGCACAATGTATTTAAGGTACTTAATTGGATAAGGATTAATGCTGTATTGCTTAAAATCGCTTCGTAAATAAGCCATTATTTCTCATAAAAAGAAAGGATAAAACAGGTTATTGTCGGTTGTCCCTAAGAGATAGACATATACCACCAAGAAGTTTTATGTGGACCTTTTTAAGGTAAATAATACTGTAGTACATTTTTTGATCTATCTCGTAGGATTCAGCCAGTGTTTGCAATGTAAGCGAAAAAAAGTGTTTATTTACGACACACATTAGAAACCTTTAAAATTATCAGTGTTTCTCTGCTATATTATGCAAGTATTATACATATAAATCTTTCTCTTGAATCACTCTATCTATTAAAAAAAACCGCATTAAAATCCGTTGCGTAGTTTTAAAGATCTAAGCATACATAGGGACAAACAGCGGGAAGCTATTTTGTTTTATGCTATGTAGTTATTTGGTTGGACTGCAAAAACTGCCAGGTTGCGAACTGGCAGACCAATTAATATTTAAAGGGGACCATTTTAGCTACCAGGAGAACTTGGTTTCATCCAGTAACTCGATGAGGTCAAATAGCACCCCCATGCGGCCCCTAAAAATGGTTGGACTGCGGAACCCTCCAAGAATTCGCTCGGCAGACATAATTATTTTGACTCTACTAATAGAGACTAAAAGCAACGAAAAGGTTTTGTTCAGTAACCACATGAGGTAAAATGATGGTCAAAAGTAGGTAGCACAGCTTTGCACCGCCAAGGTTCCTCCAGGTTGAGCCCCGGCAGACCAACATTTTTCCTACCTATTTAAGGTCTACTTTTCGTGGAAGGTGGTAATTTTCAGTAACTCGATGGGGTAGGTAACCATGCGGTGGCCGCCCGGTCTAAATTTGTATTTTGACCAGCATGCCTAGTGTAGGATACAGGTGTTATTTTCATACAAACGAGGTAACTTTGAAGCCTTGGTTTTCTGCCAGGAATGTACCGTGCTGTAATCTGATGATGGCCATCTAAGGACTGAATGGAGTAGATTCAGATCGCTATACACACCCAACTGATCTGATCAGCATTCTAAAAGATTAATGGGTTAGAGTTCTCAGTTTGAGGATTTCCATACATTTTCATGCTATTTTCGCGGTTTTTTTAAACATGTCCATTACGTTTCTAGAATGCTAGTCAGATCAGTTGGGTGTGTATAGAGATCTGAATCTCCTCCATTCACTCCCTGGATAGCCGTCAGCAGATCACCTACATTAAACCCCTCCCAAACCAGAAGGTTTGGGAGGGGTTTAATGTAGGTGAGGGCAGGCTTTACCAAGGAAAACACTAAAAAAAAGATAGCAAAATTTTATTTTGCTCTAGCTTTGCTTATTTTACTTGGCTCATTTACTCTAATGCCCCGAAAAAGGTTAGTATTATTATTTATTATATGTTAGTAGGACCCATAAATGATTGGGGGGGGGGGGGGGGGGGGGGGGCTTGAGCCCCTTAGCCCCCTAATTTCTTTTTTTTTAATTCTGAAAGCCCCACCCAACTACATAAGACGTGTTTTATTAAAATTGATTATTTGAATAATATTTCTTCCTTTTTCGTTTTGATTTTCAGGTTTTTTGAAGGAGGTTTTTCTTTTTTTAAAAAGCTTTTTTATTTTCAACTTTTATGTGGTATGTAAACGTGTTACACTTAAGGTATCCCTTTCCCAACAAAAAAAACATTAAGATAATTATTTTAATAGAAAAAATACTAGAAAAAGTCGACTCACCCGTATTTTTTTCTATTAAAATAATTATCATAATATAAAAATAGCATTGTGAATGCCTAAAAAATCTAAAAAATTCAAAAATACATTAATATAAATCAATTCATAAAAAATGACTAGATCGTCAAGATAATTCACCCTTACGGTATTATTTTACCTTCTATCAGATGTATTTTACCGACTTTTTTCAGGATTACTTGAAAACCACTAAACCGATTAGAATGAAAATTCAAAGGCACCATCTAGATCATAAACCCTTTCGAATGAAAAAATAGTTTTAAAAATTCGTTCACAATTTGAGGAGATTTCTAAGAACATACATACAAAAAAAAAACAGTCGAATTGATAACCTCCTCCTTTTTTTGAAGTCGGTTAAAAACAAGCGACTTGTTAATTTCTTATAACGTTAATCATTACGCAACTTCTAGTGTATCCCATTTTCGCTTGCCACGTCACCAGCCTCGGTAGCGCAGTAGGCAGCGCGTAAGTCTCATAATCTTAAGGTCGTGAGTTCGATCCTCACCCGGGGCAAACCCTTTTTGATGTTTCCACTTTTTAAAATTTTGTTATTTTATAGAAAAATATTTTTTGTAGAAGCAAAAATTAAAAGCATTTTTACTTCTACAAAATATATTTAAAAAAAACTACTCACGTTCATTATTTCTTGATTTTTTGTGCTCATATTAGTGTAATCGAAAGTAGTAAAGTTTATTTTCCTTGTATTTAATTTTAATGCTGAAAAAACGACATTAAGTGTATTTCAATGTCGTCTACAACCTTCTTTTAAAATTGTTTTATAAAAAAAAACGGAATTTCTATGAAATTATCCCCAAGTTAGTTAAATGGAACTTAACCGGGGCCTGTGAAACAGACCTTTACACTATTGACGTTTCTCCTATTGTGACAGATAAACAACAGAAATAACAATTTCTACTAGGTTCATTGGCAGACAGTGAACGACCTTACTACCTTCCGTGTGTCACAAAGTAAGTAGAATTCCATATTTTGTGCGTGTGGTAACGACATGACGACAGCATAATCATTGTACGGTTAGCGAATAAAGTCGCTGAATTGTTTAATCATGATATCTGTAAAAAAAGTTGCAATGACAAAGTACCAAAAATGTTCAACGACATTCATTGCTGACTGTACTATAATGTAAGAAGATGATACTGATGAGTAAAGGAAAATGTTAATATCGTACTAATTTCAAAATTTCAATAAATTGGACCAACTTGAATTGATCCTGGGACCAAAGTCTGCTATTTTAATTTTATAATCGTCTTTTGGTTGGGCTTAAGAAACAAGAACTGTGTCAAAAAACATTACAATTTAAACACTATAAAATACCATTATGAGGTTAACAATATCAAACTTGGACCCCATGTAATAATAACGTTTGAATAAATTTCAATCGGTTTAGCCGTCTTCGAGTAGGATCGTGGAAACATATATAGAAAAAAATATATAATCGACGAACAGTTAACCTCCTCCTTTTCAATTTTTTAAGATTGTTAAAAATGAAATATAGAAAAATGAAAAAAATAGTTTTTTTCCGATCTCAACGGGGATACCTAATGGAAATTGTTTTATGATATTCAAAATCAAACAAATAAAAACGAGTGGATAATAGTAATCTAGAAAGTTTCCATTAATCAGCCTGTTACGGCATTTAAAAAATCATAAGATTCCGACAAAAAGACAAACACAAGATGTTCTCCTTTTAAAAAAAAGAAAAAATTAATAATAATCACGTTTTTGTGAATTTGAATACCTAGCCTTGATATTAATTCATATTTTAAAAGGGTTCTTGAGCCTTTGAGCTTAAAATAAATAGGTAAGTAGGTACATAGGAATTTAAAAAGAGTAGATTAAAAAAAACAACGTTTCCTGGCACATATCCAAATCGTTTATGACATATCCAAATCGTTTATGTCAAGAATCTCCAATAATGGAAATTGACTTGTGATTTATGAATAACCAATCATTCATTCAACTAATTACAGTCATTCATTCAATGAGTAAAGCTCATCCAATGAACGAAGGTCAACATTATAAAAATATTCCTAATTAAAATGTTTGGATTGTTTTCGATATAATAATATGGAGTTGTGTTGACCTTACCGTACCTTGACACTTAACACACAATAAACATAATATTGTTATGTTAGATTTCGTATTACCTAATTTACTTAGATATCGGTGGGAGCATTGAGCGAGCGAAAAACCTCCGGAAAGTTAGAGGTAATGAAGAAACTATTATAAAAGGTATATTAAAATTAATTAGGTTAATTAATACGAATTTTTAGGTGTTTTATTAATTCCCAATATTTTTTCAAGCATTTTAAGATTCATCTTTAAAAAATGCAAAGAAGTTGAGAATTAAGTAACTATGTTCAAAAGGTAGGTAAGGTAGGTATTTACACAGTAAATATATTAGAATTTTTGATATTTATTTAGAAATGAACAGCTTCGTACAAATCACAGAAGATACATGTATATAATTATCGTGTAATCTGTCGGTTAATAAATTGCTAATATATTCAGTTTCCAACTCAAATGAATTATTTTAATGCAATTAATTTATTTGTTTTAAGATACTTCGACATCAACCATTTTAATGTCCCCACTGCACAGGCCTTCTTATGGGTGGATAAGGAAGATGGGCCATAACCCACCACGCGGGCCCAATGTGGATTGGTGGGCGTTAACGACTGCAAATGCAGCTGGGACCAACGGCTTAACGTCCCTTTCGAAGCACGGAGGAACTCGAGATAATACATGTTTTGATCACCCATCTCATTACCGAACCTTGCGAAAGTTGCTTGACCTCCGCAATCGCAGGGCCAGACGCTAAACCATTGCGCCATCGAGCTACTAAATCGATCACAAGATACCTAATCGTGAATATTAAGACATTCAGTCACTGGACGGACTTCAGACGTTGTTACTCTGTCGGTTGACAGATCGATCCATCATCTACGAATCCTCTCACTGCGGCCAAGACACCTTAAGCCGTCAGATATCTGATCAGTCTTGTGAGCCTGCTTGACTGGCAGTGAGAAAATCCATCCTTATACCTTATTCCTTCCACTTTCCGCTTGTCACCTTAGGTCGACTGATACAAGCATCCTTATTTATTTAAGTATATGTGTATTTATTAATAAATAAATTAAAAAAAAAAAATATATATATTTTCAGACCAAAGAGATCCATAGTTTGTTAGTAACAATATAACTTATAGACTATATTAGTATACATGGCAAGAAAAATTAATGTTTAGGCGAGGGCTGTTAGAGCGCTAGGGCTGTAGGACACTAGGGATGTCAAGTAGGATAGTTCTACCCTTTCCAACAAATGTAAAAGAGGGCTGGGTGAAAACCTTGCTCCTTTACATTTTGGTTTTGAGTTGGTTACGAGTTTTCTCAGAAATATGAGCCGATAATGTTACCTTTTAATGTTATGTAAATCTGAGATGTTATGTGCTGTTAAAAAGAAATAATTTTATGTAAACAAACTACCAATATATGTAGCGATGATATGATTTATGTTAAAATCATTAAAATACGGCGTTTTGTAGTTAGTAATGTAATTTAACAACATAAATAACAAAACTAAAATTAATATAAAACAAGTAACATAATACAAAAGCAAATGTGTCAAAAAGTAATAAAAAACAAAATAAAAAAGAATTTTCATTAATATAAATTAAAATATTATTCAATATACCTACCATTTAACTGTCAAATGTCATGCATATTTAATTAAGTCATCAATAATAAAATATTATTGGTCCTTCGATTCTAACTAGTTATTTATGCAGTTTGTCAAAAGGCTTTTGATGTAATTATTCAAATAAACTTAATTATTAAGTAATTTGAATCGTCTTTATTTTCCTACCACCTGTTCCAGACTTTTTTTACTGAAGAAGAACGGGCGCAAGAAACTTATCAGCTTTAACAAAATAAGTGACGATATTTACAATTTCAATCGTTACCAAATACACAATAATGATTATTGGCAAAAAAGTTACTTATACGAGCAAGTTATGTGTTACATCATTTCCAGGCATTTTGATCTTTCAGATAATCGTCTACTTTTTTTATTTTATTTATTATACATAGAAAAACATGCAATTTTTAGAAAAACCGAGTGACTAAAACCCAATTAGGTTTGTCCAGTCACTGCGTATTCGTCATAGTAACCTTTACCCATGAGCGTCTTTTTAACATGGTTTTTAAATTCATACAAAGGAAGATCAATCACTAGTTGTGAAAACTTTATTAATAAAGGCTATGCCTTTCCCCATAAATGAACATCTAGTTTTTGCAAGCCTAAATCTTGGAACGGCAAGTTTTTCTTTATTTCTTGTATTAATCTGCTGATTATCACTGTTCTTAGCAAAAGCCAATAGTCATTAAATATTGAAATAAAAAATCTTAAATTGTTATAAGTGATAAATCAATAAATTGTTATAAATAACTTACTTTTTCTAAGTCTAATTGGTTACGTATTGGAATGGTCAAAGGTCATCTAAGGATGAAAGACCTAATTTGAATAAATTGAATAATGAAATTTATACGAAAAAATAAATAAAATAAAATACCTCCAGATATGGGCAGCTGCAGTTTCAAATATGAAAACGTTCCAAAGCGTGGCTTGAAACGTGGAGACTAACTCGGTAAGGATGCCTAGCTAGCAGTGAACTATAAAAGATTTAAAACGAAATGATATACCCTTACAACTAAGTTACTTAATAATCAGTAGTTTTATAGCACAGGTCAGATTTGAGCAGGTCAAAATCAATGGCCGGCAATTCGGCGTCGCGTCAGCTTACGGAAGCCGTATGGTGATGTAACCTAATTTCAGCGGAATTATGTCAGCCTTGTTACACGTGGGTGTAAGAACTCGTATGTGGGGCGGGGTGCGACAGTTTTTTTGCTGACTGTGTTGGTTGAAATTAGATATTGGTTCATTTGTCTTGCCTATTTAGGTCAGATTTTATGCCTGCACTAGTATACAATATGTTTAGTTAGCGATGTCGTCTGTCAGTTTTAAAGGCAGATAGGTAATATGATCAATTTTATCGACAAAACCTACCACATGTTGGGTTGTGTGTTGTATCCCCTCTCCTGTTGTAATGACCGGCTTTTTAGCCCTGCTGAAAAATATTAATTTTTCCGGATTTAAAAGTCCTACAGTTATAAAAAAAAAACTTTCCGAAAGCTAATAATATCAACATAAAGTTAAAACATAAATAAATATTATTAAAAATAATAATTTTGTAAACTTTTCACATAATACGTCATAAAAAATTACTAAAGTGAATTTTAATCCGAAATTAGTGTGCTTTATTAGTTTTTCTCACAGATCTCAAAAACCAGGATTTTAATGTAATTTTTTTACATTTTTATAATACCTACACAGGAATATTACCTACAAAACGATATCAAAATCATTGCTCTGAATTGTTTATTTCGAAGGTTATTGTTGTTTGAATATGATCCAAAACTAGGACATTAATGTGAAACTAGTTTTTGAGATCTGTGAGCAAAACTAAAAAAGCACACTAATTTCGGATTAAAATTTACTTTAGTAATTTTTTATGAAGTATTAAAGTTAAAAGTTTACAAAATTGATTTTTTACTTAACGTTGATATTATTAGCTTTCGTAAAAAATTTTTTTTCTAAAGCCGACGGATTTTATCCGAAGAAATTAATATTTTTCAGCAGGGCCATCTAAAATAAAATGACGGTCATTCCAACAGGAGAGGGGATAGACCCCAACATGTGGGGGGTTTTTTCGATAAAATTGATCATATTATCTGCCTTTAAAAGCTCCGACATCGCTAATCAAACATATTGTATAAAAATAGCATTATGAATGTCTAAAATCTAAAAATTAAATATTTATGTTTAAATGATCACCATACTAACCTAACCTAACCCAGAATCAGTAAATGTTAACCAAATCTTCTTGAGCGGATAAGAATTTGGTGAACATTTACTAATTTTGGAGAGTAAAATGTTTTTTTGGTATGCTCAAGTATTAATTCCCTATTTTAAGTACAGTCAGGCAACATATTAATTTTTGCCAGATTCTACATACGTCAATTTAAGTTACTTACCTAGACAGCAAATGGGGAAGACAACTGTCAAAATGGCGCTGCGTACGCTTGTTCCACGAGAACTATGAAAATAAAGGACTTTTACTTAAAAAAATAGTTTTTAGCTCTAAAATGATTAAATTTAATTCTGTGTAATAGGCTTTAAAAGTGTTGGCACTTACAAATTTCCAAAAAATCTGGATATAGAAAAAATATATAAAATCTATAAGAATAGAAACGTCTTAATTTGGCTTTCAATTCCGGCATTTGCATTGTAGAATAGTCTTTTATATATATATTTTGGGTCAAGTGGTCTTTTTCGGTAAAAAAAATACTGCAAAATAAATACCTATTTTCCCATACATTTGTTCTGAACGTCGACTGTCTTAGGAACAAGCGTACGCAGCGACATCTACAATTAGCTTTGCGTTGCCAACCCCATTGTTTTTACATCCAAAAAACTTTGCTCTAAACCTGTGTTTTCCTCAACAAACTAATTTGTTTGATGTCATAAAAATACAAACAGTAAATAACATAAACAAATGTATGCACCATCGGAATGTAAATGTTTGCAAATATGGGCATTGTTTTATAAGTAATTGCCTAGTAATAGTCTACAAGTACCTAACGATATAATTGTGCAAGAGGAAGTGATGTTATATTGCGATTGTACTCGCGTGTCTGTTTCTTATATTTATTTATAGCGCGATCTTGTTCCGTAAATACAAGAAAGATGTTTGTTTACACGGCAACTAATGTTTGTTTACGGTGACAACATTTTACAATTATGTAAAAAAAATAATACCTACAGGGTTATTTGTAAAACACCAACAACGTTGCAGGAGTAGATTAATAACATCAAAAAACAAAAAACCGACTTCAAAAAACCTACCTCTAAAAAGCAAGAAATAATATTCGTAATAATAAAAACACGTCTATTGAAGTCGGGTGGGGCTGGAGTACAAATTCCTTTTTTAGGGTTCCGTACCCAAAGGGTAAAAACGGGACCCTATAACTAAGACTCCGCTGTCCGTCTGTCTGTCTGTCTGTCTGTCTGTCACCAGGCTGTATCTCATGAACCGTGATAGCTAGAAAGTTGAAATTTTCACAGATGATGTATTTCTGTTGCCGCTATAACAACAAACACTAAAAACAGAATAAAATTAATATTTAAGGGGGACTCCCATACAACAAACGTGATTTTTTTTTGCTGTTTTTGGCTCGATATTAATAACAAGAACAGGTAGACAGTCGAAATTTTCACAGATGATGTATTTTTGTTGCCGCTATAACAACAAATACTAAAAACAGAATCAAATTAATATTTAAGGGGGGCTCCCATACAACAAACGTAATTTTTTTGCCGTTTTTTGGTACGGAACCCTTCGTGCGCGAGTCCGACTCGCACTTGGCCGGTTTTTTTTATTCTAAAAGCCCCACCCGACTTCAATAGACGTGTTTTTATTATTACGAATATTATTTCTTGCTTTTTAGAGGTAGGTTTTTTGAAGTCGGTTTTTTGTTTTATTAAACAATTTTTTATTTTTTTTATTTTTAGTGTAGGTATACCTTTTGTATTAGGTAGTGTAGGTATATTATTTAGGTAGAAAAATCGGCTCAGCCAAACGTGAGCTAATCGCGGAGAAACACATACATGCGGGTCAAACTGAGAACCTCCTTTTTTAAGTCGGTTAAAGAACTACACTAAAGATATCCCTTTTCCAACAAAAAAATAATTATCTTATTCAGTTCATAAACAAAGAAGTTATACGACTGATCATCGAGGTAGTTCACAAAAAAGCATACTATTTTTGTGCTTTTTTTCAAGATTACTTGAAAAGTGCTGAACCGATTTCAAAATTTGAAAAAATGGGACAAACTTGGGAGTTTACCTAACCGTTTTCGAGTAATCGATGTACTTACAAAAAACAAAAAAAAAACGCGTCGAATTGAGTACCTCCCTCCTTTTGAAGTCGGTAAAAACAACAACGGTCTGATTAAGTTTTGTATGAAAAGACTTCCTATCATAAATTTAATATTTTATAATTCGATTCTTTGCGGGCTAAAAAGACAATATTCCATGTCTCATTGACTCTCCTCATCTCTTCATTATAAATTTCATTATTATTGTTTCTTATACAATCTAGCCTTTTGAAACCCTCTGATCTATTCAATTGGTGTAGAATAGAATGTGTTAAAAAACATTTGCTCTTATAACTTCAATAACTTGCATTGTTCCATTAAATATTTTTATTTTTTTTTCAGTTGCATCACTCTAAGTGTCGAGTGTAATTGTTTTACCGTAATTCATATTAGTTTTCGTGTGGTTATATAACGGCTGTCTAACGGTCGGTTTGGCAATAATCTCATTACTGTGCTGTAACGAGGTGACCACCTGTAAGCTTATTAGGTGCACGAAACTACATGACGTAAACTATACTTGGTTACTACTGAAAAATAGCAGTTTTACAACGGGAATTAATTAATTGGGTGACTGGAAATAATTAAAGGCGACTGTAAATGGGATACTTAAATACTAAACCGGGCAGCGGTTTAGTTTTTGGACGACAAAATAAAATAACATAAACGAGCGACAATCTGTGGATTACAAAAAATACGTAAAACGGGCGACTTCATGTGGGAGATAAAATTCTAAATGAGTGACAAAAATACTGAGTGGGCAACTATTATACCAAGTAGGTAAGTAACTGATTTAAGCTGCCCAACATGGTATTTTTGTACTCTCGATTAGGATAATAGTCACCTTTTTTTAAATAAAGTTTATGCTTTTTTGTGTGCCCTAAGGTTGACGCCCAAATAGTAATTAGTGGCCCTACCATGAGTTGATGCAAACTGTTTACGTTACAGTAAACTGTCGGATATACTGCTCACAGTCAATACGAGTGAAAGAGAGAAAACGATAATTTACGGTAACGTAAACAGTTTGCAACAACTCATGGTAGGGCCATAGGTCACCCGTTCTGAATAACTAGTTGCTCAATTTGTATTTTAAAGTCGCCCATTTTCAACATATAGTCGCAACAGTCAATCTTGCACTTACCTTAGAGTGAATCACACTATGGTAGCCCGTGAGGTCAACTCCAAAGCCTTGAAGATTGTGGACAAATAAGGATGCCTCTCAGACAACAGATGGCATCAAGGTGGATATCGATACTTTTATAGACTTCGTATTTAAAAATAATAATAACTTAAATATTATAAAATGATCTATACATATAAATGTGTAAGCAACACTGTTCTCTTTTACGCCTCAACGACTGAATTTGATTTGGTGGTTCATTTAGGAATGAAACAGCACGCACAGTATCTTTCTACAATTTATACTGATGACAGCGGTCGACGCAGCAAAAAATTCACATGTCATTTTATTTGAAAAATAGTTTTGCAAATGGTTGAAAAGCATTTTCAAAAAGTTATTGAAGGAAAAAACTTTCATACATTATTTATTTTCACACAGAATATTACATTATTAAATAGTACTTAACGTATTTTGGTATAATAAAGCTATCAAATCGTTCCTTACGTAAAAATGAAATGACACAAGTAACATTATATCGAGCATTTGAAGTGTTTCGGGGCAATAAACCCTCAGCAATGCGATTAAAACTTGATTAAAACCCGATAAATGACACCTTTTATAATTATAAAACAAAACAACTTCATTTTCATTTCATTTATTCATTTGCCAATTAACACATTTGTTGAAAACTCTTTTACTGTAATTTCTTTGTCTTTGGGTTTATGAGAAAAAAAAAATGTAATTATTTTGTTTTATGTAATGTCAAATAATAATAAATGGTTGTTGTCACACGCACGGCTGTCGAAATTATTTTATCCTGAAATTATTCCTTTATAACATTAAAGGTTTATAGTATCTTAAAAACCTAAATTAAGTTTATTTAGATACTAGGCTCTCATAAATAACTTGAATAACAACAGAATTTAAATAAAACATAGGTAAATAATTTAAAAGAGTGGATTTATAAGTATATATCATACATAATGTTTTAGCAAGACTGTGCATGCCTAGAATCGATAGAAAAAAAGGGAATTAATTAATTGGGTGACTGGAAATAATTAAAAGCGACCGTCAATGGGATTCTTAAATACTAAACCTGGCAGCGGTTTATTTTTGGGCGACAAAATAACTAAACGGGCGACGAAATTTGGATTGCAAAAACACGTAAAATGGGGGACTACATGTGGGAGATAAATAAATTAAGTTACAGTGAAAATTCTAAATGAGTGACAAAAATACTGAGTGGGCAACTATTATACCAAGTAGGTAACTATATAACTGATTTAGACTGCTCAACACGGTATTTTTTGTCACCTCGATTAGGATGTAATAACCATTTATAAATAAAATATATGCAAATTTTTTAATGTTTTGTGTGCCCTAAGGTTATCGCCCAAATAGCAATTTGGTCACCCCTTCTGAATAACTAGTTACTCAATTTGTATTTTAAAGTCACCCATTTTCAACATTTGCAGTCGCCCTCAGTCCGTCGCGTCGCCCACTTAGTATTTCAGTACGCTATATTCAGTATTTTTAATACCCAACATGGGAATTTATTGTTACTCGATTAAATACTACCCAAAAAATATAGTCTGACACTCTGACCGAAACTGGAACTCCAGCCGAAACCTAAAACCGAAACTATTTTCCCTTCCTAAGAACTTCCCTTCCCGCAGGGAACTTGAACTATTCTGGAGAGTGAAAAATCTAATGAAACTGCAATATAAAAACAATATAAGAATGATACATCACAAGAATAAAAATACACTTAACACAGATTAAAAAATATTAAAACTGGAATCTTCTGAAACCTACTAAAAAAGATAATATCCCCGTCAATTGGTAATGCGCTGGAACCTTGTCACATTAACATCCATGTCGACGTGATCCGCAATTTAAAATGTCATGAAACAAGAAAATTCTAATAGGTAAGCTAATATATTAATTATTGAATTATTATTTTCAGTAAGATGGGTCTAGGTATATAAAAAAATTACAATTGTTTTTCGTTTTTGAGGTTAAAATCATGGCCGCCAGGCGCATTACAAATTGACGGGGGTTAATACACTGATTGTTTACGGTTTTTCTATACAATCGCACAATTGCGTCATCAGCGATTCAGCATTTTAAAGAGGATGAGAAAAAAATTAATGATGATGAATGATGAAAATAATAATTCAATAATTAATATATTAGATTACCTATTAGGATATTCTTGTTTCATGACATTTTTAGTCGCGGATCACGTCAACGTGGATGTTAAACGGGGATAATCAGTCAAGACCACCTAGTGAATTGGACGGGATTTATTGGCAAAGCAAGTCAATTGGCTTTGGTTAAAAAATAAAAGGTATTTTTTTTATATTTTTTTACTACAGATTAGGCTAATTTAAGAAACTAATTTGAATATTTTAACATTTGGTCCCGTATTTATTTTTTTATAAATATATTTGTCGAGCGGATATGGTCAACCGGAATGACGTCATTAGTGGCATGAAAGTTTAAGAAGAAAACCTTTGCCACCTACTTATAGAAAAAGAAAGGCCAAGTGTCATTAACTGTCATAATGACTTTATGGTTGTTTGTAAACAAATAAGTTATAGTTAATATTTCTTCTATTTTATTCATTTAATCCAGTTGTGACGGTTCTAGCCTACCTTCTTAATTTGCCGCAATAATTTTTGAGGTGGTAAAATTATAATAAAAATGCTTACCAGTGGAAACTCTGCTGAAAATCTTTGTAAAAACTGACACGCCCAATCTACCCAAATTGCGAAATGTATTGTATGTATTGTGTCTATTTTGGATGTAGGCTACATGGATGAAATTGTAACGATTGCTTGTCGACTGATAAATTTGCAGGAGAACATAATAAACATTGTGAAAATATGTGCATACTTTATTTCTATTTACAAACATTTAATAGTAGGGATGTGGAAAAAATTACGAGATAAGTTCATCGATATTTTTCGGGCGATATTAAATACTCTGATATATCGATAGATGTTTTTACAATAATTTTTCCAAAACATTTTTTTGGTAATTACGTATGGATTCTAATAGTCGACACTATTTTGTCACTGGAGCATTTTGATTTTTTCCAACTTTGAGTCTTAAAAATCATCGTAAAATTCGTCAAATCGAGCCAAAATTTCGCGTAGGGGTTTATTTTGCTATTTTTTATGTTTTACAATACCTTATAATTAGAATCCATTACTTAGTCATCGTCCCATTTCATCCCATTTTTTTCTGAGAAATATTACCTATATCGATATTTTTTCACTTCCACCTTCCACCATCCCTAATGCCAAGTTCATTGTCAAAATTGTCTTTGTACTTTTTTCTTTTTTTAATTATGGCTGGGAGATCTGTATGTGATGACGTCATATGAAGGTCATTTGAAGGTTAAAGCTTTTTATTGAATATTATAAATATCTTTAAAAATATAGACTTATTTTTAAATTTAATTAGTAGACACTGTACCGAAAGCTTATTTCTCGAAATGGTTTTGAGATTTCCAGTCATGTTCAAAAGTTATCAAAGCCAATTGCACGGCCTTAGGACTTTGGTTATTTTGCAGTTGACTACAATTTTTAACTCTGTGGAAGGGGGGGGGGGGGGGGGGAGCTGCAATTGGCGACGCCCTTGAGTACATACTTAAATGAATAATTCTAAGCTTATATGTAATTTTAATAATCATAATTTAGTACGCATTCAACCGCCCCTATGTTAACTCCTATCATTCAAGTATAAAATATCAAATCAAACTAAATTCGTGTTTTCATCAAAACTTCTTATCAATTAAACATTATACGTCAGCAAGTCGTACATGTTTATGGCGCCGATTTTGCCTGATGGTCCGATTATTAACTTTCCTCCTTCCTAACGTACTTTAAGTACTATTGTAATGTAATTTTCAACACACTTGCTCGTAAAGTGAGCCCTAACACATCGCTTTTAGGGCCATAAACCGAGCTATAACAAACGCGTGCAATAATATATAAAACACTAGGTTGTTATAGAATTATCCCTACAAAGTTAAATTAGTACCTTACTGCAAGTTCTATGCGAGTAAACAGAGCATTCCCAATTTAACTGGGTTATACAGTTATTTTTTTTTAGTAACAACAAAGGGGTTTTATGCCGCTGAAAGTTCATATTCATTTTTGAAATAAATAAATGTGTAAGTCTTTAATTAAATCAAACAAATATTCATTATTATAAAATTATTCATAATTCATAATATTTTGTTATAAAATATTAAAATATTTGCATTTTATCACTTAAAATTATAGTTTTGAAGTAGGCTGTATGCTCACTCACCCCTTTGTTCGCAAAATATTCTTGCATTGGGCGTGTGAAAAAAAACAAAAAAAAAACTAACGCGCCTTTTCCCATAATTGACATATTTTGTTTTTGTCGTATTTGTTGCTGTGTGTTAAATTACTTTGTATTTTCCTCGCAAATGTGTTGAAAAACGTCGTATGAAACTCGTGAGCTTTTACTCATTGCACACTCGGCTGAGTTACGCCCTCGCCTGCGGCTCGGGCTGCAACACTCAGCCTTGTATGCAATGACCAACCTAAGCTAACTTGTCTCATAATGTACTATTAATTTTCATAAAAGAACATTTACCTACCTTTAACTTTATTCTAAAAAAAAATCAAATTTTAATTTACCTATGTTGTAATTTTGTACTTAAGTAAATGTAATCAGTAACGATGTTATAGAAAAAATGTCGTTAGGTATTTCTGATTTGATAAAACTAAAAAATAAGTTTCTTGGGTCCGTTTTTCTTGACAGATAAAATATGTTCTAATGGGCAAAAATTGTCAATTCAAAAGTTATTGAATTATCAAATTTTTATTAACATTAATAAATAATAAAACTGGACAGAGTCTATTTGACATAAATAATCATTTCATTCTTACTTTAGCGTTATCAAATAAGTATTTTTTTTAACTGTAAAAAATCTTTGTACGTATATGAAGTAAAAATGTAATGTAATTATTTTTGGTTAAATAAATTATATTAAATTATTATTAAATTGACATTAGCGGCATTAAATTCAATTTATGAGTTTTGATATTATTCCTTACACTTACATCAAAACTTAAAAAACTTAATCACGACGCGTATTTCTTTTTCTTTTTTGAGTGGGTAGTTAGCGGAATGGACTAAGTATCACCCCACTAGATAATATTGATTGAAGGCGTAACCGTATGATTCACAGCTGATAGGATTAAAGAAACCCCACAAGTGGGATGATGCAATATGTCCCAACTTGGATTGGGGTACCAAATTCTGGGACACTTTTTTATGCAGTACGTACAGAAAAAAGATGAAGAAACAACATCTTCCAATTTAATTTTAAAACAATTTTGAACAATGAAATCAAAACCTTAAAAATTGATTTTATTTTGATCTTGGTTGTTTATAAAAAAAATACTTAGCTTATACAATTTTACAAATAGCCCCTAAAGCTGAATATGGTAGATAGGGACAATGAAACTAAAAAACTTTAACAATGGGACCAACAGCTCTGAAATCGCGAAAAAAATTTACTCTTTCATACAGCAGATTTTTTTTCACGATTTCAGAGTTGGTTCCTTAGTAAAAGTTTTTCAGTTTGATCTACCATGTTTGTTTTAGTTGTATACCTAATATTTGTTCTTATATTTTTACCTTTTGAGGGTTCCGTAGCCAAAATGGCAAAAAACGGAACCCTTATAGATTCGTCATGTCTGTCTGTCTGTCTGTCCGTCCATATGTCACAGCCACTTTATTCCAATAGTATTAGGACTACATAGTTGAAACTTGGTAGATAGGTGTATTCTGTGAACCGTTTTACGATTTTTACAGAAAAATAAAAAAATAAAAGATTAAGGGGGGCTCCCCATACATGGAACTGAAACTGAAGATATTTTTTTTCATCAAACCAATACTTGTGGGGTGTCTATAGATAGGTCTTTAAAAATGACATTGAGGTTTCTAAGACTATTTTTTTTCAAAGTCCACCGTTTGAAAGATATATGCCGCCAAAGTGGTAAAATGTGTGTCCCCCCCCCCTTTAACTTTTAAAGTAAGAGGGTGAAAAATCTAAAAAAAATTTAAGCTATAGATCTTAATAAACAATTTCAAAGAAAATTGGTTTGAACGAGATATAGTAATTAGTTTTCAAGATATAGCACATTTTCCAAAACCGCAAATATAACTTTGTCATTCATACAAACACTGTGAAAAACAAAGTTATTTTTTCAGACGAAAAATGATAGCGGTATTAAAATATGGTATGGTATAATGTACCTACGGAACCCTACTGCGCGTGGCCCGACACGCACTTGGCCGGTTTTTTCATGTAGACTCTTAGGTCAACGTGAATTACCCCAGATGTTTGATGGCATACCAAAATACCTAAGCAACATAAATAGCCATGATTATTTATTTACTCCTTATGTTGTCTTAAAACCTCGATTATAAAAACTACAGCTTTATTAGTATAAAGTATGTTTTTGATATGTATTAAATTATGGTGTTTGGTATTGCCAAGTGATGACAATGGAGTCAATGGTTTTGGTCACATTTTACCGAATTTTTCTTTCCCTTATTTTTACAATTTAAAAGTAGAACAAGCAAACTGTGTTTCATTTATCATTAAGTTCTAAGAATTATACAATAAGCAAGAATATATGAATAAGGGATCAGAAATGTTATACAAATTACCTTCGTGCTATTTTTTATTAAAACAAAAATATTGAATGACATAATTTCTCAGAAAAAGATTGATAAAGCACGACACGCATGAACAAATATATTCCAGTTTGAGCATGAACAGAAAACCTTAAACTTAAAAAAAAACAAGAGAATATACATGTTAATTTGTACCTTGCTCCGTTTTATGAACTACTTAATTTTTTATACAATGATACCTGATACCATGTTTTTATTGTTGTTTTACATAGTTGCGTGCGCGAATAATGCTCTTAACATATCGCGAAAATGTGTGAGAATTACATAAAGACATCGTACATGACCTCCCTGTTATCACAAGATAGTAAATTCTCTCAGGTTTGACAGCAATGTAAGGCGAACGTGTTTTGTATGCGTTAAGTAGAGTGCGTGTACGTAAAGTTGGCCCAGAAGTAACTGGAAAGTTTAGGACCATGTCATACTATTTCTGCGTTAATTATTTGCATTTCAACTTATTGAACAAATAGTGTGATATGATACTATTGTGATCAGCTTCTGTTGAGGCCGTACAAGCCACGTGGTTGCAGCGTCGGCGAGTCTGCGCCGCAATGTCACAGCCGAGCCTTTTACACATCCCCCCGACATTATAAAAGCGGCGAGAGAACGCGCGCGCTCAGTGTTAATCGCGCCACCGCGACGCGCGTGTGTTATGAAATAGTGATGACACACAACATGGAGGGGGCGCATGAGGACGAGGGCATTGCCGCCGACCGCCGGCCGTCCGACGACCAAGACCTGTCCGACACCGCGTCCGACGCCGGTTCTGGAGGGAAGGACTCCGGTTGCGAAGTCGCTCCCGACGCGCAAGAGCCCCCATACACTCCCCCGGACGAGGAGCTCGCCGCGCGCATCGTCGCACAAGTCGAGTTCTACTTCTCCGACGCCAACATCACGAAAGACGCCTTCTTGCTGAAGCACGTGAGGCGGAACAAAGAGGGCTACGTTTCCCTCAAGCTGATATCCAGTTTTAAACGCGTGAAACACCTCACGAAGGACTGGAGAGTCGTCGCCGAAGCTCTGAAGCGGTCTACCAAGTTGGAAATCAACGAGCAAGGCACGAAGCTTCGTCGGACTGAACCGTTACCTCCTTACGATGAAACTACCCCGTCTCGGACAGTCGTGGCCGTTCGGATGCCCATTGAGCGTCCGAGCGTTGAAAACGTATCCCGTCTATTCGCCCCCTGTGGTGAAATCGCTCTGGTGCGCGTATTGCGTCCTGGGAACCCAGTCCCAGCGGACGTTCGACAGTTTCTGAATAAGAACCCGAGTTTGGTGAACTGTGTGTGTGCGTTAGTCGAGTTTACAGAGTCAGAGGCGGCCAGGGAAGCCCTGAGGCTCCAGAGCCCGGAAGAAGACGGTATGAAGGTTTATGAATTAAACGGTGTGCCAAGAGAGCCGAAGAGGAAAGCGCCTGTTCGACGGGCGCCAGTGCGACGCCACGAGTGCGAGTATTCATCCTGCTGCAGCGGCTCCGAGCCCGAGTACGAGTTCAGATATGGCGCACCGTTCTACCGGCGGAGTTCGAGCGGATATTTCGCGCCGCGTCCTCAAGAGATTCAGACGTGGGTGCCGCGGCGGGCGTCGACTTGCAGCCACAGCTCGGATTCAGGGGTTTCGATGTACGGGTCTGTATGTGGGTCGAGACGGGCATCGCAGGCGAGTACGGGCAGCGCGAGCAGTGCGGAGGGCTGGCTGGCACGCCGGTTGTCGGGGTGCTCGCTGAGCAGCGGGCCGGAGTGCGGGCGGCGGCTGTCTTGCGCGCCGCGGTTCGAGGCGCGAGCGCCGCTCGTCCCCGACGGCACGCGCGGCTTCCACGCCGCCGCGCGCCAGCGCCGCATCTCGGACCTCGCTCTGTACTCGCGCTAGAAAGCGCTCGGCAACCGTGACACCTTTCTAATCACGTTGGATAACCGCCTTTCACGTTCGATGAGGAAATGTGATCGCGTGTGTTCTAGCCGATTGGAAGGATTGTTTTCCTATATAGGGTGGATACGCCACTCGGAAATGTGATCGAGTAAGCTCATTTAGGTTAAGTAAGCTGTGTTTTTATTAAATGTTAATTTATACTGTGTCTTAAATGTAATTTATTTAGAGTTTATTTATTGTAAATCGTGTATTTATTGCGTGGTCGCGCGCGCGTCGCGGCTGAGTTTTCCCGGTGCTGTGTGTGAGTTGTGGCACAAAATAACTGGAGCAAATCCACGTACCGATCGTTGGTAGACTCGTCGGATCTGGAGGTTCGGGGCGGAACAGAGAGAGTGGCGCTTACGCAATCGATATGGAAATGTACTTAATTCATATAATACAAGTAACAGGCTTGCTCCGTCCCGATCGAGCCGCTTCGCGTATGGCGGTACTAACATTTCAACATGATTTTTTCAAACTAAATAAGTCATTAATTAATTTAAGTCAGCCGCGCCATGTCATGTTTTCCATTTAAGTTTTTAATATTATAACTTGTTAACTGCGATTAAGCATTATTTAGTGAAACAGCATTATTTAAATACATTTCAGATTCGAGCAAAAGAGAAAATAATCGTTGTACTAAATAATGCTTAATCACCGTTTACACGTAAGCCTTAATTTATAAGTGTTGTGATGTATGTATGTACATAGGTTTATACGAGAAATGTGAAATTGTATTTATTACGATGAGGGGGCTAAAATGTTATTTTCAGCACAATTTCTTTTGATTTGTCGACCCCTCAAGAAGATGTTAGTTTTTAATTGTAAATATAAGTTTTTGGAGAAACCTGTTGTTTTTTTTTAATGTTAACCTTGCATTTCGAAAGTAGATTGGTTTTGACCCCGAATCACCTTGACTAATCGATTCCCACAGTGCGACAGTTGACAGAATTGCTTCACACAATTAATTTTGTTTATTATACATTAATATTTTATCACCGGATGTTGTGAGCGTAAAACGGAAGTCACCTATTAATATCTGCATCCTTATTTGAATATTTTTTTTTAAGTACGAGTATGAGAAGATGATTTAGATTAACTCTTAGATAATGTTAGATTTTAAAATTAATTTAAAAACCCAAAAAACCCAAAATGAAGAAAAATATATTTAATTGCCGAGGACTTTTATAATATTGACTTTAATACTTTTATTTTGTTATAATTTTTTATTGGTTATAATATTAGTTAACCGTAAAATATCTTCAAAAGTGTTTTTTTACGATAAACTATTAACTTAATCAAAAAATTAAATCACCTTTTGTAAAATCTTTTCAAAATCTGAAAATAAACACAATTTAACTCAATTGATACAAATATTTTATTTAGACATTATTCCATTTTTCACATATCTTAAGGATCACGGTCATACTAAATAATACTTAACTGAAAAAATATATGTTAAAAATATTTTAAGTACCTTTGAAGACATTTCAATGCCAATCTACCGACATGGATATAATTTTGGAGACAGAAGGTCAAGGATTCGATTTCCGTTTGTGACAAGTATTATTTATACTTTTACGTAGTGAACTGAAGTAGGGGTTAGGCTAAAGTATTTATTTTGGTCACAATTACATTTTAAAAAATGTGAATTTCAGTATGACATTTTAGCATTTTAAATACTAAAGTTAAAGTATGTAATAAGTAACCTTTTAACCTTGACCAAAAATTAAACTGATGTAGGATTATACTATAAGAACCGTCGTTACAATATAAATTGCGCGAAAAACTTAAAATTATCTTAAAATACTTACGAGTATAATTTATTCTGTGATATTACACAAAAAATGTGTTATGATATGAAAACCATATCAAAATGGATAAATCAGTTTATAAACAATTATGACTCAACGAACCCATAAAGATTTGTTATTTCCGGGATACCGTGGGTTTAGTTACATTTTTAACCATCTAGTTTTTTTATTTAAACTTAAATTTGTAGTACTTAATAAAAATACGAAACGGAAGTTAATTTTGTAAGTACCAGGAAAACTCTTAGCTAAAAGAAAGTCACTCAAAGTGAACGTCCAACCGCCGAGCAAAAAAGGTAAAAGAGAATGAATAAAAAACTACGTGGACATAATGTTGGGTATAATTAGCCATATTGTATAATATCTTATAAGCGGAGCCTAAAAAAGGTTACAAAATATTGAAGGATACAACAGTGAGTGAAAAACCGATATTATTCGTTGAATACAAACAAACATAATGACGCCGAGGAAATAAAAATATTTTGAAAAAGATAGAGTCAAAAGTAAAAAATTAAATTCAGGTACCTACATTTATTTGCTTTGGAGAAAAAATATTCAAGTATACGTCATGTACATCATACTTATATAATTGGAATTTTCATTGGTATGTGTTGGATGGAGAGATGTAGTGTAACGAAATGTAGTTTAGAATTTAGTTGTTGCTAAAATTGAAAAAACGAACAAGTATCTAAAAGAAAAATGTAGATTATAGCCCTATAGTTAATAGTTAGAGAAAAATACCTGAGTTACTTACATTTTACTATTTAGGTACTGACGAGTAAAGTACGGTTTTATGTAAATATTTTCGTCTTATTGTTGACGATCACCATAATATTTTGGCCAAATTAATGGTTAGTTTTTCCTTTACTTAAAAAATATACATACTTACATGAGATCGTTTCCGTAAATATATTGTGCGATACATACCGAAGATTACACGACCTTGGCAAGTCATGGTGGCAAATAAAATATATTGTTGTATAAATTATATATTTTGTTGTTTGCGATTGTTCGTATCAAGGAGATATTATTTAGCGGTTTTTATTAATTATTGTTTGAGTAATCTTGAACTTTAGTAATTATAGAGTAGACAACTATTGATTGCGCTAATTTGAATATATATATTTTGTATTTAATTAAGTAGGTACCTAAATTACTTTGAATTTACATAATTATTCGGTGTTAAAGTAAATTATATTATTTAAGTATGAGAAAACTCAATCAAATCACATCATCCATGTTTCATACATTTTTGGTCCAAATATGAAAGTGCCGGCTGTAGGGACACAGTATGTTCCTACAGGTTCATATTACCGAACCAATTTTGTATTGTGTAACTAGGTGCCGCGCAGTCGTCGTCGCGCACCCAACTTGTTAACGCGCTTCTCAATATTATAAAAGTTTAATTTAAAATACTCTCTTTTACTGCCACTCGCGTGGTCCGCCTTGTTAGGATATATACATCCAACATTGGTGACCCCGAACGAACTTTAATTTGTAATACGCGTAAATAATTTGGACAATAAAATAAATAGTGGATAATTAATTAAGTATTTAATAAAATTTCGGACAATAAAATTTAAAAAAGTGCAATTATGACGGGTACTGACAATCCAGAAACGCAGCAGCCTCCGACGCCAACACCATCGTTTACGCCTACAAGTCCTACAACTGACATCATGGCAATACAATTAGCGTCGCGAATCCCAGAATTTTGGGCGGATCAACCACGCGTATGGTTTATTAGAACCGAGGCAATTTTAGCGCCTCAAAAATTGAGTGACGACTCGCGTTTTGATATGGTGGTATCAAAATTACCAAAAGACATTATTACTCAGATTAGTGATTTTTTGTCAAATCCACCTGCGTCCAATAAATTCGTCGCAATTAAAATGAAATTGCTTTCGCTATTGGAAGATTCGAAAGCTAGACAAATAGAAAAATTAATAAGTGAAATGGAGCTTGGGGATCAAAAACCCTCTCAACTTCTGCGACGGATGCGAGATCTGGCCCGTGACAAAATCCCGGATGACACACTTCGCGTGCTCTGGCAAGGACATTTGCCAAGCACAGTCAAGGCAGTATTAGCCGTCACAGAAACAAAGGACTTAGACAACCTAGCCTCGGTCGCAGACAACGTAGCTGAGGCGACTCGCTCAAGTCAAGTGTCTGCAATAACGACAACCTCTAACACAACAACTGAAATTGCGCTGTTGCGAGCAGAAATAGCTAAACTAAATATTCGCGTGTTGAACGCGGAACGCTCTCGTCCAAGATATAGAAATTTTAATCAATATCGCCGGCACTCATCCAGATCATCTAGCCGGCACAGAAATTACTCATCGCAACATCCACAACATTCAAGTCCTGGAAACCTTTGTTTTTACCATCACAAGTATAAAGAAAAGGCTCATAAATGCGTGCAACCTTGCGCATGGAACAATAAGACCAACATGACAACGCCGCCGGAAAACTAGGAAGCGAGGCACAGTTGTCAGCGGAAATCTGTGCCGTATCACCTTGCGCCCGCTTACGTATTTTAGACATTAATAGTGGACTCCGATTTTTAGTAGATACTGGAGCAAACGTTTCCGTATTACCCCTCGTTCGTAATAAGTGTCGTTCACAATCGCAGTGTTCTGATTATAGACTATACGCAGCAAACGGAACTGAAATTAAAACCTACGGTGTAAAAACTATGGTGCTAAACTTTAAACTTCGCAGACCATATAGGTGGGACTTTATCGTTGCTGACGTAAAACAACCAATATTAGGTGCAGACTTTCTCACTCATCATAAACTATTAGTGGACCTTAGTGCACGTAAGTTAAGAGACCAAGTGACCGACCTAAATATAATCGCTTCAGTGGTAAGTGTTGCTGAACCTTCCATAAATACGATTAGTCATGGACATCCATATAGTGATTTACTATGTAAATATAAGGAGATTACGAAACCAATGTCATTCCAGGAAACTCAATCGCACGATATTTTTCATTATATTGAAACTTCCGGTCCTCCTGTGCACGCTCGTGTACGTCCGCTACCACCGGACAGATATAAAAAAGCTAAAGAGGAATTCCGTATTATGCAAGAAGCCGGAATATGTAGACCTTCTAAAAGCCCGTGGGCAAGTCCACTACACATAGTTCCAAAGAAAAACGGAGATATTAGACCTTGTGGAGATTATCGCCAATTAAATTCTATTACTAAACCCGATCGATATCCTATTCCCCATTTACGTGATTTCACTTATATATTGGCAGGAAAGAAAATATTTTCTAAATTAGATGTCAACAGAGCTTATCATTGCATAAAAGTAAATCCTGATGATATTGAAAAAACAGCTATTATTACCCCATTCGGTTTATTTGAATTCCCTAGAATGACCTTCGGTTTACGTAATGCAGCGCAAACTTTTCAACGCTTTATGAACCATGTATTGCAAGGCTTAGATTTTCATTATAATTATTTGGATGACGTCATCATTGCAAGCGATAACGAAGAACAACATAAAACTCATTTAGAGATTATATTTCAGCGTTTCAAAAAATTCGGTATTACGATTAACCTATCTAAATGTTCTTTCGGTCAAAGTAAAGTTCAATTTCTAGGTCACGATGTAAGCGCAGACGGTATTAAACCTTTACAAGATAAGGTTAATGCTATTGTCAATTACCCAAAACCTAAAACCATTCAAGAGTTACGCCGATTTTTAGGCATGGTCAACTTTTATCGCTCTCACTTACCGAATACAATGTCATATCAGTCAGAGCTCAATAAATATTTAACAAATACAAAAAGAAACGATAAAACAGTTATTACGTGGTCGGAAAAAGCTGAAAATGCATTTGAGCAGTGTAAAACGGCATTACAAAACGCCGCCACTCTGTCTCATCCTTACGCCGATTCCACGCTAGCATTGATGACAGATGCATCTGATAACTGCATTGGAGCTGTTTTACAACAAAAATGTAACGAACAATGGCAACCACTGGGTTATTATTCAAAAAAATTGTCTTTGAGTCAACAAAAATATAGTACTTATGATCGCGAATTACTCGCTATACATTCAGCGATAATTCATTTTCGAAAATTATTCGAAGGTCGCCATTTGACAATTTATACAGACCACAAGCCCTTATGCCATGCTTTCACTAAGTCCTGTAAAGATAATAAAGAAACTCCGAGACGAGCGAAACAACATTTTTATTGCATCCGAAGTGAACTATTGTTTTTTGTGACTGAATCCATTCAGGATGTTTACAGTAAGTTCAAGTTGGGTCTGGTACAAAATTTATTAGCTTCCGACAACATTTTAACAAGGAGCATGTTCATTCACTTAAGTTTAAATGCATTATACTTAACCAACATTTCTAATGATGACTGACGTGCTACACTATTACAATCGATAATGTTATTGTATTTCCTTGCCGTAAATTTTAATGTGTTTCTTAAAGACTTGTGTTATATTTTGTAATGACGCGACTTTATGTTGTGAATCTTTTCGCGTCGATCTAAAAGATATTTTATGGATTTTTATATTTTGTATGTTTTACCTTTTTTTTTTCCTCTTAGGAGGGGAATGGTGTAGGGACACAGTATGTTCCTACAGGTTCATATTACCGAACCAATTTTGTATTGTGTAACTAGGTGCCGCGCAGTCGTCGTCGCGCACCCAACTTGTTAACGCGCTTCTCAATATTATAAAAGTTTAATTTAAAATACTCTCTTTTACTGCCACTCGCGTGGTCCGCCTTGTTAGGATATAGACAAAAGTGCTTTATTCTAATAGATTTTGTCCATCTAAGCATTTCTTATTATGGCACCGAAACTATAGCACCGCTTCACATTTGTGTCAAAATGTATGAAAAGACAGACTTTTTGAACTCAATTAAAATCAAGTACAGCGCGGTGCTACAGCTTTGGTGCCATAACAACAAATGCTTAGGCGGACAAAATCTATCAGAATTTGCTTTTTAGGGTTCCGTACCCAAAGAGTAAAAACGGGACCCTATTACTAAGACTCCGCTGTCCGTCTGTCTGTCTGTTTGTCTGTCACCAGGCTGTATCTCATGAACCGTGATAGCTAGAAAGTTGAAATTTTTACAAATGATGTATTTCTGTTGCCGCTATAACAACAAATACTGAAAACAGAATTAAATTAATATATAAGGGGGCTCCCATACAACAAACGTGATTTTTTTGGCGTTTTTTGCTCGATATTAATAACGAAAACAGGTAGACAGTTGAAATTTTCACAGATGATGTATTTTTGTTGCCGCTATAACAAAAAATACTAAAAACAGAATAAAATTAATAATTAAGGGGGGCTCCCATACAACAAACGTAATTTTTTTGCCGTATTTTGGTACGGAACCCTTCGTGCGAGAGTCCGACTCGCACTTGGCCGGTTTTGATCGACTTTTTTTACATTTGTGCCAAAATCTATCAAAAGACAGACTTTTTGAACTTATTTAAAATCAAGTATAGCGGTGCTACAGCTTCGGTGCCATAATAAGAAATCCTTAAGGTGGACAAAATCTATCAGAATAAAGCACTTTTGCTTTTTGGCCGGCACTTTCACATTTGGACCAAAATGGATGTTGTCCTTTGAGATTTCAGTCTAAATCTTTTATGTAAGTACCTAATCTTAATTTATTTAGCAAATTATTTTGCATCATGTATCAAAAAATCCTTTCAGATCCTGTCACAGGTGATAGTGTTGCTGAAACTGAACAATATTCTTCAAAGAACATAAGTCGAAAAACGAAAAATTTGTTCATACTTCCATACAAAATGTATTGGTCAGCTGACCGACTATGGAAAGGCGAAAAAAAAAAGTTTTTCGACATATATTCCTAGGAGAATGTTGTTCGGTTTTAGCAAGACTTATCACCTGTTTCAGGATCTGACAGGGTTTTTTTAATACATGATGACGTATTAGATATATAAGTATATTTAGCAAACTGTTAAGAAAGATAATAGACTAGGAGGCCATAACAAATTTGGTAACGATCGCGTAAGTGGCTGATTCTTCATTCATAGGATGGAGAAGCACTCTCTGATGCTAAATATGTCAGTCTGCGTGAAGTGGTTGCGTTCTTTTTATATGCAGGCTGAAAAAAGGCTATACTTTTTTGAAAAAAAATTATAGCCCATGTTACTCGCTGATAATGTAGCTTTCTATAGATGAAAAAAAATTTCAAAATCGAATCAGTACTTTTTGAGTTTATACATTACAAACAAACAAAAAGTTAATCGCTAATACCTACGAAACGCAACCAAATTTTGGTCAGCCCTTACACAGTTCACGTGAGTACAACTAGTACTTACTTGCTGTACTATTGTCAGCCATTTATCTTATCTTATTTTTTTTGGTAACGATAACACATTTTTCAGCCTGTATATAAAAAGAACGCAACCACTTCAGGCAAACAGACTGACATATATCAGAGAGTGCCTCTCCGTCCTGTGAACCCAGAGTCAGCCATTTACGCGATCGTTACCAAATTTGTTATGACCTCCTTATAATGTTTTCAGGTGTATCGATGTGTGTGTGGTGGTTTTGAAATATATTATTACCTTGTATCATCCACAACTAAATGACTGCATGGACGGATTTATGGCATTGTATTTTTTTATTAATTTTTTTGTACTATATCCCGACGCTTCGGCACTTTTGCAGCTGCCGTAGTCACGCAAGGTTGACTGAAAAGTTACATAGTTAGAAGCCCACTTTCAAAAAATATTATTGTGTATGGATGAGGAATGTAGAAAAAAAGTGTATTCTTCCCTCCTACCTCGTGGTTAAACTTAGCTCAATTGCGCAGGGGTTTAGTGCCTGGTCCTGCGATTGCAGAGGTTAGGCAGCTTTCGCAAGGGTCGGTCACGCAATGGGTGACCAAAAATTTATTATCTTGAGCTCCTTCGTGCTTCAGAAAGCACGCACGGTCTAGTCTGCATTTGCAGTCGTTAACACCCATCAATCCGCATTGGGTCCGCGTGGTAGCTTAATGGGCCTTTCTCCTCATCCACCCATAAGGCCCCAGCAGTGGGGATATTAAAAATGGCTGATGGTCAATATAAAATAGAAAATAAAAAAAAAATACTCGTCAGGCGGGCTAAACTCCGCAACCTTTGGATTTTTGGTCCAATTTTCTGAAGTAAATTAATAAAATTGTATGCAACATTTTCGCTGTTTTGCATGATGTCCGATGCATTTTCCAAGTTTATAAACAGCACGGAGTTATTTTGGCACATCTCGCCATTGTAATTTAGTCCACAATTTTAGTTTGTGCATTAAGGTCGCTCTATTTGAGATTCGCTGGAAACTGCAAGGTTGCGGTCGCTATGCAATTCTGATGCAGTCTTATCTTTAGATTACGAATCGAATTGGTGCAAGAAGATTTTATGGAGCGGTTATGATTGGCTGCATGTTTAGCTATACAGGGTTATTTGTAAAACACCAACAACCTCGCAGGAGTAGATTACTAACATCATAATAGTACATTATGAGACAAGTTAGTTTAGGTTGCTCATTGCACACAAGGCTGTGGGTTGCAGCCTGAGCCGCAGGCGAGGGCGTAACTCAGCCGAGTGTGCAATAAGCAAGAGCTCATGAGTTTCATACGACGTTTTTCAACACATTTGCAAGGAAAATACAAAGTAATTTACCACACAGCAACAAATACGACAAAAACAAAATATGACAATAAATGGAAAAAGGCGCGTAGGTTTTTTTTTGTTTTTTTCACACGCCAAATGCAAGAATATTTTGCGAACAAAGGGGTGAGTGAGAATACAGCCTACTACAAAATTATAACTTTAAGTGATAAAATGCAAATATTTTAATATTTTATAACAAAATATTGTGAATAATGAATTATTTAATAATAATAAATATTTCTTTAACTTAATTAAGGACTTAAACATTATTTATCTCAAAATAAATATGAATTTTCAGCGGCATAAAACCTCTTTGTTGTTACTAAAAAAAAATAACTGTATTACCCGCTTAAATTGGGAACGTTCTGTTTACTCGCATAGAACTTGTAGTAAGGTACTAATTTAACTTTGTAGGGTTAATTTTTTTTTTAATTTACATTAAATGGGCTTACTCTTGGCCACATTCGAGAACCATAAGGCTAAGAAGAGGCCGAAGATGAAGCGAGCTTGCCCAGAAGAAGCCTATTCACACGTGCCTTAAATATCGCTGGGTTATATTCTTTCGGGAATACAGACGCAGGCAGGGAATTCCACTCCTTGGCTGTGCGCATTAAGAAGGAGGATGATTCTATAACAACCTAGTGTTTTATATATTATTGCACGCATTTGTTATAGCTCGGTTTATGGCCCTAAAAGCGATGTATTAGGCCTCACTTTACGAGCAAGTGTGTTGAAAACAACTTTGTTCTACAACTTTTCCGAAAAATGACAAATACATATCGACTTTTCAGCTGTTCGGACATTTTTATGGAAAATCGTTTTTTTTGTATTTTTTCGGAAAAGTCGTAGAACAAACGTTGTTGTTGATGATGTTAGTAATGTACTCCTGCGAGGTTGTTGGTGCTTTACAAATAATCCTGTATAGCCCGTTTATCCTTACTTGTCTTACTTACTTGGTAAACAAAATTCACTCAAATCTACACGGATAATTTTTAAGTATATCTAAAAATGAAATGATTGTATCTCTTCCATATTCTAATCGAGTATGTAGGTACAGTTACAAGTTTCAATATTTAAGAATTGGTCAAGATATTGAGGTTTGTTTGTGTTCCAAAATTTTACTGATTTCGGGATTTAGAGCTCATTCATTCATTATACGCGTGTAGGTAATCAAAAGAGACTATCGTGTTTTAAGTAATGAAAAGAGTGAATACTACGCACGCGTCTTGCTATTTTTCTTAGTTTGCCGATATTTTCAAACTTTTTGACTGCATGTTCATATTCAGAAACGTGGTCTGATATCCCCATTTCATTTTTAGATATACTTAAAAATTAACGGTGTATAATAATAATTAATTTAATTTTGAATAAAATTGGAGAACGCGAAGGTACATTGACCCAGCAAAGGATTCGAACCCGGAATTTCGAAGATGGCAACTCATCCACATAGGTCGTCGAAATTGTTGTAACTTAACTTTACACAAAATTAACAAGTTGTTCTTACGAAAAGCTTTTAATATTACGTGAACGTGCTACCTCAGGTTTAACGACTCATGAATTAATTTAGTCCGCGACGGCTCGTTACGGTCCAGTTTCCACTTCCTGGTGGCACATCAGCCACTCATCTTTTCCTGGTTTACCTACTGACATAAAATATACTGGATGTTTTTGTAAAACGCACACTGAGAGGAAAAAACGTCTGAATATTTACAAACTTTATTGTTTAATTTATTATTATTTATTAATCATAATTAAACGGGCTTATGCCCAATTACATAATAATGCTTACTAATCAAAATTAACAATATCACATTGAGATAGAAATATTTTCGCATCATCGATAAATACATCGAAATCAGGATACAGTGACAAGAGTGAGTTAAGTGCGTTTTGCATACGAAAATGCAAAAATGCGTGGGGAAAACATATTTAAAAATACGTTTTTGTCTATATCTAATATACTTATTTAAATACTTGAATTCTTTATTGTGATTACACTAGGAAGAATCTCAACTAGTAAAATGCCATAAAATTATTGGTATGTACGCACAGAATACTTACGTCTAAAATACTAGTAGAGTCAAGGCGACTAATATAAGGCCTGAATCAATTTTGACGGGAATTTCATTGGGATGACATTGTGTAAATGTAAAAACTATAACAAGAATGATAGTTGAAATATGACTACTCAATATTCTAAAAGTTAGTAATAAATTAGACTTGATGTGAATGTACACTGGCTTCGTAGATATAGAGATTAGTAAATTTTTTAAAGATATTCAAGATTTTCATATCTTAATAAAATTCCATGTCTTGCCTTAATATATTTTATTAAGTTTTTGAGTGAATTTTATTTAAAAGTAGTTAATATTTATTTGATGGACAATTTAATACTTAAATTTCCACCTATGCCTCCCAGTTGATAGCGCGTTTTTTTCGCTAAGTGTGCATCTTCAATATCGACCAAATCTAACTCAAAACAGATCCCTTAAAAGGTCACCTAAAACCCGGTGTTTCCTCTAAAAACCGGTACAATCTTTACAACTCGGCCGTTTTCCGCAAATACCGGAAAGCAAGGTTATTGCCAAGGGATACCAATTTACAACAAGTTACGTAATTGATCGGAAAAACTTTAGGTCGGTCTACTTATGTGAATTACTGGTTTTGTACAATATCCTGTTGAGTAAGATTTTTATGAATTTAAAAACTCAAATGAGACCTTATAAATCTGCCTACACCAAATACAACGCTTTTACTAATACCTACACAGTAAATTTTTAAGTATATCTAAAAATGAAATAAGTGTATCTGTTCCCTATGCTAATCGAGTATGTACAGTTAAAAGTTTCAATATTTAATAATTGGTCAACATATTGAGGTTTGTTTATGTCCCAAAATTTTACTGATTTTTCGATTTTGAGCTCATTCGCGCGTAATCAAAAGAGACTATATTGTTTACCTACGTAAATCATGAAAATAATGAATCTACGCACGTGTCATGCTATTTTTGTGAGTTTGCCGGTTGATCAAGATTTTTTTCCGATATGTTCAAACTATTAATTTTTAATTTTAACTTTTTAAATTTTTTGCATTCACAATGCTATTTTTATATTAAGATGATTAATATAATGAAAATATTAGAAAAAATCGGCTCACCCGTAGCACGGGACGGATATTCAGAAACGTGGTCTGATATCCCCATTTATTTTTTAGTTATACAGGATCATTATGAACTCACCATCCAAATTTTGAGAATGTGTTCAGTCCATGAAACTAAACAACTTTCTCTAAGGAACACATGGTCAAATATGTAAAATGAAAATCGACTTTCCATACAAATCGAAGAGATCATGTGATCAATTTAGTATGGGATGACCAAAATTTTCTGGCGAAATTTAACACATGTTTCTTAGAGAAAGTTGTTTAGTTTCATGGACTGGACACATCCTTAAAATTTGGATGGTAAGTTCAAAATGACCATGTATTTAAAAATTAACTGTGTATTACGATAACAAATCTATAAAACAAAGACAATCTTATTCTAGCTTTTTATTTTTAAACAAATTATATTTTAGATTATGATAGATCGAATTAAAAAAGGAATAGATTTTAAAGAGTCCATTTAGTAAAAACATAACTCAGTACCATAGGTACATCTTTACGAAGTCGTACCAATAGTATGGACTATGTAGCTATGGTAGAACCTTTATAAGCTATTTGGAACAAATATATAATCTACAAATAAGATTATTAAAAGCCATTGTACCGAAACATGTTAAAAATAAATATAGTCAAGATTATTCCGAACTTTTTAAGTATTGTAATCTGTTGACCGTACAAAATAAAGTAAGATTAGCTATTTTAAAGGAAGAATCGTATAAAGTAAATATATACGTAATAAGTAATGTGAAGAACTTAGAAATTTATATACGAGATGAAAGATTGAGAAAACAATGTGATAAATTTAAAATGTGTAGATATAAAAACCTGTATGGTGCAAGAAATTATAATTATATACTACCTAAAATTTTGAATAGCCTACCAAACGAAGTACTTAATATTTACTTAAATAATCCAAATTTTAAAAATCATTTAAAAAAATATCTTATAAACACAAACGAAACTACCTATATACTCTTAGTCAAATGTAATAATAGACACAGGGTGCTTGCACCAACATTGGTCATTTAGCCTATTCCAAAATAATAATAAAAAAAAACAAAAAATACTTACCTTAAAAATAAATCAAATTTTAAATAAATCAATAAAATCTAAATAAGGACTAATGTTCGTGCAATTACAGTCTGTGTATTTATAATGTTAGTTAAGCATGTTTACCTTTCCATTTTCATGTTATGTTCTAAATAAAGTACAGTATGCTCAAAACTTGCGAACTCTCATGGGCACACAAACCCTAGTGGTTTTTGCTAATGAGTAACGTATAATATAATCTGTATTTATGAATGTCTTGAACAATAAATAAATAAAAAAAATATAAAATAAAAATAGTACAAACATACTTATTTGGCATTTTCCCCGAATTGAAATAAACATCAAAACCTTCAGATTTGGCCGACATAACACTCTTTAACAAAAATGAGAAAAAAAATCGGGTTGCACAAAACTAGAATATTAACGTTGTGCATTTTTGATATTTTGGAATGGTCATGCAGGGAATAATTTTGCACAAATTGCCGTCTTAAAAATTTACTCTGCATTTGAATTTACGAATACAGAACAGTAGGTATTGTACGAAAGTCTTATCTATAGCTTGACAGAAAATCTAGAGTTTTGACATTGAATTAAAAAATTTGCGCGTCGCTATGGTGACACAAGTGTTTACGTCTTGAAATGACGCGCCGCCATTTTCAAGAGAGGGGGATACTTCCGCCGCCGGCTGTCTACTCTCTATCCGTCACATCCGTCTTACGAATTTTCGATCAGGGTCACGTGATCCTGACTGGCTGACGCGAGTTTAAGATTTTTTCCCCATAACAAAAACGCGTACAACGCCGCTAAAGAAGCTTTCACTTCAAAAATACACAAAAAAGTTATTAATTTTAAAACAGTAATAAAATCGGGGAATACGCAAAAACTCGATTCACGAGTTATTCCCAAAAACAGCTTTTGGGATAAACTTTTGTTATATTTTTGCTTAAAATGCGTAGGTATTCAAAGTCACACAAATGAATGTAAGTCTTAAAAGGCTTTAATACAGATTCTATGACAATTTTCAAATACTGAGTTACAATTCAAAATAGCCTTTTTTATTTTTTAAATACAAGTGTCAACTATTTTGTAAGAGTTCGCGGCATTCACCTGTTTTAAGTCCGTGTCAAATGAGAGAGAACCAAGGCTGAATCATTATAGCGCACCCACAGACAGACAGACGTTACAACACTGTCGCCACACAATACTCGTTTACTTAACTTACAATGAGCATTGATTGTTTAAAATAATGCCGCAAAATCACTAGGACAAATGGACAAAAGGTACCCTGTATCCTTCCCCATGGTTCAATCTATCTTTATACTAAAACTCATTTAAACTGATTGTTTAACTCTCAGAGTCAAGTTTAATGTTTGTTAGACGACCTAGATGTCGCCGTATCACTTGTCGATCGCGGTATGGTTTTGCTTACCCAAATATTAGAAGAGTTTGTAACATCAATATATTAAATTGTCTTCGCCTTGGAAACAGTCAGTGGTTTTGTTTACTGATTCAAACGTAAAAATTAAAGATGATAAATAGATATAATTATTTAAACATTATAAAGATATAGAACAGATTACATAAATGGAATTCAGGCTGGTTTAATTGTATCCGAAGTCAAGTTTATTTCTTTGGGAAATACTTGTCAATTCTTAACATAGAGTCAGTTTGTTTGTATAAATAAAAGTTAATGAATATTTCTTCAATAGAAAGTAATGTCTGCATTAAACTAACGGTTAATTAATGAACCTAACAGTATGGCGACAGAGTTTAGGTAGAATAAGCAGTATCAATCTTTTTTCAATTATTTAAGGACAACCAACAAAGCAAACATTAAATATAGGTACGCATGATCTAAAATACAGTTGCAACTTAATCTAGAAATAAGTTTCCTCGGCATACCTAGAGTAGAAAAATATAATCTTTTTTAATTAAAACTTAAATAACTTATGGATTGAGGTTTGAGACATTTATAATCCAAAATTTAAAAATCATTTAAAAAAATATCAAACACAAACGAAACTACCTAAATACTCTAAGTCAAATGTAATAATAGATACAGGGTGCTTGCACCAACATTACATTTAGCCTATTCCAAAATAATAATAAAAAAATAATAATAAAAAAAAATTAAATAACGACTAATGTTCGTGCAATTACAGTCTGTGTATATATAATATTAGTTATGCATGTTTACTTTTCCATTTTCATGTTCTGATAAAGTAGGTACAGTATGCTCAAAACTTGCGAACTCTCATGGGCACACAAACCTTAGTGGTTTTTGCTAATGAGTAATGTATAATATAACCTGTACTTTGTTTGCTTGAACAATAAATAAAATAAACTAAATTTCACTAAACCTTCTAAGCGGCGGTGATTTGTGCAACCGTGGAGGTTATGGCGACATCTTTCTATGGGATATGTATACGTCGTAGTGATTATTGGGCTGTTATGATGATGATGATTATGTTTTTGATCTGATTTCGGTGATCATACTGGCTGGGGGAGCTGATGCTCCCCCAGCCAGTATGATCACCGAAATACGATATACAGGGTGTCCAAAAACATTGCCACACAGAGGGAAAGTACCTTAAATATTTCCGATAGGAAATTTTACTGAAAGAAGACTTCATTTTGTTTTTAAAAAGAAACGGAACTGCAGTCAAAGTTTTTTTTTTAAATCGCATAAGATTCGATATAAATTGATACAATCCGTAATAATTAGAATTTAAATGTTAAATTTCATGGTCTTCCTTTTGTTTAAGATGCTGTGTCACTTTAGAAAAAAATATCCTTATAAGTAAACCTTTCGAATGATATTGTAAAAAAAAATAAAAAAAATATCGCTTTTGGTGGGTTCGATTCCTGGTCGAGACAGGCGATTTTTCAAAAATCTTTGAATGAAGTTCCAATTATTTCTAAAAACAAAATGAAGTCTTCTTTCAGTAAAATTTCCAATCTTCAATATTTAAGGTATTTTCTCTCCGTGTGGCAAAGTTTTGGGACACCCTGTATATCGCAAGCTGTAGCGTTTAATCGAAACTCAACCTGTCAAAATCCATTGTCTTTTGACAGTTAACGTGATATATCGCTATATAAACGCTATATAAACGCGTTTCGGTGATCATGCTAGCGAGTTTTATTTTTTATTTATATTATTTTATTTATTTCTTAACAGTTGAAAGTAAATGCAGATGTAGACTTTAATTTGACATAAAGCAAATGTTTTCATACAAATGAAATAGGTAACTGTACATTTATTTTGTAATTTTATAACGATTGCATGGTACTTTATGTAGGCTAACTTTTTTATATCCGTCATAATGACTTCTAGCCTTATCAGAAAGTGAAAGCATACTTACTACAGTATTGTTTGAGCTGCATATCGTTCTGCGTTCTGCGCAAATCGTAAATGTGTAAGGTTTTATGTGTAGTGAATACCCTGGTTTTTTTACTATACTTAATTAGAGCTATTTAAGCTAATGTAGCTTAGCTACTTAGCCGTAAAAGACACCATTACCCGCTCTGTACAGATTTTTTTCTCGAAATTTGTATAGATATATTGAGTATAAGCATTGAAAGGTTTAATATGAATCTAACTCTGTAAAAAAATAGCTTGTTGTAGTTCGATATCAAAAATAAAAATGATATTTTTATTATCTGCTTACTTAATGATATGCATAAAAGCGTTGAATCCGGTGTAGGCAGTTTTATAAGAACTCATTTGAGTTTTAAGTTTATAAAAATCTTACTCAAATAGTGTTATATTTAGTTAATAAGTGTATTCCTGCAAAGCTTTGTTGTGGTAGTAATTTAATTTCATATTTTTTGTAAATGCTAAATGCTTCCAATAAAATTCCCGCATCTTTTTATAAAAGGCAAACGGCATTAGTATGCGTCTGCCATTTCGCTCTTGACCACATTTCGGTTCTCTGTCCGATATGCGTTCTTAAATAACTGTTACGTATTCGATTATGTAAATCGAATATCGACACGGTTCGATAAACTGTTCTCGATTGTGAGCAATTATGAGGCGAGCGAGTTATGTATTACCTAGCTATTGTTTAGATGAAATTGAGTTTTAAATCGCACTGTCTTTTTGAGGTTCCATTGTTTTTATGACCTTTTATATTAAATTAATTAAAGTTTGTAAAAGTTAAACATTATAAAACATGCATCAACATAAATACTTAATAATATACAATTTATAACATACCT
Organism: Agriphila geniculea; assembly: GCA_943789525.1. NCBI lineage: Eukaryota > Metazoa > Arthropoda > Insecta > Lepidoptera > Crambidae > Agriphila > Agriphila geniculea. The sequence goes on along the minus strand of OX038894.1, from coordinate 1,162,777 downwards.
ACAACATAATTTTAAAAATAATTAACATATAAAATACTTCAGTACTGAAAAGTGGAAAGACTATACTCGTTAAGATTATGAAGGAGAAATGTGGAGGGAAAAAAAGGACTGCCAGGAAATTTAAAAGAAATTATTACTGATAGAGGTACTGAATTTATGTCTAGTGTTATGTCCGATGTTTGTAAAATTTTGAAAATAGAAAAATTTAATTCGACGGCCTACCACCATGAAACATTAGGGTCATTAGAAAATAGTCATAGGTCATTAGGAGCGTATCTCCGAATTCAATGTGATAAAAATACCACTGATTGGAGTGATTGGTTACCTTTTTGGACTTTTTCTTATAATACCACAGTACACACAGAAACAAAATACACCCCATTCGAATTGGTCTTTGGAAAATGTTGTAACTTGCCTTCAGATTTTGGAACTTTTGTTGAACCATTGTATAATTATAATGACTATCCTAAAGAGATGAAATATCGTTTACAAAGAGCTCAGTATGATGCGAAAAATAATTTACTTTCTAGCAAATTTAAAAGAAAAATATTATACGATAAAAATACTTATCCCATAACTTATAAAAAGGGTGACCTTGTTTTAGTTAAAAATCAAACAGGAGATAAACTCCAAAATGTTTATAACGGTCCCTATGAAGTTATTGAGGAAGTTTCACCTAATGTTAAGATTTTAAAAAATAGTAAAGAATATCTTATACATAAGAATAATACTAAAATGTACTTTTCATAATAACATTTTGTAGTTAAGAATTTTATGCATTGTTTTACCTAGTATAAGAAGTAAGTATAATGAGTATTTTAGTTTGTAACATGACTTAATTCTTTTTTTTTCTCCTTTCCTTTTCTTCAGAAGGGGAGGGTGAACAGGACTTTTTCCGGGGAGTTGTAGTATGTGCACACGCACACTACAGCATAATTAGGTCATGTCGCAAATGACGTAGGTACGTTAAATTAGTAAGTAAGCACTTTTGATTTACTTGAATTATAATTGTTTTTTTAAAAACACAAATTAAATTGACTTCAAGCCATAAGCATGTTTCAATCTACCACCTGCTCCCGACACTTATTATACATTCATCCATTTTGGTCCAAATGTGAAAGTGCCGGCCAAAACGCAAAAGTACTTTATTCTGATAGATTTTGTCCACCTAAGCATTTCTTATTATGGCACCGAAGTTGTAGCACCGCTATACTTGATTTTAAATAAGTTCAAAAAGTCTGACTTTTCATACATTTTGGCATAAATGTAAAAAGTCGACCAAAAAGCAAATTCTAATAGATTTTGTCCGCCTAAACATTTCTTATTATGGCACCGAAGCTGTAGCACCACTGTATTTGATTTTAATTGAGTTCAAAAAGTCTGTCTTGTCATACATTTTGACACAAATGTGAAGCGGTGTTACAGCTTCGGTGCCATAATAAAAAATGCTTAGGTGGACAAAATATATCAGAATAAATTACTTTTGTCTTTTGGCCGGCACTTTCATATTTGGACCAAAAATGTATGAAACATGGATGACATTCTGCTTTTGTTCCGGAAAAACATGTCGGTTCAACGAAAAGTGTATTCGTGAAAAAGATTGAAAAATACACAAGATCACACAAATTCGGTGTTTAATTATAGTAGCTACGCCAGCCATGTGTGATATGGTGGAGGCGCGACGGCCGTAAAGTTACGCGCGTGTGTGTGTGTTTTCTATGTTTTAGGTGCTGTACAAGATGAAGAAGTTCAACGGCATTGATCAAGATATTAATGAATTATTCGACGAATTTGAGATCACAGCGGCTGTGAACAAATACGATGATAATGCAAAGAAGATTATTCTGAGTGCTCACCTGGAGGGGGCAGCGCTCTACTTCTACAAGAAGATTGTCTCGAGCTGTAGTTCCTACAAGGAGTTGCGGGACAAGATAACGGAGGAATTCGCTCCGACTACGAATCCACTAGCAGCTTTCTTTGAACGCTGTCAGGGCCCACATGAGGACCCACTTGATTATTTTTATTCTTTAGATAGCTTAGCTTCAAAAACAGGGTCGGTCATAGACGACCAATGTTTTGTCCAACAATATTTAAGAAAAGCTAATTTTGTTACAAAGCAGAAGCTGGTTACACATATTTATTTCAGCAAAGATCACTTAAAACAAGTTTTGTGGCAGGTGAAAAAACTATTGTCTGGAGAAAAGCCAGAAACTAAATTAATTTTGCCTGTCCAGTCGACTAGTGTAGGCGATACCGTGGCTGATACTGCACCAGCACCAGCTGTGCGCGCGTACTACGAGCCGGCGCGATCCCAAATCCTGTGCTCTAACCCAAACCAATCCCAACAAACCCCAACTTTTTCCAAAGACTCCTTACATCCTTTAAATTTCAGACAAAGAAAACCAATAAGAAACGATTTGGAAACGGACAATATTAAGGCAATCGATGAACATGTTCAATCGGCGGAAACATCCAAAGAAGAACAGCATAAACATTCTTATGAAGTCAATGCCAATAAACATACGAGTGAAGCGAATGAAAATAAGAAGATAGGAAAAGAGAAGAAAAATGAATTCAAACATAGCACTACAAAAGTTAGTGATAGCATTAATCATAGTTTCTTACAGAAGTATTTATGTAAATGTGATCGTCCTTCGCGAGGTAACCTTTCTGATTATAATTTACCTTACTTACATCTTGTTAAAAGTAATCGCAGCTGTAATAATCATAATTTGAATTCTAATCGTGTAGATAGGTTAGGGAAATATGAATTCCAAACTACTGAAGAATCATTTTACTTTCATAATCCAAAGAAAAAATATTTTTGACTAAACTATCTAAATGTAATGTAAACAATTGATGTAGGTCAAGTGGTAATAGTTTTGTTGAGAAAAAGTGTATAGAGAAAGATTGTGGTTGTTTTTATTTCATGTATAATTAGTATAGGTCATAGACTTATTATATTACTAGCGGTATAGGTAGATTAAAAGTTATGATAGTTGAAAGATGTTTGAAAATAATGTTACTAATGCATTTTATGATTGTTTCATATTCCGGACGACGCTACTGAGCAACGGCGGCGCTGTCGTGGAAATGAGGGAGCCTGGAACCGATCAAGTTTATTCATCCGGCAAATTTAGTTTTAGGCTTAGATTATTTATATGTCAAGATGGACAGTCGAAGTACGAACGCGTCAAAAAAATGGTCACCCAACTGTTGGGTGATGCGCTGTCAGTGTCAATTGTGCCATCATTGTTTACGTACGTGCAGCGTGAGAAAATTTTATTGTTAAAAATGAGGACTTGTGCAGTAAAAGTGTGCAGGAACTATCAAGGACGATATAAAACAATAAATAAAGTCACCTACCATCGGTAAATACCTCAATTTCGTACCAATTCATGTTTTATAAATAAAATAATTTCTAGTACAAATTTTTATTGTGTTGTCAGCTTACTCACTTAAAAGTCCCTAGTCAACTTAAAAGGCCTGGTAAAAGGCCTCAACAAAGCCTCAGCCTTGTACCAGGTGTACTCTGACATTCAAAAACAAAAACGTTGTGGAAAAAAATTTTGTTGTTAGATCAATTTGTTATAGTACCTACTACGTTTGATTTCACGTAATATTACTACGTTATACTGCTTATTACCTACTAGCTTTAGGGATGTCGTAAGTGAAAAAAATATCGATATATAGATATTTTCAAAAATATCAAAAATAATTTCGATACCAGGAAAAAATATCGATATATCGGGAATATTTTCAAGAAAATATTAACGTTTAAAATTTCTAGTGTTTTAGGTCAATAATATCTCTGTCTACCATACAATTTCAATTCAAAATCAAAAACATTGATATTTACTTGTTATTCAAATATTGAAATTATCTTTTACTAGCTTTCGCCCGCGACTTTGTCTGCGTGGAATGTTTTTTGGCTATCCCTCGGGAACAGTACCTTTTTTCGGGATTAAATGTACCCTATGTCTTTCTCTGTACCCTTGGCAAAGTGTATATAAAATTACATGAGGATCGGTTCAGTAGTTAAGACGTGAAGGCGTAACAAACAAACAAACGGACTTTCGCATCCTTACTAATATTATAAATGCGAAAGTCCGTTTGTTTGTTTATTTGTTTGTTATATTAGTGACTATTATAATATTAGTGAGTATGAGGATGAGGATAATTTAAAAATTACTGATAATAAAAAAAAATTGATACGTTTTCGATACTTGACATTTTATTTCGATGATACATCGCTAAATCGGAATATTAAAATTAAAAACTAGAGTCCCAGTTTACATAGTACCATAAGGTATTAATGAGTCTACCCTTTATGGCAGAACTTTTTATGTCATAATTTTATTATGCATAACAACTAATGGCATAAACTTCATGTCGCAGAAAATCGTTTGGCATACACTCATTTATCATACACTGAAAACGCATAATTTTGTAAGCCAAACGCATGCCAAACGAAATTCTGCGAATAAAAATTTTGCCAAAGGTATTTATGCCTAATGAAATTCTGCCATCTGAATAGTATGCCATTGTAAATTCGGACATGTAAACATTCTGCCAAACAATAATTATATTAAACAATTTTTATGCCTTAAAAATATTCGTTTAAAGACTGTTAGAAAGTGTTATTCTTTTTTTTACATAAATTTCCATGAATGTCTTTGATTTTGGGTTGGCTGTCACTTCGACTGAGATTTCGATACCACCTAAAAACTAGTAAACGATAAAAGCTACAGCGTTGAAGTCTTAGAGATCTTGTCTAATAGATCTTGGTAAATTCTTTTGCGTTACATATTATGGACTTACCCGGTTAACATTTGCAATGGTGATGTAATTAGCTTTCGTCGGGAGCACCTATAGTAAAAGCTGTAACTTCAAAGTAATAGACCGATTTGTGTGATTTAAACTTTAACTTCTGAGTAATGTTAGATGAGTGTACTGTGTCTGTGTAATAACTATGAAGTTTAATCTGTTTATTCGTAAAATAAATAAAATATATTTTTGACATTATGTTTGATTATAGTCGAGTAGAGTTAATTTATCGATAAACCAAAATAACAACCAAAAATTTACCCCATCTCTAAGAACATCTGCTCTCAAAATGTACCTCCGATAACGTAGTCTATTTACTACATAGGTATCCTTATAATAAGGATAGCTAGGTATGTTAGTATCAATTATATTTCTTACAAAGACCATAGGATAGGTAAGACACGATTTACGTACTATTTTTCGTAGATTGTAAATAGACTCGATAGCCCTTGCTAAATTTCCCCACATTTTTAGGAAACCTTTCAACACCTGGTATCATTATGCACGCACACATGGTTGAGTAGAATGACGCGGCGCGAGTGTAGCTACGTAGCTATAACGCACACCAGCCAAAAAAAGTTGGCTCGTTTTATTTGTACGTAAAAAGCGGCAGCACTCTATCTTGACATATAAATAATCTAAGCTTCTAGCGAGTTTAACTTTTGCAGTGCAACGAACCAGACCCAACTAGCATTAGCACTTCCGAAAAGATTCGTTTCGTTTACGTACTACTTTGTTCGAAGAAAGGAAATAACAACCGAAGAGAAATATGCATCACAACTCACAAGGATCTTAACGAGGAAAATCACAAGTAAAACCGGCACATTATTCGACACACACAACAGACACAAATGACAGAAAGAATCGTACGTAACCGCTAACCAACGACATTTCCACCAATAAAATCACGCGATTCGCGTGATCTGACGATTTGATTGGTGGAAATATCGGTGACGTCACAATAGCAGCGCCATACGGATACATTTTTAACATTACGACGGGTACTTTCAATCTTAGATTATTTATATGTCAAGATGGACAGTCGAAGTACGAACGCGTCAAAAAAATGGTCACCCAACTGTTGGGTGATGCGCTGTCAGTGTCAATTGTGCCATCATTGTTTACGTACGTGCAGCGTGAGAAAATTTTATTGTTAAAAATGAGGACTTGTGCAGTAAAAGTGTGCAGGAACTATCAAGGACGATATAAAACAATAAATAATGTCACCTACCATCGGTAAATACCTCAATTTCGTACCAATTCATGTTTTATAAATAAAATAATTTCTAGTACAAATTTTTATTGTGTTGTCAGCTTACTCACTTAAAAGTCCCTAGTCAACTTAAAAGGCCTGGTAAAAGGCCTCAACAAAGCCTCAGCCTTGTACCAGGTGTACTCTGAAATTCAAAAACAAAAACGTTGTGGAAAAAATTTTTGTTGTTAGATCAATTTGTTATAGTACCTACTACGTTTGATTTCACGTAATATTACTACGTTATACTGCTTATTACCTACTAGCTTTAGGGATGTCGAAAGTGAAAAAAATATCGATATATAGATATTTTCAAAAATATCAAAAATAATTTCGATACCGGGAAAAAATATCGATATATCGGGAACATTTTCAAGAAAATATTAACGTTTTAAATTTCTAGTGTTTTAGGTCAATAACATCTCTGTCTACCATACAATTTCAATTCAAAATCAAAAATATTGATATTTACTTGTTATTCAAATATTGAAATTATCTTTTACTAGCTTTCGCCCGCGACTTTGTCTGCGTGGAAAGTTTTTTGGCTATCCCTCGGGAACAGTACCTTTTTTCGGGATTAAATGTACCCTATGTCTTTCTCTGTACCCTTGGCAAAGTGAATGTAAAATTACATGAGGATCGGTTCAGTAGTTAAGACGTGAAGGCGTAACAAACAAACAAACAAACAAACGGACTTTCGCATCCTTACTAATATTATAAATGCGAAAGTCCGTTTGTTTGTTTATTTGTTTGTTATATTAGTGACTATTTATAATATTAGTGAGGATGAGGATGAGGATAATTTAAAAATTACTGATAATAAAAAAAATTGATACGTTTTCGATACTTGACATTTTATTTCGATGATACATCGCTAAATCGGAATATTAAGAGTCTCCACACGCGGGCCACTAACCGCAACCACAAAACGCTGCCTGTGACCTCTTTCTTTTCATACATTTTATACGAAACACCGTCGTCCAAAAATCGCCCAAAAATATCGATATGTTTTCAAGAAGTCTAATTAAGTTTTCGACATTTTTTTTATTATGGTGAGCATCGTCGACATTAAAATTAGAGTCCCAGTTTACATAGTACCATAAGGTATTAATGAGTCTACCGTTTATGGCAGAACTTTTTATGTCATGCAATGGTGATGTAATTAGCTTTCGTCGGGAGCACCTATAGTAAAAGCTGTAACTTCAAAGTAATAGACCGATTTGTGTGATTTAAACTTTAACTTCTGAGTAATGTTAGATGAGTGTACTGTGTCTGTGTAATAACTATGAAGTTTAATCTGTTTATTCGTAAAATAAATAAAATATATTTTTGACATTATGTTTGATTATAGTCGAGTAGAGTTAATTTATCGATAAACCAAAATAACAACCAAAAATTTACCCCATCTCTAAGAACATCTGCTCTCAAAATGTACCTCCGATAACGTAGTCTATTTACTACATAGCAGGGAATGATAACGTTATTTTTAAATATACTTTTGACTTTTTTTTTACTCTTTTTACCGTTAATTTTAAAATTAACGTTATGTCAAAAATAACGTTAATTTTAACGTTAATTTAACGTTAATTTTAACGTTAATTTTAAAATTAACGTTATTCCAATTAATAACGTTAATTTTTTAGCGATAATTTTACCGGTAGTAAATTTAACGCTATATTTAACGTTAATTTTACCGGTAAAATATTTTTAACGTTATTTTTACCGGTAAATTTACCGATAAAATGTTTTAACGGTATTTTTAACGTTATTTTTTTAACGGTATTTCAATCCCTGCTACATAGGTATCCTTATAATAAGGATAGCTAGGTATGTTAGTATCAATTATATTTCTTACAAAGACCATAGGATAGGTAAGACACGATTTACGTAGTATTTTTCGTAGATTGTAAATAGACTCGATAGTCCTTGCTGAATTTCCCCACATTTTTGGGAAACCTTTCAACATCTGGTATCATTATGCACGCACACATGGTTGAGTAGAATGACGCAGCGCGAGTGTAGCTACGTAGCTATAACGCACACCAGCCAAAAAAAGTTGGCTCGTTTTATTTGTACGTAAAAAGCGGCAGCACTCTATCTTGACATATAAATAATCTAAGGTTTTAGGTTGGTGAAATCGATGCAGTTCTTCAATGGACGAGGGGGAGGATCCCACATAGTTCCATAAGAACCAGGTGATATTTCGTTGGTTGCGAAATTCCTCCAATTTTCTCCAGAACTCCATCGATCTCACATGATGTGGCCGGATCCGTTATCATTATTCAAATCGTCATAGAGTTTGTCTAATGCCATCGGTTCCATGACTCATCAATGACAATATGCCAAGTGTCAGAATTTTTGTGTCTTTGGCATGTGCTATCTTTGGTATGTGCCACAGCCTAAATACATTTCGTAAGGCAGTCGACATGTACTTTTTCTGGTCAACTTAGGTTGTTGAATTTTTACTCTGTGGCGTTTGTTGACCATTATTTTCTTATTGTCTTGGTCTATGACTTGTTGACAAGTCAGTGATTATCTTTGGACAACTTGTCAATGTCTTTAAAATTAATTCTGATTTTGATTTCTAGTTAAATTTTGACACTTATCTATTGTAAATAGAGTAGGTTTAGCTTTGAAGTTTTATTTCGAGTGGATGTTTAAAGTTAAGGCTAGGGATGTGCTGTGTGTTTGGCTTTTTGGTGGGTTTTTGCCAACATAAAACCAACACACGGGTATGATGAAGGCTAGTGCCGACTAAAGAAAACAACGACCTGTGTACAGGTTCGGCTGTAGTAAAGGCCAGCATAATTGTGAAATCCCACGCTAGGCAGGGCTGTTTCTTAGGTTTTAAGGATGAGCTTTGGGAAATTTATTTCTTTGCTTTACCGCAAATAAATAAATTTAAGAGATACCGGCGGAGTGTGATGCTCTATTGCATCTATTACAAACTTTTTAGTCGTTGCGCAAGTAGTAAGTCAAATAGAGAACAGTTGTTTCTTTATTATCTTTGAAAGCTCATTCTGCTTTTGTTCCGGAAAAACATGTCGGTTCAACGAAAAGTGTATTCGTGAAAAAGATTGAAAAATACACAAGATCACACAAAATCGGTGTTTAATTATAGTAGGTACGCCACCCATGTGTGATAGTACCTAGTGAACCTACCAATCTACATAAATTAACATATAAATAAACATCGTGAGTTACTTCGATCCCAAAAGCATTCGTCATAAAACATTAGCTACGAGGACACACGAGGATACCAAAAAAACGGTACAATAATTTTAATTCCGTCTGTCTCACCTATAAATTTTGCTCGAGTAAAAAGATGAAGCGGCAAATTTTGCTTTCGCGATTTGACATGGTCCTGTGTAGTAATAGTACATTATGCGACAAGTTAGCTTAGGTTGGTCATTGCACGCAAGGCTGTGGGTTGCAGCCCGAGCCGCAGGCGAGGGCGTAACTCAGCCGAGTGTGCAATGAGTAAAAGCTCACGAGTTTCATACGACGTTTTTCAACACATTTGCGAGGAAAATACACCTAATTTACACGCATTAATCTTTTAGAATGCCGGTCAGATCAGTTGGGTGTGTATAGCGATCTGAATCTCCTCCATTCATTCCCTGGATAGCCATCATCAGATCACAGCACAGTACATCCCTGGCAGGAAACCAAGGCTTCAAAGTTACCTCGTTTGTATGAAAATAACACCTGTATCCCTAGACAAAGTGGATGTGTGTATATTCCTGTATCCCGGCCTTAGAAGTCTAACTAATAATTACATAAGGGCGGGACATATTGATCTATATATACCCTGACTTAACAAACTATGTTCCAAGTAAATAAACAATTTCTTTTCAAAAATTGTTCGTATTGGTACTGCTATTACTTTTGACCCCACTCCGGCTTAACTATATTTTCTGCGACACCCTGTAGATTTAATGATGCTTCTATCGAAGTGTATGAACCCGTCTACCTAGGTATTAAAGATTATTTACTAGGTCCTAGACAAAAAATACTACCTAAGTTTATCTAGGTAGTCTAGGTAATTCTAAAGCAAACAACTAATTACTTCCTCAGGCTTGCTAAATATCGATAGATCAATTTCCTATAACTACATACTTCCGTGGTTTTCTATTGTCATATTTTGTCCTTTGCCATAATTATATCTTTTGTAATAAAGGAAAATGATTGTTACTAATGCAGCTATTAAAATACTTGATACTAATAAATAGCCTTAGCGTAAAAGTGCAAAAGAGTATAGCATTATAAATTATGAAGGATCTTAAGCAAATGAAGAGAAAACCAAAATTGGAGCCTATATTTCTATTTTTCTGGTTTAATTTTAAAAATGTATCAGATTTTCCAGGCAATTTTATCAGTCGAGTAACTAACTTGGAAAACCAGGAAACGTAAAATTGTTTTATAACATATTTGCTCGTAAAGGGTCTCTTATTACACCAATTTCAATATCGTATTGTATCTCATTACGAACTTGTGCGGTAATGTAAAGTAAAACGCACGGTTTCCTTGATAAGCCGTGCGTTTTACTTTACATTACCGCACGGTTTATCAAGATACTTCGTCTAAAACGAACGGTACTTTTTTAAATCTTAGCAAAGAGTTTTTATGTCAGAAAAGAGGTCAACATTTTATGGATAAAATTGACTTTGGGAGATAAAATGTAATAAATAAACATTTAATTATTCAATTTAATTAATGTTGACAATAAATTACAACCATTTATCTGTAACAAAAACACAAAAATAATCTTATCGGTCAATTTTTCGGGCCTCTTGCCCGAAAAATTGACCGATAAGATACTTACAAGCGTATCAAAATTTAATCATATGGAAAACAAGCAAAGGTGCAAAGTCCGAGTTTTATTTATTTCCTCGCAAATATGTTATAAAACGTCGTATGACATACGTGCGCTTTGATAATTACAGCCTCTGCTTTCTTGTAGCCCTCGCCTACGGCTCGGGCTAGCAATATCGCCTCGGTTGTAATTTTCAACGTACCGCACTTATATCATAATGTACTATTATCTACACCCATGCTTTAAATCCTCTGTAAGGGGTTCTGAAACAGTTAGCTTACTGCCATCATTACAATATCCCGAGCGAGAGCTGGTCCTGCAGCGCCGCGCGCCCACGCGCGAGCAACGCATTATGAAATTCAGTACAACATTATAACACTCTTGCGGAAGACATAATGACGAGGAGGGAGAGGAAAGTCAAAGTCAAAGTCAAAACCTTTATAGAGGATACATATCATGGGTTTAGTTAGATAAATGTCATGGGTGTTTTTAATTTAATTTAATTTATTTATTGGTACAAGTAACAAAGACTCAGAAGGTTAGTATTAACTTAAAGACTAGGTTAGTAACAATAATAAGGTAAAATATAATTCACCTCCGCACCATCCCGCTAGATACGGCGCAGTAATGACGTACATAATATATAAGGTTCTTCATAAATAGTGCACATAATTTTAAGGGGACAATGTACTCATGCATACAAACAACTTTTACTATGGGACCAACATTGAAATCGCGAAAAAAAAAATCAGCTGTTCCATAGAAAATTTTAAATCAAATACATCAAAATGTATGGAACAGCAGATTTTTTTCGCATTTTTAATGTTGGTCCCATAGTAAAAGTTGTTGGTATGCATGAGTACATTGACCCCTTAAAATTATGTGCACTATTTACGAAGGACCTTATATGCAGTCAATAGTCTGCTAGCTATCATATCCAGGATGCTGTTGGCGCTCCCCGCACTCTGCGTACTAGAGAGGCGCACCTCTTACGCATGGTTGCGTAGAAACCATATGTATTTAATCCATATGTATTAAAATATTGTTTTGGGTGTAGATAGTCTTGTATGAAACTGTACATAATTAGGTATTAAAACACTCATGTGATACTATTATCACACTCGGCTTCGCCTCGTGTGATAAACCCACATTCGTGTTTTAATACCCCTCGTTATAGTACAGTTGCATAAATAACTATTAAACTACTTTGCTTCGTTTTAAAAAAACCGGCCAAGTGCGTGTCAGGCCACGCGCAGTAGGGTTCCGTAGGTACATTATACCATACCATATTTTAATACCGCTATCATTTTTCGTCTGAAAAAATAACTTTGTTTTTCACAGTGTTTGTATGAATGACAAAGTTATATTTGCGGTTTTGGAAAATGTACTATATCTCGAAAACTAATTACTGTATCTCGTTCAAAACAATTTTCGTTGAAAGTGTTTATTAAGATCTATAGTTCATATTTTTTTTAGATTTTTCACCCTCTTACTTTAAAAGTTAAAGGGGGGGGGGGGGGGGACACACATTTTACCACTTATATTTTTCAAACGGTTGACTTTAAAAAAAAATAGTCTTAGGAACCTCAATGTCATTTTTAAAGACCTATCTATAGATACCCCACAAGTATTGGTTTGATGAAAAAAAATATTTTCAGTTTCAGTTCCATGTATGGGGAGCCCCCCTTGATCTTTTATTTTTTTTATTTTTGTATAAAAATCGTAAAGCGGTTTACAGAATACACCTACCTACTAAGTTTCAACTATGTAGTCCTAATACTTTTGGAATAAAGTGGCTGTGACATACGGACGGACAGACAGACAGACAGACAGACAGACAGACAGACAGACAGACATGACGAATCTATAAGGGTTCCGTTTTTTGCCATTTTGGCTACGGAACCCTAAAAACTGACCTTCTTTCTGTAATTCTTTTTATGTGTACAATATAGTGTATTTTATTATTATTATTATTTAACGGTGCAGTAATAATGGCAAAATAGTATTGTCCTAGCCAACAGCACTATTAGTTTTTAATCTTAGAATGATAACATCCAGAAGCCAAATCCTGTATGTAAAGTGAGAAAAATACTGCCAAAATGGCTTAGTTTTCGGATTCATATCTTTCATACGTTCTCTAATAGTAACTAAAATCCATTAACATAGTAATTCATTCCCTAAAGGTAGGGAAATTGAAACTCTTTCGTTCTTATAGGTACGATAGGTAACGTATGAAGGATAAAAATCTCAAAACTTTACAATTTTGGCGCAGTTTTACTTATTTGCCTTATTTTTGACAGTGCACTTTGTAGGGAACTTTTATCGTTCTAGGTTGTTATTATTCTAAGTTTTAAATGACGTAATAGTGGTAACATCTTTTTACGGTAAACAAACACAATAAAAACCCACAATTCTATTTCTGAACCCACTAATTTAACCGCTAATGATAAAATAATGACCTTAAAAAACTGAAAAACATGACGTCTTTCCTTTTTTAAATCCTTTAATAAAACCGGTCTAATATGTAGAACCAAGGTTAGTGTGATCCGTGAGACAGTTAAAAAACCATGTGTTTAGAACAATGCTCGCAGTTATATAACCGTTGTGTAAAGATAACCATTTGCACTATGTTACGTAAACGCTGTTATGAGAAGAATGAGTGCAAAATGAGTTTGGCGGTCTGTCCATTATGTCATGTCAATTTGATTGCTATTTATAAAAGACGACAATTTTGCTTTTAAAAAACGTAACGTAATGTTAGTTTACAGTAATGGTAGTTGCCATGCAAGATAAATAAAAATCATTTTTTACGAATTACCTAGGTTAGGTACCTATGTTTCTTGTGCCTTAAAAATGAAGAAGCTTAATAAGGGAACGGACCCATACTTCGTGACCCATTTTTAGGGTTCCGTACCCAACGGGTAAAACGGGACCTTATTACAAAGACTCCGCTGTCCGTCTGTCTGTCTGTCTGTCACCAGGCTGTATCTCATGAACCTTTTTTGCTCGATATTAATAACGATAACAGGTAGACAGTTGAAATTTTCACCAATGATGTATTTTTATTGCCACTATAACAGCAAACACTAAAAACAGAATAAAATTAATATTTGAGAGGAGCTCCCATACAACAAACGTATTTTTTTGCCCTTTTTTGATACGGAACCCTTCGTGCGCGAATCCGACTCGCACTTGGCCGGTTTTTTTACAATATTTTACTATGCCAAGATATCCCCCCCCCCGTCTAGTTTTCACGTAGTTATTCATAGATATGGTTCTGAATGATTTTTTGCAGAAAATTAAAAAAATAATCGCTCTTATTTGTCATTTTATTAATACGCTGCGTTGTGTGCATAATTTTACCTACAACAAGTGATTTTTTATCAAGAAGAAAAAACCTAATTTAAAAAAATTTGTGAAAGGAACTTAATTTTACAATAACAAGTCCTTAAAAGTACCTAATTGCGCTAAGCGCAGCGTGCCATATTTGAGTCAGCGAACTAAAATCTACGGAACAAGCATTGCGCTCAAAAAATGGCACCACAGGAAAAGTACAACTAAGTGGATGGAACTAAAAATGCTGGAATTTAATTATGGAGCACAAAATGTCTGAGCACTAGTTGCTTATTAGCGGCCATAATTTGTATACTCATAAATATTTTCTATACTTAAACGAAAAAATATGATACGTTATTTCTGCATATTTTTACTGCCTTCTTTGCGTCTTTTATACCATTTGACTATACAGGACGTCATTTCTAATAAACTCTCTCTTTCTATCTTTTCTCTACAATACAAACTGCAATTTATTGAAAAGAGCACTAACGTCAGTCACCGGGCGCGTGGCTGGCCCGACTAAAGCTGAGCGGGTTGTATGTAGGTACTTTTTCGGCCCCGTGGTGCCATTTTTTAAGCAATATTTGTTTGCAGTTACAGTTTGTTTAACTCTCAACTTTATGTTAGTAGTTAGTTAGTTGTTAGTCTTCGCCTTGGAAACAGTGGTTTTGTTCACAGTTCCATAGCTTTTAGTTCGCTGGCATTAACAGTCATTTGTTTAAACATTTTAAAATACTCAATTTAAGATCTATCGACTATAAATCCTTCGATAATCGCAGATAGTGTCGATTAGCGATAGTCCGTTGACAGCAAGTCAGGGCCGGGTCACGGGCGTGCGAGCACTTCCGAAGCCGTTTTGTTCTATCTGCCACAATAACATTTCAATGCTACGTTGCACTGCTGGCACGAGCTTTTGAAGAATGATAGATATTTGCATTGTTAGTTCAATAAGTACACAATATACACTTGCAAGGGTACTGACTAAAATATTTTAAAGATCGTGGCTTAGTTAAGGTGTCGTAGAATTTTCAAGTAATTTTTCAAACAAATTTTCAACTAACAATAGTTAAATGCAGAAAGAATTTCAAATTCATACGATTGAACTGTTTTTTTGACAAAGTAGAATACTACTAGTAATAATAATTAGCGCTTCGTATTGTTCACAATTTTTTTTAATTACTATTTTATAACAATAAATCCTGAAAAGGTGCCGAAACCTGCAAGCATCCAAATTTACACACTCCCGATTCTTCATATTTTTTTCAATTTTCGGATTCTTATGTACTATGGGCAACAGCGTCGCTTAACCAGTTTGCAACAAAATTTGTGTGTGCGCGTACCGCCCCTGCACGAACTAAACGTATGTGACAGCGGGCTCGGCGTGCAAGCGATTTTATGGTTAAGCGACGCTGTTGCCCATGGTACCTAATACTGTTTTTATTAAACTTTAGTTCAATAAATTTATCCTTACATGTGAAATTCCGTTTGTTTGTTATTTTGTATGTTTGTTTGTTACGCCTTCACGACTAAACTATTAAACCGAACATCAAGAAATTTTGCATACACGTTGTCAGGAGCACAGATAAGGTCATATCCCGAAAAAAATTACTGTTCCGGAGGGATAGCAAAAAATCTTTCCACGCAGACGAAGTGGCTGGTATTTAATAATTCGGGCGGCCGCTAGTATTTAATAATTCGTATTGTTTACTTTGTGATACGAGACCTTATTGTTAATTTGGGCGTCATAAGTAACCGGTGCCCTTTGCGCGTGTCAAGGCAAGGACTGTCGGAGGAAAAGACGGATTTCGCGACGCGGGCGCAGAGCGCACCGGAAGAGAACGAGGATAATGGGATGGAAACCAGTTCGGAATTATGATCACTAACGGATGAAGTGCTTTTAGAAGGTACATTAAGTAGAAAAAACTTAAGTAGCTTATTATTTTTAATTGTGTTTGTCTAATGGGAGTAAGTTGTCGTCCGGTGGCGGCGCAGTGGTTTAGCACCTGACCCAACGATTGCGGAGGTTAAGCAACTTTCGCAGGGATCGGTCACGGGATGGGTGACCAAAAATATATTATCTCATGCTACTCTGTCCCCGGCTGCATTTGCATTGCAGTCGTTAACACCTACCAATCCGCATTGGGCCCGCGTGGTGGGTTATGACCTGTCCTCCTTATCCATCCGTAAGAAAGGCCCCCCCAGCAGTGGGGACATTAAAAATGGCTAATGGACAATGGGAGTAAATAAGTAATTAAGCAATTTGGAAAATAAGTAATTTCATTTGCTAAACCTAAACTTCGCTATTTCTTATCCTTACTTTACAATTCCTCGAGCAAGTCTAGCATGATCACCGAAACAAAATGCAGCGATTTAAAAAAAAAACTTTCATACAAAGTTTAATAACAAAATATCAAAATGTACCAAACGTCCCTATTTACAGGGGTTATTTTGTAACATGTTGTAGGTAAGAGGTAGAGCCGTTGTATTTTTTAAATTGAGACGTCACTCTACAACTTTCTGAGTAAAATAAAGGAATTTAGTATTTATAAGCCCTAGCGGTTATTACTAAGAATTCTCGCTACCAGCACAATCTGCTTAGCAGTGACTAGTATAATCCCATTAGGGCCAACCCAGGGCCGCACCTAGGGCCAACCTTTAACACATTACTTCACAACTTTACTGTATGTAAGTATGCTTAATTACCTACCTACTTTTACGCAAGAAACTACATGCCTACCTAATACAGGGTTACCATATCAACATTTGGAAAGTTCTGACAAACAGCCGGACATTTCAATAAAATATATCCGGACTTTTTTTCAAATAGAAATGACTAACAGTGATAGACGTTTAAAGGCATCAAAATAACATCTTCGGGCATGTTGTATTTTTGTTGTGTGCTTACATTTTAATGCACAAGATGAAATGTTCCTTCCAAAAAAAAAAACGAAGCGACATTAGAGAAACTGTATGATTAGAAAAACTGTTTATGCCTTTTACCTAGTTTTTGATACAGTATACAGTATGTAATGGACGTGGGCCCAGACTCTATACATTTTTGGACATCTATTTCGAATAATACTGTTATGTATGTTTTATAACTAGTATTACACTGCCCAATCTTAAAAATCCGGATAAATTACAAAGCTGGACAAAAGTCTAGAAGCCCGGACGGACGGTAACCCTTATAATCTTTTAAAGAATGGCTAAATTCTATATCTATTTCTGAATCTTTTTAATTTTTAGAAGATTTTAAGCCTCAAAGGGATCATCAATTTTTAACCGACTTCAAAAAAAGGAGGAGGTTCTCAGTTCGGCTGAATTTTTTTTTTACTATTTTTTTTATGTTTGTTACCTCATAACTTTGTCAATCATAAACCGATTTTAGAAATTATTTTTTTGTTTGAAAGTATATAGTTACAGATTGGTTTCATTGTCATAAGATCACGATCAGATTATGGGATCCTGGAGAAACCAAGGGAACTCTTCAAATATTATAGGCACACCTATAGCGATTTTGGTATTTTCTTAAGTAACTCGTGCATTCGCTTTTGAAAAGTATCATTTTGATGAAGTGGAACTGATAATGAAGACCATAGATGATCATCGGAACTATTCAATAGGTACTAAGTATTTCATTGGTAGGATAAGATTACTTATTATATTTATGTTCGTCATAGTGCATATGGTGAAGTGGAGCTGATAGTGAAGAACCAGGAGAACTCCTCAAGAACTAACGCCCCTGCGTCGGGAAAAGCAGTATTTTGCAAAAGTTGATGAGCCATTGACATAAGAATATTGTAACTTAGATGATATCGTCTTAAGTAAAGTGGAACTGATGATGAAGACCATAGGTGATCATTGGAAGTATTCAATAGGTACTAAGTATTTTGTTGGTGCGATACGATTACTTTTATATTGTTGCTAGGCTGTTTATGTTCGTCATAATGCATATGCTGAAGTAAAGCTGATAGTGAAGAACCAGGAGGACTCCTCAACAATTAACGCCCCTGCATCGGGAAAAGCCGTATTTTGTAAAAAGTGATGAGGCACTGACATAAAACTATTGTAACTTAGATAATATCGTTGCTAAATAACCATAAAAGAGTTTAAATAAAAAAACTTAAGACCTATATTTTTTAAGGCATGCCGCACCTTTCGAGGGCCTACCCATGTTTTATCTACCTAGATAATATACCTACTAGATAAGATAATATAAATAAACTAAAGTAATTATCTACCTAATACAGAAGGTACTTATTTACACTAAAAATAAAAAAATAATAAATGTTTTAGAAAACAAAAAACCCACTTCAAAAAACCAGAAAATAAAAATATTAAAGCTTTAAAATTAAATACCTCTAAAAAGCAAGAAATAATATTCAAACGAGATACGCATATCATTGTTATAAAACACGTCTAATGAAGTCGGGTGGGGCTTTTAGAATAAAAAAAAAGTTGTCCTTCAGCCGCACCCGACTTCATTAGACGTGTTTTATAACAATGATATGCGTATCTCGTTTGAATATTATTTCTTGCTTTTTAGAGGTATTTAATTTTAAAGCTTTATTATTTTTATTTTCTGGTTTTTTGAAGTCGGTTTTATCACAGAATACTCGGGTAAGTTTAAATAAAAAATAAGTTAATATTATTTCACTGCTGAAATTGCTATTTGTAGCACTGTATGTAGTTTAATATGTTATGGTGTTATGATAAAGTAGTGTGATGTAGCTATTAGATACTACCTATGTATTTATTTCAGCCTTACTACAGCTCTGTCCTACTTCTTCTAATCTAAAGGAAAAACTGTGCTAAAGGTAAGGTAGTTAGTACTGCGGAAATATACATAACCACCATGTATGAAAAAATTATGTAATTCAATCGGTATTTAGCAGTTTTCGGTTAATTCGTTAATTCATTTTGTAAGTATATAAGTACATTGCTTAGCGTCGAATGGATTATTAAGTTGTTTACGAGTTAGTTATTGCCAAGTTTAAAGTTACCATGCTTGTGTGAATTACGTCACAAGTTTGAAAACAACAACACTGGCCGCTTCTATTGTATTTTAATAACTTGTTGTAACTTAGACTGTACCTTGATACCTCACTAATAAAAAAAAAAACTATGTTACTCAGCGGTACCTAACCTACATAGAACGTGGTAGGACGGGGACACTCATGTAGGGCTGGTTCACAAACTTAAATTCGCGCAGCGAGCTATGGAAAACATGCTCGGAGTTTCTCTAAAAGATCGGGTCCGGTAGAAGGTGATCCGACAGAGAACTAAGGTGATACACCGGATTAGCAAGCTGAAGTGGCAGTGGGCTGGCCATATTAGCCGTAGAACGGATGGCCGCTGGGGCAGACGAGTTCTTGAGTGTAGACCACATATCGGCAAACGTAGTGTGGGACGCCCTCAGACAAAGAGGAGCGACGCTCTTCGCAAGGTGGCTGGCAAAAGCTGGATGAGAGCCGCGGACCGTGCTCGGTGGCGTGCACTTGGAGAGGCTTATATCCAGCAGTAATAATAATAATAATTCAATAAAGACGTTTCGTCACACACAAGTACAACATAAACTGCATTGAGTGTGCTATCGGAGCCTAAACTAGGACGACCCTGTATTTCAGGTCTCCAGTTCCTCACCCGCGGATCACCTAAGTATATTAAATTGATAATAGTATAAGACGATAGCAAGGCTGATAATGATGACCTACTTACCCCCATCTCTTCGCACTCCTGCGCAGGGCAAGTAGCTCACTTACCTACAAACAAAACATAGTTAAATTACAAAAAAGATAACACAACGGGCACATAACACACAGTTACTTTCTGTGACACAGGTAAAATATCTTACTAGCCATAACCACAAAGTAAGTAGTGGCGGCGCTCCGCCATAACAGACCCATAGTGCCGATAAGGATAATTATTCGGACAAGTTATGTGATAATTAGTGAAAAATAAAACAGTAGCAAAGACATCAATTATTAGTCTAAACTAATTTACGTTCAGTAGTACACATCAGTAATAATAATAAAATAAATAAATGCTTGGACAATTTCACACAGCGCCATCTTGCCCCAAACTAAGCAAAGCTTGTAATATGGGTGCTAGACAACAGATATACTACTTATATACTTTTTAAATATATACTTATTATACATAGTAACACCCAGACCCGTCACAGAAATTAAAATTCATCATTTCAATTTCTGCCCGGCCGGGTATCGAACCCGGGACCTGTTGCGTGGTAGGCGGCACATTGACCACTGCACCACTCAGGTCGTCAAGTAACGATGATAATGAAGTTTCAATGATGTGCAAATACGGTAATTTAAAATATTTTCTTTCCGTAGTCCGGTTGACCGGACAACAGTACCCTTAGCACGAACAGGATCAGCTAATATCGAGAAAAATAACGAGCGTAAGATTTCTCAATAGCTGTTCCTGCTAAGGGTACAGGACTACCGAGGACAAAGTCCAACTTTTGAACTTCCACTTTACGGCTTTTTCGTTCTGTATACCGAGTTTTCAACAGAATCATCACAGCAATTTGTCAGTGTCTGAACTCAGACCACCTCTCCTTGCTCCAGATTGGAGCACAATGCGAAACCTGCTTGATTCTGTTTGTTTGTTTGTTATTGCGAGTTACGTCAGAGTTCGTCGACCGCGGAACCATTCGAGATTTTTTCACTCAATTGCCGACCATTTGGTCGAATCGATCTTTTAGCAGTTAAGGGGAAGACGTGACTTTGTTTCAAATTAAAAATAATAGTACTTAGAGAGTTATTCCTTGTAAATAAATAAATACCTACTGTGCTGAAGAAAATTTATTGGGTATTGTATTGTACCTATAAGACTAATAATAAACATGTTATTTGATTGTCCAATGTATTTAGAATGAGATAAGTTGACAACGTCATTTACACTAAAATGTTTCCTACGTTAGTGGTCATTTCCGTTACCATATTACGAGTTCCACGTGTTTCAAAAAAGTTTTTTTCTTGGACACATTATAATCAATTAGGCACCATAGACTTATTATATTTTAGGCACCGGAAATCTACCTACCGACACGACGGTAGAAGACTTTTGTTGAAATATCTACTTAGCTCTATTACATGGTATTTTTTCCATCGTGACGATTATATTTATGTAACCCGATCATATGAGCCTTTTTAGGAAAAACATTGTAACCGCCGCCATTTTGCATAAGCATTTTAGAAATTTTTTTTTTTTTATATTTTTAAAAATTATTGCAAGCGACAAGTATTCAACTTGCGTTGTATTTTATTATCGTAAGCGCCAAGTACGATATGTATAGATTTACCGTAAGCGTAGACCTAATATTTTATCGTGAGTGACCTAGTTTTTTGTCGTAAGAGACAGGTACTATATCTACTTAAGATACATCAGTCGATGGAGATTACGACAAAAAACTGAATGGGTTGTAACTTACGATAAAAACTTCAATCCTTACCAATATTAAAATGCGAAAGTCTGTTTATTTGTTTGTTACGCTTTCACGTCTTAACTACTCAACCGATCGTCGTGAAATTTTGCACACACGTTGTCAGGGGTGCAAAGAAGGACATAGGGCACCTTTCATCCAGAATAAAAGTACTGTACCCGAGGGACAGCGAAAACCTTTCCACGCAGACGAAGTATTTAATAAAAGTTGTATTTTATTCTATTGTGAACTCTAAAGTTAGTAGGTACTTATAAGGTGCAAAATCAGCTGATGTGGCAGTTAGTTTAGAAACACATTTTTGCGAATTTTGGCTTTTACCATGGTCTTCCTGAGGTTCGATTATGTGACTAATAAGTACAAGTGACAATTTTTATTGATTATTTAAACATATAAGAGTAATATTTTCTTGATGAGATTGAGAGCTTCCCCTTGCGCCGGCCGGCGGCGCCGGCGCAGCTACTGCGCTGCGATAATACATTTTTACATAACTCACTTTCACCAGCCCCATATGAACTAGATCAACACACGAGACGATATTAATTGTTAATAATTACTGTATAGGTAGGTACAAGCATCAGCATATAGGTTCTGTATCACTTCCGAGTTTTTATACCTAGATCTAAAAACTTAGGATGTTTGTTTCCCTTTAACATTTTTACAATCCTAAACATGCCTCGCTGAAATTTTAATCATTTGGTTCCCGCAGTGGGGTGGTTCCACTTATGATTACAAGCAACTTTTAATATGAGGCCAACTTTGTAGGTGAAAAAAAAACAGCTATTCCATACATTTAAGGTCAAGTAGGTATTGCGCTTTTGTATGGAACAACTGATTTTTTTTTCGAACTCACAGAGTTGGCCCCATTGTATAAGTTGCTTGTAATCATGAGTGGAACCACCCCACTGCGGGAACCAAATGATTATAAATTTCACGGTGTATTTAATTTAGAATTTATAATAAAAAACCGGATAAGTGCGAGTCGGACTCGCCCACCAAGGGTTCCGTACAAGTATATTTTTATTATTTAATTACAAATGAATGTATAGTTTTCAGACCTTTCCCTGTACTTGTAATAGACGAATTACTTACCCATAGTTCTAGGTCAACAGGAAGAACCTATCTATACCCTATAAATTCCGTTCCGTTTTTTTCTTTTTGAGGTACGGAACCCTAAAAAGCAGGCTACGTTGAATCACGCTGAACAGTGGAGAAGGTCGCGGAAAGCATGCGATGTGGGCAGCGTAGGGAAGCACATAATATATCGTGTGGTAGGGAGGTTAATGAAGTGATTCTCGGGCGCATGGCATGCCATAGTGTCAAATTCGAGATATCTCGAAAAAGTCAAGAAATCGTAGACATTGCAAAAACTTTCGACTTGTATTGTAAAGTCGAAAATCACTGACAATAAGTTTTTTGGCTGCAATAGAGATTTTAGTAACATTTGAAGAGATTTGTGATTAGAATCTCGAATTTGAGACATGTCGCAGTGCGCGAGAATCGGCCCTTAGGTCCGAGCGTGGATCCTTGGGGGAGGCCTATACCCACATTGAACTTTGGCAAGTCTGCTAGGGCTTCAAATTAAAACAGATATATCGAGTCCCAATCAGGCCAAAATGGCGAACCCCAATTCATGACACACGAGCATCGATATCTTCCAAATAACTTCGGCAAATAGTACAATAGGAAATTCCTTACTTCGATCTACCTGTTTTAAGTTGAAGCTCGGCAGACCCGCCCAAGTTCGAAAAGTTAGCCGGTAGGACCCCAGTTGGACGTTATGCGCTCGTACGGCTGATTATGAGAAGTCTCATTTGGGAAATCAGCAATAAAGAGTACTGTATAGGCTTTTCCTTGACACATATTTCAATTTATTTCCTTCCTACAACACATTGAAGTAAGATAATGTCAAGTGTAGATGTACTTGTTTAAACACACAACAAATCGATTTATTACCTTGTCAAAATCACCACGACAACAGCTGTTCAGGGTCTAAAGCTCGCACTCCAAACACGATTTAGCACTTCACTTCTTTTACGTAGGCATACTTCGGTCTACTTCTATGAACATAACACTTTTTTCAATTTAAGAGTTTTAAATAACTTCACCATTAAAGTGATCCAACATCTAACCGATTTTGTCCTGAAAAAAAACCGGCCAAGTGCGTGTCGGGCCACGCGCCATAGGGTTCCGTAGTTACCTTATACCATATTTAATACCACCTATAATTTTTCGTTTGCAAAAATAACTTTGTTTTTCACAGTGTTGGTATGAATGACAAAGTTATATTAGCGGTTTTGGAAAATGTGCTATATCTCAAAAACTAATTACTATATCTCGTTCAAACCAATTTTGGTTGAAAGTGTTTATTAAGATCTATAGCATATATTTTTTTTTAGATTTTTCACTCTCTTATTTCAAAAGTTAAAGGGGGGGGGGGACACACATTTTACCACTTTGGCGGCGAATGTCTTTCAAACGGTTGACTTTGAGAAAAAGTTGTTTTAGGAACCTCAATGTCATTTTTAAAGACCTATCTATAGACACCCAACACGTGTTGATTTGAAGAAAAAAATTTTTTTCAGTTTCAGTTCCATGTATGGGGAGCCCCCCCTTAATCTTTTATTTTTCTTATTTTTGTATTAAATTCGTTAAGCGGTTAACAGAATACATCTACCTACCAAGTTTCAACTGTGTAGTCTTAATACTTTCGGAATAAAGTGGCTGTGACATACGGACAGACAGACAGACAGACAGACAGACAGACATGACGAATCTATAAGGGTTCCGTTTTTTGCCATTTAGGCTACGGAACCCTAACTAGTTTTCCTTTTACGTGAAACTACCCACAAAAATAGATTTGTACTCCTGTCTATTTAAAAAGTTATAGCAAGGATTTTATGTGTTTTAGAAGTACATTATTGTAAAATAAAATTTATTTTGTACAAAACAGTAATATAAAGCATTTTTTTTTGCGTTTAAAAAATTGAGTTATCATCGCCATCTAGCGTCGAGTAGCAATGTTAGGATGATATTTAATAGAATATATTACGGCAGCAACATACTAGATGGCGCTAACAGTAACGGAAAATTGGATTTTAAAGAATTTCATCTAATTAATATTGAAAAAAAAATAGTGCTATTTATTAACATTTTAATGTATTGTTTTGTTTTATTTGAATTATTGCATTATTATATTTCATAGACAAAACCTTCATAATCCACAATATTTTACCTCACCTTACCTGGCAACCCAACCAACTCTTTAGTTTATGACACACCCGCCGCAACTGTCAGTTCGCGAGTGAAAAATTGGAAATTATGAAGTAGAATATTTTCTATTTTATCGTGTTTAAATGACAGCAGGAAAAGAAAACATGGGGTAAGTTATCTTTGCAATAATTTACAGTATTTATTTCACAGCTTTCCGTGTAACCAAAGTAGTGCAAAGGGAGGAAAAGTCTGTTCCGCAGGCACCTTGTTATTTTTAGGGAGGGGATGCATTTTACCAAAGCGAAGGGATATTTCTGGCTGCTTTCAGAAAAAGAATAAAACATGAATAAAATTAAAGTCAAAATTATCGATAATTTATAGATAATTGTAGCTTTCCGTTCAATTTCTAAATCTCTAGAAACTGCATTCACGCCTAATCGGGTATTTGCACATCGATTGCATACGATTGAGTGCTTTTACCTCGACGTTAAGGTCGTCGGGTCGTAGCCCGCTATTTATAATGTCAGGAGCTAACTGGTTCATTGAGCTACAGATTTCCATACTTCATGAACACTAGCGGTTTTAAATTGGTTTAATTAAGCTTATTACAACGTACCTACCTGATCTGTACACATAGGAATTTTTCGCAATGTATTTTTCCATCTAATTTAAACATCAGATGATGTGTACCATATGCTGTAGAGGCTGAAATATTTAGGTCTATAAATAGTGTAAATATTTGGTGTTATGAGTGGATAACTTCTGAAGGTGAATGGAATGTGTGAGAAAGTGTATGAGAGATGATTAGCGAGTGTTTTCCATACAGATTATTAGCACCTGATTGCACTCTGAAGCTAGCACTATAATCTACTATTTAGCATCAATATTTGTATTGAAAAGTGGAGAGTATACTGCCCGGCATATAAATTGGCAAGATAAAGATGAGACAAAAGATGCGCAGTAGCCATAAACTTAGTACTATGCGTGCCAAATAAGAATAGTATTGACAACTTAACGTCACTGATTAATTTTGTACTGCAAACAAAAAATCCAATGTTCGTTTGCCATGCTGATCGATGCCAGAAAATTAAAATTCATATTTTTATATATTTTGTTTCTTTTTATGCACATCCTATACATTATGAAGTTATCAATTCTACCAAGCAATAACAAAATTGTCCAGTGCAGTGAAGTTGTCGATACTATTCTTATTTGGTGTGCATAGTATTTATGGTTACTTCTTTTGTCTCATCTTTCTCTTGCCAATTTATATGCCGGCATCTGTACCTATCATAAGCAAAATATCTAGAAGATTCAATGCAATCGTGTACAATACTTTAAGAAAAAAATGTGCCAGTATCTTATCATAGACTCGTCCATCTGCAGCTGTCGAGATTATCTTTATCAACATGATCTCCTCACCAACTGATCTGGTAAAAATTACTAAAATTAGGTCAACTTAGTTGAAGAGAAGTTGATATTATTACAATGTTTTTGATAGCTTTAGTTTAGGACAGTAGGTTTTATTTAAAATCATTTATTACACACTCTTTTATTAATATAAGAAAAAAATGAAATATCAGGTAGTCGGAAAAGTTGTATGACTCTTATATGACTACCTATTATTTTTACAAAACCTTTGGTGCATGATCTGCCCTTGACTATTCTAAATGTTTCTTTATTTCAAAATCAAAATGACTTATTCAGTTAAGTAAGGCTGATTACAAGCTCTCATGAAGGTACAAAGTTACCTATCAACTATGAAGTGGCAATTTGTCTTCAAAATTCTATTACTTACCATTAACCATATTGTAATATACTAGAAAATTTGAATTTACTGCCATAACCTAGCTAGTTAACTCAACTTATACTAAAACTTATACTAACAGCGTTCCCGCTTAAACTGCAAGCAATCTAATTGAAAAGAAAGAAGCGTTTAGTTTAAAATTTTAAGATAGGTCAGAATGCCGATTCACAGTTGCTATGCCATTTGTTCTGAAAACTCTACAATGGAAGACTGTACTGAAAATAAGAATTCCAAGGGCAAAATATGGAGTAAATACTATGAAATTTTATGGTCTGTGATAAATTAAAGTTACTTCAAAACAGGATGTTGCTTATTAGTAGTCGTTGCTTTTGTTTCCTATATTTTTTCTACTACATCAATATTATATTAGAGGGAATATCAAGTCAAAGTCAAAGTGAATACTTTTTTTACTTAAATTGAGTTATTTTCTGTAAAAATAATGATAAACATTTAGTTTTTGCTTGTTTAATTTTGTTACAGAGGAAACTTAATATCTACACTTTCATTACCATGTTACAAAAAAGAATTATATAAGATTAGTAAGTAGGTTTTATTGTATCATTATTTAGGAATGTTGTTGATTTGTTGCCAAATTGAAATTAAGTAAGTTTTATATGTTCATGTTGTGTTTGCCTTTAATTGTTTTTTCACTATTCTTTTAATTTTTAATTTTTATTTAATGTGTTTGTTGTGGTGTAAAAATGTTGGCAGACCTAATAAATAAATTAAAAAAATACACTTATTATTGCAGCAGATATAATGCTATTTGTTGTGTGCAATAGTGTGTAATGAATGTGTGACATATCATTGTGGGATCTGTGTAATGTAATCCTATTGATTGGATTAGTATCACAAGGTTATATTGTAGTATGTTACACCATGTATAAACTCTTTCAAACATGAGTATTGATCTCATTAGCATTAGCCTTTAGTTAGTATAAAAAAATTAACCCCCTCTGTGGTCTAGTGGTTCGCCCACCTGTGTCAGACGCAGGGGTCCCTGGTTTGATTCCCAGGAGCGGCAACATAATTTGTACTTGGTTTGGTTAGGTTTGGTTAAGTTCGCCTGGCTAGCTACCACCATCTTGCCTAAGTCTGATGCCATAAAAAAAGTATTTCTAATGGCTAGAATACTGTTCTTTTAACTTTTCATGCTTCTTCCATGGAATTGCGTTTTTTAATTCGGGGATAGATAGTAGGACTAGGTACTTAAATTTCGGGGATAGTTTTAGCATCTGTCTTTTTGCCATCTCCAAGCTATCAAAATACCGAAATGAATCAATATTGGTTCAGCAGCTTAGGCCGTAAAATGTAACAGAGTTTAATAGTTTCGCATTGATA
The DNA here is from genome assembly GCA_943789525.1 of Agriphila geniculea. Classification (NCBI taxonomy): domain Eukaryota; kingdom Metazoa; phylum Arthropoda; class Insecta; order Lepidoptera; family Crambidae; genus Agriphila; species Agriphila geniculea. The sequence goes on along the minus strand of OX038894.1, from coordinate 1,134,720 downwards.
ATAGTTAGGTCGGTACCTATTAGTATTAGGTAAAATAGACATAACCACCCTACGTTATACCCATTGTCAGTGAGTTAGTCTATGAAGTTTCAGTCACTCAGTCACGTTTATAAATAAATATGTAGGTACAGTTTAGAACTTAGTTACTCTAAACCCCTGTTTCCTTGTGGTCCTACTAATTTGTCCTACTAGTGGCACCCCTTTTGGTTTTTAATTCATCAATGCCCGCGCGACCGCATGCGGCCGGACAACAATAGAATATTGTGTCTCCTTTTCCGGGCCTTAAAATGGAGCTGTGCGGTTGGCCGCCCGCCCCCTCGGTTGACCGCTAGAGAGGGCAAGCTATTACTTTTTGAACAGAAATCAATGACAAATGACAACTACAACAAAGTGACTAAGTTCTAAACTGTATTACATATTTTTAGATGTTTATGTCGTAGTTCAATGGTGTTTGAATGGTTATGCTTTTTGACACAGTTCTTGTTTCTTAAACCCAAAACAGAAACATATTGTGCCTTGATTTTGGGTTTAAGAAACAAGAACTGTGTCAAAAAGCATAACCATTCAAACACCATTGAACTACGATTTTAACGAAAACATTAGCAGACTTGACCCCCAGGATGATCTTCGACATTCATACAGTAGACAGAGCAAGATTTATTATAATGTTTTATTTCATGAAGTCCATTTTTTCTCTGATCCTGTAGTCAGTCTGTGCACTGGTTATCAAATTGTCGCGACGCGACGCGATCCACATCTCATATCGTTAGTTAAATGACCTATTGGAATATCCTGCGGGTATGACGCGTCTATCTATAGATGTCAGTGTGTAGAAAAGGGGGTGATGTTACACGAAATTCTATCAAGCCATGAAATGTTTATTTTAAAATGTTTGTTATGTAGTCCATTTTACGCGCTCTCTTGCCTCATGTCCTTTTTCAGAGCTTATTACCAGGATTTTGTAATTTTCAGCACTAAGTACACATAGCTAGGGCTGCCACCCGTACTCTAATTAGAGAGTAGAATACTCTATTTCGTGTAAGTACGTGGACTCTATCTCTATAATCTACGACAACAATAAAGTACGCTAAAATATTGACTGTTATTTACGTAACTTTTGTGTATTAGTCGGGTCGGCGGCGGCGCCTAGTCGGTACAGTCACGAGCAATAAGATGTACACACCATAGAACTTTGTAACATTACGTTTTGAATAACCTAGGTAAAACATTTTCACACTGCCTGAGATATATTGATTGAATGTGACACGAGCAATAAGATGTACACACTATAGTGTATACATCTTATTGCTTGTGATTGTACATCTCTAATTTTAATCTATTAATATTTTTGCCATACTCGTACGTTCTTGAGTGATTTTGCAGTGTTTGTCAATTTAATCGCATTGTAAATACTATGCTATGACGATGAGAGAAAGACCTCACCATGTCACGCACGACAACGCAATTTCTAAGTAATTTCCAGTTTAAAACAAGCAGTTAACATTAAATTCGTTGTGTGCAAACATACGCACGACGGATTGAGCTTGAGCCCAAAGGTAAAATTAACTGGACTGGCCTCACGTGGAGCGTAAACATTTTGGTTTAGCTAAACATAGGTTTAGGAAAGGGTTATTATGAGTGTGTTAAAAAAAGGCGAATGACGTTTGTATGAAAAAAACGTTTGTGCGAAAACTGCGAAAGTACGTTTGAGAGATTTTTACGTGTGAAAGTTCGATTGTGCGTTGAACGTGTGGTGCGAAAGCAATGCACATTAATTGTGCGAAAGAAAGAATCTGCAAATGAATAAATTATTATATAAAAAGAAAATGAAATTCGACAAATGCGACTGAAAACTTTATTTTTTTTGTTAAAAAAATCGTGAAACTTCTTTTCTGTTTGGTCACAGACACAGTTCGAGCTCGTTTTCCCGTTTCCCCTGATTCCTACTTAATTATTAATTGAATTAACTTGAAACTCAGTTGCTGATGTAATGAGCCTGTTGCATATTTATTTTACACTGTCCGCGTTATTCTCGTCCCTCATTAAGTTCTAATTGAGTTGAGTTCGTTGATGTAGAACCTTATCAATCTCTGTCGTAACTTATTTGTGTTTATCGCAACAAAAAGTGAAGTTTGATTTATAAGGGAGCAAGGGTGTTTGATGAACTGTTTTTCAGAACAAGTTCGGCTTCAAATTTCACAAGTAATTCAACACTGTTGGGGGGAGACTATTGTTATGAGAACTATTATTAGTTTCGGACTTTGTATTGATTGCACCAATAAACAGGCCTATTTGCTTAGCGAATCTAATCAACCAGTACTCGAACTTAACAAAATTGGATTGATAAAATATACCAGCTACAAACGTTTGTGGCCAACAGGCCTATGAATTTATTCGACAGCAGGTGCCGACTTGCCGACGATGCTAGCCCCGCTATGGCTACGGCCGCAGTTGTAGAATGTAGCTGCCGGCACGTGGGCTGAAGCAGTCTACATGTTGACAGCTGCTGCCGTACGAATTCGACGGCTGAAGTTGACTCTGTCGACACCAAAGTGCTGCTAGGAGGGACTAACTTACGCTTTAACTTTTATGTTGGCTGACTCAGTCAAGCCAGTGCATAAGGGATACCATGTGTCGGTTCGGTTGTCGGTTAAGACAGAGCTACGCAACAGTAAGAGAAGCGCTTTGGAGGTGCTTATAATAATAGGCACGCAGCGCTGTGCAATTTGAAATTGTACTTTATTGCCGTGAAGCGAGAGTAGCTTATTATTTGATTGTTCTCGCGCAGACGGGCTTCTGTACGTTTAGTACTATATACATCCTGTGGTGCTGCTCTTGTGGTTGAACACTTACGGCCGAATTCAATAATCTATCTTCAGTAAGAGATACGCCTACCATGGATCTATTACAAGGCAACTGTTGTTATTTGCCGCCGTTTAACAGAAGTATCTAGGCAACAAATCTTTAGTAAGCCTATCTTTTACCGAGGATAGGAATTTTTTATATGATAGGTTTGCTCTTGACCCCAGTTTAGCCCAAAAGCAAAGACAGGGTCTACGATGGAGCGAGCTTGCCCAGAAGGTGCATATTCACTCTGGCCTTGAAAAGAGTCAGGTTGTATGCGCTCGGAAACACAGACGCCGACAGGGAATTCCATTTTAGCTGTGTGCATTATAAATGATGTTAAGTAGCGTTTGGTACGCTGAAAAGGTATATCAGCCAAGAACGGGTGGCAACCTGCATTGCGTTTGGACTGGATACTGAGGATAGGATGAAATCGGCCGTTACACTGGAGCCCTATTTGACACACGTCTTCTCTGTTGCAGTGAGCAGCCGATCTTCACGTGCAAGGCGCACGTGTTCCACATAGACCCGAAGACCAAGCGCTCTTGGATGTCGGCCAGCTCCGCCGCCGTCTCCGTGTCTTTCTTCTACGACTCATCTCGGAACCTGTACCGCATCATCAGCGTTGAAGGCACTAAGGTAAGAGTATCCGCTAACTAAATAAACATAAGCCTACGACATTTGACAGGCATATACTGTAGTTGGTTTAGCATATCCTGTTTTACGGTATTTACGGCTTGGCCTGGTCGGAAGTCGGCGACGCGACGCGTTAATTCCTATCGTATAAGTATATCCTACAGTAAACCCGGCTTATAGTCAGGTCAGACTATCCTATACCTTTTTACCATAACGATTCTGACGTATCCTACAATATGCCTACGTCTAATCGATATTCTATCTTCAGATATCTACACATTCTACAGTAACAGTATGATAGTCTTAAAGTTTGACGTGTCACAGTCTAAACAGTTCTACAGTTTGGTCTGAGGTATCTAAGACGGTTCTCACACTGGCACCGCGCGTGGTCGCGGGGCTCCCGCGCGCGTGTTTTACTTTGTATGTAAGTACATCAATTTCTATAGAAAACCGCTTGGTTCAACACACCGAGGCCGCGCCTAGGCGCGGGAGCGCGCACCGCCGCGTGCCGCCGGCGGCACGCGGCGTGCGCGCCAGCAGGCGCGGAAATCGCGGGGTACAACACACTGAGCTCTATGGAGCTCAGCATCAGTATCGTGCCGGTTTTTGTACGTAAGCGCGGGGCCGACCGGCGCGAAGGCGCGTCGAAAACCGCCCGAATTGGCGTCACGCTGCGCCGTCGCCGCGCGCGTGACACGCCAAACCGCGCCCCACGACGGCGCGCAGCGGCAGTGTGAGAATCGCCTAAATCAAACGTAACTTAAAGAGTCTGATTCGTTCTACTGTTTAACCCTTGCTGTCAAGTTACTCTGCTTTCCACAAGCCATGGGCATTAAAGTTGCTAGGAATGTATCAGGCAAAAAAAATATTCTTTGTATTGAAAAGTATGACACTATTCCCACTAAACCGTTCCATCACTGGCCATGCACTTGTCATACTTTTCAATACAAAGAATATTTTTTTGTCTGACATGTTTCTCGCACGGCGATGGTATTACGGTGCAGTGGGCAGATACCTTACAGCTGCCGCACATTGGGCCACTAGTCGTGGCCACTAAGCGCGATCACTAGTTGGCTCAGTCAAGCCACTAGCAGCCACCAATCGCAGCCGTTAGTGGCTTATTGGCGGCCGGGAAGAAGCCGACTCCTATGGGCGAGTGTGCGCGCGATGCGAGCGACAATCGTGGCCACAAGTATCGAGCGCGGGCGACTCCCGCAGCTTGTGGCTTCAAAGCCCGGTTTGGGCCGATACTATGCAAAATGTATGAAGAAACTCGTCCACAGCTTGTGCTCGCGCTTAGTGGCCTCGACTAGTGGGCCCATGTGCGCCAGCTCTAAGCTAAATTTATGAGTTATGGCTCTGTTATGCAAAATCATTTGTCTCTGTCTTTTTCTTTACGTGTAAAGAGTATGGAAAATAACCTCACTTCTGCACTTTTTCGACGTTTTTAGGGTTCCGTACCCAAAGGGTAAAAACGGGACCCTATTACTAAGACTCCGCTGTCCGTCTGTCTGTCTGTCACCAGGCTGTATCTCATAAACCGTGATAGCTAGAATGTTGAAATTTTCACAGATAATGTATTTCTGTTGCCGCTATAACCTCAGATCTATGGAACGCCCAATGACGAACGAAAGCCAGCCAAGGCGTAGTTTCGTTACATATGTGTGCGTAAACTGTGTATGCACACAGCCAAGGCGTAGTTTTACTGGCCTCACCGCTTTGTCGGAAGACTCGTTTTTACTTTTTTATTTGGTCTGAGGCTATAACAACAAATACTAAAAACAGAATAAAATTAATATTTAAAGGGTTATATATTTAAGGGTTATACAACAAACGTGATTTTATTTGCTGTTTTTTCGATATTAATAACAACAACAGGTAGGCAGTTGAAATTTTCACAGGTGATGTATTTTTGTTGCCGCTATAACAACAAATACTAAAAACAGAATAAAATTAATATTTAAAAGGGGGCTCCCATACAACAAACGTATTTTTTTTTTTTTGCCGTTTTTTGGTACGGAACCCTTCGTGCGCGAGTCCGACTCGCACTTGGTCGGTTTTTTCATCATAATCTTTAGCACAATTATCTTTCTTGAAAAAAAAACCGGCCAAGTGCGTGTCGGGCCACGCGCCATAGGGTTCCGTAGTTACCTTATACCATACCATATTAAATACCACTTATCATTTTTCGTTTGCAAAAATAACTTTGTTTTTCACAGTGTTGGTATGAATGACAAAGTTATATTTGCGGTTTTGGAAAATGTGCTATATCTCAAAAACTAATTACTATATCGCGTTCAAACCAATTTTGGTTGAAAGTGTTTATTAAGATCTACAGCATATATTTGTTTTAGATTTTTCACTCTCTTATTTTAAAAGTTAAAGGGGGGGGACACACATTTTACCACTTTGGCGGTGAATATCTTTCAAACGGTTGACTTTGAGAAAAAGTTGTCTTAGAAACCTCAATGTCATTTTTAAAGACCTATCTATAGACACCCAACACGTGTTGGTTTGAAGAAAAAAAAATTTTTCAGTTTCAGTTCCATGTATGGGGAGTAGGGCTTGCAATATTCGTCCATTTTTACTATTCGAATATTTCGAATTATTCCAAAATGAATATCCGAATTATCCGAATATTACGAATTTTTCGAATACTTTTTATCTAGAGAACAATATGTCCTTTTGACTTGAATATAATATCATATAATTCATAGATTTTATAAAGGTCATACAATAAAAGTAGAATTTTACTAATTTAAAAAGAAAAACTACGTTTTTATTTGATTAACATTTATCTTATGATCAACAGCTTCGAGTGTTATGTTGCCAACTACAACAACTGGAGCGGGGATCCGACTTGATTTGCGTCTCATGTTCATCGTAAAAGATCTTCGAGCATTGTGTTCTGGTCTTCCAAGGTCTTGGCCATAAGAACTTCATCATCGGCAAAACAAAGATGTATGCTAAGTACTGGCTGTTAATGTTGCCGAGTCGTTTCCAGTTTAGGAGTTTAAAGGTGTCTTCCAACGCATTTTTGCGTATAATTTTTTTTTTCGTATAATCAACTTGATACATCTGGAGATTCTGGAGTAATTGTTCAGGTCTGGATCAAAGGCTGTATTCCACAAACTCCAAGCAAAGTGGCAGATTATACTCCTCGGTCTTTTGCACAACCAGCCTTAGCGTATAATAAAATATAGTACTGCTCTTATAATAATCAAAAACAAATTAAATCAGCTTCTGATTGACAGTTTTCCATTATTAACAGAAATAAAACTAATAACTTTCTTTTGTCATAGTTTATTTTTATTGTGAAGTATACATACGTATTACAAAAATACCCCTAATATCGAACATAGTAGATAAGAACCATCAAACTGAACAACTTTTACAATGGGACATACCAACTCTGAAATCGCAAAAAAATCTGCTGTGCTGTTGCATACATTTTGATATTTTCGTTACTAATTTTTGTATGAAACAGCTGTTTATCATTCCACGATTTCAGAGTTGGTCCCGTAGTAAAGATGGGTCAGTTTGATGGTTCCTATCTACCATAGGTATTCAACATTAGGGGTAGGGTTTTTTTATCGGCCGCGGCACGTAAGTTTAGCGGTGAGAGAAATTGGAGGGGATTACTGCGCGTCTCCCACCAATGAGACCCCAAAAAATACTTCTGCGCACAAAATGGCAGTGCTAAAGTTAAATGCCGAGGCTTGTAACACCCTGTATATCAGTATTCGAATAGTTCGAAAAATTCGAATACTACTCTCAATAATATTCGAATAGTAAATGAGGCGAATATTCGGATAATACGAATATTCGGATATTCGAATACCAAGCCCTAATGGGGAGCTCCCCCTTAATCTTTTATTTTTCTTATTTTTGTATTAAATTCGTTAAGCGGTTAACAGAATACATCTACCTACCAAGTTTCAACTGTGTAGTCTTAACACTTTCGGAATAAAGTGGCTGTGACATACGGACAGACAGACAGACAGACAGACAGACAGACAGACAGACAGACAGACAGACATGACGAAACTATAAGGGTTCCGTTTTTTGCCATTTAGGCTACGGAACCCTAAAAAGTTACTGGAGCAACTGCACAGTACGTTAAAGTGTGTTTTGATGTAGAATTCGATACGTTTCCGCTATTATTTACGCCAAAAATATGGCCCGCGACAAGCGCTTTTGATGACATTCTGTTTTTTTTTACAATCATCTGTGAGGTTTATACGCAATTTAATACTTGAAGGTACTAGATAATCTCTTTAGCATGTCGTATGTTTTTTTTTGTGGCTACAACTTTACGCTTTCTATATAAAAATATGGCCCGCGAAAACCATGTTTACTTTTATTTTTTTATTTTTATTACTTAGGGAAACATACAGCTTTAAATAGTACATAGTAATAGTAAAACATAATTTCAGTACATTAGCCAAAAGAGTTTCCACCACTAAATTGTACATTACGTTGAACAGACAAATTATGTAGGCAAACAGATGTAAGAAATTATTAAGTAAAGATATTACAACAAAAAAGTTAAATTTTTAAATGACAAATTATTAAGGGTGTAATTTACTGATATTAATCTATAAAAGTTTACAATATAGCATATTTATTATTTAACGTAATCTAATGACAATTTATCGAAAATGGTTTCAATTTAACACATTAAGATTGTAATTTGTTCATACAGATTTTAAAAGTTTCATTTTTAAATTTAGCAAATTTTGTATTAAATATATCTATATCACTAAAATTCGCATTATAATTTTTCATAGCTCTTAGTATATATCGGTTTTTTCCGTAATTGGTTCTACTATGCGGTACCGAGAAAGTATTACATGAACGCAGTCTAGCACCAGAACATTTAAAAAAGATCTTACTTAACAAATAAGGGGAATCGATCTCATTATTCAAAATTTTGTACAGAAAAGTTTGATCCCGTACTTCTCTGCGCGATTCAAGTGGTATTATCAATTTATGAAAGTTATTGAATTTATATCTAAGCCTTTTAATTAATTTATCCAGAATTTTTTCCACCATCTTTTTGTATTCAGAATACTGCGGGTTCCAAACTGTGGATGCGTATTCTAAGTGAGATCTGACAAGCGAATTATACAATACAAGAAGTGTATGAGGGTCAGTAAAATCAACGGTTTGTCTGAAAATGAATCCAAGCATTTTATAGGCTTTACTTGTGATATGATTTAAGTGCGATGAAAAAAGTAAACCACTATCTAGAATAATGCCCAGGTCCCTCACCTCGGTAACCCTTTTAAGAATTTTGTCATTGAGATGGTAATCGAATGTTATTGGTTGTTTTTTTCTGCAAAAAGTGATAGAATGACACTTATCAACATTAAGAAAGAGTTTGTTATGGCGGCAATATTCGAATAATCTATTTAAATCATTTTGTAGTAAGATGCAATCTTCAATAGATTTAACAGTAGCAAAAATTTTAGTATCATCAGCAAATAATAAAAATTTAGAATTTAAAAAGCACTTTATTACATCGTTAATAAAAATATTAAAAAGTAAAGGGCCGAGGTGAGAGCCCTGAGGAACATCAGACTTAACAGGTATAAAGTTAGATATAAAGCCCTTGATTGTCACAGCTTGAGTCCTGTTCTGAACGTAGGATGTTAACCACCTAAGAAGGTCGCCATGTATACCAACATGTTCCAGCTTGCTAATGAGTAATTTATGAGAAATTTTATCGAAACATTTGAAATAGTCGGTATACACGGCGTCCACCTGCCAACCTTTGTCCATGACGTCTAGAACCTGATCCAAGAATTCACAAAGGTTATTTTATTTTTATTTTATTTTATTTATTGAACATTGTTACCACAGCATTTACAGACCATTTACGCAGGTATAATTATACAGTACACAAGCCAATTACGGAAACAACACTTTGTAAACAAAATATATAAATGGTTACAAAAAGAATGATTTTAAACAAATATTAAGTTTAATTTATGGTATTGTCTCATGATAGGTGTGTGTGTGTGTATGTGTGCGTGTGTATGTGTGTATGTTTGTGTGTGTTTGTGCATGCGTGTTTGCCTCCTTCATAAATAGAAATAGCAGGTAAAAATAAATTCGCTCGCACTGTACGTGGGTATGTAAACGTAGGCTTACATGGCGCACAAAGGTGGAAATAAGATTAAAATATTGAAAATTGGAATTAAATAATATTAATGTCAGTGTCGCAGCCGCTAATAAAATTAGTTCGATTTGAATTTCTAAATTACCCCTTCAAACATAAATTAAATTAAAATATTTTTGGGAACTATTTACTGTTGCTCGAGTGCCGCAGTTAATTTTCTACATAAAGCAGTTTTAAACGCTGGTCTGGACATAGTAAACATGTCAATATCTGAAAACCGTTTGTTGTAGGTTTTGGGCAATCTTACAGTCATGTCATTGCCTTCATACTTTGTCCCTACAAATGGTACATGAAAAAGTTGAGTGTGACGTGTCCTTTTATTGGGAGCATTTAACGTGATTATCCTATTGACCAATTCTGTACAGTCTAGATTTCCTGCGTATATGTCGTATAAAACAGTCATATCCCGCATACGGCGTCTTTCATTGAGCGTAATAAGGCCGTATTTGCGACAGGATTCCTTGTAATCAGTCTGACCACTGTTAGTTCGATAATTTAAGCGTTTTAAAAATTTTATTCGCAGCCTTTCTATGGCGTGTTCGTATGTAGTGTACTGTGGATTCCAGATTGTACAGCAATATTCGTTTGGGTTAATGGTTAGTTTAGTTTTCCTATTATGGCCCCTTAATAGGAACAACCACTTTAATCTTCTGTTTTACTTCCAGGCGGTGATCAACAGTACCATAACGGCAAACATGACGTTCACTAAAACGTCGCAGAAGTTCGGGCAGTGGAGCGACGTGCGCGCGAACACGGTGTACGGGCTCGGGTTCGCATCCGAGGCAGAGTTGGGCAAGGTAAGATTGTTAATCATCTTTATAAATAAATCTTTGCTTCGAAAGATACGTTAAATGGCTGGTTTCGACTGTATTTGTAGTCGTTAATACCCACCAATCCGCATTGGGCCCGCGTGGTGGGCTAGGGCCTAAGGCTTACTACTGGAACTTTACTAGTAATTTCACGCAAAACTCTAATAATTAATTTCTTTATTAATTCGAGAATATTGTCTGTTTTTACATTTATTTATTGCAATGTTTCAATAATGTTCCGATGACACACATTCTTCAAACGATTGCATTATTTCTTGTTGGATCTAAAGTAAAAATCTAATGTGATATTTTGTCGTAACATAATTATTATGTCGTTTTACAGTCTCGCACTATCGATTGACTTTTATATCTTCTATTAATTCCTATTATTTTCACTTGGCACTTAATTTTTTGTCAACAGTTCATAGAGAAATTCCAAGAAGTGAAAGAAGCGATACAAGCCCAACAATGTACCGGCGCCGGCAAAAGTGTGACGAATGGCAACAGTGGCGCCGCCACGCCCGTCGCCAGCGCCACGGCCAGCCCGCTGCTGGCCGCCCGCGCGCCGCCCGACGAGCCCCCGTGCGTGTCGCCTGCACAGGTATGTACCGGCGCTGGCAACAGTGGCGCCGCCCCAGCGCCACGGCCAGCCCGCTGCTGGCCGCCCGCGCGCCGCCCGACGAGCCCCCGTGCGTGTCGCCTGCACAGGTATGTACCGGCGCTGGCAACAGTGGCGCCGCCCCAGCGCCACGGCCAGCCCGCTGCTGGCCGCCCGCGCGCCGCCCGACGAGCCCCCGTGCGTGTCGCCTGCACAGGTATGTACCGGCGCTGGCAACAGTGGCGCCGCCCCAGCGCCACGGCCAGCCCGCTGCTGGCCGCCCGCGCGCCGCCCGACGAGCCCCCGTGCGTGTCGCCTGCACAGGTATGTACCGGCGCTGGCAACAGTGGCGCCGCCACGGCCAGCCCGCTGCTGGCCGCCCGCGCGCCGCCCGACGAGCCCCCGTGCGTGTCGCCTGCACAGGTATGTACCGGCGCTGGCAACAGTGGCGCCGCCCCAGCGCCACGGCCAGCCCGCTGCTGGCCGCCCGCGCGCCGCCCGACGAGCCCCCGTGCGTGTCGCCTGCACAGGTATGTACCGGCGCTGGCAACAGTGGCGCCGCCCCAGCGCCACGGCCAGCCCGCTGCTGGCCGCCCGCGCGCCGCCCGACGAGCCCCCGTGCGTGTCGCCTGCACAGGTATGTACCGGCGCTGGCAACAGTGGCGCCGCCACGGCCAGCCCGCTGCTGGCCGCCCGCGCGCCGCCCGACGAGCCCCCGTGCGTGTCGCCTGCACAGGTATGTACCGGCGCTGGCAACAGTGGCGCCGCCACGGCCAGCCCGCTGCTGGCCGCCCGCGCGCCGCCCGACGAGCCCCCGTGCGTGTCGCCTGCACAGGTATGTACCGGCGCTGGCAACAGTGGCGCCGCCCCAGCGCCACGGCCAGCCCGCTGCTGGCCGCCCGCGCGCCGCCCGACGAGCCCCCGTGCGTGTCGCCTGCACAGGTATGTACCGGCGCTGGCAACAGTGGCGCCGCCACGGCCAGCCCGCTGCTGGCCGCCCGCGCGCCGCCCGACGAGCCCCCGTGCGTGTCGCCTGCACAGGTATGTACCGGCGCTGGCAACAGTGGCGCCGCCCCAGCGCCACGGCCAGCCCGCTGCTGGCCGCCCGCGCGCCGCCCGACGAGCCCCCGTGCGTGTCGCCTGCACAGGTATGTACCGGCGCTGGCAACAGTGGCGCCGCCCCAGCGCCACGGCCAGCCCGCTGCTGGCCGCCCGCGCGCCGCCCGACGAGCCCCCGTGCGTGTCGCCTGCACAGGTATGTACCGGCGCTGACAACAGTGGCGCCGCCCCAGCGCCACGGCCAGCCCGCTGCTGGCCGCCCGCGCGCCGCCCGACGAGCCCCCGTGCGTGTCGCCTGCACAGGTATGTACCGGCGCTGGCAACAGTGGCGCCGCCCCAGCGCCACGGCCAGCCCGCTGCTGGCCGCCCGCGCGCCGCCCGACGAGCCCCCGTGCGTGTCGCCTGCACAGGTATGTACCGGCGCTGGCAACAGTGGCGCCGCCCCAGCGCCACGGCCAGCCCGCTGCTGGCCGCCCGCGCGCCGCCCGACGAGCCCCCGTGCGTGTCGCCTGCACAGGTATGTACCGGCGCTGGCAACAGTGGCGCCGCCCCAGCGCCACGGCCAGCCCGCTGCTGGCCGCCCGCGCGCCGCCCGACGAGCCCCCGTGCGTGTCGCCTGCACAGGTATGTACCGGCGCTGGCAACAGTGGCGCCGCCACGGCCAGCCCGCTGCTGGCCGCCCGCGCGCCGCCCGACGAGCCCCCGTGCGTGTCGCCTGCACAGGTATGTACCGGCGCTGGCAACAGTGGCGCCGCCACGGCCAGCCCGCTGCTGGCCGCCCGCGCGCCGCCCGACGAGCCCCCGTGCGTGTCGCCTGCACAGGTATGTACCGGCGCTGGCAACAGTGGCGCCGCCCCAGCGCCACGGCCAGCCCGCTGCTGGCCGCCCGCGCGCCGCCCGACGAGCCCCCGTGCGTGTCGCCTGCACAGGTATGTACCGGCGCTGGCAACAGTGGCGCCGCCACGGCCAGCCCGCTGCTGGCCGCCCGCGCGCCGCCCGACGAGCCCCCGTGCGTGTCGCCTGCACAGGTATGTACCGGCGCTGGCAACAGTGGCGCCGCCCCAGCGCCACGGCCAGCCCGCTGCTGGCCGCCCGCGCGCCGCCCGACGAGCCCCCGTGCGTGTCGCCTGCACAGGTATGTACCGGCGCTGGCAACAGTGGCGCCGCCACGGCCAGCCCGCTGCTGGCCGCCCGCGCGCCGCCCGACGAGCCCCCGTGCGTGTCGCCTGCACAGGTATGTACCGGCGCTGGCAACAGTGGCGCCGCCCCAGCGCCACGGCCAGCCCGCTGCTGGCCGCCCGCGCGCCGCCCGACGAGCCCCCGTACGTGTCGCCTGCACAGGTATGTACCGGCGCTGGCACATATTGCAAGATTTTTGGATAAAAATGGCGCAGCGCGGGCTCCGTTTTTTACTGTAAACAGACAAGATTAATTGATGAAACTAACTAAAAATCGCGCTGCGCGGCCGTATTTTTTACTAAAGACAGCCAAAAGTACAAGATTAACGGATGAAACTGACTAAAAATGGCGCTGCGTGACCGTTTTTTTACTAAATACTGACAAGATTAGTGGATGAAACTGACTAAAAATGGTGCTGCACGGCCGTTTTTTACTAAAGACAGACAAGATTAGTGGATAAAACAGACTAAAAATCGCGCTGCGCGGCTGCTTATTACGGTTCCGTACCCAAAGGGTAAAAACGGGACCCTATTACTTAGACTCCGCTGTCCGTCTGCCTGTCTGTCCGTCTGTCTGTCACCAGGCTGTATCTCATGATCATGAACCGTGATAGATAGACAGTTGAAATTTTCACAGATTATGTATTTCTGTTGCCGCTATAACAACAAATACTAAAAACAGAATAAAATAAATATTTAAGGGGGGCTCCCATACAACAAACGTTTTTTTTTTGCCGTTTTTTGGTACGGAGCGATTCGTGCGCGAGTCCGACTCGCACTTGGGCGGTTTTTTTTTACTACGGACAGGCAAGTATAACAAGTATAACGGATGAAACTAACTAAAAATAATGCTGCGCGGCCGTTTTTTTACTAAAGACAGATAAGATTAGTGAATGAAACTGTCTAAAAATTGAGCTGCGTGGCCATTTTTTTTACTAAAGACAGGCAAAAGTACAAGACTAGTGGATAAAACTGACTAAAAATCGCGCTGCGCGGCCGTTTTATTTCCTATAGACAAGCATTTTTCTGAACTATCAGGCGTTTTGTGCATCCTAAGGCATCCTCCCTTACATAGATATCTATGTAAGGTAACCCTAGACCCGAGGCTCCGAGGGCCCCCCCCAAACTTGAACCCTGGATCCGCCCCTGGTACCGGCGCTGGCAACAGTGGCGCCGCCCCAGCGCCACGGCCAGCTCGCTGCTGGCCGCCCGCGCGCCGCCCGACGAGCCCCCGTGCGTGTCGCCTGCACAGGTATGTACCGGCGCTGGCAACAGTGGCGCCGCCCCAGCGCCACGGCCAGCCCGCTGCTGGCCGCCCGCGCGCCGCCCGACGAGCCCCCGTGCGTGTCGCCTGCACAGGTATGTACCGGCGCTGGCAACAGTGGCGCCGCCCCAGCGCCACGGCCAGCCCGCTGCTGGCCGCCCGCGCGCCGCCCGACGAGCCCCCGTGCGTGTCGCCTGCACAGGTATGTACCGGCGCTGGCAACAGTGGCGCCGCCACGGCCAGCCCGCTGCTGGCCGCCCGCGCGCCGCCCGACGAGCCCCCGTGCGTGTCGCCTGCACAGGTATGTACCGGCGCTGGCAACAGTGGCGCCGCCCCAGCGCCACGGCCAGCCCGCTGCTGGCCGCCCGCGCGCCGCCCGACGAGCCCCCGTGCGTGTCGCCTGCACAGGTATGTACCGGCGCTGGCAACAGTGGCGCCGCCCCAGCGCCACGGCCAGCCCGCTGCTGGCCGCCCGCGCGCCGCCCGACGAGCCCCCGTGCGTGTCGCCTGCACAGGTATGTACCGGCGCTGGCAACAGTGGCGCCGCCCCAGCGCCACGGCCAGCCCGCTGCTGGCCGCCCGCGCGCCGCCCGACGAGCCCCCGTGCGTGTCGCCTGCACAGGTATGTACCGGCGCTGGCAACAGTGGCGCCGCCCCAGCGCCACGGCCAGCCCGCTGCTGGCCGCCCGCGCGCCGCCCGACGAGCCCCCGTGCGTGTCGCCTGCACAGGTATGTACCGGCGCTGGCAACAGTGGCGCCGCCCCAGCGCCACGGCCAGCCCGCTGCTGGCCGCCCGCGCGCCGCCCGACGAGCCCCCGTGCGTGTCGCCTGCACAGGTATGTACCGGCGCTGGCAACAGTGGCGCCGCCCCAGCGCCACGGCCAGCCCGCTGCTGGCCGCCCGCGCGCCGCCCGACGAGCCCCCGTGCGTGTCGCCTGCACAGGTATGTACCGGCGCTGGCAACAGTGGCGCCGCCCCAGCGCCACGGCCAGCCCGCTGCTGGCCGCCCGCGCGCCGCCCGACGAGCCCCCGTGCGTGTCGCCTGCACAGGTATGTACGGGCGCTGGCAACAGTGGCGCCGCCACGGCCAGCCCGCTGCTGGCCGCCCGCGCGCCGCCCGACGAGCCCCCGTGCGTGTCGCCTGCACAGGTATGTAACGGCGCTGGCAACAGTGGCGCCGCCCCAGCGCCACGGCCAGCCCGCTGCTGGCCGCCCGCGCGCCGCCCGACGAGCCCCCGTGCGTGTCGCCTGCACAGGTATGTACCGGCGCTGGCAACAGTGGCGCCGCCCCAGCGCCACGGCCAGCCCGCTGCTGGCCGCCCGCGCGCCGCCCGACGAGCCCCCGTGCGTGTCGCCTGCACAGGTATGTACCGGCGCTGGCAACAGTGGCGCCGCCACGGCCAGCCCGCTGCTGGCCGCCCGCGCGCCGCCCGACGAGCCCCCGTGCGTGTCGCCTGCACAGGTATGTACCGGCGCTGGCAACAGTGGCGCCGCCCCAGCGCCACGGCCAGCCCGCTGCTGGCCGCCCGCGCGCCGCCCGACGAGCCCCCGTGCGTGTCGCCTGCACAGGTATGTACCGGCGCTGGCAACAGTGGCGCCGCCACGGCCAGCCCGCTGCTGGCCGCCCGCGCGCCGCCCGACGAGCCCCCGTGCGTGTCGCCTGCACAGGTATGTACCGGCGCTGGCAACAGTGGCGCCGCCACGGCCAGCCCGCTGCTGGCCGCCCGCGCGCCGCCCGACGAGCCCCCGTGCGTGTCGCCTGCACAGGTATGTACCGGCGCTGGCAACAGTGGCGCCGCCCCAGCGCCACGGCCAGCCCGCTGCTGGCCGCCCGCGCGCCGCCCGACGAGCCCCCGTGCGTGTCGCCTGCACAGGTATGTACCGGCGCTGGCAACAGTGGCGCCGCCCCAGCGCCACGGCCAGCCCGCTGCTGGCCGCCCGCGCGCCGCCCGACGAGCCCCCGTGCGTGTCGCCTGCACAGGTATGTACCGGCGCTGGCAACAGTGGCGCCGCCACGGCCAGCCCGCTGCTGGCCGCCCGCGCGCCGCCCGACGAGCCCCCGTGCGTGTCGCCTGCACAGGTATGTACCGGCGCTGGCAACAGTGGCGCCGCCCCAGCGCCACGGCCAGCCCGCTGCTGGCCGCCCGCGCGCCGCCCGACGAGCCCCCGTGCGTGTCGCCTGCACAGGTATGTACCGGCGCTGGCAACAGTGGCGCCGCCCCAGCGCCACGGCCAGCCCGCTGCTGGCCGCCCGCGCGCCGCCCGACGAGCCCCCGTGCGTGTCGCCTGCACAGGTATGTACCGGCGCTGGCAACAGTGGCGCCGCCACGGCCAGCCCGCTGCTGGCCGCCCGCGCGCCGCCCGACGAGCCCCCGTGCGTGTCGCCTGCACAGGTATGTACCGGCGCTGGCAACAGTGGCGCCGCCACGGCCAGCCCGCTGCTGGCCGCCCGCGCGCCGCCCGACGAGCCCCCGTGCGTGTCGCCTGCACAGGTATGTACCGGCGCTGGCAACAGTGGCGCCGCCCCAGCGCCACGGCCAGCCCGCTGCTGGCCGCCCGCGCGCCGCCCGACGAGCCCCCGTGCGTGTCGCCTGCACAGGTATGTACCGGCGCTGGCAACAGTGGCGCCGCCCCAGCGCCACGGCCAGCCCGCTGCTGGCCGCCCGCGCGCCGCCCGACGAGCCCCCGTGCGTGTCGCCTGCACAGGTATGTACCGGCGCTGGCAACAGTGGCGCCGCCACGGCCAGCCCGCTGCTGGCCGCCCGCGCGCCGCCCGACGAGCCCCCGTGCGTGTCGCCTGCACAGGTATGTACCGGCGCTGGCAACAGTGGCGCCGCCCCAGCGCCACGGCCAGCCCGCTGCTGGCCGCCCGCGCGCCGCCCGACGAGCCCCCGTGCGTGTCGCCTGCACAGGTATGTACTAGACGTGTGCGCCGATCGGCGTGGCGCACGCCGCCGGTCATTTTGGCCACGCCGCCGCCGCCGGATTTTTCATCGGCGTCATCGGCGTCAAAATTCAAGCGTAATATGTGTAAGAAGCAAGTACAAAAGCTAAAATAACTTGCATCTTGCTCATAAAACTTTATTCCTTTTCTCTCTTTTTTGTACTAGTTTGATTGTTGTCATAATAGAGGTAATTTTGGTATTGAAATTTTGGTTCTATAATTGCACCGATTTAGTCAACATTATCATATGAGCCGTACGACACCCACTGCTGATTATAGGCCTCCCCCAACACAATGATCTCCACAAAGATCCTTATTTATGATTCGAACACACAGGGAAAAATGCAAAGCATGGCTCTTTCCATTGCACGCTGGGTGAACCATCTTATGAGACCCATAGTTAGCGATCACGTTTCACTGCCTTAAGTCATCACTAGCAACACATACTGGTCATAGATTTTTGTCTTGAGGCACTGAGGTAAGTTGAACGTGAAGATTTGGCGAAGCTTCCCGAATGCTAGTTGGATTCGACGAGAGATCTCTTTCTTGAACTTGGACTTGCCTAACTGGACCTTCTGTCTTAGGTATACGTAATGGTCAGTAACTTCGTGTGTAGTGTTCCCAACATGAGGTGGAGTGGGTACAGCATGGGCGGTCGACATGATTTTCGTCTTAACCATGTTGATTCTAAACCCCACTCTTTGGGGCACTACAGAGATCTTTGAGCATAGTGTATGTGATCAGATCTTCCATGGTCTCAGCCATAAGAACTATCGGCCGGTTTCTGAATTGAGAAATTGAAGTTGAGCACTACTTAAGTACAAATTTTGTATGGGTGAGTAAGATTTGAGTAGTGCTCAACTTCAATTTCTCAATTCAGAAACCGGCCGTATATCATCGGCAAAACGAAGTTGAGTTAGACACTGGTTATTAATATAGATACCAAGTCCTTTCTAATCCTAGAGCTTAAAAATGTCCTCCAATGTGACTGGGAACAGTTTCGGAGAAATAATGTCTACCTACCTGTGTCACATCTCGCTGCAGTTGGATGGGATTTGTGCTCTCATTCTGAATTGGGACCGGCATGGTGGCATTTTCATATAACTCAATACCTCGATATACCTGTAGTCCACTTGGCACATCTGGAGAGACTGCAGCACTGCCCAGGTCCCAACTTTTAAGAACAGAATCACCTTACTTATGTTCCATGTCTTCGGCGTTCTGCCCTCGATGATGACAGAATTGAAAAGCTTCTGGAGGATTTTGAGTATCAGTTTACCGCCCGCTCTCAAAAGTTCGGTAGTGATTCCATCGTCACCCGCCGCCTTGTTGTTTTTCAGCTGTTTGAGAGCCATAGTAATCTCGTATTCGTATAGGCTGACGTCCGAGATATCTTCGGTATTGTAGCGGCATCTACCTATGTCCGCTGCACATACCAACACACGGTTGCAACAAGATTAATCACCGCGCTACTAGATGACGCTAGTGTCGAATAAACAAAAAGATTAGTAAGGAATAGTACCTCGTAGTATGGAGAATATATGGAGAAACCTACATCTCGCTGACGAAGTTTACTCAGCGACGCAGCATATATACAACTGCCAACCATCATCGGTTGGACCGCGGTCCCCGGGCTAATACCACCCAGCCCGGAGGAAGATCTTCGATTTGACCTTCCTATTAGTGGCACCTACCCCGCTCCATACCATACCCTACCTACAATTCCTACAGGTATAGTGTCGGACTGTCGGGTAAGCTTAGCTCTCGGATCTTTAGCCTTGCTATTATCAGGTGTAGAATATAACTGCGTATACAAACTCTCGATCTGCCGCAGAATCAAGCTTCGATGAAATGATGCGACCGTCGTCAGTTCGTATTTATTATAGAATTAAAAAGAATTGTTGTCATAATATAAAATCGGGCAAAAAGTATTTATTTTTGATCTCTAATAAGTATGGCATATAGTGTTGATTATAATAAATAAATAAAAAGTTTAAAATGGATAGAGACGTCTCTTATTCTAGTTATTTTGAACATCCACGCCGATTACGCCGATGACGCCGCCGCCGCCGACAATTTAGACACCAGACGCCGCCGCCGGTCAAATGACCATCGGCGCACATGTCTAGTATGTACCGGCGCTGGCAACAGTGGCGCCGCCACGGCCAGCCCGCTGCTGGCCGCCCGCGCGCCGCCCGACGAGCCCCCGTGCGTGTCGCCTGCACAGGTATGTACCGGCGCTGGCAACAGTGGCGCCGCCACGGCCAGCCCGCTGCTGGCCGCCCGCGCGCCGCCCGACGAGCCCCCGTGCGTGTCGCCTGCACAGGTATGTACCGGCGCTGGCAACAGTGGCGCCGCCACGGCCAGCCCGCTGCTGGCCGCCCGCGCGCCGCCCGACGAGCCCCCGTGCGTGTCGCCTGCACAGGTATGTACCGGCGCTGGCAACAGTGGCGCCGCCCCAGCGCCACGGCCAGCCCGCTGCTGGCCGCCCGCGCGCCGCCCGACGAGCCCCCGTGCGTGTCGCCTGCACAGGTATGTACCGGCGCTGGCAACAGTGGCGCCGCCCCAGCGCCACGGCCAGCCCGCTGCTGGCCGCCCGCGCGCCGCCCGACGAGCCCCCGTGCGTGTCGCCTGCACAGGTATGTACCGGCGCTGGCAACAGTGGCGCCGCCCCAGCGCCACGGCCAGCCCGCTGCTGGCCGCCCGCGCGCCGCCCGACGAGCCCCCGTGCGTGTCGCCTGCACAGGTATGTACCGGCGCTGGCAACAGTGGCGCCGCCACGGCCAGCCCGCTGCTGGCCGCCCGCGCGCCGCCCGACGAGCCCCCGTGCGTGTCGCCTGCACAGGTATGTACCGGCGCTGGCAACAGTGGCGCCGCCCCAGCGCCACGGCCAGCCCGCTGCTGGCCGCCCGCGCGCCGCCCGACGAGCCCCCGTGCGTGTCGCCTGCACAGGTATGTACCGGCGCTGGCAACAGTGGCGCCGCCACGGCCAGCCCGCTGCTGGCCGCCCGCGCGCCGCCCGACGAGCCCCCGTGCGTGTCGCCTGCACAGGTATGTACCGGCGCTGGCAACAGTGGCGCCGCCCCAGCGCCACGGCCAGCCCGCTGCTGGCCGCCCGCGCGCCGCCCGACGAGCCCCCGTGCGTGTCGCCTGCACAGGTATGTACCGGCGCTGGCAACAGTGGCGCCGCCCCAGCGCCACGGCCAGCCCGCTGCTGGCCGCCCGCGCGCCGCCCGACGAGCCCCCGTGCGTGTCGCCTGCACAGGTATGTACCGGCGCTGGCAACAGTGGCGCCGCCACGGCCAGCCCGCTGCTGGCCGCCCGCGCGCCGCCCGACGAGCCCCCGTGCGTGTCGCCTGCACAGGTATGTACCGGCGCTGGCAACAGTGGCGCCGCCCCAGCGCCACGGCCAGCCCGCTGCTGGCCGCCCGCGCGCCGCCCGACGAGCCCCCGTGCGTGTCGCCTGCACAGGTATGTACCGGCGCTGGCAACAGTGGCGCCGCCACGGCCAGCCCGCTGCTGGCCGCCCGCGCGCCGCCCGACGAGCCCCCGTGCGTGTCGCCTGCACAGGTATGTACCGGCGCTGGCAACAGTGGCGCCGCCCCAGCGCCACGGCCAGCCCGCTGCTGGCCGCCCGCGCGCCGCCCGACGAGCCCCCGTGCGTGTCGCCTGCACAGGTATGTACCGGCGCTGGCAACAGTGGCGCCGCCCCAGCGCCACGGCCAGCCCGCTGCTGGCCGCCCGCGCGCCGCCCGACGAGCCCCCGTGCGTGTCGCCTGCACAGGTATGTACCGGCGCTGGCAACAGTGGCGCCGCCCCAGCGCCACGGCCAGCCCGCTGCTGGCCGCCCGCGCGCCGCCCGACGAGCCCCCGTGCGTGTCGCCTGCACAGGTATGTACCGGCGCTGGCAACAGTGGCGCCGCCCCAGCGCCACGGCCAGCCCGCTGCTGGCCGCCCGCGCGCCGCCCGACGAGCCCCCGTGCGTGTCGCCTGCACAGGTATGTACCGGCGCTGGCAACAGTGGCGCCGCCACGGCCAGCCCGCTGCTGGCCGCCCGCGCGCCGCCCGACGAGCCCCCGTGCGTGTCGCCTGCACAGGTATGTACCGGCGCTGGCAACAGTGGCGCCGCCCCAGCGCCACGGCCAGCCCGCTGCTGGCCGCCCGCGCGCCGCCCGACGAGCCCCCGTGCGTGTCGCCTGCACAGGTATGTACCGGCGCTGGCAACAGTGGCGCCGCCCCAGCGCCACGGCCAGCCCGCTGCTGGCCGCCCGCGCGCCGCCCGACGAGCCCCCGTGCGTGTCGCCTGCACAGGTATGTACCGGCGCTGGCAACAGTGGCGCCGCCCCAGCGCCACGGCCAGCCCGCTGCTGGCCGCCCGCGCGCCGCCCGACGAGCCCCCGTGCGTGTCGCCTGCACAGGTATGTACCGGCGCTGGCAACAGTGGCGCCGTCCCAGCGCCACGGCCAGCCCGCTGCTGGCCGCCCGCGCGCCGCCCGACGAGCCCCCGTGCGTGTCGCCTGCACAGGTATGTACCGGCGCTGGCAACAGTGGCGCCGCCCCAGCGCCACGGCCAGCCCGCTGCTGGCCGCCCGCGCGCCGCCCGACGAGCCCCCGTGCGTGTCGCCTGCACAGGTATGTACCGGCGCTGGCAACAGTGGCGCCGCCCCAGCGCCACGGCCAGCCCGCTGCTGGCCGCCCGCGCGCCGCCCGACGAGCCCCCGTGCGTGTCGCCTGCACAGGTATGTACCGGCGCTGGCAACAGTGGCGCCGCCCCAGCGCCACGGCCAGCCCGCTGCTGGCCGCCCGCGCGCCGCCCGACGAGCCCCCGTGCGTGTCGCCTGCACAGGTATGTACCGGCGCTGGCAACAGTGGCGCCGCCCCAGCGCCACGGCCAGCCCGCTGCTGGCCGCCCGCGCGCCGCCCGACGAGCCCCCGTGCGTGTCGCCTGCACAGGTATGTACCGGCGCTGGCAACAGTGGCGCCGTCCCAGCGCCACGGCCAGCCCGCTGCTGGCCGCCCGCGCGCCGCCCGACTAGCCCCCGTGCCTGTCGCCTGCACGGTATTGGTGTATATAGTGATTTGAATCTGATTTTCGTTCGACATCTCATACATTTGAGTCAAATGATTAAATTAATTCACTTTCGAAAAAAAGTTTTTGTTTTTTCCTATGGAACCTTCTCCATTTTAATGTGATCCTGGTACTTTGGAGACGTTTTTATTATGAAGAAAAAAGAGTTTTTTTTTTTTTTTATGTAATAAGATAATACAAAAAAGAACAAAAAAGTTATAAAAAATTAATGAACTTAACCTTCTCCATATTTATATGATCCTGATACTTTGGATTTTACGAATTAATGAAAAAAAAAAACAAAAAGAAACCAAATTCTAAATATGATTAAAAAAAATACACTATAAACAAACCAAAACATATACAAAATCCAAGAATGATTGAAAATACACTATAAAAACGCAAAAAAATATAACATCAAAAATCAAAAAGTGATTGAAAATATTACAACTAAATGTTGGCATTTGTAGAAGTAGACATTTGTAGAATTTGGCATTTGTAGAAGTGGGCATTTGTAGAAGTTGGCATTTGTAGAATTGGACATTTATAGAAGTTGGCATTTGTCGACTAAACAAAATCGACTGGTGTCCGTCATTATTTGGCCACCACTGTATATCGCGTGATATAGCCAAGGGGTCTCACTCACTCCGCGCTTAAACTTTTATATTAGCCTACTGCTCGCGGCTGATTCAGTCGAGCCAGCGCGCGAGGCATCTCACCGCGCCGACACGCACGCTGTCTGCGAGCGATGAGTGCGTGAACGACTCGAATGAGTCAGTTCTGATTTCTTTACTACTTTTTACATAAATCATCCCGAACTGCATACATCACCTAACATTACTCTCATTTCTCACAAGTAACTAAGTACTTACTGAACTAACTACTTAGAAATATAAATATGCTCAGCTCATTTAGTACTTATGTATATTTATTTTATCAAGTGCCTCCTCTACGCTGACGACAAAGTTATACTTGCGTCTTCTGCGCAAGAGTTGCAGGAAATGATGACTGTTATGAATGATGATTTTGTGAGAAAAGGGGTGAAAGTGAATGTAACTAAGACGAAAGTGATGGTGTTTGAGAGAGATGAAGAAATGACTGACTGTACGGTAATGTTAGGTGGCGAAGAAGAGGAACAAGTCCGTGAGTTTGTATACTTGGGGAGTTTGTTCACAAGGGACGGAAAGAGTGAGGAAGATATAGAAAGACGTGTGAAGAAAGGAAATTCGGTGAGTGGTGCTATACACTCGGTTATGAGTAGCCAAATCGTTTTGGCAAAGGTGCAAATGGCTATTCATAACGGAGTGCTGGTACCGACACTCATGTATGGAAGTAAATCTTGGGTATGGCAGAAGAAGAATGAAAGCAGAATAAATGCGGTAGAGATGCGATCGTTGAGGAAAATATGTGGAGTAAAATTGAGTGATAGAGTGAGCAATGATGTGATTCGTGAATGGTGTGGTCTGAAAGATGATAATATAGTGACAAAAATTAAGAAAGGAATGCTCCGGATGTTTGGTCACTTAGAGAGGATGAATGAAAGGCGAATCACGAAAGAGATATATTGTGCGAATGTAGAAGGAACGATTGCGCAACGGCGTCCGAGAAAAACCTACGCGGACCAATTAGAGGTTATTATAAAAAAGGCTGGTGTACGCAGTGACAAAAACTGCAGGGCATGTATGAAAAGATTGATGGATGTGAATGAAATGAAAGAAGTGTGCAAGGATCGTAGCAGCTGGCGATCCATAGTCTCTGCCTACCCCCATGGGAAACAGGCGTGAGTGTATGTGTATGTATATTTATTTTATTTGTACTGGCGACCCGCCCTCGCTTCGCTTCGGTGTAGTATGGAATTTGACACCATGTATTATACATAAGTATAAACCTTCCTCTTGAACCCTTCTATCTATTAAAAAAACCGTATCAAAATCAAAACCCATTGCGTAGTTTTAAAGATCTAAGCATACATAGGAACAGACAGCGGGAAGCGAATTTGTTTTATACTATGTAGTGATTTAGTAATTTCATTGTATACTCATCGGCATAACAGATGTTTTCTCTGTGTAATTAGCAAGTAGTAACCTTTAAGCCCACCGGTAACGATCAATTGCGATTGTCAATTTTTCCGCAATTGACGCCCATTGACGGAAAAATTGATCGTTTACGCGTGCAATTAAAGCGATTGTCAATTGCTCCAACAATGGCATTGACGGAAAAATTGACAATCGCAATTGATCGTTACCGGCGGGCTTAACGATTCACGAGTTGTATCGGTTGAGACAGAGCTACGCGATAAAAAGAGAGGCGCTTCGGAGTCGCTTACAATATTAGCCACGCAGCGTTGTGCAACTTGAAATTGTCTTTATTGCCGTGCTGCAAGAGTAGCTTATTATTTGAGTGTCCTCTCGCGGATGGGCTTCTGTACGTTAGTACTATTATAATATTCTGTCCTTCATTTTATCGACACTCAACAGTCAAAATCCATTGTCTTTTGACAGTTGAACATGCTAATCGCTATATCATTATCGCGTTTCGGTGATCATGCTAGGGGTGGGGTAGTGATACTTCCTCCTTTGGGTTACCTGGTAATTACAAGTATCTATGATGTTTCTTAATAAGAATAATCAATATAGCAACATACCTAATTAATGCTACGGCCAGTCTGCTACTGGCCGCGCCATACCCGATGAGTTTCCGTCTCCTGCACGGGTAACTGAGGGTAATAAGTAGAAGCGTCATAAATGTCAAGTTTGTCAAAATTGAGTTAAATCAGTATACTTTGTTGCAGCCAAAAGTGGACAACGACGAGATGCTGGTCCACCAAAGAGCGCATTCTGTGTCTTCATCACTGCAGGTAATTATCTCATCAAAATACTAATCTCATAATTTTTTCGCAATCCATTATTCTAACTGTTTCAAAACTGTGAATTATTTACAAAAAGCACGAAAATACGATGATAGATAATATAAATGTAACAAAATTATGTGTTGTGACTATAGATGTGAAGGCGGTTGTTATCTTAGTCAGCCAGCCGCTGACCAGCCGCTTTTTTCGCTGACTACGGTGATCACCCATAAACCGCGGCTGGCTACAGTTGAAACATGTCATTGTTTTATTGAAGCTGTTTTATGTCCTAAGTGATTATTTTTGTCTATCTACATACTACCTACTTACTATAAACGTTACAGTAACCAGTAAACAGTTTTGTGGTGCAGAGAAATTGACGAGAACACCAGAATTTCCAGTTTGATGTTCTACAAATTCATCGCCCACGAACTTGACAAGTACAATGGCAATGATGATGAGCGTCATGATGTTATGCAGCGACTTATCGACACACAAAAGATCGCGGCATATTGATTTGCAATTCGTAGTCAATTCCATTGTTGGAGCAATTGACAATCGCTTCAATTGCATGCGTAAACGATCAATTTTTCCGTCAATGGGCGTCAATTGCGGAAAAATTGACAATCGCAATTGATCGTTACCGGTGGGCTTAAGAGCGCAGCGCGGCGCGCGCGACGGCAGGCGGCGTACATCAAAGGTTTGTTTGTGCGAACGAAACGGCAACAACCCTGCAAGCAATCTTTTGACTTACGCCGCTGCCCGCGCAGCTCTTGCCACCTGTTGAGTATTATTGGTAGTACCCATTACGTACATATTATAATCTCTACGCTATCTCTTGCGGGGTAGGCATAGAGAACGAAATGCCAAGCTTTGCGAGCCTTACATTAACCTATTTATTACAATTGTACAATAATAATAATAAAAATAAAAAGTGGCAAAGCGGAGTTTCATACCTACAGATTAAATACCAATTATGTACGGTATAAATAAGTAGGTAGGTTTACATTAGTTTATTTATCTGTCGTGTTGAAGGACATTGCAAAATAGGTAGGTGTAATTCATAGTATTGAACATTAATTCATGTTTTACATCATGACAGAGTAGGTATTTAATTTACTAAAAATACCTATTTGCATTTACGTATTGACTCGTATATTATAACAATTTCGACTCAGGAATTGTAAAAGTTGTAAGACCTTTTGGTATTGAATCGGATAAGCAGCCGGTTGTCAGCCGCTATCTATACGATATTATCGGCTGCTTTAGAGAACTATCCGATAACAACCGCTGTTTTACAACTATAGTTGTGACAGTGTTACTAAAATTGAAAAACATTCTCCAAGGAACATGGGTCGAAAAACTATTTTTTTTCGCCTTTCCATAGTGAGTCGGTCTGTTGACAATTTTTTTCGTTTTTCGACCTATGTTCCATGGAGAATGTTGTTCAGTTTTAGCAACACTATCACCTGTTTCAATATCTAACAACGTTTTTGATATATTGTATGCTGTGCTATAGTATGGATGGATTACCCCTGGTGAATATTAATGTGAAGGGAGTGGATGACGATATGACGAGTGCTGTCACTCGTCATCTCACTCGTCGACGGAGTGGAAGAGAAGTGCGTCCTTCTCTTCTGCACCGATCCCAAATAAATTGGGATAGGGGTGTAGTAGTCGTTACAAATGAGACAACCGACTAGGTTAACGTACTCATTTATTCTGCCTCTTGGTATACAGATACACCTTCGATGATTATACAAGGCGCATTTGTAACCACTGTCCAAATTTTAAGGATGTGTTCAGTCCATGAAATTGACCAACTTTCTCCATGAAACATGTGTCGAAATACGCCAAAAAATGTTTGTGATCCCATACTAAACTGACCACGTGATCTATGTATGAAAAGTCATTTTTTTACGTATTTGACCCTATGTTTCTTAGAGAAAGTTGTTCAGTTTCATGGACTGAACACATCCTTAAAATATGGAGAGTGGTTACAAATGCACCTTGTATATGAAGATTAATATGAAAGAACTTACATCTATACTACAAGGGTAGAGGATGATGAGTATGGATAATCCCTCAGGGCGGATACGCAACAGTAGGGCGAGCGCCGCGCACAGCGCTGCCCATGGCGGAAGGCGCGGCGCTGCCATCCTCCGACCCGGAGCAGCAACTGCGCTACGAGAACGACCGGCTCAAGCTCGCGCTGGCGCAGAGGTAAGGGCACATACTATATGGATAGATAGATAGATATATTCTTTATTGTTCACCATAATAGAAAACATAACAAGTAAAAAATACAGATATAGAACAATTTGGCGGCCTTATCGCTAAAAAGCGATTTCTTCCAGGCAACCATTTATAAGATTGGAAGAAGAGAAATAATATGATGTAGGGAAAGAAAGAACAAACAAGTGCGAGTCGGACTCGCGCACGTAGGGTTCCGTACCAAAATCCGGAAAAAATGTGTTTGTTGTATGGGAGCCCCCCTTAAATATTTATTTTATTCTGTTTTTAGTATTTGTTGTTATAGCGGCAACAAAAATACATCATCTGTGAAAATTTCAACTTTCTAGCTATCACGGTTCATGAGATACAGCCTGGTGACAGACAGACAGACAGACAGACAGACAGACAGACGGACAGACAGACGGACAACGAAGTCTTAGTAATAGGGTCCCGTTTTTACCCTTTGGGTACGGAACCCTAAAAAGAACGAGACAAACACGTACAGTACGAGACAAACATCTTGAAATCGGGTGGGGATTGCGCAGAACGCGTATTTTGTGTATGCGTATCGGTGAGGTACTCGGGCGGAAGAGGGGCGTGCGTTATTGGTCGCTCGCAAGCGCACATGCGCGAATTTCTCCCCACTCCGTCGAAAAAGTGTCAAGATGTTTGACTCGTACTGTAGCAAGATGAAGCGCGAGCCTATAGAATCTTTCACGTCTTTAGAAATTTATAATGTGTTCGTCGAGAGTTGAGAAAGTTATGAAAATATCTCTCATAGCGACTTGTCACCGCGTGCGCTAAATTTTAGCACGCAGCTGCTGTTAAGCGCAGGACCGCTGGGGATGTCTATTGTGTGGTAATAATTAGCGGGCCCTAATTTGTATTGAGTTTAGAAACCCTATTTTTTATATCAACTAAAGGTACAGTCACATTGCGAATACTCGCTGCGAATAAGCACTCGCAGCAAAAACTAGCTGTGTAGCTATTCGCTGCGAAACTACGAGTACGACCTGCAAATATTTAGTCGCAACGAATGCCCTCGCAGTGAGTATTCGCTGTGTGACTGAAGCTTTAAGCTGACTTTATACGACATCAAACTATTCACTCACACAGTGATTGCGGAAAGCTTACATAGCAGATTTAAAGACTCGAGGAAATAAAACAAACATTGAATTAAAAGATTTATAATCAATCGTAAGATTTTTTGTACAACACTTAAAAACTACTTAATAAGAAACAGTAACAGCACAGTCTTGTAATTAACACGATAAGAACTAAATCAGTTTCATAAGGCCTAAGGGGTTGTTATAATAAAAAAACGATCGCACGAACTTACGATTCATTCTGTGCGAATAAAATTAAACATTAACTAGTCTAATAATTTGGATAATGTTTTCAATAATATTCCGTTCCGTTCAAAGATATACCTAATGTATATTTTAATAAAAAAAGCTCTTGTTTCTACCAGATCAAATCTATTTAAGGATATTTTTTTGTGCAACACTACTTCTTATATCGGACCAGATACACACACTCCCATTATTAGACACAACACATGAAACAATCTATTGTTTTTTACAGTCACTTAGCAGTTAACAGGTTAATTTTATAAGTTTCACAACAATTATTACAGCTCACTTTTAACAATTCGCAATGAACGTTCGTGCGAACACAACCCCTAAAATTTCCTACAAAATAAGCCGCATCGTCAATGATCGTATCCGCCCACAATCGGTACGAATCCATCATCAAAATGGTTGAACTCATGGTGCGGTGTGAAGTGTTTCACCGGCTTATATTCTGGCTTATACTCCTCGTGTTCTTTGGGCGTGCCTATCTTGTGTACCACTGCGTTGAAGCCGTTCTTGTCGTCCGCCTCGTATTCTACTACTCGCTTTGTGCCGTCGGTCTCGAGGAGGGTGTAGGATCCTGAAAAAAACCCATTATGATTAGTGGCTCTGTAAGCCATAACCCTCGCTAGGGGGTCTCCATTACTGGCTCTGTATGCCGAAATCCTTGCCATGGGTATAACTCCACGCTTAAACTTTTATATTAGCCTACAGCTCGCGGCACTACAGCGCACGAGGGATGTCATTGACTGTGTCGTTTGAGACAGAGCTACGCGACAGAAAGAGTAGCGCTTCGGAGGTGCTTAAAATAATAGGCACGCAGCGCTGTGCAATTTGAAAATGTACTTTATTGTCGTGCAGCGAGAGTAGCTTATTATTTGATTGTCCTTTCTCGGGTGGGCTTTTGTACGGTTAGTAATAGTATATATTCTGTGCCCTCGGTTTATGCATTTTGCAAAATTTAAAAAAACTGAAACGACAAAAATCTAAACCTATAGGTACTTAATTTTCGAACCTGCTCACAAAATGTCACGAGAATCTAATGAGAAATGCAACCTGAATAGTGTAGGAAAGAAAGGTACTGGACCCCCACAGTAAATCCTCAGTAGACGAAACTTTACAGTATGATAAAGTATCATAAATGAAACATATTTTTTAAATTATCCAAATTGTTTTTTTTTTTCGTTTTTGGATATTTGTACATATACATAGGTTTTGGTTCATACTAAATTACATCCCTGCAAAGTTTCATCGACTGAGGAATTAATGTTAGGGTCTCCATACAAAAGATTGCTTCATTTCCTACACCTGTGTAGAGGAGAACAGACGGACAGCCGGACGGACTTTCGAAAGCATGTTTGCCCAAGGGACAAGGCGCAAGAATGTCGGCAATCGCCATTAGACTGAAATCATTTAAAGAATGTTTTAACTTGAGGTAAAGAAGACGAAAAATTTCATAGTAGTTATATCTTAGTAATAAGCATTGTAATTTGATTTTTTTAACCGACTTCTATAAAAGGAAGACTTTCTCAATTCGATTGTATGTTTTTTTTATCGTTGTTCGAGCGTATCTTCGATATTTATGGTATTTTTTTAATTTCAAGCTTTTAGAATAAAAAAAAGAAGTTGTCTTCCAGCCCCATCCGACTTCAATACGTTTTTTTTTATCAAAATTGATATGAATAATCCATTGATTTGAATATTAATTCTTACTTTTTAGAGCTATTTCGTTTTGAAGTCGTTTTTGTTTTTATTTTTAGATTTTTGCAGTAGGTTTTTCTTTTTAATTGTTAAAAAAATGTTACCTTTGACCTTGTCTCCGTCCCTGGTCTCCCAGTGCTCCTTGTCATCTCCAGTGTGGGGGTCCTTCACGGAGTAGTCGAACGCGTATTTAGGATGCGCCTGTTGACAACACTACGTTTAAATATAGGTAAACAAATTCTAATGTACGAATCAAACCAACCGGCCCTCGTCGGAGCGCATTTTACCTCTGCTAAAGGAAATTAAAACGTCTATCAAATTTAATTTCATACTGTGGGCAGAGCCGTTTGGCTGCCTTATAATTATTATAATTATATATAATTATATATAATTCTACGTTATAATAGCCTTGGTATAAATCAAGATGCGAAAAATAAACACTACCGGATAACGCGTCTAATATTTCGTTCACGTTGGGAAGAGGAAATTTATCATTTTCTATACAATCATTAATTTTCCTGTAATCAATAACCAACCTCCATTTTTTATCCCCCTTTGAGTCAAATTTTTTCGGAACTAAAAGAATCGGGCTTGACCATTCGCTTTGGCATTTTTCCGCGATTCCGTCTTTTAACATCTTATCGATTTGTCTCTTTATTTCATCTTTCTGAGAATATGGCAATCTGTAAGGCTTGACGTATATGGGGTCTGTGTTTGGTTTCATACGAATAGAATGTTTATAAATAGAAGTCGTATTAAGTGTATCTCCCGGCAAATAAAATATATCAGAATATTTCGCCGTCAAATTTTCTATCGAAGTTTTTTCCTCTTTATTCAAGTGTCCTAACTGTAAATTGCAAAATAATTGTTTTACTCTATCTGAATTTAAATCATTTTTACTAAAATTACATATATCATAATCACAAAGCCTTTGTATAACCGGTTGCATTTCACTTAAGGTCAAGTCCTCATCAGTTGTATTTAAAATTTGCACTAATAATTTACCATCTTTTGGAGTGCTCAATGTGCTCGCCATATATACTCCTTCCTTAATCACGCTTGCACACACCAAACATTCTTCTGTCTCATTAGTGTTTATAAGGTGTATGGACTCTGACCTAGCAGGTATAGAATAAGTACTTTTAGAAGTTGAACCTAACAATAATGGAAACTCTAACTTGTCATTATTAGACCAAAGTGTCATTGTCTTGTTCTCGAAATTCAAGACCGACTTGTGTTTGCCAAGAAAGTCTTGCCCCAGAATACCATGTGCCTTACATGGCAAGGAATTAAAAACAAAGAATTTATGTGTCCGATTGTTCTTGCCTAATCGTAAAGTTATGTTTACATATCCTATTGCACGAACCTTTCCACCTAATCCATTAATCATAATATTCTCTTTATGGATTGGAATATTTTGTTCCAAGACACGTGTGTACTTAATAGCCGATATGGATGCGCCGGTATCAACTAACCAATAATATTCCGAATTATTAAAAGTTGGTAATTTAACATAACATACATTATCACACGCTAAAATATGTTCGTTAGTCACGAAAAAACTGGTTTTCCGTCCCATTTTCAAATGAGGTACTGGGCTTATTTTCTGGTTCTGCCATCCGTACATAATGGGAATTAGATTTACGATAATTATTTACCGATCTTCCCCTTGAAACTCGAGTCGATGACTGACCGCGCCATACTCTTGTAGGTGTTGGAAAAACTCGCGGCTGGTACCTATTTTGACCTCTATAGTTATTATTATAGTACATACCTGGATTATTATACCCACGCTGTCGCTGATTGGTGTACTTACCTCGATAATTTTGAGGTTTTCTATTTGTTCGCATCGTTAGTAGCTCTGCA
The DNA here is from genome assembly GCA_943789525.1 of Agriphila geniculea. NCBI lineage: Eukaryota > Metazoa > Arthropoda > Insecta > Lepidoptera > Crambidae > Agriphila > Agriphila geniculea. Next base: position 1,102,134 of record OX038894.1, on the reverse strand, counting down.
CTGGAACCGGGCTCCAGAGAGATATCCTCGTCCACTGCCGCCTGAACAGCATCTTTTAAGTACTCGTAGTTCCTGGCTGATATGACAGTGCTCAATCTACGGTTTCGCAATCCTTCGGCAAACTGTTTTATTGCTTGTTCCTCATTTAGGCTTTTTAATACCTTGTATTTATTTTCATCGCCGTGCGATTGCGAAATCGTGAGATTTACAAATAAATCAGACATCATTTTACCGTACTCCTCAGTTGTCATATTATTTTGTTTTAAAGACAATAATTTCTTTTGAAGAGAAGTAGCAGATTGTAAGGGTAGTAATTTTTTCCTCATATCTTTTAATAACTCTGTTACACTGGCATAGTTCTTTTCTAATTAAAGCTTCGCAGCTTGTGACAGACGACTTTTCAGTACAAATGTAATTAATTCATTTTTTGCTTCATTTTTCAATTTAGACTCGTAATACTCAATGCCGTCTATTAGCTGCTTTGTAACCGTCAATTCATCTGTCATAAGCGGGCATAAATTAAATGCAGTTTTAAAATCGAAATCCATTTTTAAATCCTTTTTTTCTAACTGTTTACCAGTGGCGAGGGGTCGAAATATGGCGAAGGTAATCCGGACCAAAAAAACACCACCGCGTGGTGCAAGCTTCACGCGTTTCTTCAGAAGTTAGGGCCTCAATTTCACCATGCAAAAAAGCACTGATAAAATAGTGACAGTCTAGCCCGCGCTACTCTATACTGAGTTGGAATCAGAAATAATAATCATGGAAAACAAAACATTTTATTGAGTTTGTAACTGCTTGTCATCCTTATCGTAGAAAGATGTATTATATTGAAAATGTTTAAAAAAACCCATCTTGCTAACGTAACCATAACTTCGTAACTAAGTTTGGAAAACAATGTTTCGCCGCGCTAGTCACTTAAACGACAATCCATATTAATTAAAGCCATTATGGCAAATAAAACTTACCGCAATAAACAAATACATGAGATAAACACATTAAAATGAACAAAAACCGGGAAAAAGTATCGATTCTCACTCACTAATTCACTATTTTGATAAAAACTAATCACGTTCCAAACACTCACATAAACAATGATAATGGCGGAAACGTACTATTATACTTCTAAATAAAAATATCTATTTTGCGATGTATTTTCTTCTATCGTTCTTATTTTGTTTATTTTGCATCTTAAAACTTATTCGTCTCTTCATAACAGAAAGAGAAAAGAAACGTTAAAATCGCTTCAAATAGAAAGAGAGAGAAAACTTAAGCCACAGCCAGCCGGCTTGCCTTTCACCATTTTCAACCGAAAGGCACGCGACTGTATTGCGTTGGTGAGAAAGAGACAGAGTAATAACAATCAACCGTTGCCCTTGGCAACCGCGCCAAGACACAGTGCAAAAAGGAAGCTAAAGGACGTCGGCTTGCCTCAAGGAGATTTTGTACGAAAATTGATTTGATATTCCTTGCACGCGGGGCGCGGCGCGCGCGCGAGTGTTTTTAAAGTAGACAATTAAATACTTAGAAATTCATAAAAAATAATTGTAGCTATTATTAATTAATCTTACCGAAATGGCGAAAAAAATTAAGTAATGACATGTTATAATGGATCGATGAGGATGGGATTTTAAAAGGTAAGCCGATGGTAATCGGCTTGTATGGACCCTTCGCCACTGCTGTTTACACAAATTACTTATTTCTTGGTAAATTTCTTCAAACTTTTTAGACAAGCTTTTAATATTCAATATTTCACTTTCATTAGTGGATAAAAACTAATCCTTTATTAAATTCACTTACTAATTCGTTATACTTTTCCTTTATAACTTTAGCCTCACTTAACTTTTTTATAACAATATCTCCTTCCCTTCGTTTAGGGCCAATTTTAACTAAATAAGTACGAATCTCTACTAACTCATTTATCAAGAGTTCAAATTTACTATCCATAACATCGCTTGTATAATGCGAGATGCTTACCCTTAAATATAGAAATACGATTTACTTACGGTTAACATAGCATTGATAACATAATATTTGTAGCGCACCTTATGGTCCATATTTAATTATTCATACGAAGACACTATATTCACTTGTATAATTTCACTGCAGTTTTTATTTATTTATTTAGCGCACTTTTCACTCACTTACTTCGTAATAACGTTCTCTCTCAGCTACGGTACAGGAGCATCCGCATCCGCTCCAATTGTGCTCAACCGCATCGTTTGCCCTTGGGCTCTTCTCTCAATCCTCTTATTAAAACATTTATTGATGTATCGAGCCAATAAACAAATGATTCCAAAGGCTATCATAGCCACTGACATGGCCAAGTATAAATCTACCATAACCAAGTTATACTCGTGGTGCTGGCTGATTGTGTTTTTGAAACCCACCTGGGTTAGATCGCTCTCCGAGGGCACAGGTTTGTTCACCGCAGATTTACACATTTTTATTAATTTTTTAAACGTCAGTCTCTCGTAACAAGAACAAAATAACAGTCTGAGAAATTCATTTTCAATTACGACTCACTGGAGACACGTAACGCGATCTGTGCCTGCGCCCGCGGCCCGAAAATGGCCGGGTCGCCATATAGGGACGGCGCTAGGGAGATGTAAGAGATGTAATGAAACCACGAGATCGGTACAAAGACTGGCTATATTGAATAAAATGCATGATTATATATTGGTTACATGTTCTTAATAATATAGATTTATACTACATCCCTTACAGCAGCATGCGGGCGGCGGCGCCGCCGACCGGCTCAAGCTGCCGTGGCACGTTAATTTTCGTGTAAATATGAATTAACTACCTTTACAGACGCTTTATTTTCCTCTGGCAGAGGTAAAATGTGGTCCAACGCGCGCCAGTTGGTGTGAATCGTACAGAAAGCCTGTATCGCGCGAGAACACCAAATAGTCGCGCTACCCATAAAGAGGGTACCTCACCTGGTGTACGCAAATCACCAGCCCGCCATAGTGTGGTGTCCTAGTGAGATAGGGCCCTACTACTTGCGGCTGACTCAGTCGAGACAGCGCACGAGGGATGACATGTTTCGGTTGAGACAGAGCTACGCGACAGAAAGAGAAACGTTTCGGAGGCGCTTATAATAATAAGGCACGCAGCGCTGTGCAATTGTTTATTGCCGTGCTTAGCGTGCGTAGCTTATTATTTGATTGTCCTCGCGCGGATGGGCTTCTTTACGTTCAGTACTACACTCGCGAGCAAAAGTATGGAATCACAGGCCTATTTTCATACAAACGAGGTAACTTTGAAGCCTTGGTTCTCCGCTAAGGATTGACCTAGCTGTGATCTGATGATGGCCATCCAGGGAGTGAATGGAGGAGATTCAGATTTCTCTATACACACCCAACTGATCTGATCAGCATTCTAAGAGAAATAAGAATCAGAGTTTTCGGTTTCAGGATTTTCATACATTTTTATGCTAATTTCGCGGTTTTTTTAAACGTATCCTAATATCTTACAGAATGCTGATCAGATCAGTTGGGTGTGTATAGCGATCTGAATCTCCTCCATTCACTCCCTGGATAGCCATCATCAGATCACAGCTAGGTCAATCCTTAGCGGTGAACCAAGGCTTCAAAGTTACCTCGTTTGTATGAAAATAGACCTGTGATTCCATACTTTTGCTCGCGAGTGTATACCTAGTCTGGCCATAAGTTCTGTTACTTAGGTAAAATTTCAAATTTAGAATGCAAGCTGAAAAAAATATTGTGGGCATTCGAAATTTGAACATTTAATGAAAATAAAAACATATGGTTTCTGGAATTTTCTACATTTTCTAAAATGGAGGGGACGCTCAAAGAAGACAAAATCGTAGGAATTTCATTGCATCGTTGCGGTCTAGCGCCAACTGAGATTTTCAAACTGCTGAAAAGTTTGAAAATTCCACTGCGATTTATTTATCGTACTATCAAACGATTCAGAGAAGATTCAAGATTAGAAGATTATCAGAGGAGCGGTCAACCCCATTCTGTTCAGACTCCAGCGATCATCAAAGCAGTGAAAGCGCAAATCTAACGAAATCCTGTCCGTAAGCAAAAAATTTTGGCTCTGCAGATGGGACTAAGCAAAATCACTATTAAAAGGGTGTTGAATGAAGACCTAGGACTGCATGCTTACAGAAAAAAACAGCACATCTTCTTAACGCATGGCTGAAGAAAATCATATTCGAAAGATGCCGGGTTTTGTTTATGTGGTACGCGGGAAAAAAAATCGTGAATTTATTTTTTGGGCGAAAAAATTTTTAATGTTTTGGAGTTTCAACAAACTAAATGATAAAGTGTATACACACTAGTGAGGAAGCAAGCACACGTGTGCCACGTGTTCAGCGTGGTCATCACCCTTCAGAATTCATGGTTTGGTTGGGGGTCTCCTATTTGGGTCCAACAGAGGTGTTTTTTTGTGAAAAAGGAGTGAAAACCAGTGCCCTCATATACCAAAACACAATCCTAACAAACATTGTGGAACTTCTTTCACAAACAAGGTTCGAAAACGGACACTGGGTTTTCCAGCAAGATTCTGCGCTCGCTCATAAGGCGAAAAGTACCCAAAACTGGCTCAAGACCCGTGAAATCGACTTTATCAGGCATGAGGATTAGCCCTCCTCCAGTCCAGACTTGAATCCCTTGGATTACAAAATATGACAGTACTTAGAGGAGAAGGTCTGCGCTAAACCCCATCGCAAGTTGGCGTCACTTAAAACATCCCTGATTAAAGCAGTCGCCGCTATTGACATGAACGTCGTGCGTGTTTCGATTGATGACTGGCCTCGCAGATTGAAGGCTTGTATCCAAGCAAGAGAAGGACATTTCGAATAATTTTAATGTGGTTTAAATCTGTATTTTATACTCTTTCATTTGACACATATATGGTTGTAGTGCGTAACTCACTGTGTCACTTATTTAACTTTCCATATGTAACATAATTTATGGCCAGACTAGGTATTCTGTAGTTCTAACGAGTTGATGCTACTTACATGGTAGTCAAGCTCGTAATCTTCGTGGTGTCCGTCCAAGCTCTGGCTGGCGTGATGGTGGACTATGGGCTTCTTGAAGTAGCCCTCCAGCCCGTGACCTTCGTACCCATACTCCTCGAACTGGGCCATACACGACGCCAGGACGCTCAGGGTTATCATACTCTGTGAATTAATATAAAGGTGTTTTTTAATGATTGTTGAAATAGAAGTCTCCACTACGAAATTCTTCACATATATTTTTTTTAATCCACAAGATGCGTGGATTTTTGTATTTCCGTGATGACTTGTGCGAAAACTAACCTCAAACCTTGTTTTACCGCCCACAACAAGTTTTACAAGTCATCACGGAAATAAAAAATTTGGTATCGATGCCTTCAGTACGATGCCCTGATCACAAATATATAAAATGACAAGCGCGAAAATGGTGGGGGTAGAAACTGTGACGTCATGAAGTTTTCAGTACAAAAAAAAAATTGTTTTTCATACCATGTGGTATATCAAATGAAAGGGCTTTGTGAGTAGATTGCGAATATATAACACACTATAACATTTTCACTACTTGGTCAAACAAATTATCAGCAAACGTCGAAAAATTTCGCAATTCAGAGTCGCCATTGAACAGGGGCCGTACCGGCTAACGAATCGATTATCGAAAAGTATGCTGGGTTTCAAATTAAAACAGATAAATCGAGCCCCAATTGGGCCAAAATGGCGAACCCCAATTCATGATGTCACACGAACATCGTTATCTTCCAAATTACGTCAACAGAAAGTACAAGACGAAATTCCTTACTTTGATTTTTGACTTGTTAGTTTTAAGTTGAAACCCAGCAGACTTTTCGATAATCGATTCGTTAGCCGGTACGGCCCCAGGTCTAGATTGAAAACGACTGAATTGATTTTTACAAAATACATAACAAATAACTCTGCACATACTCTTTTCGAATGTCTTAAGGTAATTGACCAAAGATATTTCAAAATAAGAAAAGTACATCAGTTTTAACAACAGCATAATTTTCTGCTTATAAAAAAAAACTTTCGTATGTTTATCCTTACTAGGACAAGTTAGGATAAACAGACGAAGGTTTAAATAACCAAATTTACACTTTAGATACTTCTTTTAAACCTAATCAATTAAAAATATGTAGTCTTATTAAATCAAATATTATTAACAATTTACAATATTTTTGGTATTCTATGCGTGGTAAAACATTTGTTGCATTTTATGAATGATTATTTATACCCGTTAAGCCCCTTTTATACCCATTAAAAGACTGTGGTTTTTGTGTATTGTTTTGATTTATTCTAAATAACTTTTGCTTATTGAGTTTCGTCAGGTTATTTAGGTCTCCGAGCAACTGTGTGTGTTTTCCATGTGTATTTGTCATTACTTTTAGTTATCCTTAGTTGTCCTATTTGGTAAACAAACTTTACTCAATTCTTTTTTGAAATAATCATGTATAAAATTCAACAAATGGTTTTCCACGCATTGAAAACCAAAGAAATTGTTAACCCTTTTTTAATAGTGATTTAAATTTAAAAGAAGCATGGAAACTGTCAAATACTGTTTACTAAGTAGGACAAGAAATGATTAACATACGAAAGTTTATTTATTTGTTTTTTTATTAATTATTAAAGGAATCTGAGAATTTAGAAAAAGCAGAAAATTATGCTGTTATTAAAACTGATGTCCTTTTTTATTTATAAATATCTTTGGTCAATTACCTTAAGACATTCGAAAAGAGTATGTGCAGAGTTATTTGTTATGTATTTTGTAAAAATCAATTAAGTCGTTTTCAATCTAGACCTGTTCAATGGCGACTTTGAATTGCGAAATTTTTCGACGTTTGCTAATAATTTGTTAGACCAAGTAGTGAAAATGTTATAGTGTGCTATATATTCGCAATCTACTCATAAAGCCCTTTCATTTGATATACCACATCACATGGTATGAAAAAAAAAAAATTTTGTACTGAAAACTTTATGACGTCACAGTTTCTACCCCCACCACTTTCGCACTTGTCATCTTATATATTTGTGATCAGGGCATCGTACTAAATGCATCGATACCAAATTTTTATATTTCCGAGATGACTTGTACGAAAAGTGTTTTCTAAGCGTCTTTTTTAAGATTACCGCCGCACTAATAGTATTTAATCGGGTAACAATAAATTCCCATTTTGGGTATCAAAAATACTGAATATAGCGTACTGAAATACTAAGTGGGCGACGGACTGAGGGCGACTACAAAAATTTAAAATGGGTGACTTAAAAATACAAATTGAGTAGGTAACTAGTTATTCAGAACGGGCGACCAAATTACTATTTGGGCGACAACCTTAGGGCACACAAAACATTTAAATTTTGGCATATATTTATTTAAAAAAGGTGACTATTATCATAATCGAGATGACAAAAATACCATGTTGGGCAGCTTAAATCAGTTAAATAGTTACCTACTTGGTATAATAGTTGCCCACTCAATATTTTGTCACTCATTTAAATTTTTTACTGCTAACTTAAATTATTTGTCTCCCACATGTAGTCGCCCATTTTACGTATTTTCTGTAAACCACAGACACCACACAATTCCCTTTTTAAATTTGTCTTGAGAGGCCTCAAAGGACTAAGATATTGGAATTGGAAAGTCCAGAATGTTAATAAAAGATTTACTGTAAATCCTTAAATTTTAACTATAAGTAGTTGTTAATGATTGCTGTTATTCTATTTTTTATGAGGGTTTATTATGTTTTAATTAACAATACCACTTAGTTAGAGTATAATATTCTATGATCACGCGCAATAACGACTTATTAAAGAGAGTGTAAAATTTTTTAATATCCAGAAGATTATGATTTATTATTATGGTAATTTTATGACGTTGACGTCAAGTTTCTATAACTTTTTTATTATTAGCTATTCGCTGTGGCTTCATCCAGTTTATATCTTATTCATTCGTACTAAAAAACAAACTTAAAAAAACATTTCACATATCGCGTTCTAACCGTAACAATGTCGTCAACATTAGCCGTGTCATTAAAAAGCTGTGTCACTTATGGTAATGATGTCGCGTTTTAACTTAATAGAGTTTTCAAAACTTAATTAAGTTGTTCTTGCCACTTGTACGTTCGTGTCATATAGGCATTATTCAAGTTAATTAACTTGATGGACGCCTGGAAATAGGTCATTAATCATATGGGGCATGGGTAGTGACGTAAGCGTCTCTACAGAAACCAGACAATATTGTCTTTTTTACGCACAACGGGATAATGCTTGGCCTTCACCTCACCTGATGTTAAGTGACGATAAGGCCGAAGGTGGAAGCGCACTACACCCGGAATCCTCATCATTGAGGAACTGGCTTTCTTCTTTAACTGCCGGAACACAATTTTTAAGTTGTGGCGTCAGGCGTATGTAAGATGGTGGTAGCTAGCCAGGCGGACTTGAAATAAGCCCTACCACTAACCAAACCGAGTACAAATTGTATCCCCTCTGGAAATTAATTGAACCTGGGACCACTGCGTCTTACACGGGTGGGGCGAACCACTAGACCACAAAGGCGGACTGTTTCTACAGTGTTATGCTCGGTGGCGCAGTGCTTTAGTGGCTGCCCCTGCAATTGCGGAGGTTAAGCAACTTTTTCTAGGGTCAGTCATGGGATGGGTGACCAAAAATTTATTATCGTGAGCTCCTTCGTGCTTTAGAAGGCAGGTTAAGACGTTGGTCCAGACTGCATGTGCAGTCGATAACACCCACCAATCTGCACTGAACCCGCGTGGTGAACGGCCAAATACTCAAAACCATCTTAAAGTCACCTTAAATTCAAAAGAGTTGTCAAATTTGACAGAAATTCTATGAAACTGACAGCTTCCTTAAAATTAAGGAGACCTTAAGTTAAGATTTCAACTAAGAAGCCTTTGAGTATTTGGCCATGGGGCCCTTATTTCTAAACCGCTCTCAACGTTGAGAGCTATCTTGAGATCGTTTAGCCGCATAATGCCCGATTCGCAAAATGGCAACCGAGTCTTAAAAGTGGTAATTCGCGAAATGGCTAATTCTTAAAAGGACTAATTCGCAAAATTGCTAATTCTCAAAAGGACTAATTCGCAAAATGGCTAATTCGCAAAATGGCCAACTTTTACCATTGACAGCACAAACAAAACATTTTATTATGTTAATGGATATTATTATACAGGGTCATTTTGAACTTACCATCCAAATTTTGAGAATGTGTTCAGTCCATGAAACTGAACCGATATTTATAAATGAAATCCAACAAAAACTGCTTTTTATTTCCATTAATAATAAAATAATCAGTTTTTGTTTCTTTTTGTTTTGCTGTTCCTAAAAGAAGAGCATATCAAGCATGATCTCAAGATGGCTCTCAATGTTGAGACTAAAATACGGGCCTTAGTTGCAATCTAATGAAAGCCTTAATTTTAATGACTGATTCTTATCATTCATTTATAATGATGACAACCGGTAATGACACGTGTAATGAGGTTTTTCTTTATTAAATCTGCCTCAGTTTCTATAACATGTGGCAGAATTTAATTGACTCATTTGATTCAGGCGGAAGCGGTGTAATCTATGGTAATGACGTCACGTCTCGTTGCGTGTGCGCATGTCTTCGTGCGGTCGCGGCAATAGGGAAATATTGGCTCGTAATAATGCCGAGATGGACCGCTGCTGAAAATTAATTTTTCGAGATTGATAGGTGGTTGTGGAACGATAGTGTGTTACATAGATACTTGTGAAAGAGTCATCATTTGGCACATTGTATTAAAACGAAAAAAACCGGCCAAGTGCGAGTCGGACTCGCGCACGAAGGGTTCCGTACCAAAAAACGGCAAAAAATTACGTTTGTTGTATGGGAGCTCAACTTAAATATTAATTTTATTCTGTTTTTAGTATTTGTTGTTATAGCGGCAATAAAAATACATCATCTGTGAAAATTTCAACTGTCTACCTGTTGTCGTTATTAATATCGAGCAAAAAACGGCAAAAAAAATCACGTTTGTTGTATAGGAGCCCCCCTTAAATAATAATTTTATTCTGTTTTTCGTATTTGTTAACAGAAATACATCATCTGTGAAAATTTCAACTTTCTAGCTATCACGGTTCAAAAGATACAGCCTGGTGTCAGACAAACAGACAGACGGACAGCGGAGTCTTAGTAATAGGGTCCCGTTTTTACCCTTTGGGTAAAAATGTGACGAATTGCGAAAAGTGAGGAGTTGTGTATGTGACGACCTGCGTGTGATCCGATCATGGGATCATGGGGATCACACATGTATGGTAGGTACTCTTAACACTTGTTTCATATTATTTAATCAGAAATGAGTCCTGATTATATCTTTACCGTTTTTGATATTTGTTAAATTATTGAAATTTTGCTGTGTAGTAAGGTAACTTTATTTTGGCGCCAATTGTTAATCTTCAAAGAGTAACTTTAGTGCACTGCTCTGCATATTTAATCACACCTGCGAACATTAGCAGCATGACTCAGTTGTCCTAACCCCGAGTCCATTTCCCGAACCTGTAAAGTACACTTGTGAGCAAAAATTTGGGGTCACAGTCCTATTTTCATACAAACGAGGTAACTTTGAAGCTTTGGTTCTGGTTTGGACATACGAAAGCATTTTTATCCAAGCTGTCTTTTGCGCTTCGCGTTCGCTCGGTCAATAAAAGTATACTTTTTCAAGTCTAGGTGAAGGTTTTATTCAAACGGAAAAATGCGAAGCAATTTCTTTTTTCATAGTTTAGTTTTACTCAAGCCATAACATTTTGGAGATAAGTCTGGTGTTAGCGTGCGTAAAGAATACGAGCCGATTTGATCTGCACTATTTCGTTATGTAACACATTCGATAGCTATGTTTCCATATGGACATAAACCTCGTTTAAACATATCCCGTTCCAGTTTACCCATCGACAAAAATCGCGGCTTAGCAATCAAAATTTTTACACTGAAGCTCTGGTAGTTGACCGAGTGAGCGCGAAGCGTGCCCGTATCAACATGTAAAAAGTCATATTATACAATCCTTGTTCTTAAAGGGCCGTACAGCGCTGGAAGCAATTTTCATAGTAAAAATTATCGATATTATTGTCAATTTTATCGTTTTTAATAAATAACTACTAATCTATTTCTTATTTTGGGAAACTGTCAATCACAAAACTAGTGACCTATATATAAGGTTTATGTTTATTACAGTTTCAAGATTAAAGGTTCATTATTGATTGGCACATCAGTGAAAAACTGCAAAATTGGAGGTCTTTTTATGATTTTTTCCTATGGAGAAAAGTTTTAGCTATCATGTTTCTGTCAAACACAAAATTGAGTAGTATAATCTACTTTCTACGTTATTTTTTTGGATCGATAAATCAAGTAATACTGTTTGAAATCTTTGTTCAAAAATGTGAATTTGGCGTTGAACGGCCCCTTAACATAGTTTCGTTGTTATATCGCACGTCGGTCGATAAGTTTGCCGACTCAGTGAAACTTTGACCAATGACCAGCGAACTAAAATCTATGGAAGTGTAATTGCAAACATATATTGCTTAAAAAATGGCACCACGGAGCCTAAAAAGTACAACCCGCTCAGCTTTAGTCGGGCCAGCCACGCACTCGGTGACTGACGTTATTGTTCTTTTCAATAAATTGCAGCTTATATTGTAGAGAAAAGATAGAAAGGAAGAGTTTATTAGAAATGACGTCTTTTATAGTCAAATGTCGAAAAAGATGCAAAGAAGGCAGTAAAAAAATGCAGAAATAACGTATCTTATTTTTTCGTTTAAGTACAGAAAAGATCAGAAGTATACAAATTATGGTCGCTAATAAGCAACCAGTATTCAGACGCTTTGTGCTGCATAATTAAATAGCAGCATTTTTAGCTGTATCCACTTAGTTGTACTTTTCGTGTGGTGCCATTTTTTGTGCGGAATGCTTATTCCATAGCTTTAGTTCGCTGCCGATGACCGACACTTTTTCCGCATCGGCAGATCTACTTTGTGTCCGATTATGTTTGTTTATTTTATTACGTCAATGGTTTCGCGAAACTCTGTGAAACCAACATACTTCGCAAGTCATCACCGATAATTAACGTTAGTTTATTCTAAACTTTCATAGTTACTTCATGAATGTCATGTTTGTTGCATAATTTAATTCGGTTTTGTTTCCATTGTGTCGCACACGCTACGATGTCAAAATAGAGCGGAAAATGGTAATGAGAACGGTTTTAATTATTTCCTTAGAAACGCCTGAATTAGGCGTTGTCGTTTATGAAATTGCCATTAGCGATGTTAAATGGTTCAAAAGCTCTACTTATGTAATGAAAATGCTGTTCTTTATGTTCTTAGTTGCATTTTTAGGGTTCCGTACCTAAAGGGTAAAAACTGAACCCTATTATTAAGACTCCGCTTAAAATTTAATTAGTTCTACTATCGGTCAAGAGATGGCGCTGACCTAAAGCTGCAATAATAGTAATATACACATCAACTTTGTCTAGGGATACAGGTGTTATTTTCATACAAACGAGGTAACTTTGAAGCCTTGGTTTTCTGCCAGGGATGTACCGTGCTGTGACTGATGATGGCTATCCAGGGAGTGAATGGAGGAGATTCAGATCGTTATACACACCCAACTGATCTGATCAGCATTCTAAAAGATTAATGGGTCAGAGTTCTCAGTTTGAGGATTTCCATACATTTTCATGCTATTTTTGCGGTTTTTTTAAACATGTCCTTTACGTTTTAAGAATGCTGGTCAGACCAGTTGGTTGTGTATAGCGATCTGAATCTCCTCCATTCACTCCCTGGATAGCCGTCATCAGATCACAGCACAGTACATTCCTGGCAGGAAACCAAGGCTTCAAAGTTACCTTGTTGGTATGAAAATAACACCTGTATCCCTAGACAAAGTTGATGTGTGTAATTATTCTACTCTGCAGTGCATTTATCCCTTTGATTGCGCGGATTTTAAAACGGATTGCGCAGATTTAAAACGGATTGCGCGAGTCCGACTCACTCTTGACCGATTTTTTTTTATTTAATTAATAACTTAATAAGGAGGCAGGTATGTTTGCTTAATAAATCAAAATGCACAAATAACTCTTTACCCTCCCCCCTGCCCTTATTCCAGTTTATACAAGGTGTTAATGAATGAACCAAATATGGTAAAACCGTTTCTTCGGACCATCAAATTGAACAACTTACGGACACGCATATACGTACGATACATCTTTTCGGTCTTCTTTTTCCTCCCAAAAAATACACAAGTTACTTTTACGCCAATTAATTTCCTCAAACAGATAACCATTATGTTAAGTGTGTACAGTATGTATTTCCGACCGGTAATTTAGCCGCCATTTTTCACGCGTGACAGCTGACGGGATTAAAATACATTATCACGTGCGGCAGGAAGTGTCGCCTTTCTTACCTAGTGCGTGCTGTTTTTTTACCGGCAATTATTTTACAGTTTTTTTGCCAATCGTTTACGGGAAGTCTGCTATGCTATGCTCTGCAAAGTTAAATTCTAGCATACTTCCCGTATGCTAGAGTTTAACTTTGATAATCGAGATTCCGTGTTGTTTTAGTAAAGTTTTTTTTATTGATTAGAATAGAATAGATCATTTATTGTGCACAGAAACAAAGAAACAAAAAAAAAACCGATTTGATTTAGAAAAACTGATGGATGTTAGTGTCTGTCTCTTGAGGCTATGCGTATTCGCATCCATTTCCTTACTCCGTCATACACGTCATAAGAGTATTATTGCATTAAAACAATATAGTACAGTAGCCCGTAGAACATTTAAATCACCAAAAAGGTTATCGTTTGCCGTTGTCATATAGTTATTTCTTACGAAATTATAGATACTTTAACCCAAGTTTTACAGATCGCAACCCGCCGTAACCTATATTTGTATATCTCCAAAAATGATATTTTTTTATTTTTCAGGGTTTACCACATGGTTTAGCTATTGTCGTGTTCTACAGCTTTGTCTGATAATAGTAAGACTATGGAAAGTGATCATACACAGATTTAAGACCAGATAAAGTCCAACCGTTTTCATCAGGTCTCAAATCTGTGTATGGCTATTTTTTATAGTTTTACTTTTATCTGTGGCAATCAAACCAAGCTGTAGAACACGACAATAGCTAAACTATGTGGTAAACCTCGAAAAATAAAAAAATATCAATTTTGGAGATATACAAATATAGGTTACGGCGGGTTGCGATCAGTAAAACTTGGGTTAAAGTATCTATAATTTCGTAAAAAAATAACTATATCTCAACGGCAAACGGTAACCTTTTTGGTGATGTAGATGTTCTACGGGCTACTGTACTAATAGAAGATATTATGGTAAATGAAAGAATACGTTTTCTTTTTAATAGAAACAAAATTTTTGTTCTAAAATTAGAGTTGGTATGCTATACTTTTTATAAATTCATATTTCTGACATCCATTTCATCCATTATTCATAAGAAAAATAGTCAAGTGAATATCCGTTATTTAAGTTTTCATTACCTGTTATTATTTTGTTTGGTGAAAAACAATTTAGTAGAAATTGCGTGAATTTTTTTTTAATTTCATAATGGGTACTATAATTTCTCAGCGAGGCAGGGCGTGGAGTAGTTTTAATAATAACTGACATGATACTAGCAATTTTGGTTATTAAAATAAATTGTGTACCATTATTTTTAAGTTTAAAATTAGTTAGGTGTAATTTTTCTTCTCTATTATTTGATTATTTTCCCAATACTATCCAATCAACCGAAACAAGAGGTATGAATCTGAAATAAAACACTCAAAAAATGTTTTTCTTTTTGACTTACTTATGGTAAATACTTATATATTTTTTCTCGCATATTTTTTTTACCAATTTTGTACAAAATTATATAATTATGTCTATTATTAGCTAGAAAGGTCAATAATATCTATAAAGATGTGTTATGTTTTTGGTTGTTGGAGGTAATCTCGGAAATTACCTACTTATCTCATCTTACATTATCAAACTATCCCTGAGTTACATACTTACTTAGTACCTAATTTTGCCGAAATTCTTATGGGAAGTGGAATTCCACAAATGATATTCGTAGTTCATCATCAGCCGTTTATAGACTAGGAGGCCAAAACAAATTTGGTAACGATCGCGTAAGTGGCTGACTCTGGGTTTACAGGATGGAGAGGCACTCTCTGATGCTAAATATGTCAGTCTGTTTGCGTGAAGTGGTTGCGTTCTTTTTATATGCAGGCTGAAAAAAGGCTATAATTTTTTTGAAAATAAATTATAGCCCATGTTACTCCATGATAATGTAGCTTTCTATAGGTGGAAAAAAAATCAAAATCGGATCAGTACTTTTTGAGTTTATACATTACAAACAAACAAAAGGTTAATCGCTTATACCTACGAAACGCAACCGAATTTTGGTCAGTCCTTACACAGTTCACGTGAGTATAACTAGTACTTACTTGCTGTATTATTGTCAGCCATTTACCTTATCGTTTTTTTTTTCTGGTAACGATAACACATTTTTTACCCTGCATATAAAAAGAACGCAACCACTTCACGCAAACAGACTGACTTATTTAGCATCAGAGAGTGCCTCTCCATCCTGTGAACCCAGAGTCAGCCACTTTCGCGACCGTTACCAAATTTGTTATGACCTCCTAACATATTAGGGCACAGGCATTTCTTATGGATGGATAAGAAGGATGGGCCTTAACCCACCACGCGGGCCCAATGCGGATTGGTGGGTTATAACGACTGCAAATGCACCCGGGAACAACGGCTTAACGTGTCTTCCGAAGCACGGAGGAGCTCGATATAATAAATTTTAGGTCACCCATCCCATGACCAACCCTTGCGAAAGTTGCTTAACCGCTAGGCGCCAAACCACTGCGCCACCGAACTCCTAAAGTTTTGATATTACTTGCGAATAATATTGTTGTAACTATTTCCGCCATTAATTTGCATGTCATAAATTGTTCCCGATAATAGTTACCAGTCATATTCGTGGTGGTTTTTATCCGTTTCCTATTGTTATCGCCATTCGCGTATATTGCGTGCGCGTGCGTCGTCTCGGTCACGTCACGCGATATAGTTTTCACTTGCGCATTTTTTGTGCGACTGTAAATTGCTAATTATGAGTTTGTTGTACAAATTGAGATGGATTATACTGATATTTATCTTTAAGTAAGATTATAAGTTCTACATGTATTTCCCTGCAACTTGTAATTTACTCCCTAGTTTTTAATTACCCATAAGTGAAAACTTGTAAATGGCTTTTAGTAACTCTATTTTGTAACTTCTCATACCGTGTCTCAAAGCTGTTAGTTTTCCTAACAAAATAAAATAAAATAGTTTAATTGGAGTTGTTTTATTGGAGATCTTACGGCCAAATACTCCAACAGACCATAAAGTTAAGGCCGCCTTAAATAATAAAAAAAAAAATATTTCACAGAAATTTCAAAATCAGGCACAGACCATACAACAATACTTAAGGAGACCTCAACTTAAGATTTCAGCTAAGAAGCCTTTGAGTTTTTTAAATGTTGGGTCCTACTTATTGCTTTTACCGTAAAATCATTTTTAATATAATTTACGGTAAGGTTGCATTATGTAGTCTTGTGGCAGTTATCATGAAGTGTATTTGGGATTAACATGAGATTAATATTTAATTGGATTATATTTTTGGGGAAAACATATTTTAAAGTTAAAAAGCAAAAAAACATAAAAACTTCTTAAAGTTATCAAAAACAAGTCACATATTGAGACGATACCAAAATAAAATACTTAAACAATAATAATTTCATTCTGTCCTTCGCTGGGCTACACTCAAGTAGTTTAAATTCATATTCTATAATAAAATTTACATTTCTTGGCTACACTTAATCACTAAATCACTTTAAGCCTTAGTAAGTAGTAGTAAACCTTACTAAGTAGTCTTTTCAAGACCACTAAATAACTTTTTTTCTGTGCTAGATGATATCTGTCTTGTAATAGTAGTCTGTTTTTTAAATAAATAAGGCAAAATTAGAACCACACTTTTTTGAATAAAATTAATCTTGGGCGTAGCTTTGCAAGATTGAAACCAATACTTTTATATAATTTATAAAAGAATTATAATTCTGCATTTAAATGCCACAAAAATCTTGATCACAAACGACTTAACTGTCATGATATTCCCTTCAAATCTCACTTCCATACATCACTTAAAAAGTAAATCAATCAAAAACTCACTTTTAATAATGCCATTTTGTCCAAAAACTTCACACACACGACTCACATACGAATGTAAATGACTCGGCTGGTACCAAGCAACTTATACCCAAGAAATAGTTAATTCTCAGCCCCACTGCGCGTGCGCACCCCGTAGTAGGGGGGTGTATTATGTAACTAAGTTTTACCTAAGCTTATTTGTATTAACGGTAATGGTTACGATGCATTATCGCAAATTTTGATGTGCAATATTTTTAGAAAACTCCGATTGAAATATAACACTATTGCGGACATGCAGAGCTTCAGAATTGTTATTTATTGACTTGTAGCAGTTTAGTAATTGCTTGACGTTTAGTCGCGTTTTCGTACGTAGAGTCGTGGTAATATTTTTTATCGGATTATTTAATAATAGAAGTAAACGATAAACTATTAATTCATTAAATCGAGCAATTTAATGACTTTAACAAAATTAGTGGAATTGGGGGCCTCAAAGACGCAAAAAAAAAAATCCGAAAAATTAAAAAGCCAACATCTGATAGAACAAAATGGAATGGATTTTTTCACGAAAAAGGGAATTGAAAAATAAAATTTATATGAAACATGTTAAAATTTGGAATGGCGACCGTGTATCGGACGACGTTTTTTGGGTAGGCACACCCCGACAAGGTGGACCAACGATCTGGTGAAATTCGCGAGAAGCCACTGGATGCGGGCAGCGCAGGACCGATTATCCAGCTCACCTTACGGTTATATGGATTGGATGGATGTTATACCTGGATACAGATCCAGCAGTGGATTTCGTTCGACTGATATGATAATATCACGGATATCGGTGATTCTGTCAATCTACTTAAGAGGACGCATTGGATATTTTGGTGGCGGAGATCTCGATTTATCTCATCAATTACATTTTTGAATTGGAAAGTGATATTTGATAACCTGATTATTTATTTCACTGACTTAATTTTGTCAGTTGCAGAAACACGATTCGTTAAGTTTTTAACGGAGAAAAAATATCAAAGAAACCTCTTTTAAAACAGAGATTTGCATTTTACCAGCAAACGTGACTGGTTTAAGGCTCTACATTTTCTTAATAAGTTAATTTAAACACACACTTCAATATGCCAGTTGGATTTTTAAAAATATATTATAGATTTGCTTTTAACTAAAAAAACCGGTTTGTAGTCGCAAAACTGCTTGCCATGAGTGGGAGAGCTAAATGTAATTTACGAGAGTTTGAGCGAGACAGTCGATACGGAAAAAAAATATCTATGCGCCGTGTTAAGTTCGTAATTATTAAACTAATATTTATTTCGCTACACATAGGTACTTTATAATTATAGTAATGGCGTTAATACATATATCGACAAGTCCAGCTAACAGCTAGCAGATACCTGAATAATAAATAGTATAATTAGTTACTTTTCAAAAGTGATAAATCGTCGCCCGTGATAAAAAGTGACTGTAAATGGTTTGAGGAAATTGCGATCGTGAAATATGGTGGCGAGGTGTATTCCTGCATTATACTTGAACTGATTTGTTTGTCAGATTGTGTTCGTTAAGTTCCTTATAAAAATGTATTCCTCGAAAAAAGGGTTTTGACGCAGATCGTCACTTTCGCAAATGGTCATCGCAAAAAAATTGGTCACTTTCGCAAATGGTCACTTTCGCAAAACGTCACTTTCGCAGAATGTCATTAATTTTTTTTCTTTTTTCTCAAAATTGTGAATGACATTCTGCGAAAGTGACCATTTGCGAAAGTTACCAAATTTTTCGCGATGACCATTTGCGAAAGTGACGATCTGCGTCAAAACCGAAGAAAAAAGGGTTTTGACGCAGATCGTCACTTTCGCAAATGGTCATCGCAAAAGGTGTTAAGTATTACAAATCTGGCAGTTAATTCGAAACCATACCAACTTTGAATCGTCACAAAAACGTAAGTCATTAAATTGACGATTTCCAAATGTGTTTATTCAACTCATTTATTTCGTTGTTTTTGGAAAATTATTTTAAAGATAAGTAATGATTATTTCTTCTTAATCTTTTACTCAATGATGTGCAACAGCCACAGACTTGTTTGCCGAGCAAACCCATGGCTAAAGTATAGTATAGTGATCGCGTGCGTCGTCGTCTGTCTAATGAACGGTTTAGTTGCGTAATTATATCAAGCTGTCATGTCACTGTGTCAGACACAAGTAGGGTTGACACCTTTTTTCAGAAAAATAGAGTATTTTTTCATTTAGCTAGAACAAAAATAAAATAGGTACACACTACACAGCATAAAAAAGAGTGCATATTAATGTTATGCCTGTTTATCCTTACTAACACATTTTGTGGTACTTTTCGCAACTTTGAACAAATATTTGTCTTTGTTAAAGATATACACAAGAGTTACAGATAAATACGTTCTTTTAGCGTACTCTATTGCTGTCGTAGATTATAGAGTACTCCTACACGAAATACAGGACAATACCACAGTAATAAGATACTTATTACCGTGACAATACTCTATTTTCGAATACGAGTGGCAACCCTAGATACGTGTAAATGAAGGTGTTCTGCCTTTTCGCCGAACTACTTTTGGCCGAATTTCACTTGCCAACCAACGTTTCGCCAATGTTTCACTTTGACAACTAACGATTCCCAAATTTTTGTATGACAACGTTTCATTTGGTAGAATTATTGTTAAGCTGATTATTATTATGCCACAAAACGTTTCGAACACTTATCATTTGTCAAATCTTTCACTAGGCCAAACAACTATTGTACGAATAACGTTTCGTCAGTGTAACAGTTCCCTTTTCATACATAAAAATAAGTAAATAAAAAAAAAGTTCTTTATTGCTTAAAAAAATACATTACACTCTAGTTACCACTAATAGTAATACTTTCGTGACAAAACAAAATAAGTGACACAACCGGAAGCGGGGCATGGGGGCGGAGATGATAAAAGTCCAGAGTTCATTAGGTTAGGTTAGGATGGTGACCAAAAACGCGCGAGCCGAGCGAGCGTAGCGAGCGTGCCGCGGCAGCGGCCGGCGAAGTGCCAGAAACGACTTCTTTGGTTTTGAGGTCATGTTTACAAAAAAATATTGAAAACTATGCATCTCCGGCAGATGGGGGTTGGAGAAGGAGATTGTAATCGTCCCCCCCTCCTATTAAGTTAGGTATACCATTAGTACAGTCATTACCTCAAACTTCAACTATATCAGAAACCAAGGGCTTGCTTCAAGGGTGGAAGGTAACAGGGGGTGGTACCTCCCTGGAGGTAGGGGTAGGGGGATACCTCGCGGCCCTTAATGTACAGTTTCACCATAATATTACATAGTTGCTAAACGAAGCTCTACTTGATAAAACATTTGATAAACAATAAATAACTAAATGAGTATTACGCTAACTAAAACATTCTGCTACTTGAATGTTGGCCATTTGAAAAGTGTCATTATGAAAAACAGACCAAACGTACAGTTGGTAACTGTGAGGTTGGGAAATAAAAAAATATAATAGGATAATTTGGCAAATTATTATTCGGCGAAATAATATTTTGCGTAACGTTAGTTGGGAAGTGATAATCGGCCAAAAAATTTTCGGCGAAAAGGCAGAGAACCGTAAATGAATCATAATTTTGAAAAAATCTTAACAGAGGTTTGTTTAGTGAGCGTTTTTAAAAAATTCAAGAATCGAAAAACTTTTGAAAATTTTACCGAAATTTTTCTCTCCCTTTTTTTTTACTTACCATCCCAAAAATGACTATGTCACATTAACATTTTTTTCCGAAACTGTATCCACCACAAAGGGCTCGCTCATACTTTCCTAACTCAGTTTGAAAACAATTTGTGTATGAATCGTTTTAGTTTAACTATTCCTGTTTCCAAATTGTTTTGGGAATGAGATAACATTTTACTACTGTACCGACGTTAAAATTAAAAAGTTGGGTCATTTTACTCTATTATTTAATTTAAAATCTTTTTTACTTTGCCCTTGGTAACTGTTGCCGCAGAGCGCGGTAACGAGTTAAATATTTTTTATTTTTTTAATAATACTAATTTTTCTAATAATAATAATACATATTTAATAAACGTGACGATTTGTCACCTGTCATGACAATTTTATATGATTATAACTATTGCGTCAACAGATTTGAAAATAGAATAAACTATACTCGTGACTATACCGCAATGTAAACCAAATTGTCATGACAATTTACAAATTGTCACGTTGTTAAATAGGGCCCATCCAGACACCGGACGGACATACGAAGCCCGAGCTGAAGCAGAGACGTTTCGCTTGTGTTTCGCGCTCGCTCGATCAAAAAAGATTTAGTATAAGATGCTCAGAATAGATTAACAGTACAAGTATACTCCTCTTGTCGTCGTAGACATAATTCACCTAGGCTAAAATATACTTATTATTAGGGGACTTAATTCACCTATGTACCTAGGTGAATCCTGTACCCTTTGCACGAACAGCTATCGAGAGAAAAAAAACGCGCGTAAAAGTACTCGATAGAGTATTTTCTATGGGAAATTTCATTTCGCTTTACGGCGATAGATGGCGCTGTACAAATTTCCCATACAAAATTACATTATCAAATGTTTTTACGCGCGTTATTTTTTTCGATAGCTGTTCGTTCGTGCTGAGGGTACTGATCTTAGTTCCTGCTGTGTTTACATTATCATGGTCCATTTTGTCTGTGGTCGCTAATCTGCAGCAGTACCTACGTGTAGTGTAGTGTAATGACGAGGTGATTGATCTCGCCCACTTTTCCGGGCCCATTCGTAATGAGCGTAAAGATCTGGCTGATTTCCCGGCCGCATCGCTTGCGTAACTGTGGGTCTACTCTAGCGTCTAGCGCAAGAAGTCCGTATGTTTGAACGTTTATATTTTTTACCAAAAACCTCGCAAAAATGACTAAATTACTATTCTGTTCATCAGAAATTCAATCATTGTTCAAAGGCCTAAAATGTTTTAGATTTTTTGTTGTTATATCGGCAACAGAAATACATCATCTGTGAAAATTTCAACTGTCTATCTATCACGGTTCATGAGATACAGACCACAACCTGGTGTGGGTGACAGATAGACGGACAGTGGAGTCTTAGTAA
Organism: Agriphila geniculea; assembly: GCA_943789525.1. Classification (NCBI taxonomy): domain Eukaryota; kingdom Metazoa; phylum Arthropoda; class Insecta; order Lepidoptera; family Crambidae; genus Agriphila; species Agriphila geniculea. Next base: position 1,079,818 of record OX038894.1, on the reverse strand, counting down.
TAGGGTTCCGTTTTTACCCTTTGGGTATGGAACTTACCATTTGAAGCCACGGTACGAAACCCTAAATAACCCCCTTGTTACATTTTTTTTTTATTCTTAATTTTAACTCCACCGTCCATGAACCTTATTTTTATATATTTTTTTAAAATAAATACCTCATGATTATTCTTTGTTACTTATATGTTTTGACGATTCTCTTGTGGATTTCGTCAGTTCAAGTTACGACGATAACAACTTAAGGATTTTTCGACAAGTCTCCATAGACACTAGCGCCGCTTGTCAGAGAAATGGCAAACATAAACCTCATTGTTTTGGACGTTTTCTTCGGAATAGACCCCCAACGCAACAGATTGGATTGAATTATACTCTGTTACCGTAACAATGTGAATTATTTACATTGATTGTTTCAATTAATCTTGAATCTTCTCAGGTAATTAGTTTTGTCAAAAGTAAAATGTGCTTTGTTATATGAATAACACTGGGGAACAAAATTAAACTTTTTTTTTGTTTTATCAGGTTTTTGAACGGTTTCTCACTAATTTGACATCGCTGATTTCAGATCTACCCTCATTTTTCACACAGCAGCTATAGTTTTTGAGATACAGGTACCCCCCTATTTCGCACTACTTAGTTCGCATTTTATTCCAATCAGATAAGTAATTAAGCAAATTTCTAAAATTTATTGACATGCTAAAATTAAGAAGAAGATGTGCAAACGATCCCAATTTTTTTGTACTATTTGTGGCGAGTATATGTTAAAAAAATGTAGTGTAAGTGTGTCCAACTTTGTGAAACAAGCCTAATTGGCCTACTTTGAAAAGCCATTACAAGTTAACAGTAAGCCCTGGATTCCAAATTTTGTATGAGGAAGCTGTGTTTCATCGTTGCGTTTATGGGCAAACAAAAAAAGACCCTACTTCAAGTACCAAAGTCCTATGGTTTGGCGTAAACCATCTTATCACCATGACGACTGTTATTTCAGTGTTGTGAATATTAACGGAATAAACCGCAAAAATCGTTCCAAGTGGGTCTATCTTAACTTGCAGTCTGCAATTAGACCGATTCTGACTTCTACCGATAAATCAGCACCTCAGCCCGAACCCAGTACCTCCAATTAACATTTCAAGAACTTTCAGAAGGTAATGATGATACTGTGGATACTAATTTCAACTTCAGTGTTTTTTGATGGTCTTCAGATCAGGCAGTTAATAAAGGACCAAACCTTTATTAACTCCATGAAAGTAACCGAAAAATCAGCGTGGTCTCAGTTCGTTTGGGTGGTTAAAAATTTCTTAAGAAATCGAAAGTTACCTTACTACTCTGAATGCATTGCCCAGCTGATGATGCACTTCCAGCGACTCGGATGCAACATGAGCATTAAGCTGCATTTTCTGTTTAGTCATTTAGACTGTTTTCCAGAAAATTCAGGCAACTTACGCGAAGAGCAGGGAAAACGCTTCCATCAAGACATTCGCACAATAGAAGAACGATACCAAGGTCGTTGGAATGCTAATATGAAGGCTGATTACTGCTAGAGCGTTCAGAATAATAATGTGGTCTCAGCCCATTCAAGAAAATCTTATAAAATAAATTTTTTTCGTGTTACTTTTCCTTAATAAAATAATTTAGATCCGAAATTCATACATTTTTCTTAAAATCTCCCACTATCAATATCTCAAAAAGTAGAGCTGCTACTGAAAAACGGACTTTAGATTTGTAATCAGCTCGGCAAAATCATTTAGAATCAGCTATGAAACTTCATAAAACAAAACCACTGTTCCCCAGTGTAATAAATGTAGCAATTATGCATTATGCTGAGTCAGGACCGCTTTGAGGCATTTGGTGTTATACTCCTGACAGCGGGTATGCAAAATTTCATGATGATCGGTTGAGTAGTTATGACGTGAAGGCGTAACAAACAAACAAACTCACTTTCGCAATAAGAATTCAGTTGTTGGCAATAACAATATAATTAAGTAGAATAGCTTGCAGCTGTAACATAATCTCATTTTAATTATTAAGAAAATTTAGCAGACAGCAAAAATTTAACTAACATCCACGATTCAAATTTAGTAGGGCGGTAAAACAAGGTTTGAGGTTAGTTTCCGCACAAGTCATCACGGAAATACAAAAATGTGAAATCGATGCATTCAGTACGATTCCCTGATCACAAATATATAAGATGACAAGCGCGAAAATGGTGGGGGTAGAAACTGTGACGTCATAAAGTTTTCAGTACAAAGAATTTTTTTTTCATACCATGTGGTATATCAAATAGAAGGGCTTTGTGAGTAAATTGCGAATATATAACACACTATAACATTCTCACTACTTGGTCTAACAAATTATTAGCAAACGTCGGAAAATTTCGCAATTCAGAGTCGCCATTGAACAGGTCTAGATTGAAAACGACTGAATTGATTTTTACAAAATACATAACAAATAACTCTGCACATACTCTTTTCGAATGTCTAAAGGTAATTGACCAAAGATATTTAAAAATAAGAAAAGTACATCAGTTTTAATAACAGCATAATTTTCTGCTTTTTCTAAATTCTCAGATTCCTTTAATAATTAATAAAAAAATAAAAAAATAAACTTTCGTATGTTTATCCTTACTAGACAAGTTAGGATAAACAGACGAAGGTTTAAATAACCAAATTTTGACACTTTAGATACTTCTTTTAAACTTAATCACTATTTTAAAATATGTTGTCTTATTAAATCGAATATTATTAATAATTTACAATGTTTTTGGTATTCTATGCGTGGTAAAACATTTGTTGTATTTTATGAATGATTATTTACACCCGTTAAGCCCCTTTTACACCCATTAGAAAGACTGTGATTTTTGTGTATTGTTTTGATTTTTTGTAAATAACTTTTGCCTATTGAGTTTTGTCAGGTTATTTAGGTCTCCGAGCAACTGTGTGTGTTTTCCATGTGTATTTGTCATTACTTTTAGTTACCCTTACTTGTCCTATTTGGTAAACAAACTTTACTCAATTCTTTTTTGAAATAATCATGTATAAAATTCAACAAATGGTTTTCCACGCATTGAATACTAAAGAAATAGTTAACACATTTTTTGATAGGGATTTAAATTTAAAAGAAGCATGGTAACTGTCAAATACTGTTTACTAAAGAGGACAAGTAAGGATAAACATACGAAAGTTTATTTATTTATTTTTTTATTAATTATTAAAGGAATCTGAGAATTTAGAAAAAGCAGAAAATTATGCTGTTATTAAAACTGATGTACTTTTCTTATTTTTAAATATCTTTGGTCAATTACCTTTAGACATTCGAAAAGAGTATGTGCAGAGTTATTTGTTATATATTTTTTAAAAATCAATTCAGTCGTTTTCAATCTAGACCTGTTCAATGGCGACTCTGAATTGCGAAATTTTCCGACGTTTGCTAATAATTTGTTAGACCAAGTAGTGAAAATGTTATAGTGGGTTATATATTCGCAATCTACTCACAAAGCCCTTTCATTTGATATACCACATGGTATGAAAAAAAAATTCTTTGTACTGAAAACTTTATGACGTCACAGTTTCTACCCCCACCACTTTCGCACTTGACATCTTATATATTTGTGATGAGGGCATCGTACTGAATGCATCGATACCACATTTTCATATTTCCGAGATGACTTGTACGAAAAGTGTTTTCTAAGCGCCTTTTTTACGATTACCGCCGCTCTAATTAAACGAAGAAAGAACGAAAGAAAGAAAGAAATAACATTTATTTAAGGCAATCTCATCTCACTCATAAAATAAATAATAAAAACAAAATTAAACACATTCGGTGTTATTACAAAAGACTTTCAAACACTGTTTAACTTAGACAGTGTTTAAATGCGATGCTGTCTTTTTCAAACAATATTGTCAAAAAAGTGACAACATCACATTTAAACAGTGTCTGAGGTAAAACATAAGGTACCCATTATCTCGAAAAAAGTACTGTTCCCGAGGGATAGATAAATAACTGTCGACACAGACGAAGTCGCGGGCGGTCGCTAGTATTTAATACAAATCCTTCGCTTGTGTTCCCATAATCCATACTATTATTATTTTAATATTATACATAGGCTGTTCCAAAAGTTATTAGTGAAACAAAAAATAACATGAATATTAAAAAACATTATTTACAACTTTTTATAGCTTTTCTCTCTTAAGGCTCCGTTATACGAAATCATTTGTCTCTGTATTTTTCTTTACGTGTAAAGAGTATGCAAAATAACCTCACTTCTGCACTTTTTCGATGTTTTTCGTTGTTTTTTCATCATTATCTTTAGCACAATTATCTTTCTTGGAAAAAAGTTATTAAAGCAACTGCACAGTACGTTAAAGTGTATTTTGATGTAGAATTCAATACGTTTACGCTATTATTTACGCCAAAAATATGGCCCGCGACAAGCGCTTTTGATGATATTTTGATTTATTTTACAAATGAGATTTATACGCAATTTAATGTTTGTAGCAACTAGGTAAACTCTTTAGCTTGTCGTTTGATTTTTTTGGTGGCTACAAGTTTACGTTTTCTATATAAAGATATGGCTCGCGCAAACCATGTTTTCCTATTACCGCCCCTTAACTCATTGAGCATAAAAATACATTCAGGTTAACCAGCATTCAAAATATTATCTAATATGTATATAATATATTTTCTAATATTAATCCACACGTATTTTTGCTGATTTCTGAGTTAATGAGGTACCCGTCTAGAGGCAACCTTCCAGATTTTAAGTTATTCATGCCAGATAGTGGAAACTGTCCGTGATTCAATCTTTAGTTCAGCCCGAATCTCTCGATTAATTTGCCCATGTTCCTTTAAAAGCTCTACCCTGATGAAGTTTTCATAAGGTATTGCAGTCCATGGTCGTCCGGGTCTCGAAACATCGTTAAAGTTCTTTTAACCACGTTTATTTAAAAAAAAATGTTGCTAACGAAGGAAAAGACTTATAAAAAGCAGTGTGTAAATTTTCGTAAGATTCCTTAAAGGTTAGCCTATGTTTTGAGTATGGCAAAACATTGCACGAAAAGCTTCTCGCAAGACGACTATTGTTGCAATGAAAACAAGAGCGACAGATTAACTTAAAAAATATATTAAAAAAAAAACCACGCAGAGTTGGGCATTGATTTTGACCGAGAGTATTTTATTATTGAAATTACCCTGCCAAATAAAAATATTTACAGAAAAAAAATATTAATTATATTTCCCATGTGGCTATAAACTTTTGGAACAGCCCACGTAAACTCGAAAGTAACTCTGTCTGTCCATCTGTAACGTTTTCACCAAAATTCGTCAAAATCGGTCCAGCGGTTTTGATACGGATATAGATAGGACCTTGGGGAAGGACATAGTCTACTTTTTATCCCAATGCTGGGCACAGGTGTCCACTCGCACGATATAACCTGGGACCCATTTAGTAACGTGACAATTAGTCAATGACCTTGATGGTTTACATTGCGGTGTAGTTATGACTAGTTTGTTCTATTTTCAAAATGGTTGACGCAATGGATATAAAATTGTCATGACAGGTGACTGATTGTCACGTTTATTAAATATGACCATGTAGTCGTCGCAAGCGAAGTTGCAGACGGAAAGACATAACTAAATAAAATATTTATTTCCTGCTTGAAAACCATTTCTTTTTCCATTCTTTTTAGAAATCAATAATTTTGTTATAGTTTCTCATTGACAATATTCCGCGTGGTTTGTGTAAGTTATAATAAAGATAACAGCATACTTGCGCAAGAGCACAAGCATTAGGCAACTGGTGCGATACGCTTTATTAAAATATGTGGAGTAGTGGGCTTTGCGATACGTGTGGAAATGTATGGAATTGTTGTTACGTGTTTATTTCTTAGTGCAATCTTTTTATAGTAAGTACTTTTTGTCTATTGTATTTTTAAAAAAAGAATTACTTACGGCCGAATACTCAAATGCTTCTTACCTAAAATCTTTGGTTAAGATCTACTTAACTATAAGGAAGCTGTCAGTTTCATTGAGATTCTGTCAAATTGACAACTTTTTTGGATTTTGATGCCCTTAATTTTAAGAATCGTTTGAGTATTTAGCAGTTCGGTTGGTACTTAAACATTTCGACAAGAGTTGATAATTATAGTTTTTCTTTAATTCTAAATAACCAAAATGCACTTTCAAAACAATTTATGATTTTGAAGTACAAAATTGTAAGTTATTTTGAAAGACTTACAAGATTCAAGAAATTCCTACCCGACTCCCTATTTTTCTATAAATTCGTATGCAATGACTCCTAATTTATTAATAAAAAATAGGGAGTCTTAACTTTTAACTAAAAAGTAATAATAAAAGTAGCTTTAATTTCGTAAAATGTTTAAAACACACATATTTATGAAAAAGATTACAAGTAATACTTAATATGAATAATCCCTAGTCCTTATCTGACTAAAAAAAACTCGATCGAATTACATTTGGAAGTATAACAATGGTCGCGTGCGATGCGTTTATTTGTACCATGACATCACACAGATTATAATAACAATTACTCCATATGAACGCGTTACGTGGTCGGTGCAACAATCATTGGGCCGATTGATACGCTACTTATGTAGATTATGGGAAGGTAACACGAGACCAATTTGATTTAATAAGACGACATATTATTTTTAATAGTGGTTTAAGGTGCTTTCCTGACCGAAAGTGGCGTTGCGGTGAAATTATTTAATATTGTATTTCTAATACACTATTTTAATAAAACTTCTCGTGGAATTTCTAGGGCCCATAGTCTAGTATTTTTTAATGGTATCATTACATTCCCTCGTAGACACCGCTAGAAGTAGTTAGCAAAACTGCTAAAACTGGTCGTTATTGATACATTTGCTATCTACTTCTATGAATGTCTGTGAGGGAATGTGGTGATACCTTCAAAAAATACTAGCTATGAGCCCTTAAAAATTCCTCGAAAAAATTTATTAAAATCTTTTTCTTTTAACAACTTTATCTCTGAGGGCGCCACTTTCTATCAGGTAATCGCCTTAAGTTCAACAGACGTATGACAAGTGTCAAAAACTTTTTACTGAGATCTGCCTATCATGTGGGTGATCGACCGCAAGAATTTTGATTTTCTTCTCTTCTTACCATTAATAACATAAGGTTTTAGAATCGTTAAATGAATGTCATCTCATTGTCAACAGCTCCGCAAACGCTAAGAAGTGGGAAGTGGAGCTGGCGACCCTGAAGAGCAACAACCTGCGGCTGACGGCCGCTCTCCAGGAGAGCACCGCCAACGTCGACGAATGGAAGCGACAACTGCACCAGTACAGGGAGGAGGTGGCCAGGGCTCGCCACTACGCGGGGAAGGGTAAGAGCACCACATCAACATAATTAGAGAATCTCTCCATAAGGTGGTTCTGTGCCCACAGTTTCCCGCCTTTTTGCCCTAGGTCTTAGGTCCACTTGGTGTGAGAACCGTGCTGCCCCGTGTCTTCTCATAAGTCTAGTGGTTTGGTTTGTTTTTTTTATAGTTAATGGGTTTGCTCTTGACCCCAGTCTAGCCCAAAAGCAAAGACAGGGTCTACGATGGAGCGAGCTTGCCCAGAAGGGGCTTATTCACTTTGGTCTTGAATAGAGTCAGTTTGTATGCACTCGGAAACACAGATGCCGGCAGGGTATATTAATCAAGAACGGGTAAGTCGCAGTGCGTCTGGATGTCCGACGGTAGAAAGGAGAAGGTGGAATGAGCTCATGCAGCTCTTGAGCACACTCACCGAAGTACAATCTATAAAAGACCGATAGGCAAGCAACTTTTCGGCGGTGAGCTAAACTGTTAAGCTTACCTGCTACCAGTTCTCCATCGCCTTTTAATTTCTTGGTTCTGCGTTCCACCGAGTCCAGTGCAGCAAGTTTGTGGTGGATCTTCTTCATAGATTCTGCTATCTACCACCCATGTGTATAACCATAACAGTGCCGGCAATCATAGGTGAGATAGCCAGTTCCTCTAGTTGTTGATTCCGGATATATTGTCACTCGTCCCTGAAAAGCAACAACCTGCGGCTCACGGCCGCTCTGTAGGAGAGCACCGCCAACGTCGGCGATTAGAAGCGACAGCTACACCAGTACAGGGTGGAGGTAGCCAGGGCTCGCCACTACGCAGGGAAGGGTAAGAGCACCACATCAACATAATTAGAGAATCTCTCCATAAGGTGGTTCTGTGCCCACAGTTTCCCGCAATTTTCCCTATGTCTTGGGTCCACTTGGTGCGAAGACCGTGCTGCCCCGCGTCTTCTCGTTAGTATAGTGGTTTGGTTTGTGGTGATTTTTTGATAAATTCTGCTATCTACCACCCATGTGTATAACCATAACAGTGCCGGCAGTCATAGGTAAGATAGCCAGTTTCTCTAGCTGTTGTTTCCGGATATATTGTCACTCGACGCTGAAGAGCAACAACCTGCGGCTGACGGCCGCGCTCCAGGAGATCACCGCCAACATCATAATCATTGGGCGTTGGCTATGAGGGTCTATGAGAGTCATAGAACTAGTGTAGCGAGAGCACCGCCAGCATTGACGAGTGGAGGAGGCAGCTGAACCAGTACAGGGAGGAAGTGGCCACTACGTGGGAAGGGGTAAGAGCACCTTATAACAATCATCATCATTGGACATAATGCTATGAGGGTATGAGAGTCATTGAAAAACACCGCCAATAGCACTGCTGCACCAGTACAGGGCTCGCCACTACGCAGGAATGGGTAAGAGCAACATAGGATATATACAAGAAATAGAAATAGAAAAATTCTTTATTCAAATAAGTTCACATAATAAGCATTTTTAAATCGTAAGTTCTTTTATCCTACCACCACTAAGAAACTTTTTTTTTATGTCAGTGCCTACCACCAATTATGATGTCTTTTAGCTGACAAGGAAAATGGGCCCAAAAAATTTGTCAGCTTTATCAGATGGAACGATATTTACAAATATATAATATCGTTTCCAGACATTATCCTAACATTAACAAAAAAAAACATTATTTAGTTAGCACATTTCATATTGAATTAATTTACAGGGTTCAAGCTAAGTTCAAAATTTAAAGTAATTATTCAGTCTAGGCTGTTACAAAAAAAAAAATCAATTCATACAATTCAATATGCGTCAAGATATGTAGTCAGAAGCAGACCCATTCCCACTGTCAGCACCCGTTCACGAGCATGACGCCTGAACCAGCCATCGCTTCGCTCAACCATATTTGAGGGAACGTAACGACCCGCCTCACGCGACACCGCCGCAGAAATGATTAAAGAGAGCATGACATACTTAGGCTACCCATGTTAAGGCATCGAATTGAAAACTAATATCCAAAAGCTTTTCATAGGCCTTTTAGAAAACTACCGACTATAGAAAGTAAAGAGATTGCAATTAAATAACTCAAAACAAGGTAAATTATGAATTATGTCTTGAGTAAGAAGTGCCATACATACAAACAATATAAAACAGATACATATTTTTTTATATACGACGCCCTTAATACAAGCAGACAGAAGCAGACCCATTTCCGCTGGCAGCGTCCGTTCATGAGCATGACGCATGAACCAGCCATCGTTTCGCTCAACCATATTTGAGGGAACGTAACGACCCGCCCCACACGACACCACCGCAGAAATGTTTAAAGTGAGCATGACAATACTAAGCTACCCATATTAAGTCGTCGAGTCAAGAAGCCAGTAGTACGTTTTTAGTACGTTTTCACTGCACAAGAAGCCATTTAAAGTATAACGGGTGTAACAAGACACTCAACGAAGCCGAAGTCCACGCATTCCGCCCATCGTCAGGATCATATTTGTCTTTTAGAATACCTGGGAAATCAATAGCTACGAAGTTATTGAAGGTCAAAGCAAAAAAAATATCATTTTTTTATGAAATCTTATTTTATTCGTTATTTCCTAATTTTTGTCTACAGAAACATTATCAAAATTATATGTATTTCGTAAAAAACAATGGCTTCACAACATCATCACTCAATGTATTTCATGAGCACACACATAAACGCTGTCTTTCAACTCGGCCGCACGCAGCTGTGTAGCATACACTCGCAGGCGCGGTCTTTTGTACACGTTACATTGCGTGGTAATGTATGCAATGCTTTTTTAACACCAAAAATGAAAATCGTTTCCCAGCACTTTTGAACAGAAATGGTCCTGATGATGGGCAAAATACGTAGACCTCGGCTTCGTTGAGGGTCTTGTTACACCCGGTATTTTAGTTACAAAACAATTCTCGAAATTGTAATGAACTCGGACGTGCTTTGCTTACGACTTACGATTCATAGATTTGGTCGGGAGTCGGGACTGAAGTCGTGATTCCACCACAGCTAAAGCAAGTATATGTCGTGCGCGTCTGTTGCCTTTGCCTATTGGGGGTGATCTGTGGTTGCCATACATAATCGTGGGTGTATTTCCGTAGGTGCAGAAGCCAACGAGGTGGAACAACTGAGGCAGCGCGTGGCCCAACTGGAGGCGGAGTTAGCGCAGAAGAACGAGGAGCTCGCGCAGATCACTAAGTCAAGGAAGAGTGAACAGGTACGCAATAAATCATCTATCTATCTATCAATGTGCACTCTTCTACAAGGTGGTTTTTTGAACACTTGACAAATTTTGTTGTGTGGCTTAGACCGAACAACTTTGTCTATGGGCTCAACTTAATCAGATCAAAAAATAAAAAATAAACCAGTATTCTAAAAGATTAAAGGACATGTTTTTAAAAAACCGCGAAAATAGCATGAAAATGAATGTATGGAAATCTGGAAACTGAGAACTCTGACCCATTATTCCTTTAGAATGCTGATCAGATCAGTTGGGTTTGTATAGCGATCTAAATCTCCTCCATTCACTCCCTGGATTGCCATCATCAGATCTCAGCACAGTACGTCCCTGGCAGAAAACCAAGGCTTCAAAGTTACCTCATTTGTATGAAAATAAGACAAAGTTCATGGACTGAAGACATACTCAAAATTTGGATCCAAATTTTGAGGATGTCTTCAGTCCATGAAACTGAACAACTTTCTCTAAGGAACACATGGTCAAATATGTAAAATAAAAATTGACTTTCCATACAAATCAAAGAGATCACGCGATCAATTTAGTATGGAATGACCAAAATTTTCTGGCGGAATTTGACACATGTTTCTTAGAGAAAGTTGTTTAGTTTCATGGACTGAATACAACCTTAAAATTTGGATGGTGAGTTCAAAATGACCCTGTAAAATGAACTGTATTCCGTAGGACGCAGAGGCTAAGCTAGCTCAGAGCCAGCTGGAGCTCGCGCTCGCCGCCCAGGACGGGCAGAGGCAGGTGATCCAAGCACTGAACGATCAGCTCGCGCGGCAGCTCGACGAGCTGGTAAGCGGCTCCCAGTTCTGTACATTAAGATCATTAATACAGGGTGTTTGTAGCACCCTAGCGAAAACTAGGGCATAGTCGACTCATGATTCTGAGTCTATCTGAAGTGGAATTTCCCGTCAAAAATTCTAGAAAAGTGTTTTCTTTTATTTTCTATCACACAGAGTCTATCTCTGTCGATTTAGTCGACAAATGCCAACTTAGTTTAAACCGCCAGATTCTACAAACGTCCAATTCTACAAATGCCAACTTCTACAAATGCCAACTTCTGCTAATCCAAATTCTACAAATGCCAAATTCTACAAATGCCAAGTTCTACAAATGCCAACATTTAGTACAACTAATACACAACTAGTAACTAGTACAACTAAATGTTGGCATTTGTAGATGTTGGCATTTGTAGAATTTGGCATTTGTAAAATTTGGCATTTGTAGAAGTTGGCATTTTTAAGAAATGGACATTTGTAGAATCTGGCTTTTTAAACTAAGTTAACTTTTGTCGACTAAACCAGTCTGTCTTAGTTGCATACAATCTACAGAGAAATAATTAAAATATCAAAATTTTATAAACCCGCAATGTTTAATTGTTTACCCGCTATATTATCGAGTTGTTACGCGTACATTGCTTCTCAGCGAAAAATGAAAATCTCAACATCTGCTTGCTTTCATGTCATCGTCGAGGGATGCATTTGCGACAGGTGGTTCCATAGAAAAAGTTGCTTATTTCTAAGGGTTCAATCATCCCTTAAAGTTTTCGCTAGGGTGCTACTAACACCTTGTATACTAGAAAAAAATAATGCATCTCGAGACGGGACTCGAACCCGCATCCTCGGGATCTCAGACTCGGTAGAAAAGTTCCTAGTTTTAAATAGTAAAAAGACCAATCTCACTTATACACCGTTAATTTTTAAGTATATCTAAAAATGAAATGGGGATTTCCAACCACGTAAATGAACAACTTTTACTATGGGGCCAAACACGGAATCTCGAAAAAAAATCAGCTGTTCCATAAAAAAAAGTACAACATCGACTCGACTATAATTTATGGAGCAGCTGATTTTTTTCGCAATTCCGTGGTTGGCCCCATAGTAAAAGTTGTTCATTCACGTGGTCTAAAATCCCCTTTTCATTTTTAGATATACTTAAAAATTAACGGTGTATGTACCTCCTAGATATTATCTGACTTCCAAGGTTAGGGTAAGGAACGCATCAGTGATTACCATAATGTCGCAAAATAGGTTGCATTTTAGTAACCTTTGGTAAAAGGTGCAAGCATGTTCGTAACCGCAAGCACAATATAAGTAATGTTACTTTTGCAAACACACAGTGAATTGTCGGCTACACCGGTACACGGTAAAGTTAATATAACACGTGTTTGTACCGTACAAATTTTGATTGAGCATCAGGCCCTTTTGGCATACTTACCTGTCCGCCATTTTGAAAAAAGTCGGTTTTGGCCGCCTCTGATGAAAGTGGTGTCAATCGATAGAAGAAATTATTACAAACAAAAAATAATGAATAAAAAAATCTCGTAAGTGTTAGACTTACTAAGATATTTGAGTTAGTTGACATACAAAATCAGTATTTTCTGGATCTAGTGGATTAAATATGTCAATGCATATTGTTGTTAAGCTATTTATGTATGTAGGAAGCGTCCATGGCTCAGCTGACAAAGTGTGCTCCAGTTGTGAGTATGGAATACATTTGTTTGAAGAGACAGTTGTATGGAAAGTCCATTTTTCGAAAAGTCGTAGAACAAACGTTGTTTATGATGTTAGTAATCCACCCCTGCGAGGTGGTTGGTGATTTACAAACAAACATGTATAAATCAATCCAAAAATACATAATTTTATATCAAATATCTCAGTAAGTATATCACTTATGAGATTCTTTTCTTATTATTTTGGTTGTTTGTATGTACTTACTCTATCGATTGACATCACTTTTATCAGGGGCCAAAGAGAATGTTAAAATAACTAGCGTTATAAGAGACGGGAGTATCATACAAAAAAGTGTGAGTATGAAACGGAGGCGAATTCAACGAAAACAAACAAAAGAGAAACGTCAAACGGCATTGGCGGTAAAACGGTCAAAGATGATAGATACTCTTTGATGGGGCGAAGTATAATACGCCTTAATTCGATTGTTGTCAATTATCTACTGCTTTGTGGATTGTCAACGTGCTTTTAAACTTAGACAAGTTAAAAATTCGCCTTCGTTTCATAGATCGTTTCTTACTGAGAGAGTTTTCAAAATCGACTTTTTTCAAAATTGGGGACAGGTAGGTATGCCAGTCTTTATACATTAATGACCGAATCCGTTTGCATGTAAATACAAAAAAAAATAAAAAAATAACACATTATTTCACCTGCAGACAACGATCCACCGCGAGATAAACACCGCGTTGCAAACATGAGATTCAGCCATGCCTCCACCGCCGCCGATATACGCGTCCGTGACCAAAGAAAGGCGACCCCTCCCCCTACTCTTGCAAACTTCGAAACCACACCAACCGCAACCGCAAATACACGTTTCGCAACCGCACCAAGCAGTTTCGCAACCGTACCAAGCAGTTTCGCAACCACAAGCAGTTTCGCAACCGCAGATCCACCGTAGGGGTGAGGAACCGACGTATGTGACGGTGAAGGCAAAGAAATGAAGAGTGCTATCGGTATTTCGCAAGGTGCACGAGCCTTTTTAAGTTCGTCTTTTGAGGATTTGAGGAATGGTTGGTTTTGTTTACTTTTTGGTCTTTTGGTGCTCGGTTGGCATCACGCATCGCTTGAATAGTGCCAAACACTTTACACTTTCAATTTCTAACAGGCTGTTACAAGCACTTGTGAATGTCATAGAAGCTACGCCATCGGTTCTCAAACCCTAAGCGGGAAACACTGTAACGAGAAGAAACTCGTCAAGGGCTGCTTATTTCTCTGTATTATTTCATACAGAGTCATTTGAGCATATAAAGTCAGGTCACTTTCCATAGTGCTGATGATATTTCGATAGAAAATTAAAAATTAATCCATTAAAGTCCTCAAAAATAACTCGTCAACGCCCGGAAAACGAGACACAATAGATTTTCTATAGTTGTCCTGACGCGTTGATGAAATAGTCTAAAATTCTAAATGATAAAGATATAACAATTTCATACATTAAAATAATTGACTTTGTCTTTGTCTTTGACTTTGACAAATAGCTACAGTGTTTTTATAATTAAAAGCTTCATCTTCACTCAACCAGACGCGATATTTACTTGTTTAAGAATTGTTCTGACAGACAAATTTCTCATCTAATACTAGTTCATTGTTTAACATTACTATATATCTTAACATTACCATTACACATTTATGAACCAAAGTCATAAAAGTGAATAAAATCACCCATTCCCGATTGTTATTGTTAAAATACACTTTTTTAAACACGCCACCAGCTTTATCCACCGATAATGTTTAATTTATTATTAATAAAAGATTTATATTGAAAATCTAATGAACAAATAATAATGATTTAATTTGTAAATGATTACAGAGTGACTTTTGAAATCGTTCGGTCAATACTTGCTAATACATTTTGAACTTTAATCGCTTTGTAATAAGCTCTGTAAGTATTTGCAAGTTTTGATAATTCTGTACCTTTAATTAAATATTGGATTGGAAAAGGATAGACTCTGTTCATAGGGAATTATGATGTCATTTTTTATTCAATTTTATTGATATTAATACTGAGTTGTGTTACTTTGATTTCGGTTTAATCATCATATCTTTTCAACTGACTAACAACCTTCTCTTCTTAAAAAAGTGCCCAGCTTTCACCAAAAAGTTTGCACACTTAATCCATTTCATCGTTAATATTATACAATCAAAAATAATAGTGGTTAAGAATGAAATTGCCGATTTTATTGTTACACACCGATGCTCTCATATCTTCTATGATGTTAAAGATGCTTTGGTTACTAGTTATTATTTCTAATTATAATTAAAACGGCCCACGATAAGCAATAAAAATCCCACCAAAATCATTTCATGAATAATGTTGCCAAGACCTCGAACGGTCAAAAAGTTATAAGACCTCATGTAGAGCCAAGCTTCTAACTCTACGCGCCCTAACTCTGCAAGATCTTCTATGATGTTAAAGATGCTTCAGTTACTAGTTATTATTTCTAATTATGATCAAAACGGCCCACTATCAGCAATAAAAATATTTCTGCTTTTTTCCCAGAACGTTAAAAAAAATATCTTAAAAGTGACTTTTTTTTTCGTTAGCAGAAATAACTAAGCCGATACTTATTTTTTCACTTAACACGTAAGGCATTAGTTAGCTGAGTGTTTAAACTATTGTGCATAAAAGTATTTAACCATTAGCGTTCCTCGTTGTTAAATAAATCAAGAAAATGTTTGTATGGAAAATGCGAATCCTTTTAAATTCTCCTTATAAAACGGCCATTTCATACTTTAACACCTTTTACTATACTATCAAATATTTTCAAAGTAACATAAAATTGCAATTATTAATGTCAGTTTCTGCAAACAAAATGAACAGAGTCTCTTATTTGTGTATGTAATGGGACAATTCAAAACAATTTCTCTTTTCTGGTGTCAATTTTAACACTTGATAATATGGATTCTTGAATAACGAGGCAAACTTCTTGAAATTGGGTGGGGATTGCGCAGAACGCGTATTTTAAGTATGCGTAGCGGTGAGAGGGGCGCGCTATTGGTAACTCGCAAGTGCACATGCGCGAATTTATCCCCACTCCGTCGAAAAAGTGTCAAGATGTTTGCCTCGTACTGTACTTAATATTGTCATGTCTCATAAACTCCGCATTACGCCAACACAGGGGCCAACTTGCAAGATTGTCGAATTGAAGCGTATTTCGAAATTATTTGAATGCTAGAATCTTCAAGTAAAAATATGGCTGTGGTATACATTTAGTCGTATTACAGTTGGTGCCGTTTGGTTGGCAAAACGATAAAATTTAATTTTCATAACCTATATGGGCGGTTGCAATAAGCGGTAGTGGCGTTCACAAACTTACGTCTATGTAAATACGTTTCAAAATCGTTTGAAACACGATGACATGCCAAAAAGTTGTATTTTCTATTCATTAATGTATATTTTAAAGTAGTCTTCGTAACGTGTAAGTAAGTATAATACTGGCTGCACGGTGAAATACCGAATTTAATGAAAAAAAAAATGTCTTTCTAGGAAATGTCTTCGCCTGAAAATTAATCCATGTTTCGGACGGGCTGTGCCATGTCTAGTGTATATTGAAAACTATACCTTAGTTTTTGTAAAATAAAGTCTAAATTTGAAGTGCGGTGAAAAAATTCGTAATGTAAAGTTACAAGTCAGGCGCATCGAAAGTATAAACTTGATTATTGAAAGGAATTTATAATGAACGATAATGATACTTCGATATTGGGAAAGTGGTATAATATTAAACGTTACAATAGAAGTTTTAGAACCTATTTTAGTATTTCCTCCATTCGATCTGTATTTGTGCATTTTTAGCATTTTTTTTCTCTCGAATACCTTTTTTATTAATTTTATGATTCCAATAGATATTATGCAGACTGTTACCTAGGAATTTCGCAATGGTTTATTTGACTTTCCTACTATGTAGGGTTTCTATATTGTAATTTTAATTGTAAAACAAAAACATGCTATTAGTAAACTTTAATTAATTAAAATATTATTGTATTTATGTGTAAATCTCTCCCTAGTTGTAAGATTAATAATGAAGTCATCTGTATCCGTCTACCAAGTCCCGAATGCAAGTAGGTTTTTTTTTGTTTTATTTTTTTGTTTAAAAACCCTGTATTGACTAGAACCCTTAGCAAATTAGTGTTTACACAGTGAAAGGCGACAGCCATCTGTTTTTTATCTATGCTTTGTCTATGGTTTATTTATGAACTAATTTATTTTGTAATTTGACAACAATCAGTATTTTTAATAGACTGTTTTCTTTTGATATTCGTGACGTCTTTATTTATTTGTTTTTTTATTCAAATGATTGTCGCCTATCACAGAAATAAAAATATTAACCAAATGATATCATTGAAAAAGGCTGAGGACGATTTTTAAAATATACAATGTCTTCTAAACAGGGTAATTTAATTTACTGTTGAGTATTTTTGAATATAGACGTTTTTATTGGATTTTTACTCTCGGCTACTGAGCAAACGTTTTTCTTAGTACAGTTTCATGACATTGAGCGTTTTTTAAACGCAGTCTCTGCAAATTTACTACAAGCGTATTCTGTACGCGCGTTTTGATGTAACGTTAGCTTATTTATAATATTGACATAATTGTAATTAAAATGTTTCCCATAAATGTTATTGTATTTATTTCGTAATTTAATTAAAATTGGGAATAGAGGACATTTTAATTTGTTAGTTAAATAAATGAGTAGTTTCTAGAAAAATGAAATTAATGTTTTAATAGTGTCTCACTGTTTATTTTAAATTGTAAATCTGTTTATCACAATTATAATATATAGATAAAATTAAGTAGAATCCGAATGATCTGTTGGTATTTGAAGAATGTAATATAGGATTAGGTAATTTAAGTGTTATTTCCGATATAATTTGTATAACTGTTAAGTGTGATTACAATATGATGCATAATGTTTAGTATAGTGATAGAAGAAGAATGAAAATAACAACGTGTTATAAAAAAAACTATGGTAGATAGGGACCATCAAACTGAACAACTTTTACTATGGGACCAACTCTGAAATCGCGAAAAAAAAATATGCTGTTTCATACAAAAATTAATTACAAAAATATCAATATTTTTTTTTGCGATTTCAGAGTTAGTCCCATAGTAAAAGTTGTTCAATTTGATGGTCCCTATCTACCATATTCGGCTTAAGGGATTTTTTGTAACATGTTGTATAAATATTGATAATTTCCTAAATGTGTCTGGCTGGGGGACGGCATTTTAATCAAGAAATTAATAAAACGAGATGTGCAGTTTTAAAATAAATAATTTAAAAATATATTATAAAAATTTAATATTTATAGTGCGAACAGTTATAGTGGCCTGCAGTGTATCACCCACCGATTTTCCTATGACGAAAACTGACTTTTAGCGGATGAATATTGGTCTGCGCAATTATTTTGTCTCTCACTGGAGTGCCAACTTTATAATAATAATTTCATCGGGCTACTGTAATTGTTTGCTAGAATATAAATTTGTTGTATTGTAATCGCATAGTATGTAATTATAATTCAATATATTATGTAGCAATCTGCGCTGCGATTATAAATTACACTAAACTTTATGTATTTTATAAAGAGTTAGGTGAATAGTTTATTAATATTTAATTTATACAAAATCTAGTGCTTTCCCTTACGTATATTAGGGGCCATCCATAAATTATATCACACGAATTTCATGATTTTTGACCAATCATTCTCATTAGTTCCATTGGATACAGTTCCATGGAACTACTGATACTTTTTATTCTGTAGTTCCATATATTAATTCTCACTAGTTCCATTGCCAATGGAACTAGTGAGAATAATCAGTATCAGTAGTTCCATGGAACTATATCCACTGGAACTAGTGAGTATGATACTTTTTGACCCCCTTCCCTGTCCTTGTCACAGCTGGTCACATTTGTGCAACCCCTAGTGTGACGTCACATATTTTACATATAGAAATAATTTATTGAATTAAAATTTGTTCCGAAATTTTATTTCAATTTTAATGATTTTGAAAATTTTGACGTTACGAAATATAGGACCCCTCCCAACCCCTTGTCACACAATGTCACACTGTAGACCCCCTCCCTCCCTCTTAACGTGTGGCGTAATTTATGTATGGCCCCTTATTTGTCGAGTGCGGCTTTTGTAACTATTCTATTATCTCAGAATGATTATAAAGTATTGTTTAAATACCTAAAGACCAGGGAGTCAAGTCTGCTAATGTTTTTGTCAAAATCGTAGTTCAATGGTGTTTGAATGGTAATGCTTTTTGACACAGTTCTTGTTTCTTAAATCCAAAACTTAAACACATTGTGTTTCTTAATCCCAAAACGGAAACATATTGTGTCTTGATTTTGGGTTTAAAAAACAAGAACTATGTCAAAAAGCATTACCATTAGAACACCATTGAACTACAATTTTAACGAAAACATTAGCAGACTTGACCCGGGCCACGCAACAAAGCGACCGAAAGGCGAGCGAATTTTCAATACATTGTGTGTGTCCAACTAATATCCGGTTATTCCCATTTGCCACACCCAGCATTGCCCCTACGTGTGGCGACATCCCATTTGCCACCCCTAATAAAATTTAACCCAAAAACTATATCTTTTCATTTAGAATGACAAATATAGAGCTTACTAGCGAACGCTCGCGACTTCGTCTGTTTGGAATGTTTTTGCTATCCCTTGGGAACGAAAAAATTGTATAGTATGAAGGGTACCTTATTATTATTACTATTTATTTAATTCAGACAGAATCCATATTTGTTAGTAAAATAAAACTTACATAATTATGTTAGTAACAATAGGGCTAGAAGAATTTTATTTGGCTGATACACGGGTCATATGTACTGTACATATGACCCGTGTATCAGCCAAATAAAATCCAGTGTTTCCATATGACCCTATGCCAGGCCTCCATCACTCGCTCAAGGTCGCGCGATAAGCACCTACTGCTAGCCGTTCGTTCGAACGAACAAGTGAGCAGAGGGCCGCCACACGCCCACCTGTGTAGTCGCGCGGCATGTTACTGCCTGCGTAGATATTGCCTCTTTATAATAGCAACAATGTCGAATCGACATGACTGTGCCGTGTACGGATGTCAAAATAAAAAAAAACAATAAACAATTGTCGTTTTTCACATTATGATATATGCTACGCAGTTCATTTAAAAGAAGACAACCCTAAGGTTGCGTCGTAAGATAAGGTAAGAGCACGCGATAGAAAGAGAGGCAACTACTAGGTAAACTGCGCGACCAGAATTGCACTTTATTGTGTCGGAGCAAGTCGCTATTTATTTAAATGACTTTGCCGAGTGCTGCTTCTGTACTTGTACTATTAGTTATTCTGTGCCTATGCCCTTCTCTGACAACGTGTATGAAAAATTTCATGATGGGCGGTTGAGTACTTGGACGCAAGGTTGTGTAGGTAAGGAAAGGAGAAGTAACAAACAAACAGACTTTCCCATTTATATTAAAAAGTTAAAGTTAAAAAACACAGTAGCTATTTAAACGACTATTTACAGAATTGTGTTTCTAAATAGGTTTTCATGTTAACTTTTATTAGGGGTGGCGAATGGGATTTTTTTTAGAAAAAAATCCAGTTGCTGGAAGTGGCGACTGGGAATTACTTATTCACCCGCAAGAAAAGCCTGTGTCCCGCCAGTGGGGTCATTCAAAATGACTGATAATGATGAATAATTAATGAAGAGGGAATAAGGCCGGTGGCTTCCGTGGCAAGCCGGCCTAACATGAGGCATCACTACGAAATTTTCTCGAGATTTTAACGGCCTTACCTAAGAGTAAATTTACACCCGGCTTAACCACAAATATTGCTTAGAAATATGACTCCTTAGGCGGCCATTAATTGCTCATGCAAGCGTCAGTCAAATTCCATCAGTCATGAATTACGTTTGACTGACTGACTGATGGAAAAAATAAATTAACTTCATGCAACCATCAGTCACCCCATTACACGGTAGCTTAATCGTCAGTCACAGCCGTGACTGTAGTTAAACTAACAGCAAAACCTACCGTGTGATGAATGCCTTACGTTTGGTGTCTCAAAGCCTCATATTCCTAAGCAAACTGGTTAAACTAGGTGTGAACCTCTTCGTTTATTAATAACGGGGCAAGTGTTTAACTTATATGATGTTGTCACTTTTTGACAAATATTTTCAAACTATTAAACAAATGTCTAAATGAAACAGTGTTTTAAAATCCTTTATTCCCCCTTCGAGCTTTGAAACCGCGGTGGTGGTTGGCACTAATAGGTGGCGTTTACCACCCCGGTGGTCACTGGCACTTAATTCCCATCTGCCCCTTTCGAGCTTCGGCAGATAGGAATAAATAGGTGCTATCGGCCACCGGGGTGCTAAACGCTATCTATTAGTGCCAATCACTACTCCGATGGCAAGCTAGAAAGGGGCAGAAGAGAAAAAATAGGTGCCATTGACCTAGGGTCGCCAACTGCCACTACTTGATTTACGAGTTACCAGCATTAAAAATACGGGTTTTTTATTTTTTTACGGGAGACTATAAAACAGCAAAAAAACATGTGCATGTGTACGTTTGGTGCATAGACCGCACGCACCGCACGCACCAAACGAACGAGCGACGACGGGACAAAGATTAGAATTAGAATATACCTATAAATTCTAATTCTATATTATAATTAGAAATAGAATATACCCTTAGCACGCGCCAGCCAGCCAAAAGGTTAAAGTTTGGTTTCGCTAGCCAGCTCTGAATCTGTTTGTAAAAATACGGTAGCTTCGTTTACCCCGTATTTTATTTTCGCAATTACGGGTTTATGTATTTCTTTAACCTGAAAAAAGGGGTGACCCGTATAATACTGGGCATCTGGCAACCCTACATTGACCACCGGGGTGGTAAACGCCACCTATTAGTGCCAACCATCACCGCGGTGGCAAAGCTCGAAGGGGGCGGATGGGAATAGAGGTGTTAAAATCTGTTGCGGTAAGGCCGTAATGCGTAAGCGTATTGTCTGTCCCGCTCACACCGCACTTACGTGAGCTGGACAGACATCGCGAGATAAGTGTCGACAAATAGTCGCGGTGCCTATGCCTCTGAGAAAGAAAACTAATGGAACTGCCATAAACTGCAATACCGACAAAATACAAAGCATTCGTGACGTCAGGCGCGTGCCGTGTCCGCCATATTGTGTTGCGTTTTCATGTTACAATTTCGACTCTATGCTGTTTACATAAGGTGTATGTACACTAAGCTAAGCCGCCATGTTTAGTTGCGTTTGAATGGAGGACAATGAAGTAGGTATGCAGGCTTTTTACGTAGGTATGGCAGGTCCATCTTATTCCTTCGTCATTGGCCTATGCTAGTCCAGTACGCCATATACAGTCAGCGTCAAATTGATATGAGTGTCTAGAGTAATCAAAATGATCTGAAAAACATAAAAGCAATTTGATATACGCAGTTCGAATTATCATATTGTTGTAAGCACACAAGGTGTTTAAAATATCTTACTGCTCATTGTTTCATATTTATATGAGCAGGCAAGGTGTTCAAAATGATCTTGGTAAACAAAGCTCTCAAAGTTATCTGTGCATAATGTAATATATTATTTTGAACACCTTGCTTGCTCATATAAATATGAAACAATGAGTAATAAGATATTTTGAAAACATTGTGGTGCTTACAACAATATGATTCGAACTGCACATATCAAATCGCTTTTACGTTTTTAGATCATTTCCAGTAATCAATGCAATCTATCTGTTGTACGAAGAGGACATTTGGGAAAGGGACCTTTTGAAACCGAGGGACATTATGGGAAAGGGGCATTTTGGGAAAGGGACATTTCGGGAAAGGGGCATTTCGGGAAAGGGACCTTTTGAAACCGAGGGACATTATGAGAAAGGGACATTATGAACCTGAAGGATTTTGACTAGACGCTCATATCAATTTGACGCTGACAAGAGATAATATTTTATGTAATGCCAATTCTATAATGATTATAGACTATAATTGCAGAGCAGACTGCTGAAGTGTACGTAATATCTTCCATTAGAGTCGTAGTCGCTGTGAGCTACCATGCATATTAACAATAAACGATAAATATAAACCATGACGTTTTATTACCACGCCTTTTCACATTTCACAGAACAGATACAGAAAACCTGAAAACAAAAACAGCTTCAAAATTAAATACCTCTAAAAAGCAAGAAATAATATTCAAATCATTAGTTACGCTACGCATATCATCTATACATATCGGGTCATTTTGAACTTACCATCCAAATTTTGAGGATGTGTTCAGTCAGTCCATGAAACTGAACAACTTTCTCTAAGGAACACTTAGTCAATCAAATATGTAAAATAAAAATCGACTTTCCATACAAATCAAAGAGATCACGTGATCAATTTAGTATGGGATGACCAAAATTTTCAGGCGAATGTTTCTTAGAGAAACTTGTTTAGTTTCATGGACTGGACACATCTTAAAAATTTGAATGGTAAATTCAAAATGACCCGAAATAATAAAGTTGTAGAAAAGTTGTGTCTGTACAAAGAAAATATTTTGAAAAAGTGGTTGTAGTGTTTAATAATAACCAGAAGAACCCATTTCTATCGTTTTTTGAATTTTTGTCAGATGTATTGTTTTTGTCTGTATGTTTGTGCGCTAATAACTTAAAAATCGCTAGCCCAATCGTAATGATGTTTACACACAAATACACTATGTATCGCAGGATAATCAAATCTTTATCTCATCGCAATCGGTTTACTCAAAAGATATACGACTTTTAAGTTTTTAAGAAGAGTTTACGATTAATTCGTTGTAACAATTATCTTCGGGGAATTATACTGTTATGCCTTGATTACACACTCGGCGAGACACCACGAGACATGCCGAGGCCGAGTGTGTAAATGGCAGCTCTCGCCTCGCCTCAGTGCTGCCAACTAGTCTGAGCGAAAACACGCTGTCAACGCTGTAAAAAAGCGCTAGATTGCGCTAAAATGGCATACTATTTATTTGCTCTTTGCAAGAGCGTCGCCGAGCCCCCCCCCCCCCCCTAGAGGTTAAAAAAAATGAAGTAGGTGAAAGAGAAAAATGGGTATTATCTATTAGAATGCTTGGTGTACCATAAAAATACTAATTAAGTATAGAATTTGTATAATTTTAATAGATTCACCAAGCATTCAACCAAATAAATGCAGCAGTCCAGCTAGCAGGTAAATACTTAATCTAATAAGATCTAAAAAGCGCTAGATTTAGCGCTAGGCGCTAAAACGCGCTTCGAGACAAAAAAAGCGCTAGATCTGGCGCGAATGCACGAGTCAAAGGGTCTTGCGAAGAACTTATTTTCGTACATTAGTGAAGTCGAAGAGACTTTAATTTTTTTTAAAGTTTTACGCAACTGAAAATTTATATATTAATAGATAATTTAAGCAAAGTTTTTGCAAATCAAAAGTATGCAAATTAATACAATTTATTATTGTACTCTAATGTAAATGATGGCATATTTTTGATTTATTCCTTGTGATGCATTGGATTTTTTAAAACTTTCGAGTGCCGACAATGACGCAGGAAGTAAGAAATAACGGAGATTCACCCGAGAGGGGGGTGTATGAGGTTATATACATATAGACTAGGTAGTAGGTATACTGTAACGTTGTATTTGGAGAATATGGCGCTGTTTCATTGTGTCCGACTGTTTCAACGTTGAACACTCGACCCTACTCGATAGAAAATTTAATTTCTCTTTGTGGTGTTAGATAGCGCTATACAAATTTCCGATACAAAATTAGGTACTCTACGCGTTACTATTTTCGATAGCTGTTCGTGCTAAGGAAGGGTACAGTACCCTTAGGACGAACAGCTATCGAAAAAAATAACGTGTGTAAAAACATTCGATAGAGTAATTTTGTATTGGAAATTGGTACAGCGTCATCTACCGCCTGTACCCTTCCTTAGCACGAACATTTTTTTTTAAATTTAATTTATTTATTGGTAAGTACAAGTAACAAAGACTCAGAAGGTTAGTATTAACTTAAAGACTAGGTTAGTAACAATAATAAGGTAAAATATAATTCACCTCCGCACCATCCCGCTAGATACGGCGCAGCAATGACGTACATATATGCAGTCAAGTCTGCTAGCTATCATATCCAGGATGCTGTTGGCGCTCCCCCGCACTCTGCGTACTAGAGACGCGCACCTCTTACGCATGGTTGCGTAGAAACAGTCTACACGCGCCTCCGCGAACATTCCAGACGCGCTACAGTAACGTGGTAGCCCCAGCAACATCCTGAATGCGTTATTAAATTGCACTCTAAGAGCGTTAAAAGATTTTTGAGTATATCTGGTCCACAGGCTGCACGTGTAAAAATTTGTACAAAAAGCCCTGAATAGGGTGATTTTGACTTCACGTGAGCAGCGTGCAAACCTGCGCACCAGCATGTTCGCTCTCACCGATTGCAACCCTGAAAGACCTGTGCTAACTTCGTAGTGCTCGAAAAACCTTGACTTTTTTCAGTTTTTGGCTTATAACTTCTAAAAAATGAATTCTACAGCAAAGTTGTCCATGACACTTTTAAAGAAGATAAAATTACCAACAATTTGAATCTAATTTCAGCTCTGAGTGTCATATATATCTCGAGATACACACTTCAAATCAAAAACGGTCCATTTTTGACAAAAAGTTATTCAAGCTAGTCTTTCGAACCAAACAACGTCTAAAATACTTATTCTACGAGGAAAAGCATAAGAAATAAAGTTGCAAAGCAGCTATTTAGCTTTAATTTAAGATTAAGAAAAACTCTTTAGGACCAATAGTAATTCTCTTGTCATCAGATAAAAAAAAATAAGATTTCGTATTTTTTAAAAAAAAATAAGCCTGACGAGTTGTAGGACTCTTTTAAAGAATAAGAATGATGTCAATCAACGGAAAACAGTGTATCATGCAAAATTAAATTAAATACAATTAATGTTAACGTGTAATCACTTCACATTATAAAACAAAGTTCTCCGCCTCGTCTAGTCTGTCTGTTTGCGATAAACTCAAAAACTACTGCACAGATTTTCATGCGGTTTTCATTAATAGATAGAGTGATTTATGAGGAAGATTTGAATGTATAATTTGTTAAGGTTTTATGTAAATTAGATGAAATATAACATAATCCGAGCGATAACGCTCCTATAATAAACAGATTTTTGGCGCAAATTGAGGTGCCGAGTGGAAGGTATTTGTTTTCTTTTAGGGGTGATGAAAGGCTGCAATTGGTAAAACAAAGAAAGAAATCAAAGCGAAGCCGCACCTTGATTATCTAAAAAGAAACTATTTAGCGACCGGTTTCATTCCACATACATTGCTACTTTTCTTTGGTATGTTTTTTTTTAATCCTTTAAGAAGTAGCAATGGATCACTATCATCTATGAACTGCAACCGGTCGCTAGGTGGTTTCTAATTAGATAATCAGCCCGCCGGAGTAGGTTGCCAATTTCTTAATAATAAAGTCATAGTGGCGAAATGATGGAGGAACCTGGAAATTTATAGACTTTTTTCAGATTTTGGCTTACAATTTCTAAAAAAATGCATTCTATGGCAAAGTTATTGAAAATACTTTTAAAGAAGATAAAATTGACAACAAATTGAGCGTAATTTTAGCTCTGTATGTACTATATATCTTGAAATACAACACCTCAAATTGGGTAATTTTTTAAAAAAGTTTGATGTTTATAGTAAGCTAGTTTTTTGAATCAAATACTGTTTAAAGTACTCATTCTACGAGAAAAGACATGAGAAATAAAGTTGTAGAATAGTTATTTACCTTTAATTTAAGACTAAGAAAAATGCTTTAGTACTAATAATAATGATCTTATCATAAGGTAAAAAAAATGTAGATAATTGGATATTTCAAAAAAAGAAGCCTGACGCATTGTAGGACTCTTTTAAATGGTAAGAAAGACATCAATCAGCGTAAAATTGCTTATCCTGTAAAATGAAATCGAACTCAATAAATATTATTGTGTTATTTCATAATAATGTCACAGTGGCGAAGTGATGGAGAGACCTCAGCTTACATCTGCGATAGAAACACGCAACACGTCAATTACCTACTATTTATTAATCAATTACAACAAAAAGGTACATAAATAGGTAATAAAATATCAATTAATAGATAACTGTGCAATGTTGATAACAATTTACATTCAAAGCTCAATTTCTTGAAAAATCAGATTTTCTAATATATATTTTTTACTTGATAACAAGAAAGTTATTGGTTTTTAAGCGTTTTTCTTAATCTTAAATTAAAGCTAAATAACTGGTCTATAACTTTATTTCTTATGTTTTTCCTCGTAGAATCAGTACCCCTGGTTTTTCATTGTGGTAGTGACAAACACAAGAGCCGTTAGGTAGGTCACCAAATCATATTTTTATCTACAATGGTAGCGACCTAAATTAATGCCCAATTTTTTTTTATAAGCAATGCTCAGATTTACATAATAATATAGGTATATGTATATGACACTCAGAGCTGAAATTAGATTCAAATTGTTGGTTATTTTATCTTCTTTAAAAGTGTCATAGACAACTTTGCCGTAAAATGCATTTTTTAGAAGTTGTAAGCCAAAAACTGAAAAACGTCGAGATTTCTCGAGCACTACGAACTTAGCGCAGGTCTTTCAAAGTTGCAAATTTGGATTCACACTATTGGTATCTATCCTAACAACATCCCAAAACCTCACAACCTTGCAATTTTTTGCGACCTAACGCGATTTTTGTGTCTACGACGACTGTAGTGTGATTCTGTAAGACTTCATTCTAAACTTCGAATCTGAATCCGCGGTGAGTTTCTTGATTGGCATTCTATAAACTCGGTTGATAATTCGAATTTACACTAGCGCTGCCCTTGCGAGCGTGTCAGCGAGTTGAACTAAATTTATCGTGAGCTAAAGTATGAGATGACGTAAGAATTGGCATTCTGTAAGGTGATTCCCCCCTCACTTCGATGCTCACTTCGAACTCGAACCCGATTCAATGTGTCAAATTATAAGCATCTATTTTACGAGTGAAAATAGAAGAAATCTTTTAAAATAGTGTTAAAACAATATTTTTATGTCACAGTGATAAAAATTAGTACAATAACTATATTATTTGTGGTTAGAAACTACTTTAGAGGTGTTTGTGTAATGTTTTACATAAGTGATAACAATGGCAAGAATGTTTTTGATGAAATCTATATTAGAAGAGGCACATGCTTTGGATAAACTAGAAAAACGTCGACAATCTAACCAAATTCGAAGTTTATCTCTATTAACCCGAGACGACGACTATGTAAGCGTATATACTTAGATTGTCAAAGGAACTAATTGACCAACTATAGTATGAGTTACTGCTTCTGATAAAGACTACAAAACTTCGAGGCAAAAGAACTTTCAGCTCGTATAAAAGTAAGTGTTTCATTTACTTTTGTAAAAGTAAGTGTTCATAATGTTACTTTTGTAAGTATTTACACAGTTTATCGGTGATAGATTTGTAACCAAGCACAGCACACCAATATAATTTATTGCTTAAAAATAAAAATAAAGTTATAATAAGGAGTATTCCTTTTAGTTTGTGTCCCTGCTAGCTATAATAATATTATCATGTTAGTCTAAAGGCTCTATATTTATAGTTTTAATAAAGGTACTTGGTATTATTGTTATGCATGTTAATAACCAATTGATCCCTATTTTGTTTTGACTAGGTCTAGATTACTTAACCTTGTCATTATTAGGTACCTAATGGCAGTTACCAAAAAATAATAAAAGAAAATATAAGGACATACATTTATCACAACCAATCGAAATCGTAATCATAAACGTTTTAAATGTGGCTCCAACATATTTACTAAGCTACTCATGATAGTGTTACAAAAGCCCACTTAGAGGCATTAACAAATGCTGGTGAAGAAGTTGTTTTGCTCGATTATTTAATCCCTCCCTACCCCTAGGTACTAAGAACTACATAACTATTCTATACTTATTTTTTTCAGGTGATTCAGGATATGCTCAGAGCGCCTACCTTATGACGACAATTAGTGGTGCTGAAGATAATTCCCCAGAAGCTTTCTACAATGACCGTCACTTAACTGCTCGCAATTCAGTAGAGAGAAAAATAGGTCTCCTAAAAGGACGATTTAGGTGCTAGTCGCAAAAATTGTTATTGCATGTTGTGTTTTGCATAAAATGTGCAATCGCGGATTAGTTATTTTTATTTAAGTACTTACACATAGAACCAGCACCTCGACTAGTACGAGCCATATTTGTCCTGAGGCGGCGAGAAGGGGAGGCAATGGACGTTGCGTGACGTGAAGCTAAAAAGATAAATGTTTACATAACTTACAAGTAGGTTCTTTAATCTCAAGTTTTTTCCTAATCAAATAGGTATAAAATAAAAGTACAAATCAACAGAGATATGTTTATGAACAGGGGGTCAAGTCTGCTAATGTTTTCGTCAAAATCGTAGTTCAATGGTGTTTGAATGGAAATGCTTTATGACACAGTTCTTGTTTCTTTAGCCCAAAATCAAGACACAATATTTTTCCGTTTTGGATTTAAGAAACATAATGTGTTTCATTTTTGGGTTTAAGAAACAAGAACTGTGTCAAAAAGCTTTACCATTCAAACACCATTGAAATACGATTTTGACGAAAACATTAGCAGACTTGACCCCCTGAGTTCATCATTGAGCATGAGCAAACCCACATAATACTACCTATACCTAGTGAAAGTAGTTTTTCAAAAATAAATTAAATAAAATACTTATATAGACATTATTAAATAATAATCAACAAAAATAAGGAACTAAAGACGTCTGTTCTCAAGATGTGATTTAAATCGTTACAGTCACAGTACTTATACATTTACTGTGACAAGTCAAATCTGTTTCTACCTAGACACATACCTGCAAAATGTTTTGGCTCGTTCCAACAGCTGAGCTGGATGAGGAAGCAAACAACAGTCTTCTCGAAATTGCAGGAGCAGGTTGTCTGTAATTACGAGTGTTATTGACTATCCTCAATCAGCTCGGAACCCTGAAAAGTAAATTGGATAAAATGTTACTCCATATCTTCCTTGTGGAATAAAATTAGAAAAAAATATTTTGACTGAAAAAAGTATCCTAAAGATAAATTTAGTATTAGAAATATATTAGAAATGAATTTAAATATAGATAGGTAGGTACCTATTACATTTAGGTCTAACTGAATATAATCTAGACATATCAAATTTATAATTAATAGGTATGTACCTAGTTAGTCGAATAATATGAGATTTTTTTAATGGCGCTTTTTTCTCAGACCAATACCTACTACAATCAGACATTTAAAGAAATTGTAAAAATATTATGTTTGCTGTTATAAATTACACCAATACTGTTATAAATTACACCAATTACCTTATATTTCGAACTGTATTAAAAACTGCATTTACTTATTATTAATATCTAGTCATTGGTCGAGTAAAATTAACAACAAGATATTTATGAAACCAAGGAACACACTTTAAACAAAGATTCGTCGCACATTTGAAGTGATTTGCTTTGGAGCCGAGGAATGTTAAGTGGTTCTAACTAACATGTAGTAATAAAAGCGATGCTTACCATGGTTCAATGTTTATAATTTTTGATCGTACCACTTTTATGATAGTTCCTTCCACTGGCGTCGACACCGTTCTCTGGCATTTTGAGTCCTCAAGAAACCCTTCCCCATGCCAGGGTTTCTTCCCAAGAAATCTACCAGAGTTTCTAGCTGAGCCGACGATGGGTGAGAGGAACGTATCGTCATTTGGACTGGAACATTATTGTTAGATTAGGAAACAAAATAAATACTTACGTACTTTAATTCATATCGCTTATAAATTCCACAACCACAATATAAACTTACTTCATGATTATATCACAATTATTTTCAGTACTGAAAGAACGAACACAACGCACTGTCGCACTCACTATCAAAATATTATTGTGAGAGACCTGTCTGACATTTTTTTCGTAAGGGAAGCATAGATTATATTTGCGGCACGAATTTAGAGTTTTCTGTTTTTTTACTTATAAACTGTCTCAATTTTTTTAAAATAAAATATTTTAATTTAAAAATCATAAATTAGTTAAAATTCTGTGCCAAAACTCAATAATTATGTCAAAAAAGTGGAATCGATAAAACTCGACTAACATTAAGTTGTGGTTGGCCGTCACTAGTACAACGTTGGTCGCTTCGGAGCTCACTTCACTTCGCAAGTGACGAGGTGATGCTTACAGAATGCAAAATCAAGGTCATTTTGAACCTTATGCGAAGTGAGAGTGAATAGCGAGGTGAGATGCGTGTTGTTGTCTGAATTTTATAGAATCGACGTACTGGCCTATTTTGATAAACACAATATTTATATATAGCTGCCGAACAAATTTTCTACGCGTTACATATGAAATACTCAGGCGTGCAAGACGTCATAATTATTGAGTAGCCGTTAGTAATGAGCGTTTTTCGGTGAGTCCATTTGTGTGCATTTCAAATTGTGATATCTCGGGCAGTTTTAATGCTAGCGAAATAATTCTTTTACCAATGTTTCTTTTTTTGAGAGGTAATTTATGATACATAAAATAAAAATATATGACGTCATGCCTATTATAAGCAGTCGAGATGCAGTCGAGCATGTACCCGTAGTAGCACAGTACCATAAGAATAAAAGTCTTATTTATTTAGAAACGCGCGGTAAGAGCGTGCAGTCTGCACACTAGCGCCGCCATTGGAAATAAAATCATAGTGTTTAAATAAAAAAGAAATTATGAATTATCTCTCTGGAGTGCACTGCGAAAAAGCTTTGCGGTACTTTTTATCCCTTAAACAATATTTTTTAGCCTGTCGTTTTGTTATATGGACTTTTATTGCGGAAAGTGGCCACTTTTAACAATAAAAGTCCATTTAACTAAACGACAGGCTAGAAAATATTACTTAAGTGATAAAAAGTATCACAAAGCTTGTTCGGAGTGCACTCCAGAGAGATAATTTACAAATTTGTCTTTATTTAAGCACTATGATTTTTATTCTAATAGCGGCGCTAGTGTGCAGACTGCGCAGCCTAAAAGTACACGATAGAGTAGTTATCTATGGAAAATTTCATTTTGCTATTCGGCGGTAGATGGCGCCGAATAGCAAATTAATCGAATGATTAGTTTTTTCGATAGCTGCGTTTTGCGCGTTATTTTTTTTGTTTGTGCTAAGGGCACTGAATATATAATAGTGCCCGTAGAAAAAAACGCACGTAAAAACATTCGATAGAGTAATTTTGTAAGGGAAATTTGTACAGCGCCATCTAGCGCCGAAAGGTGAAATAAAATTTTCCATAGATAATTACTCTATCGATTACCTAGTTTTACTTTAACGTGCGTTTTTTTCTTAATAGATAGATAGATGTTGGTGCTAGGGGTACTGAGTATAGTGACATAAATGACTTGTAATGGTTTACACTCTAGCTAGGTAGGTTATATTATACTATAGTATTTTGATTTTTTTTATTGTCTTGATAATTCATTTAATTAACCATTTGCGCAGCGTCGTCGCCGATAGGCAGCACTGGCAGGGTTGCCATGCGATGGCGGAAGGTTTGGCGCAACGGTTGATAATAACAACACAACGTTCTGCAGTAAAATAGTCTCCTTTATAAGTGGTATACAGAGCTTTATACCGGGTGTAACAAGACCCTTAACGAAGCCGAGGTCTGCGGATTCTGCCCATCATCTTCATATATATCACAATTATCATCACAATAAACCATTTCTATTCAAAATTATTGCTGGGAAACGATTTTATTTTTTGGTGTTAAAAAGCATTGCATACATTACCACGCAATGTAACGCGTATAAAAGACCGCGCCTGCGAGTGAATGCTACACAGTGCGTGCGGCCGAGTTGAAAGGTAGCGTTTGTGTGCGTGGAGTGATGACGTTTTGAAGCCATTGTTTGTTACGAAAAACATAATGATAATGTTTCTGCTGGCAAAAAATAGGAAATAACGAATAAAATAAGATTTCATTAAAAAATTGAATATAAAATGTTTACTTTGACCTTCAATAACTTCGTAGCTATTGGTTTCCCAGGTATAGTCTAAAAGACAAAACTGATCCTGATGATGGGCGGAATGCGTGGACTTCGGCTTCGTTGAGTGAGTGTGAGTAAATGTGGTTCGGAGGATGTTGAGGTCGGGGAGAGCATAATGTTTTTGGTTTTTTATGGTCAATGACTTATGTCAGGATTGTCATATATATTTTATAACGGTTATGGAGTGAAATACATGATGACAGAAGTATCGACGACGATGATAAATTCCAATATCTCATAAGATCCACGGAACCAGGGACACCAGCACGGGATCTAGTCGAGAGTTTCCCACCAAGCGGATCAAATTATCTCAACGCCATTGAACAATTAAAAGCGCGATTTGCAAAAGATGAGCTTATTATACAAACATATGTAAGAAGATTACTTGACTTAGTTTTTCAGCAAAGGCACAATAACATGGAAGGCTCAGATTTGTGTGCACTGTATGATGAATTGAATACACAGTTAAGAGCACTCGAGTCGATGGGAGTTACAACAGAGAGTAACGTTGCAATTTTGTACCCATTAGTCGAATCGGCGTTACCCGAAAGCTTATTACGTATATGGGAACGTTCTACCAAAATACCAAATAAGGATAATTTGAGTCAATTGATGGAATTTTTAAAACTTGAAGTAGATTGTGAAGAGAAAGTACAACTCGCTAAAAACAGTTTTAATGGTACTTTGAAACCACGCGAGCCTACAGCAGCATGCACCGCAGCAACTCAAGAGCGAAGACAGTCAATAAAGCGTGTCACCAATGAGCAAAAACAAAATGACAGGCAATGCATATGGTGTGATAAGAGTACACATAATAGTTCAGAATGCATACGAACGAAAAGTATGAGTTTAGAAGAGAAAAAAGAAATTCTGAAACAAAAGAAAGCGTGCCTCATTTGCCTGAAAATAGGTCATTTTGCTAACAAATGTCGATTTTATCCAAAATGCTTAAATTGCACAAAAAGACATACTTATTTTTAAATTTGAGATTTTTGCATTTACAATGCTATTTTTAAACAATACTAAATAATATACTAGAAAAAATACGACTCGCACCAGATCAATACTCAGACGGGAATCGAACCCGCGACCTTTGGATATCCGGTCCAATGCTCTGACCGCTGAGCTACCGAGTCACTAGTGACATCGTCGAATTTTTCCTAGTATATCCTAAACTCTTACGCTGTAAGCCAGCGTTATTTCACCAATGTGAGGAATTACCTCGACATTCAATTGAAATATCTTTTCAGATATTTTAACAATTGATTAAGATGAAATAGCTATATAATTTTTAAATTTGAGATTTTTGCATTTACAATGCTATTTTTAAACAATACTAAATAATATACTAGAAAAAATACGACTCGCACCAGATCAATACTCAGACGGGAATCGAACCCGCGACCTTTGGATATCCGGTCCAATGCTCTGACCGCTGAGCTACCGAGTCACTAGTGACATCGTCAAATTTTTCCTAGTATATCCTAAACTCTTACGCTGTAAGCCAGCGTTATTTCACCAATGTGAGGAATTACCTCGACATTCAATTGAAATATCTTTTCAGATATTTTAACAATTGATTAAGATGAAATAGCTATATAATTTTTAAATTTGAGATTTTTGCATTTACAATGCTATTTTTAAACAATACTAAATAATATACTAGAAAAAATACGACTCGCACCAGATCAATACTCAGACGGGAATCGAACCCGCGACCTTTGGATATCCGGTCCAATGCTCTGACCGCTGAGCTACCGAGTCACTAGTGACATCGTCGAATTTTTCCTAGTATATCCTAAACTCTTACGCTGTAAGCCAGCGTTATTTCACCAATGTGAGGAATTACCTCGACATTCAATTGAAATATCTTTTCAGATATTTTAACAATTGATTAAGATGAAATAGCTATATAATTTTTAAATTTGAGATTTTTGCATTTACAATGCTATTTTTAAACAATACTAAATAATATACTAGAAAAAATACGACTCGCACCAGATCAATACTCAGACGGGAATCGAACCCGCGACCTTTGGATATCCGGTCCAATGCTCTGACCGCTGAGCTACCGAGTCACTAGTGACATCGTCGAATTTTTCCTAGTATATCCTAAACTCTTACGCTGTAAGCCAGCGTTATTTCACCAATGTGAGGAATTACCTCGACATTCAATTGAAATATCTTTTCAGATATTTTAACAATTGATTAAGATGAAATAGCTATATAATTTTTAAATTTGAGATTTTTGCATTTACAATGCTATTTTTAAACAATACTAAATAATATACTAGAAAAAATACGACTCGCACCAGATCAATACTCAGACGGGAATCGAACCCGCGACCTTTGGATATCCGGTCCAATGCTCTGACCGCTGAGCTACCGAGTCACTAGTGACATCGTCGAATTTTTCCTAGTATATCCTAAACTCTTACGCTGTAAGCCAGCGTTATTTCACCAATGTGAGGAATTACCTCGACATTCAATTGAAATATCTTTCCAGATATTTTAACAATTGATTAAGATGAAATAGCTATATAATTTTTAAATTTGAGATTTTTGCATTTACAATGCTATTTTTAAACAATACTAAATAATATACTAGAAAAAATACGACTCGCACCAGATCAATACTCAGACGGGAATCGAACCCGCGACCTTTGGATATCCGGTCCAATGCTCTGACCGCTGAGCTACCGAGTCACTAGTGACATCGTCGAATTTTTCCTAGTATATCCTAAACTCTTACGCTGTAAGCCAGCGTTATTTCACCAATGTGAGGAATTACCTCGACATTCAATTGAAATATCTTTTCAGATATTTTAACAATTGATTAAGATGAAATAGCTATATAATTTTTAAATTTGAGATTTTTGCATTTACAATGCTATTTTTAAACAATACTAAATAATATAATATACTACTAAATAATAGTCTGAGTATTGATCTGGTGCGAGTCGTATTTTTTCTAGTATATTATTTAGTATTGTTTAAAAATAGCATTGTAAATGCAAAAATCTCAAATTTAAAAATTATATAGCTATTTCATCTTAATCAATTGTTAAAATATCTGAAAAGATATTTCAATTGAATGTCGAGGTAATTCCTCACATTGGTGAAATAACGCTGGCTTACAGCGTAAGAGTTTAGGATATACTAGGAAAAATTCGACGATGTCACTAGTGACTCGGTAGCTCAGCGGTCAGAGCATTGGACCGGATATCCAAAGGTCGCGGGTTCGATTCCCGTCTGAGTATTGATCTGGTGCGAGTCGTATTTTTTCTAGTATATTATTTAGTATTGTTTAGACATACTTATGTCATGTGTCCAGAGATAGATCAAGTAAGTAAGCAGCTATCAATTCCGTCAACGTCAAAAGTTATGTCCAACCTTTCAAAAGATGATGATGACGGAGTGAGCGGACAAGAGGAAAAAGGTGAAAACAAATTTGATATGCAACCTCATGTTTTGTTATCACATAAAAATAATAATGTTACTTTATTACAGACAATAATGGTAAATTTAGTTCATAACGACACAATTGTTAAGGTACGAGCATTATTTGACAGCGGGGCTCAACGGTCTTACATAACCAAAGATGTCGCAAAAAGGCTGAAATTGAAACCATCAAACAGTGAGTCCTTAACACATTGTTTATTTGGGGGAGTCGAATGTAATTTAACAAAGCACAATGTTTATAAAATTTGTGTCCAAGATTTAAGCGGCAAATTTGAGTGTATAGTTTCTGCTTTAGATAAAAATAAACTTTGTGGTTATTTGCCAAGATTAAATGATCCTGCAATATTTGAAAAGCTCACTAAGCTTAAAGTCATGTTAAGCGATACCAGGAATGATTGCTCTGAAATAGGATTGTTAATAGGGGCTGATCACTCCGGGTTTTTGTTTACGGGTGAGGTAGTTCAAATAGATTTCAATTTAGTAGCGATGCGAACAAAATTAGGTTGGGTCTTACAAGGGGTTACTACTAGTGCTTGCGCCTCCACCATCACCCAAACCATAAGTAATTTACACATCGCGGAACTATGGGACTTAGAAACAATAGGCATAAAAGATCCCACACAAGTTAAGAACAGCGAGGTAGTCGAAAAAGAAATTATGAAGTATTTTGTAGATACTGTTACAGTAAATACTACCGGGCGTTATGAGGTAAACTTGCCGTGGAAAGGAGACAAAAAATTATTGAGTAATAAGGAAGTAGCTGTGAAGCGCCTTCATTCCACAACAAAGAGGCTTTTATCTACAGGTAATTTCGATGAATATGATTCTTCTTTTAAAGAGTGGTTACAGTGCGGTATTATAGAAGAGGTAGACGATGATGACAGTGGACACTATTTACCTCATCATGCCGTGATCAAGGAGTCTAGTGCCACAACACGTGTTAGGCCAGTATTTGACGCATCAGCGAGAGATTCAAATGGCAATTCAATTAACACTTCGTTAGAAAAAGGTATCAATTTATTATCATTAATACCTAAGTTACTAACTGGTTTTCGAATGCGTGAGGTAGGTGTTTCCGCCGATATAAAAAAGGCTTTTTTACAGATCAGCTTAGTTGAAGCAGATCGGAAATATTTACAGTTTCTATGGTGGGCTGATAAAGACAGACAATCTCTGATTACATACAGACATTGTCGTGTAGTTTTCGGCGTTACATGTAGTCCATTTTTATTGAATGCCACTATCATGTTTCATCTTGAAAGTGACACAATTCCAAAACACTTAAAAGCGACCGCAAATACGTTGAAAGAGTCGTTTTATGTTGACAATTGTTTAACGAGTACGTCCGTAGCTGATGCAGAATGTTTTATAGAGCAAGCAAAAGAGCTTATGTGGATGGCTCAGATGGATCTACGCGGTTGGGTTACCGGTCCATCGAAAGAGGAAACAGTTGTGTCAGTGTTGGGCTTAATGTGGAACACCAAATGTGACACTTTATCTGTGAACACTAGTTCTTTAAGATGCAACGGACAAACTGTTACCAAACGGGGAATACTTTCATTAGCTCATAGAGTTTTCGACCCCGTTGGATTTACTAGTCCTGTTTCTATTGTACCTAAAGTTATGTTAAAAGCAGTTCATCAGCTAAAACTAAATTGGGATGAACAGGTACCGGAAACTATTGGAAAATCATTTTTAAAATGGGCAGCTAAACTAGGAGCCTTACAACAGGTTAGCATTCCTCGACGTATCACTTGCGACAAGATTGAGGATTGTGGTCTTACAATCCATGCCTTTTGTGATGCAAGCAAAGACGCTTACGCTGCAACATTGTTTTTGCGTAGTGAAGTTGATGGCAAAGTGTGCGTTCGTCTTCTATCAGCCAAATCGAGAGTTTCACCCAATAAAGAGACGACAGATATATCTGTTCCACGGCTCGAGTTATTGGCTGCTATTCTAGCTGTTCGTTTATATGTACAATGCAAAAATGATATTGCATTGGAGCATAGTTGTTACTTTTGGTCCGATTCTAATGTTGTATTATCGTGGATTCGAAATAATAGCAACTGTGACGTTTTTGTTAAAAATAGAACTAAAGAGATACTGGAAGTGACAAAGGTGCAGGATTGGCATCACATTCCAGGCACTTTTAACCCAGCAGATCTGCCATCACGTGGCTGCGATGCTGAGGTCTTGCTAAATTCACGGTGGTGGGAAGGCCCTAGTTGGCTTAAGTTAGATATGGAAAACTGGCCATTTATAGTAGAAAGTCCTACTACTCGTATTACGGATAACTCTTGTGAGAAAGTAATGTTACTCGAAACTACTTCTGAATGTTTTACAGATAGTTTAGTATATTTCTCTAAGTACACTAAAATAATTAGAATGGTAGCTTGGATGTTAAGATTTTGTTTGAATTGCCGTTCGAAAGACGGCCAGCGTTTTAAAGGTAAATTGTCTGTAGAGGAATTAGATAGAGCAGAGAAAATTGTGTTCTTGTGTATACAAAAGGAACAGTTTTCGGATAGTGAGACTGTCCTTAAATTAGCTATATTCCAGGATATAGATGGTGTAATTAGGGTTAAGACTAAATTATTTTCAGAGGAGATTCCATCATGTTATAAATATCCAATATTGTTACCTTCCAAGCATAAAATAGTAGAGAGGTTGGTTATAGAGAAACATAATAAGCTTTACCATGCCGGAACTCAAACGTTGTTGGCTAATTTGAGGGAGAGTTTGTGGATAATTGGTGTCAGGTTGCTAGTAAAAAAGGTATCTAAGCAATGTGTTGTATGTCAAAAGCAAAGATCAAGCTGTTATAAAACACCACCGGCACCTCTTCCAGTTACTCGCACTAACGTGGGTAGTAAGCCATTCGAGACTACCGGCATCGATTTAGGAGGACCTTTTATATTAAGATGTGGGGAAAAGGTTTGGTTAGTTTTGTTTACATGTGGTGTTTATAGAGCAATCTACCTAGAAGTGGTTGAAAGGCTGTCCACGAATGATTTCTTATTAGCTCTTAGGCGTTTTATAGCGCGAAGAGAAAGGGTTCGCGACATTTATTCAGATAATGGCACTAACTTTATTGGTGCAAGAAATTTATTAAAAAATGTGGATTGGAATCAGATAGAGGAACATGCCAATTTACGAAAAATTAACTGGCATTTGATAGCACCTGCTAGTCCGTGGTGGGGAGGATGGTGGGAGCGCATGATTCGCATGGTTAAGGAACTACTCCGCCGCGTACTTGGTCAGGCTTCAGTTTCACTCTTAGAATTTCAAACGTTGTTATACGAGTGTGAGTCTATAATTAATTCACGTCCTTTAACGTACATCAGTGATGACGTTGACATTTTGCTACAACCTTTAACACCGGCTATGTTTTTGCAACCTATTCCGTGTTCAGATGTTCCTGATTTAGACCAATTAGACAATAAGGCAATAAACGTAAGAGTTCGTTATCTGCAAAATCTTAGGGAAGACCTGAGGTCACGTTTTGCTAAGGAATATCTAAGTTTATTGGTTCAGCAGGGTAAGGACCACTGTTCTAGGTTTGCTA
This sequence comes from Agriphila geniculea, assembly GCA_943789525.1. Taxonomy (NCBI): domain Eukaryota; kingdom Metazoa; phylum Arthropoda; class Insecta; order Lepidoptera; family Crambidae; genus Agriphila; species Agriphila geniculea. Next base: position 1,039,583 of record OX038894.1, on the reverse strand, counting down.
AAATAGGTGATGTAGTACTGATAGAAACGCCTCAGAAGCGCGTTATGTGGCCACTTGGCCTGATAATTGAGGTTTTTAAGGGAATCGATGGTATTATTCGTACTGCTAGGATAAAAACAGCCAAAGGTGTTTATACCCGCTCTCTTAAATGCTTGTATCCTTTAGAATTAGATATAATTAAGAGATAAATGTATCTGTTTCCGTAAATGTGTAGTGTTAATTGTATTAACTGTGCATTTTTGTGGTTCGGAGGATGTTGAGGTCGGGGAGAGCATAATGTTTTTGGTTTTTTATGGTCAATGACTTATGTCAGGATTGTCATATATATTTTATAACGGTTATGGAGTGAAATACAATTTTACGTTACATTTTTTAGGTATTTCATTTTAACAATTAAAATGTCGGAGACCGAGAAGGGTCTCCAACAGTCTCGTTACACCTGTTATATTGGGAAGAGATGAGTGTGTGTAAATACATAGTACACACACTACAATATTATCTATGGTTATAGGTACCACCTTAGTAAAATGTTGGTATAGCCGTGGCAAGATGGAATAAAATCCAATCTATTTGCCCGAAGCGCTGAACTGTAACAATAATAGGTAACTAATTAGTCACAATGTCAACCGCACGCGCTATTTGTTTATCATTTGCTTACAGCTACCTACTTGTTGATTGTACCTACTTTATAATGGGTGTAGGTAAAGGTTGTTACGAGGAGCGTGTTTACTCGTAATTTTCCATCATTTCTCGTAAGGTTTGATAGCGAGGTAAGATTTTAAAGGTAAGATAGCCGTTCTTTAGTTGTTGAGGATTCCAGGTGTAGTGTGCATGTAGAAAAAGCTAGATTCTCTAATAGACTATTTGACTAATTTCGGAAAACCATTTTAAATTATTCCTTATTGCGTAATAAGCGCACCACATTGATATTTAAGGAAAAATCAATGTATTTTATTAAAAAATCAATGTTAAAGTTTAAAATTTTAAAACCGCGCCAAAAACGCTATGGCGCTGGAAACGTCACTTGTTGACGTCACAAGCCTGTAAACATTGATATCCTTAGCCATTAGACAGCCATCAATCGCGGATACGCCTGAAGCCATATTTATTTGCAGGCAATTGACGTCATCAGTAATCTTAGAGCGTTTTCGCCACAGAAAAAAATTCAAAAATTAACAACATTTCAAAATTTTTAGGTACATGTTTTTATGGATTATTTTTCTTGTATTTCATTATACTAATAAGGTAATGGGTATGCTGTAATTTCAATTTCGGGGTTTAAAATTACTCGAACGGGCAATGTGTCGTCTCTTAGTGCCGAATATTTTTTACCCTAAATCTAGGGTAAATTACCTCAGCTGGCACCACTGTTTTTTTTTAATAGAAGGCAAAAAGACTGAACTCACACTTCCTATATGGACTAGATTTTAGATTTTTTTAATTAACGTAAAAATTACTGATCAAAACATTCTGAAAAACAATATATGAGCTTAGAACACTAAAATCTCGAAATGGTTTCTAATAGTAGTACTTTCTCAAAATGAAATGTTGTCAATTATTGCATTTTTCTAGGTGAAATTAATCAATCAATAGACTTAATTTAGTCTATATAATAGTTGAATATGTTTTTTACGCCATTATCTGTTAGGATGACCACAATTTGCAGTATATTTTCAATGGTGTCAATTACCCTATTCTTTCCCTCTAGTTTAACATAAAAGGGTTCTTTAAGTTCTGTTCATTATCCTACTAATATTATAAATTATCCTAGTATCCTACTAATATTATAAATGTGAAAGCTTGTGGGTTTGGATGTTTGTTCCTCAATCACGCAAAAACTACTGAACGGATTTGGTTGAAATTTGGCACACAGATAGAAGATAGCCTGAATTAAAACATATAATACTTTTTATCCCGATATTCCCAGGGGAACGGGAACCACGCGGGTGAAACCTCGGGCGGTCGCTAGTTGTTAACAAGTACTGAAGTACCTACACATTGATAGGATTCGTTGATAAGGTATTTGTGATTAGCTTTTTTCAGTGTTTCTTTCAGACAAAATTCTCCGGGGGGGCAATTAAGAGATTTGGGGGGAGCTCGTCCGTCGATTACTGTACTAGTTTGCCCGTCTACCTACACACAATTCATTTTTCTCCGGGGGGGGCACTAAGGCTGCTCCGGGGGGGCACCGCCCCCCCGGATTAGTACCTGAAAGAAACACTGGCTTTTTTAAAACCAGAATTACCTACCTACATGCTGTAAATGCCAACCACTGATGTTAATAATTCTGCGGCCTGTCGTAATAATAATATAACTCTTCAAATGCCAACGGGCACCCTTTTTAGGATTGGTTTCCAAATAAAAGTGAAATCGAAAATTTTAAGTATTGTTCTAAAGCCATAAATGGTCTTCAAACACATATTTCCACATTTGTACAATTTTTCTTAAACAATTTTCCATATTCGTACTAAATAATACCTATTTCCGTTACTTATATATTTTTTTGTCATTAATCTTCACAAAATCTAAAAAAATGAAGTCTATTCCCGTTGTTCCCTCATTTAGCTATTTTCATCCAAAACGTGAAGTGGATTTAAAAAATAAATATATAGTAAACACAATATTTAGTAGTTTTTATATAGAAAAGTATTTCGTTTTGTGGAATAAAAAGTTCTCTCAAACTGAAACTGAACGCTTCTATTCTAATAAATGTGGCTTCGATTCTAATAAAAACTAGGTCGACTCCTAATAAGTTGCAGGAATCGATGGAATAAATAGGTTTCACTAGATAAGAGTCCTTTTTATCGCACTATATTTGTCCTTATCAAGTGAATCCCCAAACGGAACATTTCGAACGTCGCGCGGGTAAAAAGGCAATTTTCGCCATTACACCATCGATTTCCCAAAGCGCATGTCAATTTTCCTCAGTCCCGCGCCATCACGCGAGAAGGCTGCGCGCGAAAATCCCTCCGCCACGGTGATAATATTAAAACAAAAAATCGACTAGACACAGATTGTGAAACAAAAATTTTGAATTTGGAAACTCTTTGGGTTGTTTTGTTTTTTATTTTTTTGTGAAAAGTGTTTTTAGTGGTGCGTCGATTAGCATTTGTTTTCGGTAAGCATTTTTATCATTACCTTTTTTTAATAAATCGATTTTGCACGTAAAAGGATTGCTTTGATATCGAATTATTAAGGAAATTGTATTGAAAATAGCAAATGGTTATTAAATCAATTTCCACCATGAAGTACCTAATGTTCTTTGTTTATATTCTTACGTACCTACATTTGTTAGATAAAAGTGAATGAAACGTATCTTTTGATGTGTCCATTTGTCGGTTCACCTCACTGAAAATGTACTTACAGCATCCCGAAAAAGGTTGACCCACTTTTTTATTTATTTAGATTGGTTTAGTTACCTACTATTTTTATCAGTATTTTTTTTATTTAGCAAGTGTAAAGTGGTAGATAAAGGAATTGTATAAGCAATATTTCATAGCTCCTTGTAATCCCAAGTAACACAGATAGCTGTATAACTACTCACTTTTCGACTTATTTTAAACTCTGTGCTTATTAAGACTCTTCTAAGAGTACACTGGTGACCTTACAGCTGCATAATAGCGGTCAGTGATATTTAAACAGCTTAGGCTAATTAAGAGCTGCATTAAGGCTTATTAAGACTGACAAAACCACCATTAATACGCTAAGAGTGCTATAAAGGTATATTTTCTCGACTCTATTCAGCTTCTAACATATTCTAAAGCCTAAACCTTAGTAAGGACTGTTTAGTGGATAAATTTCGCCAAATACTGTATAAGAAGGTATTTGTGAACTCCTATTACACTAACTTATTAAAGAGGCACGTGTGAACTATTATAAAGTGAATAGCTGTATAATGGATGATATGTGGCCCATATTTCAACTTATAGCTGAATATGTCTACCGCTAATCAGCCTTTATACTGCCATTGATAGTATCTGCATAGCGGCTGTTTATAGATTCACTAGATGCCTCGCAGCTGCTTAGAGTCTCACTAGTGTATCGGATTAATGGCTTCTACTTTATAATGGTTCACATAAGTACATTAAAACAGATGTTTTCTGAATAAAAGAACATATGTGGTACTGTAATCAGTCAATGTAATTAGTAACATAATCCACCATTTTTTGTATAACCTATAAAAATTCTGGTTGATTTTTCAACCTTTACTATGTTTAGTGCAAGAAATAGGAATGAAATGCATCAGTTTTAACTTCGAAATATCTTAATAATAACTTTTTATCTTATAATTCTTTTCAAAGCACTACATTTTTTTTTGTCAAGATTACATCACAGCTTATTTATATCACAAAACTAATTCAAAACAGAATATTTTCGTGGCGCACTAAAATTTTGTTAGATAATATATATGTATATTGTCAGTAAAATTACGTTCCCAGTCATTTTCCCTTTATAATATGTCAAACAGAGTATGAATATGAATATTATCCACCAATGTATCGTTAACTCTAATTCATTCACGTAACATAAAGTGTTCAATTGTTAGCCTTATATATGCTTAAACGTTTACACTTCAAATATTAGTTCACTTAATTTTACACAGGCCGCAAGCAGCCTTGCGCGGTTTAAAATATGTATTAAAGCGTACATGTGACATATTTTCTGAATAAAGAGTAACTTGTGATCTCTTAGTCAGTCGAATTTCAGCGCATAGTACTGTCGTTACCCTTTATAACACTCTTTAATTTCTGCTACACAGCCTGTTACCCTTTATTACACTGTTAAGTTGCTGCTACACAGCTCTTAAGCAGCTATGTGAACTTAAGGCTGAATAATTTGTGCCCATTTAAGAGTTATAAGAGCTGTATAAGGTCGTATACAGCCTTTATGCAGGTTCCGTATTCAGCTTTAAGCGTGATGGAAATCTGTTATTCGGCTGTTAAGCAGCCTCCTTGTGTTACTTGGGATGTTATTATTATCACACGAAATATTTCTACATAAAGTATCTACGTCAATGGGTCAACAGATTTTTAATAGATAGGTAAGTAGGTACTTAATTAATTATTAGTTGTAAAATTATACGAAGCGAATTAATTTTATTATCTTTTTCTATTATTTTCGGTGAAATAATGATCAAATTTTTTAATTATTATCTTAATTTGGTATTATGATTTAAAACAATTGATTGATACTGCTGAGAAGAAAATTATGTACATGCAAGCACAGAATCTCAAATCGAATTTTCTCCCGAATATTTTTCGTTAAAGCTATAATAAATAATATCGACGAATTCCATGGTCCAATGGCTTGATGTACCCTACACCAATTTCATGATGTCACTATCTGCCTTGCACGAACATCTATGGAAAAAAAGATAAAAGTTCTCCATAGAGTAATTGTCTATGAGAAATTTCATTTCGCTTTTCGGCGGTAGATGGCGCTGTAATTTCCCATACATAATTACTATCGAACGTTTTTACGCGCGTTATTTTTTTCGATAGCTATTCGTGCTAAGGGTACTTACAGAATATAACATTGTATATTAGTGGTCATATCTCTCCAAAAATAGTTTACTGAAATTGTTTCCTTCCTTCCCATATCTTTAACATTGCCATGAAATACAATAATGTAAATAATAATATTCAGATGTTTTTCTTTTTTAGTCGGACCGTACCTACGCACTTTGCTTGTTTTGTTTTGTGGGTAGAGTTAGGAATAGAAATGGGATGAATAAAGAAAAGATAACGAGTGGGATGTAATTTCATGGAATGAACACGGAATAATTCTATTTGAGCAAAAACACTTTTTTTAGAGACTTACTGACATAGGTTGGTTTGGTAGATACGCTGTTATTTCAACTGTAAAATGAACTAAAAAACAAAGTATTAGATAAGGGTTTTAAAGTATGAAATTGCTATTTGTACTGAAAAATAAGAACTCGTTTTTTTCTAAAATGACACATATTTATTTAAGGTGGCACCCTGAGCGAAAGTGGCGCCGCGGTGAATTTTATTTAATATTATAATTCTAACACACAAAAAATCCACGTAAAAAATAAATTTTTAAGGCCCACAGTCGAGTATTTTTAGACGGTATCGTTTGTTACATTCCCTCGTACATATAGTCACTGCTAGGTAGATAGCAAAACTGTTAAAAGTGGCCATTTTTGAAACATTTGCTATCTACTTCTAGGAATCACTGCGAGGGCATGTAGTGATACCTTCTAAAAATACAAGACCATGGGCCCTAAAAACTCCACGTAAAACATTATTAAAATCTTTTTCTAATAATAACTTATTAAATAAAAACCTTTGAGGGCGCCACTTTCGGTCATACAACCGCCTCGATTTTCATACAAATGAGGTAAATTTGAAGCCTTGATTCTCCATTCTATTAATAACTTATTAAATAAAAACCTCTAAGGACTGAACACTGACTGACTGACCTCTGAAGACTTTCGGTCATATAACCGCCTTAATCAAAATATTGACTCCCATTTTGCCATCTAATCGGTAGTTTCGGAAATCTAATATTGATGCCTTTGCGATAGATCCCTGGGCACAGAATAACTAATAGTACAAGTACCCTAGGATCTAGATTCGACAAACTGAAAGCATTTTGTACTGCCTCTTGGAAGATTTTTTTTTAACCACGTAGAAAATTGGCAATCATGAAAAAAACCGGCCAAGTGCGAGTCGGACTTACGCACGAAGGGTTCCGTACCAAAAAACGGCAAAAAAATACGTTTGTTGTATGGGAACCCCCTTTAAATAATAATTTTATTCTGTTTTTAGTATTGTTGTTGTAGCAACTACAAATATACATCATCTGTGAAAATTTCAACTGTCTGCCTGTTGTCGTTATTAATATCGAGCAAAAAACGGCAAAAAAATCACGTTTGTTGTATGGGAGCCCCCCTTAAATATTAATTTAATTCTGTTTTTAGTATTTGTCGTTATAGCGGCAACAGAAATACATCACCTGTGAAAATTTCAACTTTCTAGCTATCACGGTTCATGAGATACAGCCTGGTGACAGACAGACAGACAGACAGACAGACAGACAGACGGACAGCGGACGTTTTTACCCTTTGGGTACGGAACCCTAAAAATGGTAGTCCGTTGGAGCAAGGTCTGGCGAGTACGAAGGATGACATGAGTTTGATAATATGAGTTTAAGAATGAAATTGCCGTTTTTTATGAAGAATTTTAAAGAATTTGCGATTTCCTTACTAACATATTAATTTAAGTACTTAACAACCATGAACGCTAATGTTTTAAAACTTATGCACAAATGTTTTAACACTCTGCTAACTAATGCCACACGTATTAAGTAAAAAAATAGTATCGGCTAAGTTACAACGAATTACGAGTAAGTGGTCATTTCTGCTAACGAAAATAAATTTAAAAAATTAAAAACCCGCCTGCCTAAAAAGACAAGTCAACTGAAAAGATGGAAACAAGTTTAAATATTAAAGGCAACATTATAACATGCAGTCGGAGGCATGCATAAAGAAAGTGACATTATGAATGATTTGAGTTATATGCCTCCGACTGCATGTTATAATGTTGCCTTTAATATTTAAACTTGTTTCCATCTTTTCAGTTGACTTGTCTTTTTAGGCAGGCGGGTTTTTAATTTTTTAAATTTATTTTTTTATTTATTTATTTTTAGTTATTATTTATATGATATACCTTTTTGAAATCCTTATAATAAGCCCTTTAATTTGACACCCATATTGCAGTATTCTAAAAAAAATTTTTTTTCCACTACGTATAATAAGCACCGTACAGCCGCCATGTTGGTTTTTTTGTAACGCCACCTTCTTAAGAACACTTGGGCTGACGAGACAAATCTAACGATAGGTTAATCATGGAAATCTGTTCAGCCGTTTGAAAGATATGAGGTAATAAAGAATATTACATACAAACTTACATACAAGATACGCGCGAAAAACATAACCCTCTTGCAGTCGGGTAAGAAAAACATAACCCTCTTGCAGTCGGGTAAAAAGGAGTCACTTTGAAGATACTTTTTTTAACGTTTAGGAAAAAATCTGAAAGATTTTTATTGCTGATAGTGGGCCGTTATGATGATAATTCGAAATAATAACAAGTAACCGAAGCATCTGTAACATCACTCTCATATCTGCTGCACTTAGGGTACTGTACCCTTAGCACGAAACATCTAGGTATCGAGAAAAAAAACGCGTAAAAGTTCTCGAAAAGTAATTTATCTACCAATAGAAAATCTAATTTTGCTTTTTGGCGGTAGATGGCTCTGTACAAATTTCCCATACAAAATTACTCTATTTAATGTTTTTACGCGCGTTATTTTTGTCAATACGAACAGCTATCGAAAAAAATAACGTGCCTAAAAACATTTGATAGGAAATTTGTACAGTAGTGCCATCTGCCGCCGAATAGCGAAACGAAATTTTCCATAGAAAAATTTACTTCATCGAGTATTTTTACTTCAACGTGCGTAATTTTTACGATAGCTGTTCGTGCTAAGAGGGTACTGATTGCAGAAATAATACCTAAGTCTGACGCCATGACAACAATAATTTAAAAATAGATGTGTTCCGGCAGTTAGAGGTAAGATAGCCAGTTCTTCAGTGATGAGGATTCCGGAGTACCTACGACGTCACAAAGGTTGCGTCTCCTAGGTTTAGATTTTGTCAATTATCTCGGTTACTTTTTATGTGATTACTTATAGTAAGCTAGGTATGCAATAGGGAATATGCATCATTTTTTTTAAATAAAAATCAAAAGTATAATGCGTGAGAAAATCAACTGTAATATTGCGCGCGCGTTTCAGGCGCGTTTAATATGGAGTTAGCCAAGAATCTTCAATTATCTCCTGCAATTTTGCGTTTAAGTGCATATAAGCTTTACAAAATATTATTTCTTATTCGATATTCTATCTGACTGTTACGTGCATTATATCCGTAAATAAAAAAAAACCGTTATTTTCCCCTGATTTCATCGTGGGATAAAAATAAAATAATACAATTTTTTTAATTTTTTTTTCTGTTCCATCATGTTTTACAGGTGTCCGCAGCGATCAAGCTCAAATTTATCAAAATCGGTGACACAAGTCAATAGGGAATATGGAATAAGGGCATATGCTTATGCATATTCCCTATTATAGGTAATTAAAATTGTAACAAAACATGGAAAAAAACTCTTATTGTAAGTATTACTTTGTATATTTAAAAAAATATTGGGACTTTAATGTTAATACCTAACATTAAACGATGTTCCGTACATAACAGGAATGGTGCAAACTCGGAGGAAACTTATATTCATGTCTTCTAATGATTCCATAAAAAAATACACTACACGAATTACTTCTTCGACCTAATTGCCTTTTGATGCACATTCACTGAGTGATGATATTGCCATTTAGCTGCGTTTCCACTAGTCAATTAAGTTACAATGTTGTAAACATGGTTTCGAAACATAGTCTCGATAGACATCGACGATAGTGAGAACACAACTCTGTCAGAAATGCTTCTAACTTTGCTTAACCAGTTTCCTATCCATATCTAACCTCAAGAAAGCAATTTTGAATATTTACATTTAGTTTTTAGGGTTCCGTACCCAAAGGGTAAAAACGGGACCCTATTACTAAGCCTCCGCTGTCCGTCTGTCTGTCTGTCTGTCTGTCTGTCTGTCTGTCACCAGGCTGTATCTCATGAACCGTGATAGCTAGACAGCTGAAATTTTCACAGATGATGTATTTCTGTGGCCGCTACAACAACAAATACTAAAAACAGAATAAAATTAATATTTAAGGGGGGCTCCCATACAACAAACGTGTTTTTTTGCCGTTTTTTGCTCGATATTAATAACGACAACAGGAAGACAGTTGAAATTTTCACAGATGATGTATTTCTGATGCCGCTATAATAATAAATACTAAAATTAGAATAAAATAAATATTTAAGGGGGGCTCCCATACAACAAACAAACGTAATTTTTTTGACGTTTTTTGGTACGGAACCCTTCGTGCGCGAGTCCGACTCGCACTTGGCCGGTTTTTTAATAACGACAACAGTCTGCCATCTTAGTTGAAATTTTTACAGATGATGTATTTTTGTTGCCGCTATAACAACAAATACTAAAAACAGAATAAAATTAATATTTAAGGGGGGCTCCCATACAACAAACATATTTTTTTCCGGATTTTGGTACGGAACCCTACGTGCGCGAGTCCGACTCGCACTTGGCCGGTTTTTTTTTTAATTTTTGTCTAAACTTTGTAATTTGAAAATTATTTATGGTTTAATTTAAAGCGAATGGCTGAATTTTAACGATGTAGGTAATATGTAAAGTGCAACAATATTTCTGTATGTGCGCGTTTCGCCCTTGCATGAACTAAAATGAGGTACTAAATCTCAAAAAAAAAGTGTGTCGAATCAAGTTCACTTTGCAAAAAATCGGTTTTTCATTGAATATGGTATCGCTGGGAATAGCCACAAATTGGGCTTTTATTAATTGGCATTTCGCTTATCGCAGCTCGCCCGCCGGTTTTTAACCGACTCGATACTTCTATTCGGACTTATAATCGATTCATCCGATCATTCAATTAGCGAGCATCTGGCTGATGTGATAAATGGGATATTCATTTCATTTTCATGTCGATTATGAGGCCTATTTATAAGATCTCGATGGTACCGTGTAAAACTTATTTAATCACTAGCTTCCACTCGCGACTACGTCCGTTCTGAATTAGATTTGGGAAAAAAAATTCCCTAAAAATCTTTTCTTAGTGGATGCCTACGTCACATTTGCAGGGTAGAATTTTTTAACCTTAGGTACCTGGAGAGTGTTTTAAATACTGAATAAGAATAGGAATTTTAGCTCCAAGGAGAACCCTTCACTTTAAAATAAAAAAGAAGGAGAAACCATCAAGGACTTGTGACAATAATTAGCCGCCGCATACCGACACCAAAGCAAAAAATAACATTCTTACGCCCTGTGGCACACCGCCGCAAAACCGTACAAGTGGCACCGAGGTAGTTCCGCCATAGTTCCGCCATAGATCGGCATTAGATCCTCTATGAGTTGTCTTCTATCAACGACGATATGAGGATCACATCTACTTAGCGGTTTCGCGTGTGTCTACGGTCGGAGCCGATTGGGTGGAATCGCGCGTGAAAAATCTATTCATTAGAACGATTAGAACAGGTTGTTCTTATTTGTTTCGCTTGTCGAACTCATGGCGAAACCTTTTGCGGTGTATCGCGGCGGGGAGGTGTGCTAGAGGCATTATACTTTACGGCACCAACCGATAGGATACCCAGTACTTGGCAGGTATCTCACACTATATCACCTACGAGGGGAGTTCAAAGTAAGTATTTTTGGTATGGATATGAAGGAAAAGGTAGAAAAATCTGAAAGAAATTTATTTTTTTATATAGTTCCCTGGAACCTCAATACACTTTTTACAACGCAAAATCAACTTTTCAGTACCCTTCAAAAAATAACTTTCCATCTCTGAAAAATGATCGTCCATAGTCGCCTTAAGCTATTCAGCAACCGACTCTCAATTAGAAAACTGTATATAGTTAACTTTATACTAAACATTCATAAAACAATAACATATGACCCTAATTTAGATAAAAAGAGAAGAAATTATAATGTTGTGGAAGTCCCTACTACAAAAACTGTTTTCGCACGCATACAATACAAAAAATAGTCAGCTTATATTTACAACAAGGTAAACAAAGAAATACAAATTTATTCTAAAACATATCATGAATGTAAAATAGTAATAAATAGATGAACACACGGATGAACTTGCAATTTACATTAATACATACACTACATATCTATTTACAATATAGGTACACACTCTTTACACACATATTCTAAAATTATGAGGAAAATGTAAGTATGTAACACGGAAGTAAACATTAAAAAAATACTTAAAAAATATATTACTTATAATTAATTTAATAACTGTGCTCCTGATTTTAGATTTTAAATTTTATATTCTTTTTATATTTTAATTTTTACTAAACATTGTTTTTACAAATCTTTTATGTTATGAAAGAGCGGTGCCCCCTGACATTTTTATGTTTAAAAGGGGACACCAGTTACTTACTGTTAAGTTAATGCTTGGATCGTAAATAAAGATTTTTGTATTTTTTGTATTTTGTATTAAGCTCTTCATCGTCCGAAAATCGCTTTCCACGAAGCTCTTTTTCCAGCTTCAGGAATAACAAATAGTCACTATAGGTGCCAGATCTTGGCTTTAAGGTGGTTGATGGATCTCTTTGAAACCACACTCCTGAAAGCGACCTTGGCAACGCGCGCCGAGTGAATTGAGCACCACCGTGGTCGATTTTGGTTAACATTTCGCGTCAGACATTTTGTTGCATTCAAAGCACGATTGTGAAATAACGAACGATGGTAAACTGACGAAATTTTCTAATCGTCACCTTGTATAATATCGTATAAAAACCATAGACAAAAACTACCCTCATTAGTAACCAGAAAATTCCAATACCGAGAATACTTTGAACTCCCCTCGTAGCTAGTAACGATGACAGGAATTTTTCTGACATGTCAGGAATTTAAGGCATCCGTCAGGAAAACGGGGAAAAACTGTAGTTGTAACTAAGCGATTTTTGAAATCCCAAAAAGTTTAAATAAGTACTTTAAATAAAACACTTTTTAACTGATACTAGCGTATCCGTTAAAAAGTGTTTTTACCGACTTCAAAAGGAGGGAGGTACTCAATTCGACCCGTTTTTTTGTTGTTTTTAGTATGTACACCGATTACTCGAAGACGGCTGGACGGATTGAAATGATTCAAACGTTATTACATTAGGTAAACTCCCAAGTTGGTCCCACTTTTTTAAATTTTGAAATCGGTTCAGTACTTTTCAAGTAATCTTGAAAAAATCACGAAAATAGTATGATTTTTACCGACTTCAAAAGGAGGGAGGTACATAAAGTAAACTTTCAAATTGGTCCCATTTTTCAAAATTTTGAAATCGGTTCAGTACTTTACAAGTAATCTTGAAAAAAGCACAAAAATAGTATGATTTCGTGTGAACTACCTCGATGATCAGTCGTATAACTTCTTTGTTTATGAACTGAATAAGATGAATAAGATAATTATTTTTTTGTTGGAATAGGGATATCTTAAGTGTAGTTATTTAACCGACTTAAAAAAAGGAGGTTCTTAGTTTGACCCGCATGTATGTATGTTTCTCCGCGATTAACTCACGTTTGGCCGAGCCGAATTTTTCTACCTAAATAATATACCTACACTACCTAATACAAAAAAGGTACCTACACTAAAAATAAAAAAAATAAAAAATTGTTTAAAAAAACAAAAAACCGACTTCAAAAAACCTACCTCTAAAAATCAAGAAATAATATTCGTAATAATAAAAACACGTCTATTGAAGTCGGGTGTGGCTTTTAGAATAAAAAAAAAGGAATTTGGACTCCAGCCCCACCCGACTTCAATAGACGTGTTTTTATTATTACGAATATTATTTCTTGATTTTTAGAGGTAGGTTTTTTGAAGTCGGTTTTTTTACTGTGGCTTTTAGAATAAAAAAAAAGGAATTTGGACTCCAGCCCCACCCGACTTCAATAGACGTGTTTTTATTATTACGAATATTATTTCTTGATTTTTAGAGGTAGGTTTTTTGAAGTCGGTTTTTTTACCGACTTCAAAAGGAGGGAGGTACTCAATTCGACCCGTTTTTTTTTTTTTTTTTTTTTTGTATGTACACCGATTACTCGAAGACGGCTGAACTGATTGAAATGATTCAAATGTTATTACATTAGGTAAATTCCCAAGTTGGTCCCTTTTTTTAAAATTTTGTAATCGGTTCAGTAGGTACTTTTCAAGTAATCTTGAAAAAAGTACGAAAATAGTATGATTTTGTGTGAACTACCTCGATGATCAGTCGTATAACTTCTTTGTTTATGAACTGAATATAATAATTATTTTTTTGTTGGAAAAGGGATATTTTAAGTGCAGTTCTTTAACCGACTTAAAAAAAAAGGTTCTCAGTTTGACCCGCATGTATGTATGTTTCTCCGCGATTATCTCACGTTTGGCTGAGCCGATTTTTCTACCTAAATAATATACCTAGACTACCTAATACAAAAGGTACCTACACTAAAAATAAAAAAATAAAAAATTGTTTAAAAACACAAACAACCGACTTCAAAAAACCTACCTCTAAAAAGCAAGAAATAATATTCGTAATAATAAAACACGTCTATTGAAGTCGGGTGGGGCTTTTAGAATAAAAAAAAACCGGCCAAGTGCGTGTCGGGCCACGCGCCGTAGGGTTCCGTAGTTAACTTACACTATACCATATTTAAAACCACCTATCATTTTTCGTCTGCAAAAATAACTTTGTTTTTCACAGTGTTGGTATGAATGACAAAGTTATATTTGCGGTTTTGGAAAATGTGCTATATCTCAAAAACTAATTATCATATCTCGTTCAAACCAATTTTGGTTGAAAGTGTTTATTAAGATTTACAGCATATATTTTTTTTAGATTTTTCACTCTCTTATTTCAAAAGTAAAAGGGGGGGACACACATTTTACCACTTTGGCGGTGTATATCTTTCAAACGGTTGACTTTGAGAAAAAGTTGTCTTAGAAACCTCAATGTCATTTTTAAAGACCTATCTATAGACACCCAACACGTGTTGGTTTGAAGAAAAAAATTTTTTTCAGTTTCCGTTCCATGTATGGCGAGCCCCCCTTAATCTTTTATTTTTCTTATTGTTGTATTAAATTCGTTAAGCGGTTAACAAAATACATCTACCTACCAAGTTTTAAGTGTGTAGTCTTAATACTTTTGGAATAAAGTGGCTGTGACATACGGACAGACAGACAGACAGACAGACAGACAGACATGACGATTCTATAAGGGTTCCGTTTTTGCCATTTAGGCTACGGAACCCTAAAAAGGGATTTGTACTCCAGCCCCACCCGACTTCAAAAGACGTGTTTTATTATTACGAATATTATTTCTTGCTTTTTAGAGGTAGGTTTTTTGAAGTCGGTTTTTTGTTTTTTTAAACAATTTTATTTCATGTCTAGTGAGCGCGTAAGCTTGAGAAGTGAATAAGTTTAAGTACTTACTTAAAAACACATAATTTGTTAATCACTTTGGTGAGAAAAAAATGTCAAACGTCAACTAAATTAAGAATGTAGGTGTACAAAGTGTCAGGAAATTTACTGAAAAGTCAGGGAAAAAGTCAGGAAATCTCATTATTAGATCTGGTAGCCCTACGTGGGTAGGCCCCCGACGAGGTGGATCGACGATCTGGTGAAGGTCGCGGGAAGCCGCTAGATGCGGCCAGCGTAGGACCGATTGTCGTGGAGATCCTTGGGGAGGTCTACCCAGCAGTGGGTGTCGTGCGGCTGATATGATGATGATGAGGTGTCTGTGCTAGAGGATCGCGTCCTAACTGTTCGGTGTTGGAAACTGTAATATACAGGGTTATTTGTATAACACCAAGAAACTCGCAGGAGTTTAATAGTATCATAAACAACAACCTTTGTTCTACGCCTTTTCCGAAAACAGACAAAAATAAAATCGACTTTTCACACAAAACTAGATCAACTGTTCGGACATTTGTTTGGAAAATATATTTTTTGTCTGTTTTTGGAAGAGTAGGTAGTAGAACAAACAAATGTTGTTTAAGATGTGTAAGATTACTAACATCATAAGTAACAACATTGTATAAATAACCCTGTATATAAGGGTTCCGTACCAAAATGGTAAAAAGGAACCCTTATGGTGTGACTCATCAGTCTGTCTGTCTGTCACAGCTGGATATCTCGAGAACTACTAATGGTATCAACTTGAAATTTAGAATGGTTTGAGATGACATTTGCCCAACTATTTTGCAAATAAGAAATAAAAAAAAAATAGATATCTTTTCAACACACTTGCTCGTAAAGTGAGCCCTAATACATCGCTTTTAGGGCCGTAAACCGAGCTATAACAAACGCGTGCAATAATATATAAAACACTAGGTTGTTATAGAATTATCCCTACAAAGTTAAATTAGTACCTTACTGCAAGTTCTATGCGAGTAAACAGAGCATTCCCAATTTAACTGGGTTATACAGTTATTTTTTTTAGTAACAACAAAGGGGTTTTATGCCGCTGAAAGTTCATATTCATTTTAGAAATAAATAAATGTGTAAGTCTTTAATTAAGTCAAACAAATATTTATTATTATAAAATTATTCACAATTCATAATATTTTGTTATAAAATATTAAAATATTTGCATTTTATCACTTAAAATTATAGTTTTGAAGTACGCTCACTCATCCCTTTGTTCGCAAAATATTCTTGCATTGGGCGTGTGAAAAAAACAAAAAAAACTTATGCGCCTTTTCCCATAATTGTCATATATTTTGTTTTTGTCGTATTTGTTGCTGTGTGGTAAATTACTTTGTATTTTCCTCGCAAATGTGTTGAAAAACGTCGTATGAAACTCGTGAGCTTTTACTCATTGCACACTCGGCTGAGTTACGCCCTCGCCTGCGGCTCAGGCTGCAACCCACAGCCTTGTGTGCAATGACCAACCTAAGCTAACTTGTCTCATAATGTACTATTTTACAACAGGGACTGTAAAGGGGTCTTAAAAATTTAAAGTGGAGCTACTAGGGCATGTGGGGTATCATTTGAAAGAGCGCCGTTTGCACGTTTTCAATCTTTTTTTTTGTTTTAAGCCGCATAGTTTTCGATTTATAATGAAAAATGTAAAAAAAAATACCGTTCCCCCCCTTATCTCCGCAGTTTGCAAAGAGAAAATTCTGAAATAATTCTATGTGATAGCAGTTTATATAAAAATTACAGGAAAATTAAACGATGTCTCATTAAAGCACATTTCTTTAGAAATTATCAAATTTCTAAAAAAGTTAACATTAGTTCCATTATCGGTCAAGAGATGGCGCTGACCTAAAACTGCAATACTAATTTTATTATTCTACTCTGCAGTGTGGTTTAATGGTGCAATTATGATGGTACGGAACCCTCGGTGTGCGAGTCCGACTCGCTATTGACCGGTTTTTGCAGTGGCGTAGAAAATTGGATATAGAGATTCAAGTTTCAATACATTTTGCCTCACTGTTAGTTCGATACAGATATTCAAGTTTCGATACATTTTTGCCCATGGGCGTTTCTAGAGATTTTTTCCAGGTCCCCAATTTCGGGGCAAAGCTAGAGCCGCGTTTCAGTTTTGAAGGGCAATTCATTTTGAAGGATGGAATGGGCACCACACTTTTCTGGGGTGGGCCGGGGGCAAAATTTTTGCAGATGTTTCGCTGATTTTGCATTTTTTCGCTATTCATCAACTGCTTATGTAGCGCGATATGATTACGTCGCTACAAAAATTATCCTTCAATCAAATAAAGTTGCCCAGTCGCTTGTCCAATAATGAACCAGTTAGATAGTAGCGTCCATTCCATTGTGACCTTTCAGCCACCTGCTTCGTCCATTAGGAAAATTGCGTTGCGAAATAACATTGCTTTATAAAATATCGTTCCGTTTTCTACTATGAATGGTTGTTTTGTACGCAAAACTACGAGGACAAATAAGTCCTTGAATAACGCTCTCTTAGAATAATAACTCCAGAAGGATTGTTGGTTACTACAAAATGTAGAGAGAGTCGAAATTGAAGCAAATTCGCTATGGGAGGACGCAGATGATAATGCCCGAAATTCGTGTCAAATCTAGTTTTTAGGATTTGTTCCGGATTTGTCATGGTCCTGACTCGTCGTATTCCAGATTCGCCGATTTCCTGATTCGTCGTAATACGTACAATCGACAACACTGGCGCTTTACAATTTTTAAGTTTAAAATGACTTGCAAGCCGCCATCACATTGCGCATGTCAAAAAAGGACAAATTGTCAGTAAAATAAGTGTCAATTTTGTGTTTGTTTTTTTTTTATTACAAACATGCTCCAGATTAATTCACATTTAAACTAAAATGTAATGTATATTGAGCTGTTTTAGTATCTTTTAATTAAATAAATACTTAAATAAATCAATAAAAAATATGCCATTGACTGTATTCCGACGAATCTGGAATACGTCGAATCTGGAATACAGCGAATCTGGAATACAGCGAATCTGGAATACAGCGAATCTGGAATACGACGAATCAGGAACATGACGAATCCAGAACAAATCGTTTTTAGCATTAGGTTTAAAAACTTTTTGCTTTACACCAATTTAGTTGCTTTTAACCGACTTCAAAAAAGGAGGAGGTTCTCTGTTCGTCTATATGTAATTTTTGTGTAAGTACCTGATTGTGTATGTTTCAAACGCTATTACATCAGGTCCCATTTTTTAAATTTGTAAGTCGGTACATTGCGCGCCCGTATTAAGATTCTATGTATGCAGTTATTTGTTATTATTTTAAGAAGGTTTCTTAATAACAATTAAATTCTTAAGTTGCTATTGTAATAACTTTTAATCTAGGCATGGAAGATAAAGTTATAGGATTGTTTGACAAGTCATGTGTAGACGTGTTCTATTGACGTCATCACCTCATGGCATAGTCTGATTAAAATAATGATCATAATCGTTCCACGAGTTTTGGCATCATTCAAGCCACTTATCCCTTAATTGAAGGCGTAATTTGTTTCAGAAGGCATTGCTCAAATAGATCCTCAGGAGTTCCCAACTTATCCCAAATGACAAACTTTCCCCTTTGTAATTTAAATTTTATAATTTTGGCAGTCTCTAGTTAGCGTAGCGTACTTTTGTGGCAATTTGCAAGTTGTGTTGAATTGATTTTTTTGCTGTGGATAAATTTTGTGCCGTTTTGGTACTTATTTAAAAGCAGTGCTTTAGAGATTTAGGAATATGGTCCAGCAAAGTTATAAGAATATTTTTATTACATGACTGCCCAAAAAGGTGTGTACTTAAATATGTGTTCAGGATTCATGTGTTTGTGAGTATGTGAGTTTCTTTATTCCACTATAACTTCTAAATGGCTAAATGTATTTGGACGTATATGGTATCGTTAGAATCCTTACATCATTCTGAGTGACAATGGCTATAATTTTTATGAAAAAAGTCAATATGGCGACTGTACAACGGCACTTTCAAATGTAAAAAAATATTTTTTTCTTCGATTATTACAATATAGGTCTAAAATGAAAGGCCTTAATGAGCACATTCCAAAACTATATAATTTGTCACTAAAATGTGTGAAATAAAAATAAATAAATTTAAAAAAAAATGTTAAAAACACGACTGCCCTGCCAAAAACGAACTAAAAAGTTAAATAACAAGTGTAATTGCAGTCGGGGGACCTCTTCGATTAAAAATTGTCCCACAAAACGGTCCCCCGACTGCAATAACACTTGTTATTCAACTTTTTAGTTCGTTTTTGACAGGGCAGTCGTGTTTTTAATATTTTTAATATTTATTTATTTTTTTAATGATATCTTTGTGTTTTTTTTTACCATAGGTAGTACCTGTAATGTAGGTATCTCGATAAACAATTGTAAGGTAGGTTGGTCCGGCGCCTGCCGTCGCCGGCAGTTCGCAATATACGCTATAAACGAGTGCCCGTGTTTCATTCCGTCCCGCTTAGTATCAAATATTATAGTACCTACATAATCTCTGCTTCTTTTGGGAATATTTTAGAATTATTATACAGAGTTAGGTATTTGTAAAACACCAACAACCCCGCAGTAGATTAATTACATCATAAATAACAAAATTTGTTCTACGACTTTCTGAAGACTTAAAGTAAAGTAAGCATTTATTCGGCGTTTTCAGTACAATACAGATCTTAAACACACCGAATGCATAAGCGTATGCGTAAGCGTGCACGTAGACGTACCATGACGTTGTAATGTCTGAAACTTTATGAGACATGGCACACCGCTTGCGTAACGCGTAGACTGATGCGTAACCCTACGCATTGCAGCTCGTGACGTTCTACTCAATGGCATTCCCTATTGGACGTCACACCAAACACGCACGTATCTTTGCTGCGCGTCACTACGCGCGTGTCTACGCGCGTGACTACGCAGCCGGTGTGCCTAGGCCTTAAATAATAAAATTGTGATAAGCTAATATTAAACGACCGAAAGGGCTGACCTGAGGCCGTATTACGAGCTCTTAAATCCTGCCAGGTTTATAAATTGCTGTAGTGACATCTCTTTCTCGCTGTATAGCAAATAAAAGAGATAGATTGATAGCCAGTCAGAAAACTGACTGGAAATAAGAGGTCATAATACAGCCCCAGGCTCAGTTTGAGTTGTGAAGTCTATTCCACAACGCTGGTTTTCAGGCTGGACCCATAAATATAAAAAATATTTGTAAAGAAAAAAATGTTTTTTTATACAATACTTACTCGATCAGGTGTTCAAAAATTTGTACGGAAAGTTGATTTTTTTGTCAGTTTACGAAAAAGTAGAACAAATGTTGTTGATTATGATGTTAGTATGAGTGAATCTTACTGACATTAAAATATTGTGAATTATTTCATTTGATAATATAATAATTTTCATATATTTCAAGTAACAATGTAGGTAAGTAAATATTACGTTAAGTAAATATTGAATTTGTTAAAAATAATTTGGTAAAAATTTGCATGCTGTTGTTATGGCTGAGCTGAATGGGCTGAACTTTTAAACTAGATTAAGACATGTAATCTACTCCTGTGGTGTTGGCGTTTTGCGAATAAAGGGTTATTATAATATTACCTAATGCATTATGTTGAAAACCGGCGAATATGCAATATATTTTCAACCATTTTCCGATAAGTTGAACGAAATAATATTAAAAAAGAAACAAGTCAAAATTGAAATTCCAATTCAGTATTTCGCTTACCTATTCAACTCGTAACGCCCATACGCAAAAGTTACCTAATCTTTATAAAAACAACCTTGTCTTATATTATAGACCTTCAAAATATCTTCTTTAGTACCAATTGTTATATTGCCAATAAAAAGGCCTACTCAATACAAGGTTCTATTTGTTATTAAGTCTGAATAAAATAGTTCAGCAGCTTTCGAAGGTCGGACTTTGTCGCAGAATCTGAACCCAAGACGTTGCACAAGGCCACGCATAATTTCATCCTGGATCCCAACTCATAAAAACAAGATCCAAGGCCACGCATATTCTCTATAATTCTATAGCAGTGGTCGTCACATTTATCTGGTCAAGGGCCACAAGGCCACAACACACACAGGACCAATATCACTGCGGGCCGCACCGCACATTCTCGTATTATTTAGTTGACACCTCAGATCAAATAAAAAAGGAAGATGGAGCGTTGCGCAGTGGTTGCGAACAACTAAGTGAAGCCGGTTTTTGATGGTACATGTGTGCGTACTAGAGGGCGGGCGGGGGCCGGGCGGCAGGGTTCGCCCAATGACGAACGAAAGCCAAGGCGTAGTTTCGTTACATATGTGTGCGTAAAGTGTGTATGTACACAGCCAAGGCGTAGTTTTACTGGCTTCTCCGCTTTGTCGGAAGACTCCTTCTTTACTTTTTTATTTGTTCTGAGGTTGACACCACCTATCAATAATTATTTTTAACAAGTTTTTTTTGAGCTGTCTAAACCTGATTTCCCCCTAAATTTTTTATAGCAATTGCTAATTGTGACTGATGTGAAGTCTTTATTTGCCAACTCAATGAAGAATATCATCTCCTAAAATTGTTTGCTTTTTCGCGTGCCGCATAAATATCGTCCGCGGGCCGCAGTATGACGACCACTGTTCTATAGCGGCGAGAGTAAAGCCTCAGAATTACAAACAACTTTTACTATTCGGAAAATTCGAACTGAAACAAGAATTTATCAAAAGATGAGGTGATGTAACTACTTAAATAACATTTATTTTTACAAATGGGTATCAAATAGTAATATGTACGACTTCAGCCTCAGAGGTCATACTGAATATTTTATTACTATACGGCGCTAAATATAGTGTATTAAGACGCTTCCGGTCAGATATAAAAGTACCCTTTATTGTAGGACTAAACTAGCTTAAATTACTAAAAAAAATCAAGGTAGTTAAGCTAGTTCGGAGGCCGAATGTGCCTAGCTAAGTAACTAGTGGCTCTATGAGTTGTAGACTAGGCGTTTCTAATTTTTTTTATTTTTCGAAATTGCTGAAATATTTTTTTTACGTAGGTACTCTACTATTTTGAAATTTTTTAAAACTTAATCGTATAAAAATAATTAAATATCGAATCTGCTCACAAAATTTCACGAGAATCGGTTAAGAACAACCGTACATCCGGACGAAAGAATTTTTGCCAAACGTGAAACGGAGACGCTTCGCTCGCTCTCGCTCAGTTAATTATACAGAGACAGAGGAGGGAAAAGGGATTTTTTTTCTCTTATTTCCTTCCATTTGGAAATTGTGGAAGCATGTTATTAATATGTCATATAACATAAAAAGGGTAGGAGATAAAACGGAGCCCTGTGATCAACATTCACTGAACCGTAAATGCTTTGATTTGTTTGCTTCCACCTGCTGTTTAATAGAAAACAGAATCAAAGTGCTATGATGGTGAAAACAAAGTTAATGAGAGTATCGAAAGAAAAGGAATTTCTATGACATATTTATTTTAAAAGCGAAATAATGTGAGATAATTTCTGCAATGTTATTTTACCAAAGACAACCTAAAATTTTCTTTACCGTGGTAATTTTGAGAACAACAATGTATTGTAACGTTGCATTTTTTTTTACGGTACATTTCTTTCAAAATAGTTATTCATTTTTCTTCAAACTCGTTAGTTGAAAAGAGTGTCTTTCCCAAGCCTCGCAAGAGATGGCGGTAGCTGAATCTGAAATCACAATAAAACACGGATTGGATTTGTCTGTGGTTACATTTTTTTTTAGTAAAGGGTCGATGACATAATCTGTCAGCGTGACAGCTAGCTTGTAATTGTCATTTGATGGTATTCATTCATTCTGATTTCGTCTAATCGACGAGAGGTTGAAAATATGTGAGGCGTGGGGGCAAAGCCCTGAAGATTCTTTTTAAATCGTCACGAATCAGCTTCTTGCTCGTGAAATATGAAGTAGTCGGTTACCTCGAGGAGATAAACATACTCTCCATTATTCTAACATGTTGGTTCAGGCCGTGAAAATGCAACAAACCAGTTACCAAAACGTTTAAATTATTAAATAAATATTATTGTGATTAAACATGGTAAATAATTTGTTTGCATCTTCCATCTCCACTTAGTCTAATAAAACTAGCTTTATCTGGACATAAATAATAAACTCGTTGTTTTTATTAGTTTATCGGATATTGATACTAAGTGTCAAATATTAATTAGATATGTGATGTAAGAAATCCGGGCTGGTAACCGTTTCATACAAAAATCATGAGATTTCGTACATTACCTAGCTTTTTCCTAAAAGCAAAATAGTTAACCAAATACCTTGTTAGTATAATTTTATGGTACATTAAAATGCTATCACTTAATAGCAAAATTAAACTAAATCCAATTTCGCATGTTCGTCGTCACATTATATACCATTCAGTATGACTTATTAAATTACAGTTACCTATAATTTCTGGTAAGATAAGTCAAAATATCTGACACTTACTGAACCTTCTTTATTAACAATAGTTCCGATTGATCAATTAGTTTAATTTTGATTTATTTACCTGAAATGCAAGCGTCATAGCATAATACATGTACATTTACTAAGTTATTTATTATGCTGTAATAATGAAATCAAAATTTGTTGAAACTTTAGTTTTTTTTTTAGTTTTATGCGAAATTTCGAAATGTTTAATTCCTTTTATTTTAACTATAACTAACAATAATTTATGACATAGAAAAAGAAAATTTCAGTTATCTAATTATGTCCAGATAAAGCTAGTTTTATTGGACTAACTGTACATTCTGAAATATTAATAAAGACTTACTACCTCTGTGCTCTAGTGGTTCACCTACCCGTGTAAGAGGCAGGGCCCCGGGTTCGATTTCCAGGAGGAACATTTGTACTCGATTTGGTTGGTGGTAGGGCTTATTTCAAGTCCGCTTGGATAGCTACCACCTCTTTCCTAAGTCTGACGCCATAACAACAATTTAGACATTGTTGTGTTCGAGGTAAGATAGCCAGTTCCTTAGTGATGAGGATTCCGGGTGTAGTGCTTTCCACCTTCGGCCTTATCGTCACTTAACATCAGGTGATGTGAAGGCACTATCCCGTTGTGCATAAAAGCAGAATATGTTAATAAATGAATGAATGAAAGTTTATTTGATTTTGAATAAGTACTTAAGATGGTCGTAATTTTGTTCAGCTTTATTCAGCCATCAAAAATATTATTATAAATGCTGTGTTTGCATCATGGTCCATAGATTCCTGACCTTGTGCGGAGTATCTTGTATTCCGGGCGCGCGACGCTCGCTGAATTTCAATGATGCCTTGCTAATTACGCGACCTACCACTGACATGGGAATTTATATAAAGAGATGTAGGATAAAGCCTTTATTTTTATCTGGGTCGTGTAATCGTGTTAGAAGGCGAATGTTATTTCAATTTCAATTTATTTGCAAATTAAGTTGGTTCTTAAAGATAATACAGTGCTTTTATGACTTAATCTCTTCTCGATTATAGCAAATATGAATGTAGGAGGGCATTAAATATAAATAAACTATATTAATTAAAATAGTTATTTCCAAAGTGAAAACTTAATAAATTAAAACTTACTAAATATTTTTTTGAAATGACTTGGTAAAGAGAACAGGATAAGTTCATTGTTGATGTTCGAAAAGTACCTATACTTGTACTGCCCCCCTAGCTCATGCTAGGGGGGACTTTTATTACCTAATAAGTAAATACAGTTTCAGTGGTCATCCACCGAAACTGTTTTTACTTATTAGGT
Organism: Agriphila geniculea; assembly: GCA_943789525.1. Taxonomy (NCBI): domain Eukaryota; kingdom Metazoa; phylum Arthropoda; class Insecta; order Lepidoptera; family Crambidae; genus Agriphila; species Agriphila geniculea. The sequence goes on along the minus strand of OX038894.1, from coordinate 1,014,688 downwards.
ATGATTAGGTAATAATGAAGAATAAAAATCTGAAAACGGAGCCATTATGACTGTTTTAGTTGCCTCACTTTTGACAGTGCGCTTTGTAGAGAACTATCGTTCTAGGTGTGAACTATATTCTAAGATCACAAATATGAAAAACTACCTCAACTATGTGAGCTAAACTGAACTATGTATTAGCTTTGGGTCTGCAAGTGCAACCGGTAACCAGTGAAACTGTATTAAAGTTATGTGAAATGTTGTACAAATAAAACTACTTACTTCCCTCGAAGACAAATAGAATTCACTATCCTGAAGTCCATTGAATCAGTTATTGGTCCCATTAAACAGGGTCGAGTTGGAGGCTGCCTTGTTTGCCTCGATCTCGAGATCTCGACCTCGGCAAACAAGGCCACTATGGTGGAGGGCTTTTAAGCGTCCTCTCGAGCCTTTAGTTAGGTATTTAAACTTTTAGTCGCATCGGCATTCTATATTTCTATATAGAGTTATTATATATTAAAATATATATTAAATTATATATTAAAAGTTTCTACTTTTAATTCATTGCTCGTCTGCATTGGAAGTCAAAATGATCACACTGTTGTCTTTTTACACGACTGCCCAAAAAGGTGTGTATGTGTGTTTAGGGTTTCATGTATATTTGTGGGTATGTGAGTTTCTTTGTTCCACCATAACTTCTAAATGCCTGAACTGATTTGGATGTATGGGGTATTGTTAAAATCCTTGCAGTACTCCAAATGACACTGACTATATTTAAAAAAAAAAAAAAAAAAAATGGTGACTGTACGACGCCACTTTCAAATGTAAAAAAACCTTTAAGTGAAGTTATTTTACAGATTAAAAAGTTGGTATCATCTCTTGTATCATATCATCTTCTGGCAATAAATAATTTACTGACCGAGCGCGAGCGAGCTTTTCCGTTTCAGCTTGGGCAAAAATACTTTCGTATGTTTGTCCGACTGTCGGTCAGATAGGTCGCATTTCTCAACCGATTCTCGTGAAATGTACAGATAATGATAATTATATACAACGTGTAATAGAATTAATAGCTAAACCAGAAAATGGTAAACACTTTTACAATGGGACCAACACTGAAAACGCGATAAAAAAATCAGCTGTTTCGTACATTTTGATATTTTCTTTATTTTTGTATAAACATCTGATTTTTTTCGCGATTTCAGAGTTGGACCCATAGTAAAAGTTGTTCAGTTTGATGGTCTCTATCAATCATATTAAGGTTTAGCTATTAATTCTGTTACACGTTCTAATTTTTTTAAGCAATTTCGAAAAATTATCAAAATATAAGTCACAAACGTGAGGTCTAGGTCACAGAGATACTAATAAGTATACTACTTATACTTAAGTATAGGTAAAGTTATAAGTAAGTAGTTAAGTATAGGTAAGGTAAAGTAAAGATAATGGATTTATGAAATACAGAATTCAAGATTTAACAATACAATTTAGCTGAGTGGTCTATTTCTTAACATCAAATACAATCAGATATATAATATATATAACAAACAACGCCCGTTAAAAACTACGTCATATTTTTTCTATGATTGTTTTCTATATTGGTTAGGAAAACATTTCTTTTACGATAAATATAGATTTTCCTCTAGAAAACAGGAGCTTCCAAAGCTTAAGGGACAAATAAAATATGATAGTAGTAATAGCAATCAATTTGTTTTCGCCTCCCGAGCCGTGTTGGTGACAAACAAACATAAGTAAAACAAATATAGTACGCATATAAAGAACAAACATACATATATGTTATACGCGTTGGGGAATGGAGGGAGCCATCTTTTGTGTTTCACTGCGTGATCAAATATAATATATTAGATAGGTATCATATCGGAGATCGACGTCTTTTTAGGGTTCCGTACCTCAAAAGGAAAAAACGGAACCCTTATAGGATCACTTTGTTGTCCGTCTGTCTGTCTGTCCGTCCGTCTGTCTGTCAAGACCCTTTATCTCGGAAACGCGTGGAGGTATCGAATTGAAATTTAAACCATATACTAAGGTCTACGGGCCCTTGAAGCTGTAAAAAAATCAAACTTCTAAATTAACGTAAAAAAAAGATACTGCCGTTTAGGGCGCAAAAAACGCATTTTCGATACTCTCAAAGGAATCAAAATTCATAGGGTACTTCCCGTTGACCTAGAACTATGAAATTTGGCAGGTAATAGCGTCTTATACTACACTTACAGGAATAAATCTGAAAACTGTATATTTGTAATTAAATCATAATAAAATATGGTCATTAAAATACGTAATTATTAATCATCTTGGTGAAACAACGGTATGCGCGGTCATAGTTTAACTTCTAATTACTTTTGGATTAATCGCGCCACTAATTCTTTTTAAAATATCAATATTTATTATTATTAATTATTCAGATCCTTTCAAATATTGTTATAGTTAATTACTTTTAAAAATAAAATTAAAAAGTAATAAATTTGGCTCTAAATATTTTCGCAACATGGCGGTGTGTCACGCTGTATGACAGGGGGTCTTCTTCTTCTTATTTTTGTTTTGGCAATCTACTTTCTTCTTGGAAGTAATTTTTGCCAGTGTCAAGTGTTGAATAGTTCAGTGGTAGATTGTTTCAGTTTACATTAAAATGCGGGTGCATCGCATTCCAATGTTGCTTGGAGCATTTGGCACCAAGTATAATCAAGACAGTTTACTCGGTAAGGTCAGCCGAGGTAGCCACCACTACAATAAAAGTCTCGGCTTCATACAACCAAAGGGTCCTGTTGGAATACACCCATTTTCTCTAATAACATTGCGATAGATAAAACCATTTCACAGAACATTATACAGTGTACTATTGATATACAGCGCCATCTGTTGACAATCAACAGTACTTGAATTTTATACAGGTGCGGTGGGTTTGTAATTATTTTATTTTTTCTCAAAAATGCTTGGAAATTCGAACATTATTTTGACAACCTTCTTCGTGCTAAATCAGAGTTTACGGACAGACCTAAACCGCGCCGTCAATATTTGTATGAGAATCCATTACTAACGTGTTATAATATAACAATTTTTTTTTTTTAATATTAGGTATACTCTGCCGTATATAGGTCGGTGCTCTCTGCGACGCTTTTCCTGCTGCACATCAATGACCTGCTAACACCGGGCATTGTTGGCTATGCAGACGACAGTACTGTCATGGAGAGGTATCTGTCCAGCGCGGGAGCCGGTGGTGATGAGGTGAAAATAATGAGAGAGGCCATGGTTGAGCGATTGAACCTGACGCTAAGTCTCGTCTCCCAATGGGGTGATGAAAATCTTGTTAGCTTCAACGCTTCTAAAACGCAGGCGTGTCTGTTTACCGCAAAAAGGAGTCCATTCAACTTAACTCCTACTTTCCGAGGTACATCTATCCAAGCAACCGACACTCTCCAGCTTCTTGGCATGGAGTTATCTTCTAACCTTAACTTCGGCACCTCTATCGAGTCTAAGGCTCAAACTGCAGCTAAGAAGCTGAGCGTCCTAAATAAAGTCAAGCGGTACTTTACGCCTGGGCAGCTTTTAACCCTTTATAAAGCTCAAGTCCGATCTTGCATGGAGTACTGCAGCCACCTTTGGGACGGCTCGGCGAAATATCAACTTGCTGCACTAGACTCGGTGGAACGCAGAGCCAAGAGATTAATAGGCGACGGAAAACTGGTATCAGCTAAGCTTCACAGCTTGGCTCACCGCCGTAACGTTGCTTGCCTATCGGTCTTCTATAGATTGTACTTCGGTGAGTGTGCTCAAGAGCTGCATGAGCTCATTCCACCTTCTCCTTTCTTCCATCGGACATCCAGACGCACTGCAGGCTACCATCCGTTCTTGGTTGATATACCTCCTGTGCGTACTAAACGCTACTCATCATCGTTTATAATGCGCACAGCCAAGGAATGGAATTCCCTGCCGGCGTCTGTGTTTCCGAGCACATACAACCTGACTCTTTTCAAGGCCAGAGTGAATAGGCACCTTCTGGGCAAGCTCGCTCCATCGTAGACCCCGTCTATACTTTCGGGCTAGACTAGGGTCAAGAGCAAACCCATTATAATTAAAAAAAAAAAAAAAAAAAAAATACTGGTATCACGTGAAAGGCCTTGATGAGCACATTCCAAAAAATTGAAAAAAAAAAAACGAAAAAAAACTGTTTTGGTGCAATATGGGTATCAAATGAAAGGCCTTGATGAGCGCATTCCAAAAAGATAAAAAAATTAAAAACGAAAAAAATTTTTTTTCAGTACCTATGGGTATCAAATGAATTTTTTTTGAAAAGTTTTTTGGAATATGCTCATCAAGGAGCATATTCCAAAAAACTAAAAAAAAAATTAAAAAAGAAAGGTAATTTTTTTTTGCAATATGGGTATCAAATCTCATTCATCTTAATATAAAAATAGCATTGTGAATGCAAAAATCTAAAAGTTAAAAATATGAATGTAATTAACATAGCCCTATTTATTTTGTTTGGCATGCACCTACGTACAATTCAAGGTTCCGCAGAATATCAGCGTTGCAGGTGTTGATCATGCTGCAACTTATGCTGAGTGGTAACCTTTTCGGTTTCATAATGTACCTACCTTACATTATCTGTACTTACCTACCCAAAATTGTGGAATCGAATAAAGTTCTTTGTATTTGTATTTGTATTTGTATAAATGAAAGGCCTTGATGAGCACATTCCAAAAAAACTGAAAAAACAAAAAAATATTTTTTTTTGCAATATGGGTATCAAATGAAAGGCCTTGATGAGCACTTTCCAAAAAACTGGAAAAAAAATGAAAAACTGGAAATAAATGAAAAAAACCGGATTTTTTTTTTCAATATGTGTATCAAATGAAAGGCCTTTATGTGCACATTCCACTTTCCATTTTCTTTTTTCAATTACTGTAAGTATTTTAAAATTAAAATAAAAAGCTTAATCTTTTAAAACTAAAAAGTTAAAAGTTTAAAAGTACTACACAAGCCTTGGCCGCAACTAGGCATTGATGGACTAACGTATGTTCTTCAATGCCTGTCTTGAGTGCCACTGCAGTAATGTACTATTCCATTTCAAACTTCGCCCGTGGTCAATTCTTTGTCGTAATCCCTGGAAGGGTTATTTTCTACGTGGCGACAAAGGATTTCAAATGGTTATCTATATATGTATAGCAGTCTGCTGAACGGATTTTGATGGTATTTTTTTACAGTTTGGTAGCTTGGAGTCCAACTTATAAACTAAGCAATTTTTCACATAATTCCGGTAGGTAGAACCTGGGATAAAGCTTGAACTCTCCGTAGTACAGTTTTCATATAAAAAAACTAATAACTACCAACCACTTTTTTTTCAAAATATTTCCTTTGTACCGACACAACTTTTCTATAGCTTTATTTTATGTATAGATGTAGGTCTGTACGGAACCCTCGGTGGGCGAGCCCGACTCGCACTTGTCCGGTTTTTTTAAGATATAAAACCAGTATCTAATGCTTTCCTTTTGTGAACGAAAGCTTATATGTGATAGTTATACACGCTGAATTTTTAATCATTTGGTTCCCGCCGTGGGGTGGTTCCACTCATGATTACAAGCAACTTTTACTATGGGGCCAACTCTCCTAATCGCAAAAAAATACATTAAGGTCGAGTAGGTACTGCACTTTTGTATGGAACAGCAGATTTTTTTTTGCGAGCAAGAGAGTTGGCCCCATAGTAAAAGTTGCTTGTAATCATGAGTGGAACCACTCCACGGCGGGAACCAAATGATTAAAATTTCAGCGTGTAAATAAGTTAGCTTTAGACAAGTTCTATTTACGATATAAAAACATAAAAAAATATTTTTGTCAGAAAGGGTTGATTAATTTTTATCCGAAAGAATCATATCACTTGTAACTTGTAACAAATTAAACTAAAAATACTATTTGACATTTTTCATCCAATTAAAAATTACTAGTATACTTTCCATGAGTTTAACTGAATGATGATTAATTTAGCTGAAATTTACAATTTTTCGTTGTTATTTTATAACCTTTACATTGTTTCAGGTAAACACATTAATTAAAAACGAAACTTGTGATAAATCGTGAATAATGTGCGAGAGGGAGCAGTGCTGCGTTCTGTTCGCGTCCCGCTCCTGCGCGCTCGGCTGTTTCCGTGAAAACTGTCAGTGAGAATCCAAGATGGCGGAGAAGGTCAGCTGATCGGTGCGCCGCATGCGCCAGCCTCACAGTTTGCGGCGGATCAAGCGCATCATGGTAATTAAAAAATCATAGACAAAATCAATTAATTTAACTTTTAGGAATAATTTAAGTTCTTTTTCATTACAGTTACTAGGCATCTGTAAAAGCGTCCTGAATTTTCTAATGAGAAGGCGAAAACAGGCCCAGTAGTATGTGTCCAAGCCACAAATAGAAAGTGGGCCCATAATATCTGAACTAGAGAATGTTGACATACTTACACTTTACATTTTAAATTGTCTAAAAAAATATTTTAAGGAAAGGCAAGTGGTTTGTTTGATGTTGTCATACTACAATAGGAGGAACTCGGTGGCGCAGTGGTTTAGCGCCTGGCCCTACGATTGTGGAGGTTAAGCAACTTTTGCAAGGGTCAATCATGGGATGGGTGACCGAAAATGTATCATCCCAATTTCCTCCGTGCTTCGGAAGGCACGTTAAGCTGCTGGTCTCGGCTGCACTTGCAGTCGTTTACACCCACCAGTCAGCGTAGTAGGTTATAGCCCATCCTCTTATCCATTCCATAAGAAAAGCTTGTGCCCCAGCAGTGGGCACATTAAAATGACTGATGTGGAATTAAAATATTTTAACCGCCTCTGTGGTCTAGTGGTTCACCCACCTGTATAAGACGCAGGGGTCCCGGGTTCGATTCCCAAGCGGGATACAATTTGTACTTGGTTTGGTTGGTGGTAGGGCTTATTTCAAGTCCGCCTGGCTAGCTACCACCATTCTACAAACCAACAATTTATAAATTGTTGTGTTCCGACAGTTAGAGGTAAGATAGCCAGTTGAGGAACTGGCGCACTACACCCCGAATCCTCATCACTGAGGCAGTGATGAGGGTTTCGGGTGTAGTACGCTTCCACCTTCGGCCTTATCACTTAACATCAGGTGAGGTGCAGGCCAATCACTACCGCGTTGTGCATAACAAAAAGGCTGAAACTAATTATAGCATTCGTCCAACAGCAGGTGTTCGGAGAATGGGCGCAAGTGGAAGTAGTGGAGCTGGTCAACGACGGTTCCGGCCTCGCGTTCGGCATCGTCGGGGGTCGATCGTCGGGCGTCGTGGTCAAGAGCGTGCTCCCCGGTGGCGTCGCAGACAGGGTGAGCTGAAATATCTACTTTTCTATTACAATTAGAGATGAAAACTTCCATAAAAGATTCTAAGGAAGTATTCCTGAATACTTCCAAAACTTCCGGCAACTTTGGGAGTTTAAAAAAAATTTTTTTGCGTACTGTTAGGTACAATTATTTCATTGGGTCGGGTTTCCCTAATTCACCATTTTCTCGAACTGGTCAGTTTCCTTATTCTTCAATTCCATGAATTTTTTTAAGCAGTTTCCCTAATTCGCCAGTTTCGTTAACTTGTCAGTTTCCTCATTTGGTCTGTTCAAGTAATTCGTAATTTTTCGTTAATTGGTCAGTTTTTGTACTGTTTCGTACAAATATAAAGAATTATTGTTTTTGTATATTTATACATTGAGATAAATAATTAGATACCGTGAAACCCGCCATTTTTGCCGCTTCTTGCACATGGCTATAACCATAGAAATAAAATGTCAAAGAACAATAATGTCAATAAACAGGTGATCCGAAAAACTAATGCATACATTTTATATGAGATACGTAAAATACGCGACGCTCCGTGGGTAGACCCCCGACAAGGTGGACCGACGATCTGGTGAAGGTCGCGGGAAGCCACTGGATGCGGGCAGCGCAGGCCTGATCGTCGTGGAGATCCTTAGGGGAGGCCTATACCCAGTAGTGGGTGTCGTGCGGCTGATATGATGATGATGATGATGACGTAAAATATGACTTAGATAAATAAAATATGACTATATATGGCAAAGGAAATTTATAAACTATGTTCCATACTGTTATCTTCGTCGATAAACGAATAAATGTAGCGAAATTTGGTTTTAGAGAAATGTGTGGCAATATCTTATTTACCTGTGAAAAGTGTGATTACTTGGATTGTTTCTTTTTGTCACATCACAATTACTTAGAGCACAAGACACCATGGCTCCACGATACCTTTATTTTAAATTCTAATAAAGATTATCAAATATTTTAAGCAAATCGTGATTGCTCCTTTCCAAGGCGGGCCGCTAGGGCCTCTTACTGTAAAAAATATTGGCACCAGGCCAGGATCAAGTGACATTGATCCTATTTGTCTCTTTTTTACATAGACCGTGCCCGTATGATGTTAACTTCTCTTTTCCACGCTCGGTTGGTCTTCTTGAGTGCAGCGAACATTTTTCTACGTCTATGGCTATAACTCTGAAAAAATGTAAAACAAGGACTAGTTTTTTTGATTTGTAAACCAAGTGCAACCTCAACTCTTGATTATTAGACTCGAAAATTACTAAATTTATGAGTTTCAATTACCAAAATTTTTTTTGTCGAACATATTTACCTCAATTTCTAGCCAACATTTGCCACTTCTGCTTCAATTAGTTTTTCTAAGTCAATAAATCTATTTTGACAACTTACAAAGTTGCTAGTAATTTTGGAAGTTATTAAGAATATTTCCAGAAGTATTCCTGAAACATTTCAAAGTTTCGTTAACATTCCGAAGTTTTCACCATTAATTACAATCAAAATTGAGTTTATATACATAGTAAGAAAAACTGGGCTTAGTAGACCTCCTTGAGGGATATTTTTTGATGGAAAGTTTATAATTAATAGTAGTGGTAGTGGCCTATCTTTTAGATGTATGACCTTGTATTAGCTTAAACGATAATGCTGAAACCGTTTTAAGTATAGCTTCTTAGAGCATTCGGTTAAATGCTCTAAGTATAGCTTTCTCAAATAATCAGTCAGAAGATAATATAATATCTAATAATTTCCTGTATTTTTATGATATGTTGTACATATAAGGAATTCTTTAAAATGTGGTTTTGCTATCAAGAAACCCTATCCAAATCGTACACTCGGTTAATGCCAATATGCCAAAATATACAATTGTTCAACAAAGAACACAAATGAAGAACAAAATCTATTACGATTCCATTTTCATTTACAAAAATACTTTTTGTTCGTTACTGAAAATTTTCCACAGTAATCGTGAAAAATGGTAAAAATAGAAATGATCAAACAGTTTCAAAGAGTTTTCTTCAAGTCTTGTTTGTTGTTTTGAACAAAATTGGCGAAGATCATGCTTTTCCAGAGCTCCAGTTATAAGCTCGGTCAAGTTAATCCGACCTCAAGTTGGTTCATCGTCACTTGATATTCCGAGAAGTTCCGCCTACGTTGTCACTTATTACCAATTCAAATGGGAGATTTTTTTTTCTGTTCATAACGGGAGTTTCTTTACGTCGTGTGAATTTAAATTGCTGCCAAAATTTTACTAATCTACTTATTTTTCTTATACTTCTGTACTTTATTAGCTTCCGCCTGCGACTTCGTCCGCGTGGACATTCGGAAAATCTCTAGGAAACCTTTGAATCCAGGCTATTGTAAGCAGATATTAGTTATTTGTGTACCAAGTTACATCCTAATCCTTTCAGAAATTTTTACGTGATTGAGTAACAAACATCCAAACTTTCATATAATTAGCAGGGTTAAAAAAAAAACATTTTTTTAATTTTATAAAACAAACAGTTCAAAATGTTTTAAGCAAGTGTTTTTTTTTTGTTTTTTTTTTTTATGTTTTTTTAAACCATCGATTTCAAATCAATTAGACCTAATAATATTTAATGTTTAGACTATTTTCAAATGAATCGTTAGTAAATATTTTCACATATCGATCAGTTGACTGAAAAATATTTTTTTATATCTCTAATCAATACTGAACGCTTAGGTACGCTATTTCATAATGTTCATTATTAATAGGGGAAACCCAATATTGTAAAGGGTGGGGGAACTAGTTTTCGAAAAGGACCAAGAACGATAGTTTTTTTAATCGGTGATAAAAAAGTTAATACTAAGCTAAGATTTGTCATCTTGGCAAAAAGTATACAATAAAATTACACTTTTATACTGTAATTCTATTTATTTTTAAAATCACCATTCTCAATTAAAAGTAGTTTTAAACCTTGTTTTTTTCTTATTGTTTTTAACATTGCTTAAAACTTGTATTAAACTGTGTTTTTAAACACTTAATAAAAAAAAATTATTTAAAATTGTTTTAAACACGTGTTTTAAAACAACTTGTTTTAATCATGCCAATCCTGATAATTAGTAATGTTAGTAGGATTATTTTAACATCAATATGAATTTGAAATGAAAAAAAAATTGTCACAAAAACCTTAGTTTTTGAGAGCGAGAGAGAGAGAAATTATTTATTTACACCAAAGACCACACAAGAGGTACATAACAACAAAGATAACATAAAAGGGTACACATAAAATTAAAACAAAAATAATTCGTTTAACATAATAAGGCCTTTGGGTCAAAAAGGTCCCTACCTCAGCGTAAGGTTTTGCAAGTTTTAATTTTATTTCAACCTTAAGTTAGTATAATTTGAACTCATAATTTTGATAGTAATCTTTGTCGTCATTGTTTCGTATCCTACTTGGTGTAGTTAACGATAGCAACGTAGAGTTTGGGCCTGTATGATTTTATGATTTTTATGAAAGTGCTACTTGACTCAACACAACTAGGGAATGCAATCTCGACTCGAGATTGACGAATCGAGATCTCGTCTCTAAAGGATTATGCCGATTTTACTATACAAGCTAGGCCATGATGCGCTTCAAATGAGCTTTGATGAAATTACCAAAATACTATAGTAATTTTATAGTGATTGCGTGGGAAAATTATCATTAAAATATAATGCGGGAAAAAAGAGAAATCTCAATCTCAAGGAGCCGTTTGGGGTTACATTTTCGTATTATATGACATTTTGTTATCTACCCCTTTTTAACATGACATGAGTCTGTCACAGATATGCATGGTTAATGCGCATCATGGCCCAGAATGCGGCATGATCCTTTGAATTCGAGATTGAGTCATTCGAGATCTCGTCAAATAATCCAACGAATTAATCGAGATTAGACTTACTTTTTAAAAATTCCTTATTATTTGATCAAAACTTGTTAAATTTAATAAAAACTACCTACCTATGTGACATAACTGTCGTAATATTTTGTAAATAAAACACAATAACACCTAATTGAGCAAAAATAGAAATAAAACTACTTTTATTAAAGAATAGGTATGTAAGTATTAGAAGAGGTACAACAAAATGAATTAATTGTTATTTTTTTGTGAATGGACTTTAAGTGAATATATTTAAGTCTGTTTGTGAACCTTTTGTACATTTACGAATAGCACTACATAACTTGCATTTAGCTGTCAATCCATCTGAAGTTTTTTTGAAGTAACGCCATACCGCCAATTTACTTTTAGTAACGTCCATATACACTTGGCTTGATTGGTTCTTAGACATGTTTCACTTAGTTAACTATCTAATGTTTTTAATAGTAATTAGTTAAGTTAGCTATCAAATTTTCTTCAACGACCCAAAGCGCGCTGTTGCGCATCGATGAACACGTAGTTTTTTCATGCACGCTCAATCTCGAATGTGATCTCGATCAATTTGGTCGAGATCTCGAACGATATTTTAAAAACCAGACTACGTATTTTCGAGATTGAATCTCGAAAAATTACTCGAGATCTCGCGAGATCTCGATTCTTGCGAGATTGCATTCCCTAAACACAACATCCAAAATGAAAACAAAAGGCATATCTAAATTCCTGGTCCAGTACTTAATCAACGTGGTGGGACGGTCAGACTCCGCCGATTGGCGCATTGTCACGGTAATTATATCTGTATAGTATTCCAACTCGGCCCTGTCTTTAAAATAATAATCTACAGACGCGCGGCGCGATAGAGCTACCTGCCTACAGTATTTTAATTTTATCGAAGTACTTTCTTATCTTCTAGATTTGTGGTTGTATTGTACGTTATATTTTAGAATCTACTGGCTTCTGCCCACAACTTCGTATGCGTGGTCAGTTTATCTCTATCCCTCGGAAACAGTACTTTTTTCGGGATAAAAAGTACTCTATGTCCTGTTTACCTTACAACGTGTGTTAAAAATTTCATGATGATCGGTTGAATAGTTAAGACGTGAAGGCGTTACAAACACACAAACTGATTTTAGCTTTTATAATATTAGTAAGGATATCAAAAGGTCTACCTTGCCGTGAAATTTATTTCCAAATGGTGAAATGAAAGAACTAAAAAAAACGAAATACCTACATAATTTGTTCAAATCCCTCTGGCCGTAGTATTAGGTCACAAAAAATATTGTAAGTAAACTTAATCCCATTTTTCTGACTTTCCGGTGATATAAAAAATACTATCTCTGGTTTAATTGTAAAACAGCACAATCTGCACTTTGCCATATTAAGTACTTGTATTTCAATCGCACGTAAATCTTTCGTTCGTCATTGCGGTGCATTTGCGACTGTTTGTGTACCAAGTGCAGACCGAACTCGAGGTGCGTAGGCTCGCTTTCGACTGTTTGTATGAAGTTGGAATACTGTATAGATACCATTACTTCGGCATTGTTGTGGGTGGCATTCCCGCGGGCAAACGGGGAGTGGACGGAAACAATCACTCCTATGTTTACACCACGCGAATAGAACTGGAAGGAAATAGAACTAGGTCTGAGGACGGACCTTTGTTTTGTTCGTGTTATTGGAGCGGAAGTTTTGTGGTCAAGCTGTTTCGTTGGGGTATTGTTGGATAGCCTTTAACTATAGTACTTTCTTAAGAATTACCCAAAAGTTGCTTGAGTAGAACTTAGTACTTTCCATATAAAGTTTGTGGTGTAGGTAAATGTAGAACAGAAAAAGTAGATAGCTAAAACTTTAAAATTATAATAATATTTTGATCTGAAGAGAAATCAGGAAAATATTTTATTTGAGTAGAATTCAGTCTTCTAGACAGGACTGGAGAAATTAGGGTCATAAAGTCAGCCTTTTGTTCAGAATGGCCAAAAATGATTTATCCTCGTAATATTCTATGTGGTTGACTTATTTTTTTTAGCTCACTCAGAAAACTTCTTGTAGACAACCTAAAATCTGATAACATAAACAGAAACGTAACGTAACAAAATTAATTCCCCTTATCCCCAATATTTTAAGCAAGCCTGAAAAAAATCAAATTGGCTGTATATTGTATGAAATAAAACAATTTTTAACGGATACTAGCGCGGTTAAAAATATAAAAGACGGAGGTCGGCTTCCTCTCCAAGTTTTCTTTCGCCATTTCTTTCTTGGAGGGGCCTCCCAATTTTATGAAATGGTGGTAGTTTCAGTAGATTCTCTCTTTTTAGCATTAATTAAAATCACAGAATTAAATTATAAATTAACTTAAAACATTTTTTTTGTTAAATATTAATTTCTGAACGTCTTAAAAAATTCATCGCTTGAGGTTAGACTCACGAGCAGCTTCAGTCCCCCGTGACCACGGCAGCTGCAAAGGTGCCGAAACATCGGGATAACCAAAAATCAAACCAAATACCAACTAAATACCAAAGTACTTTCAATAAAACCGCGCTAGTATCCGTTAAAAATTGTGTTGTTTCATGTCTAGTGAGCGCGTAAGCTTGAGAAGTGAATATGGCTGTTGTTTTTAAAAGTAGAAATAAGCTCCCTTAGTAATAGAAAAAAGTTTCAGAATTTACGGTTGCGTAAAAAAAAATACAGTCACTTCGACTTCACAAACAGCAGAATGCAGATTATACCTCAGCCACCACCTGCCACAGCCACATGATTTTTTTCAGGCAGCATTCATCATTAAAGCCATTTGATCCTAATTTTCAAATAAGTACGTCTTTATAGTATTTATATGATTTCAGGAGATTGCAATGACGTCATGTTCAACCTTTTTTGAAAAACTAATCCCACCCTAAATATTTGTCAATTAGCAAATGGATTGGCCTATCGCCATTATTAGTGGGGCTAAGTTTAGCTAATGTTTACTGCCGCGTATGAATCACCCATTATGGAATGGATGTTGGTACCAGGGGTTATTAGCACGTACTATAGTGGAGGACCAATCAGTGGTTTTTAGGGTTCCGTACCCAAATGGTAAACACGGGACCCTATTACTAAGACTCCGCTGTCCGTCTGTCTGTCTGTCTGTCACCAGGCTGTATCTCATGAACCGTGATAGCTAGAAAGTTGTAATTTTAACAAATGTTGTATTTCTGTTGCCGCCATAACAACAAATACTAAAAACAGAATAAAATAAATATTTAAGGGGGGCTTCCATACAACGAGCGTGAATTTTTTGCCGTTTTTTGCTTGATATTAATAACGACAACAGGTAGACAGTTGAAATTTTCATAGATGATGTATTTTTGTTGCCATTATAACATCAAATACTAAAAACTTAATAAAATTAATATTTAAGGGGAGATCCCATACAACAAAAGTATTTATTTTTTTACCATTTTTTGGTACGGAACCCTTCGTGCGCGAGTCCGACACGCACTTGGCCGGTTTTTTTATCCACAACAGGATAGTGCTTGGCCTTCACCTCATCTGATGTTAAGTGACGATAAGGCTAAAGGTGTAAGCGCACTACACCCGGAATCTTCACCACTGGGGAACTGTCTATCTTACCTCGAACTGCCGGAATACGACAATTTTTAAATTGTTGTTATGGCGTCAGACTTAGGTAAGATGGTGGTAGCTAGCCGGGCGGACTTGAAATAATAGCCCTACCACCAACCAAACCGAGTACGAATATACCCCTCTCCTTGGAATCGAACCTGGGGCCGCTGCGTCTTACACGTGTGGTCCAACTATTAGACCACAGAGGCGGTTAAATTGTTGTTATGGCATCAGATTTAGGTAAGATGGTGGTAGCTAACCAGGCTCGGTGCGGTTATTCGCTACCAATGTTGTAGATTCCTTATACATATACAATATACATATAACGTGAACAACAACAACAACAGCTGATGTTATTTCGCGATTTCAGAGTTGGTCCCATAATAAAAGTTGTTCAGTTTGATGGTCCCCATATACCATATTTGGTATTAGGGGTTATTTTGAAACACGTTGTATACCCTACTACAGATTTCATTACACTGTGGGTGTTAGGTTTTCGGCATTTATTGTCAACATAGCACTCGAGCCCAACACATTAATAAGTCGAACTATCGGGTGTTATCGAGCTATGTTGATGCTAGGGATGGTCTGCTATTCTATTGTTGTAGTTGTCGATAGTTAAATAAATAAATAAATAAATGCTTGGACAATTTCACACAGTGCCATCTAGCCCCAAACTAAGCAAAGCTGTATTAAGGGTGCTAGACAACAGATATACTACTTATATACTTTTTAAATATATACTTATTATACATAGTAACACTCAGACCCGTCACAGAAATTAAAATTCATCATTTCAATTTCTGCCCGGTCGGGAATCGAACCCGGGACCTCTTGCGTGGTAGGCGGCATTTATTTTATTTATTTTATTTATTTCACGAAACCAACAGCGTTACATAAAATATTTACGCTAGAAATAATTTTACAAATAAGGCCAATAACAGGTTTCCATTATAATTATAACTTAGAAACCGAACAAACAAAAGAAACAATCGAACCTAATAAGTAGGTACTGTTACAATATATTTTGTGTCTAAATTAAAGTATAACTACACCATACTAAATCATTAGTTTACTAAATCGCAAAGAAAAAATAGCATAATGAATGCCAAATTCTCAAAATTCTAAAATTACACATACACCAACCAAACAACAAATTTTATAACAATCGAACTGAAATTCTGATAAACCTACGCAACTACACCTGTTAAATTTAATTCTACACATAAGTACAATAGAGAGACACAGTCAATACCGCTTCAGACCTCGCAAAACTGTCAAAAATCTCTAATTTATTTTGAACCTTAATTTCCTCGCGTTTAAGTAAAAATTATTGAAACCAAGATTACCCTGTTATTGTATTGTATTAATTAACAGTTTGAAAAATATTTGTAAGCGAATAACAATTTTATGTTGTGGCATGTTGACCACTGCACCAATCAGGTCGTTAGTCTTAGTTAGATAAGTATTTGATAGTTTTAATAACAGTTAGTTCAGTAGATCGAACGTCAGGGTGACTATTAGAGCCTTAACTGGACACAGCGAACTAAACAGACACCATGAAATTGAGTGACACTGACGTCTGCAGATATTACAATGAGGAGCGGGAAACGCCCGAGCACCTCTTATGTGATTTTGTATCCCTAATCCACAAGCGTAGTATTCGTCTGTGGTGACACGTAATCGACCCGGAGGAAATAAAAAAACATTAAAACCAGCAGATACTAGACTTCCTGGACGCAGCAGGGCCTAAAGAGTTACTATAATTAAGTGGCGAGTCACAATAGATCTTTTAGGTTGCAGTGACTACAGCTTTATCTGAGCTGCAGAGCACCTAACACTTATAGTTTTAATAACACCTACAGATAACTACTCTATCATATAAAATCACTTTCCTTCTAATGTCAAGGTACGAAAAGAATCCCGATTATCGGACGATGTTTGTCGTTCGATTTTCTGGAACGCCTTTTTCCTGTAGCTCAGGGTTTCTTAAAATGTGGTACTTGGATCCCTTAAGGCTCCGTAGCATGTATATCAGGTCAGGGGTCCGCAGTTAATCCTTCCCGTAATGAAACTGCTTTTAGCAGTGATTTTTTTACTCTACCATGAGTTGATGCAAACTGTTTTCGCTATCGTTTACTATCAGATATACTGATTATAGTCAATGCGAGTGAAAGAGAGAAAACGACAGTTTTCGATAGCGAAAACAGTTTGCAACAATTTATGGTCGAGCTACTTTTACAAAGTGGGACGAAGTAGGGGTCGGAGTCAACTCTTCCCATATGGAAACGCCATTTCACTTACCTATATTCTTTTCTCAATCCTCAACTCAACTTACTAAGTTATTTTTAATGAAGATACTGTTGTTATTATTTATTTATTGAACGTTATGTGAGATTAGTATTGTTACTAGCAAAAAAACTGTCTGACGAGTCGCCCCTTCACGCCAAACGTCGTCTGTTTCTCGTTATTAGGATTTGGAATTAGGGCCTCAGGGAAGTCTGTCAGTGTGCTAGTTACTTATGAAACAAAGTCGTGAAATGGAATGAATTCTTGCTGTATATATTTTTTTATCGATGCGGCTTAAGCGCACGCATCCCAACACTACTTAACAATAACACGGATAAGCCATTATTACGAGTTATGTCGTGTAATTTGTACCAAAGTTGGCTAAGCAGTAAAAATATTTGTTGCGAACCCGTCATAGCACATTGTAAGAATACCAAACGTAAGTAATTCGATTAAAAGGATTTATTTAACATTATGATACGCTGTACAATGTGTAAAAAGTCACCTAAACAAATATATATAGGACTTAGATATTTTAATTTTCTAAAATCGTCCATGATTCATCATCATATCAGCCGCATGACACCCACTGCTGGGTATAGGCCTCCCCTAAGGATCTCCACGACGATCGGTCCTGCGCTGCCCGCATCCAGTGGCTTCCCGCGACCTTCACCAGATCGTCGGTCCACCTTGTCGGGGGCCTACCCACGGAGCGTCGTCCGGTGCGCGGTCGCCATTCCAGAACCTTTCCGCCCCAACGGCCATCAGTTCTTCTCGCTATGTGTCCTGCCCATTGCCACTTCAGCTGAGCAATCTTTCGAGAGATGTCGATTACTTTAGTTCTCCTGCGGATCTCCTCGTTTCTGATTCGATCACGCAGGGAAACGCCGAGCATGGCTCTCTCCATTGCACGCTGGCTGACCTTGAGCTTCCTTATGATACCCAATAGTTAGCGACCACGTTTCATTGCCGTAAGTCATCACTGGCAACACACACTGTTCATAGACTTTTGTCTTGAGACACTGAGGTAAGTCGGACGCGATGATTTTTCGAAAGGTGACTAAGGGAGCATAGCCTTCAAGAGACGGGCAGCAGCGTCTCCAAAAAACCGTGGCCTACTGCGATCGCCAATCCGCCTGCCAAGCGTGGCGATTATGGCAAACCCCCCCTCATGCACAATAGTCCATGATTACATTAACTTAATTAGTATTTGCTTAATCTGCGTAAAAATAGTCTGTCTTTACCGAGTTGCTTCAACTTTCCTTTCAACTTTCAAGTCAACTTGTGGCAAGCGCGTGCAATATTGTTTTTTTTTATGCACAACGGGATAGTCCTTGGCCTTCATCTCACCTGATGTTAAATGATGATAAGGCCGAAGGTGGAAGCGCACTTCACCCGGAATCCTCATCATTGAGGAACTGGCTATATTACCTCTAACTGCCGGAACATAAAAAAAATACATTGTTGTTATGGCGTCAGACTTACCTAAGATGGTGGTAGCTAGGCAGGCGGACTTGAAATAAGCCCTACCACCAACCAAACCGAGTACAAATTGTACCCACCTGGGAATCAAACCCGGAACACCTGCGTCTTACCCGGGTGGGTGAACCACTAGCCCACAGAGGCGGTTAAAATTGCCTCCAAACCGTGCGCTTGCACGTCCAACTTTCTGCCATACTTTGACCTTTGACGTTTATTTTTGAGAAGATAGAGCATGTGCTATTGCATGCTCTGAGGCATGCCTCTGTTCTTAAAGCGCAAGAGGATCGCGACGGCGCACAGTCAGCGTGCGCTATTAAATGCGTCAGATTAAAGTGAAAAGGAACGGGAAAGCAATCGTATGAAGACACACTTTAAGGCTGCGGACGCACCGACAGGTGCCTAGATTGGTTCCTAGATATATCCAGGTTACTTGGTGACCGCACTGGTATGTGAGTCGCTAGCCTTGGTCTCTTACGGCCCAGCCACGGACAGCGCGGCAGGAGGCGAGGGAGGCGGCGCGGCAAGCGAATTCGATAATCACTGCGCCCTATCCCGATGGCGGCCTCTCAGCTCGTCGTCACGATCGCGCAGTGGTTACCGAATTCGCTTGCCGCGCCGCCTGTCTCGCCTCCTGCCGCGCTGTCCGTGACCGGGCCGTTAGTCTATTGGTTATATGTCTCGCCCCTACGATACATTATAGGTAGTCGCCTGGATGTATTGAGGCACCTAGCGCGCAGTGCGGCCGGTTGCGAACATTCGTGAACGTTCGTTTCACTTGGTTTTACAGGCTCTAGGCACTAAGGCACCTGTCAGTGCGTAGGCGGCCTAACGGACACAAAAGAAATAAAAACCGGTCAAGAGCGAGTCGGACTCGCGCATCGAGGGTTCCGTACCATCATATTTGCACCATTCAACCACACTGCAGAGTATAATAATAAAATTAGTATTACAGTTTTAAGTCAGCGCCATCTCTTGACCGATAGTGGAACTAATGACGATTTCTAAAAAAGTGTGCTATATTGAGACATTGTTTTATTTTTCCTGTAATCTTTATATTAATTGCTATCACATAGAATTATTTCAGATTTTTTTCTATGCAAACTTCGGAGATAAGGGGGGGAACGGTTTTTTTTTTTACATTTTTATCATAAGTCGAAAGACAGACCGACTGACAGACAGACAGACAGACAGATTGAGTCACACCATAAAGGTCCCTCTTTTTTACCATTTTGGTACGGAACCCTAAAAACAGAATTATGTGTTCGTAGTGTTTTTAATATTTCGCTCCAATATTTTGGATCTGCGCAAATATGTCATCTCGAGTAGTTTCATCCCATCTCAAGTTACACTCTAGTGTTAACGCATTTTCCCAACAGCGTTATTTCTGAGGGGCTGTTTGTTATAGCGCAGAAATAAACTATTTTTTCTTTTCCGTCACAATAACGCTTCTTGACTTTCCGCAACGAAATTACAGACGACTTTTGAAGTAAGTAATACAAACTGCGTGGGATTGGATTACCAATTTGGTTAATGCTTTATTGGGTTTTGTTTTTTTCGCTGTATAAGCTAGTCAATATTTTAATAATGATGAAAAAAATTTAGAGTTAAGCCAGCATCTTACTTAAAGGAACATTACAAGAAATCAAATAGTGTAGTTGCAAATTACGAACTTTTCAAAGGTTTTAGATTTTTACTTAAGGCGGTTGTATGGCTGAAAGTGGCGCCCTCAGAGGTTTTTATTTAATAAGTTTTTAATAGAAAAAGATTTTAATAATGTTTATCGTGGAGATTTTAGGGCCCATGGTCTAGTATTTTTAGAAGGTATCACTACATGCCCACGTAGTCATTCGTAGAAGTAGATAGCAAATGTGCCAAAACGGCCACTTTTGGCAGTTTTTCTATCTACTTCTAGCAGTGACTACTAGGGAATGTAACGATACCGTCTAAAAATACTAGACTGTGGGCCCTAAAATCTCCACGATAAAAATTATTAAAATTGGGTATTAGAATTATAATATTAAATAAAATTCACCGCGGCGCCACTTTCGCTCAGGGCCACCTTAAACAATGATACACAACGTGTTATAAAATAACTCCTAGGTAATGCCGAATATGGTAGATAGGGACCATCAGTCTGAACAACTTTTGCTAAAGAACCAACTCTGAAATCGCGACTAAAATCACCTGACTTACATACATTTTGATATTTTCGTGATTTCAGAGTTGGTCCCATAGCAAAAGTTGTTCAGTTTGATGGTCCCTATGTACCATATTCGGCCACAGAATAACTAATAGTACAAGTACAGAAGCGGCACTCGGCAAAGTCATTTAAATAAATAGCAACTTTATCTACGACAATATAAAGTGTAATTCAGGTCGCGCAGTTCACCTAGTAGTGGCCTCTCTTTCTATCGCGTGCTCTTACCTTTTCTGACGACGCAACGTTAGGGTTGTCTTCTTTTAAATGAACTGCTTAGCATAAATCATAATGTGATAAACGACAATTGTTTATTGGTTTTTTGATTTTGATATCCGTACACGGCACAGTAATGTTGATTCGACATTGTTACTATTATAAAGAAGCAATATCTACGCAGAGAATAAGGCCGTATACAGAGAGAAAGCAGGTTGACGCAGTTTGAGGCAGGTTGCTATACTAAAATGGACCTTATCCCCGCGTATTAAATTATATTTTCGCTATACTAAGCGCTTGTAAGCGCTTATATGCGCCGGTCCATTTTAGTATAGCGAAAATATAATATAATGCGCGGGGATAAGGTCCATTTTAGTATAGCAACCTGCCTCAAACTGCGTCAACCTGCTTTCTCTCTGTATACGGCCTAAGATGCCGCGCGACTACGCAGGCGGTCGTGTGGCGGCCCGCTGCTCACTTGTTCGTTCGAACGAACGGCTAGCGGTAGGTGCTTATCGCGCGACCTTGAGCGAGTGAAGGAGGCCTGATTCGGCTTAAGACGTTGTATAATAGGTACCTTTTAAAACTTGTCTCGCCCGAAACAGCTCTGTTGGCATCTTTGTTTCATCTCTCTGTTACACAAAAGTGACATTAGTGTAAGGAAACCACTAGGCACGTTCTTCAGAATCTTAGACCCAGCTTTTAGAAAGGACGTTTCTGAACTTCCGGCGGAAAGAGTAAAACTAAGCTCCACAAAAATGCAGATGTCCAGAGGGCAATAATTAACCCTTTAAATTATTTCGCAGGATGGCCGCCTACGCAGTGGGGACATGCTCCTGCGCATCGGCGCGGTGTGCGTGGTGGGGATGTGCGCGCGGCAGGCGGCGGCTGTACTACGGCAATGCGGTGCATGCGTGCGGCTGTTGGTCGCACGGCCCGCGCCTGTTAGTGCGCCTAACATGCAGGTCAGTTGCTTAGTGTGTGGTATAAGTATGTGCGCGGCAGGCGGCGGCTGTACTGCGGCAATGCGGTGCATGCGTGCGGCTGTTGGTCGCACGGCCCGCGCCTGTTAGTGTGCCTAACATGCAGGTCAGTTGGTTAGTGTGTGGTATAAGTATGTGCGCGGCAGGCGGCGGCTGTACTGCGGCAATGCGGTGCGTGCGTGCGGCTGTTGGTCGCACGGCCCGCGCCTGTTAGTGCACCTAACATGCAGGTCAGTTGCTTAGTGTGTGGTATAAGCATGTGCGCGGCAGGCGGCCGGCGGCTGTACTGCGGCAATGCGGTGCATGCGTGCGGCTGTTGGTCGCACGGCCCGCGCCTGTTAGGCACCCATTACACGGTAGGTTTTGCTGTCAGTTTAACCACAGTCACGGGCTGTGACTGACGATTAACCTACCGTGTAATGTAGTGACTGATGGTTGCATGATGTGATTTGTTCTTTCCATCTGACTGATCAGTCAAACGTAATTCATGACTGATGGAATTTGACTGACGCTTGCATGACCATGTAATGGGTGCATTAGTGCGCCTAACATGCAGGTCAGTTGCTTAGTGATTGGTAATCATGTGCGCGGCAGGCGGCAGCTGTGTTACGCCAGTGCGGGGCTTACGTGCGGCTGTTGATCACACAGGACGCTCCTGTTAGTGCGCCTAACATACAGGTTAGTTGCTTAGTGTGTGGTATAAGCATGTGCGCGGCAGGTGGCGGCTGTACTGCGGCAATGCAATGCATGCGTGCGGCTGTTGGTCGCACGGCCCGTGCCTGTTAGTGCGCCTAACATGCAGGTCAGTTGCGTGCTTTATATGGTAAGTGTGTGTGCGCGGCAGGCGGCGGCTGTACTGCGGTAATGCGGTGCATGCGTGCGGCTGTTGGTCCCACGGCTCGCGCCTGTTAATGCGCCCACAGGTCAGTTTTTTAATGCACAACGGGATAGGGCTTGGCCTTCACCTCACCTGATGTTAAGTGAGGTGGAAGCGCACACCCAGAATCCTCATCACTGAGGAACTGGCTATATCTTACTTCTAACCGGAACACAACAATTTTTTAATTGTTGTTATGGCGTTAGACTTGGGTAAGATGGTGGTAGCTAGCCAGGCGGACTTGAGCTTTGGGTGGTAAGTGTAAGCGCGCGGCAGGCGGTGGCTGTACTGCGGCAATGCGGTGCATACGTGAGGCTGTTGGTCGCACGGCCCACGCCTGTTAGTGCACCTAACATGCAGGTCAGTTGCGTGCTTTGTATGGTAAGTGTGTGCGCGCGGCAGGCGGCGGTTGTGCTGCGGTATTGCGATGCCTAGAGTAGGGCTGCTGGTCGCACGGCTCGCAACTTTTAGTGCGCCCAACATGCAGGTCAGTTGCTTAGTGTTTGGTAAGCATGTGCGTGGCGGCAGGCGGCAGCTGTGTTACGCCAGTGCGGTGCCTGCGTGCGGTTGTTGTTCGCACGGCCTGCACCTGTTAGTGCGCTAACATGTAGGTCAGTGGCTTAGTGTTTGGTAAGCATGTGGGCGTGGTAGGCACCAGCTGTGTTGTGGCAGAGCGGTGCCTGCGTGAGGCTTTTGAACGTATGGCTCGCGCCTTTAAGTGTGCCCAACAAGCTGGTTAGTTGCTTACTTTGTGTGGTAGGTAAGCGTGTGCGTGTGGGCGCGGCAGGCGGCAGCTGTGCTGCAGAAGTGCGAGGCTTGCATGAGGCTGTTGCCTAACATGCAGGTTAGTAGTATAGTGTGTGGTGCGTGCGTGCAACTTCTGATTTTATATTTTCAATCTATACACTCCATTGTGTTACACAAACCTAACTGGACATGCTACAGAATTTAAGTGCTACGCCGGCCGTAGCGTATTTTTCCCTTTATTGCAGTCAAACTTAACTGATATGTTACCTATAATCTAAGTTATTAACATTAGTCGGTTATGCTTACTAATGTAAGCAACTCTTTAAAGGTACCGTAAAATAAAAATAAAAAAATCACTAGATACGACGTAACTATAATATAACTAAAAAGTACGTAAGTAAAGTACCCAAGTAACATTTTAGGTTCTAGAAAGGTTTTGAAAAGGTTCTAGAACCTTTCTGCTCGTAAGTCCAAAAAGGCGCAATAACGTTATAATAACCTTGTATTAACCTCCTGTGTGCAAAAAGGGCCCCAGTTTCAGAACCTTTCTGAGAGGCCAAATCCAAAACCATTCTAAGTGTTTACACAGAACCCAAATATAACCTTTACAACCTTTATTTAACGTTAATATAACTTTGCACAGCAGCTTTAAGGTTCTAAATAAGTCTTGTATGTAACTCTATGACAACTTAAAACCTTTTTAATGGACTTGAATAAATGCCATTCCAGAACTCTCAAGTTTTAAAATGTTTCTGTATAAGATTTTTTTATACAGAAACTATTTATAATGGCCACATAATGGCGACATTCGTTGACATCATACCAAATTTCAAAATAGCTGGATACGTAAGTGTTGTATTTTTATAAAATAATAAGTAGCTTACTAAAGTCCAGAAAAATTATAAAAATAATGCGACTGGCACTTTATCGTGACACTTTAGGATAATAGTGCTATATACGAGAAGGGCCTTTCGTAAGATGAAATTTCTAAAGATATTTTAATAAATACATTTTATAAAATAAGATCATTGGTGAGAAATCGCATTAAAAATAAAACTAGACGTTCATTCAAAAACCATTTTCTTTAAATAGTACAACACACGTTACTTAATTTTGCGCTTAATGAAAATACTGCTTTTTTGTTTCGATTTTTTTTTTATTTCAGTGAAAAAACATGGCTGACGGTAGAAAATTACTAGAAAGCATTAAAATTAACCTTTTCAGAACTGTAATAGCTAAAAGCTCTTAGTGTTTGCCAAAATAAGAGCTAAACGAATTTGGCAAAGCTATTTAAAACTACAAGGCTGTTTTCGCAGCTTTAAGGTTATCGCCAGGAGTAGTACAAGACTTGCAAGTTGCGAAAACAACCGCTGTTGGAGGACTTGCGTTGGACTTGTGTCAGTTGATCTTGCATAGGGATGGAATTTTAGCCGGAAAAAACTAAATGTTGGAAAAATCCCGGAAAATTTACGGGAAATGTACCTACGGGTTCAGGTCCTTTAAGACTTTACCACTAAGGGCATCACTTTCGGTATAGGATGTACCTAAACCAGAATATTTTCTGGTTAAAATAGAAAATGATTTTAACAAAACGTTGAATTTTTGAGACCCATAAGTAGGTAACCTATCCTTACTAATATTATAAATGCGAAAGTCCGTTTGTTTGTTTGTTTGTTACTCCTTCATGTCCTAACCACTGAACCGATCATCATGAAATTTTGCATACACGTTGTCAGGGGTACAGAGAAGGACATAGGGTGCCTTTCATTCCGAAAAAAAATATAGTTCCCGAGGCATAGCAAAAAACCTTTCCACGCAGACAAAGTCGCGGGCGGCCGCAAGTAAGTAAATAAATAGTCTTTCTAACCGACCTAAAAAGGAGGAGGTTCTCTTATTCGTCGCGTATACAGTGCCTTTGGTCTTGAACTAGCAATAATTTATAGGCGTGAAATACACCTAATTTTATCGATAAAAACACCCACATGTTGGGGTCTATCCCCATTCCTGTTGGAATGGCCGGCATTTTAAATTTGACTTTTTATTTTAGATGACCCTACAAAAAAATATTAATTTCTCCAGACTTAGAAGTCCAACAGTTATAACAAAAATATTGTTCAAAAGCTAATAATATCACCTATCAATTAAAGAAATAAAATGTGTAAATTTTTGGTTTAAATACGTCATAAAACATTACTGAAATAAAATTTTATACGAAATTTGTGCGATTTTTTTGAGTTTTTATTACATTTCTCAAAAACTAGGACATTAATGTCCACTTTTTTTGCATTATTCAAATACACATGGATATTATCTACAGAATGATTTCAAAATTTATTGCTGTATGTTGCATATTTCGAGAGCTATTGTTGTTTGAATATGACCCTTACAAGCACTAACTGGTTATTTTCGAAAATAAAAAAAATCAAAACTCCTAAAAACTAGATTTTATCATTTGATAAAATTAGTATTCAAATAAAATTATCAACCTAATTTAAAATATGTTCAAAATGCTTATAATTATGTCCATTTTTTAAAATAATCATTTTTTGGTTACGTAAGGGTCATGGTTCAAACAAAAATAACTCTCGAAATATGCAACATAGAGCAACAAATTTTACAATAGTTCTGTAGATATTATCCCTGTGTATTTGAATAATGCAAAAAAAGTGGACATTAATTTTCTAGTTTTTGAGAAATGTTATAAAAACTCAAAAAAATCGCACAAGTTTCATATAAAATTTTATTTTAGTAATTTTTTATGGCATATTAAAACCAAAAATTTACACATTTTATTTTTTAAATTAATAGGTGATATTATTAGCTTTCGAATAGTATTTTTGTTATAACTGTAGCACTTTTAAATCCGGAGAAATTAATAATTTTCCACAGGAACATCTAAAATAAAAAGTCAAATTTAAAATGGCGGCCATTCCAACAGGAGTGGGGATAGACCCCAACATGTTGGTGTTTTTGTCGATAAAATTAGGTGTATTTCACGCCTTTAAATTATCGCTAGTTCAAGACCAAAGGCACTGTATACTTTTTAAAGAATGTACACATTATACACTAATTACTCGAAGACTAAAGTTTTTTCCGTTAATAATTTTATTTACCTACCTACCTTCCACAAAAAATTGCAAATAAAAGCGAATAGGAAAACCTTCTTCAAAAACATTTAATAAAATACAGCTTCAAAAATAAACTCTAAACAATAAGGAATTAAGATTATTAATATAATTGAAAAATATTAGAAAAAATCGACTCACCCGTAGCAGCTCAGACGGGACTCGAAACCGCACCCTTAGGATTACGGCCCAATGCAATAAGAAATTATATTAAAATCTGCATAATTACAATTATATAAAAACGTCCTACGAAGGAATTAAAATTCCATATTTTGTTTAACTGAAATTATATTTTATACATTACTATACTTCCTCCAAAAATATTACTAGAACACATCCTATCTCCCAAACCTTACATATAAAATGGGTGAATGTTTTTTAACTAAATATTAAGTATATAAACAAGCAAAAGCATCTAAAATCTCCACTGTAGAATTTTATGAATATTACTTTCTAGAAGTTAGGTATTTTTTACCTATATCTCATAACGCTTATGGTGGAGAGGAAAAGCAACCAAAGTACGATGTTATAATAACCCTAACCTTAAGTTAGGAAAATGAAAACGGACTGTAGGATTTAATGTTATCAAAATTTTATTTTTCCTGGACTATAAATGCAATTCACCACGGCGGCGGCCACTTTCTGTCTTGCTGGGTACCGTCTTAATACAAAATTGTAATGAAATAGTATAGTTCGTTTCACGAAAGATGACCACAAATGGCGCCCATCTTCGCATTAACTCATGAAGAAAAGACTTAAGACAAAATATTATTTCATATAATATTATATAGGATATATATCTATTTGTATATGAAATAATATTTTGTCTTAAGTCTTTCCTTCATGAGTTATGATGCGAAGATGAGCGCCATTTGTGGTCATCTTTCGTGATTCGCTCTATACATAGTAGGTATTTACACTGTACATTACAGCCGAGTATGGGAAACTAGTATTTACACTGTCAAGAAGGCAATGTAAACTGCTTCTTGTAGCAGGGGGCCTATTACGAAAATAACGTACGCAATTGCGTAACGCAGTCACTTGGCCACGATAATCGTCCGCAGTTCGCTGGTTGTAGTTATAACAAACATTTTGAATTTGGCTACCGTAGTTCATAGACTACTAAACGAACTATGTCGGATACACTGGAGAAAAACTGTCAAACTCACGCAATTACTTCGCAATATCGCATACGAAAGTGATTTGTAATAAGAAACAATCAAAACGAAGCACGGACGCAGCAGCTGCGTGTATCGCATTAAACTTTTGGTAATAGACCCCCAGGCTTGGCATGGCTTTGTGAGTGCTTTTCTCAAGAAATGCAATAGAATAAATTGTAATGAAAAAAATTGCCTTGTGTGGTCATGTGGAACAACCAGTCATGCAGCCATAGATTTTTATAATCAAAAAAACGCTACCTAGAGGAATTATATCCATATCCCGCATTCTTTTGCAAATGTGATGATGATGCTACCTACGTAGGTAGTTTCGTGTTTTGTTTCCGTACCGTGCGCACTTGTGTTACTTTATATTATTCTATATTATCGACAACCGTGGATTTTCTTCTGTAGAATTCTAAGTACTTTGTGAATTGTGATTAAATACGTAGGTACGGATATACGGAGAATTTTGTTTTTTTTTTCTTATCTAAAGTATTGATGGTCAATCGTCCATACCATAGCAAGCAGTGAAACTGAAAAAGATCGTTTAAAAACAGACAATTCATTTAATAATACTACCTAATGTATATCTATATTATTTAAATAATAAAATATGAAAATATCCGGTATCCGGATTTATTCCCACTGCCCATATCTATGCTGACAACAGACTGACGTTCTTGAGGATGCCTCTAAAGCTTTAAAATATTCTTGTAGGACTTGAATCATGCCTTCAGCTCATAACAATAGTTTATTGGTTTGGGTTTTAACCACTCAGTCCTAATTTGTTTGCCTAGACAACTTTAAAATAGCCTAAAGGTTTCAGGTAAGTTATAGAATTAACTTAAAGGTGATTTCTACATTCCATAACTTTATGGTTTTATCAAAGTTAAAAATTTAACCTTTAGCTCCCACTTTAGCATAATGATAGACTTTCCAGAACTTAATCAGGAGTCTACGAGAACTACAAGATCCTAAGACTATTATGCTCTTGAAACACAGGTCAAAATAACGTTAATATAAACTCCTGTGAGCGGCTCCAAGGTTGTAATTATAAACAATTAGTTTTAAGACTTATAAATCATTTCCAAGTGCTTCATATGACCAGATAGAACAGCTTTAACCTTTTTAAGACCTTAATAGAACCTAAAGGCATTTTTTGCAACCTAGGCCCCAATGAAATGTTACTTGGGTAAGTAACTTTGAACATATATAGGGTCATTTTGTATTCAATGTGTTAAGTCCATGAAACTGAACAACTTTCTCTAAGGAACGCATGGCCAAATAATATGTAAAAAATATATACAATAATATATATATATATATAAATATATATAATAATATGTAAAGAATGACCAGATATAGTCTAGCTAGAAAGACAGAAAATAAGCGTACCAAAAGGTTTAATAATAAATTTTGTTACATAATTGTATCCAGACGGAATAAATTACTGTCGAACTTTAATCCGAACTGAGCGGCATGCAAAGTGGCGTATTCTATAAAGTTATTCTATAGAGTATTCTGTAGATGTTAGAGTCGCCTCACAACGAGATGGCCCTACCCTATTTGTATGCAAAGAAAATTCCATTTCACCCGATAATACTGCTTCACGCGAATTACACTGAGATTTCAGTAATAGGGTTGGCGAGAACATGGTTTAAATTAAATTGAGAATAGTTTAATAAATGAAATATTATGTTTTTCTAGTCTAGTAGGTAACTAGGTGGCCTTTATAGAAAACGCCAAAAGTAATTGTAAATTTATGCTTAGCGAAAACTTACAGCAATCTCATATAATTTTCGCTTTTACAAAACGTGATTCAAATTGATTTTGAAGTGTATACCCTATACCTTATACTATCCTTGTCTACTTCCCATACTATTAGAATTCGGAAGTTTTTATCGGTAGAAAATTTTAAGTCATGTGGTTACATAAAGTCTCCCAAAAAAGTTTTAATTTTTGATTTGATGTATTATTGAGCGAGTGAGCGCGAAGCGTCTCTGTTTCAGCTTGGGCAAAAATGCTTTAGTAGCTGTCCGTGTGTTCTCCTCTACAGTAGCTCTATCATGAGTTGATGCAAACTGTTTTGGCGACCGTTAACTATGGGATTTACTGCTCTTAGTCAATGCGAGTGCAAGAAAGAAAACGATAGTTTACGGTAGCGAAAACAGTTTGCATCAACTCAACCGATTCTCGTGAAATGTGAGTGGAATCGATAATTTTAGAGTTTTTTGTCGATTATTTTTTTCGAATTAGCGGAGATCTTGGACGAGCGGAGATATATGAAAGCGGGGCTAACCTCACAGCCCTAGCTGTCCTCCAGTGCCAGGCTGAGCCACGAGACCTTCAGCGGGCATTTTAGTCAGTGCAATTTTTTATAAAGTCTTTTGTCATTTATAATGGTTGTTTAATCTGCGAGATTAAAGGAATATCTTGTGTAAGTATGGCGACGCTTTTACGCTAATAAAATACTATTTTCGTCTACAATTGGAGATTTGATTCTCTTTTCAGTTTTATTTAACAAATTGTAAATAGTAAAGCCGTAGTAAGTTTGATATAAAATTGCTAGAAAAATGTGTTATGTTAGTTCGAATGAATGGGAGCTATACACATCAACTTTGTCTAGGGACACAGGTGTTTTTTTTCATACAAACGAGGTAAATTTGAAGCCTTGGTTTTCTGCCAGGGATGTACCGTGCTGTGATCTGATGATGGCCATCCAGGGAGTGAATGGAGGAGATTCAGATCGTAATACACACCCAACTGATCTGATCAGAATTCCAAAAGATTAATGGGTCAGAGTTCTCAGTTTGAGAATTTCCATACATTTCCATGCTATTTTCGCGGTTTTTTTAAATATGTCCTTTACGTTTTGAGAATGATGGTCAGATCAGTTGGGTGTGTATAGCGATCTGAATCTCCTTCATTCACTCCCTGGATAGCCGTCATCAGATGACAGCACAGTACATCCCTGGCAGGAAACCAAGGCTTCAAAGTTACCTCGTTTGTACGAAAATAACACCTGTATCCCTAGACAAAGTTGATGTGTGTATTTATGGAAAAGAACAACTTTAGTGGAGTGATCGGTATTTTGTATGTTACGATAAGAGCCAATTTTTGCCGAGCCATAAGATAGGTCAGTATTGGTACCGAATCGATATTAACAACGATTCCCAAAATTCCGCCGAAATAATCTAGCCATCTATATTTTTGTAACGAGAATAGAATTTTTTGCTAAGTATTTTGTATCCTTCCTATTCACAACGCTCACCTTTGACTCACAAGTTTCCCGGGCCGTAATCAGAGTGGAGCCTGCCCCACTAATTACTGCGCGTTAGCCGCGGGCCCGGCTCTCCAATTACTCGGGTATTAATAGAACCCTACGGTTAGCCACACAAAACGGCTTTACTGAATGCAGGCTGTTTTCACCTGGGTGCTAAGAACAAGGTTAGTAAGAAATGCTAGGGACTTCAAATACTAGTGGCTCCGTGAGATGTAAACCTCGCTTTAACATAGGTTTAGGTATCTCTACCATTTTTTCTAATTTCTAAAAACTGAATCGTCAAAAAAATCCTTTATAATTATCGAACCTCGAGACGCTTTGCCTGTGCTTCGCGCTCGCTCGGTCAATAAGTTACCTACCTAAATGAAGTTGATAAGTCCTCAGGTTTCCAAAATAATAAATTTTTCAGAATGTACGTTTACCATTTCCTATAGTTAAGTAAAAAGGGCTGAAAGTTCAGGGTATCAGAACCTCTATTCTGTCAGAACAGCGCACAATCATCACCATAAATCTGGACGTCAGAAGCATTTCCTCGGATGTGCCTAAAGTCAACTTCTCAGGAGAGCAAAAAGAAAATTGTAGAATGCAAAATATTGTATTTGAAGCATAATATCGTATCTGACTTTACGCCCCTGATTCATTTTTTCTTGTGTAAGCATAACGTCATTTATCAATAAACACAATGTGTTATAAATACAAAAATTGGTGGCAAGATGACTTATAAATAAAGGCCGGACTTCCGGTGGCATGAATACAAACTTGCTAGTGATTACCAAATTATCGTAAATGTTTTTATATATCGATGTTTTGAAAATATTTTTGAAGTGGAACTTCTTTGATCGCGTCTGTATTTATTTTTTGTATTTTACCAAGGAGGATGTATTTTTTTAAAATTTGACATTCTACTTCACTCACTTTGACTTTGCTATCTTTGCATCAAGAAAAACTGCAGTGAATACGCTAGTAATATAATAAGTCTATGAGTGAATTTTATTATTTATACATTTCACGATTTTCACTTTTCTTAATGTAGGTAGATAATTTCTACTATTTCCGACAGTAAGTCTATATATCACGTTACATAATTATATTTTTTTTATCGATAAATTACACAAATAGATAATCAAGTTGTCCACGCACTATTAAACGTCATTTTATTCGTGCTACCGCAAATCCGGGGTCTGCTTATAAACAAATGCAGCGTTAAGCATCTGTGTTATTATAGCAACGGAGTGAGATAAAAATAAGATTCTTAGACGGGTAGAATGAGCTCGAGCTGAGTATCATAGATATAAAAAGTAATTTTCGTCTGACGCCATAACAACACTTTAAAAATTGTTGTGTTCCGGCAGTTAGAGGTAAGATAAATTTAATCTAAGAAGATCGCCAGTTATTCAATGATGAGGATTCCGGGTGTAGTGAGCTTCCACCTTCGGCCTTATCGTCACTTAACATCAGGTGAGGTGAAGGCCAAGCACTATCCAGTTGTGCATAAAATAAACCCAGTCAAGAGCGAGTCGAACTCGCGCACCGAGGGTTCCGTACAATCATAAATATTATTATTTGGATATGTTACTTTAGTACAGTCTTTAAAAAAGTAGGATAAACGACAGACAGGTGGAAGGGCGAACAGGCGGACAGTTAATTTACAAATCTTAACCACAGCTGCTTATGGTGACTGAAAAACACATTGCAAACTGTTTATATTACTAAGTAGGAACTTATTCTTCGTTTATTCGTACGGCAAATAGTAGGTAATTATATTAGAACCAGCCACCAATTATTATTGTAGTATTAGGTTGCGCCATCTCTTGACCGATAGTGGAACTATTTTTTTTCTTAGGTCAGCATTCTTAGGACAGCGCCATCTGTGTTGACTGGTAGTGAAACTAAAGAATTTTTGTTTGTTTTTTGAATTTCTAAAAAAATGTTTTATATTGAGACTTCGTTTTATTTTTCCTGTAATCTTTACATAAACTACTATCACCAGACCCCGGATTTGCGGTAGCACGAATAAAATGACGTTTAATAGTGCGTGGACAACTTGATTATCTATTTGTGTAATTTATCGATAAAAAAAATATAATTATGTAACGTGATATATAGACTTACTGTCGGAAATAGTAGAAATTATCTACCTACATTAAGAAAAGTGAAAATCGTGAAATGTATAAATAATAAAATTCACTCATAGACTTATTATATTACTAGCGTATTCACTGCAGTTTTTCTTGATGCAAAGATAGCAAAGTCAAAGTGAGTGAAGTAGAATGTCAAATTTAAAAAAAAATACATCCTCCTTGGTAAAATACAAAAAATAAATACAGACGCGATCAAAGAAGTTCCACTTCAAAAATATTTTCAAAACATCGATATATAAAAACATTTACGATAATTTGGTAATCACTAGCAAGTTTGTATTCCTGCCACCGGAAGTCCGGCCTTTAACTATCACATAGAATTATTTTAGATTTTTCTCTTTGCAAACTTCGGAGATAAGGGGGGGGGGGGGGAACGCTATTTTTTTTACATTTTTCATCATAAAGTCGAAAACTATGCGGCCTAAGAAAAAAGAAAAAAATGTTTTAAAATGTGCAAACAGCGCTCTTTCATATGATATCCCACATGCCCTAGTCACCTCACTTCAAATTTTTAAGACCCCTTTTCAGTCC
The DNA here is from genome assembly GCA_943789525.1 of Agriphila geniculea. Lineage (NCBI taxonomy): Eukaryota > Metazoa > Arthropoda > Insecta > Lepidoptera > Crambidae > Agriphila > Agriphila geniculea. Next base: position 980,870 of record OX038894.1, on the reverse strand, counting down.
CTGTTGTAAAAAAAATATTATTTTTTTATTTCTTTCTTATTTGCAAAATAGTTTGGCAAATGTCATTTTAAACTATTCTAAATTTCAAGTTGATACCATCAGTAGTTCTCGAGATATCCAGCTGTGACAGACAGACAGACAGACAAACAGACAGACAAACAGACAGACTGAGTCACACCATAAGGGTTCCTTTTTTACCATTTTGGTATGGAACCCTAAAAAAGAACCACACGTTTGTCAGGCGGGTTGAATATAATAGTGTAGTGGTGTATTATTTACATTGGAAAACGGTACTTTTCAAGACGAAGCCATTTTGAAAAAAAAATCTTTAAAAGAGCCATCTTATACGTGACTTTCCCCAATTAACAAATTCTGGTTCCACACCATCTTCGGATAAACTTTCCCAAAATAACAATTCTGGTTCCAGCTTATTTTTGTTAGAGCAAACATCGAATTTAGTATTCACGACACCGCACAATTTGGGAGCGGTATTTGCACACAAAAATGTTGATTTTCACAGTTCGTGCTTTTGAATGCGTTCAGTTGCTGCGTTTGTTTGTGTTGGCTTCGTTAGGTGCGCTGAAATTCAGCCAACCGAGCGCTATGCTGGGAAAAACTGTTCAGTGACTCTAATATCTTGGTTTAAAGCTTGTTAGGATATTAAATCTAGTTTAAAAATTTTAATAAAACGTGAATTTTACGGTTTTTTGAATGAAATTGTGAGATATTTGAAACGTAAAGAAGTTGGTCGAGCAGCTAAGGTGCCTAGTTTAAACTTCGAAACTCTACAAATCGTCGCTTATATTACAACACCGCGAATATGCGATTTCCTAACTTTACAGTCGAGAAACAAAACAATTATATTTTCTGCGTAACAATGAAATAAAATCAATATTATATCAATAGTTTTATAGTCATTTATTAGTTATTCTATAAATAATTAAATGCAATAATTAACGTTATCCCTACATATTTAATAAAATAGTCACATAGGCGGTTTCACTCTTTTAAAAAATGCATATTCGCGGTGTTGTAATATAAGCGACGAAATGCTAAAAACCATGCGTTTAGGCATGTATCATTTAAAACCATGCGTTTAGGCAGTAATTTCATTCAATCAAAAAAGCCATTTTCCAAACTTCGCCAATGTCGTGGCAATCTTTAACTCTGTAAATACTGACTTCTAAATTAAATTTTCCTCGTACTTCCTCGTTAGGGCAGGTTGCAAACAGATTATCCGTTATCAGTCCCGCCCGATGCGGAAGGCTCCATCACTACTGTATCCGTTAGGCTCCCTTAACGGGGCGAAAATGATTTTACGTTCGAGTTTAAAATAATAGCTGTTACTCGTGACTTACATAACTTCAGTTGATACGTTAACTTGGGCAAGGCATGTTTTGCCTTTAGAGTGACTTTTATTCTGTGATAAATTATAAAGGGGTATTTCGCCTCGTGGTAATTTACTTATTTATTTAATAATAGTATCACATTAGTGTTTAAATACCTAATTATGTACAGTTGTATAATACTTTATCTACACACCCACGATATGTATCATCTATAAAGGGTTTTGAAATGGTGGCTTATTGGCAACATTGAAACAACCAGTGTCATGGTAGACGCAATGTCCGAGCGAAGGCTTTTCGCGCTCTGAAGAAAAGTCATAAAATCATCAGAACGAGTGTTATTATGTTGTACTGAATTTCATAATGTCACTGTTCCAGAACCTTTCATAGAGGATTTAAAGCATGGATGTAGATAAAATACTTTTTTCACGGGTTACATATTTTAAAAGGAACAGAGAAAGAGGTTACTGCTCTCACAACGGCTCTTGAAACTTTTGAAAAAGCCTACAAGTAAGCCACCCAAATCAAATTTCTTCATGACTTGAATAAGTCATCCAAATAAAAACGTGAGTTACACGAGGAAACTCTATAAACAGTGGTTATTCATAATGCAATTCCTTTGCAAGGTATCTAGTAGAAGGCACCAGAGTGTAGCTATTATTTTAAAAGACCCGGTAAACGTTCTATCTGTTAAATATTTGACAGTGTTCCTTGAGCTTAAGAGAATTTTCCCCTGAGATTTTTTCCAGATATACATCCATAAGTTGTGAAATAAATTGCAGCTAAAGTCTTTTTCACGAAGGACTTCGCAGTCGTGTATAAATTTAGAGGGAAATATCCTAAGGTCAAGGAACAATACAAATATTTGAGAAACGTGTTTGAAAGTTTATACAGGGCTCTTAAGTTTAAGAAGTAAAAACTTAAAACTATTTTCGAATACTAAATTTTCGATACCTTAATCCGCAAACCACTTTTTATGCAAAATACTTTTTTGATGCAGTCTTCGGCCTATATGCCTGACGGATGATTTGAAAAAGCAACAACTCCATTTTTATCCCTCCTTTTTTAATAAATTGCTATGCGACAACCAGCTAACTCCACGCGTATCGAAACGTCACGATTTTGAAAAGCTAACTCCCGGAGATCGGCCATTTTGTATGGCGTCACAAAGAAACATGCGTGCAAGAATCTTATATTCATATTCTATGCTACTCCGGTTTTTCGAAGATAAAAAAAACAAACGTCGAGAAGATATCAAATGCTATTTAATTAGTTCCTTATTTATTCATGGTATGTTTATTTTGCATTTGTTTAGCATAAAATCCAGTTTTTATAAGTTATTATGGTGTTTTCATTCTAATGCTATGGAGTTAGCTATTTTTCTTAAACATAACTTTTATTTACCATTCTTTTATTTAGTAGGATAAGCGGATAACTCAAAAAAGCATATAATAATATATTTTAGTGACGACAATATTTTAAATAAAACAAATAATGAAATTTAGTAGCTGCTAACATAATACACCAACGGGATTTTCATTTTTTTTATTTCTAATTATTAATGAAATTAGAAAGTTTTAACTGTCTCCTGTAAAATTTTGACGAATGGATTTGGCTGATTTGCGGATTAAGGTATCGTTTTGTCTCCAGTCGCTAGGAGCATCACAGGCTCCAGTGGTCCCGTCCAGACTGCTGACAGACCCCATAGACCTAGAGCGGAGGCTGGCCGAGGCTGGCCATGATGGCTTCGGAGCGCTGTGCGAGGAGACCACGCCGCCCTCACCCCCGCCTACATTCATTGAGGAGCGGATGCACCATAGGGTTAGTGAAATCCTAGCTATGTTCTTTTTTATTAGTAACTGGGCAGGCATATGACCACCATCTTGCTTCATAAACAGGATGTGGTCTAAGGTGTTAGCACGCTTGCCCAGGAAATGCCTATTCACTCTTGCCTTGAAGTGACAAGGTTGTAATTATCGGGGAACACACTACTCAAATGGCCATTCTACTAAAATTAACGCTAGTAGAATAGAATGACAATGTATGGGATTGACAGGAGCTAAGCGTTAGCGTATGTCATTCAAGTCCATTGTTATTTTATTCTACTGGCGTTAATTTTAGTGAACAGCCATTCGAGTAGGGGGCAGGACTTCGTAAAGCTAGACTGGGTGGATTTCAAACTTTAAGACAGCTTCCGCCTGTGACTTTGTCCCCTTAGACATTATAAAAATCCACAGAGAACGTTAAACCGGGGTTAAAAAGGTAGGTAATATAAACTATTTGTATGCCAAATTTCATACAAATCGTTCAGCTGTGTTTGCGTGATTTAGTAAAAACTTGAGTAACAAACATCCAAACATTCACAGTTATAATATTAGATGATTTAGATTTTAGATGTTATGGGCTAGTGCAACGTAATTCAATAAATAACGCACAATCTTATCGTAAATCTATCTCGGAAGAAGCTGAACTCTATATAAATAGTACCATGTCTCGTAGTGGAAGCAACAGAGTTGTAGTTTTACTAACTTCAGTTTGGAGTTTCTATACTGTTGACTGATTAGTATTTTTGTCTCCAGCCGGTAGCGTCAATAGTGGCAGTGGTGCCAAGAGGGGCTCTGGGACCCTCGCCCCGCCCTCCTCCCCTCATCTTAGCACCCCAGGAGCCTACTCCACCACCTCTCAGGTAATATACACTTGTTAAAGATCTCTAAATCCAGCCTTCAATAGAACTACTATTCTCGTGGGTGTCGTAAGAGCCGATTAAGGATGCTACGCCATAAAGAGACAGACAACAGATGTCTGGTGATATTTGTAAATGCAATCATTATCTTGACTGCGTGTGGCGATTATGGGCGTCATGCGAACGACAATAATGATGATGTGGTGCACCGAACTCATTAAGTAGTAACTCAGATGAGGAATATGGAAAGGGATACATAATGATGTTTATAACATTTGTAATGTCAATAGGGAACATGCATAAGTCACCGAGTTTGATAAATTTGAGCTTGATCGCTGCGGACACGTATAAAAACATGATGGAACAGAAAAATAAAAAATAAAATGTATTACTTTAGTTTTATCACACAAGGGAAAATAACGATTTTTTTTCTTTTTAGATATAATGCACTTAACAGTCGGATAGAACATCAAATAAGAAATAATATTTTGTATGACACATATGTACTTAAACGCAATATTTAGGGAGATATTTGAAAATTCTTGGCTAACTCCATACTAATGCACTGAAACGTGACATGAGTGACGTCACAAATGTTGACCTTTTTGTATAGAGCGTTTTTGGCGGGTGCTGCTGCGTGCTAACTTCAAGTAACTATATCACGAGAAAAAAACACAAGAGAAAAGTTTTAATTTTACAGTTGATTTTCTCACGCATTATACTTTTCATTATGATACAAAAAAAATTGATGCATGTTCCCTATTACAGCTATATCAATTTCATCAATTTCAAATTCATCAATGTCGATTTCATCAATGTCAATTTCATTAATGTCAATATCATCATGTCAATTTCATCAATGACAATTTCATAATTCGTATAGCTAAGATGGGAGGAATGGTCTCCTTGTGTCTGTACTTCCTGAAGAAAACAACGTGGGCGCCTTAATGGTATAATTATATGCTTCACCAAGAATTCTCCTCCCACGATGGCCTAAAATCGTCACCAATACGTCACGATAGTGTTACCATTTTGAACAGCATCGCAACATTGATTGGTCGTGACGCACCTAATAGGCCAACCATTTGTCACGGGAAGGGAAGACCTTGTTTTCTTGGATAATAGGCGTCTTTAAGCCGAATAAACATTCATTCGTTGACTGCGTGGGCACCATCTACTTCTTCCTTGTTATTTTCCACCACATGAAAGAAAGAAAAAATTATCAACTGTTCCATACATTTTGGTCGAATAAATATTAACTTTTTCTATGAAACAGCTGATTATTTTTTTGCTCTGATTAAGTTGGTCCTATATACAAAGTTCTTCTATTCGACAGTCGCCACACCACAACACTTGTCGACTGTTTTCAATTTCACACGTAGAAGGAGTTGTTTCTGATCTTTTTCATGTGGTTATCGTCCAGGTTACCTCTGGATATGGCGGTGCGAGGGTCTGGAGAGCCGGAGACGCTCAGCTACGAGGTGCAACTCAGCAAGGACTCTGCTCTGGGCCTCGGCATCACTGTAGCTGGTTACGTCTGCGAACAGGGTGAGTGTCGTGACTAGGGCTTGCAATTCGAATACTTCGAATATTCGCCTTATTTTGCTATTCAAATCGGTGAAATTCGAATATTCGAATATTTTCTACATTGTTAGATTTAAGAGCGTTACACACCGGATGCGTAAGCGTATGCGTAAGCGTGCACGTAGACGTACCATGACGTTGTAATGCCTGAAACTTTATGACACACGGCACACCGCTTGCGTAACGTACGCGTGCACGTAGACCGTTGCGTAACCCTACGCATTGCAGCTCCCATGAGACAAACAGGCTGCGTACATACGCAGAGCGGAACGCATTGATGACGTTGTAGTCAATGGCATTCCCTATTGAACGTCACACCGAACAAATCGAACACGCACGTATCTTTGCTGCGCGTCACTACGCGCGTAACCACGCGCGTGACTACGCATTCAGTTGTATATTTGTTTACAAATAGTACCGGTACTACTGGAAGTAAGTTGTGTTTTATTTTGTTTTTATATAATGAATACCTAACGATATTAAAGGAAAACTAATTGAATTAGTGTGAAAAAATTAGTCCATTTACTCAATCTTCGTTTGACATCGCGCACTAGAGTCGCGGCTGATGGCTGCCGCAGCGGCTGGGTACGCAAGGGACAGGTTGCGTTGCGTGCCGCGTAGACGTATGCGTACCCCGATGTGTCGGGGGGTTACGCGCGTAACTACGCGCGTGTCTACGCAGCCGGTGTGCCCAGGCCTTTAGGCAAAAGTCACACATTAAATACGCGAATAGCTTTTGTTCGCAAAGAATGAAGTGTTCGTTAATGTTTACTTTCTCGTTTATTTATTTGTTTTCCTATGTTTTTTGGCTTGTCCACAAAATGCAAACGATTTTAATCTAACTTCCCGGTGGCAATGAGCAAAAGACTTGAAACTTAAAACTTATGTACCTATGTCAGAACTGGAAGACCATTGCCTTCTTATATCATTATATATTATAGTGTCATTGAGCTAATCTGATGATGGAACCGGAAAAAGGCTACAAGAAATCTGTAATAAAACTTGAAATAAGCCCTACCACGGTTTTTTACTCATGTGGTACAAATGTACCTCCCTTCTGCACATGAGTAAAAAACGTATTTACTCATGTGCCCTGGGAATCGGTTACCTCTGCGTCTTTCACGGGTGGGCGAACCACTAGACCACAGAGGCATTCGTTTTTAGGGTTCCGTACCAAAATGGTAAAAAAGGAACCCTTATAGTGTGACTCAGTCTGTCTGTCTGTCTGTCTGTCACAGCTGGATATCTCGAGAACTACTAATGGTATCAACTTGAAATTTGGAATAGTTTAAGATGACATTTGCCCAACTATTTTGCAAATAAGAAAGAAATAAAAAATATTTTTTTTTACAACAGGGACTGAAAGGGGTCTGAAAAATTTGAAGTATGAAAGAACGCTGTTTGCACATTTTAAAACATTTTTTATTTTTTTAGGCCGCACAGTTTTCGACTTATGATGAAAAATGTAAAAAAAATACCGTTCCCCCCTTATCTCTGAAGTTTGCAAAGAGAAAAATCTGAAATAATTCTATGTGATAGTAGTTTATGTAAAGATTACAGGAAAAATAAAACGATGTCTCAATATAACACACTTTTTTAGAAATTCAAAAAACAAACAAAAATTCTTTAGTTCCACTACCAGTCAACAGATGGCGCTGATTAAATTAGTTCCGCTATCGGCCAAGAGATGGTGCTGACCTAAGAAAAAAAAAAGAGGCGCTGACCTAATACTACAATAATAATTGGTGGCTGGTTCTAATATAATTACCTACATTTGCCGTTCGAATAAACGAAGCATAAGTTCCTACTTAGTAATATAAACAGTTGGCAATGTGGAGTGGCTGAAACGTTTTTCAGTCACCATAACCAGCTGTGGTTAAGATTTGTAAATGAACTGTCCGCCTGTTCGCCCTTCCACCACCTGTCCGCCGTTTATCCTACTTTTTTAAAGACTGTACTAAAGTAATATCCAAATATATTTATGATTGTACGAAACCCTCGATGCGCGAGTCCGGCTCGCTCTTGACCAGTTTTTTTTATTAAAGTTGAATGTACCTACAGAATGGACACCAAAATAATTTTTCTACCCCTCCTATCTTCGTCCCTCAACAGCCTTCAATGGAGTGACAAGGGCGACATCCCCTCTCCGTGACTTCAGTTAATGAGAAATTTCCGCCGACTTTTCTTCATTAATATACAGAGGAGTTTTATAAGAGGTTTATTGCAAATTGAGGACGCGTTTAAAACAGCTAAGCTCGGTTGGTTTTTGATAAAATAACATTAAGGTCAAGGTTACTATATTATACTTTCAGATATTTTCTTCATGAATTTAAATCCAAATTTACTACACACTTTTAGAAAACCTTGAATTATTTCATGTGTACTTATAGTACAGTAGCCCGTAGAACATTTAAATTACCAATAAGGTTACCGTTTGCCGTTGTGATATAGTTATTTATTATGAAATTATAGATACTTTAACCCAAGTTTTACAGATCGCAATCCGCCGTAACCTATATTTGTATATCTCCAAGAATGATATTTTTTTAATTTTCAAGGTTTACCACATGGTTTAGCTATCGTGTCGTGTTTTACAGCTTTGTTTGATTGCCACTGATAATAGTAAGACTATGGAAAGTGATCATACACAGATTTAAGACCAGAGAAAGTCCAACCATTTTCATCAGGTCTTAAATCTGTGTATGGCTACTTTTTATAGTCTTACTTTTATCTGTGGCAATCAAACCAAGCTGTAGAACACGACTATAGCTAAACTATGTGGTAAACCTCGAAAAATAACAAAATATCAATTTTGGAGATATACAAATATAGGTTACGGCGGGTTGCGATCCGTAAAACTTGAGTTAAAGTATCTATTTATTATTATAAGTACAGCCACATGGCAAACATTAACACATCGATTACAAAATAATTTAAATAAGTTCTGATGCATGCCACAATAACGGCGTACGTAGCATTCCCAATTGAATATTGGTCACAGAAACAAATAGGTAATCAGAGCACTAAAATAATAATTGTAAGTCAGTAGGTAAATAACATCTTATAATAATTTCTAAAATCAAGATAAAACAGTAAATATTTAAATTAGATTAAAATGCATTGAATAAATTTAATTGACTTATAATGAAACGACAAAATTAGATTGGATTGATTTAAAATGTAATAAAATTAAAAATAAAAATAAAATAAAAATTGATTTGATTAGATTGATTGGAATATAATAAAATGCATTAAAATAAGCAAAATAGGTATGAAATAGGTTAAGTATTTATAATTTAACATATCTATAATTTTGTAATAAATAACTATATCACAACGGCAAACGGTAAACTTTTTCGTGATTTAAATGTTCTACGGGCTACTGTACTATTAACTACTTAGTTCTAAGAACAATAATTAATCTCCCCCGCTCATGACATGTGTAGCTCTTAAATGTCACGTAACATACAGTTATTTGTATACTTTGTATAACTCATGTAACACACACTGCCTTGAACCACAGTACATAATTGACACAGCAGTATCTCAACTAACTAAGCCTTTTTTCTCGTAACGTCGTCAGTGCTAGAATTGTCATTTTCAGTGCACGGCGCAGCGAATCTAACGCGTAACTATATGGATATGATGTTCAGGTTCATTTTGACATTTAAAGTCCTCAATACTTTTATAGTTTTTTTTGCTGTTTTCACTGGGATTTTTCAAGGGCGCTCATTTGGTTACTACAGGCTTTGCTATACAGAAAGTAGCCAACGATTAAGGTGGTACTCTGAGCGAAAGTGGCGCCGCGGTGAATTTTATTTAATATTATAATTCTAATACATAATTTTAATAATGTTTATCGTGGAGATTTTAGGGCCTACAGTCTAGTATTTTTAGACGGTATCGTTACATTCCCTCGTAGTCACTGCTAAAAGTAGATAGAAAAACTGCTAAAAGTGGCCGTTTTTGACACATTTGCTATCTACTTCTACAAATGACTACGAGGGCATGCAGTGATACCTTCTAAAAATACTAGACCATGGGCCCTAAAATCTCCACGATAAACATTATTAAAATCTTTTTCTATAAATAACTTATTAAATAAAAACCTCTGAGGGCGCCACTTTCGGTCATACAACCGCCTTAAATAGGGACCTCACATGTCAAAATAACCTGAACTTGGCCATGATAGTTAAGTGGTAGATCCAATGTTAAAACGTATTCTAAGCTTGCGACTGGCTGGCTTCTGAGCTGCAGTGCGAACCATGTTTAGAACTTTCGTATCGAACGTTCATCGTGCCGTGTTTACCAAAACTTACAAGTCTTGTAGTTTTGTAAATCAAGCATTTTCCTTATGAAAAGAATTATTCTATATTATTTATCAAAACACGTTAAATTAAACGCTACGAATGTTTTTGTTTATTTAACTACTATATTTTCATCCCTGTATTAAAGATATCGTTAATAAAAAAAACTTGTAAACAATTACAATAAGTAAAAAACTCAACGGAAAATCCTGAGTTTTGCTGAGGGTGTTCGGCGACTCTCCAGTCCGTCTGACAATTTTTACAAGTGTCTTGCATAAATCATTTGGAAAAAGACATAATTTACATGAACTTGTATTTTTATTGTAAAAAACATGTAGCCTTGTAAGTTTTGATAAACAGGGCACAGGACGTTCATATTATTATGTAGTTGCGTTACTGCTTAATCTATTAGTATTCTGTGGTAAGATTGAGGAGGCTCAGCTTACATCGATCCAGCCTCTTTGTTAGCGGTGGTTATTTCAGGGAGTGAATGGGAGGGTTTTTGAGAACAAAGTAGCCGTGTGAGACGTTTGTTACACAATGGTCATTTTGTCGGTGAGCCGGAGAAAATAGAGCGCAGAATTCCTTTGTATCGTTTTCATCATTTTTAGATCAATGTACCTATTGTTAGAGAATTTTCCGGTTAAGTACCTACCTGTGAGAAATCGTGCGTTTTGTTTGTTCTTTAAACTATGTTATGTTAACGACTAACCTACAGTATCAAATAAGGCACAAATACTTATATATTTTTTTTAATTAAAAACTATATTATTAGTTATTTGCAAACAATGAGCGAAACTGAATATTTTGAATCCCGAGAACCAAATAATTATTTTATAGACGTAGGTTTTTATTGATAGGAAGATTTTATTTTTCAATATAGAGATTATGAATCTCGAAATTACTAGCACGTTACTGACTTCTCTATAATAATAAAAAAAAAACAATTTCTTCCTATCTTCGCACTAAACCGAATCGCTTCGATATACTAGTCTGATTAAATCCCTACACCAATCTACCATAACCCAGGAGTCACGACCCGCCCGGTCATAAAGTTGTGTCTTCTACGTTAACGCTGCCACAGTACTAGCTAAAGCAGTATCTTAACTAAGCCCCTTTCTCGTTACTTTATCAAATTGCTAGAGTTGGGCTGGCCACGTAAACCGGCAAAGAAGACGCGACGCGCGAACTTTCTATTGCATTGCGCGCGTTACACGCTAATACAAAAGATAAGCTTAGTGTACCTTTATCTACTACGGAATAGTTTTTTTTTATGTTCTTTAACCTCTACAATATGCGCTCGGTCAACGCACAGATAGACACCTCTCACGGATACGGAAACGCAAAACACTGCGCTGATTCTGACGTTTGTACAACCCGCACCGATAAAGAATGGGATTAGAAAAGACGTCTTATATAATCACTTCTCGCTCGCACTCTCATTGTGGTAAGCGTGTTGCCGCCATGAGCTGTCATTTCCAATCCATTCTTTCTTCTTCTTATTTTTAACCGACTTCAAAAAAAGGAGGAGGTTCTCAATTCGTCGGAATCTTTTTTTTTTTTTTTTTTTATGTATGTTACTCGATTAATCGAAGACGGCTGGACCGATTTGAAAAATTTTTTTTTCGTTTGAAAGTAACGGGTGGCGCATAAGTAAAGACCCTATTTGGTTCAGCTATAACATTTTTTCTAAATTAGAAAACTAGATTTAGGTTTTTTTAAATGTATATTTGTGCCATTAAATTTCGTACCATTAGGATTTAAAGATGATGTCTTTTAAATGGTGACCTCCAGAGTTGATACACATTTGAGCCCTATTTATGACATTTTGCATAACTTGCCGTAACACTTCCTGCGATATGTTCGTTATTTCTTGACGAATGTTTTCTTTTAGAGCTGCGAGAGTCTGTGGCTTGTTCACATACACCCGAGATTTCAAAAAACCCCAAAGAAAAAAGTCTGGACTGGTCAGTCCTGCCGGACGGTGGGGAAATCGTCGACGAAATTCACGTTGTGTTCTTATCACTGATGAATTATTCCGTAAGAACATTGACACAATTATTCCACGTTCTTGGGGAGTAAAACGGTCCATGTTTATTTTCAGTGTATTTTATATTTGTTCACTACACAATTTTCAACAACAGAATGACAGAAAAGTCATATAAAAAAAATAAAAGTATTTTCTTTAGTGCCAGTACTTTTGCGCCACCCGTTATATACTTCCAAGTTGGTCCCATTGTCATGAAATCAGGATCTGATCATGGAATCCTGGAGAAATCGAGGGAACTCTTCAAATATTATAGGCACATCTATAGAGATTTTAGTATTTTCTTAAGTAACTTGTGCATTTGCTTTGGAAAAGTACTATTTTGGTGAAGTGGAACTGATGATGAAGACCAGCATAGATAATCATCGGAAATATTCAATACTAAGTAGTTCACTGGTACGATACGATTACTTTAATATGGTTGCTAGGATACTTATGCTCATCATAATTCATATGGTGAAGTGGAGCTGATAGTGAAGTACCAGGAGAACTCCTCAACAATAAACGCCCCTGCGTCGGGAAAAGCAGTACTATGTAAAAAGTGATGAGCCGTTGACATAAGGCTATTGTAACTTAGATAATATCATCACCAAATATACTTACCGCAAAAAAGTTTAAAATAAAAAAGTTTTTAATAAAAACAAAACCTCCTTCAAAAATTATGAAAATAATCTAACAAAAAACAGCTTCAAAAATAAATTAATGGCTCTCAAAAGCAAGAAATAAAATATTGAAATTTGCATAATAACTAACTCGAAAGTTTGTATGCATATCTTTTATTAAACAACGTCTTATGAAGTCGGGTGGGGTTTAAACCCATGATTAAAGTTTAGACATATTACGTCCCCCCCCCCACCCGACTTCAAAAGGCGTTGTTTAATATAAGATATGCATACAAACTTTCGAGTTAGTTATTATGCAAATTTCAATATTTTATTTCTTGCTTTTGAGAGCCATTAATTTATTTTTGAAGCTGTTTTTTGTTAGATTATTTTCAAGATTTTTGAAGGAGGTTTTGTTTTTATTAAAAACTTTTTTTTAGTTAATCAATATTATAAATAAGGCAATCTACTCTCCTCTTTTAGGGAGTTATTTGTGCCAGTGTCAAGTGTTGAATAGATCAGTGGTAACTGTATTGTTTCAGTTTATATTAGAATGCGGGTGCATTGCATTCCAATGCTGCTTGAAGCATTTGGCACCAAGTGTATCAAGACAGTTTACTTGGTAAGATCTGCCGAGGTAGCTACCACTACACTAAAAGTTTCAGCTTCACACAACCAAGATCGCGCCTATTTCAATTATCCCACGTATTGTTCAGTTGCGTAGACACTTGTACCACAAAACTGCACCAATTAAGACACAATATCCACTATGAATCAATTTGCAAATAATTGAAATAGTCACCGAACCGAACTCGATAAAATGGCGCCAAAAACTCAATCCATTCTTTATCTGCGCGGGCTACACAAAGTTGCGTTACTGCATCAGCTATATTTACTCTGTGACGTCGCGCTAAGCCTACAAGCTCACCGCTTCGTTATTTCCGACGGCCGGCGGTAATTTGACACCGGACAGATCGACCCTATCTAAAATTAACCCCCTGTCTGGCGCACGTACCCTAGTTCCGAAGAAAATAGTGCCTTAAATAAGAAATGTGTCTGGTCTATTTGGAACTAGCGTTTACTTTGTCGAACCAAATAATAGACTGTTTAATCATACCTCGTGATCGTTTCATTACTGTGATGGATTATGACGATAATAATTATTAAGATATTACACACAAACACAAGATACATCGCAGGCTTATTTTAGGTATAGTCCAAATTACAGTCTGATTTGACCTGCGAACAAAAATACAATACACAATCGGGAATATCACAAAATAACAGTAGCTTTTTCGGCCGGAATTCCGAAGATATTAGATAGTTAGACCTTGTAAAATATATTTTACAAGGTTCCGGTCTGAAATAAATCAAAATCAGTTATAGCGCTTTAGGCCTAAAACATAACAAATACAGTTAAGTAGGTTTTCTACTTGTTATGTTTTTAGTTCAGTATTTTAAGCACGAACATAAATATCGAGACAAAAAATCCTACCAAAAACATTTTCATATTATAATGTTGTCAAGACTTCCATATGGCTCGTACTGTCAAATTGTTATCAGACCTCATGTAGAGCCAAGCTTCTAACTCTACGCGCCCTAACTCTACAAGCCCTAGCTTCAAAACTCTACACCTTAGTCAAAATATGTGGCTTGGCCATTTCGCTACATGACAAAAGTTGACTTCATTATAAACAATAGTTATTGTAGTAACGAAACGGCCGAGCCACATATTTTGACTAAGTTAGGTATAGAGTTTTTCAAGTTAGGGCTTGTAGAGTTAGGGTGCGTAGAGTTAGAAGCTTGGCTCTACATGAGGTCTGATAACTTTTTGACAGTGCGAGCCATATGGTAGTCTTAGCAACGTTTACATGAAAATGTTTTTGTTGGGATAGTGTTTTCAAGTTAACTCCATCAGTAAAAGATCCTCGTAGCCGAGCATAATGAATGAAGGATTTGCATCCACTTTGTAATGGAGATGGCGTCGGATCGAGAGGGCTCCGATCCACCGCTCCCTGAATAATTATTGCTGCAGGATTAGCTCGCGGTCCATTACTTGTACTGGGAATAGGGCTTTATTGCTCTCATTGTTTTTATTTTATTTTAATAACTGATGGATCAGATTACTGGACAAAAATCGGAAGTTTATCTTTGAACAAATTAGTTTTTTTCTACGAAACGTCGTGCATGTGACGCTTATGATTACTTTTGGCTTATATTTAAATGATCACCATATACTAACCTAACCCTGAATTAGTAAATGCTCACCAAATCTTCTTGGATGGTTAAGTATAGGGTGAGCATTTATGAATTTTTGAGAACAAAATGTTTTTGGTTTACGTAAAAACAAAATATTTTTACGTAAAAGTCCTTTTGCACGAGTGTCTTTCTCGTATGATAACTAGGAGAGCTTTTAACAATATCAATGTTTTATAAGAAAATTATGAGTTGAAGTTGAATTTAATAATAATAATAAAAGAAAATATTTATTTCAGACGTTTAAACATCCATAGAATTATTAGTAATATGTTAGTTAATTAAACCAACATGAAATGAAAACATGAAATTTAAATCTCATAGCAATTAGGAAAATATAAAATGCAATTTTACAAAACATTGATTTTATATTGTAAAGAAGGACCTAGATCTGTACCTAAGCGGTATTTTATCACTTAGTAACAGAGCGAAGTATTATAGAACAAAAATTCTTATTTACTGGCTATTGCAGAAATCGCCAATAACAAATCAATCACCGTCTTATAGTTTCCCAGAAGTTGTTACAAACATTTGTTCATGTTCGGCATTGTTTCTATGAATAGACATGACGCGGCTGAAAACTAACGTATTCCATGTTATTTTGCAATATTGGCATTCCAGTTGACTTACAACGTTAAGTAAAATTAAAATGAACGAGATATTTGGTAACCTTATGTAATCGCGTCATAAGTGTTATATAATATTGCAAGCTTTACGGTTTTGTATCGGATACCTACATTTTGGCGAGTGTGCAGTGGAATTGCACAATCTAATGCCGCCATCTCCCTTCTTTCATTGGACAATCAGACGTACGAATCAGCGCCACCGTATTCTGGTGGATATTCCAAAGAATCGCACTAAGCGTATTACCACAGATTAGATAATAGTTACTGCGTAAGTATTGCTTCAAATTTTATTTTCCGTACCGCTAGAGAGTGGAACTCCTTGCCTGAGTCTGTGTTTCCCGATATAGCCCGTAAGCCCGCGACAGTATTGCCTACGTCATATGACATCACGATGAAATGCATGGCACACGGTCGGAAAAGTTGTGCTGAGCGAGGATCAGAAGATTATCGCAAATAAAATTGGTCGGAAGCTTAAGAAAATCCTCCACTTCCAGTCAAAATTTCAAGATTAAATTTACGTCATGTAACATCAGTAAGAGACCCGTGTCATCATTTAGTTTTCAATCGTAGAGAGAGTAAACATAAGTCTGTCAGTTCTGAAATGACTTAAAAACTAAAATTTTAAGTTTAAGGTATTCCGGCCATTTCAAAACTATCGTACTGATGTCACATTACGTAAATATAATCTAAAAATGTTGACCGGAAGTGGGAGATTTTCTTAAGCTTCCGGCCAATTTTATTTGCGATAATCTTCTGATCCTCGCTCAGCACAACTATTCCGACCCTGTGCCATGCATTTCATCGTGATGTCATATGACGTAGGCAATATTGTCGCGGGCTTACGGACTAATAGGTGCAATCTGGAGGCCTTCAAGTCCGGCCAATTTTATTTGCGATAATCTTCTGATCCTCGCTCAGCACAACTATTTCGACCCTGTGTCATGCATTTCATCGTGATGTCATATGACGTAGGCAATATTGTCGCGGGCTTACGGACTAATAGCTGCAATCTGGAGGCCTTCAAGTCGCGAGTGAATAGGTTAAGTACTTCTAGGCAAGCGCGTTTCATCGTAGATCGCATCATTCTCTCCACCAGGCTTGATAGCGGTCAAGCACTTGCCTGTTGAGGAAGGCTTTTGGCCTCCGCGGTTTGGGATCTATGCTACGTTCGAAGTTTAAGCTTTGATCAATCTGCTTCATGTGACAGAAGTGTCATGCATTGAAACACTTCAGCCATAGATAATACACTATATAATTCAAATACACTATATAATTCAAATAGATAGGCAACTTTAAAATTAAAAAAATATATAAAGAGAATTAGTTTCTTGCTCGGAAATCTAGATGGCGCTGACCTTTGGCTCGTTTTTCTGCATCGCGTTTTAATACGTAAAATTGAAAATAAAACTATTATGTTTTGAATTACGAGCGGCGCCTTTAAAAACAGTAATTAAGCACCGATTATAATAATAAGCGTTCAAGACACTTTTTATTATGAATCAATGCCTAATAATGTTTTATAGGCACCGCTCGTAAATCAAAACATAATAGAATAGGTTGTAAAATACCTACCTACTTACCTATCTTTTTGACCTACCTCACTTTTATTATTATGCTAGTTTGGCAAAAATCTTCTACATACAAGTAATAATAAATACCATCATAAAGAAAAAAACAGACAATGATTTATTTCACTGATTTATTACCTACCATATGTCAAATAGTCACAATTCACAACACTTACTTAAATAACAATATGTATTTAGTGCCTCAGTATATTATATACCCTATTCGTTCGAAAATAAATAATTGAGCAAAATATCACTGCAGAAAATAAAAACTGCATAAAACTCAAAAATATCAACAATATCAGATAATAAAATTGATAAACTGACAAAAACAAACTCCATAAAGAAATGTCAAAAATCATAGAGATTATAAGTCAGTCAGTGTTTCCACAACCAAGCTTTAGTTTTACCCTAAATAGTTTCGATAATTATTTCAAACGTTGTAGAACATTTTTCAGTACAAAATTTAGTCAGTGCGTGTGTCAATATTTAACATTTATAAAATTTTTTGAATAACTCTTTAACAGTTTTCATTCTTTCTATAAGGTTTATAATCTATTCTAGGCAAAAGTGGCTTTGTACGTTAAGAACCCGTAGCGATTTTGCCGCTGACTGCAGCTCTCTCGCTCGCACATTTCATGTTTTCTCAAGATTTCTTAAATCTGATTGCGTAATTGAAAAATGTGTTTCGTGACTACGTAAAACAAGGTATTTTTTGCGTAATAAAGAATAATCAACCTACCTAAACCTGTGTCAACAATATTTTTAAGACAGCAATCGCGGCACCAACAGAGATTCAAAGTTTAAAATCCTTTGGGGGGGGGGGGGGGGGCGGCTGGTATTAGTAATTTTTTTTATGATCTACCTACGTTGCAGAATTTTTTGACAGTAATGTAATATGGCGTAATAGCCCAGCGTGCCGTAGACTGTACAAAAAATCTACTCGATGACTCTACCGTGGAGGTCGTTAACCATCACGTCACTAAGTAATCACCCCAAAAAAAGGGAAAATTTTGGAAAAGTAGAACACTATCGCACTAGCGTCATCTACCATGATATTGAGAACTAATCATCAGTAGGTTGCATGTTGTAAAGTCAAGATAGCACCACCTTCCATACGTTGGAAATTTTGTCTACGCTGACACTAAGTTACACCCCCCTGACTTCAGCTTTCACCGTTATAGAGATAGGTCGTCATGTAAAATTCAAATTTTTAACACCCCTTTTCAGTCCCTGTTGTAATAAAGATTTTTTTTGTTTATTTCTTATTTGCAAAATAGTTGGGTAAATGTCATCTTAAATTATTCCAAATTTCAAGTTGATACCATTAGCAGTTCTCGAGATATCCAGCTGTGACAGACAGACAGTCAGACTGAGTCACACCATAAGGGTTCCTTTTTTACCATTTTGGTACGGAACCCTTAAAGACCAAAAAATCTGTTGTTTTTCACTTGGCAATAAGTGAAAAACAACAGATTTTCTGATTTGTTATCGACCTCTACAATTTGTGTGTAGGTATTGATGGTACTATACTTACTACTCCAATTCGGCTTCGCTATATTTTTTTGCACCCTGTACAAGTTTGAACAATAATAATAATAAATTCAGAAAGGGATTAAAAGCACGTACATAATAGGTTTCTTGAGACTAAAATTTCCACAATAGGCTTAGCTGGTAGCGTGGAAATCTAAATAATAATAATTACCCAATCTAAATGCAACATAATGAGAGATATCACGATTCCAGTGGCTATAAAAAAGTAATTATTAAATTAAATATATTGTTTTAAAAATTAATGAAAATGTGTTTGTTGCAGAGGAACTGAGCGGCATCTTCGTGAAGAGTATCAGCGAGGGCAGTTCCGCAGACCTGTGCGGCAAGATGCAAGTCAACGACCGCATTGTTGAGGTCAGCCCTTTCGGTTACTTTTATGCCTCATTTAGATTATCGGCGAACATACACGTCGAGTAACTCGCCGAGTAATTCGGGCACGAATACAGACGCGTTTATTTAATCGTCTATATTCAGTGAACATAGAACTTTCAGAAATGGATGACGTGCGACTTGCTGCTTCGGCTTCACGCATATTAAATGTATATCAACTTATAAAAGTAAAACTTTAACAACACCATTAGCGAATCTTTTCTTTATTTAATTCTACAATGGATACCTTAATCATGCTTAACAAGCTTCATTAATGGATTTTTAATCTTTATTCAACCGATGTTCATGGTGACAAAGTTCGTGAACAATTACGATTATGTAAACACCGCGGCGAATACGTACGAATAATCCTTTGATCCGCGTCAAAAAACCGACACCGCACGGAGAACAGACGAATATTCGTGGCGAGTACCGAATATACCCGAATAATTGGTGTTTACATTCTCGTCTTCGTGCCTATTCGTCTGTACTCGGCGAGTATCTAAACTAGGCATTACATGCAGTACGAGGCAAATATCTTGAAATCGGGTGGGGATTGCGCGGAACGCGTATTTTGGGCATGCGTAGCGGTGAAGTACTACCTACGCGGGCGGCGGGAGAGGGAAGCGCGCTATTGGGCGCTCGCAAGTGCACATGCGCGAACTTATCCCCACTCCGTCGAAAGAGTGTCAAGATGTTTACCTCATACTTGTAATCAATGGTTAGTTACTTTACAATTGGCTTTGGTTAAAAAATAAAAGGTATTTTTTTTATATTTTTTTACTACAGATTAGGCCAATTTAAGAAACTAATTTGAATATTTTAACATTTGGTCCCGTATTTATTTTTTTATAAATATATTTGTCGAGCGGATATGGTCAACCGGAATGACGTCATTAGTGGCATGAAAGTTTAAGAAGGAAAACCTTTGCCATCTACCTATAGAAAAAAAAACGGCCAAGTGTTTGCCTGTTATAATGACTTTATGGTTGTTTGTAAACAAATAAGTTATAGTTAATATTTCTTCTATTTTATTCATTTAATCCAGTTGTGACGGTTCTAACCTACATTCTTAATTTGCCGCAATAATTTTTGCGGCAAATTAAGAATGTAGGTTAGAACCGTCACAACTGGATTACTATTTAAAATTATAATAAAAATGCTTACCTGTGGAAACTCAGCTGAAAAACTTTGTAAAAACTGACACGTCCAATCTACTCAAATTGCGAAATGTATTGTATGTATTGTGTCTATTTTGGATGTAGTTGAACGTCTACATGGATGAAATTATAACGATTGGACTGATAAATTTTCAGGATAATATAATAAACATTGTGAAAATATGTGCATACTTTATTTCTATTTACAAACATTTAATAGTAGGGATGTGGAAAAAATTACGAGATAAGTTCATCGATATACTCTGATATTTCGATAGATGTTTTTACTATAATTTTTCCAAAACATTTTTTTTGTAATTACGTATGGATTCTAATAGACGACACTATTTTGTCACTGGAGCATTTTGATTTTTTCCTACTTTTGAGTCTTAAAAATCATCGTATAATTCGTCAAATCGAGCCAAAATTTCGCGTAGGGGTTTATTTTGCTATTTTTTATGTTTTACAAAACCTTAAAATTAGAATCCATTACTTAGTCATCATCCCATTTCATCTCATTTTTTTCTGAGAAATATTACCTATATCGATATTTTTTCACTTCCACCTTCCACCATCCCTAATGCCAAGTTCATTGTCAAAATTGTCTTTGCCCTTTTTTCTTTTTTTTTATTATGGCTGGGGGATCTGTATGTGATGACGTCATAGGAAGGTCATTTGAAGGTTAAAGCTTTTTATTGAATATTATAAATATTTTTAAAAATATAGAATTCTTTTTAAATTTAATTAGTAGACACTGTACTGAAAGCTTATTCCTCGAAATGGTTTTGAGATTTCCAGTCATGTTCAAAAAGTTATCAAAGCCAATTGTGCCAGCGTGGAGGATTATGGACTTATCCATCTATCTACGCAAAATAAAATAGTTGCCACTATATTTTTTTCCATGGAAGAGAGCTAATTTCTTAAAGGTTTTTTTTAATTAAGTCTATCTATCTTTATTTGATTTTGATATTGTTCGAAAGTGTAATACCTAGTCAACTTGCCGAATTTTCTATCCAATTTATTACTGTTAATTTTCCTTATTTGCCGTGTGTCAGTTAGAATAGAAAAATGTTTAATTTCGCGTATCCTTGTATGAAGCTCCAATAATTTATTTTTATTCTAACTGACACGCAGCGAATAGAAGAAAATTATACAGTAAATTCAACAGTTAAAGCCGCAAGTTGACTATTACAGTTTTCGAATAATAATCAAAGTCGAATACAATCATATTTAATTCATGTTAAATATATTTATCCCCTATTTTCTTATGAGTAGTATATATCTACAAGGTGTTTGGTAAAAGCCTCATAAAGCCGAATATGGTAGATAGGGACCATCAAACTGAACAACTTTTACTATGGGACCAACTCTGAAATCGCGAAAAAAAATCTGCTGTTTCATATATTTTTATATTTTCTTTATTGATTTTTGTATGGAACAGCAGATTTTTATTTCGCGATTTCAGAGTTGGTCACATAGAAAAAGTAGTTTAGTTTGATGGTCCCTATCTACCATATTCGGCCTTATAAGGCTTTTACCAAACACCTTGTATAGGTAAGGCCTATTCCCCAGAAAAGGCTTCAAAAAGGCACCTAATTAGTAGTGTCGCCATGCTAAGTTCGCCGCGTTTGTAGTGGCGTCGTAACGGTGACGTAGCGGTGTCGTAGCAGTGTCGTAGGTAGTGTCGTAGCAGTGTCGTACGTAGCGTAGCCTTAAAACCATTTTTGTACTACGTACGACATTCTAACTAAATTACAAACTTTTTTGTATTACTTACCTACCTACTATAATATTTTGTTAATAAATATTTTTAACTCGCATTTAATAAATTTTCTTAAACATAAAATAACATATCTACAATAAAAATAATTTAAAATATTGAAATAAGTTTTTCATAGCGTTTACATTTGGTAAAGTATGGTTTCATTCTTACAAAGACCTTTGTATAATTTGAAATTATTGCAATCGGGCTAAATCATCTACAAAATGCTTAAAGCGCTCCCACACAGCAGTTATATAACGTTACATAATATTGTGTAACACGATGTTGCATAACATTTATACAAAATTATATTTTTTTATATACGAAACCCGAAACACTGGTCACATATTTTCATTTTCAGAAACAGTATAAAAAAAAATGATAATGATACCTTGAAAGCTCTCGAAGTTACAAGCTTTTTGTGTTGTGCGCGCTAGCCATTTTAGTAGGGCGTGCGTTAATTATGGTTTTGTAAATAAATATGCGAACTAAAGTAACCGACATCGCTCGAAGGATTGCTCAGCTGAAGTGGCAGTGGGCTGGACACATAGCGAGAAAAACCGATGATGGCCGTTGGGGCGGAAAGGTTCTAGAATGGCTCGCGCGCACCGGACGCCGCTCCGTGGGTAGGCCCCCGACAAGGTGGACCGACGTGAGGGTGCGCGGTCGCGGTACGCCGCTGGATGCGGGCCAAGCAGGACCGATCGTCGTGGAGATCCTTGGGGGAGACCTATACCCAGCAATGGGTGTCGTGCGGCTGATATGATGATGATGATGAAATAAATATTATTTAGTCAAAATACAACGTGTTAGAAAAATATCCCTAATGCCGAAAATGGTAGACAGGGACCATCAAACTGAACAATGTTTACTATGGGACCAACTCTGAAAAAAAAAACAGCTGTTTCATACATTTTAATTTTTAATATTTTCGTTATTAATTTTTATATCAAACAGCAGATTTTTTATCGCAATTTCAGAGTTGGTCCCATAGTAAAAGTTGTTCAGTTTGATGATCCTTATTTACCATATTCGTCGTTCATACCGTATAACTGCTGTGTGGGTGCACCTTTACATAACCACAGAATATATAAAAGTACTAACTTACTATAACTGCCAAAATAAAAATTTGTACCAACCAAAAGGCACTTCTTCAAACTTGAGTAACAATGTATTCAAAATATCGTAATAATGTCAAAATGCTCGAGTATGAGCCGGCGAGGTTGTCCCATTGTAATTTACATCATACTCGACATTCGGCAGTCTACGAGGGCCTTTACAATTTAGAAAGGCGGCTAGGGCTGCCTGCAACGCTTATAAAAATTATTAAATGTAAAAATTATTTTTAACTATAATATGTACGGCTGTAAGTACGCATTGTCGATTTCTCAATATAGATTACGTTTATTTATTTAGTACACATATTTTTTTTACAAGAAAAACATCTATTATTTTTAGATGGCTTCGTGCACGCTTTTAACGCCACCTAGCGTGTTGCAACTTTGTTGGCTCTGACCTGACCGTTTTGACGTTTTGATATGTAATGGCGGCATTGTGACAAAATATTAAAAAATACTATAGATATTGTGTTATTAATGTAAATTTCAAAATTACTGTGATTTGGGTGGACAAAGTGTTGTGAAATCATTTTTGGTCATTTAAATTAAATATGGCAAGCAAGATCTATTCCAAAAGAGTGTTTTATTTTGGTTATATTAGGGTTTGTTTACTTTTTTTTTAGTTATAGATTTTGTAAAACAAGAGGATAAAGCTACTTTAATAATTTTATTAAGTGATAATAAACATATATAATTGGTCCTGTATCGCTAGTAATCAATTAAATATCCTTTTCAAACAGATTACAGAGCCTTCATTATTTCTACTTTTTGCCACCATGACCGTTGCGATCGATTATTATACCTTCACACCCAGCAAATACAAAATCACAGCTTTTTCATACGTCATTATATTCGTATGTGTATAATTATTTATTATAAAGGTTGGCTAAGTTTGAACTTGGTGAATGAAGGTGATTTTTTTGGGTTTCGAGGAAGAGAGAAAAAGGACCTCAATTATAATATCTAAAGCAATTACAGTAAAATTACAATTAATGTCACATTTCGTATTCTACTAATTCATTAGCGGTACCTTTTTAAGTAGTTAGGTAATAAAAAAATAAATTAGTGGGATTGGGCACAAATTACAGCCCCAGAATCAATTACCATACCCCACCCCGTGAGTTCGTATGTCGAATCGTATGCTCCGCTCGTTTAGACGTGTTTGTCAACGTTAACTTATTTTGATATTCAAAGCAATGCGTCGTAACTTCGAATATTACCAAAAGTTCGAATTATGAATTGAACGCCGCTCATACAGTACAAACTGCACGGTAGCACTAGACTTACACACACAGTTGCGCGTGTACAAAAACGTCATATGACGTCATCTGTTTATAATGGCGCGGTTGTATGAAGTGTCCGGGGTGTGGCAGTACTTCCTTTTAAAAGATATTATTTTTCCACAACGAGTAAGGCAATATCATCGTTTGTCTGCAAACTCGAGGCGAGGGTCACCAGCGGTCGTTAAGACAGAACACTGTCCTTTCCCTCTCCTTGCCGACATAAAACGTAATTTATGACTCGCGAACAAAAGAAATCGCCGTATTCTTCATCTTTCAATGCCGCGTTTACAGAAGTACGAGTTTACACGACCTATTTTTTTAAGAGGATCTGTAAATAGGTTTGAATCCTATAGTTTTATTGATATAATATAAACACATATTGATAGCTATGAAACCTAGTGAAAGATTTTTTGAAATCCGTTTAGAAATGGTTGAGTTAATAGGGTTTGAAGGAAATGCCAAGCTCAATGCAATATGTGCTTTATTACGTACGACATAAGGTTCGCGTACGTTGTGATGACGTCATAAGGACCCCCAAAAAACAGTGTTTTACCTCTTATAACTTCTCAGGTTTAAGAGATATCGTAAAAAAAATTTAACAGTTATCATGTGGTGGCATAAGCTCTCTAATAAGCCACTAAACAAAAATCGTTACTGATCCTCATTGTGAGAAAACCATTGTCAAGTAACAACAATTTAAAAGTTGTTGTGTTCCGGCAGTTAAAGGTAAGTAGCCAGTTCCTCAGTGATGAGGATTCCGGGTGTAGTGCGCTTCCACCTTCGATCTTATCGTCACTTAAGATCAGATGAGGGGAAGGCCAAGCACTATCCCGTTATGCATTAAAAAAAATCAAGGATCTTTTAATGCTAACTATTAAATATAATGACGAATGAATTTGAATACAGCATTTTTTTTTTATAAAAGTGTCTGAGAAAATTCAGAACCCTACGCAACTCGAAATTCGCCGTTTCGTAAAGTTCCATGCATTAAAATGAGTCATTGGGTACTTTATTCTGACATTGTATCAAAAGAAATGAAAACAAAACATTTTTAAAGGCACTGTTTGAGGAGAAAAAGCCTAAATTCAGCTTATAAATTATGTCAAATTAATAAAAAAATACTGTTTCCCATGTTGGCACCCCTAACTTCGGGCTGAATTCATAATTGAGCCAACTGCCTGCAACTCAACAACTCGGCTCGGTGTGACGTCAGCAAAACGAGATTTCTTCTTTTTATTACAAAAGTCCTAGAAACTCGAAAGAGGTTTCATGATGATTAACCTTTCGACTTTTGCGGAAAGTCTTGGATGCGGTTGGCAGCTTCGCAAAACTTTTTCAATAGTTTCTTTATAAAACTTTTTCCTTTGTGTTATTATAATAATTCATAGAAAATGGAACGCGATAATTATTAGCACAAACAAAATTGTATTAATTAAGTCTCCATTTAAATCATTTACGCAGTTAGTTATTTATAGGATATAATGAGAATATAAGCGAAACATTATGAACATTTTCGAAATCTGAAATATGTTTTTTGTGAAAAATTTCGAAGAACTGAATTGACAAAAAAATCAATCTGCACAATAACAGTTTTCAACATGAGAAAAACAAGTGACAAACATTATACTTAATGCGATAGTCAATTGTTTTACAATTTTCGAACGTCTATGAAGACAAAAGAAGTTTTAATCTTTCGAGGTCTGTATGCAACCTCTTGGCCTATTCCCGTTGTCCTCTGTCATACCAGCCGCACGTCGCCCACTGCTGGGTACAGGCCACCCCCAAGGATCTCCACGACGATCGGTACTGCGCTGCCTGCATCCAGCGGCGCACCGCGACTTTCACCCTCACGTCTGTCCACCTTGTGGGGGGCCTACCCACGGAGCATCGTCCAGTACGCGGTCGCCATTCCAGAGCCGCCCCGCCCCAACGGCCATCGGTTCTTCTTGCCCACTGTGTCCAGCCCACTGTCACTTCAGCTGATCAATCCTTCCAGCAATGTCGTTGTCCCTCATTTTGTCCCTTTTGGGGAATATCGGGAAAAAATATTTTTTCCCAGTTTTACAGTTGGGGATAAATAACGGAAATAGACCGTCCACACTTTATTTCCTGCTATCGCCCAGTAAGGTACGACTGTACGAAACGGTGCGAGACAACGGAATAGACCCCTCATTTAGGTGGAAAATGACTTCCTCATGACCTTCACATCCGTCGAGAAATAATGCTAAAGCATACTTCACCCTTTTTTACCCGACTGCAAGAGGGTTATGTTTTTCGCGCGTATCTTGTAAGTTTGTATGTAATATTCTTTATTACCTCATATCTTTCAAACGGCTGAACAGATTTCCATGATTAACATATCGTTAGATTTGACTCGTCAGCCCAAGTGTTCTTAAGAAGGTGGCGTTATAAAAAAACCAACATGGCGGCTGTACGGTGCTATTATACGTAGCGGAAAAAAAAATTTTTTTTTTAGTTTACTGCAATATGGGTGTCAAATTAAAGGTCTTATTATAAGAATTTCAAAAAGGTATATCATATAAATAATAACTAAAAATAAATAAATAAAAAAATAAATTTAAAAAAATTAAAAACCCGCCTGCCTAAAAAGACAAGTCAACTGAAAAGATGGAAACAAGATTAAATATTAAAGGCAACATTATAACATGCAGTCGGAGGCATATAACTCAAATCATTCATAATGTCACTTTCTTTATGCATGCCTCCGATTGCATGTTATAATGTTGCCTTTAATATTTAATCTTGTTTCCATCTTTTCAGTTGACTTGTCTTTTTAGGCAGGCGGGTTTTTAATTTTTTTAAATTTATTTTTTTCCATATCTTCCCCCGAATCAAAAATCGCGATCTATGAAAAAAAAAAAACAAGAAATTTGTGTGCCAATTTTCGTCAAAATCGGTAGAAAAATGCGTCCTGTGAGCGAGAACAGACAGACTGTCAAAATCATTTTTTGGCCAATCTTGAAATAGACGCTTCGCTCGCTTGGTCAATTAGGTTAATTATATTATCTGTGTTAAAGCTACTTTACTTACTTACCTTTACTTATTTTATCGGTAACCGTAAAAAATATTGTAATACTTTAGGTACAGTACAAAATTTAATTATTTTTAAATTAATTACACTTGACGTTACGAATTACGTTTCTAAACTTAAGTGCTTTGTAATTAAGGGTCTTTCAATTTGATATTTACAGTACCCGTCACATCCGCTGGGCTGTCATATCGGTAATAGAAATTTATATATATTTAGTTTTATATATAGAGTTTTATTTTGAGAAGGTTATCAATACTAAATTACGAGGAAGTATCGTATAATAATTATACTTACTAGAAAAAATTCGATTATATATATAATATACAATAGTATATAAAAAATAGCAGTGTGGATGCTAAAATCTCAAATATTTTTTTATACAGGTACTTATTTACTTGCCTTTTAAAAATAGGATGAGCACTACTTATGAGATGTCCATATTTTTATATTTTTCATAAAATCCAGTTTTTTATGAAGTCCTTACTTCATTAATAAACCAACTCGACTCATGTTGAATTATGTTCATTTCATTTGCCTGTTTACTGAGCCTGAGTAAATATTTCTGTTTTGTAAACGTTGTTTGTTTTGTCGACGGTACCTACTGACAATTTGTAAAGCGTTTCTTGGAGTTCATAAATACGTAAAATTTACAAGTTACGTCTGTCTAGCTGGTTGGAAGTTATGATAGCGTAAAATACAATACATGTGATTATGCATAAACATAAGAAATATTGCAAAAGAATTATGACATTGAACTTTTTTATATTTTTATTGTTTTTTGGCGTCTCTGCTCCAGCTTGGGTAAAAATGCTTGTTTGTTCGTTTGTTCTCCTCTTCAGGTCGCATTTTTCAACTGAATCTCGTAAAATTTTGTAGGTTCGATAATTATACAGTTTTTTTGTTAAGCCACTAATTCGATTTTTTTTGAAAA
Source organism: Agriphila geniculea (assembly GCA_943789525.1). NCBI lineage: Eukaryota > Metazoa > Arthropoda > Insecta > Lepidoptera > Crambidae > Agriphila > Agriphila geniculea. Next base: position 952,622 of record OX038894.1, on the reverse strand, counting down.
AAAAAACACATATTTCAGCCCTTTCAAAAAATGATCAAAAATTTCACAAATGCAAGGTCTACAACAGCTTACAGAGCCATGTAGACCTGAAGAAACGAAGACGCTTGCTCGCGTTTCGCGCTCGCTGGATCAGTATCCGTTGCAGCTTGGGCAAAGATGCTATCGTAATATTCTGTCAATCCGTTTGTTCTCCTCTACAGGTCGCATTTCTCAACAGATTCTCGTGTAATTTTGTAAGGAGGTTCTATAATGGGGAATGTCCGAAAAAAATCAAATTGGCTTAATATTTTTTTATAGATAGGAATAAGCTCCCTTAGTACTAGAAAAAAATTCAGAATTTTCAGTTGTGAGAAAAAAATTAAAAAAATTAAAGTCAACAAATGTAGGAAAGTAACAGCATAATGGAAATTATACCTTTGCCAACACCTGCCTCTATGACAATAAGAATTAAAAACAAAAAGTTTTGACATTTTGTGTTGAAATTTTTTTTTAATACCATGTTGTGGTTGTGGCAGGTGATGGCAAAGGTATAGTCTCCATTCTGCTGTTACTTTCCTATATTTGTGAAGACGAAGAGATTTTTTTTTAATTTTTTTCACGCTACCGAAAATTCCTGTGTTTTTTTCTATTACTAAGAGAGCTTATTCCTACCTACAAAAAAATATTCAGGCAATTTGATTTTTTTCGGACATTCCCCATTACACTACCGAATTTTTTACGCGAGTTTATAATTCGGTGTTCGTGCTAGAGGTAATAAGTGTTTTATTTCAATGTAAAGTATTTGAATTGTAATATTAAGTGAGTGAGGAGCTCATTGGCACAGTGGTTTAGCGCCTGGCCCAGCGATTGCGGAGGTTAAGCAACTTTCGCAAGGGTCGGTCATGGGATGGGTGACCAAAAATTTATTATCTCGAGCTCCTCCGTGCTTCGGAAGCCGTTGGTCCCGGGTGCATTTGCAGTCGTTAACACCCACCAATCCGCAATGGGCCCGCGTGGTGGGTTATGGCCCGTCCTCCTTATCCACCCATAAGGAAGGCCTGTGCCCCAGCAGTGGGGACTTTAAAATGGCTGATGGACATTAAATGAGTAATGGAATAATTTTATTCTTTACTTTAAATTCGCTATGTTCTATTATTTTTAGGTGGACGGGGTTTCACTACATGGGGTCACAAATCACAGAGCAGTGGCGTTGCTGCGGGACGCGAAGGGGCCAGTGGTGCGACTGAAGGCATTAAGGTCTATATCAGCAATACATCATCATCATTAGAACAGTGACAAAAAAACCATTATGGCGTGTCTTCACCGAGTCGCTTTCCCTTTCCTCTTGCTCTTTCACCAGAGGCATGCCTCAAGCATAGGAAATACCACGGACATGCAATAGTGCATGCCGAAAATGTCTTTGTATGCTTTGCATGCGTTTGACACAAGACGAATTGAAAGTTGAAGATGAAAGGGAAAGCGACTGAGTAAAGATATGTCTTTACTCAGTCGCTTTCTTACTTGAACTTATTTGAACATCCTAAAGGTATGCCTTTAGGGTGTTCAAATGCAAGAGTGCAAGTCATACTTCACAATCACAATTTAATTTAATTTACTAATTTAATACTTTACCCTTCATTCTGGGTAATTATCATACTCTATGTCATTATGCATAGCAGATAATATAATATAATATGTATATAATAGTATATATTATAATTATAGATGTTTTATATAATATATATTATTATGTTACTTAAATTTATATTTTTTTTCTTATATTCTCACTAAATATATTTAATAATAATTATAATAATAATCTTTCAACGTATTGCTTGTGTTCGTTTGTAGACTTGTTTAAAATTTAAATTTTTGTTTTTAGTAATTTTGTTAATGCTTTTTTATAGTAATTCGAGGATGACGTTTTTGGCTTTTTTTGGCTACTCGTAAATTTCATATAGTAATTTAAGTAGTTTTAAGGTGTTGTTAACCTAAATATCTTAAAATAAAATAAATACAAAATAAGTCAAAGTCAATAACTTTATTAAAAAAAACTTAACAAATAACCGCTTTTGAGTCGTCTACACAGGGTCATTTTGAACTTACCATCCAAATTTTAAGGATGTGTCCAGTCCATGAAACTAAACAACTTTCTCTAAGAAACATGTGTCAAATTTCGCCAAAAAATTTTGGTCATCCCATACTAAATTGATCACGTGATATCTTTGATTTGTATGGAAAGTCAATTTTTATTTTACATATTTGAACATGTGTTCCTTAGAGAAAGTTGTTCAGTTTCATGGACTGAACATATCCTCAAAATTTGGATGGTAAGTTCAAAATGACCCGATATTTTCCTACCGCCCGTTGCAGGTATCTCCGAGGGGCGGGGTTTGAGAAGCTCCAAAAGGCGCTGGCCGCACAGGACGGGCGGCGGTCGCCCCTCGCGCCGCCCAGCCCCTCCGTCACCTCACTGGCCAAATATAGCTTTAGCGTGGTAAGTTCTTAAGAGCGCCGAGGGTTGTCACATTTTGAACTGTTTCACGCACACTTTTGAAGGTTGGTGTTAGGTGAACTTTGGTGGAAGGGCTTATTTCAAGTCCACCTGGCTCTGGCTAGCTACCACCATCTTACCTAAGTATAACGCCATAACAACAATTTAAAAATTGTTGTGTTCCGGCAGTTAGAGCTAAGATAGCCAGTTCGCCGGGTGTAGTGCACACCCGGAATCCTCATCACAAAGGAACTGGCTTCCTCCTTCGGCCTTATTTTCACTTAACATCAGGTGAGGTGAAGGCCAAGCACTATCCCGTTAAGCAAAACAAAAGTACATGAGCAATCCGCATCGGGCCCGTGAATCCTTCTTTTCCACCCATTTAAAGTTAACCTGTGTTCCAGTCCAGCAGATGACATTAAACTGGCTCATAATGATTTTCTGCGTTGATATAAAAAGAAAAAGAACACATTGTTTCCATATTTGTTTATTAAACTCTGAATTTCCACATCGATTGTCAGACGCGCTGGTTTTTTGGCGCTTTGGTTTTATTTTTAGAAAATAAAATAATTTATTTGCAAATATTTGGCAAGGATGTTGGTTGGATCTTAAACGAAACCATACAGGCCCTCAGTTAGCAGTCACAGTGTGTAGGCAGAGGCGCGGTCTCCTCAGGACTAAAAAGGCCGCGCCTCAACCTACACACGTAGACATTTGGCCGGAAGGCCGCTCCTCTCGGTACAATCCTGCTGGCCAGGTCTGTGCCTGGATAGCAGGATTGTAGGTAGGGTAGCATAACATTCACCGGTAATTTATCTTGTCCAGTACGACGAATCGACAGTAATCGAAGTGGAACCAGAGTCCGAGTTCCACCCGCACCCTCCTTCCCCGACGTCGCCCTCGGAGGAGTTGGAGATCGTTATTGGGCGCGACGACGCCGACCGCGAGACCAGGCGCATACAGGACAAGTGGCGGGAGATACTCGCCAACGAGCAGGACTGGCCCGGGCATCAGCATGAGTACGACATTATAGTAAGTGTTGATTGCAGATAGAAACCAGTAGATAGTAGACCAGGCGCATACGCGGGAAATACTGGCCAACGAGCAGAACTGGCCCGGGCATCAGTACCAGTACGACATCATAGTAAGTGTCATGATTAGAAGACCAAGGCATCTGGGATAACAAGCGGGAAATCCTCGCCAGCGAAAGTGACTGGCCTGCGATAAGTAAGAGTTGGTAGTAAATAGAGAACAATAGTCTAGTAGACCAGGCGTATACAGGACAAGTGGCGGGCGGGAGATACTCGCCAGCGAGCAGGACTGGCCCGGGCATCAGCACCAGTACGACATTATAGTAAGTGTTGGCCGCGGCACGTAAGTTTAGCGATGAGAGAAATTTGAGTTGCAGTTGCAGTAGCCCCGCACGACGTCTCCCGCCAGTGAGACCCCAAAAATTAATTCGTCACACAAACTGGCAGTGCTAAAGTTACATGCAGAGGCTTTTTTGTTTGTAGATAGATACCATGAGATGTAGAACAGTAGACTTAGGCATCCATTACATAGTAGATTTTGTTGTCAGTTTAACCACAGTCACGGCTGTGACTGACGGTTAACCTACCGTGTAACGGGGTGACTGATGGTTGCATGAAGTTGATTTCTTCTTTCTATCAGTCAGTCAGTCAAACGTAATTCATGACTGATGGAATTTGACTGACGCTTGCATGAGCATGTAATGGCTGCCTTAGTAGACCAGGCGTATACAGGAGAAGTGGCGGGAGATACTCGCCAACGAGCAGGACTGGCCCGGGCATCAGCACCAGTTTTGTTTTGTTTTGTTTGTTTATTAGGCACATTAACAGATTACATCCAAAAGATACAGTGAATAATGTACAATAAAGTAAACAAGCTGGGATGCAGCCCAAAACAATGTACCTACACATTTAGACCAAATTACATTGAGGAGGATAGCAACAAAAGCGTTTAACTAATTTAAAGAAAAGATAAAAAAGATGCACAATACGGACGACATAAGACGTTGCGGGGTCACTCGGACTCGGACAGAATTTTAGATTTGACAGTTCATTTAAAGGATAAGTAACGTTGTCCAAAGATATCAAGTTCTGGGTGTTTCATTACCATCTCATTGTAAACTCTTCACATAGGCACGATGGAATTGTAATAAGAGATATTATTTTTATATACGTTTAGAGCAAATACTCTTGGTCTGCGGCACCTTTATCATATGTTAATACTAATATCTGACAGTAAATTCGGAGAAGCGATGTGTCCATTTAAAATCTTGAACAGATAAAAAATTTCAGGGTGTAGACGTCGAAGTTGTAGACTGTATGTCAACTAAGTATAAACAAAGTATAAATCACTATAAATGTCAACTGCCGGATGCATAATTTAGAGCGATAACAAGCCAGTTTGAGACATTTTTTCTGGATACTTTCCAGTCTCTTAATATGAGTGAGGTAGTAAGGGGACCAAATAACAGATCCATACTCTAATACGCTACGCACCAGACTGCACCAAAGTAAAATGAGACAGTTCTGGTTTTTAAAAGGCTTGGTCGATCTGTAGATGAAGCCGAACAGTTAATTACATCTTTCAACAATAGAATCGTAATGTCCGCTAAATAACAGATCTGCATCAAACATCACACCAAGGTCATTCACCATGCTGCGTCTTTCTAGAACTTGCGACTGAATGCTATAATTGAAGACGGCATACTAATTGGCCTATAATTATCACATATGGATTTGTCACCGGCTTTGAAGATGGGCACTATATGCGCCAGTTTCCAATAGGTTGGAAAAACTCCTGTTTGCAAGGACTTGTTATAGATTAAGGCCTTATAATAAATGAAGGAGGAAGCGCATCTAGTCCAGTGACTTTACGCCGCCGATCCAAGCCCTTAATGCATTTTAGAACTTCATTGCTGCTTACAGTAATTTGATTAAGCACGTTGCAAGTAAAGGATTTTAAGTGAACTTCCGCTGGTGTAGTAGATGTCTCAAAGACAGAGCCGAAAAATGAGGAAAACATTTCTGCAATTTCCTCGGGAGCCAACGATACCTGATCTTGATCGCATGGTTTGGGTATTGCATTGCTGTTTTTTCGACTAACAAACAACAAATTAAAACCAGTACGACATTATAGTAACTATAGGTCGCAGCACTCGCAGCACGTTAGTTAAGCGGTGAGAGAAATTGGAGGGGATTACTCCCCATATCCCTCGACAATGAGACCCCAAAAATTACTTCGGCGCACAAAATGACAGCGCTTAAATAACATGCCGATGCTTGTATTTTTTGTAGATAGATACCATGAGATGTAGAACAGTAGACTTAGTAGACCCGGCGCATAGATAAGTGGCGGGAGTTACTGGCCAACAAGCAGGACTGGCCCTGGCCCCATCAGTACCAGTACAACATTATAGTAAGTGTTAATTGCAGATAGAAACCAGTAGACTAGTAGACCAGGCGCATACGCGGGAAATATTGGCCAACGAGCAAGACTGGCCCGGGCATCAGTATCAGTACGACATTGATTGATTAGAAGACCAAGGCATCTGGGATAACAAGCGGAAAATCATCGCTAGCGAACGTGACTGATCTGGCCACCACGATAGCATTATTCAGTGTTGATAGTAAACACAGACCAGTAGACTAATAGACTGGGTGGATACAGGTCAAATGGCGGGAGATACTAGCCAGTGCTCCAGTTGTGGGCATTAAAATGGCTGATTTTGACCACCTCTGTGGTTTAGTGGTTCGCCCACGGTGTAAGACGCTGGGGTCCAGGGTTCGATTCCCAGAGGGAGTACAATTTGTATTCGGTTTGGTTGATGGAACGGCTTATTTGAAGGCCACTACCATCTTACTTAAGTTTGACGCCATAAAAACAACTTGAAAATTGTTGTGTTCTGATAGTTAGAGGTAAAATAGCTTGTTCCTCAGTGATGAAGATTCCGGGTGTAGTGCGGTCACTTTCGGCCTTATTGTCACTTAACATCAGGTGAGGTGAAGGCCAAGCTCTGCCCCGTTGTGCTTTAAAAAAATGTCGATAACTAAAGCATATTTTGCAGGTGGGCACAATAGTAAAGGGCAAGGAGACGGGGCTGGGCATCTCGCTGGAGGGCACGGTGCGCGTGGTGGCGGGGCGCGAGGTGCAGGCGCGCCACTACATCCGCGCGGTGGCGCCCGCCGGGCCCGTGGCGCGCCTCAACGCGCACCGGGTCGGGGACGAGCTGCTAGAGGTCAGCTCTATATAACTACACACATTACAATAGTAACGGGCGAGGAAACGGGGCTAGGCATCTCGCTGGAGGCCACGGTGCGCGTGGTGGCGGGGCGCGAGGTGCAGCCTCCGTGCTTCGGAAGGCACGTTAAGCTGTTGGTCCCGGCTGCATTTGCAGTCGTTAACACCCACCAATCCGCATTGGGCTCACTTGGTGGGTTATGGCCCATCCTTCTTATCCACCCATAAGGAAGGCCTGTGCCCCAGCAGTGGGGACATTAAAATGGCTGATGGATTCCGCGAAAAGGAACACCTTTTCACCAGATCATGAGCATGACCACCGAAACACAGTATTTATATCCCTTTCTATAGACTTTTATTGACATTCAACCGTTACAGTCTTTTGACCGTTAAAAGTGACAAATAGCTGTATAATATCACGTTTCGGTGGTCATGATATATGCATCCCCCCGCATTAAAAAATCTCATTGTTCGTTGTCCAGGTGAACGGTTGGCGTGTATTAGGCGCACATCACGTAGAAGTAGTATCGCGGCTGCGCGCCGTGTCGTCGCCCGTGACGCTGGTGTGCGCGCGCCGCCTGCCGCCCGCGCCCGCGCTGCCGCCAGATAGAGTTTCTAGGGTGAGTCGGGATCAAGGAAAGTTATACAGCGAGTTGTAGTGGGAATTGTGGTTTCAAAGTTTGGTTTATCTACCTACACCCTATACAATTACTACATTGGTATTTCGATTACACTAAAAAAAAGAGAAGCAATTACTTTTCAAGGTCTTTCCAAAGATCTCTGATTGTGATTACTCTTAAAAATTCTAAAATAATTCTAAATTCAAAAAAATGTGAAGTAATATTAATAATAAATAATATACTAGAAAAATTCGATTCGTCACCAAATCATTTTCTCAGGTGGGAATTGAAATTGTAATTTTTAGAAAGCCGGTCCAACGTTCTTCCAACTAACCAGCTTTACAGATCTACTCTTAGATCACATTATTGAAAGGTTTCTTCGTGACAATTCTTATAATTTTGTTTTCAGAATCAAATTCTTGGCGGCAGCTTACAAGACTTGCTGACACCTCCTCAGCGGTTGATAAAAGCGAAATCGGAGAGTTCCGTAGCTTCACTATGCAGCGCCACCACGATCATGTCGGCGGGACATGACCACGATGGTTAGTACCGTGGTCTTTTCAGTAGACCTGTCAAAAGACTGAAAAGACTGTGTATACTGAAAAAGAATTTGGTATATTTTGAAACTATTTCAATGATTTACGATGATAGTTTTTAGATGATGGTTGTAAAAAATTCTTTTGAATGATTCTGGAAGTATCAGTTCCATGCTTTACTCATTGGTTAAATGCTGTCTATATCATGCTATATTGTTTTTCTTCAAATTTTACGAAATTCTTAACACTAACATAATTTACACCATAATGGTCAAATTGACCTACGTCTGAAAAACACCGAGTTTAATAGATATTTCGCAACTTAACATAGAAGTTGCCAATTTTGTTTTTATTCTTCCCAGATTAATATTCTCTCTCCTTTCAAAATTATTATGCACATTTTTGTGTGATTTTGGATGTTTCCTCACAGAGTTCTGCTCCGATGACCTGGAGCGCAATCGGTCGCGGTCGTTGGAGCCGCTGAGCGGGCTCGCCATGTGGAGCGACCACGTGGAGCACATCCAGCTGCTGAAGGAAGATCGGGGCCTGGGATTCTCTATACTGGACTATTTGGTGAGTGTTCTTTTGGGTTTTCTTTATTTGAACATCGTTATTATGTGTTTCCCTGCGTGATCGAATCAGAAACGAGTAGATCCGCAGGAGAACTAAAGTAACCGACATCGCTCGAAGGATTGCTCAGTCGAAGTGGTAATGGGCAGGACACATAGCGAGATTTTTCCGGTTCCGGTGTTCGAAAAGTAAACACAACATTCTGTACCTCCTCATTAAATTTTCGTTTTGAACCTGCTTAAAGTGAATTCCACCTCAAGATAGTGCAAGAAACCTCGGAGAATAACCTCACTGTTGATTCATCATACGGTATCACTGCATTTAGCCACTCAACACTTATTTTTTCTACATCGAAATAATCAAGGTGAGAGTTTTTACGTTGCCGTTTATTTTAAATCTATAAAGACTTGTGAGAAAATAATATAAACAGAGGATTCTATTCGCTAATCCACAATAACAACACGGTCTTCATATCAGCTGATTGGATGCTGTCAGATCTGACAGTCACAGACTATATTGCACAGAGCTGCCAACCTCAACCGCTTCATAGACATAGTGTTGGGTGCATTCAATTGCAATTTTAAATCGATACTTTTTTCAATCGATTTTTAAAGGTTCTTTTTAAAGTGACAATACATTAAAATAAGTACACAAAAGTTATTAAACAAACCTAAAATGGAGCTAGAATGCAATAAATGTACTAAAAAGATAACTAGTAGGCAAAAACTAAGCTGCCGCTGTTGCAAGAAAACATTTCATCTTGACTGTACGGATGTAAGCTTTGGAAGATTTCGTATAATGACAACTCAAAACAAAGCAAATTGGAAGTGTCACGAATGTGATAGGGAAAAGCGGAACTCGCCTATTATAACTAGTACACCAGGTCCATCAAATGTTAATGTAACGGTTCGAAGTATCAAATATAAATTAAACGTCCAGACTCAAAACTCATTTCAATCACTATCAGATGACAGTCAAGAAGAGGAGGAATGTCATACCCAAGACTCCTCAAGTATCTTAAATAGAAGTTGTCCAGAGAAGCCAACAATCTATTACGGAAAAATAGAGGACATGGAAAAGGAGATTAGAGACCTAAAAAAGAAGTTAGAGATAGCGGACCAAGAAATATGTAATATTTTATTAGAAAACTCAACACTCAAAAATATAATTAGTGGGTATGAAGCTAAGATAGGAAAACTGACTCACATATGTAAATCTACACCCAAAGCTACACCAAAGGCGGGCAATAAAAGGAAAATAATTACAGAAAAACAAAAAATCGAAAATGAATTTACACTAAATATTTCACAGTGTGAAAACGTTTCGGAAGACAATCAAAATGAACGAGATCAGTGCAAAGAGAGTAACAGAAACCTTAATGAGAATATTGGAGAAGCGACATTGGAAACTGCAGATAAACAAGAACTAAATCAGTTTCCGAAAAATAGTAATCCTAATGGGAATCTTGAAGAGTCTAAAAAAAAACTATCATTAAACCATGCACTTACGAAGCCTAAGATACATATCATAGGGGGAGAACATGCGGTGGATTTATCGCAAAAATTGAGGAAAAGTAGATTTAATAAATGGAATGACATTTATGATGTAAACAGTTTTACCAAACCGTATGCTACCTCAACACAAATTCTAAGTAGCTGTTATAATTTAAATAATTTAACAAAGGAAGATATTGTTGTATTATCTATTGGTGCAAACGACAAGGATCCATATAAGGTTATAACTGAAGTGTGTAATTTATTAAATAAACTTAGTGACATAAATTTTTTTATCTTGAATTTGTTTAGTAATCCATATTTAAATGTTAAAAAAATGAATTATGATCTTGAATTAATTATAAGGAATTATACCAATTGTAAATTTATAAACATTGACAATGGGACGCAGACAAAGCATTTTACTTCATTACTTGACATGATCTGTATCAAATTAAATGCTGAAATTGATTATATAAAATATGAGCGTGATTTCTTGAAAAACTTTTCATATCTCCGAACGCGGGCTCGCGATACAAAACCATTGTCAGGGAAAGAAGTCTTTAAAAGTCACCGTAAAGAAAAAATTACGGATTACTTCCCTATACAAGTGAAGGGAACACTAAGTACCTGTAATAATACAGACAAAAATATAGCTGTTGTTTGTCCTTCAAACAAACCCATTGATTCTCCATTGTCTACGCGTACTCCCGACAGTTTATTTCGAAAATAGTGGCAACTTAATATTGCTACATCAAAATATTGCTGGAATACTTAGCAAAAAAGATATATTTTTAATAACACTGGAAGAGTTATCAAATAGTTATAAAGACATAGATATAATCTGCCTCACTGAGACTTTCATTAAAAGTGGCCATGAAGCTAATCTACATTTACGGCAATTTGAACTGGCTGAGTTCTTCTGCCGAAAAAATAAAAAACGCGGAGGTGTATGTATATTGTGTCGAGAGAACCTGCAATATAAAAAAATACAATACGTCAAGGATATGGCCATAGAGAACTTTTTCGAATGCTGTGGCATAGAACTACCTGAATATAAATGTATAATAATATGCTTGTATAGAATTCCCGATAGCACAGATTCAAACCCACACACATTTCTTAACAATTTTGAATTTCTTTTGAATAAAATTCGATCTAAAACTAAAAAAAGAATAATATTAGCAGGCGATTTTAACATAAACATGTTAAAAGACAGCAATGTTTCTAGGGACTTTACAAGAATACTTCAAAACAATGGATATCAACTGCATATTACTGAACCTACCAGAAAGAATTCTTGCATTGATTTAATAATCAGTAATATGCCCGAAGCTGTTGGTAAAATTCACCACTTGGGGCTATCCGATCATAACACAGCGCAAACTTTAGAAGCTCCGATCAATCTTAAATCAAGCACATTAAAATACTACTACATCAAAAAACGTGATTATTGTCCAGAAAATATGGAAAAGTTTAATCACTGCCTGCGAAGTCTTTCCTGGACTGAAGTTTATAATGAGAGGGAAAGTAATAAAGCATTTGATAGCTTTCATGAGCTTATCACATTATTTTTCAGGTTGTGTTTTCCTATCGTTAAAATAAGAATGACAAACAAACCTAAGAAAGTCACGTGGATCACAAAAGGACTACGTTTAGGTTGTAAAACGAAACGCATGCTAAGATTTGCTTACTATAGGAATCAAAATACAAGGAACAAGACTAGATACAAAAAATATTCGGCCATACTAAAAAAATGTATCTATTACTCACAGAAGAAATGTAATAAGCTGTATATTGCAAAATCAAATAATATATGCAAAGCTTCATGGAATTTAATAAAACAAAGTAACAATAATATCATGAAGAACAAATACATTAAACAGATAACAAGGGATGGTGAAATCATCGCTGACCCTAGTGAAATAGCAAGGTTGTTTAATGAAAACATCTCAAAAGTAGGCGCAAGTACGGACTTAAATGCATCGAGTGTTAACAATATGCAAAATGTAAAAAACATTCGTGATAGCATTTACTTGTATCCAACCGATGAATATGAAGTGTGTAAAATTATAAATAGTTTGAATAATAGACGATCTGTTGGCTATGATGAAATACCTACTATGATTATTAAGGCTAATAAGGATATAATTTCTCCTATACTAAGTTATCTAATCAACCTATCTTTTGTTGATGGCACATTTCCAGAAAAAATAAAATTGACAGTTATTAAACCGATTCCAAAAACTAAGGATGGCTATACACTTGATGACTATAGGCCGATCGCATTATTGTCCATAATGTCTAAGATTTTTGAAAAAGCAATGCTTGCTAGGTTAAATGGATTTATCGAACGATTGGGCATTCTTGACGAAAATCAAAATGGCTTCCAAAAAGGCAAATCTACGGCACTTGCTGCATTTAATTTATTAAACAAAATTATGAACTTTGTAGACAAATCTATTGAAGTAACAACAGTATTCTTTGATATGCGTAAAGCATTTGATTACGTTTCACATGAACTTCTTTTGCGAAAATGTGAAAAATATGGCCTCAGGGGCAACGCTTATAACTGGCTCGAATCATACTTAAAAGATAGACTTCAATACGTAGAAATCACAAATATCAATGAATCATCCAATGAAACAACATATAGGTCTAGTTTAATAAAGAAAGAGTCAGGAGTGCCACAGGGGAGTATATTGGGACCTTTATTGTTTCTATTGTACATCAATGACCTTTCAAAGACAACTAAACATTTTTGTACTTTGTTTGCCGATGACGTGTCAGTAGTGATACCAAACTTGTACAATGATGCTAATGAATACAATAGTCACGTAAATGCTACCGTTCACGATATTACAAATTGGCTTGAAAATAATAACTTGATAGTAAATGTAAAGAAGACTAAATATATCCAATTTCATAATCAAAGGAATAGCAAAACTATTAACCTATCTGTTCAGCATAATAATCAGAGCATAGAAGAAAGTAGCGAAGTAACATTCTTAGGTATAGTATTGGACAATAACTGCAGTTTTAAGCCGCATATACAAAAGATGTGCAATAAAATTAATAGTTTTAGTTACGCTTTATGGCGTTTAGTAAAAATAACCGATGAAAGAACTGCTTTGTTGGCGTATCATGGTTACGTGGATTCTATCCTGAGATATGGAATCATTGTTTGGGGAAATTCAGTAGACATTGGAAAAGCTTTTATTGCTCAAAAGCAGTGCATACGATCTATATGTAACATATCGTCCAGAACGAGCTGTAAACCATACTTCCTGAAACTTAAATTGTTACCATTGCCATGTATTTATATATATGAAATGTGCCAATTTGTTAAGACACACATCAATTTGTTTCAAGACAATATCACTGTGAATAGGAACTACAGAGGAAGATATCCTAATACACTTGTGCAGCCGCAAATTTTTACTTCATTATGGAGACATAGCTGTTACCCAATGGCAGTGTATATTTATAACAAGTTACCGAATGACATAAAAAAACTTTCCTTGAATGCTTTTAAATATAAATTAAGAAATCTTCTTATTGATAAGTGTTATTATACAGTGCATGAATATCTTTCTGACAAAACCCTTAAGTAAATGATTTCTATCTTAAATCTGACATTCATGATTCAATTTTAAACTGACATTGTTATTATATAATATTTTAATTGTTGACATTTTTATTTGTAATTGGCATGATTTATATTTGATTGACATGATTTGTATTTGATTTATATATATTTTAATTGTTGAGATTTTATTTGTAATTGATTGATTGAGAATAATAAATAAGAATTAATTTTGAATGAATTGGATTTCTATCTTAAATCTGACATTCATGATTCAATTTTAAACTGACATTGTTATTATATAATATTTTAATTGTTGACATTTTTATTTGTAATTGGCATGATTTATATTTGATTGACATGATTTGTATTTGATTTATATACCTATATTTTAAGTGTTGACATTTTTATTTGTAATTTATTGATTGAGAATAATAAATAAGAATTAATTTTGAATGAATTGAAATGAAATTTAATGTAATGTATGAAAATGAAACTCATGTAATATAGGTAATGAAATCATATGTAATTGTAATGAAATGAAATGTAATGTTTATTTTAAATATTTGTATGTCTGCAAAGACTAATTGTGAGATACCAATATAATATATAATAACCTTTGTACCACTTTTAAAGCAAATAAATGAATCTGAATCTGAGTCTGAATCTGAGAAGAACTGATGGCCGTTGGGGCGGAAAGGTTCTGGAATTACGACCGCGCACCGGACGACGCTCCGTGGGTAGGCCCCCGACAAGGTGGTCCGTCGATCTGGTGCGCGGTCGTGGGGTGCCGCTGGATGCGGGCAGCGCGGGACCGATCGTCGTGGAGATCCTTGGGTGAGGCCTATACCCAGCAGTGGGTGTCGTGCGGCTGACATGATAATGATGAATTATGTTTTTGGTCAAACAGAAACAACAATAGCTGTTTTGTACAGTTACCCATGGCTTACTTTTTCATGATTATAGAATTTTCTTGCGTTTAATACATCAATGCCCGCGCAAACGCTGGTGTCCGGAACAAAATAGAAAGTCTATTGTGTCTCATTTTCCGGGCTTTGATGGTTTGATGATATTAATTTCACTAATTGTAAACTTTAAACTGAACACAAAGTCCCAAAAGGCTAAAGACCACAGAGCCAAGCTGAACCGACACTATACCGAAGATATCCCGGATGTCAGCCTGTACGACTTGTACGAGATTAGTGTGGTTCTCAAACAGCTGAAAAACATAAAAGCGGCGGGTGATGAGAGAATCACTACAGGACTTCTGAGAACGAGTAATACTTAAAGTCCTCTAGAAGCTCTTTAATTCCGTAATCGTCGAGGGCAGAACGCCGAAGACATGGAAAATGAATGGTGTGATCCTCTTCTTTAAAAAGAGTAACAAGACCCTCTTAAAGAACTACAGACCCATTTCACTTTTGAGCCATGTTTAATGTTCATTGATATCTGTTTCCAAAAGGTTGACGTGGAGAGAATACTTTTAGCATTAAGTTCGCCTTTTGTAACATTTGTTTTAAATGTACAGTAAAATTTGTTAAATAAATAAATAAGTTGTTTTTCTTTGAGAAGTCTCTCTCGCAATTTCGACGACTTCCAATTCTGTTCCTCCCGAACAAGCCGGGTTCCGAAAGGGTTTTAGCACCTTAGAATAGACCACATGCGCTGCGGCAGGTTATACAGAAGACCGAGGAGTATAATCTGCCACTTATTCGTGGACTATGAAAAAGCATTTGATTCGATTGAGGCCTGGGCGGGGCTGCAGTCTCTCCAGAGGTGCCAAGTGGACTATAGGTATATCGAGGTGTTGAGGTACTTATACGAAAATGTCACCATGTCGGTCCAAGTACAGAACCAGAGAACAAATCCAATCCAAATGCAGCGTGGTGTGAAACAAGGAGACGTTATTTCTCCGAAACTGTTTACAGCTGCGTTGGTAGAGACATCTTTAAGCTTGTCACGTTACGGAAGGTAACGGAGCAAAATTTAATAGAATAGAATAGAATAGAATGTACCGAAGCCGCCGCCGTAATAGAATTACGGCGGCGGCTTCGGTACATAGTGCACCAGAACAAATTCGTAGGAAGACTGAGTCATTTGTGCTGCCGAATCTGTCGATCCAGCTATTTATTCCGCCCATATTTTATATTTTTGATGTCTACTCTACATTTGAATTTACGAATACAGAACAGTATCGTACAAAGGTTCTTATCCATAGCTAGGCCACATGAGTAAAAAAACGTTAGGCTAAAATTCTAGAGTTTTGACCATAAAGTTAATAGGTAATATTAACTTTATGGTTTTGACATTGAATTAAAATATTAACGCGTTGTTATGGCGATTATAGTGTCAGACAGTTGTTTATAAACAAATATTTTTTCCATAATAAAATTAAAATATGGCCTAATTGACAAAATTAAGTGTTACACAGCAAAAGGGGAGTGCAGAAGCATCCGCCGGTGAGGATATATTATATGTATTCCAAGGTACATTCACTTTCCTACAGTTTCTTTGTTCGTATTTACATTATATAGCACTATAACTACATTTGTAGAGTTTTCCCCTATAGTTCCCATTAGTTTCTAAAGCCCTCATAAGGTAATAACATTAGAAGTTCTTGGACTCAACATCAACATTAATGGTCAGTACTAACACATCTTCGTTTTGTCGATGATACAGTTCTTATGGCTGAGACCTTGGAAAACCTGAACACAATTCTCGAAGATTTCTGTAGTGACTCCCAAAGATTGGGTCTTAGGATGAACATTGATAAGATGAAAATCATGTAGAATGCCCATGTGTACATCCACTCCAGCTCATGTTGGGAACACTACACTAAGTTGTTGGCTATAAGGTACACCTAATTCAGACAGTACAGCTAGGTAAGTCCAACTTCGAGAAAGAAAGAGATCTCTCGTCGAATCCAACTCAGACGGGCAACATTCGGGAAGATCCGAAAAATCTTTGCGTCTAACTTACCAATGTTTCAAGACGAAAGTCTATAACCAGTGTGTGTTGTCAGTGATGATTCACAGCAAGGTCACCCAGTAGACAATGGAGAGCGTCATGCTCAGCGTTTCCCTACGTGATGAAATCAGAAATGAGGAGGTCCGTAGGAGAACTAAAGTAACCGATATCGCTCTAAGGATTGCTCAGCAGAAGTCGCAGTGGGCGTTGGGGCAGAAAGGTTCTAGAATGGTGTCTGCGTACCGGATGACACTCCATGGGTAGGCTCCTGACAAGGTGGACCGACGATCTGGTGAAGGTCGCGGGAAGCCGCTGGATGCGGGCGGCGCAGGACCGATCGTCGTGGAGATACCAGCTGTTACTAACTTTTGATTTTAAAGATATTATTTATGATATTTGAAAAGGTCATGCATTCGAGACTGACGTCGTCGTTTTTAACAAAATATAATATACTCAGAAGGGAATAGTACGGGTTTAGGAAGGGAAGGTCAACTGCACTTGCATGTTATTCTCTGGTCAAAACTGTGTCAACGTTAATGAACCGTAAAGTCCCTGTATCCGCAATATTGTGTTGTATGATTTGAGTAGGGCATTTGATTATGTGAACCACTCGACACTTTTACCTAAAATCGAATTGTACAGCATACGAGGACTAGCCTATGATTGGATCAAGAGTTACCTTGGTGATAGGATGCAATATGTGGAAATCTCAAAACTTAATGATAAACATCACACTGAAATTTATAAATCAGAAACAAAGATAAATATACACTGGGAGTTCCTCAAGGAAGTATATTAGGCCCAATACTTTTTATATTGTATATAAATTACCTCCCTAAATGTATTAATTACCCAGTCACTCTCTTTGCTGATGAATCTGATGATATATCGGTGGCCATACATAAAAGTAACAATATTGACTACGAAAATGAGATTAATAATCAGCTCCAGAAAATAGCAAGTTGGTTAGAGGATAATAATTTAAATGTTAATGTTACGAAAACAAAATATGTACAATTTAGTAATAAAAATTGTGTTCCCTTCCTAATGTCCATCCACCATCGTGGTGAACCTATTATGGAAACTACATCTGATACATTTCTTGGCATTGTGATGGACCCAAAACTAGCCTGGCAACTTCATGTTGATATGTATGTCAGAAGATAAATAGATTTATTTACGCTTTATATCGTCTTACGCAATTAACTAATCAAAAGACAGCTTTGATGGCATATCACGCTTATGTAGGTTCTATACTCAGGTATGGGCTGGTCTTATGGAGAAATGCAATGCAACGAACACCAATCGTGCTTTCATATTACACAAGAAATGTATTAGAAGTATTTGTGGAGTATTATTATTATTATTTAGAAGGGGGGGACACCAGCGAAGCCAGACGGGTGATCAGTCACCTTGATTGGAACCATTTCACCCATTTCCCTAAATCCCCGGAGGGAGAGGCGGGTTATCATTTACCCCGCCGGCGTCGGACCCTCGAACCTACCTGTACACTTACAGTACCTGCTGAGTTGACTTATCGTTAACTGCTTTAGATCCTTTTCCTTAAGCCTATCCACTCTAAAGAGCTCCCAGCGCAGTGATGCGTATATCGGGCATTCTGCCACGAAGTGGTAGCTTGTTTCTTCTTTTTCTTTACATTGCGGACAAATGGGGTCCTCTGTCCGTTTGATCACTGATAGGTGTCTGTTTAGTGGAGAGTGTCCTTTCAGTACACCTACAATCGTTCTTATATTTCTCCTGATTCGTTTCAGCAATTCTCTAGTTTTCTTCTTGTCAACCGATTTGATGAAGATCTTAGATTGTCTACAGTCCTTTTTTTCCATCCATCTTTGGTTAGTTTCTTTGATTGTTCGAATTTCAATAATGTTCTTAGTAGTTCTATGTGTGGTTGGTAGTCTTGGTTCAGGGCCAATGAAAGGTTCATCAGCCCCTATCCTAGCCAATTCATCGGCTTCATCATTGCCTTTGTTACTTTCGTGTCCAGGTACCCAGGCAATTTCCACCTCAACCAAGTTTGCAAGTTCCTGAATGCTTTGTTTGCATTCCTTCACCAAGGCTGAGATAGTCTCCGTTTTGTCAAGGGCTTTGATGGCAGCTTGACTGTCACTGTATATTACTATTTTTCCTATGTTATGGTTGCTTATCTCACTTTTGATCATGTGCGCACACTCATTTGTGGAGTAGGACAGCTAGAATCATGTAGACCTCTTTTTAAGAAGTTAAATAATTGCCTTGCCTTCACTATACATATTTGAGGTTTTGATATTTGTCAAAAAAATCTGCATCTTTTTACTAAGAAACACAAAACGTGCAACTTACGAAATAAGTATCCCAACAGGTTATGTATACCACCTTCAGCGACACACTGTTAAAGAAGAAATAGTCACAGCATGTGTCTTAAATTATACATATAATTTACTACCGGATCATATTCTAAGTCTTCCGATCGTACGTTTCAAAAGAATAATTGTATAGGTTGAGGATACACCAAAGAAAAATAGTTTTTGAATTAACAAGGATATACTTTAATTGACACAAAATTACTTATTTATTATTTGACTAGCAGCCGCCCGCGACTTCGTCTGCGTGGAAAGATTTTTTGCTTTCCCTCGGGAACTATACTTTTTTTCGGGATACTCTATGTCCTTCTCTGTACCCCTGACAACGTGTATGCAAAATTTCATGATGATCGGTTCAGTAGTTAGGACGTGAAGGCGTAACAAACAAACAAACAAACAAACAAACGGACTTTCGCATTTACAATATTAGTAAGGAAGTAAGGATGAATGTATGTGAATCGCGGTTTGATGAACGACAACGACTGACGCGCCGTGCCCCAGATTCGGCGCACTGACGTAAAAATGCTGACATGAACAATTGCATTAAATGAGAAATAATTCTGTGCGGTTATCTGTACCGTACAATAATGTTTAAAGTTTTGGTTGACTTGGATGAATTCACAACTTTTTGTCCTAATGGGAATTTATATAAGATTAAGATCTAGTAAATTGAAATTTGACATTGTTTTTGTATGATTTTGTAGTGCAATTGACATTTTGAGCTATAGTATTCCACACGTATGCCACATTTTTGTGATTTGTTATTTTAATTATTTTTTTAGACTTTATTGACTTTTATAATACCTTACTCTGACACCTATATTGTTGACATTTTGATTTTGACATTATCGTGCAAGATTGGAGGTTTGGACATTTTAAATTGTAAACAGAATTTTATTGTATTTTTTTATTTTATTTGTTTTGTATTTTTTTTCTGTTAATTATTATTTATTTGATTTGATTATTTAATTTGATTTGATATATTTTTTTAAATTTATTTGATTTCGATGATTTTATTTGATTTTATTTCTTTTAATTGATTTTATTTTAATTAGAGGCATGACGGCTAAAATATTTGCATATCGCTAAAGAGCGGTAAAACATGTATGAACTTTATAATATGATAAGATCTAAATTGTACCATTTTCTGCAAATAAACGAATCCTATTCTATTCTATTCTTTGTTCCAGGATCCCGTAGAAGCGGGTCGCTCGGTGATCGTAGTTCGCGCGGTGGTAGCGGGCGGCGCGGCGGCGGCCGACGGGCGCCTGCAGCCCGGCGACCGGCTGCTGTCCGTCAACGGCGTGGACGTGGCGCGCGCGCCGCTGGCGCACGCCGTGCGGGAGATCAAGGCCGCGCCCAGAGGTGGGCAATACACACACACATACATACAGCCATACATACACACATATATACAGCCATACATACACATATACATACAGCCCGGCGACCGGCTGCTGTCCGTCAACGGTGTGGACGTGGCGTGCGCCCCGCTAACGCACGCCGTGCGGCAGATCAAGGCCGCGCCCAGAGGTGGGCAATACATACACACGTAAATACACACATACAGCCATACGTACATACATTCGTACATACGTAGATACGAACATACGTAGATATGTTGATACGTATATACGTAGATACGTTGATACGTAGATACGTACATACGTACAAACGTAAATACGTACACACAATGAGAGTGAATATTTTCATAAATTACCTATAGCTCAAAAACGATAAGCTAGCTAGAGCATGGTAAAAGCCGCATAATAGCGCTCTTTGAATCAAAGTAAAAGTCAAAGTAACAATCAAAGTCAAAGTGTCTTTATTCAAATAAACTTAAAAATTAAGCATTTTACTAACTGAATAACACAATATTATTTGTTTATTGACTATTTGTCTTTTTACAAGCATTTATTTATTTTCTTTTAATTTGTAGAAACATTTATTCTTATTATCCCATATCATTCCCAAGAACAAAATAGTAATGAAAACAACGAAGAACTTACAACATACCTATTTTCCATTTCCCAATTTTTCACAAGTCTCCCCGAAAATTTCAATTCAAAAACGAAATCTTAATATCGATCGAAATGATTTTTATTCCATGAGAAACTCGTAATAATAATGTATGAAGCGTTACCAAATGTTTATATCGACACGTTATTTTATTTAACCTTGAATATAGTTGTCTTTGTTTAACTGAAAGATAACTTCGCAAATAGAAATCTCTTTGCGATCGTAATGCAGTTATCACTGTTCAAATAAAACCAACCATCTATTACCAGTACCTACTTATGTTACTTAACAGTTATCTTTGGTTGTGCTTGTGATTTACTCTAATGTGAAAAATTAATTAAATATTTTTTTTTTAGAAAACAGTAGTTTAAAGATTTTAGATTGTTCAAGGTATTAAGACCTTAATTGTTTCATATCGATTGATATATACTAAAGTTTTTAGGTAGGTAAAAAGTTATTTTATAACAATTTAATTTTTCCATTTAATTTTTCATTTTAAATATTTAAAATAATCGTCTAAAAACAAGATAAAAAAATTATTACATTACAAAACAATAGTTAAATTAAAAGACTTAAGACTATTCATGGTATTGAAATCTCATTTTGTTTCATATTTGTTTATATAAAAAATAGGTACTTAAATAGTTATTTTATTACTATTAATGTTTCCCATTTAATTTTTGATTGTAAATATTAAGTATAATTGTATAATGCCAAAACTTTTACTAAATAAGTTAGTGATTAACGTTCTTTACTGTTTCTTTGTAAGCCTTTTACCAAAATATTGTATCTGCATCTATGGAAAATATATAATGATTCTATTCTATTCTGTTCTGTTCCGTTCTGTAGGTACTGTTCTGTTCTATTCTTTTCTATTCTATTCCTTTCCATTCTATTCTAATAATGAATTTACTTTTTACTGCTAATAAGTGTTCTGAAAACATTATTACCGATCATATTGCGTCAATTTTTTTGACCGCTCTGCTATTAATAAATAGCTTTTTTGTAATATTTTTTGAAATAATGTATCTAATTTGTTTCAGGAATTGTAACGATAGGTGTCGCTAAGCCCCTCCCCTGCAGCACGGTGGTGGGGGGAGAGAAAGCCAACGGCCACAGCATACAGAGCAGTCAGGTACGTAACTTCATGTCGTGTGAACGTGTAGATAGTTATGAAATTCTATTGAAAGATGTACATTTACAAAGTTTTTGTATATAATATTTTTGAATAATATTAAATCTATAAATATCAACAATTTGTTTAAGTTTTGTTTTACTTTGTTAAAAAAATGAAAAAAATATTTTAAGTTTTGTAAATAATTTGTAAAAAAACATGGAGTTTCGATGTTTGAGTGTTGTGTTTATTGTACACTGAGGGGAAAAATCAAAGTAAGTTAGAATTTCTACTTTATAAGCTTTATGCTTAGAGCAGTATTTTAAATGCAGCATGCTAATTTCTTTAAAATACCTTTTTTTACTAAAAATCTTTGTACAATAAAGGGAAAAATTACCGCTCTAAGGAAAGGAATTATAATATTTTTAATTGATTTGAATTTTTTAATCAATTCTTTTTATTCTGTAGTGATGTCCCTTTAGTGTACAATATGCATGCTTTTTGTAAATACACTAGTATACTTAGTGCAATACCGTTAAACTAGTTTTATCATTATAATACACTTTTGAATTTTAACTTGGGTCACATTAATATTATTCTCATCGTATTAAAACTACTTATAACTATCTAAGTTATGAATATATTGAAATAAAGTAATTAGCAAACAAAAAGTTTGATTTTCTTATTTCTTTGTTTTTACATTTAAAGGTTTAATTTTGATACGTATTTTGTCCAAATATGCTAGTTTTACAGTATTACACGAAAGCACTGATAGCATTTCTTAAAAAGCTACCAAAAACACAAAAAATAATTATTTTTTCTCCTTTTTTTAGAAACTGGAGTACTTCACGAAGATCCTGCGATTGATAATGTCCCTTCATAGGGACATATTAGAGTTGCAATTGCAATGTGCGCAAGATTCAGAAATTCCTGCACATACGCCGCTGGCATTCAGGGTGCCGCCGAAGATTAAGGCTGAAATCACTATGAAATGACACAGCGATCGACTGAGGTGGGTAGATTTGACTTTAGAAATGTATAATTAAGGGGCTAAGTCAAAAATAAAGTGTAAAGCGAGATAGCAATGAGAAAACGCCGCGCGCGGGAGCGAGACCGATTCAGCAGATTTGGTGCAAAAGTCACTAAATCAATTCGTAGTAAATAACTATAGCGATTAAAAAGAAGTTCTTCTGAACGATTCCGAATATTGATGATACAAATGATTTTAAAGCAATTTCGATTTGAATACCTAATGTTGTTTCTAAATAATTTCTATTTTAAGATTTTTTCTAGGTATTTACGAAATTAAAATGTATCTAGCCGAAATCATTGAATCGTGTTTCTGGTTCTATATGTGTCTGGAGAAAGATATAAAGAAATAATTATCTTAATTTCAGATCTCTAGGATCTTTCTGCGACCTATGGCATTACCTCAAAAAGTGTCATTTTTAGACGTATCCCCTTAAATAGGATTTTACCTAACGGCACATATTGAGATAGGGCTCTTTTAGCAACAAAAAAAAGTTATTTAATTTTTGTTTTTCCTTAAAATAAACGGTTTTTCTTTTTTTTTCAGGTATACTGTGACTGTGGAGGTGCCAGAAAATGGGAAATGTACTGATGAAGGGGTACTGGAGTGCGAACAGTTGAAGATTTAGTATATTTTATTAATATTTTGTGAAAATGTTGGAATAAATCTTTGTCCTATGTGACTGCGATCAAAGAGCTAGCAAAATGGCGCTATCCAAATAGCACTTTAATTGTTATGCCAATTTTAAAACCTGAAAGAATAAGAATGATTTTAAGCAAGTAACTTAATAAAATATTAAACTTACCCCAATTCCTTATTTTATTTTAATTTACTTAATTTAGAAGCTTTTAAATTAAATGTATAGGCGGTGAATAACGTTGCGAACGTTAAAACCTCGGATGATACGTTATTTTCACTAAAAATTACGGTTTATTACTACGTAGCAACATATTCGCAGTTTATGTAACACAGTTATTTTTGGCACAAGGATTTGAATCCCGAACTTCCTGTTACCACATAACTAAAACCATGTTTTAAACACGTTATCTTAAGTACTTATAGATACGACAATGCGACAATAGAATTTAAAAGATTGGTGACCCTAGTTCATAGGAATATTTTGAAACTATAATTCCTAGGAACGTATTTTTTTTTTGTCAAACAGACTAAATATTTAGCATGAAAATTAATTGTACCGAAAAATATTTCCTGTGCCTAAGCTATTGGATATTTTTAATTGTTTTTTTTTTATACAGGCTGGGAGCGTTCTTATCTAATCTATGTATACGACATATTATAATTTATTGTCGCATTGTCGTTTCCAGGTTGTATATGTATTATACAAAGCTGAAAATAGAAAAATGAAAATCACGCCATCCGCTTTAAAAAGAGTTATGAAAAATTTGTAAACTGAATTAAATTATTGCATTTATTTAAATATTATCATATTTAATAAGGAAAAACGTTGAAAAAATTGTAGATAGTTATAAAACTAAAGCCTAGTCTATTATGTAAGGTTGTGGTTGACAGTTACTTATATTGTAACTTACAATGAAAATAATAGAGTCAATTCATTGGTGATTGCATTTATACGATTTGAAATGTTTGTGTCAATTTGAAAGATAAATCTTAAATTTATAATTAGACAGAAACCAAGGTTCGTTTTATCTCAAAAATTCAATTAATCACGTAATGTTTTTTTAGCAACTTTTAAGTAAAACATCAGTAATAGGGAATATGCATAAGTCACTGATTTTGATAAATTTAAGTTTGATCGCTGCAGACACGTATAAAAACATGATGGAACAGAAAAATAAAATAAATAAATGTATTATTTTAGTTTTATCACACGATGAAATCAGGGGAAAATAACGATTTTTTTTTCGGATCTAATGCACTTAACAGTCAAATAAAATATCGAATAAGAAAAATATTTTGTATGACATAATAAGTACTTAAACGCAAATTTTAATGAGATAATTGAAAATTCTTGGCTAAACTAATAAACGCGCCTGAAACATGACAAATGACGTCACAAATCATGACCGTTTTGTATAGAGCGTTTTCAGCGGGTGTTTCTGCGTGCTAAGTTCAAGTAACTATATCACGAGAAAGAAACGCAAAAGAAAAGTTTTAATATTACAGTTGATTTTCTCAAGCATTATACTTTTGATTTTGATACAAAAAAAAAATTGATGCATATTCCCTATTGGATAATCACGGCAGGTTGGTTCTGCATTTACGCATTTCGTTAAATGATGCGGACATAAAAAATATATGCTCAAGAATTAAATATCAGAACTTCTATTCGTCTGAAGATATGGATCTCAAAAAAAAAAAAACAAAATGTTTTAATAGTTCACTTACAGGAATTTTGTAACATATCATAGAATATAAGTTGATGTTGCCAGATAAATAAAAATATAATATTAGGTATTATTGCAAGGATCCTAATGGGTAATTTTAACTGTTGAATATAGACACAATTAATAATTATGTATTTAAATATTTTTTTGTTAATCAAAATACACACATCAACTTTGTCTAGGGATACAGGTGTTATTTTCATACAAACGAGGTAACTTTGAAGCCTTGGTTTTCTGCCAGGGATGTACTGTGCTGTGATCTGATGACGGTTATCCAGGGAGTGAATGGAGGAGATCTGACCAGCATTCTCGAAACGTAAAGGACATGTTTAAAAAACCGCGAAAATAGCATGAAAATGTATGGAAATCCTCAAACTGAGAACTCTGACCCATTAATATTTTAGAATGCTGATCAGATTAGTTGGGTGTGCATTACGATCTGAATCTCCTCCATTCACTCCCTGGATAGCCATCATCAGATCACAGCACGGTACATCCCTGGCAGAAAACCAAGGCTTCAAAGTTACCTCGTTTGTATGAAAATAACACCTGTATCCCTAGACAAAGTTGAGGTGTATATTTCACACTGAATGAATTGTGATTGAATATATATTAAATAAAAAATAGACCTAACTTGCATGGCATAAAAGTATTTTAATTCCATTTAAGTTTAATTTTATTTATTTACCTTTATTGTAAAAATACAACGGAACAACAGACGGACTTAATGCTAGTAGCATTCTCTACCAGACAATCTTTAGGAAAAACGACATCAATGAATAAGTTGGCGCATAAATCTTAGAATTTTTATAAGTTTTGCCAAAAATCATGGGATTATTTTATGATAATCATAAATAATGCGAAGTATCTTAGAAAATGTTAACCACTAATGATAAGTAGCATAAAAAATTGGAAAGCAATGTTTTGATATAATTATATGTTGCCAATTTAGAAAATAAGACTGTTTTAGAAGTAAAATAGAATAAAAATATACTTTTGTGTGATAGTTATCATATAACGTTGCACGCGAGCTTTAAATAATATCACTTTGCATTTATCAATAATTATATATTTTTTAAGTTTTTTTTAATAAATTGTTGTATTTGGAAGGTGAATGGATATTCTGTATTTATAAAAAAAGGAAACCGTTTTTTAAGGGTCATATTATACAACGTGCTACAAAAATACCCCTAATGCCGAATATGGTAGATAGGGACCATCAAACTGAACAACTTTTACTATGAGACCAACTCTGAAATCGTGAAAAAAACACATGTTTCATACATTTTGATATTTTCGTTATTAATTTTTGTATGAAACAGCAGATTTTTTTCATATTCGGCATTAGAGGTATTTTTGTATCACGTTGTAATAGGTGTACGACGCGTAAGTGTAAGTTTGAACAAAATATGCGGATGCCCCAAGGATATAGAGATCCAAATTATAGTTTGTAGGTACTTTTAAGTAATTTTTAAAAGACAGAGAAAATAGTTTTTAAAGATAAAGGCGAATGCCGTTGCCAATTGCCATTAAAAAATCCTTAATATTATCCATAATAGGGGCCATTAATGATTTTTTACACAAAAGAGCTAAGTTCTAAAAAGGTATTTTTCTGATAAATTGAACCTGAATTTATTTAAATTTGATATTGTCCGAAAGCTGTAATAATAAATATGGTACATTGCGTTCTTAAATTTCTAATTACCAACATAACCTGTCATTATGGATAGGATGGAAAAAAAATTAATGAGATCTGAAAAATGTTTATCGCGTATTTTTGTACTCCAATTTCTTTTTTCAATATTTTTTTCCAATTTATTTTTGAAACTCCAATTTCTTTTTAATTGGCACACGTCTAATAAGACAAAATATACAGTGATTCTGACAGTAAAGTCGGCAAGTTGACTATTACAACGATTCGAACAATATCAAATTTAAATAAAATCAAAATGAATTTATCAGAAAAAACTTCAGAACTTAGCTGTTTTCTATAGAAAATCACAATAATATGGTGACCCCTATTTTATTTTGAGCAGTATACTTTAAATTTTTGAATGAGCCATCAGACTTAAAACGTAAGAAAAACATGTTACGTAAGTACAATTAAAATGTTCTAGTATAGAACTGTAATAACGTAGGTACAATGTTGTGATTCGTTGTTAGTTATGAAGATATAATATGTAGTTAAAATAGATCAATGTCCGATGCTTTAATGTTTGTTATTATTCGTGAAATGCTTTATTATTGTGTGTTGCAGTAATAAATGTTGACAAAGTTGATTTTTTTGTTTCATTAAACCTCGATAGTGTAGCGTAATTTTAGACAACAAAACAAGTTTTGTAAACAAACGAAGCAAATGAGTGTAACAGACTATTCAACATTATGTTTTTTTAATGAAAAACAAAGTATCCATGATTTTGACAGGCCTCTAGGAACAAAAATCAGTAAATGTGAGACCAAAAGTTTGGAAAAAGGTGAAATATTAAAGTTATTTTGACTGGTGTTTAGGGAAATATAAGGTATAGTTGCGAGAAAGTTATATCTTTCGTTTCTATGTAAAATTTTTGACACTATATACTTGTATTTTTAAAAAAGAAAACTATTGTGACGGCCGTGACGTCACATTACGTAGTTGAGACAGACAGCATCAAGCGATGACCAATTTAGTCGCTGGCTGTCAAGTCGCCGTGGCGAAATGGTGTGGCTTCTCGCTTTATACACGAGAACCCGCGGTTCGATCCTCCGTCGGACCAAAGTGTTTTGATGGTTTTTACGATATTTCTAGAATGTTTACATCTTTATACAGAGTTTATTTACATATTTGATAGAGAAATAGAACATTCTAGTATCGTCGGGAAATAATGGAAAATATGAAAAAGGACGGGAAATGGTTACAAAAGACAAACGAAAAGAATAACGAAATGACTATCGAAATTAGAGTTACTAGAAGGTTCT
This sequence comes from Agriphila geniculea, assembly GCA_943789525.1. Classification (NCBI taxonomy): domain Eukaryota; kingdom Metazoa; phylum Arthropoda; class Insecta; order Lepidoptera; family Crambidae; genus Agriphila; species Agriphila geniculea. Next base: position 924,267 of record OX038894.1, on the reverse strand, counting down.
ATGGGGTATATAAGCAGCGGCGAAACGCACAATCGATGTAGTAGTTAAGAAGTAGTAGTTGAACGGAGTAGTAGTTTAAGAAGTGGTAGTTCAGTAAAGAAGGGAAAGGAACAAGAAGAAGGAAGATGAAGAAGTTGTAAAGCGGTAGTGAAGAAGTAGAAGATGAAGAAGTGGTGAAGAAGAGAAGTTTGGAGGTGAGGTCTAGCAGTAGTTGGTGCTAGCACGGAGGAGTGTAGAAGTGGATGTCGGCGGGTTCAGCGCCGAGAGGCTACGTCGTTTGGACGTGACGCTACTTGGAAGGGCGGACTGCGACATCGGAAGAGGTGTAGTGGGAATGTCATCGTGTAACAGCGCTGGGTGGCTACGTCGTTCGCAAGAAGACTACACCACACAGAAGAGCGGACCACGACATTCAGAGTATGTGGATGTGTTTTTGGTAATAAAGCGTCGTCTCTGCAACCATAGCGTTTTCCTTCCAATCCCGTACCCCGCGTCCGTAACATTTGGTGTCAGAAGTGGGATTGGAAGTTAAGAAGACGCTAGTGACGCCTAAGGGAAGAAGAGCGTCGTCGGGGACACGTTCCACCATTGCTGGATAGCGTCGTGAAGGAGTGCATCACCGGAGAAGGATCAGCGTCGCGAGGGAGCGCGGCGTCTGGGGAGGCGTGTGTGGCCGGGAGGTGGATGCGCATTGTGGGGGGGTGAAAAGCACATCGCTGGGAGCTATGCGGCAGCGCATTGGCGGGAGGTGAAGCGCGTCGTCGCGCGTAAGTCGAACTTAGAAGTGCGTCGCTGGGAAGCGGATACGTGACGCTATGAGGTTGAAGACAGTCGGCGGAAGAAAGAAGACAGCCGGTGGAAGAAGGAAGACAGCCGGCGCTAGCGGAAGAAGAAAGCGCATTGTCAGAAGTAAGAAGAGGGCCAGCGGAAGGAGGATGCGCGTCTGTGGTAAAAGGGGGCCGACGGGAAGAGAAATCTGCGGCACCGACAGAGGCCTGGGATCCAGCTAGACCGCTTGCGAAGACAGGACATGTAGACGGGTCAGCGGTTTACCATGAGTCTGACGATGCTCGGGACGAGCATGTCTTAAAGGGGGGTAGTGTGACGGCCGTGACGTCACATTACGTAGTTGAGACAGACAGCATCAAGCGATGACCAATTTAGTCGCTGGCTGTCAAGTCGCCGTGGCGAAATGGTGTGGCTTCTCGCTTTATACACGAGAACCCGCGGTTCGATCCTCCGTCGGACCAAAGTGTTTTGATGGTTTTTACGATATTTCTAGAATGTTTACATCTTTATACAGAGTTTATTTACATATTTGATAGAGAAATAGAACATTCTAGTATCGTCGGGAAATAATGGAAAATATGAAAAAGGACGGGAAATGGTTACAAAAGACAAACGAAAAGAATAACGAAATGACTATCGAAATTAGAGTTACTAGAAGGTTCTATGGGGTATATAAGCAGCGGCGAAACGCACAATCGATGTAGTAGTTAAGAAGTAGTAGTTGAACGGAGTAGTAGTTTAAGAAGTGGTAGTTCAGTAAAGAAGGGAAAGGAACAAGAAGAAGGAAGATGAAGAAGTTGTAAAGCGGTAGTGAAGAAGTAGAAGATGAAGAAGTGGTGAAGAAGAGAAGTTTGGAGGTGAGGTCTAGCAGTAGTTGGTGCTAGCACGGAGGAGTGTAGAAGTGGATGTCGGCGGGTTCAGCGCCGAGAGGCTACGTCGTTTGGACGTGACGCTACTTGGAAGGGCGGACTGCGACATCGGAAGAGGTGTAGTGGGAATGTCATCGTGTAACAGCGCTGGGTGGCTACGTCGTTCGCAAGAAGACTACACCACACAGAAGAGCGGACCACGACATTCAGAGTATGTGGATGTGTTTTTGGTAATAAAGCGTCGTCTCTGCAACCATAGCGTTTTCCTTCCAATCCCGTACCCCGCGTCCGTAACACTATGAAAGTTTCTATGGAAACTAGGAAATAAGATCTTAAAAAACTTTCTTCTTTTATTTTCAATTAGCGATCCGCCCTCGCTTCGCTTCGGGTCCTTCCTTTTTTTGCAAAATGCGACCTTCCAACAACACTCATAAAGAAAACAAATACGTACCTTACAGTCGTCACCTCCAATTTCCAAAAGCCTCTTTCCGTCCCGTTCGAGTCGGGAATCGAGTTTGAATTTATTTTCGCGCACTAAATTTACCGCGACAACTTCTAAGATATTAATTAATATGGTTTGGTGTAAAAAGTTAAAATAATGTGCATAAAATGCCTAAGCTAACTAACGTATTTAAGTTAATAAGGATTGATACCTGTATCCTTCTAAATAGGTTTCCAAATTACCGCATTATACGTGACCAATTTTCTAGAAGATTTATTGGGTACTTATAGTAAGTTATTCTTAAAGATAGATATATGCCATAGCGGACTTTTTTGTAGATCTATAAAAGAGAAATAATTTCATCATACATTATTTTGTTATAGCTCAAAAGGTATGCAGCGTTTTCGATGCAAGCTCCCAGTCGGCTTAGTTTTTGCCCACTTCTTCAACAATTATCGACATATTCTACCAATTTACATAAAACCTCAACTTATTATACATTCAAACCTTCCTCAGGAATCACTCTATCTATTAGTGAAAACGGCATTAAAAGCCGTTGAGTAGTTTTTGAGTTTATCGCGAACAGACAGACAGACGCGGCGAGAGACTTTTTTTATAATGTGGAGTGATGATCTATCATTTTCTTTTGTTACAGGAATGCATAAATTCCATCGCGTCTGACGACCACACTGGGATGGATTCCTTTCACGAGTGCCTTCAAGAATACGGCGAAGGTTTGGAGGTAGTTCAGATCTGCCTGGAACCTGAAGATGCTTCTATAAAGGATGAGGAAATCTCCGCCTTCGGAGATCTCAGTCTCGATGACTGCAGGAAAGATAAAGGAAGCAAAGAGAAACTCAATGGAATCCCGGAAAAATCCCGGTCAGACGAATCTTTAGACGACCCGGATGACGACATGACAATAACTGAAGATGATGTCCTCACAGCCCCCAGAGAACTGAACATGAGAAGTAAGTCCGGTGATAGGAAAGAGCTGGACAAAAATAGAAGTCTATCCAAACAGCAGAGCAAAGACATTTCAACCTCAGATGAAATGGTCTTCGCTGTTACCCCTACGGGGTTAGAAAGGATAAGCTACGATAAGTATTGGAAAGAATGTGACGACATAAAAGAAAAGAAAACTAAACTAGAAAAAGTAAAAAGCGATGAAAGTTGGAAAGAATGCATAAATTCTCCAAATGGCGACACTGTCACTTTTTCCGATGCAACCCTCAAAATTTCCGTCCAGGAAGACAGTTCCCTTTTGTTTATCGATCACGAAGTCGACGGCTATGAAACATGCCTCGACGAAGACTCTCCGTCAGTGAAGTGTGTAAAAAACGCTCGTAAAAACAACAGCGATCACATCAAAGAGAGAAGTAAACACGATAAAATATTTAAAAACAAAGACAACTATGTAAGTGCCAAAAGCGATTCACAGATCACTGCTAATTCCGTGGAGGATGTGTCGTCGCACTATCCTTATGTGCAAGAGCACATCATTAAACAGATGAAATCTTTGAGAATAGAGCCGTTAAATGTTAATGTAGGTTATAAAAAGAAAAAGAAAAGTCCCACCAAGCCGTCCAAAACCGAGCGCAGGCAGTGCGTGGAATATTACAACGACCAAGCGGAATGCTTGAAAGAAATAAGGCGGAAAAAACTGGAAGAAGAAGAGAGGACGCATAAAGAAGAGCAGAAAAAGATATTGAACAAGAATTTAGCGACAATGGAAAAGAAAATTAAGTTGAAGAAGCAAGAACCGAGCGAGGAATCGACTGACCTTGAAACTAATTATGTGCCAGGGTGTCATAAATGTTTCTTAGAAAGCTATGCTTATGCGATAACGAAGGCGTATATTGCTGAAGCATCCGCGTGCAAGTATTGTGAAGTGATTAGGGATATGCTCGAGGCTCCTAAAGTGTTGACTGATAGGCGCGGGTCAGCCCCCGCGTTAGTGAATTTAGACAGTTCAGTGTCAGAGACTGATGATGAGGATTTGCTGATGGTGCCGGTGGTAAAGGGTAGGAGAAAATCCGCCGGCCCGTTGAAGTATTTCGTGCCTTCTAGAAAATCTAGGTGAGTAAAGCATTGTTTCTTAAAAAATACTGTAGCTGTTCAAAAACTTCCCTGGAAAGAGGTTGATGATAGTTCCTCAACCTCTTTGGAGGGAGTCAAACCTAAAGGCAATAAATGATACTAGCAATCTCTGTAACAATGTGCGTGAGTGGCATACATTACAAGTTATTTTTAAGAAAAACGCAATTGTTACAGTGTTCTTAGCAGATGGTGTTTACTGTAGACCCCCGTGTACACGTGCCGTCCTATTTTTAACTATTTATTAGGTCGTGTGTTAATTATGAATGGTGGGAGTCTGGTTTGAAGCATAATTACCTAGTTCACGTAAAGTTTGTTGGTGTAGGTGATTGTGTCAAGTGTAAGATTGAAAAATTTAAAAATCTCCAAGAAAACTACCTATTTAATTTCAGTTGGGTGTTATTGTAAAAGAAAATTGTGTTCTTATGGATTTTTATGGTAAGTTGTTTTAAAATACAAACGTAAAAAGACGTAATCAGTTTGAAATGAAAGAGAAATGAAAGTAAATGAAAAATCTAGCCGCGAAAACATAGGAGAGGGCAGCCTCCGTGTTAGATTGGTTTTTACAGCGGTTTTCATACTGAGCCATCTGTGAGGGTTCGATTCCCAGCTGGAGCGATTTGGATTTTCTCTGGTCTGGGTGTTTTTGATGCCGTTGATCTCTGATGTCCAAAATAACAAGTGCTGTAACTTTTGAAATCAGCCCCCTACAGTATCGAGTTCACATCAGGATCGAATAAACGGCAAAAAAAATGTTATTTTGGTACATTGAAAACGGTTTTCATGGTTTGCATAGTACGTTTCAATGTTTACTCGATTTCAACTTGATCTCAATATTCTCGATCGCTTCGGGAGTAAACCCACAGAACAATGTACCCATGTGATGTTACGATGTTATTCAATGTATTTTTTAGAATCCTTACAAGGACATTAATTAAGAAAAAGCCCTAAGAAACTACGTACGTAGATACAGGTATTAAACAAGTTACAAGTGCATATAAAGATTTCCTATCACATGTTACTTTACTAATGCGATGAAGACTTACAATAAGGACGATCTTAATACGATCTATGACCAACACAAAGCAAATACAACACTAAACACGAGCAAATAAGTCACAATACCAATTGAAACAGATGCGTCGTCAGTCCAAGGGAAAGTAAGACCTATCAAATACATATTATGATTGTAAATTCCTTGTTGAAGTTTGTAAGGGATGATAAAATGTCCTCTAATATTAAATTTTCAAGTTCAAGTTGGGATGAATTAGTCCAATGTCGATACGTTGGTGATATTTTCATTGAATGTTTGTTTATCTTTAGGATATACAATGTACTATTCGATATAACAACAGCAAATACCGAATATCTTATAATTTAACTGTGATTTAAGACTGTATAACCACATTTCAAAGAAATTAGCGTTTTTCCAAAGAAGTTATCTAAAGAATAAAAGCATTACTATTGATGTAGTTTTAGGAAGCAAAGATCTTAAATTAGTGCCGATTAGAGAGAAAAACATAATAAATTGTCAGGTATTTTAAAACGATTAAGACAATCTGTTCAAGTGGTATTACAAATTTGCTTGTCAGAGGTATTTTTCACAAAAGTTTCAGCTGTAACAAATAAGACTAAGACTCATTTTTCACTTATTGTTTGTATTACTACTTAACTGTACAAAGCATAAGGTTTTTTTCTACCTGCTTAGCTTTCTACATGCCGTTAGAAGGTTGCGTTGTTGAATTTTCATGAAGTTTCAAATGTGATATATTAAATTGGCCCTACTTTAATAAACTAATGAGTGTTTCATAGCTTTCCATTCCATTGCCCATGTTTGTTCATCCACTGAGTGGCACATTCTATCTGCTCTATGCATTGTAATTTAACTAAGTAAAGCATTTTTAACCCTTTGAATACTCCACTGGGGATATTTTGTACCTTATTCTGTCACAAGGACGCAATATTAGTTCACTTATTAGCTTAATTTAATTTGATTAAAGATAATAGCTTTCGTGAGCCGTTGTTTATGTGTTTATGTTACTTGTTCTTTTATTTCTCTAGGGCTCTAATATAAAAGGAAGCTAAAAATAATTTGACTAATAGGGAATATGCATAAGTCACCGATTTTGATAAAGGAGAATGCCACAAAAAAACCCAGCGTCGATAAAAATTATTTATATGTATGGTGAGGTAGACCAGACCTAGTATGTCCCAAATATGCAATTTGATTTCTCTTAAACAATCCCCAACATTAAAAAAAACTTGTGAGAAAGCGGGGTATTACATATTAGGCACTATGTATGTACTATTGTCATAGTGCGTTTGTTAACTGTTATCAGATGACAACAGCCGGGACCGACGGTTTAACGTGCCCTCCGAAGCACGGAAGCGCTCAGTTGTAATGCCACTTAACGGTCACCCATCCGACACCTGGTCGGACCGAGCGTTGCTTAACAAACGTGATCGAGTACGATCAGCTGTCAAGCTCCGCCATGAGCGCTTTTGAGTCTGAGCGGCACTGTAACAAAACTACTTACATGTTATACACAAACGCACTATGTAGTGACTATGTAATACCCCGCGTTCTCACACGTTTTTAGGGTTCCGTAGCCTAAATGGCAAAAAACGGAACCCTTATAGATTCGTCATGTCTGTCTGTCTGTCTGTCTGTCTGTCTGTCCGTATGTCACAGCCACTTTATTCCGAAAGTATTAAGACTACACAGTTGAAACTTGGTAAGTAGATGTATTCTGTTAACCGCTTAACGAATTTAATACAAAAATAAGAAAAATAAAAGATTAAGGGGGGGCTCTCCATACATGAAACTGAAACTGAAAATATTTTTTTTCATCAAACCAATACTTGTGGGGTGTCTATAGATAGGTCTTTGAAAATGACATTGAGGTTTCTAAGACTATTTTTTTTCAAAGTCAACCGTTCGAAAGATATATGCCGCCCAAGTGGTAAAATGTGTGTCCCCCCCCCCTTTAACTTTTAAAGTAAGAGGGTGAAAAATCTAAAAAAAATATAAGCTATAGATCTTAATAAACACTTTCAACGAAAATTGGTTTGAACGAGATGCAGTTATTAGTTTTTGAGATATAGCACATTTTCCAAAACCGCAAATATAACTTTGTCATTCATACAAATACTGTGAAAAACAAAGTTATTTTTTCAGACGAAAAATGATAGCGGTATTAAAATATGGTATGGTATAATGTACCTACGGAACCCTACTGCGCGTGGCCCGACACGCACTTGGCCGGTTTTTTTTAAATGTTGGGGATTGTTTGAACGAAATCAAATTGTATATTTGGGATATACTAGGTCTGGTCTACCTCACCATACATAAATTATTTTAATCGACTCTAGGTTTTTTTTCTTTGAGATCGTAGCATTGTCTTTTGAGCTTGATCGCTGCGGACACATGATGGAACAGAAAAAAATGTATTATTTTAGTTCTATCACAATATGAAATCAGGGGAAAATAACGATTTTTTTTTCATTTTCGGATATAATGCACTTAACAGTCAGATAGAATATCGAATAAGAAATAATATTTTAAGGGAGTGAGGAAGCACGAGTGAAATAATTTACATACATACTCATCTAGGTTGAACCGCCCGGGAATCGAACCCCAGGCTCGACATAACGAGCAAACCACTCGCCCATAGTCATCATCCTTTAAGCTATTTTAGGCCAGTAAAATCTTACAAAAAATACCTAAAAACGCAAAACGCGATTTAAAGCTGATTTTTTGGTTGGTATATTATTAGGAATCCTTAGGGGAGTGTAAAACTACGTTTTGCAAGCAAAAAAAAGAGAGTGTATCCAAAAAGAGAGAAAGGTAAACCAATTTTCTTGTTCCATACAATGATATGGAATTAAAATTATGCATTGCTTTACTGCATTTTTGGCGAAATTAATAGGTGTCTATATTTATTTGACTGACATTCTTGTATAAAAAACCGGCCAAGTGCGAGTCGGACGGAAAAACACGTTTCTTGTATGGGAGCCCCCTTAAGTATTTATTTTATCCTGTTTTTAGTATTTTTTGTTATAGCGGCAACAGAAATACATCATCTGTGAAAATTTCAACTGTCTAGCTATCACGGTTCCTGAGATACAGCCTGGAGACAGACAGACAGCGGAGTCTTAGTAATGGGGTCCCGTTTTTACCCTTTGGGTACGGAACCCTAAAAATGAACACCTGACTAATTTATTAACATACAAATCATTGCAGAGATGCACATCCTTTTTAATTTATGAAACTGTGAAGTGAGCATGTTTGTATGAAAATAACAGTTTGGGCGGTTAGATGTGCCGGCGAGTGTAATTTTCTTAAACATCATAACTACCGCCGCAGTAGAAGGCACCGGTTGCTTGCCGTGCCGTGGGGCGGTACTGTGGCACGTGCTAATTCACCTATACCGCGCTCCCTTTCCGCGCTCAACTCTCTCCTTGCCAACAACCCTGAATGTGACTTGTTTGCGGATGGATGGATGAAATTATTGTCAGAATGTTTGCGTTATTGTGAAAGTATGAATGAATAGTTGTTGTTGAAATTGTGTTAGAAAACTGTATTATGTTCTTTAATTATTGTAATTGGTGTGTCCGTTATAATTAAAGTAAAAAAATAAAATAAAAAATAAAAATTCAAAAACTATTAGACATATGGAATGGTGGGTAGGCTTTAATTGTTTCAAACTTAATATTCTTTCAAAATGTTAGTAGTAACTAATGTCAAAAGTCCATAGTTTGCGAACTAAACTGCAAAAACTAAAATATATTGCAATTTTTCACGTTTTACGCAGGGCAGTACAACTTTTTCTTGCTTGCAAAACCTATTTCCACACTTCCCTAAAGAGTTCCAACTAACATATTAAAAAAGCTTTACATCGCCATTTGCGTTTTTAATGTAGTATTTGACTGGTATATTTGTCAAATGAATTAATATCCATTGGATCTAATGTCTTTGAATCCATTTTCTATTTCAAGAAATAAAATCAGAGTTAAAATCAAACAACAGCATTAATCAAACCACAAATAAGATTACTAAAACCGATTTTGGCTTACCACTGCTACGTTTGTCATGTTGGCCACAGTACCCCTGTATTGTTGCGTAGTTGAAAGTAAATACATAAAACAAATAGAGGGGAACAAAAGAAAATTCATAAAAAACAGTCCTGACCGCTGCGGCTTACTAAGGCTTAGGGGAAACTACTAGAGGTGTGCTCTGTCGATATATTATCGATAAAAAAATCATTGCAGGAGATATTTACGAAACTGATTTGGAATGCAACTATAAGTGCCGTTTTTATCTACGATTAGGCTAAATCTTCTGCAGGCCTATTACATAAAAACAGTTGCGATAAGCGGACGATGTTCGTCCCACTCTGTGACACCTCACGTCACGAATAAGTTTCAATATCAAGTAAATTGAGCGATGAATTACGTCCGATGTCCGATATCTTTTTATGTAATAGGTATGCTGGTTTAATTCAAAAAAATTAACAGATATCATTCTGCCTAACTTTTTTAAAATATGTAGTAACTCAAACTCACAAAGAAATTGTCGGTGCACATATCAAAAATACTTTCATACTTTGCATAACTAGTACATAAAACCTAATGTTATGTTACAAAGCTGTATTTACTATTCCTCAATATGATGCATGTAGAGGCAGGAAATATTTGCTCTCCAAAGGTTGCTTTTTAGTGCGTTGTAAAATCATTTTGTAGTTAAAAAGACTAATAAAATAAAATAATCCTTACTAATATCATAAATGCGAAAGTTCGTTTGTATGTTTGTTACGCCTTCATGTCTTAACTACTAAATTTTGCATACACGTTGTCAGGAATACAGAGAAGGACATAGGGTACTTTTTATCTCGAAAAAACTATTGTTCCCAAGTGATAGCAAAAAAAAAAAACGTTTCCACGCAGACGAAGTCGCGGGCAGCCGCTAGTTTATTATAAGTACTTATTAAAATCTCTTCTTCTTCAATTGGGGCCGCTGAATTTGCAGTCGATAGTTATGTTTCTTAAGTTTTAAAGGCCCGTTAAGAAACTGGGGCCCTATTTTTGTATCGCTCGGCAGGCGTCGAGCGCTCTTTTCGACTGATTTTCGTTCGACATATGACTCAAAACAATGGGATGTCGAACGAAAATCATTAGAAACAAGCGCTCGACTGGAGTCAAGCGATTCAAAAATAGGGTCCCTGGTCACTTATGACGGTAGGTATCAAAACTTCATGGGCACTGGAGTGATATCTGTATCATTTATTTAAATCTATTTTTACCCACGACCGATGAAACGGAACGGAGGCGGTATAGACGTTTGGGGTTAGATGTTGTGTGTTTGTTTGTTTGTTATCATTGTCCTCGGAAAGTACTGGGCCGATTTTAGTTAAGGCCACTAACCATTTGTAGTGGAAACTTTGAAACCGCGCTTTATGCCGCCGGTTTGTTCAACTAAGGCAAAACACGCGCTATGCACCCATAGCGCGTGTTTTGCCCTACACAATCATGAAAACATTGTTTGGCGAAACAAAATCCTTATACTTTTTTAGGGTTCCGTACCAAAATGGTAAAAAAAGGAACCCTTATGGTGTGACTCAGTCTGTCTGTCTGTCACAGCTGGATATCTCGAGAACTACTAATGGTATCAACTTAAAATTTGGAATAGTTTAAGAAGACATTTGTCCAACTATTTTGCAAATAAGAAATAAATAAAAAAATAAATATCTTTCTGACAATAGGGACTCAAAAGGGGTCTTAAAAATTTGAATCTTTTTATAATCATTTTTTCTTTTTGTTTTAGGCCGCATAGTTTTCGAATTATGATGAAAAATGTAAAAAAAAATACCGTTCCCCCCTTATCTTCGAAGTTTGCAAAGAGAAAAATCTGAAATAATTCTACGTGATAGAAGTTTATATAAAAATTACAGGAAAAATAAAACGATGTCTCAATATAGCACACTTTTTTAGAAACTATCAAATTTCTAAAAAGTTAACATTAGTACCACTATCGGTCAAGAGATGGCGCTGACCTAAAACTGTAATACTAATTTTATTATTTTACTCTGCAGTGTGGAATTATGATGGTACGGAACCTTCGGTGCGCAAGTCCGACTCGCTCTTGACCGGTTTTATTTGTTGAATGTTGAGATGTTTTTCTTGATTGTGAAGGGCAAAACATGCGCTATGGATCCGGAATAACTTACTCTATCGATATGGATACATTCCTTCAGCGCACAACACTACTGGAATATTGCTAATACCCATAATTGAGTTACGCGCGGTCGACTTTGCCGCACCACTACGGATTGACAGGGCGCACCTACTTCACGTTCCTAAAATATAGTTAAAAAAAACGCAAAACGCATCCAGAACAGAAACGGAACCCGAGGGATGTAGTTTCCGGTACCGGAAGAGGGATTTTTGAACCGGTGAGTTGAACTAATTAGTTAATTCAATTAAAGAAATAGGTTTGCTTTATTAACTGCCGTTGTGGGGTGTAATGTTAATTAAATTGAGGTAGTTTTTTTAATGGAGCATTTTAATTAAGTAGCAGATGATACTAAAACTCTATTTGTGGTATTTTTCTATTAAAATTACATCAAAGCAAAAGTAAATTAATTATGTAGCCAATAAGTAGTTATAAACTTCAGTTAAGTCGGTTCCGAAATGTAAATTTTGTTGTGATAATATCAAAAGATTCCCTAAGATTTCATAAAAAAATATAATACATACTTACATTTTGTAATATTATTAAAATTGAATTTATCGGTGAAAAATGCAAAGAGGTAAAACCAAAGTATGTCATTGAAAAGCCAATTTAGTAGTATAAACTGAAGCGCTCATAGCGGAACTTGATAGACTGATCGTACTCGATCACGTTTGTTAAGCAACGCTCGATCCGGCCAGGTGTCGGATGGGTGACCGTTAAGTGGCATTACAACTGAGCGCTTCCGTGCTTCGGAGGGCACGTTAAACCGTCGGTCCCGGCTGTTGTCATCTGATAACAGTCGTTAAGCCAAGTTAGAGGCCTTACAGGCGGCTTGATAAACTCTAACACCAGAGGTGGCCACTATTCCTCATTCGATAAGAAGAAGTAGTATAACTAGCGACCCGTCATCACTTCGCTTCGCTTTCTTTTAAATCACTCTATCTATTCAAAAAACCGCATCAAAATCCGTTGAGTAGTTTTAAAGATCTAAGCATACACAAGGAGAGACAGTGGGAAACGACTTTGTTTTATACTATATATAAAGTATTTTTTTATTACATAAAAAATTACATAAGTGACATGAAAAATGTACATTTTAAAACTTCTTGATCCGGTCACCGATGCAATATCAGGTTCACCGGACCGTAACCGGCGAGAAGTATTTCCGGCCCAGTGAGCCGCCATGTTGTGATGCGCGGTCACATCAAGATGGTCGCCGATTTTATTGAAGATTTGTAGAAAAAAATGTTCATATGATTTTTCTGCTTAGGGGTTTTCTTTCTGGAAAATTCTTCCATGTTTGTCAATTGTATATTGATATATTATTTTACAGTTCTGTATAATAAAATGTCCCTCTCTCATTCTACTAATATAACGGGTGTAACAAGACAAGACCCTCAACGAAGCCGAAGTTCACGCATTTTCCCCATCATCAGGATCACTTTTGTCTTTTAGACTATACCTGGGAAACCAATAGTCAAAGTAGTAGTAGTGGTCAAAGTCAATTTCTTTTTCAATTTTTTTTCATTATTTCCTAATTTTTGTCCAAAGAAACATTATCAACATTTTTAGTATTTCTACATGTGGTAGCTTGTCAATAGCTTTTAGTTATACATATTTGTTATTATCTGTATGTATATAAGCTGTTAGCTGTCCAAAAACGATACATAAATAAATAAATAAATAATAAACAATGGCGTCAAAACGTTATCACTCAATGTATCTCATGAGCACGCACATAAACGCTGCCTTTCAACTCGGCCGCACGCAGCTGTGTAGCATTCACTCGCAGGCGCGGTCTGTTGTACGCGATACATTGCGTAGTATTTTTCCTTTCATTAACCGTAGCAAGGTTAAGCAACTTTCGCAAGGGTCAGTCGTGGGAAGCGTGACCAACAATTTATTATCTCGAGCTCTTCCTTGCTTCGGAAGGCACGTTAAGCCGTAGGCCCTGGATGCATTTGCAGTCATTAACACCCACCAATCTGCATTGAGCCCGCGTGGTGGGGTGGGCTATGGCGCATCCGCCTTATCTACCCTTAAGGAAGGCCTGTGCCCCGCAGCTGTGGGGACAGTCAGATGCAGATACCGAATACACATCAAACGCAGTATTTTAACTCTACCGATATAAATACTACTAGGAAAAATTCGACTCGGTACCAGATCAAACCGGATGTAACAGGACCCTCAACAAAGTCAAGGTCTACGTATTCTGTTCATCATCAGGACCATTTCTGTTCAAAATTATTGATGGGAAACGATTGGAATTTTTGGTGTTAAAAAGTAATGCATTCATTAATTACCACGCAATGTAACGCGTACAACAGACCGCGCCTGCGAGTGTATGCTACACAACTGCGTGCGGCCGAGTTGAAAGGCAGCGTTTATTTATGTGCGTGCTCATGAGATACATTGAGTGATTACGTTTTGAAGCCATTGTTTGTTAAGAAACACTTAAATTTTGATAATGTTTCTTTGGATAAAAATGAGGAAATAACGAATAAAATAAGATTTCATTTTTGACCTTCAATTAATTTCGTAGCTATAGGTTTCCCAGGTATAGTCTAAAAGACAAAAGGGTGGAATGCGTGGACTTCGGCTTCGTTGAGGGTCTTGTTACAGCCGTTATATCGAAGTTCAGATAATTTCTATGAAATACACGTGTTATTTGATGAGGTGTATTCCCTAATTACCGGCATAATCGAATTTTCCGCTCGTCCAACTGAGATAAGTGCATTTCGCGAAGCTTTGATTGGCGCAATTTTTATAGAAGGATGTTTAACATTTAAAAGTAAACAAATCATAAATAAAAAAAATCGGGTTGCACTCCGGGAGTGCCGGCAGAAGTGAAAACTTGAATATTAACGTTGTGCATTTTTGAGATTTTGGAATGGTTAGGGAATAATTTTGCACGAATTGCCGTCTTACGAATTTACTCTGCATTTGAATTTACGAATACAGAACAGTATTGTACGAAAGTCTTATCCATAGCTTGACAGAAAATCTAGTTTTGACATTGAATTAAAAAATTAGTGTGTTGCTATGGTGACACAACACAAGTGGTTACGTCTTGAAATGACGCGCTGCCATTTTAGCCGCGCCCTGTAGAAAGAGAAGGGGATACTTCCGCCGCCGGCTGTTTACTCTCCATCCGTCACATCCGTCTTACGAATTTTCGATCAGGGTTACGTGATCCTGACTGACTATGACGCGAGTTTAACATTTTTTCCCCATTACAAAAAAGCGTAAAACGCCGCTAAAGAAGTTTTCACTTCAAAAAAGATGAGGGCCAATTTGAAAGTTAGCAGAAGATGTTTTCTTAAAATTCCCCTAAAATAACTTGACCTACCTATTAAGAACTACCCCAATTTGGACATCAGAATTCCATATCAAATAATAGTTTTGAATGCAAATTCCATCAAACAAATTCCACTTATTTTGATGACAGTCAAATGGAATTACTCTCCATAAACAAAACTTCCATTTGCGTGCTGAAAGTAACCCTTAAACCGTTTATCGTCCGTAATGACGTGTCAATGGATTTCAATTTCATCGCCGGGTGGCGACGCTCGGACACACACAGCTAGACGAGGGTTAAAAGGTAGTTATTTAAAAAATAAAACAATGGAAGAGCGTTTTTTATCACCTGCTAAGTTAAAGTTACTGACTTGAAATCTTAACTTTAAGGCGGTTGTATGACCGAAAGTGGCGCCCTCAGAGGTTTTTATTTAATAAGTTATTAACAGAAAAATATTTTAATAACGTTTATCGTGGAGATTTTAGGGCCCATGGTCTAGTATTTTTAGAAGGTATCACTACATCCCCTCGTAGTCATTCGTAGAAGTAGATAGCAAATGTGTCAAAAACGGCCACTTTTAGCAGTTTTTCTATCTACTTTTAGCAGTGACTACTAGGGAATGTAACGATACCGTCTAAAAATACTAGACTGTAGGCCCTAAAATCTCCACGATAAACATTATTAAAATTGTGTATTAGAATTATAATATTTAATAAAATTCACCGCGGCGCCACTTTCGCTCAGGGCTGTATACCTTAAGGCTGTATATTTGCATTTCAACGAAATTAGTGTTTTTCCAATGAAGTTATCTAAAGAATGAAAGCATTATTATTGATGTAAACTTTTAGTTTTAGGAAGCGAAATTCTTAAATTAGTGCCGTATAGAGAGAAAAATATAATAAATTGTCAGGTATTTTAAAACGAAGACAATCTGTTCAAGTGGAATTTCAAATTTACTTGTCAGAGGTATTTTTCAAAAACGTTTCAGCTGTAACAAATAAGAATACGACTCATATTAATTTTTTCACTTATTGTTTGTATTGTCAAGGAGTTCCCTTATAGAGAAAAAATTAAAAAAATGCTTTTAATCACAGAGAAATAAAATATTAAAAATGCTCAAATTGGTACTTTTCGACATGTTTTTTTACTGGTATTTGCAGAATCTAAAGTAATTTTTAATTTTTCTTAGTAATAATGAGGTATTTGTCTAATGTATTGCGTGTTTTGTATATACTTATATCTATTTAATAATTTAATAGGAATATTCAAAGTTCGCCCTCATTACGGCTCGCGCAGAGTTGTTTTGATCATTTGTATTGAAAATTTAAAAATGGAACGTGATGCGACCCTACAGCCTTAATACGTTCACATTTTATTCAGCATAAAGTTCAGTCTAACAAACTGAAGAACTTCTTTTTAGAAATATGGGCCGAAACATACTAGTTTTTACCGACTTCAAAAGGAGGGAGGTACTCAATTCGACCCGTTTTTTTTTTGTTTTTTTTTTTGTTTTTTGTATGTACACCGATTACTCAAAGACGGCTGAACCGATTGAAATGATTCAAACGTTATTACATTAGGTAAACCCTCAAGTTGGTCCCATTTTTCAGCCGTCCCATTTTTCAACAAAAAAAAAACGGGTCGAATTGAGTACCTCCCGTACTCAATTCGACCCGTTTTTTTTTTGTTTTTTTTTTTGTTTTTTGTATGTACACCGATTACTCAAAGACGGCTGAACCGATTGAAATGATTCAAACGTTATTACATTAGGTAAACCCTCAAGTTGGTCCCATTTTTTAAAATTTTGAAATCGGTTCAGTACTTTTCAAGTAATCTTGAAAAAAGCACGAAAATAGTATGATTTTGTGTGAACTACCTCGATGATCAGTCGTATAACTTCTTTGTTTATGAACTGAATAAGATAATATTTTTTTTGTTGGAAAAGGGATATCTTAAGTGTTAACTGACTTAAAAAAGGAGGTTTTCAGTTTGACCCGCATGTATGTATGTTTCTCCGCGATTAACTCACGTTTGGCTGAGCCGATTTTAATTTCTACCTAAATAATATACCTACACTACCTAATACAAAAGGTACCTACACTAAAAATAAAAAAATAAAAAATTGTTTAAAAAAACAAAAAACCGACTTCAAAAAACCTACCGCTGAAAAGCAAGAAATAATATTCGTAATAATAAAACACGTCTATTGAAGTCGGGTGGGGCTTTTAGAATAAAAAAAAGGGATTTGTACTCCAGCCCCACCCGACTTCAATAGACGTGTTTTATTATTACGAATATTATTTCTTGCTTTTTAGCGGTAGGTTTTTTGAAGTCGGTTTTTTGTTTTTTTAAAAAATTTTTTGAAGTGAAAACTTCTTTAGCGGCGTTGTACGCTTTTTTGTTATGGGGAAAAAATGCTAAACACGCGTCAGTAAGAATCACGTGACCCCGATCGAAAATTCGTTAGACGGATGTGACGGATGGAGAGTAGACAGCCGGCGGCGGAAGTATCCCCCTCTCTTTCTACGGGGCGCGGTGAAAATGGCGTCATTTCAAGACGTAAACACTTGTGTCACCATAGCAACGCGCAAATTTTTTAAATCAATGTCAAAACTCTAGATTTTCTGTCAAGCTATGGATAAAATTTTCGTACAATACTGTTCTGTATTCGTAAATTCAAATGCAGAGTAAATTCGTGAGACGGCAATTCATGCAAAATTAATCCCTAACCATTCCAAAATATCAAAAATGCACAACGTTAATATTCAAGTTTTCACTTCTGCCGGCACTCCCGGAGTGCAACCCGATTTTTTTTGACTGGCGATTATGATCGGAGAATTTTCGTGATCAATTTATTGTTAAAGGTCCAAATAAATCAATGCTTTGTGCTTGGATTTGTGTTATATCTGTATAGTATGTAGTTATTTAACGTAGGTGTATGGATTCTCACGATTGTAAGAGGATTGTCAAGCAAATGGTCTCCATACAAACGACGATAAAGTTTCCCACTCTCTGAACCTTAACCTACAGCAATGAATTTTTGGTATGTTTTTGAATTGCCTAAAAAATAGGGCTGTACGTTTTGATTTTTTAAATATCTATAATAACTTATACATATTTTTGCATTTTAGTGATTTCATACAAAAAAGTGGCAATATTTTCAAATCAACAATGAAAAATTTTTAAAATCAGAACGTACAGCCTTAGTTTTTAGGCATTTCACAAATTATATCAAAAATTCATTGCTGTAGGTTTAGTTTTAGAGAGTGGAAAACGTTATCGCCGTTTGTATGGAGACTGCTTGCTTGACAGTCCTCTTAAGATATACCCAAAAGTTGTATACTGATTGTCAGAAATAAAAAAATAATAAAACTATAAAAGAACAATCTCCATTGCTTTGTGTCCTCCTCTATACCGGGCGTTCGACATGAATGCGACATAACAGAATAGAATCAATCATGCCCGAAGGCATTGTCGCTTGATGGACGAGCCAATTCCGACCAACTATATGTTTGTATCTGCGAACACGTCTACTACTTTTGTATGACTTAGTTTTGACTTAAATAAAGATACCAAACATAAACTGAATAATAATATGGATTTGAAAATTACTCCGATTCCAATGTAAGGAGATAAGGCACTTGTTTTACGGAAATTAGAAACAACGGCTGCGAAATTAAGACACTATGAAAATCAGCTATAGATAGGTACTCGACCGCGAAGGAAGATACGCTATCGGCGGTTCTTAAAAAAAGTTTCGATATTTAATATATTAGAAAAAATACTACAAAAATTGACTCACTGCGCGTCCCCTTTGATGCGACCTCGCGTCCCCTGGAGGCACTGTACCACCAATTGCGATATACTGCCATAGATTATTCATTATGAGAAGGGTATAAGTTACCTAGCTAGCAATAGCAGCCAGGCTTAGCGTCTCCCGGCAAATGTAAAGATCTATCGGAGACCATAAAAAAGCTTAACCCATATTGCTCTATGAATTGCTCTGACTGAGTGAGACACATACAGAGAAGATACCGATGCGATAGCCGTTGGGACGAAAATGTTCTATATCATAAAGATGAGTCATTGATAATTAACGTGGTTGAAATCTGCAACCAATGATGTAGAGTCGAATCCTTGTTTACATCATCATATATCTTTAGTTAGAAGCAATTTTCATAAGGAACCATTTCTTCCAGCTACGTACCACAGTCCGCCATGACGGTGACCGTGTCCCCCGACCGAAGAGAGGTGGCCCAGCGGTGGGGCCCCGCCCGCAAAGTCACGCTCAAAAGGAGCCCCGGAGCCCCACTAGGCGTTAGCATAGTAGGGGGAAAGGTAAAGATTAGCACAATCACATAACTTTACAGAATACATGTAATTGTGTTCCCAGAAGTGGCTATGAAGCATTAAGTACCACAATACGGGTTTTGTATATCTCAATCAGCTGTCAGAATAGTCACCTATATAGCAAAAGATGGTGGGTTCGATTCCCGCAGCAAAGGGAGACAAATCGGAAGTTTAAATCCCATAGAACACCTAAGAAATGTTAAGCATTAAAAAGACATATAAAACAAAAAAGATCAGTACGAGAATGATTGGTGTAATATAATTTGATGATAATGAAATGAAATTCCCACAGGTTGATATAATTTCAAACAGAGATGGTGAGGATGGCGAAGAAAAAGCTATCTTCGGTATCTTCATCAAAAACGTGGTGCCTGATAGTCCTGCTGGGAACAGTGGAGAGTTACAGGTTAGTCTTAAGCAATTAAGAGTTATGGATAACTATATTAGTTCTTTTGCATTTAATCGAACCCTTTCCACCGATCGAGCCATATTGTAAGTTAATATATCGGTATACCTACTCTCTAGAAAAATGCTAAACCTCTGTGCCAGCCAATGCAGTTAAACCAAAACAGAACAACTGACTAAAGAAAAGTAAAATACTTTAACAATATTTATTTCGACAAAATATGGGTTTATTAAAGCACCTTTTTTTCAAACATTATAAATTAGAAAGCAAATAGCACTGGACCTAGTTTCCAAAGGCTTCGAGTCCCGTCTAAGGAAGCCAGTGACGAGTCCTTTGTTTATAGTGTTTAACAATAATCGTCGTTTCTTGGCTAATCTTACAACTTTTCCACAGACCGGTGATCGCATCCTGGAAGTAGACGGAGTGTGCGTCAGGTCAGCTCCTCACGAGCGCGCTGTGCAGCTGATCAAAGCTGCAGGGGACAAAGTCACACTCACATTACAGAGTCTAGTTGCCTGGGTATGTAAAAGATGACAACAGTTAAACATGCACTCCATTCTGCTATTGTAAACTCTTATCTATTATTCATATCAATGAAGTTTGTTATTGAAATTAATTGGACCTTGGAAAAGGTATTATTGTATTATTACTAGCGGCCGCCCGCGACTTCGTCTGCGTGGATAGGTTTTTTTTGCTATCCCTCGGGAACAATACTTTTTTCGGGATGAAAGGTACCTTATGTCCTTCTCTGTACCCCTGACAACGTGTATGCAAAATTTCATGATGATCAGTTCAGTAGTTAAGACGTGAAGACGTAACAAACAAACAAACAAACGGACTCTCGCATTTATAAAATTAAGTAAGGATTTCTGATATTTTTTTGAGAAATGGAATCCTGAAGTTCTTTAGGGAAATGAAATTCCATCCGAATGAAGGATGAGCAAAATGAAATCGCTTATGATTTGATGATCTATAGATACGATAGCTACCCACGCCACGATACAAGTATATAAGTAGAAGATACTGACAAAGGCAACTCGTTCCAAAGTTAGCAAGGAACCTTTGTTTTAATAGATTCTCTAAATTAGCTAAGCTAAAGGTACTCTTAGTTAGCTAGCTTCTTGTCACTAATGCCTAGGGTGATGTTGAAATTAATTTCGAAATATTTCTGTCCAGAATACAGATTCGTCTGACGTTGAAGCTTCCTCACCAGCGATATCACCGGCTCACTCAGTCAGGAAATCGCTCACGCCTTCTCCAAACCCTGACCGAACACCGAGACATGAAATTAGAGTAAGTCATCATCACAGCCATTTTATGATGTCCTTACTACTGGGGCATAGGCTTTCTATATGGATGGATAAAGAAGGACCATAACCCACCACATGGACCCAATTGTATTGGGTTAAGTAATGGGACGGTGTAAGTAAATGCAGCCGGGTCCAATGTCTTAACGTAACTTTCGAAATACGTAGGAGCTCGAGTTAATATATTTTTGGTCACCCATCTAATGACCCAACTTAGAGAAAACCAATCGTAGACCAAATGCGCCATCAAAAAATATAAAAGCTTTGAGGTTGGATTATAAATATTCTTTATCATTTGTAAATAATGTATTATACTCTCTGCTCTTACAGAAATAGATTGTGCCACAGCTAGAACAAATTAACACGAGCGCGTCTAAAACGCAAAATGCCTTTGTAACAAAATTGATCGAAGGCAAATTAGTTAAATCTCTTCTTATTTTCCCATAGATTACTGTCTCTGAACCTGATATTGAAAATGAGAAAGAGATAAATGCTGCTAGCGAGAAAGAGTCAGACGAAGCCCCACCTCCTAAACCAGTATATTCAGACTCCGAAAGTAGCGACGAAGAAGATGAAAGAGATCTTGGTGGGAGAACGTATTCTGAAAAAGGAGTGGAGGTAATTATTACACAGAACTATAAACTTAGATGAATAGCCTATCATGTATGACTGAAAATTAGTTACACAACTCTCTCTGTACAAAGTGATGACCTCATAAAAGTTAACAAGACTGTTGTCAAGGATGTGACACATTGCTACTTCTTTTTGGCACACTTAAAACTTAC
Organism: Agriphila geniculea; assembly: GCA_943789525.1. Taxonomy (NCBI): domain Eukaryota; kingdom Metazoa; phylum Arthropoda; class Insecta; order Lepidoptera; family Crambidae; genus Agriphila; species Agriphila geniculea. The sequence continues at coordinate 902,693 of OX038894.1, read as the reverse complement.
CAAAGAAAAGTAGCAATGTGCCACATGATCACATTCCTCTGTCAAATGAAGCCGTAAGCAATGCCGACGACATTTGCGCGGTAGAGCCAGGTTTGATTAGTAGGTATGTTATACAAAATTAAAACGAAGTGGTGCAATAAATAGTTACTTTACCTACAATTAGCTACCGTTTTAACATATACGCCTCTTTGCGATGACAACGTGACATTTCCAAAACCGCAACCTTCCAGGAGGCTACTTCCAAAATAAAAAAAAAATCTTTTTCTACGAGATGTCACAATGTCATCGCAAAGAAGCGTCGCTTCTATGTGATGCGATGACAACGTGAAATCTCGTTGAAAACGTTTTTTTAATTATTTGGAAGACTAAGTAGCCTCCTGGAAGGTTGCGGTTTTGGAAATGTCACGTTGTCACAACAAAGAGGTAAGATATACCAACGTTCACGTCTTTAGCAATTGACTTATTAACATAAATCTACTCATTTGAGTTCCTCATCTACCAAATGGACTGTTTAAAGATTTATATTATAAACTAGCGACCCGCCCTCACTTCGCTTCGGTACAATGTGGAAATTGACACCATGTATTATACATATAAACCTTTCTCTTGAATCAGTCTACCGTTGCCTAGTTTTAAAGATCTAAGCACACATAGGGACAGACAGCGGAAAGCGATTTTGTTTTATACTGTGTAGTGATTCGATTATTTCTTTGGACAGATTGATCGTGCTTCAGCGGGAGCCATAAAGCGCAGCAAAGAAGAGAAGGAGGCGGACCGAGAGGACGAAGACGAGTTCGGCTACACAACAAGTGAGTGGAAAGATACATTATTCACTCTTGTCAACTTCTCTTTTTACATAATACATGTATATTTTTATGCGTGTCTCGTTGGGCATAATAAATAATTCGAAATCGGAAAGAAATTCGTCGAAAAGGTTTAAAAAAATAATACGGGCTGCATTTTTTGATCAAAGGCAGTACTACAAAAAAGCGTTTGACAAGGATTTAAACCTAAAATAAGTACTACTATTTTTTTTCATGTCACTAGTTTTCTCAGAATTGCGTATTCTTCATGAAAGTTCATTCTAAAAATCTTATATTTAACATCCTTATTATATTCATAAACAAGGACCGTTAGACCCCCTTCCCACTACTTTCGAAGGGAATTCACGAGATCGAGTTCACATCAGGATCGATAAAACGTCAAAAATCTGTTATTTGAGTATATTGAAAACGTAACGCGCTGTTCAAAGGTGTTCCGCAACAGCTGTGGTAAGACCATACAAAATACCGGTCGGGATACCGGTCGGGTATATCATTACCGTGGCGGTAATGAGGTACAGGATACCGGTCAGGTTTGAGGTGAAATCTGTCACTTCAATCAGCTGTTATGCAGTCGTCCATGTTATCCACTAAAAGACAAATAGGTAGCACAGTTTTATAACTATTGAGCAATTATGAATAATTATGAATTCCTTAAAACAATCTGAGCTTATAGGCCTTCCATTGCTTTAAGAATAAGACGGATTTTTGTAATAGAAAGATTTTGAAACATTAATATTAGTGTATTATTTGCTGAAAAATTTAAAGTGCCTTTTAAGACATATCGGGTCATTTTGAACTTACCATCCAAATTTTAAGGATGTGTCCAGTCCATGAAACTAAACAACTTTCTCTAAGAACATGTGTCAAATTTCGCCACAAAATTTTGGTCATCCCATACTAAATTGATTTCGTGATCTCTTTGATTTGTATGGAAAGTCGATTTTTGTTTTACATATTTGACCATATGTTCCTTAGAGAAAGTTGTTCAGTTTCATGAACTGAACACATCATCAAAATTTGGATGGTAAGTTCAAAATGACCCTGTATATTAAAGAGCACTCCAATCCAGTCCAGACAATAAATTCCTTCCGTAGTTCTACCAAACGCATATATAGCGTAGTGATTACTATGGTTGGGTAACTTGGCCGTGTTGACAGTCCAACGATGAGATGGGGCTACGGTAACTAACTTTTCACTACTGAAAGTGCGGTGCTTTTGTACTAGTTACGTCATTAACCGACTTCAACAAAAGGAGGAGGTTCTCAATTCGATTGTATGTTTTTTTTTTATCGTTGTTCGCGCGTATCTTCGACATTTATGGACCGATTTTGATGATTCTTTTTTTGTTCGATTGAGTTTGCTTGCGAGATGGTCCCATTTTTTTTTTTCAAATCGGTCAAGTAGTTTTCAAGTAATCCTGAAAATACTATGATTTTGCATCAATTACCTTGACGACTTTGTTATTTATGAACCGAATTAGATGAAGTTTTTTGTGTTGGAAAGGGGATACCTTTAGTGTAGTAATTTTAACCGACTACAAAAAAAATAAGGTTCTCAGTTTGACCTGTATATAGTATGTTTCTCCGCGATTATCTCACGTTTGGCTGAGCCGATTTTTCTACCTAAATAATATACTTACCTACACTACCTAATACAGAAGGTACTGACACTAAAAATAAACAAATAAAAAATTGTTTAAAAACAAAAAAACCGACTTCAAAAAAAACCTGCCTCTAAAAAGCAAGAAATAATATTCAAATCATTAGATACGCATTATAACGTCTATTGAAGTCGGGTGGGGATTATTAGAATAAAAAAAGGAAGTTGTACTTCCCGTACGTACGTACGGTACGTTCGTACCCCACCCGACTTCAATAGACGTTATAATGCGTATCTAATGAAAGCGCACTACACCCGGAATACTTATCACTGAGGAATAGGGAACATGCATCAATTTTTTTTGTATCAAAATCAAAAGTATAATGCGTGAGAAAATCAACTGTAATATTAAAACTTATCTCTTGTGTTTTTTTCTCGTGATATAGTTACTTGATGTTAGCACACAGCAGCACCCGCCGAAAACGCTCTATACAAAAAGGTCAACATTTGTGACGTCACTCATGTCACGTTTCAGTGCATTAGTATGGAGATAGCCAAGAATTTTCAAATATCTCCCTAAATATTGCGTTTAAGTATAAATGTGTCATACAAAATATTATTTTTTATTTGATGTTCTCTCCGGCTGTTAAGTGCATTATATCCGAAAACGAAAAAAAAAAATCGTTATTTTCCCTTGTGTGATAAAACTAAAGTAATACATTTTATTTTTTATTTTTCTGTTCCATCATGTTTTTATACGTGTCCGCAGCGATCAAGCTCAAATTTATCAAAATCGGAGACTTACGGCCGGTTTCTGAATTGAGAAATTGTAGTTGAGCACTACTTAAGTACAAATTTTGTATGGGTGAGTAAGATTTGAGGAGTGCTCAACTTAAATTTCTCAATTCAGAAACCGGCTGTTATGCATGTTCCCTATTGGCTATATCTCTATCTGCCGGAACACAACAATTTTTAAATTGTTTTTATGGCGTCAGACTTAGGTAAGATGGTGGTTGCTAGCCAGGCGGACTTGAAATAAGCTCTACCACCAACCAAACCGACTACAAATTGTACCCCTCCTGGGAATCGAACTCGGGACCCCTGCGTCTTACACGGGTGGGTGAACCACCAGACCACAGTGGCGGTTGAACTATAGGAAAATATATTAGTATACCTATGATATACTATCGCATAAATCATAACCACTGACCTATCTCGCGCTTCACTGACCCAGATCGGAAACAAAACATACTACGTTTGTCTAAACAGAACAACTCGTAAATACTTCGCTTTGTATAGCATTTTTGAGCTATGAAAACAAAGTTCGGTTTGGATAGTTGACTTTAATGTGCAAAGATTTGCAGGCAATTTTCATTCAAAAGTATTTCGATGTCATGGTAACACAATGAGTGAATAGTTTTGTAGACATTGTCATACCTCGTAAGACCTCAGAGATAATTTGAAACTGAAACTTCTATGATGTGATGATGAGAATTCAGAATGTAAAATTGTGATGCATATTATATTTTAAGTAAAACTTTTAAAATATAGGTAGAGTCAATAAGTTTAAACACGTTTTTTTTAAATAAAAATAACATGTTAAAGGATTTCTATCAACAATTTTGCCTCCACTGATCTGCATATACTTAATTAGAAAATTATTCTAAAAAAAGTGAATCCAACTTTTTCCAACTTATCCCTAGTAGTTCATGTAGGTACTGCATGTACCTACCCATTATATCGGGTCATTTTGAACTTACGATCCAAATTTTGAGGATGTGTCCAGTCAATGAAACTAAACAAATTTCTCTAAGAAACAATGTGTCAAATTTCGCCTGAAAATTTTGGTCATCCCATACTCTTTGATTTGTATGGAAAGTAGATTTTTATTTTACATATTTGACCATGTGTTCCTTAGAGAAAGTTGTTCAGTTTCATGGACTGAACACATTCTCAAAATTTGGATGGTAAGTTCAAAATGACCCGATATAAGGTAGGTAAGTACACCAGTTTCTTTCACAGAACAAATATTATTTTTTTCTGATTTTCTTTCATTCTTCTTTTGTACCAATATTTTCCTTTGCCATTATCTTCTTTCGTACAAGTATTAGCGAAGTTTCTTGCATCTGTCACCTCAGCAAATACGCCATAACCTCCAACTTGGTAAGCCAGCTGTGGCAGGCTTAGCTCTTAATAACTGGGTCGTAAAGTCCAATATTGCGCGGAGTTGCAATGCAACGGTTGTTCGGTAAGCTCTTGGTTGTTCCGCTAAGTAGTGAAATGGGTTTTGGAGATCTTTGGTCGAATATTAATAATAAGAATTTTACAAATTGTTTTCTTTGCTCGTATTTTTATAGAAGCAATGCTGGCATTCTATCACTTAGTTGGCACTTTTACTTTCGCAATCAAACAATTCAGTTGACTGAGTTGCTGGCAAAAGAGACCCGTTTATTTAGTTGAATGTTGTTAAAATTTCGGCAACACCGTTAAATTTACTATTGCATTATATCGTATGGGGTATAAAAAAAATACTTTATAACTCTAGAGTATTAATGAGACCATGAAATAGAATCGCTTAAGAAATATTATTTTTTCATTTTAATTTTTCATACAAAAATGATTCAATAAATTAAGACAACGTGTGCAAAATACCTTAAAGTGAAATATGGTAACGTCGTATTTCGTAGTATTAATTGTATGGTCTGTGAATATGAATTAACTCATCAACGAAAAGTATTTGTCAATTAAAGTTAAACGCCACCTTTACGTTAGTGGTATCATTGATAGTAAAAAACTGTGTTTCCAAAAATAAAGAATATAACTTTTGAAGTGATTTAATTAAGATTGTCTATCTCCAAAACTATGCAGTTTTGGACCACATGTTCTATGAGTTTTTTTTTATTATTTTGGCCTGTAGAAAGTGTTTGGAAATAACATTTTAAAGTCGAATATCGTAGATAGGGACCATGAAGCTGAAAAATGTTTTACTATGGGACCAGCTCTGAAATCGCAATAAAAAAATTGCTGTTTTATACGAAAATTAGTAATGAAAATATCCAAATGTATGAAAACAGCTGGTATTTTTTCGCGATTCCGGAGTTGGTCCCATAGTAAAAGTTGTTCAATTTGATGGTCCCTATCTACCATATTTGGCATTAGGGGTTATTTTGTAACACGTATATTTATTTGTATCTAAAAAATAGGCACCTACTTTTAACATAACACTATGAACTATGTAAAGTCTGTCCATCCTTACTTGTCTTATATGGTAAACAATCTTCACCCAACTCTATATTGAAATAATCATTTATAAAATACAACAAATGGTTTTCCACACATAGATTACGAAATAAATTGTTAGTAAATTAACAAAAATTTCATTAAGTTACTAACATATTTTTAAATAACGATAACGATTTAAAAGACGTATGACAACTGTCAAAAACTGTTTACTAAATAAGACAAGTAAGGATGGACAGACTTTAGTAGTCTAATAATAACGTAGGTAGTATTCCTACGGAACACTTTCAAATGTTGATCGACTCTCCTTATTTAATGCAATACTTATATGAGGAACTTAGTTAACTTCTGTTGCGAGTAAGAAGACATGTTTGTTATGTAATGTAGAGGTAAAGTTTTACAAGAACTTTGACTTTGTTTTTTATAAGTCTTCTAATTTTTATAGTTTTTATTTTTATTCGTTATTATACATTTTCTTGTCTTATAAACAAAAAATAAGATAGGTACGCGGATTTTTAGATCACGGACAGAAACGGGTGGAAAATTAATGAATTACTTTCTTATTGATGGCTGACTAGTAGAGACTGCTATTAGCATAAAGTCCGACCTTGTACCACAGATTACTAAATAGTTTGCATGTACTATACTAGAGTAAACATTTCTAAAAAAAAATTGACGTACACATTTCGTTCCCTAATCAGGCATGTTTGTTTTCTTGTCTTAATATTTTATGCATTATTTAATCGAAACAGTACAAAAAGGCTCTACATAACTTAATGCTTTACTTTAATTAACTTAAGGGCCCTATAGCCTTCGAAGTGGTGCCCTCATAAAAATGTATATTGCTCGCTAAGTAAATAATGAATCGAAAATTCACATGTACAGATTTTTGACCGAGCGAGCACGAAATGCGAGCGAAGCGTCTGCTTCAGCTTGGGCAAGAATTCTTTCGTATGTCCGGCCGTCTGTTCCAGCCTAGAGGTCGCATTTCTCAACCGAATCTTGTGAAATTTTGTGAGCAGGTTCAAAAATTATATAGATTTTTTTTTCTTGAGCAAGTTTTATGATATTTTTCAAAATGGCGGAGATATGTTAAAAAAAACAGATTTCAGTCCGGTTTTCCAGCGCTGTCTGTTCTCCTCTACAGGTCGCATTTCTCAACCGATTATCGTGAAATTTTGTGAGCAGGTTCGAAAATAATATATAATTTTTTTGTCACGCCAGTTTTTAAAAATTTGTCAAAATGACGGAGAAATGTTAAAATTACATATTTCAGTCCGGCTTTCCAATGCTGTCTGTTTTCCTCTACAGGTCGCATTTCTCAACCGATTCTCGTGAAATTTTGTAAGCAAGTTTGAAAATTGTATAGATTTTTTTTGTCAAGCCAGTTTTTCAATTGTTTTTTAAATGGCGGATATAGTGTAAAAAAACATATTTCAGTCCGGATTTCCAGCGCTGTCTGTTCTCCTCTACAGATCGCATTTCTCAACCGATCCCGGTGAAATTTTGTGAGCAGGTTTGATAAATATATAAAATATTTTTGTCGAGACAGTTTTTCGAAATTTATTAAAATGACGGAGATATGTAAAAAACCATATTTCAGTCCAGCTTTCCGGCTGTTTGATCTCCTTTACAAGTCGCATTTCTCAACCGATTCTGGTGAAATTTTGTGACTAGGTTCGATAATTATATATAACTGTTTAGTCAAGCCAATTTTTTCCAAATTTATAAAAAAAATATTCACCCATTTTGAAAAATTATCAAAATTAGAAGCACCCCTCTAGCTGCGAATACTCACGTACCTACTGTGTGCTTTGAAAACTTCATGGCGACATTTTATTTTATTTTATCGCGAGGTCTACAGCTCACGGAGCAGCCACTAGTTTACATTATATACAAGCAATAACCTCAGTAAAATATAGTCCGTTGTAGTAGTAGGCAAAAAGCAAAGTGTCCACTTCAAGCCATTTTTAGCGAGCAATAAAAATTAAGATAAGGGCGCCACTTAAGGGCTGTAGGAGCCTTAATGTAAGCAATTGAATTAAGGTTTACGTTTCTTAGAAATATTTTTAATCAGCTGTTATCCGTAACGCTATTTAATTATCTACCTAAAACAATACTAGAACATTTCCTAAGTTATTTTCGTAAATCATTATTCATGAAAATAACTTTCATTCAGTTTTCATACACATGCGAAATCTAATTTTAATGAGATTACGAACTTCAACCACGCCTTTTGTAGAATTAGACGCAGTCATAGAATTAACATTATGTAGAAGCGGCGAAGCGTAGTTTGATTACCTACAGAGTAGCCTTCCATCAATAAAATTCCTATTTTTGTCCAATGTTTTAGAAAAAAAAATCCCTAAAACGATTAGCATGAACGGATAACTATTAGGTATAGTTTTATTTAGTTATCATATGATTCATGAAAAAAAAACTATTTGAGGCTAACAAAAGGTCTTAATATTTTTTCAGATAATTGATATTAAACTTTTGCGTATTAATCTTAATACTTAACCTAAGCTTTTTATCAATTAAAAGTTCTTTTTATTTTTTATAATGTATCTTTTCACTTACCTATGTTATGTTTGGTTTTATTCAAAAAATATGCGTTTTTAACCTAAGTTAATATTGTATGTTAATGCTTTTCTAACCGACACATTAAACATTTTATTTTTGTTATTGTTGTGTGATTTTATTTTAGTTCTTTGACGCACGCTTTACTCACAAAAAATATTATTAATAATAATAATAATACCATCTTTATTGCACACGAAAAGATACAAAGGAAAGACGAAAGTACACAATAAGCAGCCTTATTTCTAGATAGAAATCTCTTCCAGGCAACCTTGGGAGAGAGAGATATAAGATATAGGACAATAAGGGAGTGGGTCCAACTATTTAGAGAACAGTCTACGTACATCCATAAAATAAAAAAAATAAAAATTCAGGAAAATGGAGTTTGAGCCTTTCTGATACCTTCTGGTAGAGAGTTTTAAAGACGAACTGCATGAATAGAAAAGGAATAGGAGAAGAAATCAGAGGATGCTTCTACGAGTACAAACATTATTCTAATATCAAGAATTGATGTTAATGTGGCTTACATAAAAAAAAATAACACAAAAGGTATTTTAGGTTGAGCAACGCTCGAGACGATACAAAAAGATAAAAAATCATTAAAATCCATAAAACATTATTGAGCGAGCGGGAGAGCGAAGCGTGAAGCTTCAGCTTGAGCAAAAATGATTTTGTATGTTTGTCCGTTTGTTCTCCTCTACAGGTCGCATTTCTCAACCGATTCTTTTGTTGTGAGCAGGTTCGATAGTTAAATACTTAGGTAAATTATAATTAATACTAAATACTAAATAATATACTAGAAAAAATACGACTCGCACCAGCTCAATACTCAGACGGGAATCGAACCCGCGACCTTTGGATATCCGGTCCAATGCTCTGACCGCTGAGCTACCGCTAGCTTTTAAAAATAGCATTGTAAATGCAAAAATCTCAAATTTAAAAAATTATATAGCTATTTCATCTTAATCAATTGTTAAAATATCTGGAAAGATATTTCAATTGAATGTCGAGGTAATTCCTCACATTGGTGAAATAACGCTGGCTTACAGCGTAAGAGTTTAGGATATACTAGGAAAAATTCGACGATGTCACTAGTGACTCGGTAGCTCAGCGGTCAGAGCATTGGACCGGATATCCAAAGGTCGCGGGTTCGATTCCCGTCTGAGTATTGATCTGGTGCGAGTCGTATTTTTTCTAGTATATTATTTAGTATTGTTTAAAAATAGCATTGTAAATGCAAAAATCTCAAATTTAAAAAATTAATAAATTATAATTGTCAATTATTTTTTTCGAAAATTTTGAAAAATAATTTTTTTTCAGTCTTTTCTAAAACTGTTCAAAATGTTACAAACGCGAGGTCTACAACTCACAGAGCCACTAGTTCATAAAAATCCATAAACAACTGTCACTTGACAAAAACTACTAGCTTTTTATTTATTTTTATTTTATTTTATTAGGGATAACAAACAGTTGTACAGTGTTTAATATAAGACAGGCTTACAATATTACTGCTAATTATGCAACCAACCACATTATCCGCAGATTACTACAAAATAATAAAAAGAACATAAATAATTATTAATAGAGAGGCATTCACCACAGAGTTACCACGTTAACATCTGATTTAATTATAATAATTGATCTGTGGCAAGCACCTGTTGGCGCATTGTTTATTGAATGCGGCCTTCGATCAGAAATAGCGTAGGATCGATTCCTGGCCAGTGCTGAATCTGGATAGATACACACAACTTTCTAGACAGATTTCGATTATTTAATGTAATTACCTGCGATGGTATTGTACCTTTAATTAAAAATAATATTTTATTTAGTAACCAGACGTACGCATCAGCGCCACAGTTTTTTGGTGTATATTCCAAAGAAATAATAAAAATATTTTTTTTACAACAGGGACTGAAAAGGGGTCTTAAAAATTTGAAGTGAGGTGACTAGGGCATGTGGGGTATCATATAAAAGAGCGCTGTTTGCACATTTTAAATCATTTTTTCTTTTTTCTTAGGCCGCATAGTTTTCGACTTATGATGAAAAAAGTAAAAAAAATACCGTTCCCCCCCCCCCTTATCTCCGAAGTTTGCAAAGAGAAAAATCTGAAATAATTCTATGTGATAGTAGTTAATGTAAAGATTACAGGAAAAATAAAACAATGTCTCAATATATCACACTTTATTAGAAATTAAAAAAACAAACAAAAATTCTTTACTTTCACTACCAGTCAACAGATGGCGCTGTCCTAAGAATGCTAACCTAAGAAAAAAATATAGTTCCACTATCGGTCAAGAGATGGCGCAACCTAATACTACAATAATAAATTGGTGGCTGGTTCTAATATAATTACCTACTATTTGCCGTACGAATAAACGAAGAATAAGTTCCTACTTAGTAATATAAACAGTTTGCAATGTGGAGTGGCTGAAACGTTTTTCAGTCACCATAAGCAGCTGTGGTTAAGATTTGTAAATTAACTGTCCGCCTGTTCGCCCTTCCACCTGTCTGCTGTTTATCCTACCTTTTTAAAGACTGCACTAAAGTAACATATCCAAATATATTTATGATTGTACGGAACCCTCGGTGCGCGAGTCCGACTCGCTCTTGACCGGTTTTATTTCTTTTAGACTATACCTGGGAAACCATTAGCTACGAAGTTATTGAAGGTCAAACTAAAAAAAAATATTTAAGAAATCTTATTTTATTGGTTACTTATTTCCTCATTTTTATCCAAAGAATCTTTATCTTTTTGTTTTGGTATTTCGTAACAAACAATGGCTTCAAAATGTCATCACTCAATGTATCTCATGAGCACGCACATAAACGCTGCCTTTCAACTCGGCTGCACGCAGCTGTGTAGCATACACTCGCAGGCGCGGTCTGTTGTACGCGTTACATTGCGTGGTAATGTATGTAATGCCTATTTAACACCAATGATAAAAATCGTTTCCCAGCAATAATTTTGAACCGAAATGGTACTGATGATGGGCAGAATACGTAGACCTCGGCTTCGTTGAAGGTCTTGTTACACCCGGTATGATTTAAAAAATGACTTTCAAATTCTGTAGTAAAATATCCCACCAGTTACTATGGATTGGCTCTTAGCTACGGTAAAGAAGGGGAAAAACAACGTCTCTAACTATATGTATTCAGATAGGAATCAGAATTTAACTTCGGAAATACACCGCGAATTTTATCCAATGTCGTCAATATTATTGAGTTCACCAAGAATGCTTTTAAAATTTCTAATTTATTATTAAACAGCCCCAACTCAGTCGTTAAAATCGAACTACGTAATCATATTTTTATTGCACTAGGTATGTTTTCGACGTTGCAATATCATTTCATTAGATCACTATTGGCGCGTCGCCATGTTTCTCTTCAATCATAACTGTCAGTATGTCATTACTTAACTGAAATGTTTCTTGTAAAATATTGAGCTATATTGGACAGTATTTTGGCAACGAGCAAGTGATGCCAAAAACATAATAATGTTGTGGCAGTTATACGTATACTTAAACACTCTGGCGCTCATGGCGGAACTTGAGAGGCTGATCGTACTCGATCACGTTTGTTAAGCAACGCTCGGTCCGGTCAGGTGTCGGATGGGTGACCGTTAAAGTGGCATTACAACTGAGCGATTCCGTGCTTCGGAGGGTACGTAAAACCGTCGGTCCCGGCTGCTGTCATCTGATAACAGTCGTTAGGCCAAGTTAGAGGCCTTACAGGCGGCTTGATAAACTCTAACACCAGAGGTGGCCACTAATCTTCATTCGATAAGGAATAAGAAGATTGAGCGAGCGTGAAGCGCAAGCGAAGCGTCTCGGCTTCAGCTTGCGCAAAAATTTTTTCGTATGACCTTCCGAACTCCGGCTGTCCGTTTGTTCTCCTCTACTTTCTCTCAACCGATTTTCGTGAAATTTTGTGAGCAGATTTGATAACATGTAGAATTATTTAGTCGAGCCAGGTTTTCGTTCGAAACGACGGAGATATGTAAAAAAACATATTTCAGCCGTTTCGAAGAAAAAATCAAAAATGTAATAAACCTTTTTTGTTAAAGGTGCAAAGCAATTTTTTTTGTTATATTTTTTTAGAAGACTCAAGTTTACAGTTCAAAATCAATCGTAACATTTCTGGCCAATATTCGAAAGGAGACTGGCGAGTCTCGGCCTGAAGTCCTACAGCTTTAAGATTTATACCAATAAATACTGTGTTTTTACTAATTTCTATTAATATAAAAACCACCTTGTAGAATTTGGTTAACTGGAGAAAAATTATAGTTTTTCGAATTATATCTAATCGATTTTTCATACAAATTAATCACATGAATTATATACAAACTTTTTTTTATCAGTTTCACATTAACATATTTTATATTCTGAAGAATATAATTAATGTCAACTTCACTTGTCTGACAATTTGTAGAACGGTTTGCTCTGTTTTTCTGTGCGGTGCAATCGATTTTTGAAGTGAAAACTTCTTTAGCGGCGTTGTACACTTTTTTTGTAATGGGGAAAAAATGTTAAACTCGCGTCAGTCAGGGTCACGTGACCCTGATCGAAAATTCCTAAGACGGATATAGCGTAGACAGCCGGCGGCGGAAGTGTCCCCCTCTCTTTCTACGGGGCGCGGTGAAAATGGTGGCGCGTCATTTCAAGACGTAAACACTTGTGTCACTATAGCAACGCGCTAATTTTTTAATTCACTGTCAAAACTCTAGATTTTCTGTCAAGCTATGGATAAGACCTTCGTACAATACTGTTCTGTATTCGTAAATTCAAATGTAGAGTAAATTCGTAAGACGGCAATTCGTGCAAAATTATTCCCTATCTGTTCCAAAATATCAAAAATGCACAACGTTAATATTCAAGTTTTCACTTCTGCCGGCACTCCCGGAGTGCAACCCGAATTTTTTTTACTTCCTTTTGACTTGCTTTTATCTATACGTTGACCTGTATTTTCACACTTCACATTCGTGAATTGAGCGGCTTAAGGCTGGTTTACATTATCTTAGTCTTTAGTAGAGTGCTTTAGGAGAGTGCTTTAGTGGAAACATGTAAACGGTCGTCTTATGACTAAAGAGAGTAACGTTCTAGTAGCCTTTCTACTCGCTTTCCAGTAGCACCCCCTGCGCGCCCGCTCACCCCCCGCGCGATATTTTACTCGCTCTCGCACTGGAAGCATGTAAATCGACATTTTAGTAGCGTCTTTAGTAGAGTGCATTTGCCGGTGAACGCGTGACGTGTAATTAAATTAAATAGTAGGTATTAGGTATGGCGAAAATGACACTCTACTGGAAGCGTGTAAACGGTCACTGGAAAGGCACCAAAACTACTAAAGCACTCGCATTCGAATCTACTCGCACGCTACTAAGCACTCTACTAAATACTAAGATAATGTAAACCAGTCTTTAGACTGTTGGCAATGGAACGTTTACATTGTGCAAATTGTATTGTATCTACAGTACAATTGAGGAGACATTCGTTATCAGTCTGAAAACGAAGAAATACTGTCTGTATTAAGACAGTGGTATACTGCTCGATTGGTAAGGCTTGTTACATAGTGATCTGTGTATGATTGACTAGATTGTTTCTTTTTTCGCGCGAGTTATAACCTTATTTATTTGTCAAAAGTTAATACACTTATTCTCATTACCTTCAAGTTTTTGGGACAATTAAAAATACTTTTTGGTTTCCCTATGGAATGAACTTTAACGAGCCAGTAAAAGCTTTCGTGTTGGTGATACCCGGTACCGAGGCCGAACTCTCTTAAGAAACCCGCCAATCTCTTTTGAAAATAGTAAGGTTGTGATTGTGACAGAACCTAGGACTGCGTAAGTATATACACAATTTGAGCTACTTTTTAACGCAAGGTCTACAGCTCGCTGAGCCACTAGTTTTAATCACGTCACTTTGTTCCAAGAATTGAATAAGAACAAAGTAATAATTTGTCAAATTAGGAAAGGTGTATTACTTAAGGTCCCTATTAAGTGTTCGTGCTTCGCATAATAACATTACTTCAGGAGGAAATCACACGGTGAAAGGTTGAGGTATATTATACCTTGTTTTACATTGTGTCTATTAAATAAAGGAGAGAAAGGGACATATTCTGTCAGCTCCACCTTGTTATTTAGAATAATCGCCTGTTTTCCATTCGACTATATTCTCGCACTTCATTACTTAATCTGTACCAAATTCGCGCAAATGTATTCATACACAATACAAGGTATTTCAACCATATTCCCTTTGAATACAATTTAATTTGAATTGACAATCGTTTAAGCGTATGAATTTGTGTTGTTTTGAAATTGGAACGAACGTACGAGGGCTAAGTGCGTATTCGAATTCGGACATTCTTATTTGGAATCTTGGGTACCTATTCCATTTTTGAAAATATTATTCTATGTTTTGCGCACAGAACATAGAAGTAGTTAGAAGTAGTATGAGCTCAATTTTGTATGAAAACCAGTGTAACCAAACTAACACATTAAAAATCGAAGCCAAGCCCCCCATTTAATAGTTGCATGCTACGCACACACACTTTGTGAACACGTAATTGGATAAAAATTAAAAATGTATAATATCCAAAAGGTCATAAATCACAAAGTTTATTTATTTAGCTTCAGTCGTATACCATAGCACTTGGTACCAAATTAAATAATACGTATATTTATAACGCTGCTACTCAGCCGCTAGATGGCGAAAGCAAGTTTTAATAAAGCGATTTACCACCTTATTTGTTATGACATAAAGTACTTTAAGAAAATTTAACGAGATAAGGGAGACCAGGGTGGTTGACATTTTTCACTTAACTTATCCTAATAGTTTCAGATCAAATATTCGTTAAACTCTTTTTCATAATTCGGTGAAATCCTGACATTTCTTAGTGTTACTAGGCAACAAATACATATATGAAATTCAAAATTTAGAATTCCAAATAAAATAAATGTATCGGATATCGATTAATATGTTCAAAAATGAAAATTCGAATTTCGCATATTTATTTATGGAAAAGGTACACCAACAGTATTTATATTTAACATTGTTGATATCAGTTATACAATAGAGCATAATACTTATTTATAAACCTATTAAAGGCGTTTACAACACTTAAAACATTAATTGTGTCAAGTACATGCTAAAATAAATTTAAAAAATAAATAATTAAAATGAAAGAAAAAAAATTAAAGCTATTAACTTACACTATTATTATTGATTATTAGATTCTAATAATTTGAAGATACTGGACTTAAATTTAGGCAATGAGTCGCGAAAAACGATATCATCAGAGATCTCTCTTTTGAGATTATTATACTGAGCACAACAGCGAAGCAAAGGGACGTTTCGTTCAAGTTTGGTCTTAAAAGTAGGTAGCGCAAAAGTTTTCTTTATTGACTATCGAGGAAGACGATATGGAACACTGATTGCGATGTTGTTCACGAGCTCATTAGATTGCAAAGATCCATTGAGAAGTCTGTGCAGAAACACTAGATCTTGGACAGTTCGCCGACATCACACGGGTGGCGGACGCTGCGTATAACTTATCGGTTATAGGTTTGAGAAAGCCTACAACGAGTTTGGAATTCTAAAATATTACCGATCTCAACTCAACACTCAACTCAGTTATGTTTTCGAATCAACAACTCGTCTTGCTATAGTTCCTAATTATAACTTATTTAAAAATTTTAAACTTTATTCACTGAAAATACTACATAATATTAATTTTATCTTAGGTGTATATATACATATACACCTTAACAAAAGTCCAAGCTAAAACAATATAATTAAAGTCTAAAATAGCTATTTCGCAGTATTTTGAGTGAATAAAGTTTCAAAGAACAATAGCGACCCGCAATACATGACATGAATTTATTTGATTTAAAATTTTAGCGTTTATAAATGAAAAACTGCCTAAACGATCCAGAATTAATTTTTTGGGAACTTAGCATCAACATTCTTAGTAGGAAATTTCATTTTGTATTTTGAATCCTTCGTAGCAAAAAAGTTGAATTAAATATTTTCTTCTGAGCTCGGATATGATCCGTTCGAGTTAAACTGAATGATGATGCCCATTCAGTACCTACTGAAAATAGACTCTTACACCTTACTGGGTTATACTTGGAAGTCAATTTGGCTATGACTGTCATAGACCAAAAATATAGTGATTATTATATTTTATATTCTCTTTGATATGACAGTTGATTTCTCTGTGGTTGATTGATACTTATTTGGCATATAAGGTTGGCTTATAATAATTGAATTGGTCATTTAAGTTTTTAAAAAATATTATTTTTATACAGATTTTCTTGAATTCAGTTGAAGTCCTGATAAATCCTTAAACTATGATTTCACTCAGACTTTTAAAAATCATTTCTCTAAACGCTAAACGTTTTAATAGGTATATTTTCGCTGTTGTTCTTTTTGCGCTTCCGGCGGCGAGTATTGTCAGTTTTTGTTGCGGGTTTGAGATGACACGACTCGTTGGCCAGACTCTAATACTTTTCAACTCTTCACAGTCACAACTTTTCTCGGTCTCCCCTATTGAGTAACATTTCCGCTAGTCTATATTTTAATGTTTATGAAACTTCAAGAATATGTCAAATAGTGCATTGGAATATGGATCATAAGTGTATACCGCATAAAGGTGGATATTTATTGTTTTGAAATTTAAAAGGAAAAACTCAGTTGAATTTTTAATTAAAATCAAAATAAATTAAATAAAGCTTCCCTCTGATATTTTATGCACCCGTTTGCTAAATGATATATGTGGATATTGTTTTTGATCTTTTATATAATGCAACTCGGCGTTTTTATATGTTTTTTGAAGATGTTTTTGCTTGGCGTTCGCTCACACGACTGACGTAGCAAAATTCAGAAGTATGCGGAGCTACGCTCACTTGAGGTTACACGGGTCCCGCCTACTTGCGACTTCTACTGGGGGGAAAAAATTTTTCTTTGTTCTGTGGTTTTGCGTTTCAAGGTTGAATATGGAAGCCTCTATTCACCATTCAATTTTACTTTCAATTTATTGATTCAAAGGTCATTGGGCATATATGACCTGCTTGAGGAAAGTTCGCGTACAGAAACCAAACCAGTTTTAAATTGAAGAATTGAATCCCAAGTCACTTTTCAAAATATGTATTATTTATTTATGTACCGACCGGCAGAAAAAAGTTATTTTACAGTAGGTATGTGTGTGAGTTTTTGTTTAATGTTATTAAACTTTGTTAATAAAACAGTTTTTTACACGACTGCCCAAAAAGGAGTGTATATGTGTTCAAGGTTCATGTATGTTTGTGGGTATGTGAGTTTCTTTATTCCACCATAACTTCTGATTGGCATAAGGGATTTAGATGTATGGGGTATCGTTAGAATCCTTATGTCATTCCGAGTGACACTGACTATATTTTTTTTAAAAGATCAATACGGCTACTGCACGACGCCACTTTCAATGAGAAAAAAAAATTTTTTTCTTTAATTATTACAATATGGGCATCAAATGAAAGGCCTCAATGAGCACATTCCAAAACTATATGATTTTTCACTAAAATGTGTGAAATAAAAATAAATAAATTTAAATAATATTAAAAACACGACTGCCCCGCCAAACCGAACTAAAAAGTAAAATAAAAAAAACGAGTATCATTGCAGTCGGGGGACCTCTTTGATTAAAAATGGTTCCACAAAACGGTCCCCCTACTGCAATGACACTTATTTTTTTTATTTAACTTTTTAGTTCAGTTTGGCGGGGCAGTCGTGTTTTTAATATTTTTTAAATTTATTTATTTTTACTTTCAGCATTGTGAAAATGTGTTGTACAAGCATAATAAATGTTTGTATTGTCTTTACTTATTTATTTTATTTATTATGAAAATGCTAGGCTATAATGATACAAAATGAAACATGGCCTGCAAGAATGCGACCCATACCACAGAGTAGCACATACATTTATCACCCATATCAACATATTTAGCTCTATTCCGTTTGTGTACGCCGTAGGTCAACAGTCATCTGACTGTCAAATAAAAGTGCTCGGAATGCGATATTTTTTTTAATGAAATAATTAAGGGCTATTTTTTTTACCTTCTCAATCGACCTCTCTTTGTTTACATCTACATCAACTTGTTTTGTTATTGTAGACTAAAAAATGTGTTTTATTCTAACTTTAATAAGGGGCATTTTCATTTGTTATCTGTTGGCGTTTAAGCTTTCTTGCGTTCGACTTTCGCGGAATATTTTGTACCATGTGCTCGGTTTTCATCATTTCAGTGCCGCGATGGGAACGCTCACGGGCGGTCGGTCGTGACGTCACGAGTTTTCTTTCGACGCCGATGTAATTTTGAATTTTCGAACGTCCGATGTTTTTTTTTTAATTTTTTTTGCCTTGTGGACTTGAAGAAATGTTTATGTTACCTTTTTTGAATGTGAAATTGTTGCGGTGAAATAGTGTTGGGGTATTTTTGGTTAGATTAAATTAAAACAAATATTTTGCGTAAATCTTTAGTACCTCAAATAAATATGAGAAACTACTAAGTGAGCTAAAATTTAGTATCACATAGTGTTTTATTCATAAATATAACGTAATTTTGTATGCAGAGAGACTCGCAAACGAAATTTAAAATTCAGTAGATACATAACGTCGAAATACCCGAGAGATATAAAACAATCTGAATAAATGGCAGACTTTTCAGTCAGAAACGAGAGTGTTAACCACGGGTTAACAATTTTCAACTTACAAAGTACCCATTATAAAGTAGAACAATTTTTTTTCAGAACGTTCAAGTGGTGTGAATTATTCATGTCTATTTTTGTATTATTTATGAGATAAATCCTTTTGAACTTGGAAAATCCGAAGATATGTTCGTTTTCTTTCGGTACCTACTTTTATACAACGTGTAATATACAATGGCTAAACCAGAATATGGTAGATAGGGACCATCAAACTGAACAACTTTTATTATGGGACCAACTGTGATATCGCGAAAAAAATCAGCTGTTTCATACATATTCGTATTTTCGTTATTAGCTTTTGTATGGGGTTATTCCCAAAGCTCCACAGCTCTATTGTTTTCAAAAAATGAAAGTTATACTTTGGTTCCCAACGGGTCCACAACATTAAAAATAAAAAAAAGCATTTTCTTTCCCAGCGGGTCCATGAGAAGTTAACAGTAAAAGCTGAGTATAATGATAGAATTTTTGAATTTGAGATTTTTGCATTTGCAATGCTATTTTTAAACAATACTAAATAATATACTAGAAAAAATACGACTCGCACCAGATCAATACTCAGACGGGAATCGAACCCGCGACCTTTGGATATCCGGTCCAATGCTCTGACCGCTGAGCTACCGATTCACTAGTGACATCGTCGAATTTTCCTAGTATATCCTAAACTCTTACGCTGTAAGCCAGCGTTATTTCACCAATGTGAGGAATTACCTCGACATTCAATTGAAATATCTTTCCAGATATTTTTTAACAATTGATTAAGATGAAATTGCTATATAATTTTTAAATTTGAGATTTTTGCATTTACAATGCTATTTTTAAACAATACTAAATAATATACTAGAAAAAATACGACTCGCACCAGATCAATACTCAGACGGGAATCGAACCCGCGACCTTTGGATATCCGGTCCAATGCTCTGACCGCTGAGCTACCGAGTCACTAGTGACATCGTCGAATTTTTCCTAGTATATCCTAAACTCAGAGCAGGTCAGAGCATTGGACCGGATATCCAAAGGTCGCGGGTTCGATTCCCGTCTGAGTATTGATCTGGTGCGAGTCGTATTTTTTCTAGTATATTATTTAGTATAATGATAGAAATTAATATTATTTATTATGAAATAAAAGAAAGTGACTAGATGAACTAGAAGTCTTTATTGTATCAGATTGCCTTTGGATTAGACGAAAAAAAACAGTTTTTGAATAATAACAGTAACAGTAAGTAATAACAGTAACACTATTGAATTCAAAAATCTCATTTTTGGTTTAATTAATAAATCTTTCGTAACAAAAATGTCTTTAAAATACCAGCATCACATAAATATGGAGAAGGTTAATTTTCCAATTATTTTTTGTTTTTTATTTGCTTTTCAAAACTCATGAAACTTATAATCTTATTTATAAGTTTATACTTATAAATTTGAAAATTATGAAAGTTAACCTTCTCCATATTTACGTGATCTTGGCACCCTGGAGACGCTTTTATTACAAAAAAGAAAAAATATAAATAAAATATTTGAAAGCGGTTTGAAGTAAGTACTTATTACCCTGACTTTGATGTATTTGTGGATAATTCGAAATCTCTTGTACATGTAACTTAAGTTATGTTTGTAGTACCTACCACATAATTATGTAATTGGGTCTATCCCGTATAATTATGTATATATATATAAATAAATAAATATGAATAAATTATCGTCGCATCTTCGCGTATTATTAATTTACATTAAACCGGCCCTTTCTACAGCGATAATGAAACGATTCACCGAAAATAGCACAAACTCTCTTGTATCGTTTTTGCTGATTGTACTTCGGATAAACCTCGTGGACCCGTTGGGAATTCATGTATAAAAATTTAAAAATATGTTTTAAAATTGCATGGATCTGGTGGGAAATGAAGAACAATAGAGTCATGGAGCTTTGGGAATAACCCTTTGTATGGAATAGCTGATTTTTTTTCGCGATTTCAGAGTTGGTCCCATAGTAAAAGTTGTCCAGTTTGATGGTCCCTATCTACCATATGTTGGTTTAGCCATTAATACTGTTACACGTTGTATGAAAATAATTTCGTTTTAATACTGTTAAAAAAAATGTTGAGTACCTTATTTAAACTTTGCTTATTTTCGGGCTAAATTATAGCTGTGATTTTCTACAAATACAAAAAAAAACGATTGACATTAAATAAGTACGATGAAAAATAGGTATTTTTTTACTTTTTAAGATTCCAGAGTCATTATTATTGAAATTGAACGCACGAACGAATAAACGATCAAAGTGAATGAAATTTTAAAATGCTATTGACGCCAAGAAGTAATTTAAATCTTAATATTGATTTCCATTGGATGAATGAACTTTTAGCATTCAGGTTTACGCTATTATTTTAAATAACAAAATGTATATTGGAAACCCATTTTTTTACACGACTGCCCAAAAAAAAAAGAGTGTATTGTGTTCAGGGTTCATATACGTTTGTATGTAAGTTTCTTTATTCCCCCATATTTTCTAAATGCCTGAACAGATTTAGATGTCTAAGGCATCGTTCACCCCAAATGACACTGGCTATACATTTTTTTTTTAAGTCAATATATCGGCTGCAGGACGTCATTTTGTAATGTGAAAATATATTTTTTTTTACCATCGCCAATCGAAAGTTTTTAGTAAGTAGGTACTATTATTTACAATACACATAAGATACACAAAGGACATAATGGGGAATGTCTGAAAAATATTTATATAGATAGGAATAAGCTCCCTTATTAATAGAAAAAAGGTTCAGAATTTTCGGTTGCTTAAAAAAATAAAAATTTAAGTCACTTCGCCTTCACAAATGTACAGAAGTAATAGCAGAATGGAGATTATACTTTAGGCTCATTAATGGGCTTTTCTACAAACGCGTATTTTTTTTTCTCAATTCGGTGGTTGAATTGAAATTTGGTTTTTATAAGTAGTTTAATAACAAAGATTGAAGTTTATTCCATACTGAATCTGAATATTACGATGGCACCAGATATTGAGAAGTAGTTTATGAGAAAAGTTAAGCACCTAATTGAGAAAGCATCGAATTGAGAAATTGAATCACCGAATTGAGTAATGGTCCAACGAATTTAGAAACGCTGTTACCTAATATAGAAATAATGTATTTGGAATGATCAAATATACAAATACCTAAAACATTTTTGATTACTGATCGCTGGTCTAATAGTCAGATGGTTAATGTTAGGTATAAGTGCTTAAATTAATAAATATAAATAATTATCAAAAGGGTTAACAAAATACTACTGAATTAGTGTACCCAACAAAAGACGGTTTGTCATAAGTTAACAAACTTCTACTCGACTAATTCACTAAAATATTTACTTTTTAAAGTTATTATATAATAATAATATCTTAAAATGTAGCATATTCATCTTCAGAATCAAAATCATCTACGTTCATCTCAAAAGTTAGTTAGCATCAGCCAGTTAGTATCAGCCAGTGTGGGGGTAATCAAGGTCTCTATGTCAATCTTGGCTTTCCAAAAACTGGCGTTTTCTAATAGGTCTGACAATTTGGATTTAAAATCACTTTTCTTATTGGGGATCTTTTTTCATTTTAATATTTCTAGTTTTAACAGGTACTAGATCTCTGGCTGATTTGTCCAAAGACCTGCTTGCTTTTGCCGGTTTAATTATTCATCTACATGACAAAATTTGTGCTTTATTACTTGAACCAGGAACTGTCTGTCTTTCGTGTAATCTGCAGATTACAATTCATTGATGCCTGTATGCTGCCCATGATGATATTCAACAAACTTATGCAAACAATCTTCTTGACAGTAGCTTAGTTTTATCATAGCTAGTTTTTTTATTAGTTAGATATAATTTGCATTCCAAACTACTTGATTGAATATCCCACGAAATTCTATTTAGCTATCTGGATTTTTTAGATTTTTTGAGAGATAAACCGGGCATTTTTTTGATATGAGAAAACTAAGATGCTGTCATGAAGATTGTTTGCATAAGTCTGTAGAATGTCATCATGAGCATTCAGGCTTCTATGAATTGAAATCTGCAGATTAGACGAAAGACAGACAGTTTCCCAAAATATTCAAAGGTAAGTTAGTTGTCAACAAAAATTCCTCAATAAAAAAATGATTCAAGTAATAAAGCACAAACTTTTTTATGCAAAATAATTAAACCAACTGGTTAGCAACACAGCAAGCAGTTCTTTGGATAAATCTAACAGAGAACCAGAGCTTGTAAAAACTGGAAATATTGAAATAAAAAAATAAAAAAGGCCCTGATGTCCCGAACAAGAATAATGATTTTAAATCAAAATTGTCGGTTTTAGATTTATCAGAAAATTATAGTTTTGGAAAGCAGAAATAAACATAAAGACCTTGATTACCCCAACTGGTTGATACTAACTTTACTGAGATGATCGTAAAATGAATTTAATTCTGAAAATGAATATGCTATACTTTACGATTTTATATTATTTACTTTTAAAAGTGAATATTGAGATAAATTCATAGGAAAGCAAGAATTCAAGTGATCTCTTGTCTCTAATTGAATCGGATATTTTGTCATAAAGATTGAAGTAAATATCCTACTAATATTATAAATGTGAAAGTTTGTGGGTTTAGATGTTTGGATGTTTGTTCCTCAATTACGCAAAAACTACTTAACGGATTTGGTTGAAATTTGGCACACAGATAGAAGATAGCCTGGATTAAAACATATAATACTTTTTATCCCGATATTCTTACGGGACTGGGAACCACGCGGGTGAAAACACGGGCGGCCGCTAGTATATAATATGCATTAATCATAGTTTTTGACAAGTGAAATCTCAATTCGATGTAATTTTTCTCAATTCGATGCCCCATTTTCCAAGGAATTGAGATCCACTGAATTGAGAAAATAACACAATTCATCAAATTAATTGTAAATGTAATAAATTAAAGCAATTTCTACAAAAAATACTGGAAGATGTCGATTAAACATTCAATTAATTTAACACAAATCTCATTAAATACTTCATAAATAAAATTTATGTCGTCCACCGATTTGAGAAATGACCCAATCCCAAAAACACCGAATGACTTTGAACCTTCGAAAAATGCTCCTCAATGCAGCAGTCCTCCCGTCCACACTGCTTAGCTGCTCAGGCGCAGCTGCTAGGTGGCGGGAATCAGTAATGTGCGTTCGTACTGTACGTAGTTAGTGACTTAGGTAAAGAAAACTAAATTTCACCGAATTGAGGCACACGCTTCGGACAAAATTAAAATGTGATATTGTGTTAAAACCCAAGGATTCGCATTAAATATAATTACACATATGTCTTTATTATCTATCCCTTGTTCTGTGAATACTGAAATTATAATAAACAAGTTATTATTTTAAAAGCTATGAAACAATAACGAACAAATTCTGGAAAGGCGACACGCCATTTTAAGCCAAATTCTGCCCGTTTTCAAACTTTAGGAAATTTTTTTGGTGCTTTATAAAACCTTATAGTCTTCTGGATATGCTCTCCATCAGGCCAAGAGTCCTATTAATACGTGTGATTTTTTTCAAGTATTGAATTATATTTTAAAGATACTTTTTTTGCTGGAGTAGATCAATCGGTACTTCCCGTAGAAATGCCCTAATATACTATGACCTTAGCCACCACTGGCCATAACCACAACAAATACTTAAGTATTTAAAAAAAAGTTTTGACATTTTGTGTCGAAACTTTTTTTATATTGTACCGTACTTTTTAGAAAGACAAAGTTACTTTATTTTCTTACTAGCGGCCCGCCCCGGCTTCGCACGGGTGCAATGTAGTTACTAAATGTAAAACTGTGCTAATGTGGTGTCAGTGTAAAGTTATTAGATTATACTACAGGATACATATACCTAGGAGGACGACATATACCTATACCACGTACATACGCAAGGGGTGTTATAATATAATTGACGTGTGTGTGTCTGTCTGTCTGAGGCAACCAACCTAGCTCCCAAACTTATGGATCGATTTTAATTTTTGACGGCGGGAAGCGACTTTGTTTTATACTATGTATAGCTTTTGCCCGTGGCTCCGCCCGCGTGGCAGTCGGTAATCGTTGTAAGTCTTCCCTGGAAACCAATGATCGGGATGAAAAGAAGCCTGTGTCAAGTATTCCAGACTTAATCTATATCTGTGCCAAATTTCTCCTAAATCCGTTCACCCGTTCAGACGTGATTGAGTATGATATGATTGAGTAGGTACCTAACAGAACAACATCCAAACATCAAAACTTTCACATTTATACAATTTTGTGATTATATAGGTAATAGCTGCACCCCACGGTTTTACCCGCGCAGTCTGTCGATTCTGTAACCAAACTCGCATCTCACTTCACTTCGCGTGAATTTGTTATTAGACATTTGTTTACTAAATGAGCTATTTTACTGATTGCAAAAAAATTAGGTAGCCTGCGTAGCTATCTAAAATCTTTTGTGATAAAAAAAAATTCTTATCATTATCTTATTTATGATTTAAAATTCCCGTGCAGTGAAGTGAGATTCGAAGTGGGGTTCGAGTTTGGTTACAGAATCGACGCCCTGTTAACGATTCTGTATTAGTTAGGTAGGTACTTAATAAAATTTATAAGCGGTAATTTAACAAAATAAGTATAATAATATTATGTTACATTTAATACTTACCTTATAGTTAAAAATTCTAATATCTTTGCTTAATAGTTATCTTCTTTATAAATAAAAATCGATGTATTTGTTTCCTTTGCACTCCTAAACCATTCATCCACATCCGATTATGATGAAACTTTGGTGAATGTTTGGTGAATTGTTCTGCTTACTACTGAAAAGGTTTCTGGCTAAAAAAAACGTGACATTGCAACGCATGCCGGGCAAAGATTTATACCGGGTGCAACTAATGTTGTGCATTATTATCAGGCTCTCCATCGAAACACTTCTCTAAATACCACATCCTTGTCACGCTATCTGATATTTGCCAGATGTTGCCGTTTTATTTGACTAATATTTCGTAAAGTAGTAACAATAGGGATAAAATCTTATACAACATTATAAGAATCAAAGCTTGTCTTGAAAATCGGGAAAATTAGAGATTAAACGTCAGCCCGTGCAGTGACAACTGACATTTATTTTTCTTAATCATTCAAATGCACTAAGAAGTTTTGATTCCGATATCGAAGTCAACCACCCTAAAAATAGCTTTCTACCCCTTTTCAACCCTGTTAAGGAATACATTTCAAAAAAATACGAAACACGTGTTCAATTAATTTTGTAAAAAAATGTCTGTGCCAAATTTCAAGTCAATCGGGCCAAGGAATCGCGTTCTCCCATACAAACTTTGCCACCCTGTTTCACCCTCTTAGGGATTGAATTTCGCAAAATCCCGTCTTAGTGAGCACCTACACCCTAAAAGGGACCCCCATGCAAAATTTGAGACTCCTAGCACTTGTAGTTTCTGAGATTTCGTGATGAGTCAGTGAGTGATTTACGCTTTTAAATATATATATATATAGATTATTTTTTCACGCGACCGTAAATTCTCTTTTCTTTCATCATTGCTTTAATTTCATCACAATCACACTAAAAACTCAGTAAAAAGCGAGTCTTTAATGCTCTAGAGCAATAAAAATTAGTGATGCAGCGAACCTTAATTATACCGGACCGCCGGGTCGCGAACCGTTCGGTTCCAAAATACCGAACCGTTCGCGACCCGGCCGAACCGACTCGGTATTCATTTAGACGTTTTGGCGCACTAGTCCGTATATTCGGAACGTCTGTTTTCAGAAGCTAGGTTCGTCGGCTTGATCCCAATCGGGCAGAATGTTTTTAGTCCGAAGTTTATACTTTATAGTCAGTTTAAAAAACGTGTTTTTTTGTAAAAAATACTTTTTTTCAGTAAATTACTATTTTCTGCTTTTTAGACAATGAGCTAAATCTTAAATAAAAATACACCATCTCCTATCAGAGTATTTGTCAAGGACGAATCAGATGATCTCAAACTCGATGGGATTGCATGGTTTAATTACAAAGTTTCTGTGGCCCTCTTCCGGCTTCATCATCAGACCCTGGACACTATTTCCCAACAGAGTACTAGTCAAGACGATTCAAACGAGCCCAAACTCGATGGGGTTGCATGGTTCCTGTAGCATTCTTCCGGCTTCATCATCAGACCTTGGATCTCATCTTCCATCAAAGTACTTGTCAAGACGATTCTAACGAGCCATCTCGATTGGGTTGTATGGCTTTCCTGTGACACAGAGTTCCTGTGGCCTTCTTCCGGCTCCATCATCAGATCAGCTCAATGACACCATAATATAACATTGCCTTTCAGTTCTGAACTATGGTTAAGTCTCTAGCACATTATCTAGTAGAAGCTACATTAAATCGTTTGCACACTTTGCCGACATACAAACAAACAAGAAAGCAACCGAATAATGTCGTGTTAATAAAATGAGGTTTAATAATAAATAAAAATTTCATGTTATTTCGAAATTTTGGCCTTAATTTAACGACCAAATCATCATTTTAGAAAGGTTCGTAGGTTCGGCCGAACCGCGGGTCAAGGTTCGGTACCCGGCCGAACCTCGTAAAAAGTGCCGAACCTGCCGGGTACCGAACCTTTGCCGGGGCCGGGCCGCAACTCTAATAAAAATGTATGAAATTTCATTATTGCACAGTTTATTTTTAATCGCACCAAAAGGTGCCAATCTCAATGGATTAGCTCTATTCAGCCAGCCGATATCTATACTTTTTTTACGTACGTATTATTTGTTTCCATCCTACTTGTTCCAAATTTAAAAAAATATTGCTGCTTACTCTGATTTAAAAACGAAAGAAATTAGTGATTTGGCGGGAACTTTGTTAGTTTTGCTTGACAATATTTTTGAAAACGATAAAGTGTGATACTATCTGATTTTGAGTGCTTCTGCTTCGAATTAAAATGGAATCATCTAGCGACACATTAACTCCGGAAAACATTCTAAATGAAGCCGGCAATGTTATAGAAAATCTTTTACCCTTAATATCTCGAGTACAATACGTAAAATCTTATGAGAAATTTATTGATTGGAAAGATAGAAATGGTAATAAGCAACTATAGGTAATAGTTGAAAGAAAAGCAGATTATGCACCTCGCCTTAAGTAATTTATATTTCCCTCGTGCCTGTTAGATTAGAGCCCTCGCTTGCGCTCGGGCTCTAAATCAGGCACTCGGTGCAATAATAAATTACTTTGTGCTCGGTGCAATAATCTACTATTTTTATTTATAAGGAAGCTTATTTCTACCTATAAGAAATATTCAGCAAATTTGATTTTTTTCAGACATTCCCCCATTATGTCCTTTGTGTATCTTATTTGTATTGTAAATAATAGTTTAAAAACTTTAAAAACTTGGTAAAAAAAAAATCGGTTTGCACTCCGGGAGTGCCGGCGGAAGTGAAAACTTGAATATTAACGTTGTGTATTTTTGATATTTTTGAATGGTTAGGGAATAATTTTGCACGAATTGCCGTCTTACGAATTTACTCTGCATTTGAATTTACGAATACAGAACAGTATTGTACGAAAGTCTTATCCATAGCTTGACAGAAAATCTAGAGTTTTGACATTGAATTAAAAAATTAGCGCGTTGCTATGGTGACACAAGTGTTTACGTCTTGAAATGACGCGCCACCATTTTCACCGCACCCCGTAGAAAGAGAGGGGGATACTTCCGCCGCCGGCTGTCTACTCTCCCTCCGTCACATCCGTCTTACGAATTTTCGATCAGGGTCACGTGATTCTTACTGACGCGAGTTTAGCATTTTTTCCCCATTACATAAAAGCGTACAATGCCGCTAAAGAAGTTTTCACTTGAAAAAAATATATTTTCACATTACAAAATGACGTCATGCAGCCGTTAGATGCCTTTTAGCGGCCTTTTTACTACAAACAATGTAATCTATCAGGCAAGCATAAGATGAACTGGACAAATGTGAAGTCTTCATCTATACAAAAGACCAATCCATTGTATGCCAGTTCATTTGACGATGAAGGAAGCAATAACAATCATGCGATTGGGGTCAATTGGCTAAAGGAGTCGCCGGTAGCGGATAGATGAGAAATCCGCCGCTAAGCGAACTAAATTACTAATGTTCATATTAATTTTGTACTACCTAAAGCGACCGAGAAAAAGAAAGGAAAGGAAGTAGGTACTTAAGTTTATGAATAAAATCTAACGTTAAATTTAGATTACAGGCAAAGCAAAACTGTTAAAGCGGTAACAAAATTTTCAGGATAAGGTTTCAAAAAGTGCAGAAATTAATCCTGAACTGAGGAAGTATTACCGCATTCGGGCTGAATGCCAATGTCAAAATATCGTTTTTCAAATATTCACCTAAAAAAAATTTGGCGCTTTTGAACAAGTTTCGAACCGTAAATTATATTTTCATTCATACAAGACTTTCAAGCTATCAAGAAGAATGGGCGCAAGAAACTTATCAACTTCGTCATTTAATATTCGCTTATTTTATATTTTAGCTGACTAGGAGAATACATTTATCGATTTCATGTCAAAAATAATGTATAAGTTTAAGCCCAAATTTTCCAAGATTGCAATTTTATATACTTATTGTATATTGTAACCTTAAGGGGCCATGGTTTGCGCGGGCCATATTTTTATATAGAAAACGTAAAGTTTTCTATCTAAAGGAGGACAACTTTTATTTATTCTAAAATCCCCAACCGACTTCATTAGACGTTTTTTTATTAAAATTGAAATGCGTATTGGTGATTTTAATATTATTTCTTGCTTTTTAGAGCTATTTCATTTTGAAGCTGTATTTATTTTTAGGTTTTTGAAGGAGGTTTTTCTTTTTTTTAAAAAGCTTTTGAAAGCATATTTTAACTTATTGTTTAAAATGCCCATAACTCAATTCCCAAATTCATGCTGTTTGTTTTTAAGAAGTTGTTGTGTCTTCGTAGTCCAAGTCTAGTCCAGAACGTCGCAAACCATAGCTTGGTTTGTTTTGGATTGTCATAAACCTACCAATATCTCAATAATTATACATATCCTATTTAAGTTTGAGGAGTTCTCTTGGATATCTTCGAGGTCCAAGGTCCAATGTCAATGAAATTAAAAAGACTACACCGAAAATATCCTTTTCCAAAAAATCATCCTATTCGGTTCATAAATAATAATTAACAAAGTCACCAAGGTAATAAATACAAAATTACAGTATTTTCATTATTACTTAAAAACTACTAAACCGATTCGAAAAAAAAATATATACAATCGAATTGGGACCTCCTCCTTTTTTGAAGTCGGTTAAAAAGGGTAAAAATACTTCAAATAGTAATTGTCTATGAGAAATTTAATTTCGCTTTTCGGTGGTACAAAAAAACGGCACTGTACAAAATACCTCATTGACCTCTATATTATTACACTGGACTGGCTGCTGTCAAACTGCTCTTGTGCCTATTTGATTTCCGCCATTTTGGCGCTGTAGGACGTAGCGTGAGCATAGCGTGAGGGTCATGGTACTAAAGTCTGAAGTCTGGAGAGACCATCACGGCAACCATTTTCATTGTACACGTCAAAATTAGTTCTTTAGACTCACGCTAGTGGCGTTTCAAATAGGCACAAGAACTTTGCTGTCAAATCATACAGACAGCCAGTCCAGTTAATAAGAAAAAAAATTTTTCATGTCAGTGAATTACCTACACTATCGAATTATTTTTCTCGATTGCTATTCATGTGATACCCTCACACTCACTGCTTAGTTTGTGACTAAATAATTATTGTGAGTTGTCCCAAATTTATTTATTTATTTAATTGTTTTCAATACAGCGTTGCGTAACATGCGCAGGAGTGGAATGCGCGATCTATATTTGATTGCCGATAAATGGGTCGCAGTGCATCGCCGGCTATTTGGCGATCGAACGTTAAGCAGATTTTATTGGTTATGTTGGCTCACGTCGGTTAAACTTTGGTTAAGACATAACTAGTTATACTAATCTTCGAAACAAATTCTCTGATTTGCATTTGTAGAGCACCAGAATTATACAGTGTCCGTCATGTAGTCAAATAAGAAGGTTATAGTTTTCTTGAGTTTATCCATATTTAGAGAAGCTTGGTGGCGCAGTAGTCTAGCACCTGGCCCATCGATTGCGGAAGTTAAGCAACTTTCGCAAGGGTCGGTCGTGGAATGGGTGACCAAGAATTTATAATCTCGAGCTCCTCCTGCTTCGAAAGGCACGTCCGTCAGTCAATAGCACCCACCAATTTGCATTGGGTCGGCGTGGAGGGTTATGGCGGATTCCTTATCCACCCATAGGGAGGGCCTGTGCTCCAGCAGTGGGGACATTAAAATGGCTGATGGATGACCCACATTACTAATTGCCCAAAACCATGACTTGAACAATGGTGACTCATCGACGGATCAACGGATAGAAAGCATATGGCCTTACCAGGATTCGAAACTGGGACTTCCTGTGAACAAGACAGGCAAGCACGAACATCCATCGAGAAAAATAACGCGCGTGAAAAAATCGATAAAATTATATGGGAATTTTTTACAACGCCATCTACCGCCGAGAAGCGAAATCAAATTTACAGTACAGTATAAAATAAAACCGGTCAAAAGCGAGTCGGACTCGCGCACTGAGGGTTCCGTACCATCATAATTGCATCATCAAACCACACTGCAGAGTAGAATAATAAAATTAGTATTGCAGTTTTAGGTCAGCGCCATCTTGACCGATAGTGAAACTAATGTTAACTTTTTTAGAAATTTGATAATTTCTAAAGAAGTGTGCTATATTGGGACATCGTTTTATTTTTCCTGTAATCTTTATATAAACTGCTATCACAAGGAATTATTTCAGATTTTTTCTTTGCAAACTTCGGAGATAAGGGGGGGGACAGTATTTTTTTTACATTTGTCATCATAAGTCGAAAACTATGCAGTCTTGAAAAAAAAAAGAAAAAATGATTGGAAACGTGCTAACAGCGCTCTTTCATATGATACCCCACATGCCCTAGTAGCCCCACTTCAAATTTTTAAGACCCCATTTCAGGCCCTGTTGTAAAAAAGATATTTTTTTTATTTATTTCTTATCTACAAAATAGTTGGGCAAATGTCACCTTAAGCTATTCTAAATTTCAAGCCGATACCATTAGTAGTTCTCGAGATATCCAGCTGTGACAGACAAAGAGACAGACAGACAGACTGAGTCACACCATAAGGGTTCCTTTTTTACCATTTTGGCACGGAACCCTAAAAATGATAACGATACCTACATTGAAGATACCTACCTACCTTAAAAACTCACGAAGTTACAAGTTTTATATGGTGTCCCGTTAGTAGGGTGTGCGTTAATTCTGGTTTTGTAAATATTATTAAGTCAAAATATAACAATATGTAAAAAATATTGCAATCAATTCTATTGTAACCTTGTATACTAGAAAAATACGACTTGCATCAGATCAATTTTCGGGTTATCGATTCCCGTCCGAGAATTTATAAGGGGGCTAATTGTCTAATTCAAAAAATCTATCGCAATCGCTTTCGTTTGACAGATGGATGTGACACATTGCTGCTTTTCTTTGGTAAGTTTTTATTTGTCCCAAAAAGAAGCTTCAATGTACTTCTTCTTCTACATCCTGTAAGCGATTGCGAAAGATTTTTAAATTAGACAATAGAAAGGCTGGTGCAAGTCGTATTTTTTCTAGTATATTTTTAGTATTATCTTAAAACTTTGGACTTTCATTTTCATTAGATATTTTAGAAACAGTATACATCTTAATTCCTGCGACACAGTTCTAAATAACGCTAATTGCTTCAGCCAACGGAAACCGTGTCATATTATATTATTTACGACACGATTGAAGTAATCGTTTCAAGGCAAATATCATTTTGTGGTATCAACGTATCAAAAATGAATTAACCCTTAACCAGGCCTCGGACAAATCCTGTAGTAATGTTGATTTTTTTTATAGATTTATATGAGTAATAACGTTTAGTTTGAGTTTTCATCAATTATATTTAGACATTTACCTAAAAACCTTAAAAAAAACATGTGGGAAAACATAATTCCATTGCCGGTCTCAAAGTTGACTTTTATATCTATATATAAAATCTATATATCTATATATATATAATCTATATATATATATAATATAAATAATCTATATATATATATATATAATATATATATAATCTATATATCTATATATATATATAATGAAACCCGCGGCAAAAAGCTAGTACAAAATAAAGATTTAATTTTACCGGGCAATGGACATATAACTCCCACAATAATTAGGTCTTGACAGGCTAAGGTCATATGTTTTCCCACATGTTTTATTTTGTTATTATTATGATATTGTGTTATTATCATGGTATAAATTATGCACATATCACTAGAAAAACTCAAATACTACAACATATCAAAAAATTGCACGACTTACCTTTCTCCGGTTCGCCATTAGAAATAAAATTGGTTGCACTTTTCATAAAAACAACGGTTTCACGGGCGACTATAGAAAAAATGGCCGTAAAAGTGACATTTGCGTTCCGTTCCAAAATTTTTTTTGTGTGACCATAGGTTATATTTCTATTTTGGCGTTTTTGACAGTTTGTGGTAGATACTTTACCAAAACCTGGTAAAAACCTTCAAAAATCGATGTGGGAGACGTTCAACCCATAGCCTGGTTAAGGGTTAATGGATACTTCATCAAAAACTACGATAGCTTACTACCTATTAGGTCATAATCATAATAATCATACGAAATAATTTATTACAATTTACCTTGAGTTATGTTATGTTTTGTTTATTAAATGTCTTAAAAATTTATGCAAATTCTGTTCAAACCAATTTTACATTTAAAGTGACACGAATTATTTAAAAATTATGCTAATCTATTACGATTGTTCTTCAATCAGTTTTTCTGAGTGGCGTATACACTTTTTATGAGAACAGTTTACTTAAAAGTTGGTCATAAACGTTTGCATAAACTATGTTATTGTTTACGTTCTACACTTTTGCAATAACATATTTTAAGTTTTATAAAAAAACCGTGCAACTCAAACCAACAATAGAAAAATGGTTTAAGTAGTTATTTGATAGTTTGCAATGAAACAGTTAAAGATTAAAAATTTGCTAAACATGAAAACAAAATCTTTCTAGTTTTGAAGAAACGAAATCATTAGGTAACCTTTTACCTTTTCGACACTATTTCACCGTACGTACAGAAAAAAGGATCAAATTATATAATTTGTTTTTCAACAAATATTATTAGAATTAGTGTTAGTGACACTAAACTAAAAATCTAGTGTTGCATGAATATAGTGAACTAACTGTAAAATCATGATGACATGCCATAACAAGTCGCGATAGCAAATTAGGTTTTTTAACAAGACAAGTGACAGTGAGTTAAATAAATTTTATTGTTTTGTTACACAACTATTAAACGTGTGAAGTGATAGTGAACTTGTTAAAATTAATATTTTATTTTATTATTATATCCAATTGGTACATAATGACAGAAAACTATTCAAAATAGTCGATCGAGTAAGTAATTTAGTGAGGAGTGCAGTGAACTATTCAAAATAACCGTTCGAGAAGTTAGGGTACAGGAGAGATTGTGAACTATTAAAAATAGTCGATTGAGTAGTTAGGGCAGGCCCGTGAGGACTGATTGTGAACTATTAAAAATAGTCGATTGAATAGTTGGGTGGGCTAATGAGGAATAATTGTGAACTTTTAAAAATAGTCGATCGAGTAGTTAGGGCGGGCCCTTGACTAGTGACAGTGAACTATCCAAAATAGTCGATTGAGTAATGACAGCGTCTAGTCACGGACAGAGCGGTGTCGAATTGTAATCGTGTGTGGAGTGAACTGGTAGTACCGACATAACAACAGTGAACTTTTCTTATTCGTTCGAATACTGACGGAGTAGTAGTCGCGGAAAGCGCAGTGTCAAATTGCAATCGTGCGCGGAGTGCGCGAGGCGCGCGGGCCGTGCTCGGTGCACGCCCGCGCGCGACGCAGAGCCATGCGCGCCGGTCATGGAGACCATATCCGAGGATGCGGAGACTGAGTTGGAACTGGGTAAATATACCTTTTATAGAAAATTAAGGTCTTAACCAGAAAATCTTAAAAAACCCAATAACCTACCTTCTATAATACAGTGACGATCACATAATTAAATACAACAGTAGATTTTCATACAAACAAGGTAACTTTGAAGCCTTGGTTCTCCGCTAGGGATTCACCTAGCTGTGATCTGATAATGGCTTTCCAGCGAAAAAAATGTGCTGAAAATCTGGATAGTTTATCGTACTAAGAAT
The DNA here is from genome assembly GCA_943789525.1 of Agriphila geniculea. NCBI lineage: Eukaryota > Metazoa > Arthropoda > Insecta > Lepidoptera > Crambidae > Agriphila > Agriphila geniculea. Next base: position 867,389 of record OX038894.1, on the reverse strand, counting down.
TTGGCACCATTCCGTAGTAGACCTATCTACAGTGGAAAAAATTAAAGACACCAGTCGATTTTCATGCAAACAAGGTAACTTTGAAGCCTTGGTTCTCCGCCAGGGATTGACCTAGCTGCGATATATTATGATGATGGCCATCCAGGGACTGAATGGAGGACATTCTGATCGCTATACACACCCAACTGATCTGATCAGCATTCTAAGAGATATAAGCATCACAGTTTTCAGTTTCAGGATTTTTATACATTTTTATGCTGATTTCGTGGTTTTTTAAACATATCCTCATACCTATGCTGCGATCTTAATTTCCTCCATTTAGTGCCTGGATGGCCATCATCATAATATATCACAGCTAGGCCAATCCCTGGCGGAGAACCCAGGCTTCAAAGTTACCTTGTTTGTATTAAAATTGACTGGTGTCTTTATGTGACCGCCACTGTATCTACAGTGGCGGTCACATAATTAAAGACCTATTAAGGTCTACTACGGAATGGAGCTTAATTGTTAGTACGATAACCTATCCAGATTTCCAACACCTTTTCGTTCTAACAGCACTAACTATTAATAGAAAGTTTAATAAGGAACTTTATCTATATATCATAGCATATAAGACACTTGCTAATAGCATAGCTAGGTAGAACATAATTTATGGCAAAATCTTTGGCAGCTTGATTGCAAGTTGAAGAATTGAACTTGAATCACAAAGAAAAGAAAGCATTTTGGAAATTAAGTCCAGAGGCCTTATATTCTTTATATCAAGTTATTTTACAATCTTCTCATTGTTAGTGGCGGAAATTCGGTGTAAAATTCTTAAGTAGATAACTTATTTTGTTAGCAAACTTTAAGCACCGACATGAACCTAGTAGTACTTACGTTTATTGCACATTAAAAAATAAAATAATAGAGACGATATAGTGTTTAATGGGGTTGGCAACGCAAAGCTAATTGTAGATGTCGCTGCGTACGCTTATTCCTAAGACAGTAGACGTTCAGAACAAAATGTATCGGAAAATAGGTATTGATTTTGTGGTATTTTTTTACCGAAAAAGACCCATTGATCCAAAATGGATATAAAAGACTATTCTACAATGCAAATGCCGGAATTGAAAGCCAAATTAAGACGTTTTTATTCTTACAGAAAATATCCATTTTTTCTATATCCAGATTTTTCGGAAATTCGTAAGAGCCAACATTTTTAAAGCCTATTATTACACAGAATTTTATCATTTTAAAGCTAAAAAAACGTTTTTTTCCTTTGTTTTCATAGCTCTCGTGGAACAAGCGCACGCAGCGCCATTTTGACAGTTGCCTTCCCTTTGTGAGGTACAGATAAACTGATATCATACAAAAGAGTATCAATACCATTGCTCAAACCTGTTTTTCAGTTTTTAGTTTTTTTTTGTGATCAAGGTTGAATTTTAGCTCCAAAGTTTGATTTAGAAAATACTGTCAAATTCTCAATAGAAACGTGTGTTACTAGGTTCATACAATTAAGTTTTCAAAAGAAAATCATCTACCGCAAATGATAGTGTTTATTTGAATGACAGCTTCAGAAGCGGTGATCTTTACCCCTAGCACGAACATCTATGGAGATAAAATAAAACTGGTCAAGAGCGAGTCGGACTCGCGCACTGAGTGTTCCGTACCATCATAATTGCACCATCAAACCACACTGCAGAGTAGAATAATAAAATTAGTATTGCAGTTTTAGGTCAGCGCCATCTCTTGCCCGATAGTGGAACTAATGTTAACTTTTTTAGAAATTTGAAAATTTCTAAAAAATTATGCTATATTGAGACATCGTTTTATTTTTCCTGTAATATTTATATAAACTGCTATCACATAGAATCATTTCAGACTTTTTCCTTTGCAAACTTAGGAGATAAGGGGGGGGGAACGGTATTTTTTTACATTTTTCATCATAAGTCGAAAACTATGCGGCCTAAAACAAAAACAAAAAAATATTGAAAATGTGCAAACGACATTCTTTCATATGATACCCCACATGCCCTAGTAGCCCCACTTCAAATTTTTAAGACCCCTTTTCAGTCCCGGTTGTAAAAAAGATAATTATTTTTTTATTTATTTCTTATTTGCAAAATAGTTGGGTAAATGTCATCTTAAACTATTCCAAATTTCAAGTTGATACCATTAGTAGTTCTCGAGATATCCAGCTGTGACAGACAGACAGACAGACTGAGTCACACCAGGGTTCCTTTTTTACCATTTTGGTACGGAACCCTAAAAACGCGCGTAAAAGTACTTGATATAGTAATTATCTATGGAAAATTTCTTTACGCTTTTTGGCGGTAGATGGCGCTATACAAATTTCTTATACAAATATACACTTTTAAACTTTCACGTTGCATTTTAATAGATTAGGAACACAGATTTTACGCGCGTTTTTTTTCTTCTTATACAAAATTACTCTATCGAATGTTTTTACGCGCATTATTTTTTCTCGACAGATGTTCTTGCTAGAGCTACAACATCGAAAAAAATAGCACCTAAAAACATGCAATTTAATATGAGAAATTTGTACAGCGCCATCTACCGCCGAAAAGCGAAATTAAATTTCCCATAGACAATTACTTTATCGAGTACTTTTACGCATGTTTTTTTTCTTGATAGCTCGATGTTCGTGACACGGGTAGGTACAGAAGCGGTGATCTGAATGATTTCCCGGGGGCATGGCGTGAGGCGCTTAATGCTGAGGTCACATAAATCACTCCGCACTTTATGGGCACCTAGTACTTTGCTTATGGAAATTGTATGAATTAGGGAATATTGAGCTACTTAGGGACTATTTTTATACGACGCGAAGGCCCAAAAAGGAGTGTATATGTTCAGGGTTCATGTATGTTTGTGGGTATGTGAGTTTCTTTATTCCACCATAACTTCTAAATGCCTGAACGGATTTGGATGTATGGGGTATCGTTAGGATCTTTACATCATCCCGAGTAACACGGTTTTATTTAAAAAAAATATGGCGACTGCACGCCACTTTCAAATATGAATAAATATATTTTTTTCTTCAATTACGACAATATGGGTATCAAATGAAAAAAGCATTGATGATTTGTCACTAAAACTTGTGAAATAAAAAAAAATACAAAAATTAAATAAAAACACTTCTGCCCTGCCTAAAACGAACTAAAAAGTGAAATAACAAGCTAGTGACATTGCAGTTGGGGACCATTTCGAGGGGCCATGGCGTTTTTGGCAGGGCTGTCGTGTTTTTTTACACGACTGCCCAAGAAGGAGTGTATATGTGTTTAGGGATCATGTATGTTTGTGGGTATGTGAGTTTCTTAATTCCACCATAACTTCTAAATGGCTGAACTGATTTGGATAAATGGGGTATCGTTAGAATCCTTACAGCATCCCGAGATGTTTGTAGGTATGTGAGTTTCTTTATTCCACGATAACTTCTAAATGCCTGAACTAATTTGGATGTATAGAGTATCGTTTGAGTCCTTACAGAATTTTGCTTGACACTGGCTATATTTTTTTTGAAACAATTCAATATGGCGACTATTCGACGCCACTTTCAAATGTGAAAAAAATTTTTTTTCTACTATTATTACAAAATGAGCATCAAATGAAAGGTCTTGATGAGCACATGAGCATAATTTGTTACTAAAATGTTTAAAATAAAAATAAATAAATTAAAAAATATTAGAAACACAACTGCCGTGCCAAAACGAACTAAAAAGTTAAATAACAAGTGTCATTGCAGTCGTGGGACCTCTTTGATCGAAAATTGATCCATAAAACGGTCCCCCGACTGCAATGACACTTCTTTAACTTTTAAGTTCATTTTAGATATTTTTAAATTTATTTATTTTTAGTATTTCGCTTGAAGCTGCGCCACAAAATTAAAACTCCGTATGGTTATGGGAATCTGGTAGGCATTCCTTTTTATAGCATTTTAAACTTTTCTTTCTTATTTTGTCGTTTGTTGATCATTTTAGCTTCATGAAAAAGATTTAACACTGCGATATCCCACCCGCTGTTATTGATCAAGATGGTTCAATGAATGAATGATATAAACAGTATATTTTTACCCAATCTGGTAATAAAAATTCCTTGGCAACTACCGCCATCTATTTACGATTGACCTTAAACTTGTGGACTTGGCAATGTCGGCAGTAGGTGTGGCTGCCAAATCGAGGATCTAGGATCCACCGATCTAGGTTTGGTGTTTTATGGGTCAGAGATTTTTTAGTATGAGTCAGTCTATTATGTAACTCTATCAATGATGATGCCTTAGTGACAGACCGAAGTTTCGGTTTCGGTTTCGGCCAAAAAAACTTGTTTCGGCCACAGATTCGGTTTCGGGCAATTATTAACCGAAACTTTCGTCTCGGCCGAAACTCGATTTTCATGAATTGTCGCGTGTCAATCGGGTGACTTCGGAGTTCGCAGTCGGCGCGATCATGTTGAATTGAGGTTACGTGGTTTAATGTTTATTCAAGCTGTGATCTAATGAATGAATAAAGGAGATCCAGGTCGCTATGCAAGTATGCACAATCAACTGATCTGATCAACATTCTAAGAGCTATAATGATCGGAGTTCTCAGTTTCAAGATTTCCATACATTATAATACTATTTTTGTATTTTTTTTTAAACTTATTCGTACATCTCTTAGAATGCTGATACTTATCTGATGATCTTAGAAATCCTGAATGAAACCTCGTTTGTATAAAAATCGCTTCTAATTATTCGTCCACCGTTGGCGAGCTTGAAACAAACCCTAACGCCAACCATGTACGTGTGAAAAAACCGCACTCACGCACGAAGGGATCCGTAACAAAAAACGGCAAAAAAATGACGTTTATTTTATGGGAGCCCCCCTTAAATATTTATTTTATTCTGTTTTTAGTATTTGTTGTTATAGCGGCAACAGAAATACATAATATGTGAAAATTTCAACTGTCTATCTATCACGGTTCATAAGATACAGCCTGGTGACAGACAGACAGACAGACAGCGGAGTCTTAGTAGTAGGGTCCCGTTCTTAACCTTTGGTACGGAACCCTAAAAAACAACGTCAATTAAATATGTGAAAATAAGTTTCGGTTTTGGCCGAAACTGGAAGCAGGGCCGAAAATTCGGTTTCGGTAGGAATTGCAGTTTCATTATTTAAATATACTGTATCGGGATTTTCACCATGTACCTTTTTATTTTTGAGACTCCGATATTTCGGCGCAGTTGCATGCGCCATGATCACGGAAGAACTGTCGGTTGTCACGTGCGGGTAGATGTTATTGGCAGACGAATCGGTCTACCCTCCGTCTAGTTCTTTTATTACGGTCGGTACCGGTTCTTCCGTGATCATGGCGCATGCAACTGCGCCGAAATATCGGAGTCTCAAAAATAAAAAGGTACATGGTGAAAATCCCGATACAGTATATTTAAATAATGTTAATAACCATGGAAATTTAAAACAATATATTGCAGTTTCAGTCGAACACTATTTTAGTGATATTTACACGAGTCGATAAGGCAGGCGAGTTGCTGCTCGACTTTAGTCAATTAGCGCTTTTTATAGACAATCGCTTGTAAAATCCATTCGCAAACCTAATTTCAATGAGGTGGCGGCGATTCAATTTTACAAGCGATTGTCGATATAAAGTGCTAGTTGACTAAAATCGACCTGCCAAGTCGCGACTTGGCTGGTCGAGGGTCGCGACCCGTCTAAATACCGCCTTGAAGCGCTCATGGCGAAACTTGACAGACTGATCGTACTCGATCACGTTTGTTAAGCAACGCTCGGTCCGGTCAGGTGTCGGATGGGTGACCGTTAAAATGGCATTACAACTACTTGTACTATTATGTATTCTGTGTTACAACTGAGCGCTTCCGTGCTTCGGAGGGCACGTCAAACCGTCGGTCCCGGCTGTTGTCATCTGATAACAGTCATTAAGCCAAGTTAGAGGCCTTACAGGCGGCTTGATAAACTCTAACGCCAGAGGTGGCCACTAATCCTCATACGATAATAAGAAGAAGACCGCCATAAATATGAGATTGCTGATTTCTATGTAGAATTTTAAAGAAGTTGCATTATCCTTATAAATATATATACTTAATATTTTTTAAATTATATTTATACTCGAACTGAACGCTGCTACAATTTTTTTATACCTACCAAAGAAAACTCATAATAAATACTTACCAAACACATAAAGTGTGTAGAAATTGCTTTTTCCCCAAGATTCAGGTCAGCACCACACCCTTAGCACGAGCAGCTATCGAAAAAAATGACGCTTGTAGTTAACATTCGATAGTTGTATAGGAAATTGGTACAGCGCCATCTACCGCGGAAAAGCGAAATGAAGTTTTCTATAGATAATTACTCTATCGAATTTTTACGCGCGTTTTGAAGTGAAAACTTCTTTAGCGGCGTTGTACGTTTTTTTGTAATGGGGAAAAAATGCTAATCTCGCGTCAGTAAGAATCACGTGGCTGATCGAAAATGCGTAAGATGGATGTGACGGATGGAGAGTAGACAGCTGGCGGCGGAAGTATCCCCCTCTCTTTCTACGGGGCGCGTTGAATATGGCGGTGCGTCATTTTAAGGCGTAAACACTTGTGTCACCAGCAACGCGCTAATTTTGAAAATGGAACTAATAGCAGCGATCTCTTCGGTGAAATCATAGACTATTTATACTTAAATCGTAGAATGCGTGCATGTAGAAATTAAAAAGGCCACTGGCCCGAAATCTTTAGAATTTTTCTCTTGAATTGTGTGACTGTATAGTAAATAGAAAAGAAATAATTTTAATCCTTTGCCGCTAATTTCAAAATATCAAAAATGCACAACGTTAATATTCAAGTTTTCACTTCTGCCCGCACTCCCGGAGTGCAACACGATTTTTTTCTCGATAGATGTTTGTGCTAAGGGTAGTGCGAAATACGCATACATTTTCTTTAGATTAAGATAAATAAAGATCCTTAGTTAAAATTTTTAAAGGTAGTATTTTATATACCGGGTGTAACAAGACCCTCAACGAAGCCGAGGTCTACGTATTCTGCCCATCATCAGGACCATTTCTGTTCAATATTATTACTGGGAAACGATTTTAATTTTTGGTGTTAAAAAGCATTGCATACATTAACCACGCAATGTAACGCGTACAGCGCGCCTGCGAGTGTATGCTACACAGCTGCGTGCGGCCGAGTTGAAAGGCAACGTTTATGTGCGTGCTCATAAAATCAATGTATTTTATGAGCACGCACATAAACGTTGCCGTTGACGCAGTGATGACGTTTTGAAGCCATTTTTTGGTACGAAATACATAAAATTTTGAGAATTTTTCTGTTTTCAAAAAAAAATAACGAATAAAATAAGATTTCATAAAAAAACTTTAAAATTTTTATTTTTACTTCGACCTTTAATAACTTCGTAACTATAGGTTTCCCAGGTACAGTCTAAAAGACAAAAATGATCCTGATGATGGGCGGAATGCGTGAACTTCGGCTTCGTTGAGTGTCTTGTTACATCCGTTATTAGTTTGAAAAAAAAACTTGAGTTCGACGCCCCCTATGGATTGAGTGCGCAGTATTGCTTGAAAAGCTGTGATGCATCGGAAGGTGTACAGGCGACTGCAATGGTGCTGTGAGAAAGAATTTATTACAAAAAGTATTGTTTTTCTCTTTGTATTAAAAATTGTTAAAAACTCCTTGGAAGCTTAGATTTATTTTAAAGAAATCGTGAGATTTTATATTTAAAAGACAATATTTTATTTAGGTATAAAATCTGAGATACATTATATTTTGATAAATCATGCGATTGAGAAGACCATCAGCTATTTTAATGTCCCCACTGCTGAGGCACAGGTCTTCCATATGGGTGGATAAGGAGGATGGACCCATGGGAGGATGTAACCACGATTTAACCCAACACGCGGGCCCAATCCGGATTGGTGGGTGTTAACGACTGCAAAATGCACCCGTGACCAACGGCTTAACGTGCTATCCGAAGCACGGAGGAGCTCGAGAAAAATAACTTTTTGGTCACCCATCCGTTGACTGAACCTTGCGAAAGTTGCTTAACCTCCTCAATCGCTGCACCAGGCGCTAAAACACTGCTCCATCGCGCTCCCTGACATATTACATTAAATTGAGTATGTACCTACATCGGTAGCAATCACCCACAGTTTCCACCTGCACGAAAAGTCCTGAATTTACATCAAAATGTTGTGTAATGTAATAAGCAAAAAAAATTTTTATTTCATCCTGTAAAACTTTAAGTTAAACAAACTTTTGAATTTTCCGTCATTATCCCAAACAAAGGGTCAGATATTCTGGTCGCGTAAAGTCTGGAATTACGACACTACACAGAGTACCCAGGGACCATTAAAACTTTATAACGAACGCAAAATATTGCGTTACGATCGCCAAAGGAAACAATGCCATTGGGAATCGATACTTTGAAAACAATACGATGAAGAGAGAAGAGTATATTTTTTTACTAAATACTAATGTTTGCTACAAAAAAGATAAAAAAATATTTCGTTTCTTTTCCTTTTTTATGCACAACGGAATAGTGCTTGGCATTCACCTCTCCTGATGTTAAGTCACGATAAGGCCGAAGGTGGAAGCGCACTACACCTGGAATGCTCATTACTGAGGAACTGGCTATCTTACCTCTAACTGCCAGAACACAATAATTTTCAAATTATTGGAATGGCGTCAGACTTAGGTAAGATGGTGGTGGCTAGCCAGGCGGACTTGAAATGAGTCCTACCACCAACCAAACCGAGTACAAATTGTGTATTAAAGAACAATACACAGGATGTCTATTTAACTGTTAATATTTTTATTCATACTACAGATAATTTTTATGAATCAATATTTTATTGGGCCACAGGAAAGAAATAAAATATCTTTATAGTAAAATATCTTAATAGTAAAATATCCTAACATTATGTTTTAGGTACAAAACGTGCTCCGACAATGCTTAAATCACAAAGTATGTAAACAAAAATCTTCTGTGAAGTTATTTCCGTGCCTAAATGCTGCAAAATTAATGATTTAACGTTTACGTAGCCTCTAAAGTAGCTGTAAAGCGCAGGTACAAACCTTCCAGCGGCCATTATTCCCTTATTTAGTCCCAAAAGTGACCCTTTTGTCCTTCAAGGACACCTAATTATTTTTAATGAACCCCATTTGTTTTAATAAGCGTTTGTTCCCGAAATAAATTTTGTGAAAATCGATTTCAAATGAAGGTATGTATTCTTCACTCTATTTTAGATAGGGTGAAACGGAAAGATTTTGTGTATTGCTGACATATTTTTCTAACTTGTATGCGCATATATTTTTGGGAATAATAATAATAATAATATCTTTATTTCAGGCAATAAACCCATACATTAAATTATATTTACCTAAATACAAAATTAAACTAAACTACACTAAAATTATTTGCTTCACGTCAAGCTGTCATTCGCGACTCTGTGAATTTTAGACCAGTGTCTAAAAAACACATTATCAACATCACAATTGATATTCTTTAGAATAGAATTGTCGCTTTCACGGACTCTTTCCCAAAACGATGCTGATCGCGATCGGAGAATGGTAAAGAAGTCGGCAACACCTGCCTCGGTAAACATTTCCTTGGCGCTGCAATGTCTCGGCAGCTTCATCAGAATGCGGAAGGCGTCATTATATTGAACTCTAATTATGTTAAAAAATCGTTTTGTGTATTTCAACCACAGTTGGCAAGTATAAAACGTTTGGCAATAGGCCCTAAATAACATAATTTTGATGTCTCCCGCACATCTGGCGAAGCGCCTTGCGAGCATATTGCAGCGCACTGCAAGTGCCCGACGTTCCCTTTCCATATCCTCTTCGTCATTTAAATGTTCATTCAGAACATGTCCTAAATATTTAAACTTTGACACAACCCGAACTGGTGTACCATACAGCCAAATTGGTAGTATATTCTCCGGACCTCTACCCTTTTTTTTTTTTTTTTTTTTTTTTTTATCTTAAATGGGTTTGCTCTTGACCCCAGTCTAGCCCAAAAGCAAAGACAGGGCCTACGATGGAGCGAGCTTGCCCAGAAAGTGCTTATTCACTCTGGCCTTGAATAGAGTCAGGTTGTATGCGCTCGGAAACACAGACGCCGGCAGGGAATTCCATTCCATAGCTGTGCGCATTATAAACGATGTGGAGTAGCGCTTGGTACGCAGAAAAGGTATATCAACCAAGAACGGGTGATAGCCCGCAGTGCGTCTGGATGTCCGATAGTAGAAAGGAGAAGGTGGAATGAGCTCATGCAGCTCTTGAGCACACTCACCGAAGTACAATCTATAAAAGACCGATAGGCAAGCAACTTTTCGGCGGTGAGCCAAACTGTGAAGCTTAGCTGTTACCAGTTTTTCATCGCCTATTAATCTCTTGGCTCTGCGTTCCACCGAGTCCAGTGCAGCAAGTTGATATTTCGCTGAGCCGTCCCAAAGGTGGCAACAGTACTCCATGCAGGATCGGACTTGAGCTTTATAAAGGGTTAAAAGCTGCCCAGGCTTAAAGTACCGCTTGACTTTATTTAGGATGCTCAGCTTCTTAGCTGCAGTTTGAACTTTGGATTCGATGGAGGTGCCGAAGTTAAGGTCAGAAGATAACTCCATGCCAAGAAGCTGGAGAGTATCGGTTACTTGGATAGATGTACCTCGGAAAGTAGGAGTTAAGTTGAATGGACTCCTTTTTGCGGTGAACAGACACGCCTGCGTTTTAGAAGCGTTGAAACTGACGAGATTTTCATCACCCCATTGGGAGACGAGACTTAACTTCAGGTTCAATCGCTCGACCATGGCCTCTCTCAATATTTTTACCTCATCTCTACCGACTTTCGCGCTGGACAGATATCTCTCCATGACAGTACTGTCATCTGCGTACCCAACAATGCCCGATATTAGTAGGTCATTGATGTGTAGCAGGAAAAGCGTCGCAGAGAGCACCGACCCCTGAGGAACTCCGGCATCAATCGCCATGAGGTCAGAGGAGCAGCCGTCAATGACTACTCTGATCGACCGTTCACTCAAGAAGTCGGCTACCCAGCTACAAAAGCCAGCGGGGATTCCGTACGCTGGGAGCTTGCTCAGCAGACTTGCGTGCCAAACCCTGTCGAAAGCCTTTGAGATGTCAAGCGAAACAGCAAGTGCTTCGCCGTGTTTCTCAATGGCCTCGCCCCAGCAGTGCGTCATATACACAAGAAGATCCCCAGTTGATCGACCCCGGCGAAAACCATATTGACGATCACTGAGGAGATCGTTATCCTCTAGGTAAGTGAGCAGCTTGCCGTTCAGTACTCTCTCCATAACTTTACACAGTATGGAAGTGATGGCGATTGGTCGGTAATTGGCAGGGTCGGCACGACTACCTTTTTTAGGTACTGGTTGCACATTGGCAAGCTTCCAAGACTTTGGTACGGTTTTGGTCTGAAGGGAAAGGCGGTACAGACGCGTCAATACAGGAGACAACTCAGGCGCACAACACCTCAGCACTCTTGCTGGTATGCCATCAGGGCCACTGGCCTTATGCACGTCTAGATTAAGTAGGACTCTACGGACCTCTTTATTATGTAATGTAATCTCCTGCATCGAAGAATTACAGCGAGGTAGGGTTGGTGGTTGCGTAGAGCCAGTATCCAGACGCGAATTGCTCGCAAACAGAGTGGCAAATAGATTCGCCTTCTCAACTGCAGAGTGAGCCAGCGTCCCATCGGGCTTCTGCATGGGAGGCAATGTGGGACGGCAGAAGTTAGACTCGACCGACTTCGACAAGGACCAGAACTGCTTACTACCCGGTGGATAGGATGCAAGTTTCGCCCCTATGGAACGGAACCCCCCTACCCTTACGGAATACCAAGACTTCTGTCTTAGCAACATTATATTTCAATCCATGTTTCTCGGCATAAGATTCACAGATCGAAAGCAATTTGCGAAGGCCGTTAATCGAGGGGCTGAGAAGCACCATATCATCGGCATAGCTCAGGCTGTTAACACATACATTACCAACATGGCAACCCGTCCTAGTACCTCTCAGTCCCTCGATCAAGTCATTCACATATAGGTTAAAAAGGTCCGGAGAAGTCAATCCGCCCTGACGCACGCCGCAGTCTAATCTATAATTATTAGATGTCGCGTCGCCCCATCTTACTGTGTTGGTTTGGTTCTCGTACCAGTGTCTCAAGAGATTCACTACAGGAGTTGGAACAGAGGTGCGTGCGAGCTTGTTCCACAGCACTTTATAATTTACAAGATCGAAGGCACGACTCAAATCTAGAAAATAAGTAATAACCTCATTCTTCTTTTTTAAAGTCGGTTAAAATTAGCTGAAGGTGATGAATTTCATGAACTAAAAGCGAAAAACGATTACAAATTCCACATTCAACCGGTGATTATTACTATTTCCACTTTCAACCGGTCAGTAAAAAACATGCTAAATTAGGTAGTTCGAAGTAAACATTTTCCGATAGGAGGGGGTGGGTGACCAGTAAAAGGGCCTGTAGTTGTAAGATTTTGGATAAAACATTTTAAATGAAACTTTTAATGTTTCGAACTTGAAACAATTTAAAATAGTGACAAATTAGAATTTCGAAGTTCTAATGTTTCTGTTGAAATTATTATTGTCAATAAAACAAAAATGTGAGCCTAAATTAGTGTCCTTATTTATTTTATTCTGTAGAAATATCCAAAAAGTATCTTAAAAATGAGATCGTTTATTTTTTTTGGAAGTTTTTGTCTAGGAGTGCGAGCTTCACGTCAGTCAGCTTAAATCGGACTTCATCACATTTGTCAACTCTCTGGTACTGACAATTTAGATTTTAGATGATTAATGTCTTCTTCTTCTTTGTCCTCGCCTTTTCCCGTTACGCGGGGTCGGCTTTCCCAATCCTGAGGCGCCATTTACTTCGTTGGTACGTATCGTCAATAGACAGGCCCAATACCTTCATGTCATTCTGGACATTCGTCATCCACGTGGTTTGTGGCCTACCTCTTCCTCGCTTTTGCGTAGCCATGGAGAGGCACTTTTTCACAATATGATCATCGGGTCTTCGCATTACATGTCCAAACCACCTGAGCCTGGATTCTTTAAGTTTTTCAGTGATTGGTGCTACTTTAAAACTCCCACGAATATATTCGTTGCGGACTTTGTCTTTTAGGGTAACTCCACCCGCCCATCGGAGCATACGCATTTCAGTAGTATGTAACTTTTTCTCGTGTGTTTTATTTAGAGCCCATGTTTCACTACCATAAAGCAGAGCTGGCCTTACAGCACTCTTATAAACCTTTCCTTTGGTTTTTACCGGCATTTTAGGATCACACAAGACACCTGTAAGCTCTCGCCATTTATTCCACCCAGAGGATGTTCTATGTGTAATTTCGGCTGTTATTGTGCCATCTTCTGAAATGACTGAGCCCAGGTATTTGAACCTGTTTACTCTTGGCAATGATTCGCCGTCTAGTTTAAGGTCGGTGTTTAATATACTAGATCTATCCGGGTTGAAGTTGAATACCATGTACTCGGTTTTAGTCCTACTTATGCGTAGCCCATTCGGCTCGAGAGATCTTCGCCACTGTTCCAAGCTATCTTGTATTTCGTGTATGCTACCGGAGATCAAAGCCACGTCGTCCGCATATAAAAGGTTCCATGGAACGGGCATTTGGATTTTCTCTGTGAGGTAGTTCATGGTGATGTTAAACAAAAGGGGGCTTAGAGCACTCCCTTGGTGTACTCCCACTTTTATGTCGAAGCTCTTTGATAAGCCTGCTGGACTTTTCACACGTGTTTGCACATCGTTATACATATCCTTAATCAGATTTATGTACTTTTCAGGGACGTTTTGAGACCTTAATGCCTGCCAAATTAGTGCTCTTGGTACACGATCAAAGGCCTTTTCAAGATCTATAAAGACCATCCAGAGGTTTTGTCTGTTTTCGCGAGCTTTTTCCACTTGTAGCCGTATAGCATGAATTGCATCCGTGGTTCCCTTTCCCTTAGTGAAGCCGAACTGATTTTGTGTGAGGTTTATTAAATTTTGCAGGCGTTCACCTATGACCCGTTCCCATATCTTCAGGGTGTGTGATGTGAGTTTAATTCCGCGGAAGTTTCCGCAATCTCGGACATCTCCTTTATTCTTATAAAACGGAACCAAAATACTTTGTCTCCAAGCATCTGGCATTTGTTCACTAGCCAAGATATTGTTAAAAAGCCTTGAGAGCCACACTTCACCATCGACATTGAGAAGTTTCCAGAGCTCGGCTGGTATGGCATCTGGTCCCGTCGCCTTATGGCTCTTCATTTTGGAGATGGCTTTCTTGACTTCAGGTACAGTAATTTCGTGAATAGGGCCCTCGGTTATTGGTAGTTCTACTTCTTCTTGTCTTGGAAACTCTTCATTCAGTAAGTTTTGGTAGTATTCATACCACCTTTCACAGATCTCCCTTTCGTTTGTAAGTAGAGTGCCTTCCTTATCTTTGATGTATTTGGTTGTTTTAAAGTCTTTCGATTCGTTACTTCTGTATTTTGCTATTTTAAATATGTCATTACTAGTCGCTAGTTCCAGATTCTGGTATAGCTCGGATTCAGCCTTTTCCCTTTCAACAGCAACTGTTTGCCTTGCCTCTTTCTTGGCTTGTTTATAGTTGCTTTTATCTTCATCGGAACCAGTGTTCTGCCAGAGTTTAAATAGGCTTTTCTTTTTGGCTACGCTGTCCTTGGTTCGGTTGTTCCACCATTTAGTGTCTTTAGCATTATGTAGCGCTCCTTTGCTGATTCCTAGCTCACGTTTGGATGTAGCGACGCAGAAAGATTCGAAGCCAGCCCATACCACTGAGGAGCTATTATTATCCAGAGGGTCTGTTTTGTTAAAATAATCCACCACCTGGTTTCTCACGGTGCTTCCCTTTTCACTATTTAGTGCATGCCATTTGATTTTTTCGACTTTAGGTCTTTTTATCCTAATGGGTATTTTCAGTTTTAGGGCTGTTAATAAGAGTCTGTGTTGGGAAGTAAGTGGTTCTCCAGGTATAACCTTACAGTCTTTTATCTGCTTTATGTCTTTTCGATCTATAAGAATATAGTCTATTTGTGATCTACCGTTTCCGCTTTTGTAGGTAATGAGATGTTCCTCCTTCTTTTGGAAGAAAGTATTTACTATTGCAAGGTTGTGAGCGGCAGCAAATTCAAGAATTGTTTCTCCTTCTTTATTTTGTTCTCCGAATCCAAAGCCACCGTGGTGGTCCTCGAAGCCATCCCTGGTCACTCCCACATGCCCATTTAGGTCTCCGCATATAACTTTCTGTTCTGTTGCGGGTATGAATGATAGATGTGCTCGTAATGTCTCCCAGAATTCTAGTTTCTCCGATTCTGAGCAATTTACTTGTGGTGCGTAGACACAGATAACATTTAGGCATGGTTGTTTATCCAAGGCAAGTTTTACGGACATGATGCGATCATTAATTCTGTTAATTTCAACAACGTTATTACTAAGGTATTGGTCTAAAATTATTCCGACACCATTTCTGGTATTTTCCTCCCCATTGTAAATAAGTTTGTAACCGTTCCCGATCTGGCGTGATTTGGCACCTCTCCACTTTGTTTCCTGCACACAACAAATATTTTAGATGATTAATGTATCTATTATAAATGTGAAAGTTTGTGCCTCAATCACGCAAAAACGGCTGAACAAATTTGGGTGGAATTTGACATACATATAGTTCATACCCTGGATTAAAATATTGGATGCTTTTTTGACCGGGATGGTCAAAGGTTCCTTAAAGATTTTCCGAATGTTCACGCGGACGAAGTCACGGGCGGAAGCTAGTGTTTCATAAAAGGAGTTGCCATTTTACGATTCGGAAATATGTATGATACATTTTATGACAATAAAATGTTTCATCCAAAATCTTGCAACTTTAGCCGCTGTGCCGCAACAGCGAAGACATGATCATGATAACAACTAATTAAACTGTTTTTTTCTCTAACTGTTAGCTACATAGAAACTATCTTAAAACTTCCTATAATAATCTAAAACTTTATACCTACAGGGTTATTTGTAAAACACCAACAACCTCGCAGGAGTAGATTACTATCATCATAAACAACAACATTTGTTCTACGACTTTTCCGAGAACAGACAAAAAAATTCGACTCTCCATACAAATTAATGTCCGAACAGCTGTTCGAGTTTTGTATGATAAGTCGATTTGTCTGTTTTTGGAAAAGTCGTAGAACAAAATATTGTTGTATATGATGTTACTAATCTATTCCTGCGCAGTACAAATAACCCTGTATATTTTTATGAAGCACTTGAGTACTCGACTGTATGATTTTACATCGCGTAATGGAACCGAGATAAGGGCTCGATTGACTTATCCCAACTTCACCGCCAATGTACTTACTGCCTTTTGCACTTTTACGCGAAAACCACTGACAAAGTGGATATTATTATGTACCTATTTTGTCAATGGTTTGACGTAAAAATATATTTTTTTATATACTATATCTCTGCGTAAATAACATTTGTATTGTTTTATGAGGTACATACCTCATAAAACAGATACACTATAAATGTTTCTTTTATTGGTGTAAAAAATTTCAAAAACGCAGCGTTTGTGCAACTGGCACGAACCAATCTATGATTGGTATTATAAATTATTTCGTTTTTAGGGTTCCGTACCAAAATGGTAAAAAAGGAACCCTTATGGTGTGACTCAGTCTGTCTGTCTGTCTGTCACAGCTGGATATCTCGAGAACTACTAATGGTATCAACTTGAAATTTGGAATAGTTTTAGATGACATTTGCCCAACTATTTTGCAAATAAGAAAGAAATAATAAAATTAATATTTTTTTTACAACAGGGACTGAAAAGGGGTCTTAAAAATTTTAAGTGAGGTAATTAGGGCATGTGGCGTATCATATGAAAGAGCGCTGTTTGCACATTTTAAAACATTTTTTTCTTTTTTCTTAGGCCGCATAGTTTATGACTTATGATGAAAAATGTAAAAAAAAATACCGTTCCCCCCCCCTTATCTCCGAAGTTTGCAAAGAGAAAAATCTGAAATAATTCTATGTGATAGTAGTTTATGTAAAGATTACAGGAAAAATAAAACGATGTCTCAATATAACACACTTTTTTAGAAATTCAAAAAACAAAGAAAATTTTTTTAGTTTCACTACCAGTCAACAGATGGCGCTGTCCTAAGCATGCTAACCTAAGGGCAAAAAGTAGTTCCAGTATGGGTTAAGAGATGGCGCAATCTAACACTACAATAATAAATTGGTGGCTGGTTACCTACTATTTGCCGTACGAATAAACGAAGAATAAGTTCATACTTTACTAAGTAATTATATATATTACTATATAGTAATATAATAATAACGAGGAGCTCGGTGGCGCAGTGGTTTAGCGCCTGGACCAGCGATTGCGGATGTTAAGCAACGTTTGCAAGTTTCGGTCATGGGATGGGTGACCAAAAATTTATTATCTCGAGCTCCTCCGTGCTTCGGAAGGCACGTTAAGCCGTTGGTCCCGGCTGCATTTGCAGTCGTTAACACCCACCAATCCGCATTGGGCCCGCGTGGTGGGTTATGGCCCGTCCTCCTTATCCACCCATAAGGAAGGCCTGTGCCCCAGCAGTGGGGACATTAAAATGGCTGATGGACTAGTAATATAAACATTTTGCAATGTGGAGTGGCTGAAACGTTTTTCAGTCACCATAAGCAGCATTTGTAAATTAACTGTCCGCCTGTTCGCCCTTCCACCTGTCTGCCGTTTATCCTACTTTTTTAAAGACTGTCCTAAAATAACATATCCAAATATATTTATGATTGTACGGAACCCTCGGTGCGCGATCCCGACTCGCTCTTGACCGGTTTTTTTTTATTATTAACTTGACGAATAATTTAACCAAAGTCTATTTAATAATGTATGCTGTGTACACTAGTTACGAGACTACATAATCATGTATTTAACAGCTTGTTAATGTGTATGATGTAGGTATGTTTCAAGTTGTAAACCAAAAAAAAACCTCCAAATTTTTTGTTATGGCCGTTTTTTGTACCGAAAACATTTTTAAAAATTTACCGTGTCCTTTACAAACTTTCTACGATCAAAATATTTTTTATCTTCACATAATTTATCTACATAATTAATATCCTATTATTGTCTGAAAATTATTGTTATTTTTAGAATGGTCCTAAAAATTGCTCGGATCATTGCGAAAATCTATCTTAAATTCAAATTTTTCGGTCATCAATCGACCTAGGATTTTTGCAAAGATACGGTTTAATCGATTATCCTACGACATATTATATACGAGTTATATATTATTACGAGTTTAGTGACTAGCCACATTATGCCGAAATTACGTTGCGTTTTTTTTTCATAATAAGCGTTGCCGCCGAACTTCGGTCGCATAACTTCGGCATAGTGTCGTCGTAATACTGTCACATTGATATTATAGCTTTATGAGTTTATGACATTATAGATATTTTGTCAACGATGTAAACAAAGTTACGATATGTAACGTCATAAAATACATAAATATAAATTATTAAGTAGAGTGCGTATCGTTTTCATTAATAGTTAATTTAAAAATTGCGATAGAAAATCTTGCTATAAATCCTCTTATTATTTTAGTTGTACCTAAGTAAAATATATTTTCTACCGGAGCCACAATCATTATAACGCCTACTCTTTGAGACCATTTTAAAAACGCAGATACAGCGTGTATCTGCTGTTAGTTGCTGAGGAGTATTGCTAGGAAACGATTTTCATTTTGGGTTTCAAGCGGGCTCCACATTCGCGCCCCGTGAGCCCGTGAAAGCCGTGAACCGCGAGTGTAGATGGCTTTCGCGCCCGTTCACGCCTTGTTCCCCGTTCAGAGTCGGTATTTGCGCCCGCGTCTAGGGTTACCAGATGTAAAAATCAAAAGTCCTGAGAAAAGGCCCGATATCCATTGAAAAGTCCTGAGATTCGTAGCAGTTTGAAAACAACAAGTCGGCAGCGGCGAACTGATTAAATAATAGAAAGCTAATTTATCCTTCCATTGAATGTAATTTTTATTAAATGTACTGAATTTTATTGAAATTCCAAAAAATCCTGAGATTTCCTCAGATTTTCGAAGTCCGGCCGCAATCCTGAGCAAAGGCCAAAAATCCTGAGATCTCCGGACAAATCCTGAGATATGGTAACCCTACCCGCGTCAAAGGGTTCGCAGTGCGCGAACCTCCCGTGAACGCGAAGGCTGCGTTCAAACGATAACGCACGACTCGTTCTCAACCCGAACTCAACTCAAACTCAACTCGAACTCAACTCAACCGGAGCCCACTCCTTGAAATACAACGCTTACAATTTCGAGTTTTACAACGCATTAATAAGCTCCGTTATATTTTGTCGATGCAACTGCACACGCCTCGCCCTCGACCCGAACTCAACTCAAACTTAACCCGAACACAACCCGAACTCAACTCAAACTCAACCCGAACTCACCTCAAACACACCTGAACATTACACAAGAGCTTATTAATGTGTCATAAATAAGACTTAAAATTGTAAGCGATGTATTTCAAGGTGGGCTGCGGTTGTGGTGAGTTTGAGTTGAGTTCTGGTTGAGGTCGGGTCGTGTGTTATCGTTTGAACGCAGCCGAACGCATCCACACACGCGCGTGAAAACAATGCCGTGCCGTGAGGTTGTTTATTTATTTGCGGAGTACGATGCGTCAAAATGACCGTCACTTGGACGAACGAGCAAGAACTTGTGTTGATTAAGCCCCATCTTACACGACGCGACTCAAAACTGACGAAACCAGTTTGAAACTATAGTTGGAAACTAGTTAGTGACAAAGATTCGTACACGGCGCAACCAAATTTAGTTGAAAAACCTACACAAAGCGCCTATTACGATAAAGTATCGCGATAAACGTATGATGTTCGGTCCCATTCCTTGGCATTATTAACTCATGTATAAGGTTCAAAATCAAGTAAATCGATCAAAAGATCGTTCGAATATCGTAATTCTTTTTTGTTAATAGACCTCAGTTTCCAGTTGCAGTTGGCAATCAGTTGCCCGCGACCAGCATGACCGGTTGCGAGCGATTAGTTGCCAACGCGTTGCAAACCAGTTGGCAATTTGTAGCGTCGTGTACGAACCGCCATTGAAATACTAGTGCTGTGACTGTTTAGCAACTCATTGGTGATTAGAGTTGTCAACCAGTTTATTTTCAGTCGCGCCGTGTAAGATGGGGCTAAGTGTTATCATGCCGAACCCATTTTATGGGATGCTAAACGTAAAGATAGCAGTGCATAATTCGGCGTCCATTCTCGCCGAGCGTGCAAACTAAACTGTGAAGTGAACGATATAGCGAGTGTGGAGGATCATGCTTTTCACACCGACTTCACGGCAAAATTACGGCGTGAATTCACACCGTGAATCACACAGGAGTCTGGAGCCCGCATAAAGCGTTGCATATAGTACCACGCAATTTAACGCACAACAGACCGCGCCTGCGAGTTTGTGCTTCACAGTTCACAGCCCCGCGCGGCCGATTTGATAATATTGTGTGCGTGCGCATGAGATACAATGAGGGATGACGTTTTGAAGCCATTGTTTGTTAGGAAATACTTAAAATTTTGATGTTTCTTTGGAAAATTTGAGAATAGCATATTTTAAAATTCGTTTTCATAAAAATCTCGAAAATTGGTTTGACTTTGACCTTCAATAACTGCATAGCATAGCAGTTTCCCAGGTATAATCTAAAATTTAGACAAAATGATGCTTATGATGGGCGGAATGCGTTGATTTTTCGTTGAGAATCTTTTACACCCTTTATGAAGAGGTGAATATTATTGTCGTTTTTAAAGAAACTGTTTCATTGTGTACGAGTACCTACTACAACTACACTCATGAATTTAATCTAAACATGAAGTTCAAACATATTATGACATATGAGGGCCCTATTTTTATTTTTATTGATATTCCGAGTGGAGTGCGCTTTCAAATTCGGTCTTATCATCACTTCTTGCCCGTTGTAAGTAAACAAATAAAACTATAACTATAAAGTGGTAGTGGCTCCCTGAGCTGTAGACCTCGCGTTAAAAAGTAGCTCAAATACTAAATAATAGATATTACTTTTTGCAACTAATAAGTAAGTACCTATCTATACTGTGCGAATAATATACGCAGTCTTAAAATAGGTTCTGTAAAGTCACAACCTTATTTATTTCTTTCAAATATTGGCCTGAAATGTTCTGATTGATGAACTTTGAGTCTTCTAAAAAAAATAAACAAAATTTGCTAACAAAAAAGTTTTGATACATTTTTGATCATTTTGAAACGGCTGAAATATGTTTCTTTTACATATCTCCGCCATTTCGAAAAAAATCGAAAAACTGGCTCGACCGAAAAATTCTATATAATTATCGAACCTGCTCACAAAACTTTATGAGAATTGGTTGAGAAATGCGACCTGTAGAGGAGAACAAACGGATAGCCGAGGACATACGAAATATTTTTTGCCCAAGCTGAAGCAGAGACGCTTCGCCTAAGCTTCGCTTGGTCGATAATGTATACGACGGCTGGAGTAACTGAAATATGAAATAAAATATGAAATAAATATTTATTACACAGAAACTAGAGCAGGGGTGCCCATACTTTTTCTCAGGGAGATCGACCTAGCAAAAATTTATGACTGAGAGATC
This sequence comes from Agriphila geniculea, assembly GCA_943789525.1. NCBI lineage: Eukaryota > Metazoa > Arthropoda > Insecta > Lepidoptera > Crambidae > Agriphila > Agriphila geniculea. The sequence continues at coordinate 845,669 of OX038894.1, read as the reverse complement.
GAGATTTTGACCCTTTAACCCACCAAATGACCAAATACTTATCAAGAACAAAAAATGCATAAGTAAAACAAAATTGGGTGCAAATTGTCAAATCTGCTAGGTGATTGTGTAAAGTCAATCGTAATCATTTGACAGTTCATATTGGATCATAATATATGTCATCCCATACAAATTGCAGCCGATGAAATACGATATGAACTGTCAAATGAATACGATTACCTTACACAATTGCACCTCTGTTATCTTTGGCGATTGACCTTAAATCCACTCGCGATCGACCGGTCGATCGCCATCGACCGTATGGGCACCTCTGAACTAGAGGATATAAGGTAAATTTTACTTGCGAAAAGTGAGAGTAAGTACTTCTGTACGTAATATCTCTATTAAGTACAATATAATATTATACTCCAATAGCAGCAAAGCCGTCACAAAGACAATATGTGGCTGTTACGGCGTTTTAAGTGGCCATTACGTGTTATGGCGCAGTCCGCTGGATGCCGAAGATTATGCGAATTAGGCGCCATCTTGGCGGCAAGGTCAAAGGAGATGGAGTTGTATCTGTTTTAAGACGTCTCTTTATTTTGATATAGGGTCAGCAAGTCGTAAATTTTGTAAGTCTAACGAAACAATACATTATTTGGATTGTGCATACATCGTAATAAATATCTAACTCGTAAAATCGTAATATATGGAAAAGCGATCTCGTTCTAGCTACTTACATCTATGAGAAAAAACTTGACCATGTATAAATTAAAAAAAAAAACTACTTATGTCTTTTTAATTAAACACAATAATGCAACACTCGTGTATGAATAAAATTACTAAATCTTTTTATGTTTACTTTTAAATTTCTTTACAGCAATTTTTCTGAGGCATTATTTAAAACTGGAAAGCTAAACTAACGTAATAATCCGTTTTACTTCCTATTTAAAATAAACATAATTGAAATAAATAATAGACGTACTTAGAAGTAAACGTAAGTAAGAACGTATAAGGATGTTATAAAGAAATAATTTAAACAGCTGTGTTTACGTTACCACAAAATCTTAAACTATTTAAAAAATAATAATATTAAAATACATGTCTTTTTAAAACGATGCATTTGAATGCATGCCGTATCGCTCCATCCATAACTCTTATAAAGCTCTTGACCTGGATGGCTTTCGAAATCTTAATACGTCATTTTGTTGTTCACAACCAGTTGTAAGTATTTTTGCTATTTTTTCATTCGAAATAATAATGCATTACCCCTTAACAGGACACCTTAACCTTGACGGCAGTGAAACGTGGTCGCTAACTATGGGTCTCATAAGGAGGCTCAAGGTCACCCAGCGTGCAATGGAGAGAGCCATGCTCGGCGTTTCCCTGCGTGATCGAATCAGAAATGAGGAGATCCGCAGGTGAACTAAAGTAACCGACATCGCTCGAAGGATTGCTCAGCTAAAGTGGCAATGGGTAGGACACATAGCGAGAAGAACCGATGGCCGTTGGGGCGGAAAGGTTCTTGAATGGCGACCGTGCACCGGACGACGCTCCGTGGGTAGGCCCCCGACAAGATGGACCGACGATCTGGTGAAGGTTGCCGGAAGCCACTGGATGTGGGAAGCGCAGGACCGATCGTCGTGGAAATCCTTGGGGGAGGCCTATACCCAGCAGTGGGTGTCGTGCGGCTGATATGATGATGATGATGATGACTCCTTAACATTCTAATAAAACACTTTACGGATAACAACCTTCGATCAAGAATATCCTAGCTAGATAACGCTTCATGAACTAAAACAGTAAGCAAAAATGTTACCTCAAATAGGTTCCCACTTGTTTACAAACTTGGCGCTTATTTTGTACAAAATAAGCTTATTTTATATATTATATATTAAATGTAAACGAGAAAAAATAATGCGCGTAAAAGTCGTCGCGCATTTTTTTCTCGTTTACATTTACATTACATTTGTTTTCTCAAACGTGATAAGATAGGGGTTATATAGATTTTCTTCAAGTAACTAAAATCCCCACGTGTAAAAATTTTTACGTTCCATTTAAACCAACCGTTTTTGTTTGTTATTAAATACTTCGATACGAAATGAAAAATTCATCGAAAGTATCATATGAATAAGATCTAAAAATTCCAAACGTTTAAATAATTATATAGCAAGTGCATTTCTATGCCCATTTAACCATGAGTGTAATCATGAGTGGAACCATCCCACTGCGGGACCAAATTATTAAAATTTCACGATGTTTATCCGCACGTACTTTTCTTTTCATTCATTTGAATAAAATACTTTTAATGTCCCCACTGCTGGGGCACAGGCCTTCCTTACGGTTAGATGGGCTATAACACGGGCCCAATGCGGATTGTTGGGTGTTAATGACTCCAAATGCGGCTTAACTTGCCTTCCGAAGCACAGAGGAACTCGAGATAATAAATGTTTGGGTCACCCATCCCATTTGCGAAAGTTGCTTAACCTCCGCCATCGCAGGGCCAGGCGCTATACCACTGCGCCACCGAACAACGCTCATAATATAGATAATTATTTTATAAACTCATAAACTTATAAACAACATTTAGTGGCGATGGCGGGGTCCCGAAACGTCGTCGGGTTGTTAAAAAAACCGGCCAAGTGCGTGTCGGGCCACGCGCAGTAGGGTTCCGTAGGTACATTATACCATACCATATTTTAATACCGCTATCATTTTTCGTCTGAAAAAATAACTTTGTTTTTCACAGTGTTTGTATGAATGACAAAGTTATATTTGCGGTTTTGTAAAATGTACTATATCTCAAAAACTAATTACTGTATCTCATTCAAATCAATTTTCGTTAAAGGGGTTTATTAAGATCTATAGCTTATATTTTTTTTAGATTTTTCGCCCTCTTACTTTAAAAGTTAAAGGGGGGGGGGGACACACATTTTACCACTTTGGCGGCATATATCTTTCAAACGGTTGACTTTGAAAAAAATTGGTCTTAGGAACCTCAATGTTATTTTTAAAGACCTATCTATAGACATCCCACAAGTATTGGTTTGATGAAAAAAAATATTTTCAGTTTCAGTTCCATGTATGGGGAGCCCCCCCTTAATCTTTCATTTTTTATATTTTTATGTTTAAATCGTAAAGCGGTTCACAGAATACTACCTACTAAGTTTCAACTATGTAGTCTTAATACTTTTGGAATAAAGTGGCTGTGACATACGGACGGACAGACAGACAGACAGACAGACAGACAGACATGACGAATCTATAAGGGTTCCGTTTTTTGCCATTTTGGCTACGGAACCCTAAAAACGAAACTAAACACTTAACACTGTACTATTAAGTATTCTGTGACTTAACCTTATAAATACACCCCCTTTAATAGTATATACGCGTTGTTATCTTTGATCAAGAATACCCTAGATGTCCGACCAGAGTCTAAAAAATGGCACCTCAAAATGCGTCCCACTTACATACGTCCTACTCTATTGAGTACTTACTCAATAGAGAAGCTAATAAAATTGTAAAATCTTATTCGCTATGGCACCATACAAAATAATCTATCGAATTTATTTACTCGCGTTTTTTTTCTCGGTAGATGTTCGTGCTACGGGTTTTAATTAATTTGACTGTCATATTTTTCATATTTTTTGTAAAGCAGATCCAAAATAAATTACTTATTTGAATTGTAGAGTTTTAATGCAATCTTAATAAATACTGGGTGAAGAAGGCACAAAACCTAACCTTACGGATGTACTTATATACCCTTTTACGGATTATAGTCCAATAAAACTAGCTTTATCTGGACATAATTAGATAACTGAAATTTTATTTTTCTATGTCATAAATTAGTGTTAGTTATAGTTAAAATAAAAGGAATTAAACATATCGAAACTTCGCATAAACCTAAAAAAAAAAAAAAATTCAACTAATTTTGATTTCGTTATTACAGCATAATAAATAACTTAGTAAATGTATATGTATCATGCTATGACGCTTGCATTTCAGGTAAATAAATCAAAATTAAACTAATTGATCAATTGGAACTATTGTTAATAAAGAAGGTTCAGTAAGTGGCAGATATTTTGGCTTATCTTACCAGAAATTATAGGTAACTGTAATTTAATAAGTCATACTGAATGGTATATAATGTGACGACAAACATGCGAAATTGGATTTAGTTTAATTTTGCTATTAGGTGATAGCATTTTAATGTACCATAAAATTATACTAACAAGGTATTTGGTTAACTATTTTGCTTTTAGGAAAAAGCTAGGTAATGTACGAAATCTCATTATTTTTGTATGAAACGGTTACCACCCCGGAATTCTTACATCACTTATCTAATTAATATTTGACACTTAATATCAATATCCGATAAACTAATAAAAACAACGAGTTTTTTATTTATGTCCAGATAAAGCTAGTTTTATTGGACTATTACAGCGCGTATGTTGGTTAATTCATATGTTATTTTAGGATTATTTAGTTTTGATTTGTCAGTGACACTCGTCCCGTGACCACGGCCCTTGGAAAGGTGTCGAAACGTCGGGAAACCCATAAAAACTAACAAATCAAAACTAAATAATTCTAGAATAACATCTGAAACAACCAATATACGCGCTGTAATCCATAAAAAGTGTTTTATTTCTTATAGGATATAGGATGTATTTGGGAGAAGTAAATATACCCAAACAGTCTCAAAATAATGACGATGAATGCAAATAAAATGCTCAAAAGTGAAATAGGGTTAAAATGGAGTCTATTGTAGTTTGCCCTTAACCCTTGCATGGTGCACGTTGCACAACGTAACTCACGTTGTAGCGATACACTCGACCTTAACCCGTCGCACGTCGCCAAGAAGCCGTTCTCAAGAAGCAACCCTTCAATACAAGGTCTACTCTTGAGTAAAATAACAATGCTCTTTTAAAATAATAGACCAGAAACAAAACTGGACAACGGGGTTCGCTCTGATTATCGTAAAACCTAACGATATATTGTTTCGTATGAAGTAATATTAAAGAATAATCTACTGTGAAAAACGGAAATCGCAATTGACATGTTATTTTAATAGAGTTCCTACCAAAAATGGTAAAACCGTTTCCTAGGATTATCAAACTGAAAAACTTACTATAGAACTCTGAAATTTAACTCTGAAAGGAACGCGAAAAAACCTGATGTTTCATAATTTTTGATATTTTCGTTATTAATTTTTGTATGAAACAGCTGTTTTTTTCGCGATTTCAGAATTGGTCCCATAGTAAAAGTTGTTCAGTTTGATGGTCCGAAGAAACGGTTTTCTCATGACCAGAAGAAAAATACTCGTACATAGGTAGGTATCTAATTATTTATTACTATGCATATTTACACTACATAACTAATGGTATTTGAAAGTAAAATTTTATGTCATAAATTACTGTATGTATTGTGCCAATAAAGAGAAATAAGAAGAAAATAAAAAACAACATGGTTACTACACAATATAAAACAAACCCATGACTCAGTAAAACTACTAACACATTCCAACAGTTAGCCTGTAGTTAGTCAATTACCTTGTCACAATACAAGAACAGACTTTAAAGAAAAGGTAAACTTTAACTAAGCTCACATTTCTATTCGTTCAAACTCATCGTGAAGGAAAATTGTATCTGAACGAGTTTCCTATGAAGAGGGAAGACTTAAAGGACCGCAATCTCGTGAGAAATTGTGTTTGCCGCGAAGTGTGAAGATATAAATAAGGGTACGAACATGCCGAAGATGCTTATCTGCGATGGTTCGCGGTCGCGGTTTGATCGCCATTTCGATGTTACTTTGATGTAAAAATAGACGTAATAATTTTAGTACCTATGGAAAATATTAGTATTCTGGTAATTGGTTTTCATGTATGACCTAAACATTATCAACTTTAAGACCCACTTGTAAAAAATTTCATGTAGAACTGTCGGTATACCTAATTCATCATCAATTTATTTGGGGTCAGTGCAGTGCGTCTTTCTGTTCCATTCCTCCCCGTCACTCGTCATCTCCTCATCCACTCCCTTCACATTATCATTCCGTACACAATCCATCTATCATTTTTGCGATCTTCCTCTCACTTTCAAACCCTCAACACCCATATCCATCTCTTCTAGTAAAATGCCTTTTATCCCTTCTCATGACATGCTCAAACCAAGCCAGACGCTTCTCTAGTGAACCTAATTAAATAAATTAAATAAAAATAATAGATGGGCACGCACATGCCGAAGCTGTTCGCTGGTCGCGGTTGCACTTCGATGTCGATGCTCGCTTTTTTACATGGATAACTGAACCGACTGACTATGTGAAACAGCGAGCATCGACATCGATGTGCGACCGCAAGCAGCTTCGGTATATTCATACCCTTTGGTGGCCACAAAACGTAGTTTCGCACTTTTTTGTGTGATAGTCGGAAACACGTTGAGTCAGGATCTTTTCAACATTATTATGTCCAGCGGTCCTAGACATGCTACTTTTAGCAACAACGGTTAGCCTTTGGGATTACATCGATGCTGCATGGCGTTTTGGACACTGCGTTCTTTCGCAGTATAAAAAACACGTGTTTTAGTGACTGCGTCGATTCATACTGCATCGTGTTTTGTCAACTTGCTGATACGGCCGCGGTATTTAAAACGCCTCCAAAAGTAGTTGTCACCGGCATGAAATCGTATGCGTGCTGTAGAGTTTAGTCGCTCTGATCGTTGTTGTGGACTGTTATGTATTCTTTGGTGGAGTAGCAAAGCAAACTAGGTAAATGATCCACTAAACAAGTTAACGATCTTTATAACTGCTGAATTTAAGGTCCACCATATGATTAACCAAACAAAAGAGCTAACTTCTGAAAGATATTTTTTTGATAAATTCAATCTGATTTTATTTGAATTTGATATTGTACGAAAGCTGTAATAGTGAACTTGCCGATTTAACTGTCATATTGACTCCTATTTGCCGTGTGTCAGAATTAAAAGAAATTGGAGTTTCATACAAACATACGCGAAATTTAACATTTTTGAATTATAATGACTACGAACATTATGAGAAATTATGCAGTAAATTCAACTGTAAAGTCTGTAAGTTGACTATCTTTCAGATAATATATTTAAATGAGTGTGTGTGTATGTAAAATAAAAAAAAAAACAGATTAAATTTATCAGAAAAATACTTTATGACCCCTATTTTCTTTTGAGTAGTATCCAGGGTCATTTTATATTCACCATCTAAATTGTAAGGATATGTTCAGTCCATGAAACTGAACAAAGGAACATAGGGTCAAATAAATGTAAAAAAAATCGAATATCCATACAAATCGAAGAGATCACGTAATCAGTTTAGTATGGGATGCCTAAAATTTTGTGGCGAAATTCGTCACGTTTCTTGGAGAATTGTAGTTTCATCAACTAATCACATCCTTAAAATTTGGATGGTGAATATAAAATGACCCTGTGTAATAATGAGAAAGCTTTGTCTATACATTAATGTACATATTATTGTACAGGATATTTGTCAATGTCCAATAACAGGCTTCGTTAATGGGGGTCCAAGAATGCGCGCATGTCAAATTAATTGTCGGCAATGGGGTCGAATGGTGGGCATTTTTCCAAGCAAATATATGACTGTGGGGACACCAAGCTTTTGCGTTTAAGAGGACTCATTATTATGTTTGATGTGTATCTATACAACGTGCTACAAAATAACCACTCATGCCGAATATGGTAGATAGGGGCTATCAAACTGAACAACTTTTACTATGGGACCAACTCTGATATCGCGAAAAAAATCTGCTGTTTTATACAAAAAATAACAACAAAAATTTATGAAACTGCTGATTTTTTCTTCGTGATTTCAGAGTCGGTCCCATAGTAAAAGTTGTTCAGTTTGATGGTCCCTATCTACTTTATTCGGCGTTAGGGGTTATTTTGTAACACGTTGTAGAATAGAAAGCAAAACATCCCTCCGTAGATAAATCATCAAAGTAAAGATGATTTATACTGAACTTTAAACTGAATTTTGCGATTAAAAATTATTGTTAAACACTATTTTTTTTTTATTGTACTCTTATACATAGAAATTGTCAGAATGGGTATTAGTTGAATAACAGGTTACAATGTTACAATGTTACAACCCCAACCTATAATAATTACCTACTACATTCAATCAAAGATTTAACATTCAATTTAAAAATGAAACGCAACGCTACTAGTCTACCTATAGCGTCTCGATCTCGACTCTCGTTTTATCTGCTATAATAATTATTGTTGATGTGTTAGCGATAATATTAAACTTATCATTTAACGTTTTTCTACCCAAGTTAACAGAAAAGAAATAAAAATACTACTTTCGGCATAAGCGTTACCACTTTCGGCATAAACGTTGATCTATTTTTTATTTACAAACACGTGGTCACCCCTAGCCTAAGGAGCGGGCACACTTGACCCATACATTGTCATGACGATAGGTGTTAGTGTGCACAAGCTTTCTTGTCGACAACATTGTTAGATTGTTACCATGTTTGAACAATATTGCGAGCAAATAATATTCCGGAAAGGTGTGATTGTTGTTGGTATAGAAACATGATTTAAATAATTGACCAAGTGAATGCAAAGCGCGAGCGAAGCGTTTCTGCTTCAGCTTTTGCAAAAAAATATTTCGTGTGTTTGTCTTTCTGGCTGTCCGGCTGTTACCTACAAGTCGCATTTCTTAACCGATTCTCGTGAAATTTTGTGAGTAGGTTCGATGGGTAATTATATAGATTTTTATGTCAAGCCAGAAAAAAACCCATTCCAAAAATGTTCAAAATTAGAAGCGCCATCTAGCTTCGAATACATTTGAGTAATTAAAGAATATCTACGAAAAAGCACAGAGTCCTGCTTTTCAAAAGCAGTATTAACCTGAAAACTTAATATTTTAACTAGTAGATTGAAAACTATACTTTTACTTAATTGTTAAGTATTTGAAGACTATACGCTGTGTGACTTAGACTGACTTGGGACAGAAATGAAAGATGTGCATTGTCTCAAGGCCTATGTTTTATTTGCTTTTTAACACGTTTTGATGATACAAAGTACACAAGGATTTCCCTCTATCCGATTATGATGGTAGGTACTTAATTAGTTTTACAACATCCTTTCTTCTTAAATTTAAGGTACTAACCAAATACAAATCAAGTGCTATGAGATGTAGGTATTTAAGAAAGAAAACCCTAGTGGAGAATATATCACTATTTCAATCTAAGCATTGCAGACGTATAAGACCGGCTGGGTCGCTTTAATGTTGGTTCGCGATCATGATTAAAATCATCCCAATTCACAAAAGGTAAATTACTTAATAAATGACTCTAAATTTAGAAAACGACTGTCAGCCTACCAAGAGCTCCCAGGCGGCAGCGGCTGGGAGAGAATCATTCTATAAGACGGTCCCAGCGTCTGTCGACTGGATGAAGTGGTGAACTGACCTTCAGGAATCCTTGGTGGAAACTCGGTAACGGCTTCATACCAAAGATCTTTCAACACGGGTACCTTCCTTCTTTTGGCAACCCATTATAGTTTTACTTGCGTTATCATCTCAGCATGTGATCCATCGCAGAAGGTTAGTAGGTAAAGAAACTAACCTGAAGTTAAACTATATCCCAACTATATAATCATCGAAAAAGAGTAAAAAAGAAAGAAAAAATGATGACCCAATCACTGAAACGGCATCTTCTTTATTAATATTTCTTATAAAGTGAAGAATGCCAGCATGACTGTCTCCGGGACATTCCCTCCACCCAAAATTAAATTATAAAACGGATTACTACATAATTCCCCGAGCGATAAGCTGATGCTCCTTGATTTAAAATACTTTTAGCTTCCTCATCTCTCACAATTAATTTCCACCTCCTCTCAACCTTCGCAAGCCAAAAACTGAAGTCAAAATCACATTTCTCTTGTCCGCACTGACAGCCGTCAACGTCAGTCGACATTTTACTTTTTAAAACAAAATGATTGTAACCAGAGAGAAATCTGTGTTTTATTGCAATTTCAAATACAGCTAGCGCCATCTCTTGCAAGATCTTAGCACTAACTCATTTCAACTAACGAGTCTGTAGATAAATGAATAACTATTTTTAAAGAACTGTAACGTTAAAAAAAAATGCAACGTTACAATACACCCCCTCCAATGAAAGTTTCGAACGTAGTGAGAAACTAAGCTGCCCTCAGCGTCAGTAATTAAAATCCTACCGGAGGAGAGTGCAACCATTTACTGAAAACATGCAAAAATCAAAACCTGTGGCGATGAGACAAAAAAACTTAACCTAAAAATCTGCCTTGGCATCGCCAGGACTCCAAAGAGACACCGACACACAGAAGTGGCCTACGGCACGGCGGGTAAACGAACAACTTACCAGCTAAAATCACCATAGCCATAAACCAAAAAAACAATCACCACACTAGTGGCCTTAAGCGAAACCTCCACCTAAGAAACAACCTATCAACAGATCCCTACTTCACTAGCGAGTGTTACGATACGTCGCTGTCTAAAAACATACATGCAAAATTTTATTTGAAAAAACACATGCAACAAAAGCTTGATCAATAACATCAAGAACATTTGTTTACACCAGGAGTGTAAGATCGCTGGTTAAACACAAGCATGCAAAAAAATTTGACTTTGAGACAAAATATGAAAAAAACTTAACCTAGGGGTTTGCCTTGGCATCGTCGGAGCTCATGCGAGACACCGACACACATTCCGTGGCCTACGGCAATGGTTGATACGACTTAGGTACCATTCAGACACCATCACTACAAAAGGAGACCACATAAACCAAAGCAAAACTACCTTGACTTACAAAACAACAAAATATTTCCAACAGCTTTGACGTTAGTCCAATCTTTGATAATCAAAACCCCCACCCTGCCAACTTCAGGACCATAGTATAACACCTTCTGTCCGGAACACAACATTGATTCACTCACATACTCCTTTCATTCATCTAACTTTCTTCCATCACCTACCGAGCTCCTATCAAATCTTATCTAATATCCATCATCTAACCTAACGTAGCAACAAGTTTGTTTACTTTCGCCACCCCTTGCAATAACCCCAAAGTTTTTTATAGGAGATACTCGTAACTCCATACTTTCTGAAAATGTAGGACAAAACAAAAAGTTTTTTTTTGCCCAAAAAAAAAATTATTGGATTACCAATATTAATTAAACTCATCAACCGTCTTCGGGGTAAACCCTCGAGTTGTGAAAAAAAAAATGTTTTTACGCAACCGTCAACGCAATGTCAGCTCGAGTTGGTAAATAAAGGCAACCGGCTTCGCGGAGTAATCCGCTCGAGTTGTAAAAACAATTACTCGACCGTCAACGCAATGTCAGCTCAGGTCGGTAACAAAGGCAACCGTCTTCGCGGGGTGAACCGCTCGAGTTGGGGAAAAAAAATTACACAACCGTCAACGCACTATCAGCTCGGGTTGGTAACAAAAGCAACCGTCTTCAGGAGAACCTTCGGGTTGTTAAACACAGACTTACAAATAAACTTACTCAAAGTTTTATTTATCTAAGTACCCATTTAAATACAAAAAAACTAAAACTAGAGGTTAAACGCTCTAGTGCGCTTGAGCACGCATAAAAACCTAAAACTAACCTAAACCTAGGGTTCGCCTTGGCATCGCCGGGTCCCGTGCGAGACACCGACACACTAAAAGTGGCCTACGGCATGGTAGGTTAGTAACGCACCTTTATCTTCGAAATATGCCAAGCACCTAGTGGTTTTCCATCTAGTGACACCAACTCATAAACAAGAGGAGAAAGGACTTTGGCCACTATGCACTTTTCAAACTTCGGCGCGAGTTTGGAGGCTTTGTATTTCACAGCATCGCTTTGGACAAATGTCTGCTTCCACACTTCCTGACCAACCCTCAAGGTCAAAGGTCGTCTGCGGGTGTTATAATACTTCGCATTTGTCTGATGCGCTTTAAGGATCCTTTCTCTGACCTTCTCAAAGACCTCTTTTAAAATACCGAACTCGCCCGCATATTCCTCTCTAGGCATTGTTACTTCATAGTCGCCCTCTTGCGACTTTTTATAAAATGAACCATTTATAATCGGCTCCCTACCATGCACTAAAAAAAATGGCGAAAACCCTGTGCATTCATTTACAGCGCTATTTAGCGCGAACTGTATCTTGTACAGATTCACGTCCCAAGTCCTATGATCATCCTTGACATAAGACGAAACTGCTGTCATAACCGTTTTATTGTAGCGTTCGACTAGGTTGACTTGTGGCGTGTATCTTGGGCCATAATGGACCCTGGGGATGTTATAACGTTCTAGTAACCCACGAAATTCCGATCCCGTAAATTGAACCCCATTATCGGTAATTACGGTTTCAGGAACCCCATGAGTTAAAAGGACAAAATGTTCAAACGCCTTAGCCACTAAAGCGCTAGTCGCACGACGCAAAGGAAAAAGCATAGTATACTTGGAGAAACAGCAGGTTACCACTAAAAGGTGTACAAAACCCGAGCGTGACTTTGGCAAGGGACCCACCAAATCGCACGAGAGGACTTGCCACGGCCTATAGCACTGTTTCGGTTGACCCATGAGACCTGGAGTTAGTCGGGTGGAGTGCTTATATGCGGCGCAAGTATTGCAGTTTTTCACGAATTCCACCACGTCACGGTACATTCCTGGCCAGTAAAACTGCAGGGAAAGTTTCCTGTGAGTTTTAAACACGCCGAAATGTCCGAACGTGGGTGGTTCGTGGTGATCAGCAATCACTTTTGCTCGCTGTCTTTTGGGCACAACCACCTTCCAATCGAACTCCTGAGTCAAACTGTACTTAGATTTACTAAACCGATACAGCGTGCCATTATCCACTCGATAGTTCGGAAAGTTTTGCGGATTATTTTGACAACCTTTAAAAATTCGGTCGTACCAGTCGTCACTACTGTCAACGCCATCAACCGCTTCGACTGGTAGGAGACGTGATAACGCGTCTGGTACGACGTTGTCCTTACCCTTCCTATGCACGACCTTAAAGTTGTATTGTGATAACCGGCATCCCCATCGTGCCAAACGACCAGTAGGGTTTTCGAGACGAAGGAACCACTGCAACGACGCATGATCCGTTACGACAGTGAACTCGCGAGTCCCCAAATAGGGTTCAAACTTTTCGACCGCGTAAATCACTGCCAACGCTTCGCGTTCCGTCGCACCGTAGTTTCGCTCGTTTTTATTAAGAGACCTACTGATATATGCAATTGGATGCTCCTCCCCGTTCTGTACCTGTGTTAACATAGCGCCTATTCCATAACTTGAAGCGTCACAGTGTACAGTAAAAGGTTGGTCAAAATCGGGACAGGCCAAAACTGGAGCAGAAACAAGAGCGTTTTTGAGTTCGTTGAAAGCGGAGTCTGCCTCCGAGCTCCAATTAAACTTGACCTTGGCGCTCGTTAACGCATTTAAAGGAGCAGCGATAGTTGAAAAATTCCTAATAAATCTACGGTACCACGAACACGTCCCTAAAAACATTTTTACCTCTTTAGGGTTCGATGGTACTGGAAAATTCAGTATCGCGCTCACTTTATCCGGATCCGTTCTTAAACCGCACTCATCCACGACATAGCCCAGATATTTGAGAGAGCTCCTAAAAAACTTACTCTTCTCAAAATTGATGGTTAAAGACGTACTTTTAATCCGATCATGTAACCTATTTAGCAACAGAAGATGCGTCTCGTAATCCTCACTCACAACGATTATGTCATCAACATAACAGAAAATCATGCCCTTTGTGACGTCGCTACAAAATGGATGACCGAAGAGCATATCCATTAGTCTCTGTTGTCTAGCGGGAGCGCCACAAAGTCCAAAAGGCATAACTTTAAATTTGAATAGACCTCGTCCGGGAACAGTGAAACTAGTTTTTTCCTGTGCCGTTTCTTCTAAAGGAATTTGCCAGAAACTAGCTTTAAAATCAACGCTGCTGATAAACTTAGCGTTTTTCAGGCTGTCCAGGATCTGCGGAATGTATGGAATGGCGTAAGCGTCACCTTTAGTAATAGCGTTCAGCTTACGGCAGTCCAGACAAAAACGCCAGGAACCGTCGGATTTCGGAACCATCAGCACAGGATTGTTCCACGGGCTCTCACTTTTGGTGACCACATCCAATTCCAACATCTTGTCTAACTCCTTGTGGAGTTGACCTAACTTTTCCTGGGACATTGGATATGGTCGACACTTTATGGGAGGAGAATCACCGGTGTCAATCGTGTGCTGAATCAAATTAGTCCGACCCAACCCCTTACGTTCGAAAGAGATGTCCTTAAAACTTTCTATCATGGAATCCGCCAATTCCCTCTGGTGTAAGGACAGATCCTGAAAAGATTGGACAGAAGTTACCGGACCATTCAAATTTGAAAGATTCACTAAAAAATCAGGAGGTGAGTTAACGTACGCAATGCTCTTAAATATTTCCGGCATTAAATTAAAGGCTTTCCAGAAATCTACGCCTAATATTATATTTGAGACGATAGATGGTATTACATGAAACTTAATTATCTTTGTAACGTTATTAAAGGTAATGGGCAATGTCATGAAACCGATAGTATTACACTCTGATCCATCAGCGACGGTTACTCTGGAGTCCGTGGAAGATTCCACCGGATAACCCGCATTCACCAATCGTGTGTGAGCTCCGTTACCGATAATGGAAACAGCTGCACCCGAATCTAACAGACCACAAATTGTCAAATCCAATAAATTTACATTTAAATATGGTCGTACATCACTTGAATGTGGTTCAAACAAAACCGGGGCGACGTTATGTGATTTAAAATAATTCACCACTAACTCTTGCCAGTATTTCCAATCTTCAGGGTCGGACTTCCCTGAAGTGGTTCCGCCGCGGTTTAAGCGGTTTAGTTTTTTTGGCTTGGCATTACACTTCGGACACGACCTCACGGTGTAACCGAGCTCACCACAAATAAAACACTTAACCCTTTTATCCTCAGCCGGACACTGTGCTCTGGTATGAGTGTTTACCTTGCATCGGTCGCAACCCCAAACCTTTTTGTTTGAATCATAAGTCCTAGGTTTATTTTCCGGAGGCTTAACAAAGTTGTTCTTGTTCAGTTGTCTATTATTCTGTGTAGGTTTATTCCCTACGACACTGACCGGAGTCTTACCTTTACCCTTATAAACTAACTCGGGATTCAAACTTGAGGCCTTGGGTGGCTCAGTAAACAAACTTGTTTTTTGCCGTGCTGCCTCTAACCTACGGCATACCGTTTTTAAATAAGTCACTGTTTCAAAGTTGTGTAACGCCAGCTGTTCTGTAAAAGTCGGCCTAACATTGTGTAACAAAATTTCCACTTTCTCTTCCTCGGACAAAGGTTTCTTGAGTCGCGAAAATAAGCAACTCATAACTGAGAAATAAATATGAATCAGTTCATCTTGACCTTGGGTCCTAGACCGAATCTCCCCCATCAGTCGATAATCGTAGTCGACGATGTCAAATTCCTCCAAAAGCAAAGAACTGAGGTCTTGCCAAGAGGAGATTTGGTCTTTGACGCCTCGGTACCAGATCAGACCCTGATTTGAAAATAGCGAGAAAGCAGACCTAAATAATTTTTCTTGCGAAACATTGTACGCAATTGCATGTTCAGCAACAGACTCTAAAAAACTACGGGGATTTCCCGTGCCGTCGAACTGTATTTTCCACTTGGCGACGTTGGAGTCCGCCGAGCAAGTGGTTGGAGATGACACAGGCACCTGAGGATCGATCGCCTTGTCATTTGCTGGTGGTGATGAAGATGAGGACGATGAACCAGATTCATGCGAATCCAGACGCTGACGCAATTGTTTGAGGGCATCCTTGATACTGGATTTCACCGTGCTGTCAGCTTCTGCTTCCGCATTCACCCTATCCAACCTAAACCACAAATGACAGAACAAAGCCTTAGCCCTAGCCAGCAGACTTCGTTCACCTGAGGACTCAAAATCGCCGATGCGTTTCCGAAGGTCTTTTAATTTGTCGCAGATGATCGGCAACTCTTTCGCTGGAAGCGCATCGTCGTCACCTAAAATATCTTCAGGCTTAAAGTCTTTTATTAAATCTTTCAACTGTTTTCTTAATTTGTGGACTGTGTCCTCAGGTGTTTCGCCACGAATAGAAACCTCGTAAATCAGCTCGTCGCGATGCAGAGAATAAAGGTGCACTGTGTTCAATTCCATTTCGAAGAAAAAAAAATTTTTTTTCAAAAATACCAAAAAAAACCTAAGTTTAAAACAAATATAGTTTAGTTATATTATTTTAAAATTATTAATCGTTATTAAATTCTCCACTAAAGTTGAACAAAACAAAAAAAAATTGTCCTAAAAATTTTTTATAAACTGATGGTCACCCTACTTCATGAACAAAAAATTATTTTTACCAGTCTTTGTGACCAATAAAGAAAATATCCTTAAACTGTTATGTTAACACTAAATACTTAATTATTGTTAAAATGTATGCATTAACATGTTAAATTCCTTACTTAAAGTTAACATTCAATACTTTTTTAACAAAACTTTTAACAAAATGCGTTACTGCCAGTACAATGTTAGTCGACGTTGTTACTAAGAACCGTAAAATTTATCCATATAAAAGGTACAGAAACAATCACCTTTTAGATTCTAAAAATAGAATGGTTAATTCTATTAATCAAAAATAACACAACATTTTGTTGACTTGAAATTACTACACACT
The DNA here is from genome assembly GCA_943789525.1 of Agriphila geniculea. NCBI lineage: Eukaryota > Metazoa > Arthropoda > Insecta > Lepidoptera > Crambidae > Agriphila > Agriphila geniculea. Next base: position 828,944 of record OX038894.1, on the reverse strand, counting down.
GTTATAGTTTGTGAACAAATAAGACAAAACCTACAAAAAAAATGGTTTTAGGTTTGTCGCATTACAAATTTTACAAAATTAAGTTTTTGTTATTAGGTCGGTACCAATTTAATAAAACAAAACAAATGATAGGTACCAATCAAAACCAATAACAAATGTCCACAAACCATGCCTTGCTGAGTTTACTTCACAAAAAAATAATACAAATTTCAAGTTTACGTTCAAAATTGACTATTGTAATACCAAATTATTCACTAAAATTAATTGAATTGGGATTTATTTAATCACAATAAGGGGCGCCATTGAAAACTTGTTATTGACTAGTTATTGAAAACTATACTTTTACTTAATTGTTAAGTATTTGAAGACTATACGCTGTGTGACTTAGACTGACTTGGGACAGAAATGAAAGATGTGCATTGTCTCAAGGCCTATGTTTTATTTGCTTTTTAACACGTTTTGATGATACAAAGTACACAAGGATTTCCCTCTATCCGATTATGATGGTAGGTACTTAATTAGTTTTACAACATCCTTTCTTCTTAAATTTAAGGTACTAACCAAATACAAATCAAGTGCTATGAGATGTAGGTATTTAAGAAAGAAAACCCTAGTGGAGAATATATCACTATTTCAATCTAAGCATTGCAGACGTATAAGACCGGCTGGGTCGCTTTAATGTTGGTTCGCGATCATGATTAAAATCATCCCAATTCACAAAAGGTAAATTACTTAATAAATGACTCTAAATTTAGAAAACGACTGTCAGCCTACCAAGAGCTCCCAGGCGGCAGCGGCTGGGAGAGAATCATTCTATAAGACGGTCCCAGCGTCTGTCGACTGGATGAAGTGGTGAACTGACCTTCAGGAATCCTTGGTGGAAACTCGGTAACGGCTTCATACCAAAGATCTTTCAACACGGGTACCTTCCTTCTTTTGGCAACCCATTATAGTTTTACTTGCGTTATCATCTCAGCATGTGATCCATCGCAGAAGGTTAGTAGGTAAAGAAACTAACCTGAAGTTAAACTATATCCCAACTATATAATCATCGAAAAAGAGTAAAAAAGAAAGAAAAAATGATGACCCAATCACTGAAACGGCATCTTCTTTATTAATATTTCTTATAAAGTGAAGAATGCCAGCATGACTGTCTCCGGGACATTCCCTCCACCCAAAATTAAATTATAAAACGGATTACTACATAATTCCCCGAGCGATAAGCTGATGCTCCTTGATTTAAAATACTTTTAGCTTCCTCATCTCTCACAATTAATTTCCACCTCCTCTCAACCTTCGCAAGCCAAAAACTGAAGTCAAAATCACATTTCTCTTGTCCGCACTGACAGCCGTCAACGTCAGTCGACATTTTACTTTTTAAAACAAAATGATTGTAACCAGAGAGAAATCTGTGTTTTATTGCAATTTCAAATACAGCTAGCGCCATCTCTTGCAAGATCTTAGCACTAACTCATTTCAACTAACGAGTCTGTAGATAAATGAATAACTATTTTTAAAGAACTGTAACGTTAAAAAAAAATGCAACGTTACAAACCTCGTGGTGACATCTATTAGATTAATTTGTAATACAATTTGAGCGAGGTCTACAGCACTCTAAGCCACTAGTAAAATGGCGGGTTCCTCAGTGGCCGGACCACATTTAAGTACTCAGATGGTTTAGTTCCACATAGTTGCTACCTGAAGTCTACCTTCACAGGATTATATCATAATTAATAGTACCTCAACAGATAAGGAAATATTTAACAAATAAAGTGGTCCGGCCGCAGAGCAATGCTCTCTGGCCGCACCAACTCAAATTTTAAAATGTATGATACATTTTCAAGAAATTTATATCGCAGTAAAACCTACCTAAATAGTACCTTCCACACGACAAGTATCGTAAAATAAAACTCATTGGCTTAGAAGTTACAAGCCGTAGTTCGTGGTCCGGCTGGGAAGCATTCTCTGCAGCAGGTCAATATCTAAGTGTGATACATTTTCAAGAAAGTGATATCCCAATAAAAGCTACCTAAATAGTACCTTCCACACGACAAGTATCGTAAAATAAAACTCATTGGCTTAGAAGTTACAAGCCGTAGTTCGTGGTCCGGCTGGGAAGCATTCTCTGCAGCAGGTCAATATCTAAGTGTGATACATTTTCAAAAAAGTGATATCCCAATAAAAGCTACCTAAATAGTACCTTCCACACGACAAGTTTCGTAAAATAAAACTCATTGGCTTAGAAGATACAAGCCCTAGTTTGTGCTCAGGCTAGAGAATATTGCTCTTTTATTTCATCAAACTATTAATTTGTATAATTAAGCTCAAAGTATTTAATCCGGCTAGGAAGGACTACTTTTCAGCGAATAGAAGCAACTTTCGCAAGGGTCGGAAGGAACGTTAAGCCGTTGGTCCTGGCTGCATTTGCAGTCGTTAACACACACCAATCCGCATAGGGCCCGCATGGTGGGTTATGGCCCATCTTCTTTACAGTTCTTTACAGCAGTGGGGACTTAATTCGCGTGGACATTCGAGAAAATCCTTAGGAAACATTTAATCAGGATAAAAAGTATTATATGTTTTAATGTCCTGCCTCGCAAGGCAGCGCGCATACTTCTTTTCCTGGTTAATGGTTCCCTAAGGATTTTCTTGAATGTCCACGCGAACGAAGTTGTGGGCGGAAGCTAGTATTGTAATAGTACTCTTTGATCAGGGGGTTATTACAACCTCTTAAAACTTGTCAGGTTTATGAATTGCTATAGTTACATCTCTTTCTCGCTGCATAGCAAATAAAAGAGGCGCATTGATAGCCATTCAGAACACTGTCAAGTTTTAAGTACAACCTCTTAAAACAACCTGGGGGCAGGTTTAAGGTTCTTACATCTGCCACAGAATAATAATGCATCTAATTGTAAAGTATGCTTATATGTTAGAGCTACTCTAATATATAAGTATACCTTTCAATTTTGACTAAGCAGTCATATTTTTTATTCTTTTTGATTTCTACTATTATTATGAATTATGACAAAGGTATAATGTCAATACAAAATATTAACGCCTATCAAATTTCTGAATTTTATTGGCATAGAAAAAAATTACTGGTGCCTAGCCGGATTAAATACTTTGAGCTTAATTATACAAATTAATAGTTTGATGAAATAAAAGAGCAATATTCTCTAGCCTGAGCACAAACTAGGACTTGTATCTTCTAAGCCAATGAGTTTTATTTTACGAAACTTGTCGTGTGGAAGGTACTATTTAGGTAGCTTTTAATGGGATATCACTTTCTTGAAAATGTATCACACTTAGATATTGACCTGCTGCAGAGAATGCTCTCCAGCCGGACCACAAATTATGGCTAGTAACTTCTAAGCCAATAAGTTTTATTTTACGAAACTTATCGTGTGGAAGGTACTATTTAGGTAGCTTTTATTGGGATATCACTTTCTTGAAAATGTATCACACTTAGATATTGACCTGCTGCAGAGAATGCTTCCCAGCCGGACCACGAACTACGGCTTGTAACTTCTAAGCCAATGAGTTTTATTTTACGATACTTGTCGTGTGGAAGGTACTATTTAGGTAGCTTTTATTGGGATATCATTTTCTTGAAAATGTATCACACATTTTAAAATTTGAGTTGGTGCGGCCAGAGAGCATTGCTCTGCGGCCGGACCACTTTATTTGTTAAATATTTCCTTATCTGTTGAGGTACTATTAATTATGATATATTCCTGTGAAGGTAGACTTCAGGTAGCAACTATGTGGAACTAAACCATCTGAGTACTTAAATGTGGTCCGGCCACTGAGGAACACGCGTAAAATGTAGAGGTTTGTGAGAAGCTCCAAGGGATGTTAACCTTAGCATTTTCATATGAATTTCGACTCAAGTCCTCCATGCTTTTCTGAATGTGTTTTTGGAGGATCCATCTAACAAAGTGTTTTTTTTCTATATTCTCCAAAGTTCCGGAAAAACTAAATTTAAATAAGAGACATCTGCTGTTCGTAAGTTGAATTTGACAACGCCATCTATTAACAAAAAACTTTGTTCCAGACAAAATCCGCAAGAAGTATGCGTCGCTCGGGGACAGCGTGCTATCAGTCAAGCTGGAGCGAACAGCTAAAGCGGGACTTGGGCTCTCGCTCGCTGGACATAGAGACCGAAGTCGCATGGCAGTGTTCGTGTGCGGGCTGCACCCGGCTGGAGCGGCCGCAAAGGCCTCGCCGCCAGTCAAAGTTGGCGATGAAATATTGGAGGTGAGATAAAAGAAATGTTATAACAACGCCATCTCTTGTTACAAAGTTGAATTAGGTTATAAAATTCGCAAAAAGTATTCTTCACTCGAGAGCGTGCTATCAGCCAAGCTGGAGCAAACAGCTAAAGCGGGACTTGGGCTCTCGCTCGGCTCGCTGGACATAGGGACCGGACGGAGTCGCATGGCGGTGTTTGCGAGCTGCACCTGGCTGGAGCAGCCGCGAAGGCCTCACTGCCAGTCAAAGTTGGGGATGAGATATTGGACGTGAGATAGAAGAAGGAACAACGCCATCTTTTGTTACAAAGTTGAACTAAGTCATAACCTCTGCCCCCCCTAGCATGACCACCGAAACGCGATATGAAGACACGTTTAACAGACAAAAGACAATTGATAAGGGTTTAGATACCATAGAAATAGAATGTCAAAGAACAACAATGTCAATAAACAGGTGATCCGAAAAACGAATGCATACATTTTATTATGAGATCTGTAAAATATGACTTAGATACATAAAATATGACTATTATATGGCAAAGGAAATTAATAAACTATGTTCCATACTGTTTTCTTTGTCGATAAACGAATAAATGTAGCGAAATTTGGTTTTAGAGAAATGTGTGGCAATATTTTACTTACCTGTGAAAAGTATGATTACTTGGATTGTTTCTTTTTATCACATCACAATTACTTAGAGCACAAGACACCATGGCTCCACGATACCTTTATTTTAAATTAAGATTATCAAATATATTAAGCAAATCGTGATTGCTCCTTTGCAAGGCGGGCCGCTAGGGCCTCTTACTGTAAAAAATGTTGGCACATGTCACTTGATCCTATTTGTCTCGTTTTTTACATAGACCGTGTCCGTATGATGTTAACTTCTCTTTTCCATGCTCTGTTGGTCTTCTTGAGCGCAGCGAAAATTTTTCTATGTCTACGGTAGATACCATTTTTAAATGTTCAATACAAAATTGATCAAAACAACTCAGTGCGAACCATAGAAACAGCGAAAATTTTTCTATGTCTATGTTGCGAACCGTAATGAAGGCGAACTTTGGAAATTCCTATTAAATTATTAATTAGATATACTTAGGTACATAAAATACTCAATACATTAAACAAATACCTCATTATTCCTAAAAAAAAATAAAAAAATACTTTAGAATCTTTCAATACCAGTAAAAAAACATGTCAAAGTGTACCGATTAGAAAAAGTCAAAGTCTTCGTTTTAAAATACCTGTTAATTTATTATGTTTTTCTCTCTAATTGGCACTATTTTAAGAATTTTGCTTCCTAAAACTAAAGTTTACATCAAAAGTAATGCTTTTATTCTTTAGATAACTTCTTTGGAAAAACGCTAATTTCTTTGAAATGCGAATAACTTTACAAAAGACAATGGATTTTGACAGTTGAGTGTCAATGAAACGCTATATCCCGCGATATATATCTTGTTTCGGTGGTCGTAACCTCGTGAGGGGGGCTGAAGTAACAACTAAACCACCCACTTTTAGTCAAGTCAAAGTCAAAATAGTGTTTATTCAAATAAATTATAAAATGTATGCTTCAATAAATGTTACTATAGGGAAATTAGTCCATATCAATGTCTTCGTTTTTGGGAGTTATGGAACATTTCACATTACCTAACGTTTTTTGTTCATTGATTTTTTTCACTGATGTTTTCAGGATATGTTTGTAGGCTATTAGATGAAACGCTCTTCTAAACCAGAAAAACATTTTTTCAGGACATTGTCAACATTATTTTAACTTACCTAGGTACCTATATTACATTCCGAAACCAAAGAAAATTTTACTGAACAAAGACAAAGGTGTCAGCAGAAAGCTTTCAGTCACAGATATAATGAATGAGTCATTCCCAAACTTTCCACAAACATCAAAGAAAAACTCCTGACGTTTTCTATTATCACACTGGCAAGTGACAAAGTTTGAGGGCCTATTCCAAAAATGACAATACGATAATCGGACGAGGCAACGTTCGTAATATTATTAGCTCACCCCTTCCCCTATTTAAGTGGCAAATTTTCCATTTTAAACAGTAACTTCATCACCATCATCATCAGCATTTTTAATAATCCACTAAATAGAGATAATGCCTTAATTATGGATGAATAATGAGGATGGGTCATAACGAGGGCCTAATGCGGATTGGTGAGTGTTATTAACGATAACAAAATATGCAGTCCTGCTAGCCTAGCATGACCGACGAAACACGATATACAAGGTTATTTGTAAAACACCTACAACCTCGCAGGAATAGATTACTAACATCATAAACAACAACATTTGTTCTACGACTTTCCCGAAAACAGACAAAAAAAAATCGACTCTCCATACAGATGCCCGAACAACTGATCGAGTTTTGTATGAAAAGTCAATATTTTTTTTTGTCTGTTTTGGGAAAAGTCGTAGAACAAATGTTTTTTGATGTTCTCAATCTACTTCTGCGAGGTTGTTGGTGTTTAACAAATAACCCTGTATTTCGCGTGCTATAGAGTTTTATCGATACTCAACTGTCAAAATCCATTGTCTTTTGACAGTTAAACGTGATAAATCACTGTATCATATCGTGTTTCGATGGTCATGCTAGGGGGCAAGTGTGCTTAGAAGTTTAAATCAATTAAATCAGATATTATGTCGCAAGATTTGATTATTTCTGTCTTAAACATTGATGTATTCTCTTGCTTTCTCTAGCTAGCTTATGACATGTAATTTTGTTTTTGTAATTATGTTTATAGCTTATTTTTATACTCCAAAGTTAGGGTTAGCGTACAAACGAATAGAATGATTGCCACTTGATTAAGGGGACAGGGTTAACGCACAAAATTAAGTAGAATAAACGACGACTTCGTACGATTATCGTGATTATTTTTCGTAGTAGACCCCCATTTTTCTAGCCACATCGCTCACGAAAAAAGATTTTCGAGCGTTTGCAAATAGGTGGGCGGACAAGGCTGCAAGCCATTGATCTCTTTGCCTTCCCACCAAGAAAAACATTACAGCGATCGCTCATTCTGTCCGCTTATTGCATATTTGCAAGTTTCTTTCCTTGATCTAAAACTTCGCGAATGGAATTATGTAGGTCAAATTCATGCTTTAAATTATTTCGATGACATATTTATTTAAGCGTTAAATTAATAACACAGAAATAAATTTTTTATCTTTTAGTTTAGCGTATCCACTGACGAACTACTTTTTGTAGCTGCGATAATCGCGGCGTTAATCGCGGCGTTAATCGCGGCGATAAACGCGGCGATAATCGCGGCGACAATCACGGCGCTTTTTTGTCGCTGGCGTAGGCTAACCTTAACAGGCATCCAGTTCCGTATTCATCCCATGACATCGCATCGCACTCGCGTTACCTTTTCTTTATTCATCCCAAATCGTGTTCTTGACTCATTCCATTAATATATTTTTAATTAAATTCTGATTGCATCGCAAATCTATTCTTAACTCATCCCACGACAAAAAATACCAAGAATATATGAAAAAGTACGAATAGGAGAAAAAATGGACAACAGAGTAATAAGTACCCAAATTAAACTTTTTAATAATTTTTTTAGTAAAGTGAGCTGTAATTAGTTAATTATAGATATTTAAAAGTTTAAATGGTACTAAATATTTTAAAAAATCAAGCATTTAAAAAGATCAGAAAGATGGCTCAGGGGCCCTATTTTTGAATCGTTCGGCAGACGTCGAGCGCTCTTTTCGACTGATTTTCGTTCGACATATGACTCAAAACAATGGGATGTCGAACGAAAATCAGTAGAAAAGAGCGCTCGACTGGAGTCGGATAGGGATAGGGCCCTTGTATCTATCAGCCAAAAATCCCGTAATCTCATTCATTTTTATTTAGAATTAATGTTATTAGCGACAAATCAAACTTTATAGCTAGATAAATGTTTTTTCGTTACGTTTACATTACGTTTTCTGTATAGGTAATATTAACTTATGACAATCCTAGAACAATTGCCTATAACCAACCTTTAATGCTCGTAGTGTACCTACCACAGACGCTGTGGTACCTATCTTACGGAACAGGATTAAAAATAATATAAATAGGTAATCAATCATATAATGTAATAATAATTCCCTAATTTTTATAGCAAACTATACCTACCATTACAAAAATAATTATGTCAGCTAGCGAAAAAAATTGTGGCGTCTTTTAGGATTAAAGCCGCTTGTCACTCTTGTCAGTGTCATTTCGTGGGCGATTAGTCGCCAAGCTATGTGTGAGCTACCTTTTGTAGCTCGTGGGCGTTTACGTATTGAACTCCATATGTTCTATTCTGGGCTACAAAAAATCGCCCAGCGATTAATCGTTCGTCAGCGGTGACGCAAGGTGGTTATACCCACCGAGGAGGTTTTTATTTTAAAAAGTTGATAGTAGAAAATGATTTTAATGAAACTTTACTTATAATTTTTTAGGGCCCATGGTTTAGTATTTTTAGAAGGTATAACCACATTCCCTCGTAGTCATTCGTAGAAGTAGATAGATAGCAAATGAGTCAAAAACGGCCACTTTTAGCAGTTTTGCTTTCTACTTCTTGCAGTGACTACAAGGGAATGTAATGATACCGTTTAAAAATACTAGACTATGGGCCCTAAAAATTCCACGATAAGGTTTATTAAAGCTGTGTTTTAGAATTTCAATATTAAATAAATATCGCTGCGGCGCCACTTTTGGTCATACAACCCCCTTAACGTGTTCCGGCTCTTGGCAAAGATTTAGTTTGTTTTGTTGTAGAAATTTTGGCAAAGATATTTTATCCGCATTGTGCAACTCGCGCAAGATCGCAAGCTTTTTACTGTAACCATTATTTTTCGTTTAAAAAAATTGATCTTTTTGCATCCCCATTAGGGAATGCAATCCCACAAATGCTGGGTCTCTCAAATGCGGAATCCCGCACCATTTTTGCGGAATGCAAATGTGGGATCCGCGGTGTCTTGCAGTACTGAAAGAAATTTCATAATTTGTGTAAAAACGCGCGTATTATTGTCTCTAGGCACTGACATCATTTTTTTTTATCTAGGCCATTATGGATGAAAGAGGAGAATGGAAATAGCTCACAATAATTTAATTAATCTACGATTAACCTTTCATTGTAATCTTTTGTACTTCTGAATTCCTCTATTGAAGACTTAGATATACTAAGTATTATTTATTCTTGGAGTTTTTTTTCCCAACGGTATAGTGCTTGGTATTCACCTCACCTGATGTTAAGTGACGATAAGGCCGAAGGTGGAAGCGCACTTCACCCGGAATCCTCATCACTAAGGAACTGGCTATCTTACCTCTAACTGCCGGAACGCAACAATTTTTAAATTGTTGTTATGGCGTCAAACTTCGATAAGATGGTGGTAGCTAGCCAGGCGGATTTGAAACAACTAACCAAACCGAGTACAAATGTACCCCCTCTGGGGATCGAACCCGGTGACCACTGCGTCTTACACGGGTGGGTGAACCACTAGACCACAGAGGCGGTTGAATAAAAGGGTTCTTTATATAAATGCGAAGAAATTCAACCATCAAAATCATCAGAAACTGAAAAGGCACAAATTCCACTTTCCCAATGTGATTGTCCCGCCCGCGTCCTGACAGCGGCGTTCTATTATTTGATAACATCACAATCCGGTGACTGGAACGCTCACTGCAGTACTTATTTATGATGCCCTTGCCCTTTGAATGTCGCTAGGGATGTGCTTTATTTTTAGAAATAGAAATTTAAAAAAAAAAATTTTTTTGTGATGATTGTAATATGAATCTGATAATGAAGTTGTTAGATTAGTTAGAGTTTAAAAAAAACTAAGTACATCGCTAAGTGTCATCATAAAATTATACCTTCAAAATAATGCTTAAAACCTTAGCATTTCTTTTGTATTGTATCGCTGGACCATAGGGTCCTATTGCCTACTAGGTTTTGAAAATAAATCGAGAAATGTAGGTATAAAATTACTTAATCATTTTTTTTTATTTTTGAAAAAGTAAGCTAGTATACATGCACTTGCATTAATAAAACCGGTCAAGAGCGAGTCGGACTCGCGTACCGAGGGTTCCGTACCATCATAATTGCACCATCAAACCACACTGCAGAGTAACATAATAAAATTAGTATTGCAGTTTTAGGTCAGCGCCACCTTTTGACCGATAGTGGAACTAATGTTAACTTTTTAGAAATTTGATAATTTCTAAAAAAGTGTGCTATATTGAGACATCGTTTTATTTTTCCTGTAATCTTTATATAAGCTGCTATCACATAGAATTATTTCAGATTTTTCTCTTTGCAAACTTCGGAGATAAGGGGGGGAGGGGGGGGAAGACCCCTTTTCAGTCCCTGTTGTAAAAAAGATATTTATTTTTTTTATTTATTTCTTATTTGCAAAATAGTTGGGCAAATGTCACCTTAAATTATTCCAAATTTCAAGTTGATACCACTAGTAGTTCTTGAGATATCCAGCTGTGACAGACAGACAGACTGAGTCACATCATAAGGGTTCCTTTTTTACCATTTTGGTACGGAACCCTAAAATGGCTGATGGTCATACTTGTATTATAAACCTCGTAGAAACGAGTAGGTACCGTATCTGCGAAGCTCTATTATATGGTTCTCGATGATAAAATCAATGTGATTTTGGCTGACATTAAAGCATCTCAATGGATTCTATCTTTATCATCAAACACACAACATCTCGAAATAAAACAAAAAAAAATACAATACTCTCTTCTATATTTATACCATCGACAACGAAAATAATCATGCCATCTCTATTTTCAATAAAGTACAGCATCTCAATATTGGCCCGGCGCCAACTACAACCAGCAAATGTATGAAAAACATGACTGATGGATTTCGAGGCGTCGAATATAAATAAATGGCGAATGATACGCACATATTCCCGCGGAAGTTGGCAGAAAGGGCTGCGATCAGGGTTGCCAGGTGTTCGGGATTTTACCGAACCGTTCGGTATTTTAGCACTGTGTTCGGTATGACAAAAATACCGAAGTATGGGCGGTTCGGTATTTTTTTCTGATTACGATTCAACCTTCATCGACCTTCATTTGTCGGCGGCGCGGCGTAGGCAATGTTTTAGTTTTGCTCACTGTTCGGTATTTATTTGAAAAAGACCTGGCAACCCTGGCTGCGATCCAGTGCCGTAGAGAAAAAGTTTGGCTGTATGAAAATTTTCCTTGTGCTTTTGTTAGTTTTTGGTAGTAAATGTGAATGCTCATTTTTATAGGGTATACTTAAGTACGAAATTGTCGATTTTTTACTCACACACAAAGGGTTTTATATCTTCTATGATGTTAAAGATGCTTCTGTTACTTGTTGTTATTTCGAATGATGACCAAAACGGCCCACCATCAGCACTAAAAAGTATTTCTGTTTTTTTTTTCTGAACATTTTAAAAGTGACTCCTTTTATCGTAAGCGGAAATGACCACTTAATTCGTTGAAAATTAGCAATCAGCTAAAGTGGCAGTGGGCTGGACACATAGCGAGAAGAACCGATGGCCGTTGGGGCGGAAAGGTTATGGAATGGCGACCGCGCACCGGATGACGCTCCGTGGGTAGGCCCCCGACAAGGTGGACCGACGTGAGGGTGAAGGTTGCCGGAAGCCACTGGATGTGGGAAGCGCAGGACCTATCGTCGTGGAAATCCTTGGGGGAGGCCTATACCCAGCAGTGGGTGTAGTGCGGCTGATATGATGATAGCCAGTACTATTATATACTACGTTAGTACTATTATATACTCTGATAACGTACCGGTACTATTTTTTTCACTTTATACATGTAGCATTAGTTAGCCAAGTGCATAAAAGTTTAAAAACATGAGCGCACTTGGTTGTTAAATAAATTAAGTAAATGTTAGTAGGTATGGAAAATGTAAATTCTTTAAAATTCTCCATACAAAATGGCAATTTCATACTGAAACCTTAAGAGCATCTTAAATAATAAGTGCACTATCCTCTAAGTATTACAGCGTTACATTTTCATCATTTTAATGCAGTTTTCTTCTAATGAATCTGAACTTTTTCGATGAACATGCAAAAAAATTCGACCCTCCAGAATGCTTTCGGTCTATAGCCCAGGACTTTTAGCAAAAAATTCAAAGAAACCTAGGACTAATTCCAGTGGTAAGTTTTTGTCTTTTAAAGTGTTCCTTAGGTCCCTTTGAACATATCTGGAAAGTTCCCCGTGGATCCCATGTCCGCTCCCCCCTCCCCCTCAAAAGTCTCCCTGATTTAAGTTTTTCCCATTTATCTCAGAAATGGCTGAAGATAGAAGAAAGCTATTGAAGTATGATATAATTGCTATAAAATATCCGACTTGTCGACACTTCAATTGTTTCGATGTGAGCTGTAGTCTCTGAAATATACCTAAAGACATTTCACCAAAAAAATTGTTTTGCCCAAAAATCATCATTTGTACTAGTTTTAAGAAAAATTAGTGGAGTTGTGGCAAAATAATCTGAGTTCATTTGAATTTTGATACATTGAGGAATAAAACGAGGTATAAAACATTGTTTTAGCAGCATTGGTTCTCGATTTATAGCGAGTGGTGTCAAACGCCAAATAAATTTATTGTAGTATTAGCTTTAGTAATTTCTGAGTTAATTCGTTCAAACATACAAAAACATACAAATCCTTCTTATGTACGATGCGGGTGAGTGAGGGAGCATGATCGAACTAACCTGTAAGTGAAGTTACACGAAGGATTCGTCCAAAGATATTAGGACTATTAATTACATGTAGTATCGCTTGATACCTACCGTTTGACCCATCATGTATTAAAATCGGAGCAACCATTTTGATGATGACGATAAAGTGGCGCCATATATAAAAGCATAAATCTTAAGTGTTCCACTAGAATAATTTTCAATTTAATTTTGTTTAATAATATAATTGCTATAACTTAATCCTAAAAGGCAACGTCATTTGCATAGTTCCTGCTGTCTTCATACTATAAAATTATACCGTGGTGTTTGACACTCGCTGTAAATCGAGAACCAATGCTGCTAAAACAATGTTTTATACCTCGTTTTATTCCTCAATGTATTAAAATTCAAATGAACTCAGATTATTTTGCCACAACTCCACAAATTTTTCTTAAAACTAGTACAAATGATGATTTTTGGGCAAAACAATTTTTTTGGTGAAATGTCTTTAGGTATATTTCAGAGACTACAGCTCACATCGAAACAATTGAAGTGTCGACAAGTCGGATATTTTATAGCAATTATATCATACTTCAATAGCTTTCTTCTATCTTCAGCCATTTCTGAGATAAATGGGAAAAACTTAAATCAGGGAGACGTTTGAGGGGGAGGGGGGAGCGAACATGGGATCCACGGGGAACTTTCCAGATATGTTCAAAGGGACCTAAGGAACACTTTAAAAGACAAAAACTTACCACCGGAATTAGTCCTAGGTATCGCGAAATTTTTATCTAAAAGTATTGGGCTAAAAATTACATCGTGGCGCTGACACCATTCGGTGTTAATCTAGAACTGATGCTGCTATAACAATGTATTATACCTTGTTTTATTCCTCGATGTTTCAAGATTCATATGACCTTACATAATTTCGCCACAACTCCACTCACTTTTCTTAAAAACTAGTACAAAGAATGATTTCTGGGCAAAAAAAAATTTTTTGGTGAAATGTCTGTAGGTATATTTCAGAGACTACAGCTCACATCGAAATGATTGAAGTGTCGATGGGTTGGATATTTTATAACAATTATATCATACGTTGACAACTTTCTTCTATCTTCAACCGTTTCTGAGATAAATAGAAAAAACTAAAATCAGGGAGACGTTTGAGGGGGGGGGGGGAGGGGGGAGCGTACATGGGATTCACGGGGAACTTTCCAGATATATTCAGGGGGACCTAAGGAACACTTTAAAAACAAAAAACCTTCCGCCGGAATTAGTCCTAGGTTTTTTGCTAAAAGTCCTGGGCTACTAGTTTAGTATGTGAGGAACAACATTATCAGAATTTTTTTTGTGAGCCTAAAAACTTTATTCAAATGTTTTTTGTCTGTCTCGTGAAAACCACTTAGGTAAGTAAGTACATAATAGTACATTATGTGACAAGTTAGCTTAGGTTGCTCATTGCACACAAGGCTGTGGGTTGCAGCCCGAGCCGTAGGCGAGGGGGCGTAACTTAGCCGAGTGTACAATGAGCAAAAGCTCACGAGTTTCATACGACGTTTTTCAACACATTTGCGAGGAAAATACAAAGTAATTTACCACACAGCAACAAATACGACAAAAACAAAATATGACAATTATGGGAAAAGTCGCGTAGGCTCTTTTTTGTTTTATCCACACGCCCAACGCAAGAATATTTTGCGAACAAAGGGGTGAGTGAGCATACAGCCTACTTCAAAATTATAATTTTAAGTAATAAAATGCAAATATTTTGACATTTTAAAACAAAATATTTTGACATTTTATAACAAAATATTGTGACTTATGAATAATTTGATAATAATAAATATTTATTTGATTTAATTACTTAAGGACTTACACATTTATTTATTTCAAAAATGAATATGAATTTTTAGTGGCATAAAACCTCTTTGTTGTTACTGAAAAATAACTGTATTACCCGTTTAAATTGGGAATGCTGTGTTTACTCGCATAGAACTTTCAGTAAGGTACTAATTTAACTTTGTAGGGATAACTCTATAACAACCTAGTGTTTTATATATTATTGCACGCGTTTGTTATAGCTCGGTTTATGGCTCTAAAAGCGATGTATTAGGGCTCACTTTACGAGCAAGTGTGTTGAAAAAATATCAACTTACTTGTTTTAGTTTAAGTGCGAAACACACCGGATGCGTAAGCGTATGCGTAAGCGTATGCGTAAGCGTGCACGTAGACGTACCATGACGTTATAATGTCTGAAACTTTATGAGACATGGCACACCGCTTGCGTAACGCGTAGACTGATGCGTAACCGTACGCATTGCACTCAACGGCATTCCCTATTGGACGTCACACCGAACACGCACATATCTTTGCTGCGCGTCACTACGTGCGTACTGCGTGTACACCAGTGGCGAAGGGTCCATACACTTACCTTTTGGAAATCCCACCCTACTGATCCACTATGCAGATCACTACATTTTTCATCATTTTTGTAGAGCGGCTTACCTTCGCCATAATTTCACCCCTCGCCACTGGTGTACACGCGCGTGTCTACGCAGCCGGTGTGCCCAGGCCTTTATTCATAATATTGTACTGCATAAAAACTAATCTTTTTAGCTTTTTAGTCTAATGAGAAGGTTGTATAATGTTCCCCCGGGCGCGGTAAACATATGTAGGTCAAAATTCAAAATTCAATTCAAAATTCAAAATATTTTATTCAGTCTAGGCTGTTACAAGCACTTGTGAATGTCATAGAAGCTACGCCATCGGTTCGCAAACCCTAAGCGGGAGACCTTGTAACGAGAAGAACCGGCAAGAAACTCGTCAAGGGCTGCTTTTTTCTCCCTGTATATTTCATACAGAGTCGTCAACATTGAAAAATGAGCTCTACGTTTAAAGTGAGGTCATTTTCCATCACAATAATTAACAAAAGTTTGCACACAATGGGTAGGTAGGTTAAAATTAAATATATCTACTACATTCAGATAGGTAAATATGAGAGTAAATAACTTTCAACTAGCTGAGAAATCACTCTGTCTGCTACTCGAACCAAAAAACACTTGATGCAATACATAAAAAGTAAAAACGCAATTCTTACAATTCAATATGCGTTAAGATAGGTACTCAGAAGCAGACCCATTCCCACTGGCAGCACCCGTTCACGAGCATGACGCATGGACCAGCCATCGCTTCGCTCAACCATATTTGAGGGAACGTAACGACCCGCCCCACACGACACCACCGCAGAAATGATTAAAGAGAGCATGACATACTTAGGCTACCCATCCTAAGGCACTGAATTGAAAACGAATATCCAAAAGCTTTTCATAGGCCTTTACTTACAAAACTGTAGACGAAAAAATACGAAAAAATATTACGAAAGCAAAATAATCATTTTAGTCATAAGCAATAAAAAAAAAAAGTGAGAAATCAAAACAAGGATTAGTTATTAATTTTATGTTTTGAGTAAGAAGTGCCATACAGATTGATAATATTAAACATGAAGAAAAAAAAATATATGCGACGCCTTTAGTTCAAGCAGACAGAAGCAGACCCATTCCCACTGGCAGCACCCGTTCACGAGCATGACGCATGAACCAGCCATCGTTTCGCTCAACCATATTTGAGGGAACGTAACGACCCGCCTCACACGACACCACCGCAGAAATGTTTAAAGTGAGCATGACATACTAAAGCTACCCGCATTAAGGCGTCGAGTCAAAAAGTTTACAATACGTTTTAAGTAGGTAGGACATTTCTCTCAATTTTCACATAGAATAGAAAAATCTACGACCAAGCTGTTTTATCAATTAAGTAATCTTTAACAGTATAGTATCCTTTTTTGAGAAGACAATTCTTTACATGAGTCTTGAAGTTTTCAAATGGTAAATCCAAAATATTACTTGGAATTTTATTATAAAACTTTATACCAAGACCTATGAAAGAACCACGGACTTTTTCTAATCTATACTGAGGCATTACAAGTTTGTCTTTATTTCTGGTGTTCCGATTGTGCCAATCACTATTTTTTGTATATAAGTTAATATTGCGACGCACGAAAAGTATGCAGTTTAATATAAATTGTGATGCTGCTGTCAATATACCAATCTCTTTGAATCTATCCCTAAGAGATGTTCTAGAACTTAGTTGATAAATAGCTCTTATTGCTCGTTTTTGTAAAACAAAAATAGTATTTATATCGGCTGCTATCCCCCACAAAAGAATACAGTATGACATAATGCTATGAAAATAGCTGAAATACACTAATCTGGCAGTTTCTTCATCTGTTAACTGTCTAACTTTTCTAATAGCATAAGCAGCAGAGCTGAGCTTGCCAGCCAGAGCTGTGATATGCATATTCCATTGAAGTTTACTGTCAAGAGTTACACCCAAGAAAACTGTTGAATCGAGCAAATCTAATTTCTCATTATTTATTACAATTTCAATGGAATTCGCCTGTACATTAGGTAAAGTGAATTTAACACATTTGGTTTTCTTAGCATTAAGCTGCAGATTATTTACATTAAACCAAGTAAGAACCTGCGAGAGTGCTTTGTTCACATCGTCAAAATCAGTTTTATTCCTGTCAACTTTGAATATTAAAGAAGTATCATCCGCGAACAAAACAATATCACAGAACCTCTCTGCAAAAAAGGGTAGATCATTTATATATATTAAAAATAAAAAAGGGCCCAAAATGGAGCCTTGCGGAACGCCCATTTTTACATGAGAACCTGATGAACTTACTCCATTGATATTAACTGTTTGAGTCCTTGAACTGAGATACGACAGTATTAATTTTTGGGCATTATTTTTTACACCGTAATGATTTAGCTTCAACAGCAGCGTCCAGTGGTCCACGCAATCAAAAGCCTTGGACAGGTCGCAGAAAATGCCAAGGGCATTCTGAGACCCCTCCCAAGCCTCAAAGACATGCTTCAAAAGCGCAACCCCAGCATCAGTTGTGGAACGACCTTTCGTAAAGCCAAATTGTTTGTTGTGCAGAAGTTGATTTACATTAAAATGACCTAATAATTGCTCGAGTATTATTTTTTCAAAGATTTTGCTTAGGGCAGGTAATATCGATATTGGTCTGTAATTGCTAGGATCTTCTTTATCTCCTGATTTAAACAATGGTATTACCTTGCTAAACTTCATAAGATCAGGAAATATTCCTTGATCAATACACCGATTAAAAATGTCAGCAAGATAAGGGGCAATAGTATGCACAATATTATTAATAACCTTAACTGATATGCCCCATAAATCAGTGGAGCTTTTCATTTTTAGAGAATTGAAAGCTTTAATTATATCTAAAGCATTAATACATTTAAAATTAAACAATGAATCACTTTCAGCCACATGTCCCTTTAGCATAGATACAGCAGCCGCTGGTGAGGAATCCAAATTTGATGTAGTTTCTACTGGTATGTTTACAAAGAACTTATCAAAAATATTAGCAATTTCTTTATCTGATTTTATTAATTCATTATTAATATTAAGCGTTAGGTTATTTTCCCGTGCTTTAGATTTACCAGTTTCACGATTAATGATATCCCAGGTTGTTTTAGTTTTGTTACTCGAGTTTTTAATTTGCTTTTTAATGCAGTTAGACTTTGCAACTGCACAAATTATTTTGAAAGTCTTCGAGTATTTTTTAACATGTTCTAAGAAACCTGAGCTTTGGTTAGTTTCTCTAAGCTTGTAAAGTTCATAAAGTCTGTTTCTACTTTTATAAATACCTGTCGTAGCCCAATCGCAGAACCGTAACTTCTGAGTACATTTAATAGTCTTGGTTTTAAATGATTTATCGAACTCATTAGTAACTAAATGAAAGAGGTTCTCATACAGAACATCAGGATTATCCGAAATCCATGGCAATAAAGAGATTTGTTCATCAATGTTGTTTTTAAAATTGTCCAATCCCTTTTTTGTGATAGGTCTGCATTCTACTAGAGATGAGCGTTGAATAGACGGACTAGTTCAATCAACCGGTCGACGTACAATCAACGGATAGACGGTGTATCCTTCGCCGATCGACTAGTCGAATTCGTAGACGGCTAAACGAGTAGTCTCTGTTCGTATCAACGCACAAAGAGACTTCGACGCCAAAATTTTGTCGTTTATTACTAAACTTCGTTCGGCCGACGATGGTCGTTGACTCTTAGTTGAATGAAACGTAGTAGACTAGGATGCCGATAAGGTTATTTCGCGAGCGCGAAAGAGAGAGAATGCGTTGGACTGGATGGTTGGACACTTTTGCTTGCACATTGTTGCATGAACGATGTCGCTTCTTAGCGTCACCTACGCGCGCAGAAAACTTTGCGATGAGGTACCTACGGGGGCGGCGTCGGAGTACAATTGCGTGCAAGAGAATTCACCTAACTGGTTACTTGTTAAGTTTTTCCATGATTCTTTTGTAATATAAGTTTCATACCATTTTCATACTTATTTATTTCTTATTCTTATTTTATATTATATATTATTAAAATAGTTTTTTTTTACTTTGTACGGTACGAGGCATATAACTTGAAATCGGGTGGGGATTGCGCGAAACGCGTATTTTGGGTATGCGTAGCGGTGAGGGGCGCGGGCGGCGGGAGAGGGGCGCGCGCTATTGGTCGCTCACAAGAGCACATGCGCGATGCGCGAACTTATCCCCACTCCGTCGAAAAAATTTCAAGATACGTGCCTAGTACCTACTGTAGACCAAATGTCAAAGATACAATTATTTTTTATTAAGAAATAATTGTCATCGTATTTTCATTAATTTTATTTCATAGACAGAAAGTAAAAATTACTAAATTTTATTAAACATACCGAGTACCTACCTACCTCGAAAATTTGGTTGTTTTGATTTTACATACATGATGTTTTAAGCAAACAAACATTTTCGGCCTGTCTGTAACATTAAAAAGACACCGCGTCTAAACTTTCTGCAACGTCTAACGTCTAATCTAGGTAGTCAAATAACCTAGGTTGACCCGTGGACTAGTCGACGATTTCAACTAGTTGATCGACTAGTCGATGAACGAAATTAAACGGTCTAGTTTCGTCGACGATAAAAACGTCGACGACCCATGCCTACATTCTACAGTCTTAGGTGTATCTATGACGTTCACAGCGTATGAAACTTTCAAACCGTAATGGTCGGATGAAATATTACTAAAAACAAATTTGTTTTTCGGATCACATTCTGAAAAAACATTATCTATGCAAGTGGCGGAGTGTTCAGTTACCCGTGTGGGTTCTAAAAATTTATTATGTAAATTAAAACATTTAAATAATGCCAGAAAACGAGTGGTCGAAGAATTGCTCTCAAGAATATCAATATTAAAATCGCCACAAATTACTACTGGTTTATTTTTTAACCTTAACTTTTTTAGAACATCTTCCATGACAGATTCAAAGATTTCATAGATACCCTTAGGGGGGCGGTATACAGACACAATAATCATGCTATCTAATTCAATACAAGACAACTCCACATGGCGCTCTGATGTAAGGTTCACAATATCTTTTCTTTCTTTATACTTTATATTATTATTCACAAAAATTACAGAACCGCCACGAATAGTTGTTTGCCTAACCATCGCACTTGCTAGTTGAAAATTATTTAGATTAAATGACATATCACCAGGCTTTAGCCAGTGTTTTGTAATGCAAATAATTTGAATATTATTACATTCAACAAACAATCCTAATTCTAGATCTTTGCCAGACAGGCCCTGAATATTTTGACTAATTATATTGATACAATTAGGCCTGGCTGTTGTCTTGTGCCTCAGTTTAAATCTGAGTTTGTCACTGTTTTATTTGAAACAATATGCCGAGTAGTAGATGAAGTACTAATACTCGGTTTTATGGACTTAGTTACAGCTGTAACAGAGTCCTGTAAATTGTAAGCTAACAAATTAGCTATTTGCATCCTACATTTTTTCGGCAGATACATACTATCTGGAGTCAATGTAAAAGTGTTAATAAATTTATTAACGTCAAAGTATAAAATAACGTCACTGTGACGACAAATCAAATTATATATATACAAATTTAAATCAAAAATGCGCTTATTTTGATCCCAGTTCAAGTTACTTGCATAAGGGAAAGCGCTAATTATTATTTTACATCTTGTTTCAGACTGCAATGTTAATAGAATATTAATATTTTTAAGAATGTCCCTTTTTGTAATATGGGAACTGTCCCCACATAATATTACAACTGTTGTGGCGTCATCAATATGTGACTTATTAATATTTTGTACAATTTGGTTAAAAGATAAACCAGGAGTACAAATATTAATTAGTTTTTTAGAGAGCTTATCTCTTAAGGCTAAACCTAATCCCTTACCTAATTTGTCTGAAAACATAATTATTTTTGCCTCCTTTGAGTTACAAGATAATGCTGGTTTGAACATGCATTTACTATAGCTACTTTGTAATGTTTTTATGCAGGATGATGAATGACAGGGGCTCTGTGTAGATTGGCTAGTTTTATTTATATCAGAATCATTATTGTGAATAACTGAAGATTCAACAATAAGTTGACTATTTACTAAGGAATCATACCGGTCCGCATTGTAATTGCAGAGTTCCACTAACTCTGTGGCAGATTTGATGTGCTCATCAATTTGTTTCTGCGCAAGAGAGTACTTCTTTTGCACAAGTTCAAGTGACTCATACAACTGAGTGATTTTAAATTGTAATTTTTTAGTGTCCCGGTCATACATTTGCCTGCTTTCAGTTAATTTACTACTATAAATTTCCAATGAATCCAAGAGGCTAATTCGTTCTTTTCTTAAAACAATATTTTTAGAAAAACAATTATTTTTCCTAATTAGTTTTCCTGTTTTTTTAATTAATTTACGTATTTTAATATATTTCTTTAGTTTCTTAGCACCTAAAATTTGAGGTCGAGGTGAAAAATTATTGTCTTTGGTTATTGACTGTTTAGCCGACTGTACAGCAGGTGAAGACATCATGAGCTCCTCAAAAAGACTCTGTGTATGGTCCACTTCATGAAGTTGCTGCTGCTCCTTGAAGTCTAATATTTGCCTGTTAGCATCGTTCAGCTCCCGTTCCAAATCAGTGATGCGGTTCAGGGCCCTCTCGTAAGTGCTGCACTGATCATCAAAGCCGCTAACGGTGTTCTCGAGCTGGTCTCTTTGGCGTATTACTTCCATGTGCTCAGAATGCAACTGAGCCATCTCAATCTTCAGTTGAGAGTTGCGAGCAATAACTTTGCTGATTTCTTCTTCACTGTCTTCTCGCTCACGTAGTAGCTGGCTGCAAGTATCCCTAGACTCCTTCAGTTCCTGCAGTGCCTGCCTCAACTTCATCTCGGTGCTTTGTGCTGCAGCCTTACGGGTCAGCATGATGAATTTATAAGTCCTGAAAGTTTACAAACAACAGTATCAGGAACTATTTAAAACAAATATTGATTATTTATTTATTATCAGAGAATATACTTGGATGAAAACAGAAATTAAAAACTTAAGACAGTAGGCCACAATTGTTAAGTAATTGGGAATAATTTACTTATTTATAACTACTCCTTTTTTATTTTAACTATGAGTAAGTGTATGTAAGTACCTATTTAAATTATAACATTAGTTTAGTCTTATACTTTTAGTTAAGTTTAATCATTATGCAGGTACACAAGAATGTTATAATAGTTGTAAAAATAAAAGAATTAATCCAGATACTATTTGGTTATAGTTAGAGACACTATAGAATGATGAGATGCTTAATTTAATTAATTATAGCAATAAAACATGGATGATGTTTAAGTCAAAACAAAAAAAAATCAATATCAATAACACTAAACAGACAGACTGACCCCAATAAATCAAAAGTAAGTACTTAAACAATAGTATTCAAGTAGCAAAATGGTTACACAATGTTTTGATTGTAGGGTTTACATATAGCTGTATTGTATTTATGAGTAGTGTAATGTTTGTAAAGTGTAAACAGTTTAGTGAATGTCTGTGACAATAGTAGTCACCATCTCAACTTTACTTCCACTTCACGTAAGTAAAGAGAAATCGACTCTGCCAATTCGTATTGAGTATTGACGTTACTCACTTTACGTGAATTTTGTACAAGTAGTAAAGAACAGTTGGGATAATTGAGAACCAAAATGCCACACAAGCCGTGAGTTTATTTATAAATGTAGGTAGGTACCTACGCTGTTGCTTTGAAAAATAAAATGTTTAGAATCAGTCTGATTGGCTTAGTGATGTAGTCTATGTTGAAATAATATAAATAAAATTACGGAACAAAAGTACTTCCCCGGTTTAGTGCGTAGTATTCCACAGATTTGTCCTTTTCTATGAAATGTTCACCATAACAACATTGGCGGTGGCTAGGTGAAGCTCGGTCGTTTTGGTAATTCGAAAACTACCCAATGGATTTGTCAGAAAACACTTCCTTATAATATTTAAGTTGTAATAAACACTTTAAAAACAATATTACTAAAGGAAAACAATATTAGATTAGTTAAAATTAATTTTAAAATCAGCTGCTTAGATTTGACAGCTAGACCGGCCAAGCTTAAAGCTAAGTACACTCAATTCAGTTAACCACTTTATATTGGATTAAAATTGCGAACATAAACCACTCATAACTTTCTTCTTTCGTTAAAATCTTATTAAAACTATAAAAAAGAAAAAAATAACGTAGAAATGAGGAGCTCGGTGGCGCAGTGGTTTAGCGCCTGGCCCTGCGATTTCGCAAGGGTCGGTCATGGGATGGGTGACCAAAAATTTTATATCTCGAGCTCCTCCGTGCTTCGAAAGGCACGTTAAGCCGTTGGTCCCGAGTGCATTTGCAGCGATTAACACCCACAAATCCGCAATGGGCCCGCGTGGTGGGTTATGGCCCATCCTACTTATCCACACATGCCCCAGCAGTGGGACATTAGAAATGGTTGATGGTCAACTTAGAAATAATTGTATTGGCTAACGATATACTTGTATATCTGTGAATATTCTCGTTACTTGGCTTCTGGTAAAGTCGATCCCACCAAAATCATTTCATGAATAATATTGCCAAGACCTCGAACTGTCAAAAAGTTATCAGACCTCATGTAGAGCCAAGCTTCTAACTCTACGCGCCCTAACTCTGCAAGCCTCAAAAACTCTACACCTTAGTCAAAATATGTGGCTTGGCCATTTCGCTACATGGAAACCTTTCTAATAAACAATAGTTCTTGTAGTAACGAAACGGCCAAGCCACATATTTTAACTAAGGTGTTATATATTTGTGAATATTCTCGTTACTTGACTTCTGGTAAAGTGGATAAGTTATTTGCTCCCATTATTCTTGTCAGCTAAAAAAATGTTGATTATACTAAGAAAGTATTGACTATTTGAAAGCGCTACATTTTATAACTCATTTGATTAAACATTGTTTTGACTTGACTTGACTAAAAGTGGGTGGTTTAAAATTATTACCCAATCATTACCCATTACCTCGTTAGAACTACGAAGAGTTTAAGCTGTTTCCATCTCGTGTGGGTATTTTGCGTAGGTATGTGGTATAATGCGTCTAAAGGTCCCTGGTTCTACCCAACCGAATTATTAAACATAGCAAGCAATAAATCAAATTTTGAAAATCCCATCAAAATCAGTTTAGCAGTTTTTGAGTGGTTCGCGCACAAAAATTTAAAATTTACAGTTATGTTATACTTTCGTAAAGATTTTTGCAGTGGAAAATAATCAGAATTATTATAATTTTTAGAGGAACTTGGAGGTCTAAAACGGTCTAAAATTAACTGATAAATCCTTTGTATAGTTTTAAAATCCTAAAATAGCTACATTAACTTATGTAACATCTATTCTGCAAGTCAATTTCATATTTTAACCATATTTGAGATCGATAATATTTTATGCAATTTTTATGATACATAAAATAACTTTGATAATAAGATTTGAAAAATTAAGCACAGCATTAAACTTACTTATTATAAAAACTTGCCCTGATTTTCGGTTGTGTTTTTTGCTCTGCCAACTAAAATTTTACTATCTATGATTTAGAGAAGATAAAAAAAGAGTTACTAAAGTTTATCGGCCGTATTTTATATTTTAGTTGAATATCTAAAGCTTTTCCGTTCTTGTATAAAAGAACCACACCACTCTACAGAAATTAATCGCGTGTTTCACATGAAAAAGCAGTAAAACCTAGCACTTGAACTGATGCCAGCTTGTATAAATCAGTATGAGGAACTCCGGAATGTTACTACAATTATTTGGTCGTTCTAATGAAATAGCAGTGGTGATTGTCCCACTAGTTTCATTGGGGTTGTGCCAAATGGGAAAGGAAATATCGGGGATCGGAAGCTGTCTGGAAGGCTATAGATGTAGAGGAAGGCTTTTAATATTGTTAATTAATGGGTGGCAGGAAAATATAGACAATTAAAAAAATCTAAGTTTAAATGAATAAATAATTTTTCAATTTCAATTTGGCCTATGTTTACTCTTTCCATGAACCATGTAGAGTTCTAGAGTCTGCGTGAAGTTATGGACAATCTCATAGCCATTAAAAAAAACCGGCCAAGTGCGTGTCGGGCCACGCGCAGTAGGGTTCCGTAGGTACATTATACTATACCATATATTAATACCGCTATCATTTTTTGTCTGAAAAAATAACTTTGTTTTTCACAGTGTTTGTATGAATGACAAAGTTATATTTGCGGTTTTGGAAAATGTGCTATATCTCAAAAACTAATTACTGTATCTCGTTCAAACCAATTTTCGTTGAAAGTGTTTATTAAGATCTATAGCTTATATTTTTTTTTAGATTTTTCACCCTCTTACTTTAAAAGTTAAAAGGGGGGGGACACACATTTTACCACTTTGGCGGCATATTTCTTTCAAACGGTTGACTTTGAAAAAAAATAGTCTTAGGAACCTCAATGTCATTTTTAAAGACCTATCTAAAGACACCCTACAAGTATTGGTTTGATGAAAACAAATATTTTCAGTTTCAGTTCCATGTATGGGGAGCCCCCCCTTAATCTTTATTTTTTTTTATTTTTGTGTAAAAATCGTAAAGCGGTTTACAGAATACACCTACCTACCAAGTTTCAATTGTGTAGTGCTAATACTTTTGGAATAAAGTGGCTGTGACATACGGACGGACAGACAGACAGACAGACAGACAGACAGACAGACATGACGAATCTATAAGGGTTCCGTTTTTTGCCATTTTGGCTACGGAACCCTAAAAATGCACTAAATCTATTCTGGCTTGCACATTGTTTGTAACGTATCATGTAATGTACCGTTTTGTTCTTCATTACATGCTCGTTAAAGTTATCGAGGTTTTACTTAGTTATTTTTATTTTTGGATCTAGAATATTTTTGTATGCTGGGTATTCATTCAATTTAAATATTTATGTGACATTATGTACGTGAAAAACAAGGTGAACAGTTTTTTTTAATATTAACAAGACAATTAATATACCTACTAAAAAAATCGACTCATCCGTAGCACCTCAGACGAGACTCAGCTACGGATGAGTAAATTTTTCTAGTATATTAATTATCTTAATATAAAAAAAAACCGGCCAAGTGCGTGTCGGGCCACGCGCAGTAAGGTTCCGTAGGTACATTATACTATACCATATATATTATATATCCACTATCATTTTTCGTCTGAAAAAATAACTTTGTTTTTCACAGTGTTTGTATGAATGACAAAGTTATATTTGCGGTTTTGGAAAATGTGCTATATCTCGAAAACTAATTACTGTATCTCATTCAAACTAATTTTTGTTGAAAGTGTTTATTAAGATCTATAGCTTATATTTTTTTTAGATTTTTCACCCTCTTACTTTAAAAGTTAAAAGGGGGGGGGACACACATTTTACCACTTTGGCGGCATATTTCTTTCAAACGGTTGACTTTGAAAAAAAATAGTCTTAGGAACCTCAATGTCATTTTTAAAGACCTATCTAAAGACACCCCACAAGTATTGGTTTGATGAAAAAAAATATTTTCAGTTTCAGTTTCATGTATGGGGAGCCCCCCCTTAATCTTTAATTTTTTTATTTTTGTGTAAAAATCGTAAAGCAGTTTACAGAATACACCTACCTACCAAGTTTCAATTATGTAGTCCTAATACTTTTGGAATAAAGTGGCTGTGACATACGGACGGACAGACAGACAGACAGACAGACAGACAGACAGACAGACATGACGAATCTATAAGGGTTCCGTTTTTTGCCATTTTGGCTACGGAACCCTAAAAAGCATTGTGAATGCCAAAAGTAAAAGATAACTTTTTTTGTTCAACCTGTGTCAGTAACACGATACTCCGTGGGTATAGGCCCCCGACAAGGTGGACCAACAATCTGGTGAAGGTCGCGGTGCGCCGCTGGATGCGGGCCAAGCAGGACCGATCGTCGTGGAGATCCTTAGGAGAGGCCTATACCCAGCAGTGTGTGTCGTGCGGCTAATATGATGATGATGATGATGAGCCAATAAGTGACGCCATGATTGTTACAGGTGAACGGCATCGTGCTGCACGGAAGATGCCACCTGAACGCGTCCGCCATCATCAAGGGTCTGATGGGACCTGTCTTCAAAATTATACTCCTCAGGTATGTACTGTTGACGTTTGAGATTTGAGACATTTATTTCTCTAAAAGAATTTGCATTCACTTACAAGAGAAATACATTATAATCTAAAAAATAAAACTTAGAAACTAATAGTAACAGACAAGATCGTAGGTAGTTACATGTAATAACAAGTTGGTCTCCATTACGTATTGCTTAGTTGTTGCCATGTAAGTTACCTCTAATTGACATTGGATAGCAATGAATGGCAATACATTAAAAACAAACAGTTTTTAATTCGCCTCCAAAAAATTATCATTATTAGTTCATCATCACAACGACACAATTTATGGTCTACTGCTGGATATATGCCTCTCCTAGGTAGGACGGTTCATAATCTCCCTTGGTAGATTGGTTGGAGATCGTATTGGATGTTATATCTTTGGAGAGACCGAGCGAGCCTTTTCTTACCCGACTGCAAGAGGGTTATGTTTTTCGCGCGTATCTTGTATGTAAGTTTGTTTATTACTTCATATCTTTCAAACGGTTGAACGGATTTCCATGATTAACATATCGTTATATTTTTCTCGTCAGCCCAAGTGTTCTTAAGAAGGTGGCGTTATAAAAAACCAACATGGCGGCTGTACGGTGCTATTATACGTAGTGGAAAAAAAATTTAGAATACTGCAATATGGGTGTCAAATTAAAGGGCTTATTATAAGGATTTCAAAAAGATATATCATATAAATAATAACTAAAAAGAAATAAATAAAAAATAAAAACAAAATATTAAAGGCAACATTATAACATGCAGTTGGAGGCATATAACTCAAATCATTCATAATGCCACTTTCTTTATGCATGCCTCCGACTGCATGTTATAATGTTTTCCATCTTTTCAGTTGACTTGTCTTTTTATGCAGGCATCGAATCGAAACGTCGGTCGTCCGGAAATCAAAAGACTAATAAATCCAGACTAAATTCTAAAATATTTTGCGTGTTATATTTCTTAGAGAATATAATATATTGTAAATTAAATAAAATCTAATAAATTAAAAGAAATGATAATAATTGACTTGCTTTTATATTTTCAATATTATTAGATACGTTTTGCAATTTTTTTTCGATTAAGTTTCAGACCCAAATAGAATGCTGATTGTGCTCAAAGAAAAATGAAAATATTGATGAAATGTTGAGATTGAAATGTTAATGGAGAAGATTCTTTGTCAAATACAAGGTACCTACAGCAAAAAAAATATGGTCGAGCTTCAGGTCTGGTAAGTTTGATGATAAAGAAAGCTTCGCTGTGGTATCTTAATATCTTTATTATTTTTAGTACAAAAAGGCCCCGAATTTTTCTGACTACCTACCTAATTATTATGAACTTAAGTATTTTGTGGATTAGGTGTTTTTCAAATTAGGTCTTTCGTACATAGGTGTTATGACCTTTAGGTTATTCTGCCTTAGAGATTTTAATACGTAACCATTTCTGATGAACTGCACGCGCGGAAGTCTTAGAAGTGTATGTAGGTACACATAATAATAATCATAATCATTTATTGCACACGAAACACAGGTAAGTACATTAAAGTCAGATCTTATAACTAAATGCAGTTCCACTGGCTTCCACCTTTGCAGGCGATAGGCAAAAAAAGGCAAGTCAAAATATAAGGCATTATCCAAGTAAAAAAAAAAATATTGAATTCATGTTGTCAAAAATTAATACATCAATAATCAAATTAAAAAAATGACAATAAATAATGTCAATAATTAATGTCAATAAATAATGTCAATAATAACAAATAATAATGATAATAGCCCAAAATACACAAATCTCTTAACAAACTAATAATATTCATGTCCATCACAATATTGAAATGTCAAGCAAAGAATAAAAATTCATGATTTCTTACACTCAAAAAATTCCTTTACACTAAAGAAGTTGTGAGAGGTAAGCCATTTATTAAGTTTTTTCTTAAATAATCCAATATTATTAATGGCCTTTAGTTCATTTGGGATTTTGTTATAAACCTTGACGCACATTGCGAGACAGCTCCTACCATATTTGCGTGAACTAGGTACAGTATCCAATACAATTCCGTGTGGGTCTCTACGTTGTCTGCGATCAGAAGGCCTTTTAAATAGATGCTTATGTTTATATACAAAAACACACACCTCTAAAACATAAAGAATAATACGACAAATACCCTGTACTGGTAATTAGCGAACACGTTTGTACTAGAAATCTTAAGGTGGGACTCCACCAAAATTGTTGGCAACTTTTGTGTTTTCAACTCTCCAGAAAATCACCAAGATTTGTTCCCGTTGTGTCCACACCAAGAATTTGAGAAATATTTTAGTTGACAACAAGTGCTCTCCACCAGGATGTTGGAAAGAGCTAGTAGTCAACTAAAATGTCTTCAAACGATGATGATATTATGCAAGCAGCTGCTGTGTTTATTATCTTGTGCAAAAAAAAAACAAGCTTAATTATTGGGAACAACAAAGCCTCAAACAAAGAAAAATACACGGAGGAGGGATGGAACTATTTGTTTTGATAGTTTTTATTAGTTGAGTCCCGTAGTACTCTTTGTATGTGAAATAAATAAATCAACGTATCTGTTAATTCGTTCGTCCACGCGACAGTCACGTTTGTTTATAACTAATGTTCCAAACAAGGCGTCTCCACAGAGCGAAAAATATCTGCAAGAAGCATATACCTTTGATGTTACCGCCAAAAATGGAAACTCGGTTTCCGACAAATGTTTACAATTTTTGTTGCTAACACAAGGTAATTTCTGAAACTATTGTCACCAACACAACACGTGTTGACAACACAAAAATTGGCAACTTTTCTTTGGCGGAGACGCAGCTGTAAAACCGATATTATGTAAACGTATGTAATGCATTGCTGTTGATGTAGGTACCTTAAGAATAAATAGGTAAATATACCAAAAAATACATTATTGTAAATATTCGTTGCAGAAATGAAAGCTATCAAACATAATGCCTTTTCATAACTTGTTTTAGTGCAGATTCGACATCAGCCATTTTTATGTCCCCACTGTTGGGGCACTGGCTTTCCTTATGGGTGGACAAGGAGGATGGGCATAACCCACCACGCGGGCCCAACTGGTGGGTGTTAACGACTGCAAATGCAGCCGGGACCAAGGCTTAAGTGCTTTCCGATGCACAAAGGAGCTTAAGATATAAACATTTTGGTCACCCATCCCATGACCGACCCATGCGACAGTTGCTTAACCTCCGTAATCGCAGGGCCAGGCGCTAAGCTTCTACGCTCCTATAGGATTACGTATGTTAAATCTGTGGGTAGAAAATATGATGAATTTCGCAAATTATTCAAAACCCTTTCCCGCATTTGGGCTTTGGGTTCAGCATTTTCTTCGATAAATTCCTGTTAATAATTGGTAGGAGTTCTGCACGGGATACGTACAGCCTTAGGGAATATTTTAAGGATTTCTTTATTTCAGGAGTTCTTACTCAGTTGCCACATTATGACGAATATCTTACTTCGAAAAAATAATGAAGTTCATCACATCTTTATTTATTTTTTGCCACACATTAAGGTCGATTAAATCTGTGTTTGAAACACTGCTCTTGAAAGTGAGTTTACTGACAAAATATTTTCTGATACTGAAAAGTATGATTCAAATTCAAACTGTGTGTGTATAAATACAATTTTCAAGACATTGCATCATGTCTAACATTATTTTTCATATAATTATAATCTTTTTTTAAAATAAATCTGTATTTTTTGTATATAAATCTATTTTTTATTTATTTTGAAAGTGACAAAGTCTAAATTCTTTTTTTTTTCAGGCGGAAGTCCGCTTTGGAGGATGTAGCGGTGAAGCCTCTCACGCAGTTTCCGGTTGCCTTGGAAGAAGATGTGAGTCTTTTGACATTATTTTATTGTTTTTTTGTGAAGAAAAGTATACACATTTTTGTATCGAACTGCTGACACTTCTATAAAAAAAATATTCATTTATGAACACCACAAACAATTTTGTTAAGAAAGAAAAAATAAGAAACACCAATTTTCTACATAAAGATCTAGGGAATTAGCGTAAATCTTTGCGAATGCTAAATTCGTTTCCGTTTTCGAAATGTAACATAATCTATATGAATTGTTAAATTAATTTAAAAATTTGCTTGATTGACAAACATATTTGTGTGTATGAAATTTTTGACTTACTGAAATCTAAAGAAAAAAGGTACCTAATCATTCCAACCGCTCTAGCATGACCATCGTGTGTTATAACATTTCATCGACACTCAACTGTCAAAATCCACTGTCTTTTGACAGTTAAACGTGATATTATCGCTGTATCGTATCGCATTTTGTTAATTTCGGTGGTAGCAAGAGCTTCCATATACAGGGTCACTGGAAATATGACGTATTCCTGTTAAGAGGTTATAGATGAGGTCAAAACAAATATTTTTTGTCATATAACTTTTTCTCAAAAAATAAATAGTTTTTGAGTTAATTGAAATTAAGTATTTTTTTACCAAGAGTACGTTTTCAGACACAAAAATTTAAAATAAAAGATGACTACTCATTCGATTCCGGATTTTTTATTATTTTGGGATAGAAAAGAATCTGAGTGTTGATAATGAATAAAAAATTTTTCATAAAGTACAGGTGTTTATAAAAAATTCAATCCTTAAATGCATTTTTTATTTTTATTTTTTCAGATTTTTTAGAAATAGCTTCAAATATCTTTTAAAAAATCCTAGTAACTAAGCGTGCATAATATTTTAAAAACATCACCATCTATTCAGCTTTCAGTTGAGATATAAAACTTCATAATAGCTAAAATAAAAAATGAGAAATTAAGACTTAACTAAATAGCAGTCCCATTTCATGTGGCAAAAATTTCCTACTTCAAGCGCTTCGGAGGTGGCCGTATTATCCTACTTATTCCATAAATGTGAAAGTTTTCTTGTTTGGATGATTGTTAATCAATCACACAAAACGGCTGAACGGATTTGGATGAAATTTGGCACACAGATAGTTTATAAGCCGGATTAAAACATAGGAGGAGACTATTATCTTGGTTAAAGGTTCCCTAGGGATTTTCTCAAACGTAAATGCGTATAAAGTCGCGGGCGGAAGCTAGTTTGCCATAAATGATCGTGCTTACTAAAAATACTTTCGTCCGAGTGAGTTTGAAACAGGATTATTTTCCGCCGATGAGTAAAAATTTTATACAGACAGCATCAAAAATAACCATGCATATCAGCCATTTTTAATGACCCGCTGCTGGGGAACAGACCTTCCTTTTGGCTTGTGAATGGATAAAGCGGACGGACGAATTTGGATGAAATTTGGCACACAGATAGTTTATAAGCCGGATTAAAACATATGAGGATACTATTATCTTGGTTAAGGGTTTCCTAGGGATTTTCTCGAATGTAAATGCGAATGCAGTTGCGGGCGGAAACTAGTTTGCCATCAATGGTTGTACTTACTAAAAATACTTTCGTCCGAGTGAGTTTGAGACAGGATTATTTTCCGCTGATGAGTCAAAATTTTATACAAACTGTGTCACAAATAACCATGCATATCAGCTATTTTTAATGCCCCGCTGCTGGGGAACTGGCCTACCTTTTGGCTTGTGGATGGATAAAGCGGACGGGCCATACCCACCACGTGGACCCAATGTGGATTGGTCACTGTTAACGACTGTAAATGCAGCCAGAACCAAGGGATCAATGTAAGGTACATTGAGTTAACACCGACCAATCCGCATTGGGCCCACGTGGTGGGTTATGGCCCATCCGCTTTATCCCAAAAAGCAAGTAAGGCCTGTTCCCCAGCAGCGGGTCATTAAAAATGGCTGATATGCATGGTTATTTGTGGCACAGTTTGTATAAAATTTTGACTCATCGGCGGAAAATAATCCTGTCTCAAACTCACTCGGACGAAAGTATTTTTAGTAAGTACGACCATTTATGGCAAACTAGTTTACGCCCGCAACTGCATTCGCATTTACATTCGAGAAAATCCCTAGGAAACCCTTAACCAAGATAATAGTATCCTCATATGTTTTAATCCGGCTTATAAACTATCTGTGTGCCAAATTTCATCCAAATTCGTTCAGCCGTTAAGCGTGATTGATTAACAATCATCCAAACAAGCAAACTTTCACATTTATGGAATAAGTAGGATAATACGGCCACCTCCGAAGTGCTTGAAGTAGGAAATTTTGCTACATGAAATGGGACTGCTATTTAGTTAAGTCTTAATTTCTCAATTTTTATTTAAGTTATTATTAAGTTTTATACCTCAACTGAAAGCTGAATAGATGGTGATGTTTTTAAAATATTATGCACGCTTAGTTACTAGGATTTTTTTAAAGATAATTGATGCTATTTCTAAAAAATCTGAAAAAAATCAAAAAATAAATGCATTTAAGGATTGATTTTTTTATAAACGCCTGTATTTTATGAACGTTTTTATATTTTTTATCATCACTCAGATTGTTTTCTATCCCAAAATAGTAAAAAATCCGGAATCGAATGAGTAGTTATCTTTTATTTTAAATTTTGGTGTCTGAAAACGTACTTTTGGTAAAAATGTACTTAATTTCAATTAACTCAAAAACTATAAATTTTTTGAGAAAAAATTATATGACAAAAAATATTTATTTTGACCTAATCTATAACCCCTTAGCAGGAATACGTCATATTTCCAGTGACCCTGTATAACATTGCTAGTATGTTACAGTAGGCGGCAGTGGCGAGGGGTGAAATTATGGCGAAGGTAAGCCGCTCTACAAAAATGATGAAAAATGTAGTGATCTGCATAATGGATCAGTGGGGTGGGATTTCCAAAAGGTAAGCCGATGGGAATTGGCTTATATGGACCCTTCGCCACTGGAGGCGGTAATCATAACTCAAACCATCATCAGTATACTTAATCCCACTGTACTAAATCTTTACTAATTAACAGCTATTAAAGTAGGTTAACGTAATGTCTTAGTTATTATACAAAATTATGCTTCTTCATCCATATAATTTTCTGTCCTTTGTTTAGCATAACAATGAAATAATAGTAACACTACAAAATGCTAATCGAATTACTTGGCGGTGGATTAAGGTGGTACCCTAAGCGAAAGTGGCGCCGCGGTGAATTTTATTTGATATTATAATTCTAATACACAATTTTAATAATGTTTATCGTGGAGATTTTAGGGCCTACAGTCTAGTATTTTTAGACGGTATCGTTACATTCCCTAGTAGTCACTGCTAGAAGTAGATAGAAAAACTGCTAAAAGTGGCCGTTTTTGACACATTTGCTATCTACTTCTACGAATGACTACGAGGGCATGTAGTGATACCTTTTAAAAATTCTAGACCATGGGCCCTAAAATCTCCACGATAAACATTATTAAAATCTTTTTCTATTAATAACTTATTAAATAAAAACCTCTGAGGGCGCCACTTTCGGTCATACAACCGCCTTAAAGGCAATTGACACACATTTTGGTTACAAGTAGGTGCATAATTAAATGGAAATAAGCTATTACATTAGTTCTCCGATTATATCAATTTGCCAAGTATAATTAAATTCACTTTAAATTTTGTAGTCTTCAAAAGTATTTCCTGAAGTTTTATTTAATCAGCTTAATTTAATAACAATAATTATGTAGAAAACATATTAAGACAAATAGGTGGGCTATTTTTGTTGATGATAAACCAATTATGTTTTATGATCTTCATTCAAATCCGGAAACCAATTAAAAATACTATATTTTTACGGAAAAGGGAAACTACCTGTAAAGGTTTTAACGAAATAGAGGACCCTCAGGTAAAGTTGCCAACTTTTTTGTTTTTTTTTTTGCCAGCATCAAAAATACTATTTTTTTATAAAATTATTAAGATTATTTATACGTGTAAAAATATAGTAGTTGGCGAAAAAGTCAAAAAAATATAGTGCGTTGCGGTTTTGTAATGAGGATTTCATATTTTTCATACTTACTAAACATTTTCATAATTTATTCGACAACCTTATACACAAAGCTTAAACACAAAAATTATTATGCATTACTTTGTGCATAGGTATAAGTAATAATTTTTTTTGCTGCTTTTTATGAATTTTTTCAATTGAAAAAATTCAGTATTTTTGCCTACTATATATTTTTACAAAAAATATAGTAGGCGAGCCCGCAATATAGAGGATACTATATATTGTAGGGTTGGCAACCCTACCCTCAGGTACCATATTAGGTATTCTGTGCATGTACTTTTCTGTTTTTTGTGTTTTTATTTGAGTTCATCTTAAACTGTAACCTTTTTAACAAATAACATACAACTAAATATTTGTTCAGTACGAAAAGTAAAAAAATAATTTGATTCAATGATATAGTATTTAAAACTTGTTTTTAAGTGTGTACCTACTGATTATTATCGCTGTAATAATGAAAACGTAAGGCCAGTTAAATTCAAATCTTAAAAATAAAAACCCAAACAATGTAATTTATGACATGTTATTTGGATCCCTAGGGGAGTATGAAACCCCTACGTTTTGCAAGCAAAAAATAATTGTGCTTCTTGCGCAATAAATACATAGGTGGAAAACTGCAAAATATTTGCACTTTCTTCAGTTTTTTCGGTTTAATTCATAAAGTAGGTAGGTACGGTAGTAAGAATATTGAGCCATGATCTGTTAATATTAATTTTCACTGTATTATTTTGTAATTACTTTTGGGACTTGCATGTGTTTTGGAGAATATCTCTGAACTTGCATTTTAATGAAATAAATGAATACCCAAATAAAATTTCAGCTCCGTATGCTCAAAGGAGCATAATATGAGCAAATGGATTTTGAACTGTCAACAATGTTCGATAAAGTTGGCAGCATGGGCGTAGCGTGGGGGGGGGGGGGGGGGTTGACCCCCGAATCTCGCCCCCCCCCCCCCCAAAGTATTTAGTAAGTAAACTTCTCCGAAAAAAGACATATGTCTTTTTTATGACTAAATATTTAGTGAATCCTTTTTTCTGTCAAGTGTTTTTTTAACACACCGACCGACCCCTCTGGCCTACGCTTATGGTTGGCATAGGATCATTGCACCAAAACGGCCGTTATGACTAAACGGGGTTCTTCGTTCGAACCCGGAACTTGGGGTCAGATGAGACAGATAGATTCTACAGTAGGTAATAAAAATCATTTATTAAGAATCACAAACAAGAATTTATTTACAAAAAATCCACTTTGCATTTTTTGATGACCCACAACTAACTTATCATAATTATATATCCTTGATCGTATTCTAAAGTTACGAAAAAATATACTATATGATTATTATTAGTGTAAAATGACCTTGTAGGCTTGTATCCGTCCGTCTCGCTCGCACACACGGTATACCTATTCCACCGGTTTCCATACATTTTCCTATACATGATTAGTTATATAAAACTAAACTTTATTTACATTAGTGTAAAGTACAGTCTAGCAACCAGATGGAGTTTTCAGTGTTTATCTTAACCAGTCATTCCGTAGAGTCGTAAA
The DNA here is from genome assembly GCA_943789525.1 of Agriphila geniculea. Classification (NCBI taxonomy): domain Eukaryota; kingdom Metazoa; phylum Arthropoda; class Insecta; order Lepidoptera; family Crambidae; genus Agriphila; species Agriphila geniculea. Next base: position 791,923 of record OX038894.1, on the reverse strand, counting down.
TAGTGCTGTAGGTTTTACGAATTCATTGCGTATTTCTTTAAAATAAGGCCTGAAATCGCTTGAATTTTCAATTTACATGTGTTAATGTATACCGTATGTTTTTAGAGTATGTTATCTTTCATTTAGTAATGTCATATGCAGGCATTTTAGCTTTTGTAGTTCTCCTATGTTTAATCGCGAAATTGGACGTGTTTTTGCATTCAAAAAGTTTTTATTTATCCAAAAACTGTTAGTTGAAAAGTGTTTTAAGTGTGAACAAGTGAAGTGTTAAATGAGTGTAAACAGAACTGAGAATATCCGGGTTGTTCATATATGGTAACTGAAAATAGTGTAAAACGCAGTTTTTTTCAGTACCTAAACAAAAAAGATCATTTTGAGGCAAGTAGGTAGACACAATAGTCATTATTAATAGGTAAAAGAAGAATAAGTTTACATCTAGCTGCATCTTAGACAGAAAGTGGCGCCCTCAGAGGTTTTTACGTAATACGGTTAACGACTTATTAAATAAAAATAATTTTAAGAAAACTTTAAGTGGAATTTTTAAGACCCTCTCTAGTATTTTTAGAAGGTATCATAACTGCCTCGTAGTCATTCGTAGAAGTGTGTAGCAAATGTGTCAAAAATTGCCACTATTAGCAGGTTTGCTATATAAATAACTACTTACGAAAGAATGTAACGATACCTTTTAACGATTCTTAAAGTTAAGGCTACCTTAAATTAAAAAAAACTTGTCAGAAATGACAGAAACTCTATGAAACTTACAGCTTCTTTAAAGTTAAGGAGACCTTAACTAAAGATTTACAGTCTAGTATTTTTAGAAGGTATCATTCCAAAAGATCCATGTAAAGTTTTATTAAGTTTTATTAAAGTTGTGTATTATAATTATAATATTAAATAAAATTCACCGCGGCGCCACTTTCGGTCTGATATTGCTTGAAATTATTCACTATCCCCGTCAATTGGCACTGCGCCTGGCGGCGATAATTTTAACCTCAAAAATTAAAAACAATTGTAATTTTTTTATATACCTAGACCCTATCTTATTGAAAATAATAATTCAATAATTAATATATTAGAATTTTCTTGTTTCATGACATTTTTAGTTGGGGATCACGTCAACGTGGATGTTAATGTGACAAGGTTCCAGCGCATTACCAATTGACGGGGAATATAGGTACTTTCACATCTCGAAGAGTCATATTGCTAAACAAACTTTTTGGTTTTTATACAAACTTTATTCTATATTATTATTTCATCTAAGCAGTCCGTTTTGGTAACAGAGATAACTAACCAACCATGTTTTGTATAATTATCTTTAGTGTAAACAATGTTATTAATTCTTTATTATTAACTAGCGGCCGCCCGCGACTTAGTCTGCGTGGAAAGTTTTTTGCTATCCCTCGGGAAGAATACTTTTTTTCGGGATAAAAGGTACCCAATGTCCTTCTCTGTACCCCTGACAACGTGTATGCAAAATTTCATGATGACCGGTTCAGTAGTTAAAACGTGAAGGCGTAACAAACAAACAAACAAACGGACTTTCGCATTTATAATATTAGTAAGGATTGATTGAGTGTTATAATTAGTACACTTAAATTATAACACTAAAATCGGCATTATAGTTTTCACATTTTCTATTCCAAAAAGTAACTACTATAGTGAGCAAAATATGAAATAATTCTAATAAAGTTTCTTACATAATTATATACTTCTAAGGCTTCCGCGCGTACAGTTTATAGAAATAAAACACTTTATGAAATGAACATGCCTAAAATGGACCCAACTTAGAGCATCGCGGCTTCGGCGCGTCTTACTCTAAGGGACCCAACCATTACATTAGATATGATAAACCACAAATACTTGCCAAAGAACAAAGACTATTACTCGATATATATACGCGAGGCTATTGAAATCAACAAATATCTTAATTTCAATGGGGAAGATGGTTGCAGACCAGCTTGGGACCCCATAATTTATCAACTAAAATCCCATCCCAAATCACACACTGCAGGATCTAAAGATATAGTTAGTTCGTTTTGTAGATAGGGATCAAAAGGGAGATTGACACAACCTCTCTGAGTTTTCTTCCGCCAGTTCTTTCTCGGGCCTCCCAATTTGTGAACTGGTGGTTGATTCAGTGGCTAGATCGATCAATTTAATTCAATAATATTTATTAAAATCAGAACGCAGCTATAAAATAATTTTATAAACTTGAATGCATTTTTATAAAGTTCAGACACAACCTCTCTGAGTTTTCTTCCGCCAGTTCTTTCTCGGGCCTCCCAATTTGTGAACTGGTGGTAGATTTAGTGGCTAGATCGATCAATTTAATTCAATAACAATTTTAAAATCAGAACGCAGCTATAAAATAATTTTATAAACTTGAATGCATTTTTATAAAGTTCCGAACGGGTAATTTCATAAAAATATGCCTTTTACTTCAGTCGGTCCCGTGACCACGGCTCCTAGAAAAGTGTGGAACGTCGGGAAACCCAAAAAAGCAACAAATGAAAACTAAATAATTCTTAAATGTTTTATTAATAAGTTTCTTACGTTTACCACAATTAAACATACACTGCACGGCCAGTTACATTGTCCCTAGATTAATAAATGAACTACCTCCCGATTTGATTAAAAGCATTACACCCGACAATATAAAGATTAAACTAAAATAATACTTTTTGGAAAGTGGAATGCAATGTTCTTTTTCTCATATTTAATGTTGAAAGATTAAACAATGTTAATATTGAATCATTGTTACACAAGTTCTACAAAATGTAAGAAATAATAATAATTTGTAGAATCCTAACACATTATACAAACCTTAGTGGTTTCCTTTGTGTTAGCTATAGTGAATAAGTCTCATTGTAACATTTATGTGATAAATAAATAATAAAAAAAAACGTAAAAATAAAGAGGAAGACCTATCTACACTTTACTTACTTTTCTTTTAATTTTAATTAGGTCCTAGTTTTATCATTAACGTAACACAATCAGTAACACACTGATGCAAATGTTGACTTTCACATGTTTGCTTTCACGTGTGTGTAAACTTAAGTTGCCTATCTGAGATCTACATACATTTTCACACAAAAACCATGCAATAAAGGTTTGAATTTAAAACCAATTAAAGTTTATTTCGAACATGCTAATGAAGTAATGGATGTAAACCATTGTAACAAGTTACCGCTAACTTTGTTTGTATGAAATCGTTGTTTTCATTTTCATTTAATTTTCCGGAAATGCCAAAGTGCTTGTAAATACGGGGTTATTTGTAAAACACTAACAACCTTGCGCATCATAAACAACAACGTTTGTTCTATGACTTTTCCGAAACAGGAAAAATAAACTACTTTAACGTCCGAACAGCTGATCGAGTTTTGTATAAAAAGTAAATTTTTATGGTGTTTTACGCAAAGTCGTATAGATGAAATAAGAACTTGTAAGTTTATATGAAATGCCGTGATGAATCAACGCTTATACTCTAACCCCCTTACTAATAAAGATTGTATAGCAGCTGCATAGTTACACAGTGTTTTGTCACTTTCTTTTTAATGTCAAATTCAAATAGTTTGACAGAGAGTAACCATTGTGTAACTATACATCTGCTATTCAATCTTTATTAGTAAGGGGGTAAGAGTTAGCCCGGGAAATAGTTATACAATTTACATAGCAACAAAACCCCTCTTGTTAGTGTGCCATACTAACATTATTAACAGCTCCGACCACCTGGCAAATTTTCAGTGGTGGGGGTGGAAGTGGTTGGGAAATAAAGGGGTTGAAAACTGATTGAAGGTATACAATTACAGAGCTCTGGATTATGTGTAGTATTATAGCAAGCTAATCATGTATTTTAATCGAGTATAACATTGCCAGGCATTTTGGCTGGTGGAAAAGTAGTTCCAGGTGGCATCAAAGGTGCGCGAAAAAGTGGTAAGTTTGATGCCGCCTGGCACTACTTTTCCAATGGCACATTTTCTTGGCACAATTTATAGAGCTCTGTAAATTGTATACCCTCAATCAGTTTTCAGCCCCTTACTTTCCCAACCACTCCCACCCCCACCACTCCCACCCCCACCACTGAAAAGCTGTCAAGTGCCCGGATCTGTTAATAATGATAGTATGGCACACTAACAAGAGGGGTCTCGTTGCTCTGTAAATTGTATACCTATTTCCGGGGCTAGCCCTTAGTCCATACGGTTTTACCAATGCCTAACGTAAATTTTAATACACGCTTTTATTTTTATATTTTGATACTAAATCGTGTTTTGTTATACCTATCCATTTCTGGTGGCAATATAATATTCAAATCAAATTAATTAACAGTTGTGGTTTGTGAATCATCAGTAGATATGAATAATTTTACGTATGCGATTTAAATAACTAATGAACAAGCGGCCGCCCGCGATTTCATTTGCGTCGACAGTTTTTCTCTGTCCCTCGGGAACAGTATTTTTTTTTTGATGAAAATTACACTGTGTCCTCCTTTTTAGGGTTCCGTAGCCAAAATGGCAAAAAACGGAACCCTTATAGATTCGTCATGTCTGTCTGTCTGTCTGTCTGTCTGTCTGTCTGTCCGTCCGTATGTCACAGCCACTTTATTCCAAAAGTATTAAGACTACATAGTTGAAACTTGGTAAGTAGGTGTATTCTGTAAACCGCTTTACGATTTTTATACAAAAATAAATAAAATAAAAGATTAAGGGGGGGCTCCCCATACATGGAACTGAAACTGAAAATATTTTTTTTCATCAAACCAATACTTGTGGGGTGTCTATAGATAGGTCTTTAAAAATGACATTGAGGTTCCTAAGACTATTTTTTTTCAAAGTCAACCGTTTGAAAGATATCTGCCGCCAAAGTGGTAAAATGTGTGTCCCCCCCCTTTAACTTTTAAAGTAAGAGGGTGAAAAATCTAAAAAAAATATATGCTATAGATCTTAATAAACACTTTCAACGAAAATTGGTTTGAACGAGATACAGTAATTAGTTTTTGAGATATAGTACATTTTCCAAAACCGCAAATATAACTTTGTCATTCATACAAACACTGTGAAAAACAAAGTTATTTTTTCAGACGAAAAATGATAGCGGTATTAAAATATGGTATGGTATATGATGTACCTACGGAACCCTACTGCGCGTGGCCCGACACGCACTTGGCCGGTTTTTAACTTTGACAACATGTATGCAACTTTTCATGATGAGCGGTTGAGTAGTTAGATTAGAAGCGAAAAAAAGCGTAACAAACAGACTCATGCACTTTCGCATTTATAATTTATTCGCAAAACTAATATGTTAAGTATTAATGAATGAACCCAAAATGGAAAACATTTCTTCGGATCTTTGTTCTTTCTTCTTCTGCTTACAAATTTGAATTAATTTTTTCCACGATTTCAGAGTTGGTCCCATAGTAAAAGTTGTTCAGTTTGATGGTCGGAAGAAACGGATTTCCCATTTTGGGCTAATTCTTCAACGCGTTTTGTATAGGTACCTATTATAATCAATCTTTATTAATGAATTTTTTTTAACTTTTTGTTCAATTTGCGGTGAGATTCATATGAATATCGTACAACAAAAAATTGGAAAACCCGCGGTAGGTAGGTACTTAGGTAGCAGTCTAGACTGGCACTATAATATAAACTAGTTAATTTAAGTTATGTTTAATAATATTTATAGAAAAATGTCTCATCACCAACTATTTCGGTCTTTTTAGGGTTCCGTACCAAAATGGTAAAAAGGAACCCTTATGGTGTGACTCAGTCAGTCTGTGTCTGTCTGTCTGTCTGTCACAGCTGGATATCTCGAGAACTACTAACGGTATCAATTTGAAATTTGGAATAGTTTAAGATGACATTTTCCCAACTATTTTTCAAATAAGAAAGAAATAAAAAAAAAATATATTTCTTTTACAACAGTGACTGAAAAGGGGTCTTAAACACTTTTTTAGAAATTAAAAAAAACATACAAAAATTCATTAGTTTCACTACCAGTCAACATATGGCGCTGTCCTAAGAATACTAACCTAAAAAAAATATAGTTCCACTATCGGTCAAGAGATGGCGCAACCTAATACTAAAATACTAAATTGGTGGCTGGTTCTAATATAATTACCTACTATTTGCCGTACGAATAAACGAAGAATAAGTTCCTACTTAGTAATATAAACAGTTTGCAATGTAGAGTGACTGAAACGTTTTTCAGTCACCATATAAGCAGCTGTGGTTAAGATTTGTAAATTAACTCTCCACCTGTTCGCCCTTCCACCTGTCTGCCGTTTATCCTACTTTTTTAAAGACTGTACTAAAGTAACATATCCAAATATATTTATGATTGTACGGAACCCTCGGTGCGCGAGTCCGACTCGCTCTTGACCGGTTTTATTTCTAATAGAAAAGAATAGATAATCCGTAGATTACGATTTGAAAAAAACATATAAAGGTACATAATCAGCAATTTGGAAAACCCATTCGAGAGGTCAATGCCCTCTAATGAGACGTAACAAAATGGCTGCCGTGTGACATGCAAGAAATGAACGCCATAACTTGAGTCGAACAAGTCGACGCACAAATGACTGCGGAAATCTACCACCATCTTCGAAGATCCATAGCTACATTAGCTGACTCAATTCTTTTGGGACGAAATCGGAATGGCACGAACTACCTTTTGTACCTACAATTGGCTATTAGACTAATTTTGGAAAACCATTTTAAATTATTCCTTATTACGCAATAAGAGTCCACATTGATATTTCAGGAAAAATCAATGTATTTCATTAAAAAAAACAGTGTTAAAGTTTAAAATTTTAAAACCGCGTCAAAAACGCTATGGCGCTGGACATGTGACTTGTTGACGTCACTAGCCTGTAAACATTGTAATATCCTTAGCCAATTGACAGCCATCAATCGCGGATCCTTAGTCTATGGTCGTGTCAAACGCCTGAAGCCATATTTATTACAGGCAGGTGACGTCATCAGTCATCTTAGAACGTTTTCACCACAGAAAAAAAATCAAAAATTATTGCATTTTTCTAGGTGAAATAAATCAATTAATAGACTTAATTTAGTCTATATAATAGTTAAATATGTTTATTTACGCCAATATCTGTTAGGATGACCACAATTTGTTGTACCTTACCCTATTGAAAAATTGAGAAAAAAATTAGTTAGTGTATTATTGTTTAAGAAGTTTTCGTGATGACATTTTTCGTGGGAACAACTGAAAACGGTATATTATGCGCTAGTTGAATCTCATCTGCGGTATAGTATTAGGTTTTGGGGCACTTCTTACAAATATAATATGGAGAGAGATTTTGTGCAATGCATTTCTCTTAACTCTTTTTTTCATTAACTCTAATTTTTTTAAAATTTCGCCCCCAATACCACAAATTTCTATCATTTATTCATAATTTTTATCATATTGGCTTACAAACAAAAAATTTTTTTGGCTTTGGCTTTTCATGACTAAACAAAAAACAAAAAAATAGATGAATTTGTTGGACATAAGTAGGTATTATTAATTTCAGAACTTAGGTACTTATATATTTTTATTTTATTCTCATTAACTAATTATTTACATTTATGATATATTTTTGACATGCCTTTTTATGTTTGCCGATTTATTAATTTAATTTATTGATTATTTTTGTATTTTTTTCCGACACCAATTATTTTGTTATGGAATAAATGAATTACCCCTGAACTGAAAGTGAATTTAGACAACCTTGGATTTTGTTAAAAAGTTTTAGTCGAGAATGCCGTTATTATATTCTAATGTAAGAACATTCTTTTCTTTCGGTTGTACGAGTATACTTTAAATATTTCGTTTGAAGTCTTTATGTCGGAATTTCGAATCAAGTACCCTTAACACGAACAGCAATCGAAAAAATATCGCGCGTAAAAACATTCGTTAAAGGATATTTGTATGGGAAATTTGTACAGTATCATCTTCTGCCGAAAAGCGAAATGAGATGTCCCAAAGTGAATTTAGGTACCCTATCGAAGGGTTAGTACCTACCTCTAACATGAACATTTATCGAGAAAAAAAATGCGCGTAAAGGTACTCGTTATACTAATTGTCTATGAAAAATTCGCTGCACAAATTTCTCATAAAAAATATATTTTTATTTACTTTTATTTAAAGACGCCCCTAATTTCAAAGGGAAGAACTCGATGGCGCAATGGTTTAGCGCCTGGCCTGGCGATTGTGGAGGTCAAGCAACTTTCGCAAGGGTCGATCATGGGATGGGTGACCAAAAATTATCTCGAGCTCCTCCATGCTTCGGAAGGCACGTTACGCAGCATTTGCATTCGTTAACACCCACTAATCCGCGTAGTGGATTATGGCCCACCCTCCTTATCCTATCCACCCATAAGGTAGGCCTGTGCCCCAGCAGTGGAGACATTAAAAAATGGCTGATGGTCAAGTGTAAACAGTGGTCTTTTCTACTTTGCCAACTTCACATGGCTATAACCTTTATATCATAAAGAGCCTACTCCATAACTAGGGTTGCCAACCCTACTATATAATTTAGTATCCTACTATATTGAGGGCTCGCCTTCTCGCCTAGGCAAAACTACTATATTTTTTCAAGTGAAAAAATTAAACAAAAGCACCAAAAATTGAGATTAAACACTAGTGTTTATGGTTATTAAATAAATTATGAAAATGTTTTAAGTATGAAAAATGCAACTTCTTTAAAATCCTCCGTACAAAACGGCAACCTACTATATTTTTTTGGACTTTTTCGCCATCTACTATATTTTTACACTAAAAATCTTGAAAATACTATATTTGTTGCAAAAAAAGTTGGCAGCCCTATCAATAACATACACGTTATCAGCTTAAACAAATGTTTGGCGATAACTACGATAGTTCTAGATAAAAGGATTAATGAGAGATGTAGTTTTAGACTGGCTGTTACCGGCTTATAAGGATCATGGTGGATTATAAGCTTTAATGCAGCCTTTTGGAACGATGTTTTATTGTAGCGTTTTCGTTTTAACGCAAGTTACAATCTCTACCATATCTTTTATTATAAAACATGAATTTAAAAATGTGAAATATCTCAACGTCTATAGTAAAATTATTTAGTTGTTATACTAAGAAAATTTTAGCTCGCAGTATTTTAAAATGCGACAGTCATTTGTTTCGTTGCCCCAAGAACTCCTCACGATCATCTGTCGGGGAAATAAACGCGCGAAATTCTATAGAAAAGAGCATCAGGCCCTTTTGGCATACCTACCTGTCCGCCATTTTGAAAAAAGTCGGTTTTGGCCGCCTCTGATAAAAGTGGTGTCAATTGATAGAAGAAGTTATTACAAACAAAAAGTAATGAGCAAGAAAATCTCGAACGTGATATACTTACTGAGATATTTGAGTTTGAAGTTGACACACAAAATCAGTATTTTCTGGCTTTAGTAAATAAAATATGTCAATGAATGTTGTTGTTAAGCTATTTATGTATGTAGGAAGCGTCCATGGCTTAGCTGCCAAAGTGTGTTCCAGTTATGAGTATGGAAAGCACTTTTTTGGACCGACAGTTGTATGGAAAGTAGATTTTTAGTAATTTTTCGAACAGTTATAGAACAAACATTGTTGTTTATGATGTTAGTAATCCATCCCTACGAGGTAGTTGGTGTTTTATAAATAAACATGTTTAAATCAATGCAAAAATACTTAATTTTATATTACCTTAATTCAACTTCAAACTCAAATATCTCAGTAAGTATATCACTAACAAGATTTTTTCTTATCATTTTTTGTTTGTAAAGACTTACTCTATTGATTGACATCCATTTTATCAGAGGCGGTCAAAATCGACTTTTTTCAAAATGTCGGACATGTAGGTATGCCAGTCTGAACATAAATGTCCGAACCCTTTTAATTTCGCTTTTCGGCAGTAGATGGTGCTGTACAAATTTCAAATACAAAATAACTCTATCGAATGTTTTTACGCGCGTTATTTTTTCAATAATTGTTCCTGCTAAAGTTAATAGCAAGAATCATAATTATATTCATATTCTATAAGATTCTTGGTGAATTGCCTGATAATGACATAAAATTGCCTGTACCTATGTATCACTGCACGTAAAAACGCCATTTTATTTAGTGTCACTTGTCTCTGGAAATAAGTACGTAAGATGTTTTACTTCTACGAATATCTTCTTGATTCAAGACCTAAGGCTTGATCTAAGTAAATAGATATTGACTTGCTTGCTTCCCAGTTCCCAGAATATCTTTCAACCTAATTGATTTAATTGAAGATCGAATTTCTATTACATTTTAATTAGAAACGATATCTGTGTGCTCTTAGAAAGTTTATATTTATTTGTTAATCTATATGTTAACATAATGTCTGGAAACGATTTATTTATTTATTTATTTATTTATTTAATCTTTATTGCATATGTATAAAATACAGCAAATGGCGGACTTAATGCTAAAAAGGCATTCTCTCCCAGTCAACACATATTTGTAAATAATGGTCCATCTAATAAAGCTGACAAGTTTTTTTTTTGTGAGCTTATTTGATAGAATTTTTCACTTTTCAGATTGTTGCACTTCATTCGAATAAAAATTGTTACTGACTTCGTGTTCTACGGATAAGCCGTGATAAAAATATCATTAAATAACTTTGTCAGCAACGGAAAACATAAAATGTTTAAATTTTTTATTATATCCGATAACGAGTGTTGCTGTTAATTAAAGTTATCAAAAATATATTTAGTTTCGGGTTTTTTGTTTTCCCATTAATATTCATTATGGAATATATAAAGGTAACTTTTCTTTCATATTGTTTTTCTATAAAATGCATTCCTTACTACCACAACTCAATTTTATTCAGAGTGCGTAATTATCGGTCGTATCACAATAATTATAGAGCGATTCATGTTTGTACGAAAGATAGATTTTGCGATTCATTACCTAATTACATGACTTACTAGTGGCTCCGTGGGCTGTAGATCTCGCGATAAAATAAAATAAAATGTCGCCATGAAGTTTTGAAAGCACACAGTAGGTACGTGAGTATCGCAGCTAGATGGTGCTTCTAATTTTGATCATTTTTCAAAATGGGTGAATATATTTTTTATAAATTTGGAAAAATTGGCTTGACTAAACAGTTATATATAATTATTGAACCTACTCACAAAATTTCACCAGAATCGGTTGAGAAATGCGACCTGTAAAGGAGATCAAACAGCCGGAAAGCTGGACTGAGATATGGTTTTTTACATATCTCCGTCATTTTAATAAATTTCGAAAAACTGTCTCGATGAAAATACTCTATATATTTATCAAACCTGCTCACAAAATATCACCGGGAGCGGTTGAGAAATGCGACCTGTAGAGAAGAAAACAGCTCCGGAAATTCGGACTGAAATATGTTTTTTTACACTATCTCCGCCATTAAAAAAACAATTGAAAAACTGGCTTGACAAAAAAAAATACAATTTTCAAACCTGCTTACAAAATTTCACGAGAATCGGTTGAGAAATGCAACCTGTAGAGGAAAACAGACTGCATTGGAAAGCCGGACTGAAATATGTGTTTTTAACATTTCTTCGTCATTTTGAAAAATTTCAAAAAACTGGCGTGACAAAAAAAATCTATATTATTTTCGAACCTGCTCACTAAATTTCACGAGAATAGGTCGAGAAATGCGACCTCTAGGCTGGAACAGACAGCCACACATACGTAATAATTTTTGCCCAACTTATTCTTTCCGTACACCAATTTAAAAATTGTTGTGATCCAACAGTTGGAGTTAAGATAACCAGTTCCTTCGTGATGAGTATTCCGGGTGTAGTGCGCTTCCACCTTTGGCCTTATCGTCATTTATCAAGTGAGATAATGGCCAAGCACTATCCCGTGAGACAAGGCCCTATTTTTGAAATCATTCCTTTCAAATCACTTAAGTTACAAGCGACGTATTGTCACAGAATAAACATAAGCCGTGTTATTACAAAAGATTTTTAAACACTGTTTAACTAAACACAATGTGTTTAGTTATCCTTTTCAAACAATATTGTCAAAAAAGTGACAGCATCACATTTAAACATGTCATGTTTAAATGTGATGCTGTCACTTTTTTGACAATATTGTTTGAAAAAGACAGCATCATATTTAAACAGGTGTTTAGTTAAACAGTGTTTAAAAATCTTTTGTAATAACACGGAAGATGTTAAGTGACGATTAGGCCAAAGGTGGAAGCGCACTACACCCGGAATCCTTGTCACTGCGGAACTGGCTATCTTACCTCTAACTGCCGGAACTCAACAATTTTTAAATTGTTGTTATGGCGTTAGACTTAGGTAAGACGGTGGTAGCTAGCCAGGTGGACTTGAAATAGGCCCTACCACCAACCTAACCGACCAGCACTGAGGCGGTTAAGAGGTTTTAGTACTCTGTGACTAAAGCAATACTATTAAACCACCATTTAAACAAAATTGTTAAGTAAACATTAGCAGAACGCCCAAGCCAAATTATTATTAAAATAATTTAATGAATGTATGTTTAATAAATTAGATTGGCATGCCATGAGCTAACATTTTATTATAATTTAATGCCATGACATTGGCCGTATTTCAATTTTGCTCAGACTTTGATAATTTATAATCTGTCTGTCGCGTTAATATTTTAACATTTGTCCTTCTTTATAACTGATTTATTTATTCACGTTTACAACTCAATTGTTATATTATGTCTCAGAATAATAGTTTTCGATTTTTATTTTGTCACGAATAACAACTTTGTGAATAGAAAACGGTTATAATGTCTGTCTACATAAGAAGAAAGAAATGAAAAAAATATTTTCGTAAGACTTATTATAGAAAATTATAAATAACTCTTTTCTAATGATTTGTATTGGTTGTAATAATAAAAAAAACTTAATCCTAATAAGGCATACCTTTGCGTCTGACGCCATAACAACAATTAAATTGTTGTGTTCCAGCAGTTAGTGGTAAGATAGCAAGTTCCTCAGTGATGAGGATTCCGGCGGGCTGATTATCTAATTAGAAACCACCTAGCGACCGGTTGCAGTTCATAGATGATAGTGATTCATTGCTACTTCTTTTTGGATTAATAAAAGCATACCAAAGAACAGTAGCAATGTATATGGAATGAAACCGGTCGCTAAATAGTTTCTTTTTAGATAATCAGGGTGTGGGTGTAGTCCACCTTCGGCCTTATCGTCACTTAACATCAGGTGAGACTACCCCGTTGTGCTAAAACCTTTTTATTTCTTACTAGCGGCCGGCCGCAACTTCGTCCGCGTGGACCCTAAGGAACCCTTGACCAGGATAAAAAGTACCTAGCCTAGGTATATGCTAATTCAGGTCCTAAGCTGTTTATCAATCAAATTTTATCAAAACCCGTCCAGCTTTCAGGCGTGATGAGGTAACAAACACACAAAATTTCACATTAATAAAATATTAGTAGGATATAATAGGGAGAACTGGAGCAAATTGCTAAAGTATCTGGCGGCCATTTTTTGTAACCTCAAAAACGAAAATAATTTTGTAAAATGTTTATTTGTAAAACCCCAACAACCTCGCAGGAGTAGATTACTAACATCATATACAATTGTTCTACAACTTATCCAAAAACAGACATAAAAAGCTTTTTAAAAAAAAAGAAAAACCGCCTTCAAAAACCTAAAAATAAAAACTTTAATTTTGAATCTGTTTTTGTTTTTATTTTTAGGTTTTTGAAGGCGGTTTTTCATTTTTTTTTAAAAAGATTTTTTTATTTTCAACTTTTTTGTGATAGGTAAGCGTGTTATATTCTTTAACTTTATATGTTTTCAAAATGCCTATTACTCAATTTCCAAAGAAGTTCAGTTCAGTTGTGTCTTCTTAGTCCAAGTATAGTTCAGAACGTAGCATACAGACCATAGCTCGGTTTGTTTTGGATTTTCATAAGCCTACCAATATCTCAATCACAATTACATATCCTATTTGAGTTTGAGGAGTTCCCTTGGATATCTTCGAGGTCCAAGGTTTAATGTCAATGAAATTAAAAGAACTACTCTTAAGGTATCCCTTTTCCAACAAAAAATCAGCTAATTCGGTTCATAAATAACAAAGTCGTCAAGGTAATTGATACAAAATCATAGTATTTTCAGGATTACTTGAAATCTACTGAACCGATCTGAAAAAAAATTAAATGGGACCATTTTGCAAGAAAATCTAATCAAACAAAGAAAAAATCATCAAAATTGGTCAATAAATAACGAAGATATGCGCGAACAACGGTAAAAAAGTCATCAAGATAGTTAATGCAAAATCATAGTATTTTCAGGATTACTTGAAAACTACTGAACCGATCTGAAAAAAATTAAATGGGACCATCTCGCAACAAAACTCAATCAAACAAAAAAAGAATTTTCGAAATCTATGCATAAATGACGAAAATATGCGCGAACAACGATAAAAAAAAAACATACAATCGAATTGAGAACCTCCTCCTTTTTTGAAGTCGGTTAAAAACTAGTGGCTCCGTGAGCTGTTAGACCTCGTGATAAAATAAAATAAAATGTCGCCATGAAGTTTTCAAAACACACAGTAGGTACGTGAGTATTCGCAGCTAGATGGTGCTTCTAATTTTGATAATTTTTCAAAATGTGTGAATATTTTTTTTTAATTTTTGGAAAAATTGACTTGATTAAACAGTTATATATAATTATCGATCCTACTCACAAAATTGCAGAAGAATCGGTTGAGAAATGCGACCTGTAGAGGAGATCAAACAGCCGGAAAGCTGGACTGAAATATGTTTTTTACATATCTCCGTCATTTTAATAAATTTCAAAAATTGCCTCGACAAAAAAATCTTTATATTTATCAAATTTGCTCACAAAATTTCACCGGGATCGGTTCAGAAATGCAACCTGTAGAGGAGAACAGACAGCGCCGGAAATCCGGACTGAAATACGATTTTTTTACATTATCTCCACCATTAAAAAAAAATTAAAACTGGCTTGACAAAAAAAATCTATACAATTTTCAAATCTGCTTACAAAATTTCACGAGAATCGGTTGAGAAATGCGACCTGTAGAAGAAAACAGACAAAACTGGAAAACCGGACTGAAATATGTATTTTTAACATATCTCCGTCATTTTAATAAATTTCGAAAAATTGCCTCGATAAAAAAAAATCTATATATTTATCAAATCTGCTCACAAAATTTCACCGGGATCGGTTGAGAAATGCGACCTGTAGAGGAGAACAGACAGCGCCGGAAATCCGGACTGAAAAACGATTTTTTTACATTATCTTCGCCCATTAAAAAAAAAATTGAAAACTGGCTTGACAAAAAAAATCTATACAATTTTCAAATCTGCTTACAAAATTTCACGAGAATCGGTTGAGAAATGCGACCTGTAGAAGAAAACAGACAGAACTGGAAAGCCGGACTGAAATATGTATTTTTAACATTTTTCCGTCATTTTAAAAAAATTCAAAAATCTGGCGTGACAAACAAATTATACATTATTTTCGAACCTGCTCACAAAATTTCACGAGAATCGGTTGAGATCTGTCAAAAACCGACTTTTCATACAACACTCGATCAGCTGTTCGGGCATTTGTATGGAAAGTCGATTTTTTTTGTTGTTGTCGGAAAAGTTGTAGAACAAAATGTTGTTGTTTATTATTATTAGTAATCTACTCCTGCGATGTTGTTGATGTTTTACAAAAAACCCTTTATATCTAGATCCTATCTTATTGAAAATAATAATTCAATAATTAATAATATTAAATTATGTACCTTAGAATTTGAAATTTATTGTTACATTTCATTTTTAGTTGTGGATGATGTTTACATGTGATCGAGGATGTTAATGTGACAAGGTTCCATCGTATTACCAATTTGCGGGAATAGTAATACAAAACATGTTTTAAAACACAAAGCACATATCAACCTAAGTGTATTTCATAACCGCATTTACATATCCTCCTTGTTATTTTGAGGATATTCAATATCAATACTAAAATCCTTACTGAATATAAACGGACTGCTTAGAAATTTAAATCCAAAGTATTATTCATTTTAATACTTCATGACAAGACATTGCTTTTAGAGATACTTTGTATCCATTTTGAAGATGACAGGTTCAGTATAAAACCTGGACTAAGGTCAGTACAGGTAGGTACTAGGAATGTACCTTGAATTTTTTTCGACGAGTGGGGATAAGTTGGCGCATGTGCACTTGCGAGCGACCAAAAGCACGCGCCCCCCTCACCGCTACGCATGCCCAAAATACGCGTTCCGCGCAATCCCCACCCGATTTCAAGAAATATGCCTCGTACTGTACACTTAGTACAAACAGCGATCGAGAAAAAAACGTACGTAAAAGTACTTGATACATTACTTATCAATGGAAAATTTAATTTCGCTTTACGGCGATAGATGGCACTGCACAAATTTCCCATACAAAATTACTCCATCGAATGTTTTTACGTAGGTAGGTTCGTTATTATTTTCGATAACTGTTCGTGCTAAGGGTACAGTACCGCTAGTACGAACATCAATCGAGAAAAAACGCGCATGTAAAAGTGCTCAATAGAGTGATTGTCTATGAAAAATTTCATTTCACTTTTCGGCGGTAGAAGTACAAATTTCCCATACAAAATCACTGTAATGAATTTCGTTAGGCGCGTTTTTCTCGATTAATGTTCGTACTAAGAGTATTGAAGTATATCATAATCATAAACCATTAAAAAAGTTAACTCATTTATATTAGTTCACTTAAAATTTCAACAAAATATTTTGTCTACCTACTTTATATTCTTTACATTTAATTATATAATTTATTTTAAAATCAGTATCCGTAGCACAAACATCAATCGAGAAAAACGCGCCTTTAGAAATTTATTACAGCGATTTTGTATGGGAAATTTGTACAGCGCCATCTACCGCCGAAAAGCGAAATGAAATTTCTCATAGACAATTACTATATTGAGCACTTTTACGTGCGTTTTTTCTCGATTGATGTTCGTATTAGGGGTACTGTACCCTTAGCACGAACAGCGCAAAATAACGCGCGTAAAAAAATATTCGATAGAGTTGTTTTGTATGGAAAATTTGTACAGCGCCATTCAACCGCCGAAAAACAAAATAAGATTTTCCATACAAAACTACTATCGAGTTCTTTTACGCGCGTTTTTTTCGATATAAGTAATATGTTCGTGCTAAGGGTACAAATAAGCTTCAATTTATGGAATCCAAACTATCAACTAGAATTACTATTTATGATACAGTTAGTAGTGTGATGTGATCGTGTGGCAACAGTGATGACTATTGATGAGTAGTAATGAGTAGCGATGACTACTAACGAGTAGTGATGACTAATTGATGAGTAGTGATGTGATAGTGACAAGAGTGATGAGTTGAGTGATGACTGTGATGACGGAGCTGCGCCCGCGCAGGGTGCACGCGGACCACTACAGACTGTTGCGGACAATATGGCGGCGGACGCTGTCCTTCAAGAAGAGGAAGGTGAGACGGTGAAATTATTTTGATTTATATAGAAATTATATTATTTAAACTATTTGGACCACTCGACATACAAAGCAGCGCCACCGGTTTTTGGTGGATATTCTAAAGACTCGCACTATGCGTATTGCTTCAAATCAGGGCTGGAAAACCTGGTTAAAATTCACAACCAGGTTTCGCGCAGCTTCATACATTTTGAAAAGAGCATTTTTATTTCGATTCTGCTCATGGAAACCGGTATTATTTATGGTTAAGTTCGTAGACCGTTTTGATTCCGCTCCCAAAACCTGGTTAATACCAAAATGATTTTGTTCACTCCGCCCGCCCACCCGATGCAAAGCAAATAATACACATGTATATTGACAAGTTGCGACTTGCGTTTGCGCTGCATCGCGTTGCGATCCCGCCCGCAGATAAAAAGGAACAAAATATATCGCTGCACTATTCACGCGCGTCGTGGAATTAACCAGGTTTATCCCCGAAGCAATATAGCTCGCGAATCGGTTCCGCTTCGAGTGAACACTTACGAAAAAACCTGTTTGAGATCGAAATTAACCTGGTTAATTAGAAACCGGTTTCCAGCCCTGCTTCAAATTTTAGTATCCGTACCGCTAGAGAGTGGAACTCCTTGCCTTGCCTGAGTCTGTGTTTCCTGATAGGTACAATCTGGGGGCCTTCAAGTCGCGAGTGGATAGCTTACTTCTAGGCAAGCGCGTTTCATCGTAGATTGCATCATCGCTTACCATCAGGCGTGAATCGTGATAGCGGGCAAGCGATAGGTGTGCACCTATCTATCGTAAAAAATAATAGAGACGGTGTGATGATGTGACTATTTTATTGCATAGGAATACAGTTACGTTTAGTACGTTAGCGATTTGTTAGTGAAGATGAAAAGATGTTTAGTTTTTTAACCGTTTTCAAAAATTTTAAAGGAGTAGGTTTTTAATTCCATTGTACCTATATGTTTTTTAATGTTGTTCGCGCGTAAAGGCCGCCGGTAACGATCATTTGCGATTGACAATTTTTACGTCATTGACGCCTATTGATGCGAAAATTGATCGTTTACGCGTGCAATTGAAGCGATTGTCAATTGCTCCAACAATGGCATTGACGGAAAAATTTACAATCGCAATTGATCGTTACCGGCAGGCTTAACTTCTACATTATGGACCGGTTTCATTGATTTTTTTTTTATTGAATTTTCTTGCGAGATGATCCCATTCAATTTGAAAATAATGTGATTTTGGTAGTAACCACCTTCAGTTTTTTAACCATCTTTAAAAATTTAAAAGGAGTAGGTTTTTAACTCCATTGTACCTATGTTTTTTAACGTTGTTCGCGCGTAACTTCGACATGTATGGACCGGTTTCATTGATATTTTTTTGTTTGATTGAATTTTCTTGCGAGACGGACATTCAGTTTGAAAATACTGTGATTTCGGTAGTAACCACCTTGATGGCTGGCTTCTTTGTTTATGAACCGATTTAAGATGTTTTTTTTTTGCTGGAAAAGGGATACTCTAAGTGATTTCATTTTATGAAAATTGGACCTTGGAACTCTTCAAAGTTAAATAAGATATGTATAGTGATTGAAATTAGTAGGTTTATGACAATCCAAAACAAACCGAGCTATGGTCTGCGACGTTCTGGAGTAGACTGACCACGAAATCTTAACGAAACTCCTTAAAAATAAACAGCGCGAATTTGAAAATTGAGTTAAGGACATTGTACCATTGAAAATATTTTATACACACCACAGAAAACTTCTAAAGAAGTCGGGTGGGGATTTTAGAATAAAATTAAAGAGCGAGTCGGACTCGCGCACCGAGGGTTCCGTATCATCATAATAAATACACTGCAGAGAAGAATAATAAAACTTTTATTGCCGTTTTAGGTCAGCGCCATCTCTTGACCGATAGTGGAACTAATGTTAACTTTTTTAGAAATTTAATAATTTCTACAAAAGTGTGCTATATTGAGACTTCGTTTTATTTCTCCTATAATCTTAATATAAACAGCTATTACATAGAATTATTTCAAATTTTTCTCTTGGCAAACTTCGTAGATAAGGGGGGGACGGGGGAACGGTATTCTTTTTTACAATTTTCATCATAAGTCGAAAACTATGCGGCCTAAAAAATAAATAAAAAATGGTTAAAATCGTGCAAACGGCTCTCTTTCACATGATATCCCACATGCCCTAGTAGCTCCACTTCAAATTTTTAAGACCCCTTTTCAGTCCCTGTTGTAAAAAAGATATTTATTTTTTTATTTCTTAATTGCAAAATAGTTGGGCAAATGTCATCTTAAATTATTCCAAATTTGAAGTTGATTATCATTAGTAGTTCTCGAGATATCCAGCTGTGACAGACAGACAGACAGACTGAGTCACACCATAAGGGTTCCTTTTTACACGACTGCCCAAAGCAAAAAGAGTATATATGTGTTCAGGGTTCATGTATGTGGGTATGTGAGTTTCTTTATTCCACCATAACTTCTAAATGCCTGAACTGATTTGGATAAATGGGGTATCGTTAGAATCCTTACAGCATCCCGAGTGACACTGGCTATATTTTTTTTTAGAAAAAAATCAATATGGCGACTGTACGACGCCATTTTCAATTGGAAAAAAAAATTCTTCTATTATTACAATATGGGCATCAAATGAAAGGCCTTGATGAGCACATTCCAAAACTATATAATATGTCACTAAAATGTGTGAAATAAAAATAAATAAATTTTAAAAATATTATAATCACGATTGCCCTGCCAAAAACGAACTTAAAAGTTAAAAACAACAAGTGTCATTCAGTGTCATCAGTCGGGGGACCTCTTTCATCAAAAATTGTTCCATAATAAGAAATTCTATTTCAACAAAAATTGTTCCATGATAAGGTCCCCCGACTGCAATGACACTTGTTGTTTAACTTTTTAGTTCGTTTTTGGCAGGGCAGTCGTGTTTTTAATATTTTTTATTTTTTTACCATTTTAGTGCGAAACCCTAAAAATAAGTTGTCATCCTGTCCATTCGACAGACGTTGAAATGCGTAGGTAGGTATCCAATGATTTGAATATTATTTGGGATTTTTAGAGCACTTTAATTTTGAAGCCGTTTTTGTTATTAGGTGTTTTTTAAGGTTTTTCTCTTATAAGATTAAAGTTCTTACAAAGTTACTAGGGTTGGCCCAAGACCTACTGGTTTCATTTCTTTGCTTTGCCTGAGGCGCGTTCAGAACCTACGCTCTGAGTGCAACTTTACGCAATAACGACGTTCCAAACATTAGTGATTTACAACATTTTAATCATCAGAATCGGTCGTTGAAAAACGCTCTGACGTTTACCTGTACAAAAATTGTCAATATCATTTGTCATAATTCTGTATTTTCATGTTCTTGTGTCTAAGTTTCAAAAAGTTTATGGTTGCTCCTCAAAAAAAAACCGATTTTATTTGATTTAGTGTATAAGCTGAAGTGGCAGTGGGCTGGACACATAGCGAGAAGAACATCGGAAAGGTTCTAAAGTGGTGACCGCGCACCGGACTCGGCTCCGTGGGTAGGCCCCCGACAAGGTGGACCGACGTGAGGATGCGTGGTCGCGGTGCACCGCTGGATGCGGGCAGCGCAGGACCGATCGTCGTGGAGATCCTTGGGCTCCCCCAAGGATCTCCACGATCCACCCATTGCTGGGTATAGGCGAAGGGGGTGTCGTGCGGCTGATATGATGATAAGGATAATGAAGACGTGTATAATAAATTTAAATTGTCCTTATTCTAAATGGAAAACGAGAACTTTGTATTACTAATGACATCTAAGGTTAAAACAATTTTCCACTTAATTAAAGAAGTGACACAAAATCTGGATTGCGGAATGTCTACATTAGCTATATTTCTAGATATGAGCAAGGTTTTTGATTTTGTGCCCCATAAACTTCTATTAGAAAAACTTGAAAAATATGGAATAAGAGGAACAGCCTTATCATGGATAAAAAGCTATTTATCTGACAGACAGCAATGTGTTGAAATTTGTAAATTAAGTGGTGACATAAGGAAGTCTTATACTTCAAAATATATGTACAACCGTTGTGGTGTCCCTCAAGGGAGCGTCCTTGGTCCTCTATTGTTTTTGCTGAAAATTAGAAAGATATGTTTTTGTCCTGACTAACGAATGTTATATCTAAAGTAGCAGCGCTAATGGCTTATCACGGCTATGTATCATCAATACTAAGGTATGGTCTAATTTTATGGGGAAATTCTGTCGATATGCCCAGAGCTTTTAGAGCGCAAAAGAAATGCATTAGGTCTTTCTGTGGTGCAGACTATTTGGACAGTTGCAAACCATTGTTTAAACTACTAAATGTATTGCCTCTTCCGAATCTTTACATTTATGAAATGTTAATTTTTGTTAAAAAACATCACAATTTATTTGAATTTAACAAGAGTAATAGTAATTATAGAGACAGAAAAAGAGAAAATTTATGTGTACCAGGCCAAAATTTAGTGTTGTATTCCAAGAATGTATACTGTATGGCTGTTCGCTTGTTTAATAGGCTACCTGACGATTATAAAACATTGACATTTTACAAATGTTATTTAATTTTATAATGAACAAAATGTATTATAGTATATCTGACTATTTGAATGATAAAATTTGACATGTATTTTCTTTTTTAATTTGATTTAAATGACAATTTGTAGATAATGGACATTCACTTACAGTTATTACTTTCATTACTTTTATTACTTTACATTTATATTAAATATCAGTCATACTTACATCAATTTTTAAATTTTAAAATATTTGCACATCGATAGTATAACGATAGAATATGTTGGCAATAACTTAGTTTAAGAACACTTTTGTAACCGTATTCTTGCAAATAAATTTACTTACTTACTAACAACAAAAACAACCAATCAACCGCACTCTGAACCTCGGAACGCAGCCCTGTTCTGGTAAAACAGCAAAGAAAAGAAATGAAACCGGTAGGTCTTAGGCCAGCCTTAGTAACTTAGTAAGAAATTTTATCTTATTTAGAGAAAAACTTAAAAAAAAACCTAATAACAAAAACGGCTTCAAAGTTAAAGTGCTCTAAAAAGCAAAAATAATATTCAAATCATTGGATACCTACCTACTCATTTCAACGTCTGTCGAATGGACAGGATGACAACTTATTTTCTATTCTAAAATCCCCACCCGACTTCCTTAGACGTTTTTATTTAATTAGGTTGTAGGTCTGTCTGGCTGACATACCTACCTACCTAATAGTTCGCGTGCTGCTCGTGAGATTTTGACGACTTCCGCTATCAGTTTCGTCAATTAGCTAAGTAATTAGACAGTGCCATTAATTCCCAGTCTTAATTATTTTGTAGGACTACAAAAAGTAAGTTTTGGGCGAACAACTATTTCTAAGATAACTTTGTACTATTGAAATAAAAAAAATCAGAATATGTACTTAGTCCTCTCAAAGTCCTTTTATGATATATTTATTTATATCTATTCTGTGCTCAAATCCTTAAAACAATTTTTTTATGTCTTATACAAAACATGAAATATAAATCAAGTCGGATTCTTAATTAATTAGTCGAAACATTATTCTTTTTTGTACCTAATTACTTCTAAAATAAAGATAATTGTTTACATAGTCTCTCGTTACTTAAATATTTTTTAGTTTCACATCAACGTGAAATCAAAAAAAGTTTTCGTTCCAACTTCTTTTATTCCTTATCTATTTCTCGAACTTTTTTTATACTGTTCCACTCTTTAATTCCATATTATCGGTATAGATACATACTTTTATAGTTATTAAAAATCAATGAGCAAGGGTTTTTACCTACAAAATGATACCTACGAAGGCGGTACGTACCGTTAGCAAATCATAGGGTCTTGTGGGAAAGTGCAGGTGTCTCCTATATAATTTAAGGGCTTCCTAGTTCTTAAGTAGATAGATAGTAAAGTTACCGTCGGGAACTCAAAGGCTTTATTTAGCTGATGAATAACTTACTAAAATTATTAAGGGCCAGTTTTAATGATTCCGAATTAGGTAGATTTGTACGGGCCAGTTTTAAATGTTACGAATAAGTTTTGGAAATATTTAATGATAATTTTGTGCAAATTCTGTTCTGTTTCTAAATTAAACTAAAAGTGTTATGGAATTAAATAAACAGGCCCTAGGTGATAAAAGTACAATCGCAACAGAAGTGGCTAATTTCAAAGCAAAACGACTTTGCCATACATTCTCAAGTAAAGTTGAAGTGGATCACTTATTGTCAATTTAACCACATTGTTATTGGTAAAGTAATAACATCTTTGCTAAAAAATGGTTAATATAACTTTTCACACCACATGCTCGACAATGCCGAATTATATGTCATGTAAACCTTACCGAAAGCAAGACATTATATCTCTTGGCTTTAGCCGGGTTATAATGTTCCATCATAACCCGCTGGTCAATAATGTGATTTTCACTTTCATAATTCTTATTGCTATGCCCATAAAGTCTAATTTCACTAAACAGAATGTGTCCTCAGCGGGCGCGGCCAACTCGATTTTCGAAGACCGAGGCCGTGGCCCACTAGATTCGCACTGAGACGAACTTCATTTGTTTGTCAAATCGAGTAGGCCACGCCAGCTGAAAGAAGTTGCTATAGCCGTAGCTAGTAGTACTACTAGCTTTAGAAGATTCTATAAATACTAAGCCTGGTTTTTTTTATTGTCTCGCATAAAGTGAGAAAAGTAGAGTATACACCACCGGGATAAAACTGTTTTTTTCTTGGGCGCTTGAATCCCTCACTGCACTCAGGACTCAATATTAATTCCCTCGATTTGCTCGGGAATTAACTTATAACACCCTCGCTGCGCTCGGGAGTTAGATTTGGAGTCCTTCGTTACGTTCAGGATTCAATGTAGCGCCCGTGACATAAAACAGTGCCCTATCCCCTTGGTGTATAATCTACTATTTCAGCAATAGAAAGCTACACTATCCCTGAGCGATAACAGTTGATTTTCCTTAGAAATTTCCACGGGAAATGGGATTCCATGCAGACGAAGTTGCAAACGGGAGTTAGTATTTCCTAAATAAATATAATTTAACTTTTGTAAATAAATCCTAACAGCTTTATTATTCGTCCTCTTTCTCAACTCAATTGCCTTTAAAAGCGTCTTTGAATGATCGCTTTTCGGCCACAAAATATAAAGAAAATAGAGGAACTGCTCGAAACAAATCGCGGTTTTCCGTGCACGCACACATAGACGTCACGTACAGGCAATCTCAGACCAAACCAGGGGGCTAACTGTCTCAATCGCTCTCATTTGATAGATGGATGTGACACATTGCTACATTTCTTTGGTAAACTTTTATTTGTGCCAAAAAGAAGTACCTACATAGGTATTAATGTAAGTATCACATCCTGAAAGTGATTACGATAGATTTTTGAAATTAAACAAAATATAGGCTGACTAGTCAGTACTGTAGCAAAGCAACTCAGTGTAAACAAAAGACGAATGCCTTTTCGTATACGATCAGTTTGATACTTCGGTCTAAAACACACACCGTCACATTAATAAAAAAGTCACAGTAGGCCTTATAAGCTTGTTTTGTGTTTTATGTAACGGCTGTTCGTGCTAAAATTTATCGAGAAAAAATACGCGCGTAAAAAATTTCGATAGCGTAATTTCATATGGGGAACAGCACTATCTACCGCCGAAAAGTGAAATGAAATTTTACATAGACAAATACTCTATTTATACTCTCGGTAGATTTCGTAAGGGTACAGAGTGTCGCTTCTGTTAGAACACAAAAACTTTATATTTCGTGTTTCAGCTGTTTTTCAGTAATGTGTTTACACGCCGACCACAGACTGAAAGACCCATCCATCTTATTATTGACATGGATACTTGCCCATCCATCATTGGACATAAAACTCGACAGTTTTAAAACGAATCAAAGAAGCTACTTTTAAAAAGACTGATGAATGTTGTCCATCAGCTATTTTAATGTCCCCAAGGCCCTTCTTATGGGTGGATAAGGAGGACGGGCCATAACGCGGGCCCAATGCGGATTGGTGGGTGTTTACGACTGCAAATGCAGCCGGGACCAACGGCTTAACGTGCCTTCCGAAGCACGGAGGAGCTCGAGATAATACATTTTTGGTCACCCATCCCATGACCGACCATTGCGAACGTTGCTTAACCTCCGCAATCACTGGGCCAGGCTCTAAAGTTACTGCGCCACCTAGCTCCTCGTGAATCAATGATGGGTGTGCAGTAAATATAATTCGTGTTATTCGGTACTGATTTTGGTTAAAACTTTCCGTTACAATATTATTATTAATTAATGAAGGAATTTGATGGTACTGTGGTTTAGCGTCTGGCCCTGCGATTGTGAAGGTTAAGCAACTTTTGCAAGGGTCGGTCATGGGATGGGTGACCAAAAATTTATTGTCTTGAACTCCTCCGTGCTTCGGAAGGCACGTTATGCCGTTGGTCCCGGCTGCATTTGCAGTCGTTAAACCCACCAATCCGCATTGGTCCCGTGTGGTGGGTTATTATGGCCCGTTGATCGTCTTTTTGAATGCGCCCTCTGCACTCAATTTCAGGCACTTGAAAAACTAATAAATATTTAATTATTTTCAAAATGTATAATTTACTTTGACGTACTTATATGTAGGTAATTCATAAACAGTTGCTAACTGTATATGTGCAAACTATTAAATTATTTAAAAAAACACTAACACTACCTACACTTTAGGCTAGAAAACAATGTATTGCGACCAATTCTTCAGTCGTTTCTGAAAAATTTACACCACTTGTACAAACACTCGCGACGCGTGTCCAAACCAGACGAGTGTACATATTTGTACAACTGTCTTATTGTACATAGTGAATGTATCTGTTAAATAAATTATTGTGTAAAATCTTGCGTTGTTATTAACTGAATCTGAACTGGCTAAATATAGACTTAAAATTATACTGATATTGTTAAAAGATTTTCAACTTATTCTGAAACTGTCTAGATAAGAAGTGTTTTAACAAAGTGACATTCAAATGTGATGCGGAATGGTGGGTGTTAACGACTGCAAATGCAGCGGTATTTTGAAGCCCGGAGGACCTCGAGAGAATAAATTTCTGGTCACCCATCCCATGTCCGACCTTTGCGAGAGTTGCTTAACCTGCAAAATCGCAGGGCCAGGTGCTAAGCCACTGCCAACGAGTTCTTTACTGTATAAAATACCGGATGTAACAAGACCCTCAACGAAGCCGAGGTCTACGTATTCTGCCCATCATCAGAAGCATTTCTGTTCAAAATTATTACTTTGAAACGATTTAAATTTTTGGTGTTAAAAAAGCATTGCGTACATTAACCACGCAATGTAACGCGTACAACAGACCGCATCTGTGAGTGTATGCTACACTACACAGCTACGTGATTCTTTTTTGTCTTTAACGTTCAATAACTTCGTAGCTATTGGTTTCCCAGGTATAGTCTAAAAGATAAAAATGATTCTGATGATGGGCGGAATGCGTGGACTTCGGTTTCGTTGAGGGTCTTGTTGCACCCGTTATGTTTGTGTATTTTTAGTGTAGTACGGATTATAGAGTTTTATTTTACACTAGGAGTATAAAATAGAAATTCACGGATAAGATAGCATTAAAAATATTGATTAATTGATTTTTTATACCGCTTTTTTCAGCAGCAATTGTGTGAAATAAAGGTGTGTAGTGGGGGAAAAGGGGGCTGGTATTCTCAAACATGAAAAACTAAACTCACAACAAAAATTAGCACCTCTTAATAGTTTATTAATCTAAACTTTGTGTGTAAATTCCGGGACCTTTTCCTCAATTCCGGGACACAGGACATTTGCTTTCATTCCGGAACAATCCCGATGGATCCCGGCCACCTGGCAATCCTACTTCCAGTGGTCTCTTAGAAGCAATGATCCATCCTAGAGATAGATCCGAGAGCATCCTATCGAACGAAAAATTGCCATACTTTCTCGACCAAGCTCAAACAGATATTTTTGTGTAAAGGTTTTTTCCGGGGTAGGCACCGGACTATTCTGGGGTGGGCACGGCCTACCTGCCCACCGTTCCTACGCCCATGCTTACATCCTGTATGTATAGGTACCTATACCCCTCTTTTAGGAATCTAACCCGGGATCTGGTTGTAGCTCTATACTCCATGGATGTAGTTATTACAGTACGAGGCATTTAACTTAAAAATCGGGTGGGGATTGCGCGAAACGCGTATTTTGGGTATGCGTAGCGGTGAGGGGCGCGGGCGGCGGGAGAGGGGCGCGCGCTATTAGTCGCTCACAAGAGCACATGCGCGAACTTATCCCCACTCCGTCGAAAAAATTTCAAGATACGTGCCTAGTACTGTAACGTAGGTTGTAAAGTAATTAATTATTGCAATTTCCGCTTGTTTCAGTCAGAGGATCGGTTCGCAGGCTACAAAGGAGTCCGCGACATCACTATCAAGAAGGTAATTTTAATACTGTTTTGTTTTCTAATATTTTGTAGCCTTGTTTTATCTTCATTGAAGAAATAATATTTTTAAGAGGAGATATCACTGACGTCCATTATACAAGTACGCTGGACAGGCGAACGTCACCAGTCGTTTGTTCCGATTTGAAAATCGTCATATTGGCGCTGAGAGCAGTAGATTCTGTAGAGGCAGTAGTGAGTGTACTTGAAACTAATTAGTTCCAAGTACACTCACTACAATCTACTGCTCTCAGCGCCAATATGGCGATTTTCAAATTGGCGCAAAAAATTGCTGTCATTTCATGACATTAGCCTGTCCAGCGTACCTACTTTGTATAATGGACGTCAGTGGGAGATATATTTTTATGCATTTGTAATAAAAGTCAACATCCTGTTGAAAGTGCTAACATATTAATGAACTTGACTGTACACAGTGTGACATATTCAAGAAATAACTCAAATAAAAAATAAAATAAGATATACAACGTGTTATTAAAAAAAACCGAAGCCGAATATGGTAGATAGGGACCATCAAGCAACAATTTTTACTATGGGACCAACTCTGAAATAGCGAAAAAAATATTAGGCTTTTTTAAACAAAAATTAATAACGAAAATATAAAAATGTATGAATTAGCAAATTTTTTTTCGTGATTTCAGAGTTGGTCCCATAGTAAAAGTTGTTCAGTTTGATCGTCCCTATCTACCATATTCGGCTTCGGTTTTTTTAAATAACACGTTGTACCTATATCTGTAACTTGGTTAAGAGATTAGCGCATTAGCTTTGATGTCAAAGTCAAAATCAAATGTCTTTATTTAAATAAACTTAGTATTTAAGCGCTTTTGAATTGTCTATAATTTCCTACCACCTCGCATACTCCTGGGAGTACGCGTACCACTAATTAGAAAACACTGTGCTGGTGGATTAGGACATTTAGCCTGCGCCATCAAACTCCTTGATTCATTTCTGTGGTATACTTCCAGGGTCCATCGGGGCTTGGCATCATGATCATTGAGGGTCGTCACACGGAAGCGGGCCGTGGTATATTCGTATCCGACCTGCAGGATGGCAGTGCTGCTGAGCAGGTAACATGGTGTTGATGTCTCATCTTACTGATAAAATGATTTTTTATTAGTAGGTAACTGGGCAGGCATTTGACCGCCATCTTGCTTCATAAACAGGATGTGATGTGGCCTAAGGTGTAGCATGCTTGTCCAGGAAATGCCTGTTCACACAAAATATAGGTAAAGGAGCTCAGGTGCAGAATGTTTACTTCAGACCGGAAGTTTCAATATAAAGAAAAAATACTTCACAAAGTTTTTTGACAATTAATGTGAATGTCACTGAAGTTTGAAATTAGCTGTTCAAAAGGTGACAAAGGTTAAAAATCATGTGATTTTTTTAAGCCCCCTACTACTACATATTACTCTACTTTCGACGAGAATCGAAGACTTGTTCCATTTACCCACCCTGAAACAACCACCCTAAGGTGTTCGCGTGTTCACCTATCCACTCCATTATACTATCAAGTAAGTATTACCTTAGGGTGGCTATTTCAGGGAATAAACGGAATAAGCTGAATTGAAGGGATTGAGTACACATCAGGATGGAATAAACGTCAAAAATCTTTTATTTTGGTACATTGAAAACGGTTTCCATGGTTTCCATTCTAATCTTTTGACGTTTACTCGATAGCAATTCGATCTCGATATTCTCGATCGCGTCGAAAATAACCCCCGATCTGTATGTAAACACCTGTCGCAATGTTGTATCTATAGTTTCATCAAAAGCGCAATCAATGATTGATAAAACCACTTGTATTGCATGCTTTCAGGCTGGTCTGCAGATTGGTGACATGATTCTGGCTGTGAACAGAGATTCGTTACTAAGTTGCAGTTACGATGCGGTTAGTTTACCTATAAATTAGTAGATATTGCCTGCAACATTTTTTCACTTGGACATTCGAAAATATTTCTTAGGGAATCTTTGACCAGGATAACAGGTATACAAATCCAAAATTGAAAAATTAATATAATTTATGCAAACTTTGACATTTATAACGGGTGTAACAAGACACTCAACGAAGCAGAAGTCCACGCATTCCGCCCATCATCAGGATCATTTTTGTCTTTTAGACTATACACGCGAGGACCGACGTGAGGGTGAAGGTCGCGGCAAGCCGCTGGATGCGGGCAGCGCAGGACCGATCGTCGAGGAGATCCTTGGGGGAGGCCTATATCCAGCAGTGGGTGTCGTGCGGCTGATATGATGATGATGAATGGCTTCAAAACGTCATCACGCACATAAACGCTGCCTTTCAATTCAGCCGCACGCTGCTGTGTAGCATACACTTGCAGGCGCGGTCTGTTGTACGCGTTACATTCCGTGGTACGCAATGTTTTATAACACCAAAAATTAAAATCATTTCCCAGCAATAATTTTGAACAGAAATGGTCCTGATGGTGGGCAGAATACGTAGACCTCGGTTTCGTTGAGGGTCTTGTTACATCCGGTATCATTTAGTATAATTATTATTCTTTAATACCGACCGTTACTAATGAAACCCAATTTGGATACAATTGTTATACATCGTTTTTTTGTAAAATACCAACAACCTCGCAGAATTAGATCACTTACATCATAAACAAAATCGTTTGCTTTACGATTTTAGTGAAAAAGAAAAAAAGATAAATAAAAAAACAAACTAAAAAGTTAAATAACAAGTGTCATTGCAGTCGGGGTACCGCTTTATGGAACAATTTTTAATCGAAGAGGTCCCCCGACTGCAATGACACTGGTTATTTAACATTTTAGTTTGTTTTTAGCAGGGCAATCGTGTTTTTTCAATTTATTTATTTTTATTTCACACATTTTATTAACGAATTATATATTTTTGAAATGTGCTCATTAAGGCCTTTCATTTGATGCCTATATTGTAATAATTGAAGAAAAAATTTTTTTTTGTCACATTTGTAAATGGCGTCATACAGCCGCCATATTAACTTTAAAAAATATAGCCAGTGTCACTTGGAATGATGTGGATTCTAACAATACCCCATACATCCAAATCCGTTGAGCCATTAGGAAGTTATAGTGGAATAAAGAAACTCACATACCCACAAACATACATGAACCCTGAACACATATACACTCTTTTTGCTTTGGGCAGTCGTGTAAAAAACCCGATCAGCTGTTTGGATATTTACATGGAAAGTCGATCTTTTGTCTTTTTCGGAAAAATCGTAGAACAAACGTTTTTGTTTATGATGTTAGTAATCTACTCCTGCGAGGTTGTTGGTGTTTTACAAATAACCCTGTAAGTACTTATATATTTTTAGGGTTCCGTACCAAAATGGTAAAAAAGGAACCCTTATGGTGTGACTCAGTCTGTCTGTCTGTCTGTCTGTCTGTCACAGCTGGATATCTCGAGAACTACTAATGGTATCAACTTGAAATTTGGAATAGTTTAAGATGACATTTGTCCAACTATTTCGCGAATAAGAAATAAATAAAAAAATAAATATCTTTTTTACAACAGGGACTGAAAAGGGGTCTTAAAAATTTGAAGTGGGGCAACTAGGGCATGTGGGGTATCATATGAAAGAACGTCGTTTGCACATTTTAAAACATTTTTTTTTTTTTTTTAGGCCGCATAGTTTATGACTTATGGTGAAAATTGTAAAAAAAAATACCGTTCCCCCCCCTTATCTCCGAAGTTTGCAGAGAGAAAAATCTGAAATAATTCTATGTGATAGTAGTTTATGTAAAGATTACAGGAAAAATAAAACGATGTCTCAATATAACACACTTTTTAAGAAATTCAAAAAACAATCAAATTTTTTTTAGTTTTACTACCAGTCAACAGATGGCGCTGTCCTAAGAATGCTAACCTAAGGAAAAATATAGTTCCACTATCGGTCAAGAGATGGCGCAACCTAACACTACAATAATAAATTGGTGGCTGGTTCTAAAATAATTACCTACTATTTGCCGTACGAATAAACGAAGAATAAGTTCCTACTTAGTAATATAAACAGTTTGCAATGTGGAGTGGCTGAAACGTTTTTCAGTCACCATAAGCAGCTGTGGTTAAGATTTGTAAATTAACTGTCCGCCTGTTCGCCCTTCCAACTGTCTGCCGTTTATCCTACTTTTTTAAAGACTGTACTAAAGTAACATATCCCAATATATTTATGATTGTACGGAACCCTCGGTGCGCGAGTCCGACTCGCTCTTGACCAGTTTTTTTTTATGTTAAAACCTTCTTATGTTTTAATGAATATTCGTGTCATAAGCGAAAATAGTGAGAAATTACCGATGATACGCGAACTTTGTTTTCTAAAGTTCTAATCTACAAGGCGATTTTTGAACATTCGACTAATTTTGTGGTGTGGCTTAGACCGCCTAACTGAACAATTTTGTCTATGGCACCAACTGAATCAGAGCAAAGAAATAATTAACTGTTCCATAAAAAACGTCAATACCTAACCTACTCGACCAAAATATATGGCACAGCTGATTATTTTTTTGGTCTGAATAGGTAGGTCCTATAGACAAAGTTAAGTTAAGAGGAGCTCGGTGGCGCAGTGGTTTAGCGCCTGGCCCAGCGATTGCGTAAGTTAAGCAACGTTCGCAAGGGTTGGTCATGGGATGGGTGACCAAAAATTTACTATCGCGAATTCCTCCGTGCTTCGAAAGGCACGTTAAGCCGTTGGTCCCGGCTGTATTTGCAGTCGTTAATACCCACAAATCCGCATTGGGCCGCGTGGTGGGTTATGGCCCTTCCTCCTTATCCACCCATAAGGAAGGCCTGTGCCCCAGCAGTGGGGACATCAAAAATGGCTGATGGACATAGACAAAGTTTTTCAGTTGGATGGTCTAAGCCATATCACAAAATTTGTCGATTGTTTTCGATTTCACCCTGCAGATTATTGTTACTATTCCAGGCAGCAGCCAAGTTGAAGCAGACGGAGGGCGTGGTGGTGCTGACAGTATGCAGCCCCAACATGAAGGACAAGGATGACGCCGCGCCAGGTCAGTTGACAGGTGGATGATTCCAATTAACCAATAGGTATTTAACAATGGGTTTGTGACCGCACTACTATACGCCGCAATTACCACCATACAGGGTACGGTCGGCAATGAAAGTCACTTAACTATTTAGTACTTTTTTATAGCAACTTTTTTTTGATTAATGTTTCAAACTGTGAGGCATCTGTCACAATAGTTGCTATAACAAAGTATGAAATAGTTAAGTGACTTTCTTTGCTGACTGTACAACATGATTCATCACCGTATCCACTAAATGGCGCTAGAGTAGGTACAACTTGGTTTGGAAATGACGAACTAGCACAGAATATAAAATAGGAAATAGTATGTACACCTACATCGCACTAACGGAGTTTTCTCAGCGACTCAGCATCTTCAATAAGTTTCAACCAACTTCAGTTGGACTACGGTCCCCGGGCTAACTGCACCCAGCCCGGAGGACGATCTTCCCATTTGGGTTCTTACAAATGGCTTCCTATATCTCATATATCTGGCGACCCAACGCTCCCATCCCTTCTACAGGTTTATATTTTAACTCCCGGCGTAAAAAGAGGGGTGTTATAAGTTTGACGTCTGTCTGTCTGTCTGAGGCGACGGAGCTCCCAAACTAATGGATCGATTTTGATTCGGTTTTTTATAGAGATTAATTGACTTATTAACCATTGTTGTTTTTCAGCGGGTGGCAGCGCGGCAGGCGCGGGGTCGCGGCCCGCCAGCAGGAATCAAACTCCAGACCCGCGCCCGCTCACGCCGCGCCCCACGCCTTCGCCCGTCAAAGGTAGCCTAAAGCCGGGCATTCACGCTAGGTTATGCATGATGGTTATGCCTATAAGGTCAAAACCGTCATGCATAACCTAGCGTGTATGCGATAAAACTGCATGTCTGTCCATACAAGCTGCTCATGTAAACCGCTCGGTTATGCCTGTGGTCAAAACTTGTTTTTTTGCATGTGTTTTTGTTAACGTTAAAATGCGTTTGCGCTGCGCCAAATTATAGCTGTTAATATTCAACGTAATCTCATTTTAAGTGAACATTGTAAGTTCTTATGAGAATAAATATCTTTAAATCTAAAACCGTCATGCATAACCTAGCGTGCATGCGACAAAACTATGAAGTTAGCCATGCCTGTTCATGCAACCTTGCCACTCGGTTTTGCTTGTGATCAAAACCGTCATGCATAACCTAGCGTGTGTGTCCTCTATTGAACTCGCCTTTGAATGAAGGTTTTGTAGCTCGGTTAAAACCGTCATGCATAAGCTAGCGTGTATGGTCTGCTTAACAACTATTAATTACATTTTGTGATAGACTAGACAAAATGAAAAGAAAAAATACTTTCGTATGCATTTTTGCCCAAGCTGAAGCAGAGACTTCGCAATCGCTCGGTCGATTAGGTCAGATGAGTGTGTGCTATATATGTTGTACACACACTACATCGTTTCATTTTGGTCGAGTTGTAATTAGAAAAAGTCTTACGGCCGAATATTCAAAGGTTTCTTAGCTAAAATCTTAAGTTAAGGCACATAATAGATATATAAGTACAACCGTACAGAGAGGACACTCTCTGCCCCGCCCCAGAATCGCGAGTTCATATGCCGAATAGTATGCTCGTTTAGTCGTGTTTATCAAATGCCAACTTATTTTGATATTCAAAGCAATGCGTCGTAACTTATTTACGAAAAAATAATCGAATTATGAATTGAATGCCGCTCATACAGTACAAACTGCACGGTAGCCCTAGACTTATAAACACACGTGTACAAAATCATCATTTCATTTGTTTATAATACCGCGTTTGTATAAAGTGTCCGAGGTGTGGTTAAGGTCTCATGAACTTTATGAAATTTCTCAGTTTCATAGAGTTTTTGACAAATCTCTGTTTTGAATTAGAATCGTTTGAGTATTTGGCCGTTAGGCGATTTATAAGTTTAGTGCAAACGAGTGTTATAATAACTAAAGATAATAATAAATTACGGTTATTTCTAGTGGAACCTCCGCCGGATCCAGCCACAGCGGCGATAGTCCCCAACAAGGACATGCTCATAGAAATCAATTCAGCAAACGAGGCATTGGGCTTCGTTTTGTTGGGAGGAAGCGATACACTCATCAATGTAAGTGGAACATTGTCTTAAGAACTTTCTTTACATTTAAAATAGGGTTTTTTTATTTTTTTTTGGGGAGACTTTTCAGGATATTAGATACTGAATTAAAGATATTTCTTTAGAAAGTTTACTGAATGAGAAATGCATTTAAATTAAACTTAAATTAAAGTATAAATTCCTAATTCAAAACATGCCTATATCAATTCGGTGTTTATTTTTAATTCACACGTAAAGTAAATGAGTTTCGAGAGCAGCGTTTTCATTTGTAAATTGTAATTTTGAATTTTAATTTTTAACGGAAAACTTTTAAATTTTAAATTTACAACGGAATGATTCAAATGAAAACTAGTAAGTCTCTAAAACCTTTAAGCGAGTTGTCTCGATTTTTTTTATATTTTTTTACTTATATGTGATGTTCTTCATCATCATCATATCAGCCGCACGACACCCACTGCTGGGTATAGGCCTCCCCCAAGGATCTCCATGACCGGCAGTTGGTCCTGCTTGGCCCGCATTCAGCGGCGCACCATGACCGCGCACCAAATCGTCGGTCCACCTTGTCGAACCATTTTAGAACTTTTGGCCGTATACAGAAAGAAAGCTGGTAGCGCCGAACACTTGCAAGTCGTCGACAACTTGTCGTAGAACTTCGGAGCTTATCGGCGCTTGTTTATATAAATGCCTGCGCCAGTTACCTGCGTGGACCAGTGCCGATAAGCGCTGGTAGATCGGCGCCGGCTACCAGATTTATTTCTGTATACGGCCTTTCCGCCCCAACGGCCATCGGTTCTTCTCGCTATATGGTTTCCCGCCCACTACCACTTCAGCTGTGATGTTGTTCAATGTTTACTCATTAATTTGATTTGCAGGGCGCATCGGCAATAATCCTGGATGTATACAAGAACGGTTGCGTGGGGCGAGACGGGCGCCTGCGCGCCGGCGACCAGATCCGCGACGCCGCCGGGGTACCCATCACAGCGGATATGGCACATGAGAGGCTGTGTCTCACTATCAAGCAGAAG
This sequence comes from Agriphila geniculea, assembly GCA_943789525.1. Classification (NCBI taxonomy): domain Eukaryota; kingdom Metazoa; phylum Arthropoda; class Insecta; order Lepidoptera; family Crambidae; genus Agriphila; species Agriphila geniculea. The sequence continues at coordinate 755,772 of OX038894.1, read as the reverse complement.
GCGCCTAAGGTACGGAATATTATTAATAATGTCTACATCTTTGTTATTAGTATCCACTTAATGAAATGTCGTGTAGATAAACATTTGTGTGCAAACATTCGATGATGATGGCGACATTACTGTGTGATCAGATTAGAATGCGTCACAGCTGTTTTGCTATTAGATAAATAATTATGCTTTACTAATCACGAACTCGAAAGTATTACAAAAGAAGGAAAGGTAAACGTTCATTTGTTGGTTTCCAAAGCAAAAGTTCCTCCTGTAAAACCTACTACAATCCCGCGTCTTAAACTCTGTGGTGCATTGTTGGGGGCAAGACTCTGCAATAAGGTACTTTAATTGCTCAGGGTTGAGTTGACATGCTGCGTTTTTTGGACGGACTCAACAATCGTGTTGGGTTGGCTATCCACCGCGAACAATCAGTTAAGACACTTTGTTCAAAACCGAGTTAATGAGATTCAGGATGTTACTGCCGGTGGCAAGTGGCAGTTACATACTAACCATTGAAAAACTTGCGGACCTAGCTTCTCGGGGGATCAGGGCTGATTGCATCAGCTCGTTTGCCCTATGGTGGTCAGGTCCTCAACTTTTACATGAAAAAGATTTAATTTTTCCAAAAATTCCTAATTCCGAAACAGAATCTCTTCCAAAAAACTTTATTGCATATAACCACACAGGACACTTTTCTACAAAACAACAATACAAATAATAAAATCTTACAAATAATATATAATACATCAAATTTCACTGGATCAATCAGAAAATTGCATTTTGATAACGATTTATTTACAATTATTCACATCCAATTAACAAAATATATAATAATTTATCAACAAATGAGTTAAAAGATGCAAGAAATACAATCTTAAGATTATTTCAACAAGAAATGTTTGCTGATGAGTATCACACTTTGCAGTCATAGAAAACTCTAAATAAGGAAAATAAATTGCTAACTTTATTAACCTTTGTTGATAGTGATATATCATACGTGTTGGAGACCGTCTCGATCACTCATTTTATTCATATGACATAAAACACCCGATTATATATTATAAATAAGTAAACATCATATCACAAAACTTATTTAAGATTTACTCGAAGTGATCGTAGCACTGCAGTGAATTATAAAACTTTGCACTTTACACTATACATAAAAAACACCAATTACTATATTATATAAAAACGATAAATAATACTACTTCTTTATTTCCAGTTGAGGCTAACAGTATTCCGTCCGGAGCCGCTACAGTACAGCGAGGTAGAGGTAGAAATATCTCGCAAGGCGGGCCGCGCGCTCGGCCTCACCGTGCTGCAGCCCACTACCGCGCCCGGCGTGTACCTCGGCGATGCGGTATGTAGTTGCTATACAGCGAGGTAGAGGTAGAATATCTCGCAAGGCGGGCCGCGCGCTCGGCCTCACCGTGCTGCAGCCCACTACCGCGCCCGGCGTGTACCACGGCGATGCGGTATGTAGTTGCTATACAGCGAGGTAGAGGTAGAATATCTCGCAAGGCGGGCCGCGCGCTCGGCCTCACCGTGCTGCAGCCCACTACCGCGCCCGGCGTGTACCTCGGCGATGCGGTATGTAGTTGCTATACAGCGAGGTAGAGGTAGAATATCTCGCAAGGCGGGCCGCGCGCTCGGTCTCACCGTGCTGCAGCCCACTACCGCGCCCGGCGTGTACCTCGGCGATGCGGTATGTAGTTGCTATACAGCGAGGTAGAGGTAGAATATCTCGCAAGGCGGGCCGCGCGCTCGGCCTCACCGTGCTGCAGCCCACTACCGCGCCCGGCGTGTACCACGGCGATGCGGTATGTAGTTGCTATACAGCGAGGTAGAGGTAGAATATCTCGCAAGGCGGGCCGCGCGCTCGGCCTCACCGTGCTGCAGCCCACTACCGCGCCCGGCGTGTACCTCGGCGATGCGGTATGTAGTTGCTATACAGCGAGGTAGAGGTAGAATATCTCGCAAGGCGGGCCGCGCGCTCGGTCTCACCGTGCTGCAGCCCACTACCGCGCCCGGCGTGTACCTCGGCGATGCGGTATGTAGTTGCTATACAGCGAGGTAGAGGTAGAATATCTCGCAAGGCGGGCCGCGCGCTCGGCCTCACCGTGCTGCAGCCCACTACCGCGCCCGGCGTGTACCTCGGCGATGCGGTATGTAGTTGCTATACAGCGAGGTAGAGGTAGAATATCTCGCAAGGCGGGCCGCGCGCTCGGTCTCACCGTGCTGCAGCCCACTACCGCGCCCGGCGTGTACCTCGGCGATGCGGTATGTAGTTGCTATACAGCGAGGTAGAGGTAGAATATCTCGCAAGGCGGGCCGCGCGCTCGGCCTCACCGTGCTGCAGCCCACTACCGCGCCCGGCGTGTACCTCGGCGATGCGGTATGTAGTTGCTATACAGCGAGGTAGAGGTAGAGTTATATCGCAGGGTGCGCCACGCGCTCGGCATTTTTCTACATAAAATCAATAATCATATTACATTAGAACTTCAGCGACTTATTATCATTTACAGACTTGGTAATAAGCATAAGACGCTACAGTGAGAAAATTTATCATTCGACGGGTCCCAAGAACAAAGTCGTATTACTAGAATTCTAGTTGCCAGAACTCAGCTTTTTTTGCGTGCAATTAAAATCGTCAGCTACTTAGTTAAAAAAATATTTTGGGACATTCCATTAGGTATGGCTAATGTGATAACAAATACATTAATTAATAAAATGTATGTCTTATATTTCGATAAGATTTTGTTCTTGGGACCCGTTTAATGTCTTTAATTTACGTGGACGAGGTAGTAAGAATAAACTTGTTATCTTTCCAGATCGCCGGTTCTCCAGTAGAACTCGACGGTCGCCTTCAAAAAGGTGACTTCATTGTGTCGGTGGACGGCAAAGACCTCTCCAGTGCCGACTACATGACCGTTGCCACCGCGCTCAAGCTCGCCGGGACCAAAGTCAACATCAAAGTCAAGCGGTTCAAAGTCGTCAGGTAGACGGCTAAGTCATTTAGACTAGTTTGAAATATAGACTATAAATTCATGCCAACTTGTATGAAGTCATGCTAAGTAGTATGATGTCATGATAACTAGAATGAAGTCATGCTAAGTAGTATGAAGTCATGCTAACTTGTATGAAGTCATGATAACTAGTATGAAGTCATGAAGACTAGTTTGAAGTCATGCAGACTGTTTCGAAGTCACTAAATAATTGTGAAATAATTTAATACCTACCGATCTCTTTGTCCGAATCTGAAAATACGTTAACCAGTAGACCAGTATATGTTTATTCTTCAGTCAAATAAATCATGCAGTTTTAATGTTTTTTGCTTCGGATGTGTGTAATTTATGTACAGTACAAAAAGCCTATATTATTTATAAGTAATTACATAATTATAACCAAGTGTTTTTCATTTCGAAGTTTTATATCAGTGAATTTATGCATATTAAGAAAAAACTATCACTTTGTAATCTAAAATAAAAATATTTGTCTTGCACATTTTACAGTCACAGTTTATTTGCTTCAAAACATGGTAAACAGTTGTTTGAATTTTGTGTAGAAAATTTAATGCCTTTATCTAAATAAATCAATAAAGTAGCCTAACCTAACCTAACCTATATTTTTGGTTCATTAAATAATCCAGTTTAAAATAATTGTAAACTATAACTTCTAAAATAACATAGTGTAAATATATTTTCCAATAGTGAGGTAACAACTTTATCTCGGCGACGATGACTGTAGACAAATGACGACTAGCATTTCAGGATGGCTACAGTAGCCGGCAAACATCTGGACGATTTTTCGACGGAGTGGAGATAAGTTCGCGCATGTGCACTTGCGAGGGGTACGTTTACCAGCCGAGCCGAGCGAGTGAAGCGAGCGTGCCGCGGCAGCGGCCGGCGAAGCGCCAGAAAAAATCTATTTCAAACTCAATTGGTGGATTTTGTTCACCGGCTACTGAATCAGTGACAGGCACCGGCTACCGAATGAGGTAGCGGCGCGGCTATGGTGATGTTCGGCGAAGGCACAGAGGTTAACACGCAATTATTTAGCCTAATTAATTAGGTACCTAAATGAAAGAAAGGCATAAGTAAATTCTATACGTCATATGTATTTGGACTATTAGACATTTTAATTTTTGATCACTTGAACTTAGACATTTTTATTTAGGACTATCTGACCGTTTGACATTTTCGTTTTTGACATTTTGAACTTTTGACATTTTAATCGTTAAACATTAAATTTTTTGACATTTTGAACTTTGCCATTTTAAGTTTAGACATTCTAACTTTAGACATTCTGATACGTACCCCTTACGAGCGCCCAATACTGCGCGCCCCTCTCTTGCCGCCCGTGTAGGTACCGCTACGCATACCCAAAATACGCATTCTGCGCAATCCCCACCCGATTTCAAGATGTTTGCCTTGTACTGTAGTATGACGAGCTCGAGGGCGGTTTTGTCTGCGTTGAAATGTGGATGTGTGGCCCAATGTGGATTGGTGGGTGTTAACGACTGCAAATGCAGCCGGGATCGACGGCTTAACGTGCCTTCCGAAGCACGGACTAGAAATAATAAATTTTTGGTCACCCATCCCATGACCGACCATTGCAAAATTGCTTAACCTCCGCAATCGCAGGGCCAGTCGGTAAACTACTGAGCCATCAAGCTCCTTAAAGTAATCGCTATGGAAATATCTTAAGGTTAAAAGTATGTTTCGGGCCAAAAATATTTCTAGTTGTACTGGACATTATCTGGCTGAAATACGTTAGTTAAGTGAACAGACAATAACTTTAAAATTGTTTAAAATTAAAATCAATGTCTGATTGCATCGTCTTAAAGTATCTAATCGAATTTTTAACGCATTTTATACAGGCTTCATTTTAATTCACTCTCAAAATTTTAAGGTTGTGTTCAGTCCATGAAACTGGACCACTTGTGTCGAAATACGCCACAAAACTTTGGCCATCCCTTACTGATCACGTGATCTCTTTGATTTGTATGGAAAGTATTTTTTTTACATATTTGTCCCTGTGTTTTTTAGAGAAAGTTGTAAAGTTTCATGGACTGAACACGTCTTCAAAAGGACATCATCCATGTTTCATATATTTTTTGTCCAAATATGAAAGTGCCGGCCAAAAGACAAAAGTGCTTTATTCTGATAGATTTTGTCCATCTATGTATTTTTTATTATGGCACGGAAGCTGTAGCACCGCTTCACATTTGTATCAAAATGTATGAAAAGACAGGCTTTTTGAACTCAATTAAAATTAAGTACAGCGGTGTTACAGCTTCGGTGCCACAGTAAAAAATGCTTTGGCGGACAAAATCTATCAGAAATTGCTTTTTGGCCGATTTTTTTACATTTGTGCCAAAATATATATACTTTTTGAATATTATATATATATATATATATATATATATATATATATATATATATATAGACTTTTTGAACTTATTTAAAATCAAGTATAGCGGTGCTACAGTTTCGGTGCCATGATAACAAATGCTTAGGTGGACAAAATCTATCAGAATAAAGCATTTTTGCTTTTTGGCCGGCACTTTCACATTTGGACCAAAATGGATGATGTCATTTAGATAGTGAATAAAAAGACACCCTGTATATCAACTTCTAATAGGTTGTTGTAAAACTATAACTATAGTACTCTGTTTTATTTTATTTTTCGAATAATTTTATTAATTTTCCGCCCGCTCTTGTCAGCTAAAAAAGTCTCCAATTCAACAGGACTTTTCTAAGTTTATTTTAATAAAGTTTTTTTTTTATTTTATTTAAAGTCTGTTGTCGGAATATTGCATCAAAAATATAAAAAAAAAAGATTAGGTAGGTAGTGTTATTAATTTTTCAACCAATTGTATTCTACAGAACTTATACAGGGTGCATTTGAAATCACTCTCCAAATTTTAAGGATGTGTTCAGTTCATAAAACTGACCAACTTTCTCCATGAAACATGTGTCGAAATACGCCAAAAAATTTTGGTCATCCCTTACTAAACTGATCACGTGATCTCTTTGATTTGTATGGAAAGTCATTTTTTTTTTACTTATTTGACCCTATGTTTCTTAGAGAAAGTTGTTCAGATCGTTAAAATTTGGAGAGTGATTTCAAATGCACCCTGTATAGTATTGTTCACTAAGCACTTCAGTTTAAGAATACAATATGTTCTTTTAGTTTTAGTAATAACACACTTTGTTAGTTACCGTTTAAATATTGCCAAAGTTTAACTAGTTGCATAAAAGTCATAATGATCTGTTGTATTTGTAGCCCTTTTACATTATTCTAAAAGTTCAGTATTTGAGCAAATTATGTAAGTACTAAGGTCTCGATTATTTAAGTAAAAACAATGTTAGAATGAGAGATGTAATCGTATCGGGTCATTCTGAACTGAATCCGAATTTTGAGAAGGTGTCCAGTCCATGAAACTAAACAACTTTGTCTAAGAAACATGTGTTGAATTTCGCCACAAAATTTAGGTCATCCCATACTAAATTATTGATCACGTGATCTCTTTGATTTGTATGGATAGTCGTTTTTTTTTTTACATAGTTGGCCAAGTGTTCCTTAGACAAAGTTGTTCAGTTTCATAAACTGTACATATACTCGAAATTTGGATGGTGAATACAAAATGACCCTGTGTATGATTAAATTGGAATGCATTTTTATTGAAATTCTACTAGCGCCGCCAATCAAGAAAAATCATTACAACGAAATAACTAGGTACCTATGATTAGTAAAATTCTGAAAAATATAAAAACTAGTAAGTATTAGCTTTAAACATGGTTGAAAATAATAATAATAAAAAATATTTATTTGTCTAAAACATGGTATTACAGGTCTTAAGAACAAAGGTAGGTGCTCATGTTTTGCTGTATCAAACAGCATACAAATACAAATTGCACAGCTTTACCATATAAATTTAACAAATCTTTGTAGAAATGATTAAATCTTAACCATAGAAATAGAATGTCAAAGAACAACAATGTCAATAAACAGGTGATCCGAAAATAAATGCATACATTTTATATGAGATACGTAAAATATGACTTAGATACATAAAATATGACTATATACGGCAAAGAAAATTAATAAATTATGTTCCATACTGTTTTCTTCGTCGATAAACGAATAAATGTAGCAAAATTTGGTTTTAGAGAAATGTGTGGTAATATCTTATTTACCTGTGAAAAGTGTGATTACTTGGATTGTTTCTTTTTGTCACATCACAATTACTTAGAGCACAAGACATCATGGCTCCACGATACCTTTATTTTAAATTTTAATTAAGATTAACAAATATTTTAAACAAATTGTGATTGCTCATTTGCTAGGCGGGACGCTAGGGGCTCTTACTGTAAAAAATGTTGGCACATGTCACTTGATTGTTTGTCTCTTTTTTACATAGACCGTGTCCGTATGATGTTAACTTCTCTTTTCCACGCTTTGTTGGTCTTCTTGAGCGCAGCGAAAATTTTTCTATGTCTATGATCTTAACATTTCAAACATAACTTTGACTACAGTTTATAATATTTTTTATAAATATAAATGGTTAACATATTAAAATTAATGATTAAGAAATTATTTTATACTGTAAAAAGTACATTAAATTCAACCATATAAAAAGTTTATGTTGTGTGTATGATGTTATTATTTCATTCTAGTGATTTTTTCTTGATTAGGGGCTCTAGTGGACTCACGATGCATCCATTATTAAAAAACGTAAAGTAGAAAAAATATCACCCCCTACTCAAATGGCCAACATTCTATGCATTTGAACGCTACGTTCAATATCAAAGCTTTAAAATAAACAGTAAACTATAAAATTACGTGCCGTAAGCTTGTCAATTCCATACAATACATCAAAGTCTGAGATTTACATAAGTTTGCGACATGTGATTTAATCGTCTCTTGATCATATTTTTAAGTTTTAATAGTAAGCGTAGCGTTCAAAAGTATAGTATGTTGGCCATTTGAGTGGTAAGGCAGGTCACATCACTATTTTAAAGCTAGGCCGAAATGACCCTTTGTTTGTAGCCTATAAGGTTATTTCAGTATTTTAGTGTTAGACTTAATTTTAATCAGTTTGTATAATTCTGATTAACTTTTGGTATTTATTTATTTTATTAAATAAATAAAATAAATAAATTAGCGTAGAAAAATACTACTAAGTTTGATTATTTGTGTTACATTATAAATGTTTGGTATAAAAACATAAAATTGTTGTAGATATTTTGTAAATGTTAAACTTTAACGAAATCGCAAATAAAAAAAATGCGTAAGTACTAAATTATTAGTCAGAACAAAGATTATAGAAATTTTAGAATTCACTATGAAATATTATGTCGTCTTTTCTATAAAAATGCCTTTTTAAACTACATTTAATATAGTGTTAGGCTTTCATACCTATTAATTGACAACAGTTATAGAAAGCTAGGATTTGATAAAAAAATGTCAAGATCAGTAGAAAATTGAATAATATACAATAGCTAATAAAAAATGAATGAAAGATTTTAGTTTGAAACATTAAGTTTCAATAATGATAAATTATTTTATATAATATAAATTTAATTAACATTCGGTAAACCTTTTTAAATGTTCATAAATATATAAATAATATAAAACAATATTATAATTATATTATAGAAGCCTATTATTTAGTTAGGATTATGAGAATCCTATTGATTTTATTCATAATGTGCTAAAATATATAATATCTATAGCAAAATGCCAATTCCTAATATCTAAATTATATAATGCATTTAAAAAAATAAAGGATTGCGTAGCATAATTCTAAATCATTGTAAAGTGTAAAAAGTGTATTTTTCCCTTAAAATTAACATTAGATTTAATTTAGAACTCTAGTTAAAAAATAAATAAAATAAAATAAATAATTAGATAACTATGGCCTGAAGAATTACCATCGTGTATTTTAACAATAAATATGTTTTTTATTTTGAATAGTAAAACACGCAGCTTTTGATGTATTTTTTTTAAATGTACATTTATGAAAATTTCGAAAAAAAAATCAAGTAATTACTGGAATACACAATCGTGCCATATACATTTAGAGAGTTTATAAATATTATGTAATAATTATTGCAAATATTATTATTATTTGGATTGTATTAAGTACTAAAAAATATGTAAGTAATTACCAAATTTAAAAATTATTTTAAAACTTTAAATGTTATTTTCTGTGCTGTTCGCAAAATAATATTTATAATCCAATTTTTTGAAGGTAGTGGTATTTATATAGAAAATTATATTCACCATAGTAAATGTAGACATTTGTGATTTAAAAATAGTTAAATTAACATTATTTAAATTGTATTTCTTAAGTGTGATTGTAAATCCTTGTCAATATTAGTCCTAGAATTAATTTCTTAAAACTTAATAGAAAACTATTTAGAAAAACTTTAATATATATAAAGCACTAGAAACAAATTGAATTTTCTAGTTTATAAAGTTTAGTCGACACAATTTTTGAACCGTTATATTCTTAAAGATTGCAGTTGGATTTTATGATATACTTATTATGAAATATGAAAAAGTTGTATTGAGAATAGTGGTTCAGTAATAAACTGTGCGCTTTTTTAATTATACGTATTTTTTATTTAATTCACCCATTTAGTACTAAAATCCTTTCACAAAAACAGTTGATTTGGTATCCGGAAAATAATTAATTAAATATAATGCGATTAATTAAATAACGTACAACAGAAGCGACCAATTTCATAGCGCTTGCGGTACAAATCGCCTTATAGTAAAATTTTCTCTTTAGGTACCATTACCATATATTCTTGAGTGAAGATGCAGCGGATCACTATCTATTGTCAATTTAATCGCATTGTACTGTACCTAGTTGACTACCTTCATAAACGCGTAGCCAAGTCTGTCTCTTTTCGGCCTAATAAACTGTTCTCATGACAATAAAAGCTGGTGTACCACAAGGCATTGTTTTAAGCCTTGTACTTTTCTTTCTAAAGAACACTAAATCCTACAGGCGATTGGCGTTGATTAAAAATCTTCAAGATATAGTTCTTAATAATTCTTGTTTATAAATATAAAAGATCTACATTTACTAAAGAAGATTCATGTTATTTATATATCTAAGTTATCAAGGGAAAATGAAACCATATACTTCACAACATAGATATCACAAAACCATACAAAGCGCGGTTCCGTTCAAATTATGGTGGAATCAACATGAATAAAATAGTCAGTTAAATTTGATCGTTTATTTAACAAGAACACTGATTACAATTATAATCATTTATTACAATTCGAAGGCACTCAATTTTAAGTATTTTAAGGTAATTATATAAATTTAATTTGTTACTTTTGGCAGATCTTATTTTTATTCAAACAGGTTACCTAAAATTAAGAATATTTTTAAGAAATATTTTGGTAAGAATGAAATTCATAAAAATTAAGTGATGTCAAATGACTAGAATACTTACAACATAATTGCGATGATGTTAATACTTGTTAATTATTTATTTACATTAAAGCCTAATTAAATTATTTAAAATCACAATTGTCTAGGTACAGCGTTTGAGCAATAAATACTGATAAAATTAAAATAATAGTTTAGTACAACTTAATAACATAAAATTGTAAGTAAGTACCAAATTACCTTTTTCACTATTCAAATAAAAATATACAACGTTATGGAATATAATTATCAATTTTTTCTTCATTGCCATTTGAAATTTGGCTAAATGGTGGGATTTTGACATTTCTAAACAAGATAAGTACGGAATAATATTTTCGAAAATTATTTCCACATTTAAAATCCTTCACTAAATATATTTCTGTATCAACTCACAGTTTTTCCTCTGAACTTTTTCTAATAACCAAAGGTTTCAAACGTCCGCGCAATTTTACTAAACGTTTACTAACTTTTCCACTAGACGCCGGGTTTCTTAGATCCGGCATAGATTTGCTTTCCGAAACTGAAATATTTTCAGTAGATTTAGAAACAGTGCCGTAGTATCTGGGCATACTGAAATCATTCTCTTGGAACATTAGCTCAGTTTTCTTTTTAATACTTTGTAAAGACGTATCTCCTTTATATTCAGGTATGGTGGGACTATCAGCAAAGAATCTGGGCAAATTATTACTTTTGATAATTGGAGTGTCTGGTAGACTGCTTAGTTTCATTTCACTATCAGCTGCGGATAAAACACCTACCATAGACTTAGATTTAATAAGCGGAGGTTTTTCCGAAGGGCTCAAGTGTGCGGGAATGTTAAGAAACGAAGCACTTCTATGGGGAACTCTCGCTAATAGTTTGTTGATTTTCGTTGGGTCTATATTTTTGAGACTCTCCACTCTATTTAGTACTGGTCTAGATAGTCTGCTTGCACTATCGACTCTATCTAGTGTTTTTGCACTGTTACTTCTTAGGATTCCTTTAACACTTTCAACTCTAGGCAAACTGAGCGTTGAAGGTAAAGCAACGCAAGAAACAGGGTCGTATTTGTAAATAGGATTAATAGTCGTAATCTTGTCTTCGTCTTTCATTGTAACAGTAGTAGGTTTGACTACGTCTTGCTTTTTAATTGTGACAACGTTCATAGTCAACCCTTCTTCAGTGTCGGGAGACTTTCTGTCGCTTTCTTCTTCTTCCTCAATCTTGAACATGTCGTATTCAGCTAGAAGTTCGTCATTGAACATAATTTCGAAGTCGGTGACGGGAGAGTTAACTTCGTCTTCGAAGTAAACTTTGGTCCGGTTTGGTTTATCTAAGTAGTCAGGTTCTGACTTGGTCTCCAGCTCGTCGAGGGACTCCATGCTGCTCTTTTTGAGCTCATGCTCGTCTCTGAAGATCAATGATTTGGAGAAAACCTGGAAATGTAAAAATAAAATTGATTTATCAGAGAAGAATATTTCAGATATTTTGTTAGAAGACTTTTCTCAGGAAAACTAAAGCTCAACAGCTTTCTTTTCAGCTATAAAAATTCAGCTTGATTGGCCCCGTAATATAAAGTAGATACACCGTCAAATTAAGTAAACTCTAACTGGTTAATAACTTCAGTGATTACGGAGGTTAAACAACTTTCGCAAGGGTCGGTCATGGGATGGGTTACCAAAAACTTATCTCGAGCTCCTCCGTGTTTCGGAAGGCACGTTAAGCCGTTTGGTCCCGGGTGCATTTGTAGACGTTAACACCCACCAACCCGCACTGGGGCGGCGTGGTGGATTATGGCTCATCTTCCTTATCCACCCATAAGGAAGGCCTGTGCTTCAGCAGTGGGGACATTAAAAATGGCTGATGGTCAAAGTTTTTAACTTCTATGATAACTACAGTATTCGTCCATGGTGGTCAATGGTGGGCGCGCCGCGCCCATGTTCAAGTCCCCGTCGTGCTACATACATGTACTACAGCCCTACCTTGTATAAAGGTGGTTGTTTGTGGGCTCCCATGTTCGAGTCCCCGTCGTGCTTCATACATACACTACACACTACCTCGTATAGTTTGTCGGCGTGTAGCGGCAGCTCGGTGAGGTCGTGCTGTAACAGGTGGTTGTTGGTGGACGAGCCATATTCGAGTCCCCGTCGTGCTACATACATATACTACACACTACCTTGTATAGTTTGTCGGCATGTAGCGGCAGCTCGGTGAGGTCACGCTGCAGCAGGTGGTTGTTGGTGGGCGCGCCACGTTCGAGTCCCCGTCGTGCTACATACATACACTACACACTACCTCGTATAGTTTGTCGGCATGTAGCGGTAGCTCGGTGAGGTCCCGCTGGAGCAGGTGGTTGTTGTTAGTGGGCTGCGCCGTCACCACGCTATCCAACGACGCGCCCATATTTGAGTACCCGTTTTGGACGACTTCATCTTCCAACCTAAGAAGACAGTGATGATATTAAAGTCGATCTTAAAATCTGTGATGTTTGGCAGAAACCTGTTAAGTCCAAAAGGATAATTTTACAGACAAGTTAACTTATCACGATTATACAAAAACAAAATAGATGAATTCTGAATTACCATGTGTTTACTAGCTCAGATCGGAATACATCATTCTATCACTTGTATATAAGGTGGACTAATCAGTAATAGATAAAAAAATAGAAAAAAAACCTGAACCATTATATTACCCAATTAAAAATCACCAAATTGGAGTTAATAGGTTTCTCCCAAACACCACCGATTTTTTTAACTCTTTACGAGGATGCAGTAATGGGGCATTTACACGGGTTGATTTTTCAGTTGACTTGCTAGTCGATTTTTAGCGCTTTTTATTGACAACCGCTACCTCGTTGAAATTAGGTTTACGATTTTACAAGCGATTGTCGATAAAAAGTGCTAGTTGACTAAAACTGTCCAGCTCGTAACCAGGAAAATCAACCCGTGTAAACACATAAGAACCCATATACATACTTTAGGTATCATGTTTTCTTTTTCTGAAAATTATGAACAGTTCTACAATAGACCAACAAGAGAAATTGATATCTAAAAGTGATTTTTATACCGATTACTTACAATTTCTATAACGATAACACCAGTGCAATATTAATGATGATGAGCATATTAAGCCGTAATTTTCCTACAGTACCATTGTTAGTGCACACAATTGAGCGTAAAATTAAATATAATGTAAACTGTTCTTAGCAAATAACTTTATGCAAATGTTATCACTTAATTTTATTACTAAACTGCAACACAAATATAATTTATAAAATACACAAAGACTCAAAAAACAATAGAAACAATATCTCTTAAAGAGAACATTAATTTGCGTCAGTTACTATATTAAAAGAATATTTATTTCGCTATTTAGAATATGGATGGACAGATAATGAAACTTGTTTTTAAGACAATGGTACAGTCACGGCTATCTCAGATTTGTTCTAGTCATGAAATGACTTATGAAGTGGAATAATGACAAAATGGCGGGGTATATGTCATTGCTTCATAAGGATATTGTTGAGAAGTCGTGACAAACATGAAGGCATTTATGATAATTTGTTTTGGATATAAGAAAAGGAAAATGTAGAAAATATTGATGGATTGTGTCATATGAAGGTGATGGGAGTAGATGAAAGATGACGAGTGATAGGAGGGAATGAAAAAGAAGAACGCACTGCGACGACCCCAAATAAACTGAGATAAATGTAGGGAGATGATGGTGACGATGATCACCTTGTAAAAATTCTCTTGTTAATATAGTAATTGCTAGATTTTGTCAGTCATCATCTGCTGGACCCAGGGATTGAAATACCGTTAAAAAAAATAAGATATAAAAAATAACGTTAAAAATACCGTTAAAACGTTTTATCGGTAAATTTACCGGTAAAAATAACGTTAAAAATATTTTACCGGTAAAATTAACGATAAATATAGCGTTAAATTTAGTACCTGTAAAATTATCGGTAAAAATTAACGTTATTAATTGGAATAACGTTAATTGTAAAATTAACGTTATATTAACGTTAAAATTAACGTTATTTCAGTAAATAACGTTAAATTTAACGTTATTTCTCAAATTAACGTTAAAATTAACGTTATTTATTGACATAACGTTAATGTTAAAATTAACGGTAAAAAAAGTAAAAATTAACGTTATATTTAAAAATAACGTTAACATTACCTGGCTGGACCACATTTGTGTTAAAGACTTCAAATAAAGCTGGGACCAAGGCTTAACGTGCTTTCCGAAGCTCGGAGGAACACGAGATAGTAAAATTTTGATCACTCATCCCTAACCAATCCTGCCGAAAGTATCACTCACAAGAGGTGAATTTTAAGTAGGTGTTATGTTGATACACTCTTCGTTTTATTTTCTAAAATCTTTTTTTATTGGCAGATACAGACAAACCTGTATCAATTATTTTTCAAGAAAAGATAAGAACCATGACAGTGTAGTACGACTTTTGTTTAAAAGTACTCTGAAATTTTATTTTAAACATTAAAATTTTATTTGATCTATAAACATTGGTAATGGGGTATTCACACGAGTCGACTTGGCCAAATTGGCAGGCGACTTTAGTCAATTAGCGTTTTTTAGCGACAAAAGCTTGTAAAATCGAACCGCCACTCCATTGAAATAAGGTTTGCGATTAGATTTTACAAGCGATAGTCGATAAAAAGCGCTAATTGGCTAAAGTCGTCTGCCAACTCGCTCTATGTAAAGTGTAAAGCAAAACAGAAAAACCAGCCAAGTGCGTGTCGGGCCACGCGCAGTAGGGTTCCGTAGGTACATTATACCATACCATATTTTAATACCGCTATCATTTATCGTCTGAAAAAATAACTTTGTTTTTCACAGTGTTTGTATGAATGACAAAGTTATATTTGCGGTTTTGGAAAATGTGCTATATCTCACAAACTAATTACTGTATCTCGTTCAAACCAATTTTCGTTGAAAGTGTTTATTAAGATCTATAGCTTATATTTTTTTTAGATTTTTCACCCTCTTACTTTAAAAGTTAAAGGGGGGACACACATTTTACCACTTTGGCAGCATATATCTTTCAAACGGTTGACTTTGAAAAAAAATAGTCTTAAAAACCTCAATGTCATTTTTAAAGACCTATCTATAGACACCCCACAAGTATTGGTTTGATGAAAAAAAATATTTTCAGTTTCAGTTCCATGTATGGGTGGTAAAATATTTTCAGTTTCAGTTCTATGTATGTTCCCCTTAATATTTCATTTTTTTTATTTTTGTGTAAAAATCGTAAAGCGGTTCACAGAATACACTTACCTACCAAGTTTCAACTATGTAGTCTTAATACTTTTGGAATAAAGTGGCTGTGACATACGGACGGACAGACAGACAGACAGACAGACAGACAGACATGACGAATCTATAAGGGCTATAAGGGTTTTTTGCCATTTTGGCTACCGAACCCTAAAAACAGGTTGGTTCCATACAAAAAATTATTCGCGAGTATGATTTCCAGATTTCATATGTAAATCTTCTTGTCAGTTAAAAAAGTCTGGAACGGGTGGTAGGAAAACATAGACGATTGTTTATTATTTATAAAGTAATTTTTATGTATACAGGGTTATTTTTAAAACACCAACAACCTCGCAGGAGTAGATTAGTAACATCATATACAACAACATTTGTTCTACGACTTTTCCAAAAACAGACAAAAAAAAAATCGACTTTTCATATAAAATTCGATCAGCTGTTCGGACATTTTGTATGTAGAGTCGAATTTGTCTGTTTTCGGAAAAGTTGTAGTGTACAAATTGTTTATGATGTTAGTAATCTACTCCTGCGAGGTTGTTGGTGTTTTACAAATAACCCTGTATAGTTTATAAAGCATTTTTTTACTTTTTGACTTTGATTTTGATATTTCATTTGAATGTCGATTACTCACATTGATTTCATCACATTGATGAAATAACGCTGGCTTGCCGCGTAAGAGTTGGATATACTAAAAGAAATTCGATGATTCCACGACTTGGTAGCACAGCGGTCAGAGCATTGGACCAGACTTCCAAAGGTCGCAGGTTTAATTTCCGTCCGTTTCAACCGCGTCTGTGGTCTAGTGGTTCGCCAACCCGTCTAAGAAATAGGGGTCCCGGGTTCGATTCCCAGCGGGGGCACAATTTGTACAATAGAGTATTTGACAATATTGAAAATATACTGCAAATTGTGGTCATCTTAACAGATAATGGCGTAAAAAACATATTCAACTATTATTTAGACTAAATTAAGTCTATTGATTGATTAATTTCACATAGAAAAATGCAATAATTTTTGAATTTTTTTCTGTGGCGAAAACGCTCTAAGATTACTGATGATGTCACTTGCTTGTAAATAAATATGGCTTCAGGCGTTTGACACGACCATAGACTTAGGATCCGCGATTGATGGCTGTCAAATGGCTAAGGAAATTAAAAATAATGTTTACAGGCTTGTGACGTCAACAAGTGACGTTTCCAGCGCCATAGCGTTTTTGGTGCGGTTTTAAAATTTTAAACGTTGATTTTTTAATAAAATACATTGATTTTTCCTGAGATATCAATGTGGGTGCGCTATTACGTAATAAGGAATAATTTAAAATGGTTTTCCAAAATTAGTCAAATAGCCTATTGTTTAGGTTAGTGGTAGGGCTTCTTTCAATAGTCTGGCTGGCTAGCTACCACCATCTTACTTAAATCTGACGCCATAACAACAATTTTAAATTATTGTGTTCCAGCAGTTAGAGGTAAGATAGTCAGTTCCTCAGTGATAAGGATTCCGGGTGTAGTGCGCTTCCACCTTCCTTCCATCAGGTGAGGTGAATTTTTTCAACAATAAACTTACTTATAAGTGGCGATCTTCTTGTCGAAGCAGAATCGCTCCTCGCAGCAGTTCCAGTACATCGTCTCCAGGCAGCTGGAAAATAAGATAAAGTTTGAATAATTTCACGTCAATCGGGTGATTGAAAAACCTAATTATTTAAGGGCCGTTTACAATTGTTCTGATATTTTTTTTCCCAAAAATATACGATAGTTCCTTAGGCTAAGAATCGGTTAATTAAGAAAGGGAACATGTCACCTTATTCCCATTTAGCAACATTTATGGACTTCGATTCTTTATGGTAAGACAAACTAACAGTCAAGAAACGGAATATCTCACTACAATAGTTTAAACATTATAATAGGGCACCAAATTTACAAAAAATAAACTTTAAAAAATTACTTACTCCCTGTAAGTAATTCCTAGAAAATTATTTTTCGTGTCTCATGAAAAATTGACAGGCCATGACAATGTTCCTTTCCTTAATTAACCGATTCATTATTACTAGTGGCTCTGTGAGCTTTGACCTCGCTTTAACATATCTCCGTCATTTTGGAAAATTTCGAAAAATTTAGTCGACATAGAATTTATATACTAGTAATTATCAAATCTGCTCCCAAAATTTCAAGAAATGTGGCCTGTAGATGAGAACTCCTGGATAGCCAGACAGACAAACATATAAATAACTAGCTTCCGCCCGCGACTTCGTCTGCGTGGATAGTATTTGGTCTATCCCTCGGGGACAGTTCTTTTTTTTCGGGATGAAGGGTACTCTATGTCCTTCTCTGTACCCTGACTACGTGTGTGTAAAATTTCACAATGATCGGTTCAGTAGTTAAGACGTGAAGTCGTAACAAACAAACAAACGGACTTTCGCATTTATAATATTAGTAAGGATAATGTGAGAAACAAAATCTAGTAGAAATACTAATTTTTGTAGGTAATGGAAACAAATACATTGATAATCTTTTCGTCTCAGCTTTGAAATCATATAAAAAATAACTCTTCTTCAAAAGTTTTTAATGCATAGAAAAACTTGAGAAGTCATGCAAATTTTGGTCATTTAGGGAGTTGAATAAGATTGTATGTAATTGATTAATTCTTTTTAGTGTAAGAGAAGTGTATTAACCTTTATTTCCACTGGCTATAAGATAATCCGCTTTCATTTGCCGGTGGGCAACAGTTGATGGATTGCACAAACACTCAAGATCGATATAGATTACCTATTATCAACTCTTTGCTAAAATGAAGTGTCAATGAAAGTGTTCAAGGTCCTTATTTATTAGTAAAAAGTCACATTTTAGGACTAATGCTAATAGAATACTTTATGTACCTACTAAAAGATAGTTAAATAATTTACTGCTTTTTTAAATATGGCTTCCTGATTTGTAAAGTTATTGTTTCATCACTATTTTCACAAATCACGATTTTCTTTTTTTTTCACAACACTTTTAATGATACCCCTTTTTAATTTTTTTATTAAAACACTTAATTTTACGAATTGTTTGTAATTTGAAATCTATGGTCTACTTATATTTTCAAAATTTTACTATCGCTAAAAGAACGTGCTTTATCAGACTATTTACTTGTTTTTTTTTTCACTTTTACTACTAACTAAAAGCTTTTTATTAAATTCTCAATTGAACTTTTTTTTAAGTTTCCATACTTTTTTCTTGACGACACGTCAGTTACCAAGTAGTAACAGCAGAGGTATGGAGTAAACTAACAGTCAGTTTCCATAAATTATCTTGACACCTGTCCCACTATCTAGAATGTTGGAATTTCACGACTAGAACAAAGTCTGTATGGTCTAAACGGAAGCAGAAGCGTCACTATAGCCGTATTCGAAATCACTTCCGTCATTTGTTTCCGTCAATAGGTACGGGGCATATATTATCTGAAATCGGGTGGGGATTGCGCGGAACACATATTTTGGGCATGCATAGCGGTGAGGGGCGCGGGCGGCGGGAGAGGGGCGCGCGCTATTGGTCCCTTGCAAGAGCACATGCGTGAACTTATCCCCACTCCGTCAAAAATTTTTCAAGATATATGCCTCGTACTGTACCATAGAATTAAATATACTTAGAAGAAGATATACTAACTTCATGTACATACTGAGGCACACACAGACAGAGCAACTGAAGAAACTATAAATACTTATGAAACTACTTATCAACTTCATTGAGTTTTTGTTAAATGTTGCTTTAGTTGCAGCAACAAAAAGGCCTACTACGGCTTACGGTTGCCGCAACTGCTATCGATCACCGAAACTCGCAACTAGAATTGCTATCTCTGAGCATAAAAGGCCACGGCACGGTTTTTAAACGGTGACATTTAATGCACAGAAATATTTTTTAGGTCTCATTGGCTTAGTATACAACCTCCTACAAATGTTTTTCATCGATTTCACGATTGATGCATTTTCTTACAAAAAAAAAATACCATATAGTTTCTTTAATTGTAAAAGGTAGGGCGCTGTATAGTCATTATTTAGCTGTTCCTATCTCGGTTTGACCCAAGATTGCCTGTACGTGATGTTTATGTGTGCGTGCACGGAGCCGCTTGGTAAACATGATAATGTTTATCAAACGGCTCTTCTACTTTATATTATATGACACTACTGGACATATTAAGACGATTTATCATTCAAAACAGAAATAACTGAGTTTACTTAAACTGTACGTTTTGTTCGCAAATATTTGAGATGCGATACTATTGAATTAGAATTTATTTAATTGTAATTTAAAAGATATAGTTTGTTTATGGAGCTTATAGTGATATAGTACATTATGATATAAGTGCGGTACGTTGAAAATTACAGCCGAGGCGATATTGCTGGCCCGAGCCGTAGGCGAGGGCTACAAGAAAGCAGAGGCTGTAATTATCAAAGCGCACGTATGTCATACGACGTTTTATAACATATTTGCGAGGAAATAAATAAAACTCGGACTTTGCACCTTTGCTTGTTTTCCATATGATTAAATTTTGATACGCTTGTAAGTATCTTATCGGTCAATTTTTCGGGCAAGAGGCTTAGAGTAGCCCTTTTCGCTGCCTCTGAGACTTCTGGCGGTGTTGAATTAATAAATTCATCAGTACTTGACGACATTTTCAAATAAAAACAATACAGCAAAAAAAATTAAATTAGCAATGCGCGCGCATCAGCGCTTTTTTTAAGGCAAAGGCATAAAAACAGCCAGTATTACTAATAAAGTAAATTAATATTTTTGTGTTTTTGTTATAGATAAATGGTTGTAATTTATTGTCAACATTAATTAAATTGAATAATTAAATGTTTATTTATTATATTTTATCTCCCAAAGTTAATTTTATCCATAAAATGTTGACCTCTTTTCTGACATAAAAACTCTTTGCTACGATTTAAAAAAATACCGTTCGTTTTAGACGAAGTATGATAAACCGTGCGGTAATGTAAAGTAAAACGCACGGTTTATCAAGGAAACCGTGCGTTTTACTTTACATTACCGCACAAGTTCGTAATGAGATACAATACGATATTGAAATTGATGTAATAAGAGACCCTTTACGAGCAAATATGTTATAAAATATTCTTTGTTTGTTTTGAGTTGAATTTTAATTAAAATTTGATTGAGCGGGTGAGAAGCTTAAGCGAAGGTTTAAAGGTTTAAGTGATTAAATTGTTGACTGTGAAGTTTTTGTTTTCGATAGGCCTACGTGGTAAAATATAAGATAAGTTGATCTAAGTATCAGTTTATTTAAATTTTCCAAGATTTAGATAACAATCGATGCGATCAATAAATACAGAGCGCTATAGAATTTGATAAATATAGTTCACTAACCCCCGGTTTTTGAAGTATTTTATCGGAGGTTTAATTTAATCGGAGGAGTCAACATTATCTGGAAAGTTTAAACCTGATAATTTAGATCCCTCCGATGAAGTTAAACTTCCTATAATCTCCGATTAAGTACCCCAAAAAGCAGGGGTGAGCGAGGCTTAAACCAGGGCTCTGTAACTCCGCGCGCGAGTATGAAGCGCTCGGCGTCCTCCGAGAGGACATATTTCATACATCAGAAAAGATAAGCCCCTTCTTACACGGCGCTACTCAATACTGACGAAACTATTTAACAACTCTAGTTGTAAACTGGTTAGTGACTGAGATTCGTACACGGCACTACCAAATTTTATTGAAACCTACACGAAACGCGGTGTGTGTGTTGTTTCGGAATAAATGGACTTAGAATTAGACTTGGACAAATTGTATATTTACTAATTAGTCGTTCTTTTTCCAGTTTCAGTTAGTAATCAGTCGCGCGCTACCAGCATGACCGGTCGCCAGTGATTAGTTGCTAACGCGTTACTGACGCGTTACTAACCAGTAGATTGTGATTGGTAGCGTCGTGTACAAACCGCCATTGAAATACTAGTGCTGTGACTATTTCGAAACTCATAGGTGATAAGAGTTTGCAACCAGTTTATTTTCAGTCGCGCCGTGTAAGATGGGGCTAAGACCTACGCGATAAAAAGAGAGGCAACTACTAAGTGCATGTTTTGGAGTTTGGAGCGAAGGGAGTGCTGTGTGACCTGAATTGCACTTTATTGTGACGGTGCGAGAGTTGCAATTTATTTAAACGATTTTGCGGAGTGCAACTTCTGTACGCTAGTACTATCTATTCTGCAAAAGTTGATTTCAGGCTGTAGCAGCCTGAGTAAACAAGTGAGACAAGCTCAATTCTGAAAGAGCTGTAGTTTATGGAACTTGCTTCCTCGAGAGAGGTTTCTAAATGTTTATATCCTTAAGGATTTTTATTGTGTGTGTTTTAAAGCGGCCGTACCCAGATCTACTTACATCGCGTACTCTCATACTTTGGCCACTTAATGCGAAGAGGAGATGAAAGTCTCGAAAAGCTGGTCATGGTTGGTGGAATAGAAGGCAAGAGAGCCCGAGGTCGTTCGCCAACCAGATGGTATGACCAGGTAAGAGTAGCAACCTCCTCAAGCAAATTTCATCAAACAGTGAGAGCAACTATGGACTGAGGCCGATGGAGGCAAATCGGAAAAGCAGCCGGTGATCACGATCCTCAGTTATAAGGGAACGTTTAAGGGAGAGAGAGAGACCCAGATCTACATGTTACATTTCTGTTTTCCTTGAGCTTTTAGTCATTTCATAAACATTATACTGGGTGTAACAAGACCCTCAACGATGCTGAGGTCTACGTATTCTGCCCATCATGAGGACCATTTCTGTTAAAAATTATTGCTGAGAAACGATTTTAATTTTTGGTGTTAAAAAAGCATTGCATAACGCCTACAACAGACCGCGCCTGCAAGTGTGTTACACAGCTGCGTGTGGCTGAGTTGAAAGGCAGCGTTTATGTGCGTGCTCGTGAGATACATTGAGTGGTGATGCTTTGAAGCCATTATGTGTTACGAAATACTTAAAATTTTGATAATGTTTCTTTAGACAAAAATTAGGAAATAACGAATAAATAAGATTTAATAAAAAATAGAAAAAAAAATTGACTTTGACCTTCAATAACTTCGTAGCTATTGGTTTCCCAGGTATAGTCTATAAGATAAAAATGACCCTGATGATGGGCGGAATGCGTGGCCTTCGGCTTCGTTGATGGTCTTGTTACACCCGTTATACCTAGGTAGATAGATACATTATATTTATTCTAAGTAAAATATGACTTACTACTGGCATGATTTGCACAACGTCAGCAACATTGTCGCGTCTTCTCAGTCAGTCACATCGCGTCAACAAGATGGCGGCCTCTACAAAATGGCGGCCTCTGCAAAATGGCGGCCTCTACAAAATGGCGGCAGTTTAGTCAGGAACGCATCTGAAAAAAAACCATGTTAAAGACTGTAGAAAATATTTGAATTAAAAAGAACAGTTTTTATTTGACAAAAACTTTTTTGTTGTTTTCGTTATTAATTACAATCTGCTAATTTAAATGCTTTTTACAAGGAATTTTAACGGAATTACACGAAAATAGATTATCACTAAAATGATAAAACAATAGCAAAATAACGAACCAAATGCGTAAATTAGACAAAACACATAGTTATTTTTCCCGTCTTACAAATTCAGTTTTTTTTCCTAAAATATTACTAGTTTGGAGTCAAAGATTCAAATCTTTACTTGGAGTATGAAGAGTTTAATTCAATTAGGATATATGAGGGTGGTTTGATAAGTCCATGACTTTCTAAAGAAGAAACATCTTTTTTCGGCATATTTTGCTTTATTTCTCTACATAATCTTTTTGTAGCTCTGTGTATTCAGTCCAACGAAGCTCCTACCTCTTTGACCCATATTTTTTTCTTTCATCGCCTGAAAACTGAAATAGAGCTCATTACAGACACCACCTTTTGGCTTGATGAAAATCTTTGCCCGCCAAGATGTGGTAGGAGGAAAAATCTTAGTGGACTAAATCTAGAGAATAGGAAGGATTCGCATCTTCATTCGATGACTTTTGATTTCATGAGTGTCGCCGAGCGGGTCGACAGGGTCATTAAGAAAAGTTAGAAGTCGCTTGAACTTTTTGTTTCCAAAAGTAATAAATAATGTTTTGCCGAATTTGAAAAAAAATAATGTGTCAAGGCGGTTGTATGACCGAAAGTGGCGCCCTCAGAGGTTTTTATTTAATAGAAAAAGATTTTAATAATGTATCGTGGAGATTTTAGGGCCCTTGGTCTAGTATTTTTAGAAGGTATCACTACATGCCCTCGTAGTCATTCGTAGAAGTAGATAGCAAATGTGTCAAAAACGGCCACTTTTAGCAGTTTTTCTATCTAATTCTAGCAGTGACTACTAGGGAATGTAACGATACCGTCTAAAAATACTAGACTGTAGGCCCTAAAATCTCCACGATAAACATTATAAAAATTGTGTATTAGAATTATAATTTTAAATAAAATTCACCGCGGCGCCACTTTCGCTCAGGGTAAGATAACTAAGGAGTTTCTTTTTTAAGGGTGTTATTATTCTAAGTTTTTAAGATACAAAAAAGTATTTCTTCTTTTCACAGTCATGGACTTATCAAACCGTCCTCGTAGTTCTTTAATAGATACTGGTTGTGAATCTTATATTTTATTATTTATTGATATTAATTCTTATGTGTATTTTTTTTTATTTAATACTTATAAGAAATAATTCAATATAATTTTATTTTATTTCAATGAGCAGATGCCTGATTTAATGTTTCTGTACTCGGGTATAATTTACCAGAATAAATTAAATTCCTATTCTATTGGAGCAAAAAAACTTTAATAAAATTGCGCCGGTAAGTATAATATCCGTGAAAAGCTAAGAAAGTCAACAGGTCAATTTGATTAGTATTAGAAAACCTTGTCCGTTCAGTTAATATAATTTCAAACATAGGTTAAAATATCTTGTAAATTACCAACGATTGACCTTTAATTGAATCAGAGTACGGATAACTATAACTATGCCAGTACAGTTCTTATCGTTGGGCATTGTATGGTAATTTTGACCTCACTAACTCTGGAGGCTATGATCTGTCAAGATTTGTCAAAGGGCTTCGTGGGAGTAGCATTTTTGAAATTATTTATAGCAATAATGCCTTAAAGTCCATTGTGTTACATAACATATTTTTTTGCTTGTAAAATCGAATCCAAATGAGGTGAAGATACGATTTTATAAGTGGTTCTCAATAAAAAGCGCTAGTCAACAGAAATAACCAGAAAATTGACCCATGTAAATCCCACACAAACTAATATCAATATCATAAAGCGGAAAGGCCTTAACGTGTTTGGTAAACGGATTTGTGGAATTATTTTCTTGGAAAATGCTTGTATACAATATCATTTTTTGTATATACAAAAGCCAAAACACGGGTCACATAATTTAATTTTCAGAATCAGTATAAAAAACATGACCTTAAAAACTCACGAAGTTACTAGCTTTTTGTGTTGTCCCGTTAGTAGGGTGTGCGTTAATTATGGTTTTGCAAATATTATTTAGTCAAAATATAACATGATATAAAAAATATTGCAATAGATTCTATTACTGATTCAAACAGTTTTCAGGTTTCGTATACAGGGTGTCCCAAAACTTTGCCACACGGAGGGAAAGTACCTTAAATATTGAAGATAGGAAATTTTACTGTATACTAAAAATAATCTTGTATAATAAGTACAAGACTTGTAAGTTTTGATAAACAGGGTAAGAGAAGGAATTAATGTGTTGTTGATGATCTTCTAATTATCATTAAGATCCATACAAACTGACACAGGAACGCGACCGTTATGCACTTCCTTCCATTGTTTATGGTTCAATCGGTCTGGCCTTAACATTTGTTGTCGATTAGTTTACAAGATCGAAATGCGTGACATTTCCGAGTTAGAAATAGAGCGCGTTTGGAAATATGGCGGTGAAAACTTTTGTTGTGATAGTTCTATTGTTTTGATTGCAAAAGATCTTGTACTGACCCATGCGAATGCCAAGTTTAAAGTATTTAACTGTTACTATATTCGTTATAGTTCAAAATGCTGAAATTGTAATAATATAACTGTCTCATAACTCCAAAATTCAGATTGAAATCTTTATCAAACTAGCATTTTGTGTATTAACTAGGACTGTTTTTTGTATTGAAAAAGAACAAAAATAAACAAATTTAAAAATATTAAAAACACGACTGTCCTGCCAAAAACGAACTAAAAAGTTAAATAACAAGTGACTTTGCAGCCGCGGGACCGTTTTGTGGAACAATTTTTAATCAAAGAGGTCCCCCGACTGCAAAGACACTTTGTTATTTAACTTTTTAGTTCGTTTTTGGCAGTGCAGTGGTGTTTTTAATATTTTTAAATTTGTTTATTTTTATTTCAAACATTTAGTGACAAATTATATAGTTTTGAAAATGTGCTCATTAAGACCTTTCATTTGATGCTCATATTGTAATTATTGAAGAAAAAAGAATTTCACATTTGAAAGTGGCGTCGTACAGTCGCCATAGTGACTTTTTAAAAAAAAATATTTCTAGTGTCACTCGGAATGATGTAAGGATTCTATCGATACCCTATACACCAAATTAGATTTATTCCAAAGCCTTTGAGCCATTTAGAACTTACGGTGGAATAAAGAAACTCACATACTCACAAACATACATGAACCCTAAACACATATACACTCCTTTTTGGGCAGTTATGTAAAAAACGATGAACACAAATAGTCCATTTCAGTTTTAGTTAGTCAATTGTACATTTTAGTTAGTCCGTTGCTATGACCCCAACAGACGTGTTACCAACTAGAAATGCTGCAATTTGAGTTTTTATAATACTTTTTGTAGTCCTGACACCGCTCCCTAATTATTTTCGTTCTAAAGGAAAGGGTCTTACAAACTTTAGGTCTACGTTGTAGACTGTTAAATCCATTTCTTTATCAAATTGTTATCGTTAAAAAGTCGTAAAGCTTATTTCCAAACATTTCGACGATGAATAAAAAAAAATTGACAAATAAAAAATCGTTTTTACAAAGTATTCAGGGTTTTTTGTTTGTTGTTTATGTGCTAACGAATGGATGTTTACAATTTAGTTTGTGAGAGTTTAATCTATGTTTACACTCAACATATTCACTAGTAGATCACGTTCGTGTATTGTTGTATGTCTTTTGTTGTATTGAAACATTCCAAACGATAGCAATGTCTAATAGTGGACCTACCTAAACAAGATTTTGTTTTTTATGACAACTTTTAATATTCTGCTCCCTATATACGTTTTTCCGACAAACGTATCCACGTAATTGAAGATAAAAAATACTTTATATTAAACCGAATAAAAGTTAATGTTATTTACAGTTTTGCATGAAAAAATGTAATTGAAAATCTTTTTGCTTGGACGAATCAACCACTTTTCGTGTCCAGTGGTTAATTCGTCCAAGTCATTTTGCTTCATTTTGGTATTACATTTCTATAAGAAGTTCACTGTTTTTTTTATGCATATCGGTATAATTCTTGGCCTTCATCTCACCTGATGTTAAGTGATGATAAGGCTCCCGCTTAGGGTTTGCGAACCAATGGCGTAGCTTCTATGACATTCACAAGTGCTTGTAACAGCCTAGACTGAATAAATTATTTTGAATTTTGAATTTTTTGGCTGAAGGTGGAAGCGCACTAATCCCGGAATCCTTCCCGGTGGAAGCGCACTAAACTTACTTCTAACTGCCTGAACACAATATTTTTTTTTTATTGTTGTTATGGCGTCAGACTTAGGTAAGATGGTGGTAGCTAGCCAGGCAGACTTGAAATAAGCCTTACCACCAACAAAACCGAGTACAAATTGTACCCCCCCCCCCCCCTGGGAATCGAACCCGGGACCCCTGCGTCTTACATGGGTGGGCGAACCACTAGACCACAGAGGCAGTTCGCTGGCCTCTTAAGGAATACCTGTGTTATAGCAACTAGGACATTAAAAATGGCTTATGATGAAGTATTGCACAAAGTAAAAGAGTAAAAACGAATTGTTATAAATAAACATGATTTATTTATAATGACTTCTTCTGCGTGGAGAGTTGTTTTCCTATCTTTCGGGTACATTACCTCATTTTTTCTTGATGAAAGGTACCCGTTGTTCTTTTCGGTACCCTGACAACGTGTATGCAAAATTTCATGATGATCGGTTGGGTCATTAAGACGTAAAGGCGTAACAAACACTTTCGCATTTATAATATTAGTAAGAATTCTAAAATGATAGTTAAATAACGTAATACCTACTGACAAAACAAATCCACTTAAAAGCAAAGACACATAAATATATGAACGAATTATGAAGAAATCTACTTAAGGGGATACGTCAAAAAAAATGTTTTACATCTTTCTCCAGACACGTATTGAACCAAAAACACGTGTCAGTGATTTAGGCTCGATACATTTTAATTTCGAAATTATTTAGAAACAACATTCAGGTATTCAAGTGGAAATTGCTTTAAACAATTTGTATCGTCAATATTCACAATCGTGTAGAACTAAACATTTCTCTTT
Source organism: Agriphila geniculea (assembly GCA_943789525.1). NCBI lineage: Eukaryota > Metazoa > Arthropoda > Insecta > Lepidoptera > Crambidae > Agriphila > Agriphila geniculea. Next base: position 727,529 of record OX038894.1, on the reverse strand, counting down.
TATTTACTATGAATTGATTTAATAGTGATTTTTGCGTCCAATCTGCCGAATCGGTCTTGCTCCCGCGCGCGTCGTTTTCTCATTACCGACTTCAAAAGGAGGGAGGATTTTTTTGTATTTATATGTACACCGATCACTCTAAGACGGCTGAACCGATTGAAATGATTCAAACGTTATTACATTAGGTAAACTTTCAAGTTGGTCTCATTTTTTAAATTTTGAAATCGGTTCAGTACTTTTCAAGTAATCTTGAAAAAAGCACGAAAATAGTATGATTTTGTGTGAACTACCTCGATGATCAGGTTGTATAACTTCTTTGTTTATGAACTGAATAAAATAATTATTTTTTTATTGGAAAAGGGATATCTTAAGTATAGTTCTTCAACAGACTTAAAAAAGGAGGTTATCAGTTTGACCCGCATGTATGTATGTTTCTCCGCCATTAACTCACGTTTGGCTGAGCCGAGTTTTCTACCTAAATAATATACCTACACTACCTAATACAAAAGGTACCTACACTAAAAATAAAAAATTGTTTAAAAAAACAAAAAAACCGACTTCAAAAAACCTACCTTTAAAAAGCAAGAAATAATATTCGTAATAATAAAAACACGTCTATTGAAGTCGGGTGGGGCTTTTAGAATAAAAAAAAGGAATTTTGTACTCCAGCCCCACCCGAATTCAATAGACGTATTTTTATTATTACGAATATTATTTCTTGCTTTTTAGAGGTAGGTTTTTTGAAGTCAGTTTTTTGTTTTTTTAAACAATTTTTGCTATCTCGCTTTGCGCTTTATTTTTAACATAGCCCTTTAACATCAATATGGCTGAAAAATAAGATATGGATGCATTATTATTTATTTCCTACATACATAATACTCTTGTAGATTGTTAGACAATAATATTTATCAGAGTTTGTATTTAAATATCTTAGCATGATATTTATGGAGTAAACAATCAGAATATCTACCGCAACTATTCTAGATTTGAATATAACTACAATTTTCATGAACTTTCAATGATTGCCCTATTGCAAATTTAAAAACTGGATTGATTATTAGGTATATCAAACCAGTTTTAAAATTTCGCTTGTAGTACTAGCTCCCACCCACAACTTCGCATAGAATTCTTGTGGGAATTTTCAATAAACCGTTCTTATTCATTTTGTATTAAAGATCACTTTTCATTTACAAGTACTCGATGATTACGGTCTTCAAATTAAACAATTAATGTGCACACTTACACCTACTTAATCATATCAGCGGCACGACACTCACTGCTGGGTATAGGCCTCCCCTAAGGATCTCCACGACGATCGGTCCTGCGCTGCCCGCATCCAGCAGCGCCCCGCAACCGTCACCCTCACGTCAGTCCCCCTTGTCGAGGGCCTACCCACGGAGCGTCGTCCGGTGCGCGGTCGCCATTTCAGAACCTTACCGCCCCAACGGCCATCAGTTCTTCTCGCTATGTGTCCAGCCAACTGCAACTTCAGCTGAGCAATCCTTCGAGCGATGTCGGTTACTTTAGTTCTCCTGCGGATCTCCTCGTTTCTGATTCGATCAGGCAGGGAAACGCCGAGCATGGCTTACACCTACTTATTTAATGCAAATTAATAAGGAAAGTGACGATCCACGCGTAGGTACTAAACAGGAAACTAACTAAAGGAAGTTAACACAATGATAAAGTACTGAGCTATTGATAAACTAACTGGTTTTACATGTGCTAGCTAATTAGGTGTTTGATAAGTACGTCGAATGATAAACATAATATTGAAGATAGGTAACTATGAGATAGCTATTCCAACAGAATATTAAAGCACTAACTCTCAACTCTAGACACTAGTCATAAAATAAAAGGTGACTAATGCTTAGAGGTATAACAGTTTCAGAATAACACATTAATTTTTGATTTTTTTTATTTGTATGGAAAACTGCAAGGTGACAACATACTAAATAACTAAATTACACTAAATAAAAAATACAAAAAAATACTAAATTTGATGCAAAAAAGTTGGAAACCCTATAATTGCCACTATGCAGTTTATTCTCAAAAAATTAAGTTTTAAGTATTTTTTTTATCAGAAAGTGGCGGTTTTCAGGTTATACAATAATACTAGCTTTACTTAGTTGACCCTAGTTCCTTTAGTTACCTAGAGGGTGGCATGTCTTGTTTTGTAATAAAAGTGATAAGATTGGTGTTTTGCTTTGAAAATAAATATATTTTATCAGTCCGTAGCATAAGGAATAATATTATTTAAAAAAAAAAACTATTTTCTCAGATTTCCTAAAAAGAAAATGAAAAATATGTATAAACTAGAATATAACCTAGGAAAGCTCTCTACCATAATCAAGTCACCCATACTTTGGTAGAGCAAAAGAAATTTACCGCTAGATGGCGCTGTGCTTTGTTGAATCGCGATATATCTTTTTGCGTATTATTTCATAGGAGGGAAAGGGTTAGTGATTTTATTTGTTGGTGATTATGATATGAGCCCTAAAAACTCCAGGAAAAATATAGCTTTAGTTAGTTGAGTCTGTCTAGTGCTTTTAGTTAGAGGGTGACTAATGTTGCCTTATGTTGGAAATTGTTCGTACAAAAGTCTTGTATTGTAGATTGTAATAAAAGTGATAAGATTTGTTTTAAAAATAGAGAGACTTCATCAGTCCGTAGCAAAAGGAATAATATTAGGTACCTACTCTTTTATTAAAAACCGACATATCTGAAACTACGCGCAACTATCAAAGGCACTGAAAATGAAAATGTAATTTAGAAATAAAGCACAACACTGCACTGTTATCAATGCCGCATAGGCTCCATAGTATTATTACATATTAATGTATTACATTTAATAGAAATTAATTCTTTACCAAACTGACGATAAAGTGAACGGAGTGCAGACTGATCTCGTGCGTAAGGGACCCGCTACAGCCTACAAATCTACAATTTTTGTCCACCTGCCTCCTAAGATGGCTTAAATCATTGTAAGCTACAGGAGCTTAATTCAATCCCGAGACTTTTTTTTCCGTTTCTTGAATAAAGAGCTCGAAAAAAAAATTATTCGGAAATTCTCGATTTAAGTCGGGAAAAAGATTTTGAAATATTGACAAATTTTGGAAAATCTCTAAAAGTTACCGACTGATTGTAGGAATTTACAGCCTTTTAAACACTTTAAAGCCCTTGAGCAGACGCACATTTTGACATATGATTCAGTTACGTACCTATCATATCTGCGAAACTACAGGCAATTAATGTCACAATTTCATAAATCGGGGCACTATACTCGATTACAAAAACATAAATTTTCAATGTTTAAAAAAATAACATTTTCAATGTTAAAAAAATACTAATCTCTCAGATTTCCTAAAAAAATGTGTAATTTCCTCTGATTCGTGAGAAGAGAGGAAAGCTCTATCTACCATAATCACCCATAATATGGTAGAGTAAAAAATATTTATCGCTAGATGGCGCTGTGCCTTGTTGAATCGCGATATATCTTTCTGTGTATTGTTCCATAAGACTTGTAAAAGAGTGCTATATTTTCATCTCAAATTATTAGGCTTCGAATAACGGAATTTTTGTAAAATCCTATATTTTTAGGGTTTCTTTCTTATATGATAAACTTTCAACAAAATATTAAAGAATTAAACTAAAATCCGCTAATCCGCTTTAAAATCTTTAAATAAAAATAAACAGCTCTAAATGCAATGCAAGGAATAATGTTCAAATCTGCATTTAATCACTATTTAAGTACTTACCTACGACGAATATTTAATTTTTATATAAAAAAAGATCGGGTTGCACTCCGGGAGTGCCGGCAGAAGTGAAAACTTGAATATTAACGTTGTGCATTTTTGATATTTTGAAATTAGCGGCAAAGGATTAAAATTATTTCTTTCCTATTACTATACAGTCACACAATTCAATCAGTTTGTAATTAGAGAAAAATTCTAAAGATTTCGCGCCAGTGGCCTATTTTTAATTTCTACATGCACGCATTCTACGAAATAAAATTATAGTCACAGAGTATAAAAAAGTCTATGATTTCACTTCAAAACTTTTTTATTAGTGATGGATGATAAAGTTGTTTTTTTTATATTTAGAAGAATCAAAAGTTTATCAATCAAAACATTTCTGGCCAATACTCGAAATTTGATAATAAATAAGGTTGTGACTTTGTGACAGAACCTAGGACTGTGTATATTATTTGCACCGTATAGATGCGTATATTATTAGTTGAAAAAACTAATATCCATGCTGTGTTATTTGTTTTTAAAAAATACATAAAATTTTTGCTATTTTTTAACGCGAGGTCTACAGCTCACGGAGCCACTAGTTTTTAACCCCCGACGCAAAAAGAGAGGGGTGTTATAAAATTAACGTGTCTGTGTACCGTAGCTCCTAACTAAACGGATGAACCGATTTTAGTTAAGTTTTTTTGTGTCATAGATAATTTTATCTCGAGTGTTCTTATGAAAATCTGTTCAGCCATTTGTCATCAGCTCTTTTCTAGTTTCAGCCATTTGAAGATCATCAGCTCTTTTCTAGTTGATGAGGGGATCTGACTCAATGATATTGGATGGAAGTATATGGTAAGATGACCATGATCTGAACAGCTGTTTGAAGAGCATCAGCTCTTTAATAGTTGATGAGGGTATCTGACTACCTATATCACTATATGTCCTATCGATTCAAAATTTGGTACCTTGTTACTTCAATGAGATTGAAGTATATGGTAAGGTAACCATGACCAGGGAGCTAATTGTCTAACTTTAAAAATCTATCGCAATCGCTTTCGTTTGACAGATGGATGTGACACATTGCTGCATTTCTTTGGTAAGTTTTTATTTGTGCCAAAAGGAAACTTCAATGGATTACATCCTGAAAGCGATTGCGATTGATTTTAAAGTTAGAGAATAGAAAGGCTGATCAGCCATTTGAAGATCATCAGCTCTTTATTAGTTGATGAGGGGATCTGACTACCTTCCATATGTCCTATCGATTCCAAATTTAGTACCGTGTTACTTCAATGATATTGGAAGTATACGGTAAGGTAACCATGACCTGATCAGCCGTTTGAAGATTGTCAGCTCTTAAACAGTTGATGAGGAGATCTGACTACCTTCCATATGTCATATCGATTCGAAATTTGGTACCGTGTTACTTCAATGATATTGAAAGTATATGGTAAGGTAACCTTGACCGCGGTTTTTAAAATTTTAAATTTTCTAGTTGTAATTTATATAAACTTTTATCTATCTGTTGTTTGGTTCAAACATTCTCAATAGTTTTTATTAATTCTTAAAGCAAAAGCCCCACCCGAATTAATAAGACGTTTTTTTTAAATGCTTTGGTAAGTACTGGTAACATACAAATGAACAAACAAGCACTACCTCTCTGGGTAAAAAGAAGTGACACAGTCATGAGATTTTCACCGATCATAGTTATCACGATGACACTTTACTAGCTCTTTAATATTTGATTCATGTAATAGTTTCTGTTTGTAACAGATTCATATAATAGATTCATGTGAAAGGTTCTGTAATAGCTCGCGTGCACCGGACGACGCTCCGTGGGTAGGCCCCCGACAAGGTGGACCGACGTGAGGAGGCGCAGTCGCGGTGCGCCGCTGGATGCGGGCCAAGCAGGACCGATCGTCGCGGAGATCCTTGGGGGAGGCCTACACCCAGCAGTGGGTGTCGTGCGGCTGATATGATGATGATGATTAATAGTTTCTGTATTGTGATTAATTCAGTAACTACGATAAACCCAGCGCATTTTTTTATTTAAATTAAGGCCCTCAGAACAGGAAAGTAGCATAACAACCGCTAATATTTTAATGCCTGTTAATATTATTTTATTTATTATTTTATCTACAACGGGTAGTGCTTGGCCTCATCTCACCTGTTGTTTAGTGACGATAAGGCCGAAAGTGTAAGCGCACTACACCCAGAATCCTCACCACTGAGGAACTGGCTATCTTACTTCTAACTGCCGGAACACGACAATTATTTTAAAGTAATATAATGGTGTCAGACTTATTTAAGGTGGTAGCTAGCCAGGCAGACTTGAAATAAGCCCTACCACCAACCAAACCGAGTACAAATTATCCTCCCCTCCTGGGAATATAACCCAAATCCCCTAAGTATTACAAGTGTGGGTGTGGCCAAACCACTAGACCACAGAGGATAGATAAAAAAAATTTGTTATGTTGAAAGAATAGGAATAATCAAGGATAATTATTTGACTAGATACAAAAATTCCTCACTTGTGAAGTGGTTTCCTTACCACAAATAAACTGTTAGCAATATCGTATAGATACCATAAATAGATATTAACACCCACTCACTGATTGACTCATCGAAATATTCCGTATATTTGTAAGTAGGTATTGCAATTTTATCATTTTATACAGATTGATTAAAATCATGATTGATTTAAAATTTAAACGTTTTCAAATTTCTATTTATGTATTCATTCTGTAGTTTTACAGTCTTCATATTTTCAAAAATTTAAGTCAGTTACATGACTAGGTACCCAGAAAAACAGAGAGTGTGTTATGGGTTCATGCGCATGCGCATGTGCGCGTGGGTATGTGAGTTTCTTTATTCCACCATAACTTCTCAATGCTTTAATGGCATTACAACTGTTATTGCAGTCGGGGGACCTCTTTGATTAAAAATTTTTCAACAAAGGTCCCTGACTGCAAGACAGGTTATTTAACTTTTTAGTTTGATTTTTGCAGGGCAGTCGTGTTTTTAATATTTATTTTATTTTAAATTAAGGAGAGCCTGACTCAAAGATTTTAGTTATAAATGAAGCATTTAAGTGTTTGTCAAACATCTTTTTTTTTTTCATTTTTATAGATTTTACAATACATTACAAATAAAATTAACGTTTGTCCTAATTGTGATCAATAGAATGGTCTGTGTACTTTGCCAATGACAATTTTCTGACAATTTCTTTAGTCAACTATCATTATTATCCTAAAATAAAAACAACGATAATTTTATATATCAATAAAAACTTACCAAATATTAACTTAGCGTTTAAATATCTCGTAATTCTATAACCAATAAACTCGTGTTAACTGCACCGTTCTAAGCGTTAAACAAGCATTTTCAAGAGCTCTAAAGTGATAAAAGATATAAATATATACTATATCTCGAGGCTTCTTTATCCAAAGATATAATATGTGTCAAGATAAGCTATCACGCGTCATTTTAATGAAATCTGTAATGTATTTTCATGAAGATTAATTACGATTAACAGATTAGCGCGATAATCCTTATTTTGTAGAATAGAAAATGTGTCACATTAGATATTATGTATTTCCTTAGTTAAAATAGTTTCTTCCTCATAATAAACTTAATGTACCTAAACATTACATTTTTTAAAATAAAGTAAAAAATCATGACTAAAGCTTGTTTTTTTTTCTAAGAATTTGTAACTATAAAGTATTAAAACAAACATATAACAACTGGATAACTACATATTAAACTTACTAAGAAATCTACGTGTCGCTTGTGTCATACTTTATCCTCAAAACCCTGCAAAAGGGACTTACCCTTAATACTAAGTATTATATGAAGAAGTGACTTATGACTGGTTATGACAAAATAATATTGAATATATATATTTTTGTAAGTCACTGACCTTAAACAATTTTTTTTATAGGTCAGTGTTGTAAGTACTTTAATTTGCGCACAAACCCTAATTCTTTTTTCATAAGGCACAAACGAGAACTTATGTTTAATTAATTCCGTTCAAGTTTTTTTATTCACTAAGTTCCCACATAGTAAATACTCTGTGGTTTTTGTAACTTTTTGTTTCTACAAAATAAAACATTGGGTTTTCCGAAACTTTTGTAAGTTATTGTTAGGGTTTTCCTCCGATACGTTTAGGTATACTATTTCTATGGGTAATAAATTTTCTTGGTAAAGTTTTAAAAGAAGAAAACTTTTCGTTTTCAATACGATCGTAAAGTTAGTAGTATGTACTTAGTTATAGTTGATATTATGTTTTACTGTTTAGTAATAGAAATAACTAAGTATTTTGCCGTGTATGTGCCGGCTTAGAATAGCACTACCCCCTCTCATCCCGTGGGTGTCGTAAAAGGCGACTAAGGGAACACAGCCATCAGGAGATGGGCAGCAGCGTCTCCAAAATTCTTGGCCTACTGCGATCGCCAACCCGCCTGCCAAGCGTGGCGATTATGGCAAACCCCCCTAATGATGGACACACAAATAAATTGGCCCCCAGTCCCCGGCGGCCCCGCTATTCCTAGCTACGGTAGCGGCTATGGTAACGGCGGGGCAGGGGGTGCTAAGAATCCCCGGGTGCGGATCGGCTACCACCAATCACGAAAATTGCACCTGGCAACCTATAACACGCGCACACTGAGGACCGACACGAAGTTAATCGAGTTGGAAGAAGTTATAAGCAAGTTACACTGGGACATCATTGGGTTATCTGAAGTCCGACGAGAGGGAGAGGACTCGATAATCCTTAATTCCGGTAACTTGCTGTACTACCGGGAGGGCGACCAACAGTCCCAAGGTGGTGTCGGGTTCATCGTCCACAAGTCCCTTGTCAACAACGTGATTACCATCGGAAGTGTGTCGACCAGGGTGGCGTACCTTATACTCAGAATATCCAAACGGTATTCGTTGAATGTCATACAGGTTTACGCACCGACCTCGACGCACCAAGATGACGAAGTGGAGGCTATGTATGAGGAGATCTCTAAAGCCATGCATAGCTACAAAACCCACTACACCGTTGTGATGGGGGACTTCAATGCAAAGTTGGGGAAACGATGCGGTGATGAGCTGAGAGTGGGGCAATTTGGAGTTGGGCAACGGAATGACAGAGGCCAGATGCTAGCCGACTTTATGGAGAAGGAGAACCTCTTTATGATGAACTCATTCTTCAGAAAGCCGGAAAGCCGGAAGTGGACTTGGGTCAGTCCGGACGGTACAGTCAGAAATGAGATAGATTTTATCATGTCGACGAAAAAGCAAATATTCAATGATGTCACTGTGATCAACACCGTTAAGACGGGGAGCGATCACCGATTGGTACGTGGCACATTGAATATCAACATAAAGCTGGAAAGATCTCGACTGATAAAATCAACACTCCGACCACTGCCGGCCCATATTCAAAACCCCGAGAGCTTTCAACTCGAACTCCAAAACCGTTTCGAAGCCCTTGAGAACAGCATAGATGTGGACGATCTAAACAATATGGTGGTGGATACTGTCCGTACGGTAGGGTCCAAGTTCTTCAAGACCCGCCGTCCCAAGCTAAAGAAACTCTCCGACCACACACTCCTACTCATGGATCAGAGACGTGAAATGAGGCTCCAGAGTTCAGTAGATGCTAATCGTTATCGGCAGCTTAATAGACAGATATCTAAGTCTTTGACGAGCGACCTTCGCCAATTTAATACGAATCGTATTAAAGAGGCCATCGAGCGGAATAAAGGCTCCAAAGTGTTCGCGAGAGATCTGTCTATTGGGCAAAGCCAGATGACGAAGCTGAAAACTGACGACGGACGCATCATCTCAGCGAAGCCTGAAATCCTGAGGGAGATCGAGAGTTTCTATGGGCAGTTATATTCCACGCAGACACCTGTTGAAAGCAAGGCTAAAGACCCCAGAGCCAAGCTTACCCGACACTATACCCAAGATATCCCGGACGTCAGCATGTACGAGATTAGTATGGCTCTCAAACAGCTGAAAAACAACAAGGCGGCGGGTGACGACGGAATCACTACAGAACTTCTGAGAGCGGGCGGTAAGCCGATACTTAAAGTCCTCCAGAAGCTTTTCAATTCCGTCATCGTCGAGGGCAGAACGCCGAAGACATGGAACATAAGTGAGGTGATTTTGTTCTTTAAAAAGGGTGACAAGTCCCTCTTAAAGAACTATAGACCCATCTCGCTTCTGAGTCATGTCTATAAGCTGTTTTCGAGAGTCCTTACGAACCGTCTCGCTCGCAAGTTCGACGACTTCCAACCTCCCGAACAAGCCGGGTTCCGAAAAGGCTTTAGCACCATAGACCACATCCATACGCTGCGGCAGGTCATACAGAAGACCGAGGAGTATAATCTGCCACTTTGCTTGGCGTTCGTGGATTATGAGAAAGCCTTTGATTCGATTGAAACCTGGGCGGTGCTGCAGTCCCTCCAAAGGTGCCAAGTGGACTACAGGTATATCGAGGTGTTGAGGTATTTATACAAAAATGCCACCATGTCGGTCCGAGTACAGAACCAGAGAACAAATCCTATCCAACTGCAGCGAGGTGTGAGACAGGGAGATGTTATCTCTCCGAAACTGTTCACAGCTGCGTTGGAGGATATCTTTAAACTCTTAGACTGGAAAGGGCTCGGCATCAACATTAATGGCCAGTACCTAACACACCTTCGTTTTGCCGATGATATAGTTCTTATGGCTGAGACCTTGGAGGACCTGAACACAATGCTCGAAGACCTCCGTAGTGCTTCCCAAAGAGTGGGTCTTAAAATGAACATGGATAAAACGAAAATCATGTCGAATGCCCATGTTGTGCCCGCTCCAGTTCATGTTGGGAACACTACACTTGAAGTTGTTGACTATTATGTATACCTAGGACAGGCAGTCCAGTTAGGTAGGTCCAACTTTGAGAAGGAGATCTCTCGTCGAATCCAACTCGGATGGGCAGCATTCGGGAAGCTCCGAAAAATCTTCGTGTCCGATTTACCGCAGTGTCTCAAGACGAAAGTCTATGACCAGTGTGTGTTGCCAGTGATGACTTACGGCAGTGAAACGTGGTCGCTAACTATGGGTCTCATAAGGAGGCTCAAGGTCACCCAGCGTGCAATGGAGAGAGCCATGCTCGGCGTTTCCCTGCGTGATCGAATCAGAAATGAGGAGATCCGCAGGCGAACTAAAGTAACCGACATCGCTCGAAGGATTGCTCAGCTAAAGTGGCAGTGGGCTGGACACATAGCGAGAAGAACCGATGGCCGTTGGGGCGGAAAGGTTCTTGAATGGCGACCGCGCACCGGACGACGCTCCGTGGGTAGGCCCCCGACAAGGTGGACCGACGATCTGGTGAAGGTTGCCGGAAGCCACTGGATGTGGGAAGCGCAGGACCGATCGTCGTGGAAATCCTTGGGGGAGGCCTATACCCAGCAGTGGGTGTCGTGCGGCTGATATGATGATGATGATGATGAAGTATTTAATAATTTTATATGGAGGTAAAGTTTGTAAGTTTGGATGTAGGTAGAATTAAAAAAAAACATTAAAAAGCTAAAGTCTGTTACACTATCCCTGAGTAACATCCTACGTACTATAATATTATAAATGTGAAAGTTTGGATATTTGTTAATCAACCACGCAAAAGCATCTGGACAGATTTGGATGAAATTTGGCACACAGTTTATAGCCTGACTAAAAACATATGATACTATTAATTATTCCGGTCAAAGGTTCCCAAGGGAATTTACGAGTGTCCACACAGATGAAATCGCAGGCGAAAGCTAGTGTGCTATATTTTATCACCGAAATTTCCATGGATAGGGGAATTTCACACGGACGAAGTTGCGGGCGGAAATTAGTATACATTTTTATTAATAACATTTTTTGCCCATATAATTACATACTATAGATAGGTACTCTACTAATTTCATTCAATGATTTAACGCAATAAGAAACCGCTAAGGCAATTATACCATACGAGGTTATGAAAATTTCATTTTTATTCAAGAATGCCGAACGGTTGGTGAAAAAAATAAATAAAAAGTAGGAAGATATTTTGTAAGGTCAACCTTTTGTTGATAGCTTTTGTTTACAGATTTGTAAACAAGTGTACGGAACACTTATTTCATTCATGAAGTTAAAATCAATTATTGAACCAAGGTTTTAGTTTTTATGAAACTTTTTTTGCGCCATTATTATAAGATATTAATTAAGCTACGTTCTTCAAATAACAGTTTTTTCACAAGTTATATTAATATCGAATACAATTAAAGAGAAAGATTTACCCACCTAGTTTGTAAAGTATTTAACTTTCTCCAAAACATTCAAAAACACTGCACAAAACAAAACTTTTTACACTGCACTTCTACCAAAAAGTATTTACACCTTTTCTTTTATTTACAACTTTTTAATTTAAATTAAAAAGCACGTTCTTTTTTCAAATCACACGTTTCGTATGTCGCTATTAGTACTCTGTGGTTTGGAACGGGTGCATTGCTCTGTAGTTGTAGTGAAACTAAGTGTGGACGTGACTCGGCGACGGCTTCCATTCATTGAGTAGTCACGGGATAGGGTTTGGTGGGAAGCGCGAGCGGGAGAGGTAGCGGGAGCGGGCTGCGGGGAAATACCACGCTGTTCTCTAATGAGATGAAAAAAGAAATTGAATACCAGTGGTTAATACACCTGCATACAGTAATTATTTTGCCTGCAAATTAGTCCGTATGGGATTTTGAAATTGGTAGGAATTTTGGGGATAATAGTAGCTCTATTCTTCAAAAGCACAGACAGAAAGTTACTTTTGTGTTTATTATAAATATTTTAAAAAGGATAACGCAGTGAGAATGATTGTGCAGTGACATAAGATTACCTTAATTTATTAGAGAATCGCTATGTTTTTATCAGAACGGCCAGACAATTAATTCAATGTCTGAATTTTCTACGATTGCGATTCAAATACTTTATCTACATTTCAGTATAAATAGCACTTTGCTTGGTCCATTGTTTAAGTCGTAAGTATTGTATACGCCTGTAAATACAGTTCACACAGTCTCAAAGTTGTATAGGTAATCTTTAATCTATAAATGTTATATGATTTTGTTGATGGTGTATCAAATGAATAAATAAATAATGCAAAGCTAATAAGTTTGAAATTAGTACCAATACCATACATTTCGAATGGTTCAGACGTGTCTGTGCAGATATAGAAATCGCTTTCCGCTCATAGCTTGGTCAAGAATTCGTGAACTACCAGTAAACCGGGACACACGCGATATTGGACTATATTGATGACGCATTGAATTACGTAGCCACCGAATTGATGTCGCAATTGATAGGTAACAGGTTAAAAACGTATCCATTTATAGTTTTAACTATGTTTGTTTATTTAGTTTAATGTGTTATTTTTAGATGGAATGTTATTTTAATGGTTTTTGAATGTTCTAGTGAATTCTCAAATATAAAAATAACTTGGTCAATCTTCGTGAAAATCGAAAGCGTTGCATAAATTCTGTTTTCGTTTATTTTCAATTTCGAATAAACAAAATATTATTTTTAAATGGAATTGTTATTGTAATGGTTATTTGAATGTTCTAGTAAATTTTCAAATAAAAATTACTTGGCCAGTCTCCGTAAAAAGCGAAAACTTTCGCTTAAATTCTGTTCTCGTTTATTTTCAATTTCGAATAAACGAAATAATACAATAATATTTGTACGTTTGGTTGGTGGTAAGGCTTATTTCAAGTCCGCTTGGCTAGCTACCACCATCTTACCTAAGTCTGACGCCATAACAACAATTTGAATTGTTCCAGCAGTTAGAGGTGAGATAGACAGTTCCTCAGAGATGAGAATTCCAGGAGTAGTGCGCTTCCACCTTCGGCCTTATTGTCACTTAATATCAGGTGTGGTGAAGGCCAAGCAGTATCCCGTTGTGCATAAAAAAATCTTGATTTTCTTCTAAAACGGCTAGATTAGTAGGTTATTATTTAATATCGTGAAAAGGTCACTATTAACATTATGTTTGTTTAACAATATTATAATAAAAGCTTCGTTAGATATTATTTGAAATATTCATCTCGCGTGGTAATAAAATAACAATCATCGTTTGTATTTTATTATGTTAATCATTGAATATTCCATAAATCTAAAGTTAAATACTTTTATTATTTTGAATACAAGTTGTGAGGTAAATAAAAGGGCTTTTCATCCAGAAAAAAAGTACTAACTAATACCTGTAAAAACATACAAAAGGCGTCGAGCCTTAAGCCGTGATTCAAACACACGACCTGCATATATTTACACTGGACAGGCTTATGTCAAACTGTTTTTGTGCCTATTTGATTTCCGCCATTTTGGCGCTGTAGGACGTAGCGTGAGTATAGCGTGAGGGACATGGTACTAAAGTTTGAAGTCTGGAGAGACCATCACGGCAACCATTTTCATATTGTACGTCAAAATTAGTTCTTTAGGCGCACGCTAGTGGCGTTTCAAATAGGCACAAAAACTTAGCTGTCAAATCATACGGACAGCCAGTCCAGTTAAATAAAAAAAATTTTTTCATGTCAGTGTTCAAACATATTTCTTTGAGTTTTCCTCTTTTGAGATTCGATCGTTCGCTTGGGATATAACCACATATCCGATTTGTTCATGACTCATGCAAGGTTGCTGTTTTATAATATTATGTAAATTATGTTTCTACTTATAAATACGTCGTAATATTATGCAAAAAACTGCTCAGCCCCAATTTCCTTATAATGTGGTTTTTTGTGTATACTATTAATAACATAGTAGAAAAACCGAATTACCTTATTAGCATATTATTTTACACAATATAACAACAAATGGAGGCAAGACATAACTCGTCTTTAGCTATTTTAATTGTCCACAGTATTGACACAGCCTTTCTCATATGTATGGATAAAAAGGATGGGCCATAACCCACCACGTGGGCCCAATGCGGATAAGTGGGTATTAAAAACTGCTAATGCATCTGGGACTTGCAATAAGCACTGAGTATCTCAATTTATCTAATACATTTTTGGTCACCCATCTCATGATTGACCCTTGCGAAGTTGTTTAGCTGTCGCTATTGCAGGGCAAATGCGCTAACTCACTACAATGAGGTTTTTAGTTTCTAATACAGGGTCAGAAATACCTAGAACATGCAAAATAATTCAAGGTTTAAAAAATGCCGCGAAATTTTCCGACTGCCTATTATTTAATGACTATTAAACTAAAAACGTAATGAATACTGTCTGTCTAATTAAGTAAAACTGGGACTATACCAATAATACTAGTAATAAACTTGTATTATTAAATTGCCTTTTAGATAATAAACGACGTTTTATGCACTTGAGAATTGCAGTTAATTATGCATATAATAATGTTCAATAATAAGTTATAATTCCTCTTAAATTATTAAATAATGTCTTGACTTTATTATGTGACAACTATTAATTAAACTTATATTAGTAATGGACCTTTTAAATGTAAAATCCTAATTTTGTAATACTGGCATCAACTATTATATGCAAGTATTAGCAAATGACTGTTTTTGTCAAACTAATTATTGTATTTTTGATTTAAAACGACTTTAAATTCACCAATCTAATTTAATTTCTTAAATACGTTTTTGAATTGAACATTGAAATTAAGGAAAATGTTGGACGATCAAAAATATTTATATTGAAATCCATTTGAATAAATATTGAGGAGCTTGGTTGCGCAGTGGTTTAGCGCCTTACCCTGCGATGATCATGGGATGGGTGACCAAAAATTATTATCTCGAGTTCCTCCGTGCTTAGGGTACGTTAAGCCATCGGTCCCGGCTGCATCTGCAGTCATTAACACCTATCAATTTGGGCTTGAGTGGTGGGTTATGGCCCATCCTCCTTGTCCACCCATGAGGAAGGCCTGTGAAAGGCCCAGCAGTGGGAACATTAAAATGGCTTATGTTGATTATATATTATTTTCATTTCGTTACAATTAGAATGAGTCTCTAAAAGGTTTAAACTAAGGTGTTTAAACACCTAGTTACCTTTTCTCGACCGACGACACGTTTTGACTAAGTTTGGTACTCGGTCGAAACGTGTCGTGTACCGAGTACCGAGACGTTTCGAACGCGTTTAATACCTGTGTTCTTAATTTAACAAAATGCAACGCGAAATAAAGTGTATTTATGAGTCTTAAAAAGTAACAAATAGTTTGTAATTGTGTGGTAAGTGATTGGTCCATTGGTGCACGTAGTGGTTGAGCAAGCGTGGCGAGCGAGCGTAGCGCAAGTGGGAAGGCTTGGGAAATCCCAGTCACGGGGAAAGGACGAACTCTATATTAGTGAGCAATTAAGCAATTCATCATTCACACAGCTCAGTCACGTCTCAGTCATGTCTCAGTCACGTCAACGGTCAGTCAAATTGCAATACCGATATTGATGCCCGGTGGGCGTCTCTGAGAGTAGGCGCGTTATTTTTGCTCCGCCGTTTTTATTTGCTAAACAGTGTGAAAAGTTTCTAATTATGCAAAGTGTTTAATACTATTAGAATTTGTGTTCAACAAGCTTTGATTTGTGTAAATAACTCTACTGGAAATTGACCCGTTAGTGAGTAATAAGCAAAAACATTTTAAAATTTTCAATTAGCCGTTGGTACTCGCGATCGCTCGCGTCTCCTGGCGCACTGAGTGCGTTGACCTTGAGCTATCTCGCGTGGCCGTGCGGCCCGCGTACGCCGAGTCGAGTACCTACCTTAGTACTAACTTGCCTAGCTTTAACGTAAAATAATTGTACTTTACAATATTCTTCCGCTTTGGGTGCATTTTTTCTGCTTCGGTAAAGTAATATCAACATGGAATCTGTAAAATTGAATTGTGGTGGTTGTTCGGAAATAATAAAAACACGAGCTTATCTCAAATGCGTTCTTTGCATGCAAGTTTATGACCTACAGTGCGCCAATGTCCCGGAATGTCGATTTTACAACACGATGCAGAAACATCACAAAGATAATTGGCATTGTCAAACATGCTTGACATCTAGGGGTAACAATACTAATACACCCGTACCGCAATCGAAATGTGTTGAAGCAACTGAAGTCTCGAATGAATCAATAACATCTGATTACGAAAACGTAACATTGCGTCGTCGAGCGGCTGATACCCGTAACTCTTATAGCGACATGGACCGACGGCAGAGTATAACAGCCGCATTTGAAGATACGTATCTCACAGAAAGTATTGCAACGGCTATTCGTCGGGAGTTAAACGAAGAGTTTTGTGAGCGTCTTGTAAAAACTATCAGCAAATCTGTTACTGATCAAATTACTAATATTGTGAACTTAAGTTTTGAAAAACTCCATTCAAAAATAATGTTCCTTGAAAATAAATTAGAAAATTTTATGAAAGAAAATAGCTCTGAACCACCCAAAAAATCTGATACGAAAAAAACATCACATGAAACACCCATACCACCACCTAATAAAGCCGCTACAAAAGTTCCACCTAAACCAAAGAAAACTATAAACACTATTGTAAAGAATCCTAACCCACCACACCAACAAGATATAGTTACTCAAGTAGCCGACTGCTCCGTAACCAAGGAAACATCTGAAGAGGATATTGTCGTGATAGAGAGTAGTAAAAATGATGCAATTAGCGATGGCCAGTGGGAATTGGTTCAACGTGGCGGGCGGAAGCATGTCTCAACTAAACTCTCGATAACTCGAGGCACCGCGGGTCCTGGTTCCACTGCTTTGGAGGCCTCAGCTCGTACAACTTACTTGCACCTGTACTACTTAAAGGTTGGTACTTCTGAAGACCAGGTTCGCCAACATCTGACCACCATATGCGGCGATGATTCGTGCACAGTTCAAGCCCTCAACTCGCGCGGCAATTACTCTTCCTTTAAGCTAGGAGTCCCAACTAAACTGGCAGAAGTTGTAATGTCATCTAACAACTGGGCTGAAGGTATTTGTGTAAAACCCTGGCGGCATAATTTTCGCTCCAAAAGTAAAAAAGAAGAGTGATAATGCTAAGACAATTCTACTTTACTATCAAAACGTAAGAGGTCTTCGTAGTAAAACTTCCACCTTTTACAACAATCTGCTTCTTTATTCTTATGACATTGTTGTACTGACTGAAACGTTCCTTACGAGCTCTGTTCTTGATAGTGAACTATTCCCGGCTGATTATGTAGTTTTACGTAATGATAGAAAAAATGACAAGGGTTGGGGCGGTGTCTTATTAGCAGTACGGCAATGTTATGGTTTAAAACGTATAACTGATGTGGATGGTTTGACTGAAGATAAGGAATTACTATTTGCAATATTAACTTACAAGAATGTAAAATTATTAATTTGTGTTGTTTACTTGCCACCAAATTACAATGATAATCAATACATTAATGTTTTGACTTGTATCGAGAATGCGATCTGTAAATTTCCTTCCATGGATGTATTGTTGTTAGGGGATTTTAATCCAAACTCATGTTCTTGCAATGTCAAGCTACAGTTCGAATGTTTTACTGAATTTTGTAGGCTACGCCAAGTCAATTATATTAGTAACAAATACGGAAGCATCTTAGACTTAGTATTGACGGATCTAAATCCGGAAACTGTCTCTATCATGGAAGTTGAGTCGTTGGTGCCGCCAGATTCGTACCATCCTTCCTTCGAAGTAGCACTCTCATTTCCGAGAGATACATACTCAGCTCCTTCTGAAACTACGAAACTGGTGAGAAACGAATCAAATTGGGATTTTCGGAAAGCCAACTTATTCCAGCTGTATTCAAATATGTTAGAACTAGACTGGGCCGATGTCCTTAATCAACAGGATGTTAACGATGCAGTGACTGTGCTGTATTCCAAAATTAATACTGCGCTTGAACAGAGTGTACCCCGCCGTCGAAGCAGAGCATCATCATCTAACACTATGCATTACAATTACCCAGAATGGTTTAGTTCAGAACTGAAATACTACATTAGTCTTAAATATTTTCACCTCAAAATGTATAAATCTCGTAAACTAGAATTTAATAATGCACTATTTAAATATTACAGAAGTGTTGTCAAAAAGCTTCTTGATAGGGACTATTTCAATTATATTTACGCAATAGGAAAAAATATTGAAAATGAGCCAAGAACATTCTGGTCATATGTTAAAAAAAAACGTAAGAATAAGCATAATCATTCAGAATATTTTTGTGATAATGAGATTTTTTCAGGACAAGAGGCGGCTGATAAATTTGCTGACTTTTTTGCATCAGTTTTTCATCCCAAGCCCCCGCTTTTGGATACTGGAGTGGCTGAACATAATGCAAACAACTGTGCTGACGCTAACAGGGTTTGTGTCGAGTCCATCTCGGCTCTAGACTTGCGGCGTGCTGTTAAACATCTCAAGTCATCCTCCGCTCCAGGTCCTGACGGTGTGCCCTCATTTCTAATTAAGGACTGTGCCCCTGCAATTGAGCTCCCTTTACTTCACATTTTTAATTTATCACTCCAAACAGCCACCTTTCCTAAATTATGGAAAGTATCTAAAGTCACGCCCATCCCAAAGACTGATTCATCACAGGACATTACAAAACATAGACCTATTGCAGTGATGTCGGTGTTTAGTCGGCTGTTCGAAGCTATCTTAAATTATTATATCATGTCCCAAATTAACTCCTAGGTCCACAACATGGTTTTCGACATGCAAGATCCACAACGACCAATTTGGTAGCTTTTGTGGATGATATCGCCATAGAAATGGATAATGGTCGACAAGTAGACGTAGCCTATCTCGACTTTCAAAAGGCTTTTGATTTAGTGGATAATGATATATTGTTGCGTAAATTATCGTGTATTGGCTTTACTCCGAAACTGCTGTCCTTTTTTGCAGACTATCTCAAAGACCGTAAACAGTACGTTGACTTATTTGGATTTCGCTCTGCCGACTACTATACACGTTCTGGCGTAAGTCAGGGCAGTACTTTAGGGCCCACCCTCTTCTTGATAATGGTTAATGACCTTCCAGAAGTTGTTTCATCAGCAAAATGTTTAATGTTCGCTGACGATTTAAAATTGTCACTTTCCGTTACAAGTCCAGCCGATTGTACAGCGCTACAAAACGACATCAATGCTGTCGTAAAGTGGGCAGATGACAATAAGATGTCCTTCAACTGCTCTAAATGTAAACTTATTACATTTACAAGATCACTTGACCCTATACATCACTCATATGAAATATCACAAGAAGCCGTTGAAAGAGTTTCTGAAATCCGTGACTTAGGGGTGATACTGGACGCTAAACTTAACTTTAACAATCATGTAACAACTCTTTGTAAACAGGCAAACAGAACTCTTGGTTTTATTATGCGCACTGCTTCCCAATTTCACGACCCTAAAATTGCAATATTACTCTATAATGCGTTTGTACGCAGTAAATTAGAATACTGTTCTATAATCTGGGATCCATCTACAGCCAAACATTCGCTACTTGTTGAAAAACTTCAAAAAAAGTTTGCTCGCTTCTTGTACAAAAAGAAGTTTGGTTATTACCCCTTTCTTTACCCCTCATTGTTTGTGGCCGGGATGGTGGGTGTAGAAACCCTGCAACTCAGAAGGAAGTTGCACCTCTTGATTCATTACTGCTTACTTTTACGGAACAAAATTGACAATCCGGCTACTCTAGAACGTCTAGGTTTCTATGTTCCACAAAACTACATGCGTGGTGCAGGTCGGCGGCAGCACCAATTGTTCGTTTCCCTGAGATTGCGTACATGTTACGGTAATAACTGTCCCACAGCGCGCGCGATCAGTCTGATTAACTCGTTTTTAAAGAAGATTGAAGATGCTGATGTATTCACTGATAGCCTAGCTTGTCTTATTAATAAATTTGTATCATATTTGTCCTGACCATGTTAAAAAAAAGCTTTAAATACATAATAAGTTCTTATGTTTGTTATATGTAAATAATGTCTATTGTATAAGTTGTTTAATTTTACTTTGCTTTGGTATGATTCTGTCATGTTTTCTAACTTGCTGGTGTTTTGGATTTCCTAGTCTGTAAGCCTGCATGTATGTTTATAAAATAAAATAAAAAATAAAATACAAGTCTTGACTTGCCGGTGAATGACGCCGCTATTTGGCCGGCTCTTATAAAGGTTGTCAGATTTGACAGAAATTTCTGACCGCCTCTATGGTCTAGTGGTGCGCCCACCCGTGTAAGACGCAGTGGTCCCGGGTTCGATTCCTAGGGGGCTACAAATTATACTCGGTTTGATTGGTGACATGGCTTATTTCAAGTCCGCCTGTCTAGCTACCACCATCTTACCTAAGTCTGACGCCATAACAACAATTTAAAATTTGTTGTGTTCTGGCAGTTAGAGGTAAGATAGCCAATTCCTCAGTGTTGCGGATTCCGGGTGTAGTGCGCTTCCACCTTGGGCTTTATCGTCACTTATCATCAGGTGAGGTGTAGGCCAAGCACTATTTCGTTGCGTTGTGCTTTTATGCACACTATACTACACTATGTAACTGACAGCTTCCTTGTCGTTAAGGGGACCTCAACCCAAGATTTTAGCTAAAGAAGCCTTTGTTTGAGTATTCGGCCGTAAAAGTAATCATTGCCGTCTGCCCGTGCCATTGAACTTTTACATACAAGCTGCTACCTTGACTTTGTCCAACATTTCTCCGCGAGGAAGTCGTAAAGATATCGCATTATATTTCCGCGTGATATTTCGATCGATTTTATGATACTTTGTAATATTCCGATTGCTGAAAATTAATTAAATTGTAAGTAGGTGTATTAACCTTTTTTGATGTTTATTTCAATCCAAGGTTTTAATAACAACACAAACTGGTTTTTATTACTCTTCAGTACCCTTAGCACGTACATCTATCGACAAAAAAAACGCAGGTAAAAGTACTTGATAGAGTACTTATTTATGGAAAATTTAGTTTTGCTTTTCGGCGGTAGATGGTGCTGTACAAATTTTTCACACAAATAACACTATAGAAAGTTTTACGCGCGGTATTTTTCGATAGCTGTTCGTGCTAAGGGTACAGAAAAACAGTGAAGATACATTGGAGAAAGAAAACCTCAAACATTTTTAGAGCAATCTAAAAGAGGTTGACCTAGGTAGCAAAATCATTCGTAATAGAATCGAGTAAATTAGAATTTAAAATTATCAATATAAACATTGAATGGTAGAAAATACTCATCACGAATTCGATTTGATTCGACAGGTAGTCTTTCTTGTTAAGTTAGAGATCCGATTCACGGTCAAGTTAACAAGTTTTTTAAATTTCTTACTTTCTATAGCTTAGAACATATTTTTCTGATTACCTATTGGTTTTGATCTTACAATCATAGCAGTCTCATTTGTTTTAAAATTGTTATAGTCATTTTAATTTCTGTACTTATCTAAATATACAGGATGTCCCAAAACTTTGCCACCCGGAAGTAAAGTACCTTAATTATTGGAGAGTTTTCCATATAAAAGAGGTAACTTTTGAAAGATTTTTTTATGATTATTACAACTTTCGAACAATACCAAATTCAAAGAAACTCAGATTTCAGAAATTTGCTCGTTTGTATGGTTAAATAGTGGCCCTTATTTTCTTTTGAGAAATGTAGACTAGTATTTTATCGATGATTTTTTTTAATCATAAATGGGTTTGCTCTTGACCCCAGTCTAGCCCAAAAGCAAAGACAGGGCCTACGATGGAGCGAGCTTGCCCAGAAGGTGCTTATTCACTCTGGCCTTGAATAGAGTCAGGTTGTATGCGCTCGGAAACACAGACGCCGGCAGGGAATTCCATTCCATAGCTGTGCGCATTATAAACGATGTGGAGTAGCGCTTGGTACGCAGAAAAGGTATATCAACCAAGAACGGGTGGTAACCCGCAGTACGTCTGGATGTCCGACAGTAGAAAGGAGAAGGTGGAATGAGCTCATGCAGCTCTTGAGCACACTCACCGATGTACACTCTATAAAAGACCGATAGGCAAGCAACTTTTCGGCGGTGAGCCAAACTTTGAAGCTTAGTTGCTACCAGTTTTTCATCGCCTATTAATCTCTTGGCTCTACGTTCCACTGAGTCCAGTGCAGCAAGTTGATATTTTGTTTTGTTTTGGTCATGTCATTATTTCTGCTTACTGTTTTTGGTCTCAAAATAGCAAACTCATATAAATGTCTATTACGGTCATTATTTCTATTCGATCTAAATATAGATCGTTAATCGAGGCATTTCTGCTATAATATCCGCCAGATAAGATCAGCCCACCGATTACGTATCTCTGTTGCTAACAATTCTCGATTAAAATCGATTGAAATCGCAGTTGCATTGCTGCTTTACATAAGATAGTTGTCACATTGATTCTTACTAAAGCAGCAATGTCACTGCGATTTCTGTCAGAGTTGATTGCAACAAAGTTAGACAATCAGCCACAGTTGCTCGATATATCGCGTGATTATCACCTCATTTTGTTTGCACTCATGTCATTCTCGTGGGCACGTTATGATTGTGCGCAGGCACGCATTTAGGGGTTAAAACTGAATATGGAGAATAAATTTATAATTGAAAATCAAACGAACTTACCAAGTGAAGTTCGATTAAAATTATGTGAGCGGCTTCATTCTTAGCGATTTACTGTTTACATGTTGTAGTAGCGCCCCCAAGCGTCAGCCTTGCACGTGTTTTAGAGTTTTTTTTTTGACATAATGTGAAAACTCCCTTGTCTACCTGTCATCTACCCCCTTCCACTACATGTCTTGTTAGTGGGTACGGGGGCCATCTTGTTTCATTTGTTTAAAGAAATTAACTTGTTTACATATTTCATATTTTGCCCATTTAATAGGGAACGGGCCAAAACTTACTTTAGGAAGTCAAATTTAAGGGAGGGTTTATGTAAATCGCTAAGAATGAAGCCGCTCACATAATTTTAATCGAACTTCACTTGGTAAGTTCGTTTGATTTTCAATTATGTTTCGCAGCTTCATTCTTAGCGATTTACTGTTTACATGTTGTAGATGTTTAGAGTACTTAGATGGGTAAAATGTGAAATGAGAACAACCGGTTATGATAATAATTCTGTTGATATTATTAAATATAAACAACAAAATAGTAGCTACTACATTCAATAATAATTTTAATTAAAATTATTTGGCACATTGTGAATACAATCAGTGAATTAATTAATTACAAAAATCAATAAACTCAATAAGTACAGTGTTTAGAAAAAATCATTGGATCTGATTTGAAGACAGTATCGTTGTTGCAAAGTTATTTGGGTTAGTAATGATTGGTCTGTTGTAAAATTTTGCGAATACAGAGGAAGACTCAGTCCACCCTGCAGTTTTGCGGATGAGCTCCAAATTAACTCCTAGTCTATTGGCTGTGGATGTAGCAGCGTGGCGGGTGCTGTGGGCATTAAATATACAGGTATCAATTCCACTTTTATTAAGTGTATCTTTTATCCATTTACTTATTGTTTGTGAACCTACTTTTGAATGTGGTTTTTTATGACTAATAAATAAACAATTATTCTTACGCAGTGCTTGTGTTTTATTTATATATGTTTCTAAACACTGAGCAGGACATATTTCAGGGCGACTATTAAAGTAAGGTAATCTTAAAACTGGTTGAATACAATTAGGTTTTGATGTTTTTATTAAATCTGGTATCATAATTATTATGTCAATTGTAGGTTGCACTTTAATATTATTTAATTTAATCAATGAGAAAGTTTGAACGCGATGTGCTGTTACCAGAGCCAATAGAGTAACAAGCTTCTTAGAAAGATTTTCTAAACTGAGATCTGTATTTGGCCACTGTTGTGATAAGTAGTTAAGAACTATGCTCGGATCCCAAGTTACACTGTATCTTGGATTTGCAGGTCTCAATTTAAAAACACCTTTCATAAAACGTTTTATTCTATTATCATCTAAGTTATCAAATAATAAAGATAAAGCAGACTTATGTGTGTTGATGGTACCATACTTAGCACCTTTGTTAAAAAGTTCAGTAAGAAAATGTAAAACTATGGG
Source organism: Agriphila geniculea (assembly GCA_943789525.1). Taxonomy (NCBI): domain Eukaryota; kingdom Metazoa; phylum Arthropoda; class Insecta; order Lepidoptera; family Crambidae; genus Agriphila; species Agriphila geniculea. The sequence goes on along the minus strand of OX038894.1, from coordinate 702,771 downwards.
TACTGAGCCTACAGTATAATCATACTTGTGAAAATTACAGTATTTTAACCATGCGTTTATGCAACTATTATATTGTGAGTACGTGGAATCAGATAGGGATGACAACATAATTTCAATTGTACTTGGTGATAAATGTTTCTTTAATAAAGCTTGCCTGAAAGCTTCGCGGCAACTAATCTCAGGGATTGATGAAGGTTGTGGCTCAACCTGAAAGGAGAAATTAGCAAGTTAATGTCAGGACCAAAGTATAAAGGTTCGGAAACTATTATTTTTTCAAATAAAGGGAACCATGGTTGGGTTGGCCAGTATGGGACCACAACAATACCGACTGCTTTCTCTTTAATTATTTTTTGTAACATCTTTGTTATTAATGAAAATGGTGGAAAAGCGTAAAAGAACTGGTTTTGCCATGAAATGGTAAATGCGTCAACAGCCCATGCCTCGGGGTCGTTCTTTCAGGTTACATAAATGGGACATTTCGCATTACATCTGCTGGCAAAAAGATCTAATGAGGGACACCCAAAGCAATCGGTAATTTGTTTAAATATTTCGTTATTTAATTCCCATTCAGTGTCTTGAAACTTCTTTCTTGATAACTGGTCTGCTTCACAGTTATCTTTGGTATTTATGTATGATGCAAAAATAGTTATTTTACGCTCCTCACACCATTGCCATATATCTCTCGAAATTTTATTGAGGTGCTCATACTGAACACTACCCATTCGATTAATGCAAGAGATTGAGGTTACATTATCAATTCGTAAAAGAATCTGTGTATCATAAAGATCCTTTGCAAAACACTTGAGTGCGAGAAAAGCTGCCTTCAACTCCAACTCATTAATATGTAACGTAGTCTCATCTTCCTTCCAGTACCCAAAGCATTCGTTTTCATTAGAATAAGCGCCCCAACCAGTGGTTGAGGCATCAGAAAAAATTACTAAATCATATGTATATGGAATCAAGGAGTTGTAACCATTGTCAATATTATTTAACCACCAAATTAATTCATATTTTAATTTGTTTGGAATTTCTATATTCTGCTCATAACTAGGGTTATATTGAAGTATCAGGATTTCAGGATCGTGGAGAGTGTGAAATCAAAGATGTTGTTTAGTTGATCGTCGTGTGTATTAAGAGAGCCAAAAGTCCATTACAATTAAATATATAATAACTTATAACTACGTCACGCTCGCGAGGTCGCGTATGTCATCGACCTACATACATACGCCGATGCACATACCTAAATGCAACAAATTAAAACATTAAATTATAACTTATCTACTTACTATACTACATAACCCCCTTAGAAATAAAAAAAAAATTAAAACACAATTTTTTTTTGATACAAACATAAATAAGAAAACTTTCTAATCTGACAAAATACAAATAAAATACCTACTAATTTCGAAACAACATAATTTCTATGATATTTATCTATTAATTATTAACAAACAATTTCGTATTATTTTTATGAATGATATATTCTTTCCCATTCTTTAATATTTTCACATTTGGGGAGAGATCCTGTACAACTGGATATGGACCATGATAAATACATTCTAATTTATTTCCTGTTTGGTTTTTCAAAAGTACAAGATCATCTTTTTCATCTACAATATGATTCATCTTACTATCATACAAGACTTTTCTTTGAAATTTGTTAACAATTAAATTTTCTCTCGCATCTGCCTGAGCTTTCTGTAATCTGTATTTTAATTCTTTTGGATAGCTATCATAGTTATAAAGTGGATCTATTATATTACTTTGTAAATTACTTGGCAACATACATTTTTTCCCAAAAACTAATTCAAACGGGCTGTATTTTGTCTCAGTGTGTACCGTAGTATTAAAAGAGAAACACCAGAAGGGCAACCATGTGCTCCAATTAGATTTGTTTTGGTGACATTGAATCCTAAGAAAAGCACCTAATGATTTGTGCGTATTTTCAAGAGAACCAAGAGTTTGATGGTGATAAGCTGTCGAGTGTAACTTATTAATTTTTAGCAAACTACATACTTCAGATAAGACAGAACAAATAAATTCCGTTCCCTGATCCGTTAAAATTTCATTCGGAATACCATAACGCAAAATAAAGTTATTTACGAAGTTTTGAGCTACTGTTACAGAATCTTTCGACTGCAAAGGATAAGCTTCAACATATTTACTTAAATTACACTGTAAAGTTAATATATACTTATTATTAAAATCATCTAAATCTAGAGGGCCCATTATATCTAAACTAATTTTTTCAAAAGCCGAAGTGGCTGTGTTGGTTATAACCATTGGTTCTTTAATTTGCCTGTTGGCATGTTTGTAAATTTGACATTGTTTGCATTTTCTTACAAAATCAATGACGTCATTACTCATTCCTGGCCAATAAAAATACTTTTTTATATTATTAAACATTCTATTAATACCAGCGTGTCCACTAGTAGGAAGTAAGTGAAAATCGTTTAATATGATTCTTTTTTCTTCTGGATCCGTGATTTTCTTTATATTCTTAGTGATAAGAAATTGCGGGAAAGTTATTTTTAACTTTTTCTTTACTCGTACGAGACTTTTTATTTCTTTTAAAATATTACCACATTTAACTATCAATAATTCAGCGATATTTAACCTATGACACAAGGCTTCTAAGTCCCTCGCTAACACCTCTGGGGTCGATAACGATCGGGCACATAGATAAATCGCGGCCTTATTCGGCACATAAACACAATAACCCGCATTCGAAAAAATATTATTTGAACTTTCAAACTTGTATAAATTAGGCGTTAACAATAATTCTGTAATATTCTTAGGTTTTTTAAGTACCTCTACCGCTGTAGGTTGATCAGGCCCACAGTGAATAGAGTTATCAGTAGTGTCAGTCAATATAGGAGTGCGATTGTTTAATTTCCTACTTTGCGCTCGAGTTAAAACTGAGACTATACTTTCTTGTAATGATTTTAAATCAGAAGACGTCATCGGTATCCGACTCAATGCGTCTGCAGCTGCATTGTTTCGACCCGGGACGTATTCTATTTCAAAATCATATTCCTCGAGATAAAGCCTAAATTTTGTAAGTCGGCTAGATGGATCTTTTGAACCAAACAAATAAATGAGAGGTTTATGGTCGGTTTTAATTATAAATTTCCTTCCATATAAGTAAGGTCGAAAATGCCTCACACCCCAAACAATAGCTAAAAGTTCTAACTCAATAATAGGGTACCTAGTTTCTGCAGGTTTTAAATTACGGCTTGCGTACGCGATCACTCGACCGTTTTTATTTGATAGTACGGCGCCTAAACCTGTCTTACTGGCATCTGTTTGTAGTTTAAAAATATTATCCTCCGAAAAATCAGGATATTGCAATACTGGAGGGTTTATTAAGGCTAGTTTCAATTTTTGAAAAGCTGATTCATGCTCTGAATTCCATTCAAATTGTATATTTTTCTTACACAACTTGTTCAGTGGAAATACAATGTTAGCAAAATTCTGTATGAATCTTCTATAATAATTAGCAAATGCGACAAAACGCTTTACGTCATCGCTGTTGACCGGAGTCGGATAGTTTTGCAATGTTTTGATTTTATCTTCGTCAGGAAAAATTCCATTCGATGTAATCTTATGTCCCAAATAAACTATTTCAGTGCGAAGGAATTCGCATTTCAGCGGATTTAATTTTAAATTAACTTTTCTAAAACGTTCTAATACGGTTATAAGATTTTTATTATGATTTTCCATTGAATTCCCAATAACTACACAATCGTCCAAATATATGAAAGCTTGTTTGTAGTTAATACCTGACATAGCTATGGTCATTAAACGTGAAAATACGCTTGGAGATGTTTTCAATCCCATGGGACAGCGTTTCATTTGGTACATTTTGTTATCAGCCGTGAAAGCTGTAAGCTTACGCGACTGTTCGTCTAGAGAAATAGAATACATCTTGTCAACACTAAAAGCTGTATATTTTCTAGATTTATCATCTAAACTTAGTTGGTAATAGCTTTGTGAAAGGTCTAATTTTGAAAAATAAATGCTACCCGAAAGTGAATCTAAAATATCTGTAATATTAGGCAACGGAAATTTGTCATCCTGAATGCAATTGTTTAATCGGCGATAATCGATAACTAGTCTCCACTTTTTCTCATTAGATTTATCTGCTTTTTTCGGGACGAGCAAAACTGGACTAGACCATTCAGATGAGGTCTCCTCTATGATATCGTTAGCGAGCATTTCATCTATTTGTTTCTGAATTTCTGCTCGTTGCGCGTGCGGCAACCTATAAGGTTTAGTGTACACTGGCGCGACATTATCTTTAAGAGTTATACTATGCGACATTAAATTCGTTACGCTTAATTTATCGCCAGGCAAATGAAATACATCCGCATATTTAGCGCATATATTCACTATACATTCTCGTTCTTCTTTATTTAAATCGGACACGTTAAGTAATTTAAATAAAGTCTTAAGACGACTGGGTGTATTTCCCTCGTCCATAAAGTTACATATATCAAAACTAGACAAAGAAAAAATATTTAACTCGGAAAAATCAAGATTAATTTCCTTACTCGTTGTATTCAAAATCCTAACGGGAATACTACCCTGACTAGGCTTCGAAATTAAACCGGCAACAAAAACACCTTCTTGTACTTCACTAGATAAAATAACACAATCTTCATTTATTGAAGTCGGTATAAACTTAATTACTTCGCATCGCGGTGGTATCAAGTGTCTGTACCTACCTTTACAGTTTATGTTTACACTTACTGACCGTGAGTCATTCGTTAATTGCAAAACATTACGCTTATAGTCTATAATAGCTTGATAACGTTCTAAGAAATTGTCTCCTAATATCCCGTTTGCTGAGCAAGCTAGGTTCCTAAAAACATAAAATTTTTCCTTAAAAACTACCCCATTGTATAATAAATCTAAGAAAATATATCCTATCGACTCTAATTTACCACTCACTCCTTTAATAGTTATCATATCTAAATGTAATTTATTTTTAAAATGTGGATCGCTCTGTAACCATTCATACTTAAGTACGCAAAGGCTGGCGCCACTGTCAACTAAAAGATCAATATTTCGATTATTTACATTAAAAGATACCGTACTACAATTGTTATAATTAAGAACATAATAACTACTTTCGTCTTTAGGAACGAAAAAACTGATTTGACAATTCGTCGTCGTAACTATCGTCTTGTGGGTTCACGGTTTCGTCGTACGTCACATGACGGACGTGGTGAGACCCCTTTTGGCGAGGATACGCGGGGGCTCGGCGTGCACTGCCGGCGCCGCGTCCAGAGCGCACGTGACCGCGCTGACTATGCGATTGCGACGGTCTCGCGCTGCCTTGTTTACTATTCCAAGTCGTATACGGTTTCAAATAACCACCACGATTATTATAATTATTTCTGTTATGATAATTACCGCGGGAAAAATTCGAACGTTGTGGGAACGATCTATTAAAGGACATCACATTACTATCAACAGACAACGACTGTTCGTCCTTGGCGGTTCGGATCGCTTCTGAAAGAGACTCGAACTGTCTGGAGGCGATAATAGTACTAAGCCGCGGGTTAGATAATCCATCGGCGAAACGCTTTATAGCGACCTTCTCATTGAGAGGGCGTAAAATGTCATATTTTGTATTATCATTATCGGCTTGCGCTATCGTTAAATTGACAAAAATGTCCTCCAATTCCGTACCGAAAGCCTCTATTGATCGACTGCCTTGTTTGCAAGACTGCAGTTTTGACTGCATAGCAACTGGCGACTTCTTGGGTAAAATATACTTATTTAAATCGCTAACTAAATTAGCTACATTATTGTAATTAGGTCTTAGTCGCAATTTAGCGCTTGATGATAATCTTGTCTTAAGCACAAAATTAATAAGTTGTGGGTGCGTATCCGCTGATATCATACTACTGTACAGCTCAATACCATCAATTAAACTCTTGGAAATATGCTCCTGGCCCGTCATTACGGGTAACATAGAAATGGCTGTTTTAATATCAAATTTTTCAGTAGCCATTTTGAAAGATTTTTCAATATCAGACTTTTCTAGACTACTGGAGCTAGGACACGACAAAGTAATAATCTTATTAAAAATGCAATGAATTTGAGTCACCAAATCATTAATGAAAGTTACGTCACTTGCGTTTATTTCCGATTTTTTTATAAGATTTTTTATATGAGACAAAATATCGCCCAATTTGTCATATTCAACACGAGCTTCCTCGTACTTCTTAACACCTAAAGCTGACCTCCTTCTTTCTGGTCCTAATTTACAAATATATTCTCTTATTCCCAATAAATTATTATGTAAATCTTTTAAATCTATTATTATTTGCATATTACACGACGCATAAAAAATGTATATAAGTATGTATAATAAAATGACACAATAAAATAAAACTAGAGAAAAAAAAATGCATAATTATCTAAACATTGCATGAAGTCTGTCTCAAATCCATGACAGGCGCGGCCTTAAGGGCCAGACCATTTAATTCCCTTCTAAGCGTCTTAATGTTATTTTTTTTATATTTTTTAAGCAAATAATAGCCTATACATCCTAATATAATAATGATTAATGCTATTAACAAAATCTCAGAAGTGTTAAGCCCCTGCATTTTTTGTGTGGCTTGCGCGTCACCTGACGCAGTTTGGGCTATTATTACCTCTTCCTTTGTATTTTTATTCCCCATTATTATTAGTTAATCCCAAATTTTATAATACAAAAAAAATACCTATTTGTCGGATAAGGAATCAAACCTTACCTACCTTAGAAAATGCAAAAATCTATGTAATTTAAAAAAATATATAAATAAATACCTATCTAAAACTAATTTTTAAATAAAAAGGATATGTACAACAGCGTGGCCATGAAGATGACGAGCGTCGTGGTCAGTGCGATGAGTAGTCCTGCTTGCATTTTCTCCTCACGTTGGTGGGCAGCACTTCGTCAGGACAGCACAGGAACTGGGCCGGGCTATACCCTGGACTCCATGGGCCGGGATAATCCCTGGACTCCGCTGCTACTGGGCCGGGCTATACCCTGGACACCATCCTTGACCCGTACGCTTCTTTCTTCATTCAAATTGGTCGTCGCTCGATCGTTTTGGTATCTTCTTTTGGGAATAAAAATATCTTCTAGATCTTCATCAGGTTTTTGAAAAGCTTCTTGAATATTCTTCCTAATTCTTGAAATTAACAGGTTCCAAATGGCATGGTCGCCATGAAGTATCAGGATTTCAGGATCGTGGAGAGTGTGAAATCAAAGATGTTGTTTAGTTGATCGTCGTGTGTATTAAGAGAGCCAAAAGTCCATTACAATTAAATATATAATAACTTATAACTACGTCACGCTCGCGAGGTCGCGTATGTCATCGACCTACATACATACGCCGATGCACATACCTAAATGCAACAAATTAAAACATTAAATTATAACTTATCTACTTACTATACTACATATAGTAAACAATTATATTTGAATTGCTCAAAATACTTTGTATAAAGCCAAGAATATCTTATTGCAGGACAAGCTGAAATTAAAAGCCCTACTAATCGTGCAAATTCTCGTAATTTACAGCGTTTTATCGTCATAAAATAATTTATTACATTTTTTATTTTTAACCTTTTTTCATTGGGTAATTTTAATAACATATTCTTGGAATCAAAAACAAAACCCAAAAATTTACATAAAGTACTGGGTATTAGGCAGCTTTTCTCAGTGTTTATCAAAAAACCTAGATTTTCAAATAAGGATCTTGTTATATTTACATTATTTTCACATTCTGTAGCCGTTCTTCCGATACAAAGTATATCGTCAATATAAACTACAGATATAAGACTATGATTTTCTCTCAAAAATTCTATAGCTGGCTTAAGCAGTTTTGTAAAAACAAACGGTGCAGTGCATAAACCAAACGGTAGGCAATTAAACTCGTATAGAACATCATTATATTTGAAACGGAGGTATTTTCTATGAGATTCGTGCACTGAAATAAGAAAATAGGAGTCTTTTAAGTCCATTGTGGCCATATAACAGTTTTCTGTTATCAGTTTGGAGGCTGTTCGGTAGTCCTCCATTTTGAAATGTTTTTTATCTACAAATTTGTTTAGCGGTTTTAAGTTAAGAATGAATCTTTTGTCACCGTTTGGTTTAGGCACTAAAAATACAGAAGACAAAAATTCACCAGGTTCATGATTACAAGGTGATATTGCGTTTATGTCTAACAATTTCTTTATTGCCAAATCAAAATCAAGCCTTTCCTGTTCATTTTTAGGATAAACATTAGGTTTAATATTTGAAATAGGAATAGATTTAAATGGTATGGTATAACCTTCTACCCAAGATAAAATGATTGGATCATTAGTGATTTGGGACCAGGCATGATAAAAGTGTTGAAGTCTTCCAGCATATCGTACCTGATAATCATCTATCTCCGACGCGTGGCTTGCGGCTTGGATGGCGGCAACGGGCGGTCGGAAGGTCGCCTCACATTGCTGCTCGTCGGTTGTCGTTGCGACGGATATGCTGGCGGCGGGTACGGTGCTGGGTACGGTGCCGGGTACGGTGCCGGGTATGGTGCCGGGTATGGCGGCGGGTATGGTGCCCTCCGACCGTCGCTCTCCTTGTTGACCACCTTGCGATGCTGGGGCACGTAGTTTAAACGACCCCTTGACGAAGTTGGTGCTGCATTTGATCTCTGAAACCTTGGTTTTTGAGCGTTTTTTAAAGCGTTACCGGACTGTTGAATGGCTTTGGCGGCTTTAAGCTTTTCGGAAATATTTTCTCCAAAAGGGAATTTGTCTCTTTTAGTTTCAATTAAGGTGTCTTTAAGATTCACATTGATTGATGATATTATAAAACTCCTACGAGATCTTGTGTCAACATAGTGATTATCGCAGAGAATACGACAAGCATCACTGAGTGGTTTTAATATCTTTTGTTTGGAAGGTTCATTGGAAATTATCATTTGTGTAACAGCAGACAAGGCTGATAAAGCAACGCCAAGCTGTTTTTGCTTGTATGCTAGTGACGAGTCTCTTTTAACCATTACATCTGGCAGGGCAGCTTTAACTTCAGGGTTAAGAGTCGGAGTAAGTAAGAGATCACAATTACTAGGAATCAAGTAGGCCTTAATGAGAGATTCTTTTACCTCCTTGGGTAAACCTTTCTCAAGAATATTTTGCCATCTACGAGCAACATCGCTATGTATAGCGGGGCCTAAAGGAGTGTCTTCTTTAGGAGCATCGCCCAGTAATACCAGGATTTCCTCCTCCTCGACCTCTACAGCCGATGTTCCGGGTTGCGGCGACGACGGCGGCGGCGGCGGCGGTGGCGGTGGCGGCGGCAGCGGTGGCTGGACTGGTGATAACGGTGGAGGCGGCGACTGCGCAGATGTCACCGTACATGGGTGGTCTGGTAGCGTTGTGGTCAAACATGGTAATGAAGGCTCTTGCTGATCGAATAGAAATGATTCGCAATATGGCGTCCAATCATATGCCGTGTCTAGCGGCGAGCCTGAGAACAAACATTATCTTTTTAGAAAATGTTTTGATTTTTTACGTGACAGTATCAGCCCAAGTATAGCAGTACGCATCACTATTCAATGTGACAGAGGTAACCCAGGTATGGTATCTCGCATCACTTGTATAAGTTATCACTTTTTGTTAGCGAAAAATTAAGCTCACTGCGGTGTGCTTTTATTGTTAATCAAAATAAAAAGAATCACTTAGGAATTCTTTGACCTAACACTTACTGTTAAAAGTTTGTTCAGGTAGCGTTACATCTTCTGCATTATTCGTGGTTTTTGCTAACTTATCCGTCAGTTTCTTAATTTTGCGACGGATTTCTTCTTCACTCAGGTCGTGCTTCCGTTTCTTCCCCATTGTTGAAAGTAATTTTAGAATTGACTTCTGGAGGTAGTTTTGGAGACGTGCGAAGGCTTGAGCACGGAGACACAGAATGAAACAAGATGGCCCCCGTACCCACTAACAAGACATGTAGTGGAAGGGGGTAGATGACAGGTAGACAAGGGAGTTTTCACATTATGCCAAAAAAAAAAAAAAACTCTAAAACACGTGCAAGGCTGACGCTTGGGGGCGCTACTACAACATGTAAACAGTAAATCGCTAAGAATGAAGCTGCGAAACATAATTATGTTTTTTAATACCCTAGGCCTAGTTAGTGGCTAGGGTTAGCTAGGGCCTAGCCTAGCAAAATTAAGGTCCACGTGTCCACTATTAATTAATTTTGTTTGAATACTTTATCGAAGTCCTAAGTTTTAATTTATCATTAATTTTATTTTAATAATTGCTGTTGTCTCTTGAACATGCAGTTGTCACCTATAGTTTCCACTAAGTATTGTAAAGCCAATTATGTTTTAAATAACATCATAATGTCAGTGTAAACTTGTTGGTGATCTAATAAATACTTAAATAAAATAAATACAAGTTGTAAAGATTATTGAATTTATTTATTGTTTCAACATAAATATTTTTTATTTCTTAAAATTAAGTTCAGGAGTACAATTTGTATCGGTTTATTTGATGGTAGGGTTTTTTCAAGTCCACCTGGATAGCTACCACCATCTTACCTAAGTCTGACGCCATAACAAAATTTAAAAAGTGTTGTGTTCCGGCAGTTAGAGGTAAGATAGCCAGTTCCTCGGTGATGAGGATTCCGGGTGTAGTGCGCTTCCACCTTCGGTCTTATCGTCACTTAACATCAGGTGAGGTGAAGGCCAAGCACAATTCAGTTGTGCATAAAAAAAGCGAATAAAAATTAGAAATGTTTAAGTGTACTTTGAACTAACAGTTCATCCGTATTCGAATGTCAGCCTTATATAGCGAAGAGGTTTAATAAATTCCAGAAAACATTAGTAAAATCTTATTTGAGCATTCAATTATTATGATAATTATTTCATAGCTCACCCACAATCCTCCGGAAACAGTTATTTACAAAATTACAAAGTTATATTACAATAAACAGTAATTATAATTAATTGCTTCGTTTGAATAATCAAATAAAATACTTACTTAAGTACCTATTTTATATACAAACTACCACGTGCACAATTAGAAATCAAAACAATGGATTATAACAAACATTTATAAATACTGTCCTTTAGAGAAAATGATTGGATAGGTAGGTATTTATTAATATGACAGGCAATAGAAATTGTAAATATAATCACGCAAGTTCTCTACGATTTTAACAAGGGATTTTTACACGAAAAGTTCGTGTTTATTCTATATACCTCTAATTTAAGATGTCATGAAAAAAAACCGGTCAAGAGCGAGTCGGACTCGCGCTCCGAGGATTCCGTACAATTATAAATATATTTGGATATGTTACTTTAGTACAGTCTTTAAAAAAAACCGGCCAAGTGCGTGTCGGGCCACGCGCCATAGGGTTCCGTAGTTACCTTATACCATATGTGACGCCAGCCAAATACTTATTTTAAAGTAACACGTGTTTAGAACAAAAATATTCCCTAGCTAATACATTTACAAAGCTTGGCGGGGTAGTTGGTTCTGAAACAAAATAAATATGTTCTTTTCTATGCGAGGACAAATCTTCGGAACTGTTAACATTAAAAGCTGGGTTTAATGGATATGGTTATTAGGGGCGGCATTATAAATGTCTGTAAAAGTTTCCTGTCTTCAATAAATTTCAATAGAAAAAGATACACAAAGGGACGTTAAAATAAATGTATCCTTGTTTTTCAAAAGCAACATTTCCGCATTTGGCAATATAAACTATTAATATTTAACTTCGGGTAATAGACAAAAGGAACTTAAACAAAAGGGATGGTTTAAGAAAGTGAGACAATAGCTTTGAGAATAATATGGTAAAAACCCCATGGAATACGGCTCGTGGGAGTTTTAGGGAAGATGTGAGGATGAAGGCGGGGGGAAGAGATTCGAGTTTCGGTGACCAAGGAGAGCGCACGCGTCGCAGGTCGTAACGAAATCGGGTAATTGCGCGCGCGCACGTTGGGAGTACGGGGAGATATACGAGAGTCCCGTGACTAATCTCACCCTAGGTGTGATGTGAGTGTTAGTGTGTAGGAAGAATAAAGCAGGTGTGGGGTAAGAAAGCGGCTAACTGAGTAAGTAGCGGGGGTCGATATAAACCACATGAATTTATCCTGGTGAGTCTAATTCGCGTATTATTTATAGTATTAAGTGTGTAGGGCGTAGGGTAGAGTATTACGTGACTTATCTTAGTGTATTAAGGGTGTAAAAGTACTTGAGTTGTCCTGGCGTAACCTACCGCAGTGTATTAAATGTATGATGTTATTTCGCGTGTTTAATGTACATTTAATGGTCTGCCTGATATTAAATCTGACACAGTGAAGAGTGTTAATAATTTAGGGACTTAGTTAGGAACCAATCGATATCACATAAAATCGGGGTTCATCCTTTATTCTATTAGGGACGTAAGTAAGAATCAAGCGGCACCACTGAAAACCGGGATTCTTACAATCAGCAGTTCAATTAGGGCCTTAGGATACTAGCTATTCGATAAGAATTCGGAGAGGCCATTAAGGTATTCGTTCTTCTTTGGTAAAGGTAATTATTAAACAATTTTTGTATTAAATCGGTGGAGGAATCATCGTTTGGGTCGGATTCCACAGAGTCGTTGCGGATAGCACTAGAAATCTAGGCTATACTTACCTAGGTTTCTGGTTGGTGGGGCAACACCCCCCTCCCCGGGGCCGATATTAGTTATTCTGGTTAATCTTATAATTAATTTAAAAAAAAAATCGTTGGGACAAACTCTAGGTAGGGTGTTTGCGTCACAAATGGTGCCATCGTGACCAGAATGTCCGTCATTAAATGTATTGATTCAGGTCAATACAACGGACATCGTTATTTCTTATACCGTAGGGGTTTTATTAACACGACGTATGGGTCCTATATAAAACGATCATAGCCATTATAAGTATAAAGGGGTACGATGACAGAAGTGACATATAATCTAATCTTTAGTTGTAAAATATTTAACTACGCAGAAGTCTGAGGGGGGAAAATTTCATAAATTCACTATAGTTTCCAAAAGATTTGAAAGCAGAAAGCTTATTTGGAATGCGCGAAAACCTTCCAGGTTTCATCACGGAAACGGGCTGGCGACGGATGTCTACACGGATAGGTGTATGAAGCAAGCCGAAGGCGGGTTGCTGACAAAGGCTGGAGATAGATCATAAGTAGTGGTAGAGGGGTAAGCCACTAGCGAGGTAAGCAAAACCTGACTCTTCTTTTATAAAACTTAAGGCATGAGTAGGCGTAGGCGGTTATTAGATCCCATTGGGGATGAAATTCCTCCTAAGAATAGGGAACCCCAGACCTCGAAGAGGGCGCGGAGTAATGCCATGGAGACTGTTACGTCTAAGTTAGATATGATAGTCGGTCAGTTAGAAGCCCCAAAAAAAACGTGTTGAACTTGTTGAAAATGTACCTGGTAATGTTTCTAGAGAAAACGTAGCAGTTCAAAACAGTCAGGGAGTCAATGCAACTCCAACTATTGCCACAACACACCGCGTCGAAGAAATCCGGCAAAGCGATACGATAAAAACTTGTAATTCACCTGTGGACGATTACTATCATTTTTGTGGTTCCCCATCTGACCGACCAGTGTTTGGTGATAGGAAAAACAAAAATCCGGCTAGGTTTATTAAAACTTTAGGTAGTTACATTCAAAGTAAAAAGGGCGAGGGCAAAGCATTAACAATAGCTTTAGGTAGTTTGGAGGAACCTGCTCGACGAATTATGGAAATTTATAGTGATAAATGGAATACCTATGAGGATTTTAGTAGAGACTTTCTAAGTGTATTCTGGGGTAATAAGGAGCAAGGAATAGTATTACATCGTATAAATAATAGCGTTTGGGATCCCATGGGTCAAACCTCCATGGAAGAACATTTTGCAGAGATGGTCGAGAACGCTAGATACCTATCTCAACCTCCGAAAGAGACCGATGTAATCGATCAAATAATGCGTCATTTTCCGGAGAAACTACAAATAGCTTGGTTTGCTAGACGTAATGCTAGTACGTTTGTTGACGGAATTGAGTTTTTACGAAATATAGAGAAAAATATTCGTAGTAATATAAGTAATAATACTTTGAGTAATACAGGAGAAGTAGCGAGGGCGCGTTGGAATGAAAATCCTCACAGAAATAGGTTTATAAGGGGCCCAGGGCCTCCGGAGTCGCAACGCGCTTTAGGTCGGAGACAAGTACATGCTTTAGAGTTCGTGGCTGAAAGAGAGAAAGATAGTTTGTATACCGAAGCCGGGGCACGTGAAAACGACTATTCGGGAAACGTCTAGGTCTTGGGCCCACAACAACTATCAGGAAAAGTTAGCTTAGCGTTTGAAAATAGTTTACCGTGTGAATCCTACTAATATTGTAGATGAGGGGGTTTGTGGATGTTTGGACGTTTGTTCATCGGTCGCGCGGAGGCGGCTGAGCGGATTTGGATGAGGTTTGGCACACCGATGGTTTGTGGCCTGGATTGAGATATGGAATACTTTTTATCTTGGTTGAGGGTTCCCTTGGGGTTTCCCGTGTGTCCACGCGGACGAAGTTGCGAGCGGCCGCTAGTTACTATTTAAAAAAAAGTGTGAAATAAGGAGAAACGCGCCATGCCGAAAAAGGGGCTTATTTTATAATGATGTAGTGTGTTATAGTTAGTACTTATATTACTTATAGTTTGTAGTTGTTAGAATCTTAGAATATACTTATCACAAGTTAGGGTATGACTGTTAAGTTGATAATGCGGATGCTGTAGTTCTATTAAGGAGGAAAACAGAAAACCGAAAAAAAACATAATGAAAAAAAACAAAAACAAAAAAAGGGGTGTCTTGTCAGAAGTAGGCTTATTTTATAATATTATAGTGTGTTGTAGTTAGTTCTAGAGTGGGTAGGTCCAAACCCATTCTGTTTTGTTTTTGGTACGTTAAAGATAAAGCAAGATTTAATTAAGTGCATAATTATAATGTAAAATGCTCAATTAGTTTCTGTCTCAATTCCATATTGCCGGACGTCACGCAAGGACAGGACCTTGGAGTGGAGATGCACGGAGCCGCGGCGTCAAGGTATCCTGGCGTACTCACCGTAGCTGGCAGGGGAAGCTGCGTAGGAGTACGGAGCTTTACGCGGTTATACGTGCGGGGTGTACTCAGCTACAGAGTACCAGAGGAAAGGGCAGATAAGTTGCATGCTTCCTTTCGCTACATACTCTCTTTATTCCGTATTGACGTAAACGGCGTCTTATTAATGGATTATAGAATCAATTAGTATGTAAAGGACAATAATAATCTTTCTGAATACTGCGTGGAATCGGAGAAATAACAATATGTAATTATAAGCATATTTTTTTCTTGTGTAGGGAGCTAGGGAGGTTATTTTCTGATAAGATAGTAGAGGAAGCGGGAAATTTGGCCATTAGAGGAAACACAAATTGACCATTGATTTCGGGAACGACTTAGCGCATAGTTGCAGTATGATAATACTCATATGCAGAACGGAAAGGTCGATTAATGATTGGGCATTCATTTAATAATACCAAACGATATATTTTATAAGCATATTAAGGTTTAAAATAGGTATTGATCTTAAGTTAACGTGTAGTAGAGGACGGATCGTAATGGAAATGTTCATTCCGGATTAATTGTAAGCAACGGCTATGGCTAATTATCCTAAAGCTAAGTCTGCCTGTTACCCACATCATTTAATAACGTCCATAATATAGTACAAACATTAACCTAATGGGAAATTTAATGTTTAATTATTGGTATAAGTTGAGGAGTTAAAATTTTAAAATATATTTTTACTTCTTATTGGAAGAATGGGCCTGTACATTAAAGTTTAGAACGGACGCTCTGTGAATACAATACGTTTAGAGCAAACGCTTTGTGAAAGATATGGAATATGGGTATCATTTGGTATTTATTATTATCTCATAATATGAGGAATATTGGACCGGATCGGCGGCATACAAAGTACGAAACTCATTTGGGGCCTTAACTATTCAAGAACCATAAAGCATAATTATATAATAGGCTCCTAGTGTGAAAACGCATACGCCTCGAGTTATCTCGTCGTCTGATTTTCAGAGGGGGGAATGTGACGCCAGCCAAATACTTATTTTAAAGTAACACGTGTTTAGAACAAAAATATTCCCTAGCTAATACATTTACAAAGCTTGGCGGGGTAGTTGGTTCTGAAACAAAATAAATATGTTCTTTTCTATGCGAGGACAAATCTTCGGAACTGTTAACATTAAAAGCTGGGTTTAATGGATATGGTTATTAGGGGCGGCATTATAAATGTCTGTAAAAGTTTCCTGTCTTCAATAAATTTCAATAGAAAAAGATACACAAAGGGACGTTAAAATAAATGTATCCTTGTTTTTCAAAAGCAACATTTCCGCATTTGGCAATATAAACTATTAATATTTAACTTCGGGTAATAGACAAAAGGAACTTAAACAAAAGGGATGGTTTAAGAAAGTGAGACAATAGCTTTGAGAATAATATGGTAAAAACCCCATGGAATACGGCTCGTGGGAGTTTTAGGGAAGATGTGAGGATGAAGGCGGGGGGAAGAGATTCGAGTTTCGGTGACCAAGGAGAGCGCACGCGTCGCAGGTCGTAACGAAATCGGGTAATTGCGCGCGCGCACGTTGGGAGTACGGGGAGATATACGAGAGTCCCGTGACTAATCTCACCCTAGGTGTGATGTGAGTGTTAGTGTGTAGGAAGAATAAAGCAGGTGTGGGGTAAGAAAGCGGCTAACTGAGTAAGTAGCGGGGGTCGATATAAACCACATGAATTTATCCTGGTGAGTCTAATTCGCGTATTATTTATAGTATTAAGTGTGTAGGGCGTAGGGTAGAGTATTACGTGACTTATCTTAGTGTATTAAGGGTGTAAAAGTACTTGAGTTGTCCTGGCGTAACCTACCGCAGTGTATTAAATGTATGATGTTATTTCGCGTGTTTAATGTACATTTAATGGTCTGCCTGATATTAAATCTGACACAGTGAAGAGTGTTAATAATTTAGGGACTTAGTTAGGAACCAATCGATATCACATAAAATCGGGGTTCATCCTTTATTCTATTAGGGACGTAAGTAAGAATCAAGCGGCACCACTGAAAACCGGGATTCTTACAATCAGCAGTTCAATTAGGGCCTTAGGATACTAGCTATTCGATAAGAATTCGGAGAGGCCATTAAGGTATTCGTTCTTCTTTGGTAAAGGTAATTATTAAACAATTTTTGTATTAAATCGGTGGAGGAATCATCGTTTGGGTCGGATTCCACAGAGTCGTTGCGGATAGCACTAGAAATCTAGGCTATACTTACCTAGGTTTCTGGTTGGTGGGGCAACACCCCCCTCCCCGGGGCCGATATTAGTTATTCTGGTTAATCTTATAATTAATTTAAAAAAAAAATCGTTGGAACAAACTCTAGGTAGGGTGTTTGCGTCACACATACCATATTTAATACCACCTATCATTTTTCGTTTGCAAAAATAACTTTGTTTTTCACAGTGTTAGTATGAATGACAAAGTTATATTTGCGGTTTTGGAAAATGTGCTATATCTCAAAAACTAATTACTATATCTCGTTCAAACCAATTTTTGTTGAAAGTGTTTATTATGATCTACAGCATATATTTTTTTTAGATTTTTCACTCTTTTATTTCAAAAGTTAAAGGGGGGGGACACACATTTTACCACTTTGGCGGTGAATATCTTTCAAACGGTTGACTTTGAGAAAAAGTTGTCTTAGAAACCTCAATGTCATTTTTAAAGACCTATCTATAGACACCCAACACGTGTTGGTTTGAAGAAAAAAATTTTTTTCAGTTTCAGTTCCATGTATGGGGAGCCCCCCCTTAAACTTTTATTTTTCTTATTTTTGTATTAAATTCGTTAAGCGGTTAACAGAATACATCTACCTACCAAGTTTCAATTGTGTAGTCTTAATACTTTCGGAATAAAGTGGCTGTGACATACGGACAGACAGACAGACAGACAGACAGACAGACAGACATAATATTACCAAATAAAAACATTAACGAAAACTATAAAGCTTTCCATGACCTGCTTGTAAATATCCTAAATAAGTGCATACCTAAACGTAAAATAAAAATTAATAACAAACAAAAAAAATATTGGTTAACTGTAGGAATAAAAATATCGTGCCGAAACAAAAGACTACTTAAAATATTAGCTTTAAAATCTAAAAATTACATAATAAAAAATCATTATAAACTATATCAGAAAACATTAAAAAAAACCATCGTATACGCAAAAAAACTAGAATATATTAAAAAAATGAGTAACTCTCGTAACAAAGTTAAAACCATGTGGAAAATAATAAATGAGAAGTTAAATAAAAAATCTAAAATTGTAAATAAAAATAT
This sequence comes from Agriphila geniculea, assembly GCA_943789525.1. Lineage (NCBI taxonomy): Eukaryota > Metazoa > Arthropoda > Insecta > Lepidoptera > Crambidae > Agriphila > Agriphila geniculea. The sequence goes on along the minus strand of OX038894.1, from coordinate 684,330 downwards.
ATCTATAAAAATTAATAAGTCTTTATGCTCCAATGCTAGAAAAATTGTAGAGTCGTTTAATGATTCATTCGCTTCTATAGGTGAATTGCAAAACAGAGTTGCGGCAGGGTCTCACTGTCCACTATTGAGCAGTGCTATCGAGAACAGTATTTTTTTAAGCCCCGCAGATTATACTGAAGTACAAAAAATTATAAAGAATTTAAAAAATAAAACAAGTCATGGCATAGATGAAATTCCACCTATATTAATAAAAACTTGTGTCGACGAGCTAACATTGCCTTTCCTTAAATTAATCAATCAATCTTTCCACGAAGGAGAGTTTCCAGTGCTACTTAAAAAAACAATTATAAAACCTATACACAAAAAAACGAAAAAACAGATATGGGCAATTATAGACCGATAGCTTTATTACAAACTGCTTCTAAAATACTAGAAAAAGCAATGTTTGACCGCGTTTATAGGTTTTGCGAAAAATTTAACATATTCAATGAGTGCCAAAATGGATTTAGGAAGAACAGGTCCACCACGCTGGCAGTATTTAAATACGTACAAGAAATTCTTAAAATTTTAGATGATAAAAAATATGCTGTCGGTATTTTATTAGACATTTCCAAAGCTTATGATAAGGTCCAACATAAAATATTATTGCAAAAACTTTATAATATTGGTATACGAGGTCCTGCGCATAAATGGTTCACCTCATACTTGAAAGATAGGGAACAGTATGTTGAAATTGAGCACTTTGATGAAACCACGAAAGAAATACAAATTGTACGATCGAATAGCAAAATAGTAAACTCATCAATTCCTCAAGGAAGCACTGTTGGATGTTTACTATTTTTAGTTTACATTAATGAACTGCCTAAATTAATAGATGACCCTTGCGTTCTATTTGCAGACGATATTTCCTTGCTTGTATCTTGCCAAAATAACATAAATTTAAATGAAAAACTTACAGACCTATTCAATAAAATAACTTACTGGATGACACAGCATAATTTGGAAATTAACTTCCTTAAAACAAAACTCGTAACATTTCACCCGCATCAAAAAGATAGTTTAGAAGTAAATTTCTCTTATAATGGTTCAAAAATAGAAAGCGTTACTCAATGTAAACTGCTCGGTTTAGTCATAGACTCACATCTGTGTTGGAAAGCCCACATTGCTACAATCAAAACCAAGTTGTCAAGTTTTACATATGCGCTAAGTGAAACAAAAAAAACCACTAACTTAGAAACATCTAAAGCTGCATACTTCGCATACGCACATGCATGGTTAAATTACGGCGTCATATTGTGGGGGTGTAGCTCAGATGCAATCACAGTTTTCACAGCACAGAAAAAGCTTATTCGAATTTTAGTTAACATAGATCCAACAGACAGCTGCAAACCATTTTTTAAAGAACTCAAAATTTTACCTTTACCGTGTATCTACATATTGGAAATTTGTAAATTCATACGAAAGCATCCAAACTTCTTCACAAAGAGACAAGACATTCCATCACGATACACATCACGACATGGCCACAAGTTAATGATACCAGTAAATAGGCTTCGAATGAACTCATCCAGTCCGCTCGAAATGTCAGTAAAAATACACAATAAACTACCGAAAGAACTAACAGAAGAAAAAAGTTACAGCATATACTTAAAAAAGTTACAAACACTGCTCTTTGAAAAATGCTATTATAGTGTTTCAGAATTTTTAAATGATAACGATTTAAATATTTAATTAAGTAGCAATGTTATTTAATTGAAAAAAAAAAGTAAGTCGTCCTCTCAACTCCTCTCCAAATAATTTGCTGTGCCCTTTTCAGGGTCTACAATGTACTTTGCCATTTTACCTACCATCTTGTTACCATTGTGGAAATTGCAATAAAGTGAATTGAATTGAATTGACATGACGAATCTATAAGGGTTCCGTTTTTTGCCATTTAGGCTACGGAACCCTAAAAAGTAGAATAAACTGCAGACAGGTGGAAGGGCGAACAGGCGGACACTTAATTTACAAATCTTAACCACATCTGCTTATGGTGACTGAAAAACGTTTCAGGCACTCCACATTGCAAACTGTTTTTATTACTAAGTAGGAACTTATTCTTCGTTTATTCGTACGGCAAATAGTAGGTAATTGTATTAGAACTAGCCACCAATTATTATTGTAGTACTAGGTTGCGCCATCTCTTGACCGATAGTGGAACTATTTCTTTTTCTTAGGTCAGCATTCTTAGGACAGCGCCATCTGTTGACTGGTAGTGAAACTAAAGAATTTTTGTTTGTTTTTGAATTTTTAAAAAAGTGTGTTATATTGAGACATCGTTTTATTTTTCCTGTAATCTTTACATAAACTACTATCACATAGAATTATTTCAGATTTTTTTCTTCGCAAACTTCGGAGATAAGGGGGGGAACGGTATTTTTTTACATTTTTCATCATAAGTCGAAAACTATGCGGCCTAAGAAAAAAGAAAAAAAGTTTTAAAATGTGCAAACAGCGCTCTTTCATATGATATCCCACATGCCCTAGTCACCTCACTTCAAATTTTTAAGACCTCTTTTCAGTCCCTGTTGAAAAAAAAAAATTTTTTTTTATTTCTTTCTCATTTACAAAATAGTTGAGCAAATGTCGTCTTAAACTGTTCCAAATTTCAAGTTGATACCATTAGTAGTTCTCGAGATATCCAGCTGTGACAGACAGACAGACTGAGTCACACCATAAGGGTTCCTTTTTTACCATTTTGGTACGGAACCCTAAAAATCATTGTTGACTGTGCTCCAACTATAAAATAATGATTGAGTGATAACGTTTCCATTTTTACAATTTCAATCACAATGTTATGACACTGAATTTCCCTGAATACTGAGCCAATTGAAGTATTATTGCAAATTCATTGTGACCTTGGCAACTAACAACCAAAGATTGGAGTTAAATGAAAGTCACCACTTTTAATCATTTTATATTTGAAACATTACATTAGGTGTGTGCGTCTGGCAGAGAAGAGTTTTATCATCTGCACCACTAGAAAGTGAAACTCCTTGCCTAATAATACTGTGTACAATCTGGAGGCCTTCAAGTCGCCAGTGAATAAGTATCTTAAATTATAAGAAAGCGTGTTTCATCGTAAATCGCATCATCGCTTCCCATCAGGTCTGATAGCAGTCAAGCGCTTGCCTATCTATCATAAAAAAGAAAGAAAAAAACTGCACAACCTGATTCCGCCATCTTCCGTCTTCCATCGAACATCCCGACTTTACCCGATGACGTACGAATCAGTGCCACAATTTTTTGGTGGATATTCTAAAGACTCGAACTAAGTTTTTTCTTCAAATTTTATCATCTTTACCGCTAGAGTGAAACTCCTTACCTGAGTCTGTGCTACCCGATATGTACAATCTGGGGGCCTTCAAGTCGTGAGTGATCCTTAGGGCAGGCCTAAACCCAGCAGTGGGTGTGGTGCGGCTGATTTATGATGATGATGATCGAAAACTTTAATCTTCAACCCGCCTTCAGGGGTGGAGATTATGGCACGTCCTACCACGGAGGAGGCCTATGTCCTGCAGTGGACTGAAATAGCCTGTTACTATGTTTATGATTATTGAAACATATTAAAGGACTTGTAAAAACTTACGTGTTTCGAAAGTGACAATTAACTCACTTGACAAAAATAAAAACGTATCGAAAGATTATCAAAAATTTTAACAGTTAATATAGTTTCAATATTATTAAATTAAATAAGATGAATGTATTCAAAATCCCAAATTTAAGAAAATGTGTGTGTGTCAGTCTCTCTCTAATATAAGGCCATACGCTAACAGAATTGTTATTCAACATTCTAATTATTTCTAATCTTGGCAATTTTGTCAATTGCCACATTTGACTCCATAGTAAGTATACCTACAATATGAAACATGACACTGTCCGATCCGTGAAGATATTATAACAATTGAATTTCGATTTCGTTTAGAAAATGATCAAAAATATACAACGAATTAAAAATTTACATGAACCATGACACTGGCACTTTTTAATATGATGAAGGAACAATAATGGTGCCTTGCTTTAGATGAGGTCAAGTTTTGGAACATGTCAGTTTTTTTTTAAATTTCAAATGTAAGGATTACATAATTTTTGGTACCTAATGTTAAAAAGTTATGGACCATAAAACCCCTTTTGGATCAGACCGTTTTTGTTACAATATTGAATAGATTAACGTAAAAATAAATATACCCTTAGTCCGTCCCTTTACACACATGACAAGGTAATTTATACTATTTATACCTAAAAAGTGGGTTTATTGCTTCTGATCTTGGAATAGAGGTCAATATCGCACGCACCGATCTAAGATCGTAGTTAGTGGCTGTCATAGTTTATTAAAGTTGACATTTAGCGAAGTTAAGTGAAACATTATACTATAATTAAGTGGGTTTCAATGAAATAATGGTTGTGCTCAATGTTTTTACTAAGAAAAATTGACATGTAAAAACCGTCAGCGGAAAAAAGGGCCTCTGGCCAGCTTTTGAATTCCTCTTTAACAAATTGGCTTCGTTTCAAAAAACTGTTATATTTTCTCTTTCTTTAAAACACTTAAGTAAGTACATATTTAAGTTTTTTGTCCGTGATTTCAATCTCCGAAAGCGTCGAGTCTTTTGAAAACACGCTCTTCGGAATCAATAGGCAAATTCATTGCGGCGGCATCGAGTTTATAGCGATGCCGCGATGTTGGTAAGATTATCTTAAAGTCAAGCAACAGTAAAGATCTTTGTTTCGGTATGAAAGTAGTTTAGTGGGCTGCTCACTAAAAGTGTTCTACTGTGAATGCACTTAAATTATCTAGGCTATTACTTACCTAGTGTTGAATGAAAGAATGTTTTGACTGAAAATGAAAGTGTGCTTTACTAAGCTATTTGAGAGAAAAAAAGCAATATTGAAATGACGATAAGATTCATTGTTTCCTGTTTTCTATTTCTGTAGTACTAGTACTTAGGCAGGTGTTTTTTTCTCACAGGAAGTAAAGTTCCTCTCGGACAAATTTGCGAGCGGTTGCTGGTATTACATATTATTAGTAATTTTTAATGTCCCCACTGCTTGGGCACGGGCCTTCCACCTGGGTGCATAAAGACGCACCTCATGGTTTGAATGTGGATTGGTGAATATTTGCGACTGCATATGCAGCCGGGACCAACGCTTTAACGTGCCTTCGGAAACACGGAGGAGCTCGAGATAATACATTTTTGGTCACCCATCCCATGACCGACCGAAAGTTCATTATCTGTTGCAATCACAGGGGTGCGATGCGCTAACCCAACCCAATGCGCCATCGAGCAATCGAGTTTTTAGTATTTTTTTATGATATTGCCCGCTATCACGCCTGATGGTAAGCGATAATGCGATCTACGGTGAAACTTGCTTAGAAGTAACCTATTCACTGGCGACTTGAAGGCCCCCAGATTGTACCTATCGGGAAATACAGACTCAGGCAAGGAGTTCCACTCTCTAGTGGTACGGATGATAAAATTTAAGGCAAAACGCTTAGTGCAAGTCTTTGGAATACCTTTCCACCAAAAAACGGTAGCGCTGAATCGTAATTCTGGTTGACCGATGGAAGAAGGGAGACGGCGGAATTAGGTTGGCAATTATTATTTTATTGTAGTGGTTGCTTGCTACATGTAATAAAACTAGTCGTCGGATGATTTACTGCGAACAATGATCTATGATTGAAATCACATGACGAGGAAAACTTTATTGTTGGGATGAATCAAGTGAATTATAGATGGTTGACCTTGAAATGTAGTATTGTCACTTTTTCTAGCTTGCATCAGATCGGCTCGTGTTTTAAACAAATCATGAGAAGCCGCCAAAATCAGCTGTTATCCAAAATATTTATTAACTTCCCATTGAACTTATTACGTAAATTTTACCAATAAACTAATGAATTGTTAAGTCTGATTATTTTTAAATACTCTCATTTTTCTATTACAAAGTAAAATAGTTCTGCAGTCAAACGGGTAGCACAGATAAGCTCCGCCCTTTTGCCCTATTTGATACAGAACATTGAAACATAGTAGATTCTACTATGCCTGAAGTCCGATAGGCACTTGGCCTGTATTTTGCCTTTGTATTCGCAAATCGCAAAAAGACGTAAAGTTTGATAGTACGAATATGTAGAAGAAGTACTATAACAAAAGTTATACTGTTAAAATGATTGCGCAATGGGATGGTTTTGCCCCATGTGAAGTGTCTCTTTACTTCGTGCCGTGCTAACCTTGTTATCTGGATACAAGATTTTCAGTAATTGATCGGCCATTATTTATAACCCGGTAAGTAATTAGGTGTTGGGAAATGTCGATCGGAGATAACGTAATGACTGCACGATCGACGATCAAAAGCAAACAAGTTTTGAAAATTTTTGCCACAGAAGGATCGTTTTTCAATTGCCATAAATGGACATTTCAACAGCCTTTTGGGTCTGGTTCACCCACTAATGTAAAACGTAGGGGTCGCGGGTTCGATTGTAGTAGGTTTTGTTGGTGATTGTGCTTATTTCAAGTCTGCCTGGCTAGCTACGTAGCTACCACCATCTTACCTAAGTCTGACGTTCTATAACAACAATTTGAAAATTGCTGTGTTCCAGCAGTTAGCGGTAAGATAGCCAGTTTCCTCAGTGATGAGAATTTCGGGTGTAGTGCGCTTCCACCTTCGGCATTATCGTCACTTAACATAAGGTGAGGTGAAGGCCAAGCACTAACCCGTTGTGGTTTAAAAAAACCGGCCAAGTGCGAGTCGGACTCGCGCACCAAGGGTTCCGTACCAAAAAACGGCAAAAAAATTACGTTTGTAGTATGGGAGCCCCCCTTAAATATGTATTTTATTATGTTTTTAGTATTTGTTGTTATAGCGGCAACAGAAATACATCATCTGTGAAAATTTTAACTGTCTACCTATTGTCGTTATTAATATCGAACAAAAAACGGCAAAAATATCACGTTTGTTGTATTGGAGCCCCCCTTAAATATTTATTTTATTCTGTTTTTAGTATTTATTGTTATAGCGGCAACAGAAATACATCATCTGTGAAAATTTCAACTGTCTAGCTATCACGGTTCATGAGATACAGCCTGGTGACAGACAGACAGACAGACAGACAGACAGACGGACAGACAGACAGACGGACAGCGGAGTCTCAGTAATAGGGTCCCGTTTTTACCCTTTGGGTACGGAACCCTAAAAAGCACTTAAATCGTTTAAATATTGAAAGTCACTCACTGGCCAAAATATTTTATTTAGACACTTTTTCGGAGAAGGATTTTTTTCCAATAGAATAATAAAATCCTCTAATACTACATAATACTACTACATTCACGAAACATGCGTATTCCTTTTGCGTAGATAGTTATAACTTTGTGCATAGATAGGTAAGTGTTGGTATTAGGTAAGAATACTACATAAACAAAAAAGCTTCCATTTTATTGACATGGATTTACTTTTTTTTGTTTAGTTTTACTTCTGTTTTCATCAGATCGGTTTTCAAATATCGGGTCAATGTAACTCCGTACGACGGGTCTCCTTAACTTGTAATGAAAATCGAGAGTTGCTAGATGGACCATTGGCAATATATTCTCCAACACTTGATATTGATTTTTCTGCAGTCCATTCGAAAAAACCTTAGTAGCGAATTTATAATAGAGTGATATAATTAAATGCAAATTTATTTTTAAAATGCGGGCGGTAGTGGCGAGTTTACACATGTTTTATTGCCGTTTTTCTGATGACGACTAACTGTGGAGAGTTTACTTTTCCAAACATTCGAACTTTTTTTTTTAAATCAGGAGCTGTCAAATGTCATTGTAACCGAACCTTCTAACTTCCTATTATTTATACCCGCTTGTAAAGACGAGAGCCAGTGAAAGCAGCTATCAACTAACATTCTTCCGCATGCACCGCTAGTGATGTTGCACCATCGTGTGATATGTCACTGTGATTCGATATCACGTGACTGTGATTATGATCAATATGATCATTGTTTAATATTGACAGGTTAGATTTAGTTTTTTTTTCTTGTTGATTGGGAAAGCTGATTACTTGCATCTTTCGTGAAACGCTAGTGATGTTGCACCGTCATGTGATACGTTACTGTGATTCAATATCACGTGACTGTGATATGGTCATTGTTTTTCTATTGACAGCTGCTTAGATTTAGTTTTTTGCTTGTTGATTGAAACCGGGAAAGCTGATTATAGGCATCTTTCGCACGCATAGAATGTTACTGTTGAGATCGAGTACGTATCAAATAAATGTCAAAAATTTAAAAACCATTGCAACTTTTTTCCTAAGTACCAAAATACTAAATTTTTGATGAAGTAAAACACTTTTTAACGGATACTAGCGCGGTTTTATTGAGTGTACTTTGGTATTTAGTTGGTATTTGGTTTGATTTTTGGTTTTTCCGACGTTTCGGCAACTTTGCAGCTGCCGTGGTCACGGGGGACTGAACGGACTGTCGGACGGAACTGACGGAAACGTCGGGAAAACCAAAAATCAAACCAAATACCAACTAATTACCAAAGTGCTTTCAATAAAACCGCGCTAGTATCCGTTAAAAATTGTTGTATTTCATGTCTAGTGAGCGCGTAAGCTTGAGAAGTGAATAAATTATTATACAAGTTCAATATCTTCACTTTTTATTGAATATGAAAATATGTGTTTTATTTAAATAGACTCACTAAGAAATTAATATTTACTTAAATATCGTTCAGTTTTTTCCTACCACCCAGGACGTCTTTTAGTTGACAAGAAGAAAGGGCAAGAAATTCAGATTATATCATCTCAGAAATAACAAAATTGATAATAATTAGATATACTATTTTTTTCTGCACAACAGGATAGTGCTTGGCCTTCATCTTACCTGATGTTCAGTGACGATAAGGCCCAAGGTGGAAGCGCACTACACCTGAAATCCTCATCACTGAGGAACTGGCTATCTTACCTCTAACTGCCGGAACACATCAATTTTTAAATTTTGTTATGGCGTCAGATTTAGGTAAGATGGTAGTAGCTAGCCAGGCCCTAAATGGATAGACCAAAATGCATTTATATTGATACTAAAAATAATGCTTTATTGTTTGAATATTTTTATTGTGTGGATAATTCAGTGAATCACAAGGTAAAAATCCGATGGTATCTACATTAGGTAATGGTATTTTGATGTTACTCAGCCATTTGTATGAGAATTGAATGTAAACGACGCAATTTAGACACAAATATCCGGGAACACAATAACATTTGCAATTTATTCTCATTAAAATACGTCCAAAGGAATTTTAATTGATTTTTATTAATAGTTATGATTGTTTCTAACTTTGAAAACATACGTTGAAAGACGTGCCTCAATTTAATCTACAAACCACTTTGCAAGTAAACAAGTAAGTAACTACACTGGCCTGCAAAAGTAAGTACTACAGAGGTCTATTTTCATACAAACGAGGTAACTTTGATGCTTTGGTTCTCCGTCCAGGATTAAACGGGGTGTGATTTGATAATGGCCATTCAAAGAGTAAATGGAGGAGGCCCAGATCGCTAAAGAAACCCAACGGATTAGAAGAGTCGTTTAGGTCAGGGTTGAACTTAAAAAAATTACATCAAAAGTTTGGCAAATGTAACACTAAAAAGTCCGTTCGGTCTCAGTCTGGTGTAAACGACTCTTCTAATCCGTTGGGTTTCTTTAGCGATTATCAAATCACATCCCGTTTAATCCTGGACGGAGAACCAAAGCATTAAAGTTACCTCGTTTGTATGAAAATAGGCCTCTGTAGTACTTACTTTTGCAGGCCAGTGTACATAACATACAACATATAAAAGAAAAGTTTAAGTTAAGAATTCGTAACTTATTCTGCAGTCGTGATTGTGACACATTAATTACATACTAGAAAATTAGAAATAAATACTATGCCCGCAAATTGCTAATGAACCTGGCGGCCATGATTTTTAACCACAAGAACGAAAAACAATTATATTTTTTTATATACCTGAATATTATTATTGAAAATAATAATTCAATAATTAATATATTAAATTACTTAGTAGAATTTTATTCTTACATAACATTTTTAGTTGCGTATACCTATATCTCTATTTTGTGATTGCGAATGACGTCAACGTGTGTCACTGTTAATGTGACAAGGTTCTATCGTTTAACCAATTTGTGGGGATAGTAATAAAAAAAACTTCGGATTCAGTTGAATTCATTAAATAGAGCACTTCCATATGAAAATAAATAAACCTACCTCGTATTTTAACCCCTTGATTGCAGCCTACCAAAAAGTCAATATTATTACAGCTACTACATAAATTATTACAATTTGCAGCTATATTTTTTTGCCAAAGGCCTCAATTTTTAATTCCATTTCGAATGCACAGTAATTTAACCTTTTCCAAACAAACCAATAAAAGACCGAGAGATATCATTACATGACATTAAAAAAAGGTCGAATATTCATTATTGTGTAACAACTGAATCGTAAAATTGTCATTACATTACTGACGATGTGCCAATATTCGATATAAAAAAACTGGTACCGATTACAAAAATATTTAAATAAAAATTTAATAAAACCAGCACAATACTTGCTACCATTCCTTTAAAATAACAATAATAAAAAAAATGCTTGGACAATTTCACACAGTGCCATCTAGCCCCAAACTAAGCAAAACTTGTAATATGTAACTGATATATTACTTAAATACTTTTTTAAGTTATTATACTTAGTAACACCCAGATCCGTCACAGAAATTAAAATTCATTATTTCAGTTTTTGCCTGGCCGGGAATCTAACCCGGGATTTCTTGCGTGGGAGACTAGTATATTGATCACTGCATCACTCAGGTCATCAAATATGATTCTGCCTCTGTATAAAATTCCCGAGATTTCATAAATCTAAATAAAGTGTTTATTTTAATAGCATATTGCCAAAACACCGCAAAAAATCCTAAAACATTTGGCCCGTGTTACACGGCCTTCACGCTTAATCCATCTGGCCGAATACGGTACAAAAACTATTGAGATCACTTTGCGCCCGCGTCGAAAACGACAATAACACGGTCGTTACGGTCCTGGTACGCAATTAAATCCTATTTGTTTTATAAAGAATACAAACTTATGCAAATTAAGATTTAAGTTTATTTTCCTTCATTACGCTATTCGGCTAAAAAAATCTCTATCAGAGAGGAGTAATAATGTTAATGAGGGCTTTTCAAAATGACAAAAAACTGTAGACTCGATAGATGGCGTTGATAAAAATGTATGTGTCAATGTGATTTTTTTAACAAAGCATCGAAGAGTACTCAGGCACTGCGCAGATTTTTATTGAAATTAGCTGCTTACAAATTGTTTCAGAAAAAAATACTTTTGATATAATTTACCTTGCGGCTAATAATTTTCGGAATAGCCTAAAGTAATTAAATTGTTAATGGAATATGGGCTGTTTCAAAATTTTACAAGTGAAATTACTAAAATTATGGAAATACTGAAACAGAAAGTAAAATATTTTCTTCTGTGGTTTTTTCTTAAAAAGTATTTTATAAAATAAGATGAAAAATCAAAGCCAGAGAGGAAATCATGAGCAAGAGAACTTACCTAAAATGTGATTCTCAAAATAAACCATAATGTTTTCAAAGAAATCATCATCCTTATGAGACGAGTAGTAAAAAGATATTTACGTCGAAGTTGGAAATAGCCCAATTACATGCTATTACTTTAACAATGCTCGCCAAACTGGTTAAAATTGCGGTGAAATTATGAGGAGTGAATATTATACCACGTGCCATTTCGAAAAATAAATCATGTGGTAGACTGGCATTTTGACCACTCCACCGTCGGTCGTCAAAATTTCATAGGATCTATTGATCCTATGAATGCCTGGATGCACTTCACTAGCACACAATCTGATCCTAAAATGTCCTGTAATTGTATTAATTAAGTGACCAAACAATTTGTCCACAAACTACTTTGACTAATTACAAGTTATTAATAATTATGCCACATGTCTTTCACCAACTACCGGTTTTATATCGACATATCGGTAACACGCGCGAAGGCGACACATGTCTTTATAAATTAATCGAACGTCACCAAAAACAAGTCTAGCCTCTCATGACAGGTTAACTGGGTGCTCTTGATCATAATTACTATAATAATTATAATTTAAGTTTGATTTTAATCCAATTTTAGTTGATACGCGAAGGTTGTTTGTTAAATACAGTTTAGATTTGAACTTCCTGTTTATTTAATTTTTTGAGGGTCGGAAATGGATTAAGCGATTTAATTTTAATTTGACATGTAAAATATTGGATCATTTAGGCCTACCAAGAAAAACTACATGTGTGCTACATGAAGCAGACATGAAAATGGACTTTATTAATATAACTTTAGACAGGAAAATTTATTTTCGACATTTTCTTTGAGAAAATTTACGAATGAATCCCAAAAGCTCATATTATTCAAATCAGCTAAATAAAGATAGTTTGTGATTTAGTCTGTGTAGCTTAATTTAGTTTTAAAGAATTAACTCAGAAAATCTTTTTGAATCTGTAATTGTTCCGACTACAATTAGCCGTTGTAGATTTTTTCATAATTTTAAATTTTGCTTTTCATTTTGATTTTTTTTAAGAATTCATACGTCATCATCAAACCGTTCTGGAGATAAATGGAATCATGGTACTTTCAGCGCACCCTAGCGGCTAAACACAATTACGCCTATCTAAGAACCATCACCGATAACCTACAAACCCATCACACATAACCACAGCAAAATCAATCAAACCATTCTGGACAAAAATGGCAACATTTGCGTTTGCGCACATGCACACATAAACATAAACATAAACATTTTTATTATGCCAGAATGTGGTAGGTACAGATGGAGTTCTTAATTCTAAAAAGATATTGCACAAGACACATTCACCCACTTTTGGGCATGCAAAATACATATTAATCTACTAGCTAGCTTATCCAGAAACTTATATTCATTATATCAACTTAAACTATTCGTTCATTAATTTATGTTTATTTACTACTTAACATGTTGGATAGTTTTATAATTTTGTATAAGTATTTTAATGTCATAATAAGTGCTGCATTTTATGTGACCTGTTTCTGCATGTCAAATGTTTCTAGGTACTTACTAATTTATACATAATAAAATTGTCATTACAATATTTATATACTTTCGTCAAAAACTAAATAGGCACACAATTATATTTTATTAAATTCTACATGTCAAAGTTTCAGATGTCAATGTTTTTTATCTAAATATTCTTTAATAGTATAGTAACATTTTTGTATTAGCCATGTCTTAAGTTTGTATTTGAAATTATTTAGTGCTAAATTTTGAATGTCAATTGGTAAATTGTTATAAATTCTTACAGCCATGGAGCGACAGTTTCTGTTGCGCATGGCTGTTCTCATTGCTGGTAGCACTAGTCTATTTGGATGTCTACAGCTGTAAGGGCGGGGAATATCGTATAAGAAACTAAATAACTGAGGATGGCTCTTAACAAAAATGCACACCTTATATATGTATAGACAAGGGACCGTGAGAATCTTTAACTCCTTAAATAGCGGTTTACACGAAACTAAGGTTTCGACGTCATATATCGCACGAACGCATGCTTTTTGGGCAATGAAAACCTTGTTAATATGACATGAGTTTCCCCAAAGTACTATGCCGTATCTCAGAATTGAGCAGACATGACCATGATAGGCCTGTAGTGCTGTAGCTTTGCTTGCGGATTTACCTAATTTCCACAAGGCATACGCATACGAATTTATTTTACTACATAGTCTATAGTTATATATTTCACAAACAAACAACCTCTCACAAACGCATAGGTATGTAAGGTGGTACCAAACGATGCGATGATACTTAAAAAGGTAATAGAGTTGCTTAAACTGACCAACTTTCTTCAAGGAACATAGTCGAAAAAATAATTATCTTTTTAAGCCTTTCCATAGTAAGTCAGATGGCCAATACATTTTGTATGGGAGTATGAAATTTTTTTTTCGTTTAAAAGCATACGAAGAGAAACGAACGTCATGCGATTATCGTGGTATGATTTTCATAGAAGATCCTCAAGTATACTAGGTGAAGAAATACACATGGATTACTAATAGTTTTCTAAACATAGTTTCATGTCATATTATCCTTCTTTTAGACATTTAATTGTAGCTAATAGCAAGTGTAATTGGTATCGACATGTCACGATCAATGATACTGCCTGCCGCGGTTATAAAATGCTGCAATTATGCTCTTAATCCGAGAGAAGGTCGGTCATATAATAACCTCTGGGGAAGTTACGTTTGACAAAGTACATGACGACCTTTGGAGTTTAAACCGTCACATTCACTAAGGTTCCAGGCTTGATTGCACCGAAAAATTGCAGTTAAATGAAAATAATACAAAACTTATGTAGTACTTTTAATTTGTCCTAATGAACGCAAGAAACTCATCAGATAGGTATCAGAAGTAAAGAGACAAAAAACTATTAAATCGTTGAAAGATGGTCATGAGCTGCTACAAGTTCGATCGTGGAATACTGCTCACATCTTTGGGATAGCTCCGCCAAATACCGTCTCGAGATGCTTGAGTCTACTGAGCGGAGGGTCAGCTCATAAGTAACGAAAATAATCTCTATTTATCTCTATTTTTTTCTAATAAGTATATTAATTATCTAACGATATTCTTTCAACAGCCTCGAACATACATGCAATGCAAGCTTATCGGTTTTTCATTGGATACATTTCGGCGAGTGTGCAGCAGTATTGCACAACCTAATTCTGTGATCTCCCTTCTTCTATCGAGCAACCAGACGTACGAATCTGCGCCACCGTTTTTAGTGATATTTCAAGGACTCATCAATCACTCATAAGAGTGGAACTGCTTGCCTGAGTCGATTTCCCGATGCGTACAATCTGGGGGTCTTCAAGTCGCGAGTGGATAGCTTACTTCTAGGCAAGTGCGTTTAATCGTAGATCGCATCATCGCTTACCATCGCCTGATGGTAAGCGGTAATGCGATATGTAACGCCTGTTACAGCCGTCAAGCACTTGTCTTGCTTATCTGTTATAAAAAAACCGGCGAAGTGCGAGTTGGACTCCTCACATAGGGTTCCGTACCAAAAAACGGCAAAAGAATGACGTTTGTTGCATGGGAGCCCCCCTTGAATATTAATTTTATTCTGTTTTTAGTATTTTTGTTATAGCGGCAACAGAAATACATCATCTGTGAAAATTTCAACTTTCTAGCTATCACAGTTCATGAGATACAGCCTGGTGACAGACAGACAGACAGACAGACGGACAGCGGAGTCTTAGTAATAGGGTCCCGTTTTTACCCTTTGGGTACGGAACCCTAAAAATGATGACTAAGGTACTTATCGATGACATTATCATCGATAAGTACCTTAGTCGTCATTTCTCATCTTAGTCATACGTCATTACGTTTAGTGGGTAGAAAAAACGGTGTGGTGAAGATCGTGGGAAGCCGCTGGATGTAGTCAGCTTAGGACCAATTGTTGTGAAGATCCTTGGGACCACCAAGCACTAGGCGTTGAACAGATGAAAATGTTGATAAAATGACATAACTCCTTTTTATCCTTACGTGCCCTATTTGGTAAACAATTTTAACTCAACTCTGTATTTGAAATAATCATTTATTATAAAAAAAATACAAAATAATGGATTTCCACACTTAGGTACTTGGGTACGTATCAGAATGTCTAAAGTTAGAATGTCTAAACTTAAAATGACAAAGTTAAAAATGTCAAAAATTTGAATGTCTAACGATTAAAATGTAAAAAGTTCAAAATGTCAAAA
The DNA here is from genome assembly GCA_943789525.1 of Agriphila geniculea. Lineage (NCBI taxonomy): Eukaryota > Metazoa > Arthropoda > Insecta > Lepidoptera > Crambidae > Agriphila > Agriphila geniculea. The sequence goes on along the minus strand of OX038894.1, from coordinate 668,465 downwards.
ACGAAAATGTCAAATGGTCAGATAGTCCTAAATTAAAATGTCTAAGTTCAAATGATCAAAACTTAAAATGTCTAATAGTCCAAATACCATCCGTGTCCAAGGTTCGATTGGAGGCCCCTTGTTCTGGAACTTAATACTGGACCCCCTACTAGACGACCTCACCGAACAAAATGTCTACTGTCAAGCCTTCGCGGATGACATCGTGCTGATAGTAGAGGGGAGCACTGCCTTAGAGAAAGCCAATGCCGCTCTCTCCCATGTTCAGCAGTGGGGTGTGGCGAACAAATTGAAGTTCGCCCCCCACAAAACGCAGGCTATGGTAATAACGAAAAAACTTAAATTTGACACGCCGCGTCTGAACATGGGAGGCATCGACATTGAGCTAGTTAGGGAAATGAAAGTGTTAGGTTTAATAATTGATAATAAACTAACATTCAACCAGCACATAGCATACATAACCAAAAAAGCATTAAATATATATAAAGGTATAAGTAGAGCGGCTAAAGCTACCTGGGGACTGCAACCAGAAGTAATAAAAACAATTTACATGGCAGTAATAGAACCTGTGATATTATATGCAGCAAGTGTTTGGGCCAGAGAAGCCACAAAAGCAGTCTCCAGGAAGGCGTTTAATGTAGTGCAGAGAGGATTCGCGCAGAAGATAATTAAGTGCAATAGAACAGTTTCACTCAATGCCGCCTTAGTATTGTCGGGGCTGCTTCCGCTGGATCTTCGGATCCAAGAAGCGTCCCAGCTTTATGAGGCGAAGCGAGGGAAACCCCAGGCAATACTATCCGGCAGAAAAGTGGAGGAGCGCGAATCCTTCCTGATGGCAGATCACCCCAGCAAAACGGTAGACGCAAAATTCAAATTACTGGAAAACGCGGACGAGGATGGCATGCTGGCAGAAGACCTGGTAAGAATCTATACAGATGGTAGCAAACTCGAGGGGAAAGTTGGAGCCGCCCTGACCTGTTGGAAAGGGCCGATTGAGACGATTACCCGGAAGTTTAAGCTGGAACCATACTGTACAGTCTTCCAGGCCGAGTTGTATGCTATTCTCCAAGCGACCGAAATTCTCATTGGCAAAAAAATCGGAAAAGCCGCCGTGCTTAGTGACTCGAGATCCGCTCTCCAAACGCTCCAGGACCCAGACTCATCGCACCCGATCACTAGAGCGATTCAGGGCAACCTCCAGACACTTAGAGACAACCACCAACTCGTCTCACTCTACTGGATAAGGGCCCACGTCGGTGTGAACGGGAACGAAAGAGCGGACCAATTAGCTAAGGAGGCGGCTCTCAAACTGAAGTGTAGGCCACATTACGACTGTTGTCCCATCTCCTATGTGAAGCGCCATTTGCGCGCAGCTACAAAGGTAGAATGGGACCGTAGGTACACTTCAGAAAGCACGGCGAGCACCACAAAATTCTTCCTACCGAATGGGGTGGAGGCGTACAGCATAGTGCGGAAGATGAAGGTGGACCGGCCAACCTCGCAGATGCTGACGGGACATGGTGGGTTCGCGGCGTACTTGTACAGATTTAAATGCAAGGACAACCCATCATGCGTTTGCGACCCGACAGCGAGCGAGGACATCTTCCACATTATGCTGGACTGCCCTCTGCACTGCATTGATAGGTACACATTAACACAGACACTAGACACACCACTCAGCAAAGACACCCTAAAGGATATAATGAGAGACAGTAAAGAAAGAGATAAATTAATTGAATTTGCAAAGAAAATTATAAAAATAGTAAATGAAAGAAACAAGACATAAGACAGAATAGAAAACATTGTAAATGCCAAAACATATAATAAATATTAAGACACGCAATATTGTAAAATAAACAATTAGATATTAAGAACAGTAAATATGTAAGAAAGAAATGTATTAGAATTAAGATATTGTAAAAAAAAAAGAAAGAAAAAATAAGAGTGTAAAAAGAAGAAAAGTAGTAAAATAAAGACCTGGACCCCCATGTCTAGGGAGAAGTTGCAAAATATAAAAAAAAAGAAAAAAAAAAAATAGTCCAAATACATATAATGACGTATAGAATTTACTTATTTTCTTTCATTTAGGTATCTTATTAATTAGGTTAAATAACTGCATGTTAACCTCTGTGCCTCCGCCGCACATCAACATAGCCGCGCCACTCATTGATTCAGTAGCCGGCGAACAAAACCCACCAATTGACTTTGAAATATATTTTTTTCTGGCGCTTCGCCGGCCGCTACCGCGGCACGCTCGCTTCGCTCGCTCGGCTCGCGCGCTGGGTTCATGTCAACCTAACATGCTCGTCGCTACGCTCCTCGCACCTATCTCGTGACCTGCGGTCTACGGTTTCTAAGTCCCAGTAGACTAGTTTAGACTCGTTTCCGGCAGCTAAATTTGCTATAAAGCATTTTAGGCGAAGCCCAAAGACACCTCCACAGACTCAATTAACCTCAAAGAAGGCGATTCGTTTTAAGATCCAACCCAATTCAAATACATCACTGTGAACTTAGACTTAATGACCATTGATATTTTTACTTTCAAGTATTTGATACGTTTGATACTTTGAATTTTGCTATTTTGAAGTTGGACATAATGATTTTCGACATTTTAAACCATTTGCATTTTAATTTTTGACATTTTGAACTTTGTCATTTTAACTTTAGACATTCTAACTTTAGACATTCTGATACGTACCCAGGTACTTACCTAGATTACGAAAATAATATATTATTAAGAAAATTAATATACTTATTAGAAAAATACTAAAAAAAATCGACTCACCCGTAGCACCTCAGACGGGACGGCTACGGGTGAGTCGATTTTTTTAGTATTTCTCCTAATAAATTATCTTAATATAAAAATAGCACAGAGAATGCCTAAAATCTGAAAATTCAATAAAAATATTATCACTTATTTGAAATAACGATTTAAGTTTAAAATATGTAAAATAACTGTCAATAACTGTTTTCTCAATAGGACAATATGGATAAACAGACTATACATAAGTGAAGTTAGTTAAATTAAAAATGTTTTCTAGTCGATTCTAAATCGAAATCAACCGTAATGAGCAAAATGATTGATATCTCCTATATCTCGTCACTCCAGTTAACTTTTTGTGTATTTTTCTAGTTCCCCTATATGGTTCTTATAAGCTATGAAGGCCATCTTGGCTGTTATTATTTTTTGTTTAAGCTAGAGGCACTTTGGTAAATAAGAGTATTTTAAAAAGTTCCTGTCTTCTAGGTTTAAGTTGAAATCTTACATGGAATTTAAAAAATCAAGAAATAAGTAATCCCTTTTAAAAAAATAATTAAATCGTGATCCCATTGACTAATAGAGCCACGAAAATAGTTTTTACTCCACTACAGTTTTTCTATGAAACCATTAAATTAAAGAAGAGATATTCGTACTCTACTTGAACCTATTTTAAACGAAACTATTCCATTTCAATAAAACCTTTTGAGACTAGATAGAAAAACCATTTTACATCTTTGGCTCCGTGCTCAGTAATTGAATTAATAACAGGTTACAGGAATATTTCGTCTTCAGCGAAATACAGGATTTGACAAACCTTTGTTTAAAGAAAGCTTTGTGCCATTCCTTTCCTTCTTTGAAGGAATTAGTTTATTAGCTTTATTTATCATAGTTTGACCACAAGGAAACGGGGATTCATAGTTTTCAGATTTAGGCATCCTCCAGAGTCTTCTAGGATCTCATATTTTTAACCACTTGCAGCCACTTGAACGTGAACATTTTTTCCTTTTATTTCGTACCCTCCATCTAAGTACTTACGTACTTTTTGGTTTCCACTCGTTTCCCTCCGGTCCTGTCAGCGCACATCTCCAATGTATCGGTTACTTTGTAAAATTACTAATTTCTCAATTGCCACTGAGCACATATTGTGATCTGGTTGCAACATACATTTAATTGTAGGCTGTAGTCCATATTGATCAGAGGTCTCAGCACATACCAGCTACAATGACTGCGGTGCGAGTTTGCTGATCATTAAGAAATTGTTCGCAGTATTTTCATTTTATTTCGACTTAAAATCCTTAATGCCGAATATGGTAGATAGGGACCATCAAACTGAACAACTTTCACTATGGGAATAACTCTGAAATCGCGAAAAACAGCTGTTTCATACATTTTGATATTTTCGTCACTAAACCCGGAAGGAATAAGAACTTACTTAAGTTCTTTATAGTTGAGACTTAAGACTTTTTATATACTTAAGACTTTGACTTCAAAGTCGGCATAAACCACTTAAGTCAGACATAAGTGGTTTTTGTCAAAGATAAAATGAGTCGATCAAACATAAAGTTATTTAGAACAATCATGAGTTACAGACGTAATGGGCCGCAGTGACTTACGTGTTTGTTCCAGTCGGCGCATTGAACAAAAATATGCGTATTGTGGCTTTATCAATTTTTCAGCAATAATTGACTTAAGTGCTTAAGTCCACCGGGTCTTTATTTTGTATAAAACAACTGATTTTTTCCCGATTTCAGAGTTGGTCCCATAGTTAATGTTGTTCAGTTTGATGGTCCCTAACTACTATAATCGGGTTATTTTGTAACACATATAGCATATTCTGCCCCCTAGCTAAAGTCATATATCCAAAAATCGTTTTAACTGAACTTCACTATCAAAGTAATGTATGGGATTGACATAAACATTGGCCATAACAAAGATTTAATAAATAGCTTTCTAAGGTTTTTTATTTTCATGAATGGGACTACAGCGAGGCAATCAGAAATGCTATATTGAACTCAAACTTTGCACAAAGTAGTCGTACTAGAAAAATACTGTTTCCAAAATACCTACAAGAGTTTAAGTTTAGATGAAAGGGTTTAAGTAATGAACTTTTGATCTGATGCGATTTAATAGTAAAAACAAAATAAGGTCATAACTGATTTACATTTTAATTACCTTTAATCAATGTACACCGGATATAGCTATGGAAGTTCTATAAAAACCTAGTGACAGAATGCAACGGATTGCCAAGTAAGTAACTAACAGATACGCAAATTGGCGATTAAGTTATATACGGCCTGTCCACTGCTTTATTTGGGTAATGCTATGCATTTTGTGTTTTTGGAATAATAATATAGTTGTTGGAATTTTATTTTTTTATGCTCAACAAGATAGTGCTTGGCCTTCACCTCACATGATGTAAGTGACGATAAGGCCGAAGGTGGAAGCGCACTACACTCGGAACCCTCATCACTGAGGAACTGGCTATCTTACCTCTAACTGGCAGAACACAACAATTGTTGCTATGGCGACAGACATAAGTAAGATGGTGGTTGCTAGCCAGGCGGACTTGAAATAAGCCCTCATCATCATCATCATCATCATCATATCAGCCGCACGACACCCACTGCTGGGTATAGGCCTCCCCTAAGGATCTCCTCGACGATCGGTTCTGCGCTGCCCGCATCCAGCGGCGCGACCTTCACTCTCACGTCGGTCCACCTTGTCGGGGGCCTACCCACGGAGCGTCGTCCGATGCGCGGTCGCCATTCCAGAACCTTTCCGCCCCAACGGCCATCAGTTCTTCTCGCTATGTGTCCTACCCATTGCCACTTCAGCTGAGCAATCCTTCGAGCGATGTCGGTTACTTTAGTTCTCCTGCGGATCGACCTCGTTTCTGATTCGATCACGCAGGGAAACGCCGAGCATGGCTAATAAGCCCTACGCCTAAATAAGCCCTACCACCAACAAACCGAGTACAGTACAAGTCAAGATAAATAATGGGCATCGGAAAACATTGGAAACAATCGTCTACATACTTACATAACAAAGACAATTAACAAAAAGTAGTTTGGGCCTAAGAGACATTTACAATTTCATTGCAATGAAATAAATGTCATAGTCATTTCTAAGAAAAGCAAAAACACGATACCCATTCTTTATCTTTACGTAGATACTGTACAAATGTACCACCCTCCTGGAAATCGAACCAGGGACCCCTGCGTCTTACACGGGTGGGCGAACCACTAGACCACAGAGGCGGTTTAAAATTCGTATTTACTATTAGCCTATACTTTAGCCAACCATTCTCTAACCTGCCTGGTCTGCAAAGCAGATAGATAACATCTTTATTGACAACTACAGTCACACACATAAAACAGTGTATAAAACCAACGAAACTTAAATGACCTAAAGGACATCCATTTTGGTCCAAATGTGAAAGTGCCGCCCGAAAAGCAAAAGTGCTTTATTCTGATAGATTTTGTCCACCTTAGCATTTCTTATTATGGCACCGAAGCTGTAGCACCGCTATGCTAACTTGATTTTCAATAAGTTTAAAAATTCTGACTTTTCATACATTTTGGCACAAATGTAAAAAAAGTCGGCCAAAAAGCAAATTCTGATAGATTTTGTCCGCCTAAGCATTTCTTATTATGGCACTGAAGCTGTAGCACCGCTGTACTTGATTTTAATTGAGTTCAAAAAATTTGTCTTTTCATACATTTTGACACAAATGTGAAGTGGTTCTACAGCTTCAGTGCCAAAATAAAAAAAACTTAGGTGGACAAAATCTATTAGAATAAAGCACTTTTGTCTTTTGGCCGGCACTTTCATATTTGGACCAAAAATGTATGAAACATGGTTGATGTCCATTATCATGCATCCTACACTAATATTAAGTATGTGTACTGTACTAGTGCAAAAAGGTCACAGCTCAGCGTTGTATTTGCTTTTTTAGAGCAAATCACTGATTTTCAGCCGCAAGCATAGAGGGCCCGCTGAGGCAAAAAGTGCTCGGGATTTATCATTAACATGCATTTTTTGATCATTAATATAATAAGCAGGATGTAGCTCACACACTATCCTGCAGTCCATCCATCATACTAACTGAAACTCCTGCGCAGCCGATGGGCGGAGCTTTCAGGGCTTATACAGGACTGCGGCTCCATACACAATCTTGCATACAGCGGTGGACTGCAAGGTGAACTGTCAAGCAGGCTTTTTCTTTTAACTAATTGGCAAAGGATGTAGGGTTCCTGCGAGATGAGGGAGGTTTCGACTGTGGGAGGTTTCGACTATGGGAGGTTTCGGATGTGAGAGGAGGATTTGGGTCTATGATGAGTAGATAAGTTGGTCCGGCACCATTGGGCTCATCCCTTGGTGAGGCTTGTTGCCGTCCGGTGCCGGACCGGGTCAAGAAAAAGATGTACGAAGAGAGAAAAGAATAGCAATATATGCCAGGAAGGCTTGTCACATCACACTAGCTTCCGCCTGCTTTGGACTGTGTGGAATTTCACTTCCTAAGGTAATTTAGGAAACAAAATCAGGTATAGTGAATTTTTCAATTACCTAGCGATCGTTTTTTTGATCGGATGACTGTTTCGGAGATTATCAAACTTTACATCTTTTTTAATCAATATTAATAATGTAGCCGTAGACAGCATAAGATCATCTAATAAAATTGTACCTTTTCGGCTCAGTTTCCAGAGATAAATTCTGATGGTAATTCTAATATGTTCGATAGAAGCGGTCACTGCAAATTCAAAACACTAGACTTATAAAACCGACTTCAAAAAACCTACCTCTAAAAAGCTAGAAATAATATTCGTAATAATAAAACACGTCTGTTGAAGTCGGGTGGGGCTGGAGTACAAATCCTTTTTTTTTATTCTAAAAGCCCCACCCGACTTCAATAGACGTGTTTTATTATTACAAATATTATTTCTTGCTTTTTAGAGGTAGGTTTTTTTGAAGTCGGTTTTTTGTTTTTTTAAACAATTTTTATTTTTTTTATTTTTAGTGTAGGTACCTTTTGTATTAGGTTGAGTGGGTATATTATTTAGGTAGAATTTAAAATCGGCTAAAATAAATTAGCCAAACGTGAGTTAATCGCGGAGAAACACACATAAATGCGGGTCAAACTGAGAACCTCCTTTTTTAAGTCGGTTAAAGAACTACACTTAAGATATCCCTTTTCCAACAAAAAAATAATTATCTTATTCTGTTCATAAACAAAGAAGTTATACCTGATCGTCGAGGTAGTTCACACAACATCATACTATTTTCGTGCTTTTTTCAAGATTACTTGAAAAGTACTGAACCGATTTCAAAATTTTAAAAAATGGGACCAACTTTGGAGTTTACCTAATGTAATAACGTTTGAATTATTTCAATCGGTCCAGCCGTCTTCGAGTAATCGGTGTACATACAAAAAACAAAAAAAAAAAAAAAAACGGGTCGAATTGAGTACCTCCCTCCTTTTGAAGTCGGTAAAAATTGATAATTTTCAGCTTTCCATTTAGATTCCTTTAGTTTAGACCTTTTGAGAAACGAATTTTGTTACCTACTATCTTTCCTTTGATTTTATTAAGTTCTAACACAGAATATTTAATAGTTTTAGGCATTTCTATCGGTAAATACAAATTTATTTCATGAAGTTACCGTTTCTGTGTTAATAATCTTAACTATTAGGTAGATACCTTTAAAATCTGTGTTTTAGTTTTTCTAGCACAAAATTATGTTTAATGTAAATGAAAAATGGAGAGGTTATGAAATGGGAAGTAAGAATTCCAAGACATGACAATATACTTAACAAATAATATAATTTCATTTATAATACAAAATATATGTACACAATAATCACAAGCGATTTGGATGTCACTCACATCCTCTTTAAATATTTTTTTTTACATAAATATAACCCAATATGCGTCCTCGGGTTATATGTAGGTAAAATATAAATACTTTTAAATGCATTGTTTAGGGTTAAACTATATTGGACTGCTCGGCTTCGCATTTTTCATAGTTTTATCTCTTTTCGCCACTCGAAATATCGTTCGCTGGAAATAGAGAATATATTACTGCCTTTACGGTAGCTAGTGGCTTTCAACGTCGTTTTTTTGGCTAAGAAAAAATAGAGCTATGGAAAATTGCGATGTCAGGCGAGTCAGTGTTGTTTAACCCTTATACATTCTGTTTGTTGCCTTTAGAGATGGTAAAAGACTGATCTTAAATTTCAGATCAATTGTTTTTGACACAATTTCCGTTGGAATAACAATCTTTGTAGATAATTATAACGTCATCTGTTAACTTTGGTAGAACTTAAACTTTAAGAATAGTTATGCTGCAAGAATTTTACTTCTTTTATTGTTATGACAATTTATAGCCAATACAAAATGAAAATATAATAGTGTTCTTTTAAATGCATTAACTGTTTTGTTCCTACATTTTTATTTAAACTATAAATTAATAAAAAAAAGTTTATCACAAAATAACTGTCGACTAGGTTGCTTTGATTGGAAGACTAATTTACTAAGTCGTAATCTGCTTGCTAAGAAAAAGTAACGTTTTTCACAGTAATAAAGTACAATTTTATCATAATTTATGAAGAACTGTATCGCGAAATTAATGTCCTTCGTATAAATTCCGAAAAAATAATCGTAATAGCATTGTCTGAATATTTAAACAAATTATAATCAGTAACATTGGTACTTTTAGTTCACAAAACTTGGCCCCTGAACAACTTTTTTAAATATTATTTTAAAGCACCTTTGCCTTCAATCAAATCAAAAGCAGTTACAAAAACTTTGCTCTACTTTTCTAAGTAGGCGTTACAAACATTACTAGGCCCTTTATAAACTGCTCTCAACTTTGGGAGCTATCTTGAGGTAATACTTAAGATGCTCTTCTTATAGGAACAGCATTTCATGGTCTCAAGATAGCTCTCAATGTTGAGAGCGGTTTATAAATACGGGCCTTATTAAGCTAAGCGTCCACTGCAAAAGACACGTCGAATAGAACTCGCACTTGCAAAACTATAAAAAGAATACTGAAATCCATTAGAAGCGACGCAAGCGTTGCAATATGGAACAATGGATTTATGCACCTTTTGACTTCGTCCTACTCATAGCGTAATGAATACCTATAGTGGGGTAACTAGGTCGCATAAAGGCCGCCGGTAACGAATTAACCATCAATTGAGACGATTGGCAATTTTTTGAAGAATTGACAATCGTTTCAATTGCACTTGTAAACGATTAATGAGCATCAATTACGTAAAAATTTACAATCAAAAATGTTCGTTACCGAAGCGCTTTATCAGGACAACGATGAGGTGGGGTGCGGGGCAAGGGGCGTCCTCTCACCGCTACCACGCGACAATTTTCTAACTTTTTAATACTGAAAGTACTGTAGTCTAATCGTCATTTTGACTTCATTCTAACAAAGTTACCTCACAATAGAAAAATATATACACTATGTCCTACTTTAAGTAGGCGTTTAAACGTTAGTTTTAACGGAGTAATCATGACCGCACGCTGACTGAAGTTCTCCTCTGTTCTGTGGTGACTGTAATGACGGCGGGCGCAGTCTCGCTGACCACCGTCACGTTGGGTAAGGGTGCCTGTGACGCAGTGGAGGTGCTCTGTGACTGTGACAGGGCGTGTGTTATGGGCTGCGTTATAGGTTGGGCTTGGTAGCCGGGGTAGTGGACTCCAACTACTTCCTCGTAGCTCGGGGGAGCCATGGCTTCTGTAATTTGGAAATTGGGAATTATTCATAAAAGAACAATAATCGGAATTTCGTCGTTGCGACTTTAAGACCTCCTATGTGTCACTTTTGGTCAAAATTACTTTTTTGTACTGGTTTATTTCAAATTTTGGCGCTCCATCGAAAACGAAAACTCTCATGTGAATATTTACCTTACTTAATATCTCCTAAGTGCTCGCTCATTCAAAATTGGCATTTAAAATATCTTAAGTGCTAAATTGAAGAAGTAACCAAAGAAATGGCTTTGTGTGACCAAACCGATAATACAAATCACTGAAAGCAAGTTTAAATATTTGCATGAACTGAAAATGGTTATCGACCAGGATTAGGTATCATCCTTTTTATAATTCTCTGCAATTTTAACCGGGTATTAAAAATGTTAATCTAAGGGCACTGGGACCCTCAGAAAATAATGTGTTCCATATATTTATTTTGTTTTCTTTATGTATTACCATTTTAAAGTCATTACAATGATAAATATTCAAAATAAATAACTTGTTTTATTAAAAATCATATGCTTTTAATCTTAATGCCTTTTACATACATTTTACATCAAAACCTCTGATGTGATACAAAACGCGCTTGTCACGTTGAATTGTTTTTTAATTTTTTTCTACTACAATTTCTTTTTTATTTGAAATGACAATTGCAAAGTAAAAAGCATAAAATCATCTAATTATCACTTGTATTTTTTTTTTTAATTTAGTTTCCTTATATTTTTTTCAGTATACAGTTTTTATTGACTATCTCGCAAAAGTGAATTTTACACATGGGAGGTCTTAAAGTCGCAACGACGATGTAAACTTTATTAAATAAAGCAAAGTTACACCACAGGATATAATATTAATAGTGCTAAACGAGAAAAGCCCATCCGCGCGAGGAGAATGAAAAAATAAGCTACGCTGCCAATAAAATTACTATTTCAAATTGCACAGCGCTGCGTGCCTATTATTATAAGCACCTTTGAATCCGAAGCGCTTCTCTTTCTGTCGCGTAGTTCTGTCTCAATCTCAACCGACATATGACATCCCTCGTGCGCTGGCTTGACTGAGTCAGCCGCGATAATTGGGATGTTGACAACTTTTTTTATTTTATATTACATAAATTACCTCTCAAAAAAAGGAACATGAAAAATAATTATTTCGCTAGCTTGAAAACTGCCCGAGATATCACAATGTGAAATGCACACAAATGGACTCGCTCAAAAACGCTCCATACTAACGGCTACTGAATTATGACGTCACGCCTCAGTAGTTTGTATGCAACGCGTAGGAAATTTGTTCGGCAGCTCTATTAAATATTGTGTTTATCAAAATGGTTTCTTACACAAATTTGCTATACATTTTACGAACTAATTAAAGGTATTATTTATTTTAATAAATTTTATACTTTTTAAATGGACTTGGCCACACAACTTTGAAGGGTCATAAAACAAATAATATGCAATATATAAAACCAAGAGGTATACAAGCTACTCTAAAAGTTTAATATGTTTACGATTTTTATTAGTATTTCGTTATTTTATTCATTAGTCAACATCCCAATTATATACTCGCCTCTGTTGCGAGCTGCGCATCAAGTAAATTAAAAAAATGCTAGGATAAAGTAGTATAGTAGATTCTCACCATATTTGGGGGGTGGCGGAAGGTTGGCGGGGCTCACGTAGATAGAAGGCTCCTGTACCGAGAGCTGTCGCGTCCGGGACCCCACATATACTCGCCTCTGTTGCGAGCTGCGCGTCTTCTGCCCTGTAACAATTCATACACACATTTGAACTAAAGTAACCGACATCGCTAGAAGGTTTGCTCGACTGAAGTGGCAGTGGGCTGGACACATAGCGAGAAGAACCGATAGCCGTTGGGGCGGAAAGGTTCTGGAATGCGACCTCGCACCGGACGAAGCTCAGTGGGGAGGCCCCCGACAAAGTGGACCGACGTGAGGGGAAAGGTAGCGGGAAACCGCTAGATGCGGGTCAAGCAGGACCGATTGTCGTGGAGATCCTTGTGGGAGGCCTATACCCAGCAGTGGGTGTCGTGCGGCTGATATGATGATGATGATTTGAACTAACGTACGTATGTGGTAGACACGAATACGTTATAAAAGTGAACATAGAAATAAGAAGTGGACTGACAGTCAAGCTGTTTTGAAACTACTCTTGTTTCTATCTCCTCTTTAACAAAAAAAAAAGCGACAACATCAGTTTTAATTTAAGCCAGAATTAAGTTTAGTTAAACATTTTAGAATAAGAGAATTAAATAGAAAACAAATAGTAAACAGTCGAAATAAGATGAAAATTTTCACGTCAGTAGGGAACACTTAAATTGATAAATTGATTGAATACACTTGCATTATACTTTCGATACACCAGGAAAGAAAGAAATGTTGAAATTACGTGAGTTTTCCTGTTGATAAGATTTTATAAAGCGTACACCGTAACGGGAATTACTTAAATGTTGCGAAATAATTTTATGTTCAATAAATAATTTAAATTTAACGAAAGTTTCAACAAAGTATCCAAATATTCTTCCTTTTTTATTTAAAAGTTTTTCACATTACCGTCCTGTAGAATGTAGATTATGTGTGAATGTAAGTTCTGATCTATTTTTGAAATTGAAAATACAATACGTCAAAAATCAACACCATCCTTGCAAACATACGCCGGCCTCGTTAAGACTATTAGATATTATGATAATTAGCTTCCAATGAGAAAACATTAACATTGCTTTGTGCTCTATTTTCCTACAAATTGCACGGGCGCTAACGAAAATCAGTTCAATTGTAAAACAAATAATTTTTCATCTTTGAATAGAAACATACCCAAGAGATAAATAATACTGTTAAGTAAGAAAATATGAATATTTAAAAATGGTAAACACTTGCAGTTGTATGCATTTCAAAACTTTGTATAGTTGAAAATATACAAATTAAAAACGTCCAATAAATTTCTTGATTTTTATTTATTGCTTTTCTAAATTCCTAAATTAATCCTAATCCTAAAGTATTTCTAAATTCCGTGTTAAGTAAAAATATCCGTTCAACAACTTTCCTTTGTACTTTTATCAATATTTCGTCGTTCGCTCATTGGATGACTAAACTGATAAGACAGTCATATGACCTAAAACAAAATGGCCTTACTTATGGCGACCATCCTCAGACAGAAGTAGATCAGGAGCCACGATATCAGCATCACTACCAGCACCGTCATGTACCAGAATGTCATCTGAGTCAAGTCTCCGGTTACAGCCTCTTCAACCTTCGATTCATCATCATTTTCAGCAGAATAATCATCAAAGCTTTTAAACGTCGTAGTTTCTTCATTGAAATCGTAGTTCGGTTGACCGAATATTGGCGATCGTGGTAAAATCATTTTCACAAATATTTGAACAAATCTTTTTTCCAAAGATTAATCAAACTTTCGTCAATTTTGGACACTCTTTAGCAATTAGTTACAAAAGCCGCGAGAGTGTTTTGTTTTGCACACTCAAAATAATTTGCAAGTAACAAATTATTAGAATGACAGTCCACTTTCTATTTTACACCATTCACTTGTTTGTTTATCACTTAAAAACTTCACTTTCTTAATGTAGCATTAAATAAATGCATTATTTCGTTGGTTTTAATAGACGACGTGTCACATTATTCTCCAATATCCTAGAAATGTCTTAGTATTTGATATTTTCCTTTTTTATCTGTATTTATCGGATTTAGAGATTATCACGTCAAGATTACAGCCTCTCGAAATTCATCTTTGCATTATTGAGCAATCTTGGTTTGTATAATAGAGTTGAAATATATCTTGTATTTTTTTAAAACTTTACGTTTTCATTACAATTGCTAAAAGTGAGCTATGTTATGGTAAAATCATCTCTTCTATTCAACTATTCCTTAATAGTCTTTAAAATTTTGCGTGTTTACACTTTGCCTCTAAAACTTTAATGTTTTAATTCGATGAATAAAAAGTTTGCTTATTTTATCAAACTTTATCGCAAATATAAAGCATGATTAGATTAAATAAGTTGGAAAGTATCATTGGTGGACTTTAAATAAAATATTCTTTATATCCACCTACCAGTTTACCTTTTTATCATACCTACTACCAATCAAGTAAAGATGAATATATAAAGAAGCAAAATAATAATAATGTAAACAAATCCCATTTTAATTTAAAATGAACATCCAATAATGATTAGAAGATAATTCATATTTTGAAATCAAAACTGATTAAATTGTTACAGCAGGTGTTACATTTGTTATTATTTTTTACATATTTGGGAAAAACTATATCTAATCTCTCCATAAAAAATGCCGGCGACTTTATATGCCCTTTTTATATAAATATGAAATTCTTTAGAATATGGAGGTATTTATTTTAATCTATATTGAAAGTTTATCTCATTATGAAACTGGTAACCAAATTAAAACATTAAGGGCTGATTTTTCAGTGCCCAGATAAAGCTTTATTCGTTTGATAACGTATTATGTCGCCAAATTGAAAATGATTGTCATATATTTGTTTGCCAAATTTTTTGAATGACTTTTATATTATTCGGATTATAATTTAACTGACTGATATCTGTTATCTGAGGATTGAAAAATCAGCTCTAAGCATAGGAAGTTTATGTCTAAACATTTTTATATTCCAAACGTATATAACCTCCTTCTTTTTTAAGTTGGTTGAAAAGTAGATAAATGAGTTGCTAGAAAATAAATAAACAGATTATGATACGGAAATTTGAATCATAGTGGAATATTACAACGTGTACTAATGATAATAGATGTTTGTCTAATACTGCTATCCTAGTTTACGTCAATGATAGGTACGTGAAAAAAGAATTTAGTATTAGTTTAGAAAATTGTTTTTTAAGTTGACAGATCAAACATATTGTGTCATATATAATGAAAAATGAAGTAAGTTTATTCAACATAGACCATTATAGTCACATCTAGTACCAAGAACCTCAAGTTTTAGAAAATGAAATATAAATACGAATTGAGATGAATTGCATTAATTAATGTTAAGCGCTACGGTTCATTTGCGATTGTCAATGCTTACGTCATTGACGATCATTGATCATTTTAACGTGCAATTGAAACTATTGTCAATTTCTCCAACAATGGCATTGACGAAAAAAATTCACAATCTGGCGGCCTTTACAACCGTTGTGGTGATCTTTGGGGGATATATCTAGCCTTTTAGATTATCTAGCAGTGGGTATCAATTAGAGATGAAACGGATATCCGGTAACTATCCGGTATCCGGCCTATCCGGTGGCCTTAAAACTATCCGGCCGAATAGTAGGTATCCGGTATCCGGCCGAATAGTATTTATATCACATATTTTGAATATCATAGGGGCTGCTCAACCACTTTCACGTTGCAAACCGTGAGCGAGGATCTGGTCCTGAAAACTATCAAGGGGCTTAAATCCAATGCACAGGGTGACGATGGTGTATCATTGGACATGTTGCTGCTCACCTTACCCCAATCATTGAAAACTATCACCACCATTATCAATGGATCTATTGAAGAATGCACATTTCCACAGATCTGGAAAACTGCTGTGGTGAAGCCTCTTCCAAAAAATGGCCAACCTTCCTCTGAGGCGGACCTCCGACCTATCAGCCTGCTCTCATGTATCTCAAAGGTTTTGGAGAGGATAGTTTGCGATCAACTTACAAAATTTCTCGAAGGTCACAACATACTTCCTCGTCACCAGTCTGGATTTCGCAAGGGCTGCAGTACTGCAACCGCTCTTGCTGACGTGGTGGACAATTTCCTTGCCGCTCAAGACGAAGGCAAACTCACGGCATTGCTACTGCTAGACTTTTCGCGTGCCTTCGACTCTATAAATACAAGTCTGTTGTTGTCCAAATTAGCCTATTACGGTGCCGATGCTAGAACAGTGAGGTGGTTTGACAGTTATCTCTCAAATAGATCCCAATATGTTGAGCTCACAATGGCAGACGGGTCAAAACTGAAATCCACTCCACAGCTAGTCACACGAGGCGTTCCGCAAGGATCCATCCTTGGCCCGATCCTGTACATACTATACAGCGCAGACATAATACAAGGTATTTCTCACTGCAATCATCATTTGTATGCAGATGATCTACAGCTGTATCTGTCGTTTGAGCCAAAAAATCATGTTTCAGCTGCAGCCATGATTAATGATGACCTACAAAAATTGTCCCAATGGTGCCATTCAAACTGCCTTGTTCTGAACCCCACCAAGTCTAAGCTCATGATACTAGGCACAAAAAACAATCTGCAGAAATTACATTGTAGCGACACTCCTTTCAACATTCACATCCAGGGAAAACTTGTTGAATGTGTGGACACGGCCCGAAATCTGGGGCTCACCCTTGACAGCCACCTTAACTTTGAAAGACATGCCATAGATTGTGTTCGAAACTGTTTTTACAGGCTAAAATTATTGTACAAATTAAGACCTTATTTATGCGAGGAACTTAGAATAAAGTTGTGCGAGTCCCTTATTCTTTCAAAACTCAATTATTGTGATGTTGTATATGGGCCACGTCTCCTGTCCAGATCTTCTAAACTAATCCAACGTGTACAAAACGCGTGCGCTCGTTTTTGTTTTCACGTTCCACCTCGGTCTCACATCACACCTTATTTGAATGCAGCAGATTCACTTAAGATGGAAGCACGCAGAAAACTACACCTTTCCACTTTGCTGTTTGGCATCATCAGCTCAGAGAGGCCACAGTATCTCTACAATAAATTGCTTTGGACCCAGGATCGTATCAGATATCAAAAAAGGGCATGTACTCATGTCTTCACAATTCCCATACATCGCACTGTGGCTTTCAGAGGATCCTTCAGATTTGCTGCCTCGAAATGCTGGAATGACATCCCTCCACCCATACGTGATCTACAATCAAAATACACATTTAAAAAGAAATTAAAGAACCACCTCCTTACAATACAAAAAGCACTGTGTTAACGATTTTTATGCTACCTATACAAAACACCACCGGCCAGAGACTTACTCTCAGTTTCTTCACGTCACGCAATCAGGGTGCCACACAACACTGCGCCGTCGTGAGGCCTGTGTTATGTGTCCTCACTGCCACCCACGTTCCACGTTGACTTGCTGACGTGGCTGTTGCATTCGTGGCACCGCATGGCAACTTCCCTTTAGGATGCACGCAACAAATAAAGTCACGCCCGCGGCTTCAACGTACCTAGCACTTCTCTCCTTTTTGATTTCTCAACACTTTGTCTGATAAAGATTTATTTCACTTCACAAAAATACATTTATAAATGTGCGTTTGACTTGACACTATTTTTGATAGTCAGCAGCTGTCACTGTCACACTCACACACAGCACAGATAAAAAACCATAGATAATTTAGTACTTTTTTTTCTTTTATCCCACCAAACACAACATGTCAAAGGATACTTTTATGTTTATAGGTCGACCGGAATCTCATCTTTTATCTAGATAGTTTATTTAATTTTAATGTCGTGTTCCTTCTCTAAAGTTTATTTATGTTTATTTTAATCCGCTTCTTCCTTCTTTTACTGTGTTACCGCACCATTTCGTCCTGGGAGCTGTCTGAAAACCAGCGCTCTTGCGGCATTCTGCGCAATGCCGCAAAAGCATAGCTGAGCCAGCTACCCTTTGGCCACACCCGTAGCATTTATTTTTTTAGTAATCTCTGTCTGTTATTTCTGTTTGTTTTTCTTCTTCTAACTATGTTAATTTTTTTTAGGCCAATAAATGTTTCTTTATCTTTATAAATTTACTAGCGGCCGCCCGCGACTTCGTCTGCGTGGACAGTTTTTTTGCTATCCTTCGGGAACTATACATTTTTTCGGGATAAAAGGTACCCTATGTCCTTTTCTGCACCCCTGACAACGTGTATGAAAAATTTCATGATAATCGGTTCAGTAGTTACGACGTGAAGGCGTAACAAAGAAACAAACAAACAAACGGACTTTCGCATTTATAATATTAGTAAGGATATTTTTAATCACACAATAGTAAATGAATTTAATAGAAAATGAATTAATTAGTACTCATACTGCACTAAGGGCAAATTATGGTGATAAATACTAATTTCGAATCGAACCGAGTCCACCCGATCGCGCGCCGCCTATGCAAGTGCATGTGTGTGCGATGCACCAAACGGCTTTGTTCCACCGGATATCCGGCAGCCGGATATCCGGCTATCCGGCCAAACTGCTATCCGTTTCATCTCTAGTATCAATGATGATACCAATAATGATAGTGGAAATTCCGGGTGTATTGCGCTTCCACCTTCGGCCTTATCGTTACTTAACATCAGGTGAGGTGAAGGCCAACCACTATCCCGTTGTGTATAAAAAAGTATTGGTTTTTATAGTTCTCAGATGACTTAAGCATTTGACTGAATAGCTAGGATGACCAATGTTTTTGATTGCATTTATTTGCTTCTAAAGAAACGTTAATCCGTTCTTTAATCCTACAAAATCTACCTACTTATATAATATCCACTGCCACTGACTCATTTTTTTACAATTTACATCATCATCATATTAAATATTTCATCACTCATCATAATTTCTAACCATACACACATCCAATTATCAACAGAGATCAAACAAACACAATTTTCAATAGAACCTCAAAACGATAACTTAAAAAAAATACAGTACCCCAACTGCTCATCTTGATGCACAAAATCATAAAGGACATGATGAGAACTGTTGTGAAGATGGATATGTACGCAACAGCAGTTCCAGAGACGCCATTGTCAACAGCCTTGATCACCTCTACCAAAGGAGCCATTTTGTCTTCAAAATCACCATTAATTTCAAAACGGGATGAAGTATTTTTCTTATTTAGAACACACTATTCACTTGCTTCACAAGTGGAAAGGTGATCTTTATAAAAACTGGTTAATAATACACTTTTTTCATGATACCAATTTCCAATGTAATTTTACATGATCACTTCTTAGGTGTTCGTCTGAATACTAAAGTTTATAAAACGAAAGAGAACGATTTGATAAAACACGATAATGATTTCCAAGCGAAAATAGAATTTATTTCAATGAAAATAAGATTTGGAAATTGAATAACATTTGAAACGTAGAATATCTTCATGATCAATCAATACGTTGATGGAACGATTTATTTTGGAAACATTTGTAATATTTTAACATCAAATTTTAAGCAAAATTGTGATCAAAAGAGTGAAAACAGTATTAGGTATGTCAGTCAGAACCGGCTATCTATCATTTTCCTAATTTGTGGTAAAATGAAAAAGGAAAATCAATGACGTAATTTTGTGGATTTTATGAATTTTATGAAAGATGTGGATTTGATTCTAATACAAGATTAATTGCAATTTAAGAGAAATGTCCTCAGTTGAGCGGTCGATGATGTTTTACATTTGCAATGCTGCGATGTCAATTAGTTCAAAGCTTCGAACAACAAAGGCTTCGTTTCGTCACGAAGGGAGAAGCCTTAGCGATTATTACTCTATTCAAATTATTCTGGAATTTTTGCGGGGGGGGGGAAATGCACACAAGTGCAGATCCGCATACCCACATACAAAAACAACACTGTAATAACGACACTCACACATAACAAATAAAATAAAACAGCAAAAATTTGTGTACGGATGAGTCACACATCCAAATATGACACGTTTTTGACATAAAGGGCTGGGCTCAACTGTCAATGCAGCAATATCGTTACAGCAGCAGTAACACCGTCTTTTTGTAAAAAACTCATAAATTCGACATTTTAAACACAGCAGCGTTCACATGCGCGACTGGACTCGGTCTAGAAAGAAATCCTGACACAACTGGTTTTACTAATGCGTATGCCCATTTGGGCTTGTACTTCGGCAGAGGGGAACGCTTCGTATGGCTTCTCTTTCTGTAGAAGCCCGTCTTACTCTAAGGTTCAAAGATTCGAAGAGAGAAATTCAAATATTTTTGATACGGCTCATGAGATTCTCTAAAGTTACCGATTGGGAAAGCGATTCACTATATTTTCAAGAGGTTTTCGAGTTATAGCAAAATTAAACAGGTTGTTAATGAATGAACCCAAAATGAGAAAACCATTTCTGATCCATCACCATCAAACTGAACAACTTTTACTATGGCACCAACTCTGAAATCGCAAAAAAAAACAACTGTCTCATACATTTTGATATTTTCGTTTTTTATTTTTGTATGAAACAGCTGTTTTTTTTTCGCGTTTTCAGAGTTGGTCCCATAGTAAAAGTTGTTCAGTTTGATGGTCCGAAGAAACGGTTTTCCAATTTTGTGTTCATTCATTCACACGTTGTATGGTTCACAAGTTTAACAAAAGAGTGCCTAACACAGAATAGTGGTTGGTTACTATTGGACAGTTATTCATATTATTTGTGTCATACAAATATTTGACATTTATTTACATGATGACATTTATTTATTCTTATATATATTCTATAAATATAATTCTTATCTCATGAAGACCGTTTTGCTTTGAATGTGTTAGGCATGTACAGTACCTACAGTACTAGGCACGTATCTTGAAATTTTTTCGACGGAGTGGGGATAAGTTCGCGCATGTGCTCTTGTGAGCGACCAATAGCGCGCGCCCCTCTCCCGCCGCCCGCGCCCCTCACCGCTACGCATACCCAAAATACGCGTTTCGCGCAATCCCCACCCGATTTCAAGTTATATGCCTCGTACTGTACATGAAAAGATACCTATACCTTGTTCGCCGAATGAAGCTAGTACGGAAAAGATGCGCTTACACACGATTGGACGCAGATAAGAGGCTAAGACCGTGTTTACAATGCGAGTCACAATTAGTCTGTTGTTGCTCTCCGTAACATTCAGACGTCTACCGCTTACCTTGTTCGTTGCAATCATTGTGTTTGCAATATATTTTTTTATGTTCTAAACCTAATATATTTTTTTATATTTTTTAATTAATTTTATTATATTATTTTATCATCAAAGTAATGTTTAATTGAAAGCTTCCCAATCTGAATTTCCGTATTAACCACAGAACAAGAAGGTATTAACCCTGTATTAGCAGTATGAACACGCCTTACGGTTTTATACCTGCCACGGGGGCTCGTGGGCGGCGCTAAATCATTTGTTGTCCTTATCGTTTGTATGCAAATATGAAAAAGAGACAGCGTTTTGATAGCTTGATTCTGCAAACAGGGTATAATACTCGAGCGACCGAGCGCGAAGCGTCTCCGTTTCAACTTGGGCAAAAATGCTTCCGTATGTCTGTCCGGCTGTCCGTCTGTTCTCCTCTACAGGTCACATTACTCAACCATTTCTCGTGAAAATTTGTGAGCTAGTTAAAATGATGTTTATTTTTTTCGATTTTTTAAAATGAAAATTAATCAGCCATTTCGAAAAATGTTAAAAATGTTAAAAACGCGAGGTCTACAGCTCACGGAGCCACTAGTGTTACACTACGGGTTATCATTTACAATAACATTGTTAAATATTATCTACTTACTTAAAGATCGAATTAACACCATGATGAAAATTAAAAATAGTAATATCACCCAAAACAGAAATGCAGGCGAAGGGTTATACCAGTCACTATCAGTCATTTTAAAATTTGCATACTTTTTATTCAAAAAACAAAAATAAAAATTTATTGCACCATTTGTGACTAAAATCGAAACCAAACTGGTGTTAATTTCATATCTATCGGCTCATTCCAATTATAAGATATATTTAGTATCTAATCTGTTATTTTTGATAGCATTTAATTATTTATTTATGACGTACCGTCTTTTGTTACCAATCGATAACATTTTTGCACTGAAAAAGAACTTGCCAGGAAAATTGTGTAGGTACATCAAAATGTTGTTATTAATAGATAAAGGAAAGGTTTGCCTACGTAAATTTTTTTTCTAATTTTCCAGATGAAACAAACCCGAGCTGCTTGCGAAAAAAAACTGAGATAATGTCAGTCGAAGCTAGAACCAGTTCGTAGCGGACGAACAACGTCCGAGTATCGAGTTCGTTCATTTAGTAGGCCCTACTACGAAAATAATATTTTGCTAACATATTTAGTTAATCGCATTTTTTCGTGCAAATAATTGAATAAGTACCTATTTGATTGAATCAGGCGTCACTTGGTGGAAGTCCCATTGTGAAAAAAATTAATATAATTATGTAGCTTACTTCCGCAAAAAATATATGTAAGATGCACCGCCCGCCCGCCCGCAATAAATGCACACGCACACCACAAAATATCAGTGCAAAATACCTGCATTTAGCCAGACAGCAACAAACTTTGCACCTTCACCAATTAGGCTACTCTACACGTGTTTCGCCCCAACCCGGAGTATCCTCAGGAGTTAGATCGTACACCAACACCGAATGACTAACAGCTTGCTAAATGCAGGTATTGTGCACTTATATTTTGTGGTGTGCATGTGCATTTTTTTGCGGGCGGGCGGGCGGTGTACCTTGCATAATATATTTTTCACCTCTCCAGCACGAAAAGGGTGCTTTTGGCGCGTAAAAACTCGCAGCAAAATCGACTTTTGCTGCGAGCGTGAGGCAAAGTGCTTTTTTACCAAAAACTCGCAGCAAAATCGACTTTTGCTGCGAGCGTGAGGCAAAGTGCTTTTTTAATTTCTAACACCTTTTCTCGCTGGTAGAGGTGAAAAGTTGTATGTTTAGCAAATTTTTTGATGTCTCGTGCCTTTAAATCATTCACTGTGCTCAGTAGTCTATATTAGAATCACTCGCTGCGCTCGTGTTTCAATTCGAGACTACTTCGCTAGTTCGTGATTTAAAAGTCAGCACTCGCAACAAAAAATGACTTTGCTCTCTTGTATAACAAATAACTATTTTGTGGAAATAAGCTACCTACATATATTTCTGTTTTCACAATTAATAAGTACCTTCGTAACAGGAATTAATATATCCTATACAAAAAAAAATACATAATTGTATTCGATATGAAATCGAATTTCACTGTATTTTTTTCGTGTAAGGGGTCTAAAGATATATTTTTTTAAAGTTTGTGTGTATACTGGCCTGTGACTAAAACTATGGTTGCTAATCAAGTAGTTCGTTGGATTTCCCTTACTTGAAAATTAATCATCAGGTGATGTTATTAAATACCTACGTCAAAGTCGTGATAAGATTAAAAGTTAAAAGATTAAGTAAAATCCCTATCAATTTCACATCAGAAAAGTAGGTGTTTTTAGTAAAAACCTGTGATAAAAACAATCAAAATACGTATTATACCAAAAATCAATAATAAACCATCCCTATCTTACATTTATCATAATTATTTTATGACTTAATTGAGTTTTTCTGTGAAAATAAACAACATTAATTGATGAATTAACTCTTGAATATAAACATTTTAAAATTCTTTTTTAAAACTTTTACATGCCCTCCAATAAATAAATAAAATGAATTTTTATTCATAGTTTGAACTAAGCAAGTTTAATCTGTGATTAAATCAGTACCCTTAGCACGAACAGCTATCGAAAAAAATAACGCGCGTAAAATAATTCGATAGTGCAATTTTGTATTGGAAATTTGTACAACGCCATCTACCGTCGAATAGCGAAATTAAAATTTCCATAGATAATTCTTTATCGAGTAATTTTACGCGCGTTTTGTTTCTCGATAGTTGTTCGTTCTAAGGGTACTGAAATCCTTTCGAATGCTCTAAAAGTCGTCGGGAGTAACCGCCTAACAAAACAAAGGAATATCTAGCGAAGTACGTGTCATGTCAATGCTTCGTTTCTTTTGAATAAGTATGGATTACCAATTTAACTGATTGTTTTTGTGCCTAGGTACCCACTTAATTTATTTAACAAACCAATCAGAAATTCTATTTATTGCAAATAATTAACAATGCGTGCTTAATTTACCTAAGCTAAGTACCTACAAAAGATGTATAATAAGATTAATAAGCTGTAAAAAGTTTACATTACCCAAGTATTTAATAAGCTTCGGAATCGTAACGAAATCTTATAACGACAGCCTAAATCTCTAAATGAAGTACCTATTCCACTTAGAGCAACTGAGTGAATATAGCAACTGGGCCTTGAACAACTAAAGTATTTCACTAAGAACAACTGTTAAAATATTTTTATTTATTAGGGCTATGTTGGCTATGTTGGCTATGTTGATAGTTGCTCTGGGTGGAATGCTTGTTTGTTGCGCCCATTAGCAATTCGCTTAGTTGCTCTAAGAGCCCCCACAAACTACCAAAGAAGTATGCAAGTGCACACATTACAACGATTTGGTATCGGTCGATTCTTTATATTAAATCAAACCGGTCAAGAGCGGGTCGGACTCGCGCACCGAGGGTTCCGTACCATCATAATTGCACCATTAAACCACACTGCAGAGTAGAATAATAAAATTAGAATTGCAGTTTTAGGTCAGCGCCATCTCTTGACCGATAGTGGAACTAATGTTAACTGTTTTAGAAATTTGATAATTTCTAAAAAAGTATGCTATATTGAGACATCGTTTTATTTTTCCTGTAGGTAATCTTTATGTAAACTGCTATCACATAGAATTATTTCAGATTTTTCTCTTTGCAAACTTCGGAGATAAGGGGGGGGGGGGGAACGGTATTTTTTTACATTTTTCATCATAAGTCAAAAACTATGCCGTCTAGAAAAAAATATATATTAATTACGTGCAAACGGCGCTCTTTCATATGATACCCCACATGCCCTAGTAGCTCCACTTCAAATTTTTAAGAACCCTTTTCAGGCCCTGCTGTAAAAAAGGTATTTATTTTTTTATTTATTTCTTATTTGCAAAATAGTTGGGCAAATGTCATCTTAAACTATTCCAAATTTCAAGTTGATACCATTAGTAGTTCTCGAGATATCCAGCTGTGACAGACAGACTGAGTCACACCATAAGGGTTCCTTTTTTACCATTTTGGTACGGAACCCTAAAAAGGTCCGACCCAACTATCGGCCAATAGAAAGTCTTAGTTTGTGGGGGCTCTAAGTGGAATAGGTAAGTACTTCGTTTATTTATAGACTAGTCAAAAAATCGAACCTCGCAGTTAGTAAGCGGAGCTGTGCAAAGCGCTCGGTTTAATCACGGAAGTTATGTTAAAAAAACCGGCCAAGTGCGTGTCGGGCCACGCGCCATAGGGTTCCGTAGTTACCTTATACCATACCATATTTAATACCACCTATAATTTTTCGTTTGCAAAAATAACTTTGTTTTTCACAGTGTTGGTATGAATGACAAAGTTATATTTGCGGTTTTGGAAAATGTGCTATATCTCAAAAACTAATTACTATATCTCGTTCAAACCAATTTTGGTTGAAAGTGTTTATTAAGATCTATAGCATATATTTTTTTTTGATTTTTCACTCTCTTATTTCAAAAGTTAAAGGGGGGGGGACACACATTTTACCACTTTGGCGGCGAATATCTTTCAAACGGTTGACTTTGAGAAAAAGTTGTTTTAGAAACCTCAATGTCATTTTTAAAGACCTATCTATAAACACCCAACACGTGTTGATTTGAAGAAAAAAAATTTTTTTAGTTTCAGTTCCATGTATGGGGAGCCCCCCCTTAATCTTTTATTTTTCTTATTTTTGTATTAAATTCGTTAAGCGGTTAACAGAATACATCTACCTACCAAGTTTCAACTGTGTAGTCTTAATACTTTCGGAATAAAGTGGCTGTGACATACGGACAGACAGACAGACAGACAGACAGACAGACAGACAGACAGACAGACAGACAGACATGACGAATCTATAAGGGTTCCGTTTTTTGCCATTTAGGCTACGGAACCCTAAAAAGGAACTAAAAACTCACCAAACAATCGCATCATCAACCCATATAGTACCCAAAAGAGTAAAATATTCAGCACCATAAATATTAACACCCCCACCACGTTAGTCGTCATTTTGGCACTTTAGCACTTTTTGCCGTGACCACTGCTTCGTTGGTACTAATCACAGGTGCGATATCGCACAGTATCTGTGTGATAAAATACTAATTAGATATCGTATCGAAAGGCTTCACTCGATAAAGCATTTTTATGAATTTGGGAGGCCAGGAAAGTTTTGATACCTACTTATCATTATTGGCGAAATACAAATTAGCGTTGAAAAAGTAAAAATTGGTGGCGCCACTATCGTTTGTTACACTTAAATTTATAAGATGGCGCTGTTAACACCAATACTATATTAATAGCATAATATTGATAGATAATGCAAAGATAAACGATAAATACATATCACACCGAAGTAATTTTTTTCTTATATATGACCACTCACTACTCTTTGTTGCCATGTAAAATAATAGTTGATAAAAATGTTTTGAGGTTTTAGTTAAGCTACTGCCTACTAGATGGCGCTGCACTAAGTGTCTTAAAAATAAACATTATCACATTAGATTGGAATTCTGACACGATTAGCTTTGAAAATGAAGAATATAAAAGCTTGATAAGTTAGAAAGATAATGTATAAAAATAATACGTACATCTCCTTACAAAATTTCCGAAACAAAACCACATCCAAAACAAAAATAGGCACATGAAAATGAATACACCACCTAAAGATGTCGCCACTGAATCCATTTTGAACTGACTAAAATATTTAAATGTTTTTTACAACCGATATCATAATCTTATCATAATCCTATTTTTCATACACTACTATCATCGATTGAAAAAATTAACAATCGTGAAAAGCCATAAATTTATTTCACTTTTCTTGATAAAATAGTTCGTAGTTTATTTTGTAAGATAAAACTTTGCACATCACTATTTTAACACTAAAAGTATTTTATAAAAAGCTTTCTACATTGTTAACTTAGTTATCCTTGGCAGGATTTACTATATTTTACAATATTTGCAACAATTTTACGCTTTTATCTACAAGATTTAGACGATCTTGTCGTTTTCGATGCGCACACGACTAAGTGGCGTCAAGGAATCCACTAAACTGTTAGCTTCCTCGATGAACTAATGTAGAGAATGGGTAGGTAGTCTAGTTATCGACCGACGTTCGGTCAATCTTAATTCAAACATTCCGAAAAATTGGACTATAAATGGCATGGTACATTATACTTACTCGCGATTTTATAATTAAGTAATATTATATTAAATATTTATCTCAGGTTCAAAATCTTTAGCATATATTTTTGTAGTGAATAAAGATTTGGTCCTGTTAAAAGTAAATTTGAAACTTATTTATCTACTAGCGGCCGCCCGCGGTTTCACCCGCGTGGTTCCCATTCCCGTAGGAATATCGGGATAAAAAGTATTCTATGTTTTATTCTAGGCTATCTATTTTCTGTGTGCCAAATTTCAAGCAAATCCGTTCAGCACTTTTTGCGTAATTGAGGAACAAACATCCAAACCCACAAACTTTCACATCACTACATAGTATAATAAAAAACAAAGTCGCTTTCTCTGTCCCTTTATCCATATATATGCTTAAATCTTTAAAACTACGCAACGGATTTTGATGAAGTTTTTTTTTAATAGATAGAGTGGTTCAAGAGGAAGGTTTATATGTATAATACATGGTGTCAAATTCCACACTACACCGAAGCGAAGCAAGGGCGGGTCGCTAGTTTATAATATTAGTAGGATTTATCTCAGGTTCAAAATCTTTACCATATATAATATTTTTGTCGTAAATAAAGATTTGGTCCTGTCATAACAGCTAAAAGTAAATTTGAAACTTATTTATCTATAAACGATGAAATAGTAACACATAAAAAGTACCTATGTATTAGGCATAAAAGATTTTAGTGACTATTATTACAGTGTTATTACCTATGTTTTAAATCAAAATTAACCCCTTAATATTAGTCCTCATTTCATTCCAAATATTTTATTAAAGACAAACTCGTACAAAAGACATAACAATACCTATTTGAGTTTAAAATATATACAACCATGACTCCGGTACAAAATCAAATGTTTGTATGTCCACCCGTATTAATATGGGCTTACTATCGATCACAAGTATTCATACATCACAAGTTTACAGTGACATCACAAGTTCAAGTAAAGCAATATATTTGAGCCTTTTTATGTGATAAACGAATTTATAGCTGATTTAAATAGGACACGTCGTGATAATATTACAACTGGACAATGGGTAATATAAAACCAAACGATAATAGTTAGTCACTAACCTATGTTCTTCATAGGAGTGGCATTTATTTACTTTACAGAGATCATACAACGAGAAATTTTAATCATTTGGTTTCCAGTGGGTTCGTTCCACTCATGATAACAAGCAACTTTTATTATGGGGCCAACTCCAGATATCAAAAAATCAGCTGTTCCATAATAATAATAAAAATATATTTATTTTCCATCACACAATGGTTGATTACATAAAGCACTTAACTTACTAATAGTAACAAACATAAAGAAGCCATTATGTGAGGACTGATGCCCGAGATAGGTTTTAAAAAAACCCGTATTACAGGTCACCAGTGCCCCCAATATGGTATATTCATTTCAAGTTATGAGAGTGGTAGTTAAGGTGTGAGCTGTGTTGATGTTTGTTAAAGAGTTAATCAGTATTACATATATATTTAGTCTATGAAGTGAATGTAGATAACATTTAGTTAATGTGTGCATGAAGTGTGGGTTGTGTGTGTGTGTGTGTGTGTGTGTGTGTGTGTGTGTGTGTGGGTGGGTGTGGGGGGGGGGGATGTGCTTGTGTGTATGATTATTATTCGATTAGTTATGTGCCTTATATGGGAGCTTTATGATTTGTGCAATCGTGAAAAAAATAGTAATAATTGTTGTCATTAATATTCATGTTGTTGGTTGTAGTGGTTTATTATTTAATAGGGAGCAAGAAGTGCTCGGTGTCGTCATAGTCGAGAGTCAGGAGCCATTCATTTATAACTGTTTTACACCGAAAGCCATGGAGAGGGTAGATTTCCAAGTTCTTATTCAACTTATTATATATGAACGGGCCCAGAAAACAGAAAAATTGATGAGAGTGGCTAGTGTTAAATGTTTGAGTACGACAAACATTATGTTTTATACGTTTGCCTTTCATAAGATTTGGGTCGTAAGGTAGCTGGGAATGTTGCCTAAGAGCTGTCCGAAGAATGTATAGCTGTCTTACGGTAAGTAGGCCCCATTCTTTGTACAGATCAGTTGATGGAAAGCGAAAAGGAAGGCCAGCGCCCACCTTTAGAATAGCCCTTTGCGCTCTCTCCAAATGGATCAGATGGGATTTGGCTGCCCCGCCCCATGAGGTGATACAATATTCTAAGAGAGATTTACAAAGCGCAGAATACACCATTATGATGACCTTGCGATCTGATATGTGTCTGAGGTTCTTGAATACGTAGATCAGCTTGCGTAAGCGAGTCACTAGCAAATCAATGTGCGTTTTAAAGGTCAGCGTTTGATCCATTGTTACACCAAGATACTTCAGAGAATCCGTTCTCTGTAGAATGGGACAGGAACAGTCATCGGTTGTTAAATGACAGCTATGGGCGGTTATAGACATGGATGGAGGGGGTAGTAAATGGGATCTATGGGCAAACGCGATGTATTTTGTTTTTGAGGTGTTGAGCGTGAGCAAGTTGTTTCGAAGCCAATTACTAACTACCGTTAACCCGTTCTGAGCACTATCATAGACCTCCTCCCAAGTATCTCCACAAAAAAGCAGTGCTGTGTCGTCTGCGAATGTAAATATTGTACCGTTGTGGAGCTGCATATTGGAAAGGCTGTTAATATAAACAAGAAACAGAGTCGGGCCGTTGATGCTTCCCTGTGGCAAGCCGTAAGTTAATGTCTCTTCATCGCTAAGCCACCCATCAATCCCAACTCTCTGCTTCCTGTCACTAAGATAATCCTGGTATAGTTTTAGTGGCAAACCCCTCACTCCCATCCTCTCCAGTTTCCACACTAGGTGAGGGATAGAGACCGTGTCAAAGGCTTTCGCCAGATCGAGGAATATAGCGACACATTTCTTTTTCTGATCCATTTCAGTTATGATTAAATTAGTGAGATTATGTACCGCGTCGTTAGTCGATTTGCCTGCACGGAACCCAAACTGAGACGGAGATAGCAATTTTTTTGTTTCTAAAAATTTGGTTAACTGTTTATTCATTATACGTTCTAGAATTTTAGATAAAGTCGGCAGAATCGAAATTGGACGAAAGTTATTGACACACCCTCTATCCCCACCTTTGTGTACTGGCTTAATCAGAGCAAGTTTAAACGCACTGGGGAAAACACCCGTTGAAATAGCGAGATTACAGATGTGAGTGATGGGTGTAAGTAAGTAGCACGAATACCGCTTTATGATTTGTCCAGAGATTTTGTCGATTCCGACTGCACAATTATCTCTCAAGCTATTAATTATCAGTTGAACCTCGCACTCGTCAGTGGGCAGCATATTGAAAGATTCAGATATTGAAGTCGAAGTATCGTTATTGAAAGGCAGCTGGGGACTAACAGACGAATTGTTAATAGTTTCTGCAAGGCTTTTACCTATACCCGCGAAAAATTTATTTACCGTGTTGACACTGCCATGAGGGTCCGATTTAGATAACAGACAACTAGAATGGTCAGGTGTTCTTTTTTGATTGCTGATTTTTTTAATTGCTTCCCAAAGCTTCTTTTTATTTTTTAAGGCCTTTTTAATCTCTTGTTTTTCATAATTTCTTCTCGCTCTTTTCAATTTCTGTTTACAAAAATTTCTATATCTTTTGTATGTAACTTTCAGAACTTCATTCGTGGGATCTCTTTTTAGTTTTTTATGTATGGCATCTCTATTTTTTAGGCAACGTAATAAACCTTTAGTGATCCAAGGCTTAGCAACTCTCTTCCTGTTGGGGCTCTTAACCTGTTTAGAATTTAGTTCGATTGCAGTTGTCAGAAGAGATACAAGTAAGTCCGCGGCTGTGTTTGCATCGTTACAATTCATTATAGGCTCAAAATCAGTTGACTGGATTGCTATGTCAAGACCATTATAGTCAATTCGAGTTGTAAAGTTTTTCGAATACTCTAGGGGTGAGGTCAAGTTAATACTCAACGCTACACAGTCGTGGTCAGTTACGGATGTTTCTATAACAAAGCAAGTGGCATCACGTTTTGTTTTGATCATCATATGGTCTAGGCATGTCTTACCATGTGTAGACAATGTATGTTCCATACATTAAGGTTGTGTATGGAACAGCTGATTTTTCGATATCAGAGTTGGCCTCTTAGTAAAAGTTGCTTGTAATCATGAGTGGAACCATCCCACTGCGGAACCAGGTTATTAAAATTTCAGCGTTCAAAGTAAAGCCTAGAAGCATGGATGAATAGCTTCTAGGCTAGCTTAGAGTCTTAAAAGACGACTAATGATTTAGACATAGATTATCATAATCAACATAATCATAAATGATTTATTTGCTCGAATATGGTACAATATTTTAATTACATGGTTACAATGGTTCGGTGTGCAAATACTTTAATTAATTAATGTCTAATGTTCATATTATAATCATTAGATCTGACTCAAAATATAATTAAATGGAAAATGTTAATAAAAATAAAAATGTTGTGACTTTGTGACAGAACCTAGGACTGCGTATATTATTTGCACATTATAGATACTGTTGAAAAAACTAAAACCTATCTATTCTGTGTTATTTGTTTTTAAAACATGGTACCATTTGAGCTTTATACTTTTTAACGCGAGGTCTATAGCTCACGGAGCCACTAGTGTATAATATAATTAACTCCTCTATGGCTAGAAAATGCTGAAAGAAAACATTCGCCTGCCAACGGACCGTAATCCACTGTCTTTTGAAAAATTGTTATATCGTAACGCGTTTTAATGGTCATATTTACGGGGCTGGAACATTACAAACATGTTTGTAATGGTAAAATAAGTAAGGTAATAATAGAAAGCCAGGCTTTAACAAGCATTTGAGTACGATTAAGTTACTCACTTAAATGGCAATCAGTTGTCTTAATGAATTTTCCTCTCCTGGTGTAAAAATTTGTTCAAAATATTCCTTTAAAACAAACAACATTAAAAAACTTACCGCATAAAATCTTGATAGTATAATACAGACAAGTACCAGTTATAAAAATGATTATAAATATCATAATGACACACGGGGCATAAAGTACTAAATATAAATTCATACTTTCAAAGGATTGAATTCAAAACGTTTTAACCGCTCTGAAATAAATCGATTTAAATTTAAATGTAAATTTTTCAACAAACACGTAGGATGTTACATTAACTATAACCACCCATAAGTCTTCAAACATAATGCTGATAATATTAATATTGGGAGGAAAATATAGTCAAATTTTACAGTGCGTCATGCTCAAGTTGGGGCGCGGTAGGAAAATGAACTAATTTTGACAGCTATAATTGTTTCCGATAAGATTTAAATGTAACAGGAAAAGTGGTGCAACCATTGGACGCCAAATTAAAATATTCGCACTGATATGCAACGCTGCACGTCAATGTGATAACAGCAGGTTATTCACAGGACTAATTATACACGCTGAAATTTTAATCATTTGGTTCCCGCCGTGGGTAGTTCCACTCATGATTACAAACAAAACAAAACTCGCAAAAAAAAAATCAGCTGTTCCATACATTAAGGTCGAGTAGGTAATAGGTACTGCACTTTTGTATGGAACAGCTGATTTTTTTTTGCGAGCAGGAGAGTTGGCTCCGTAATAAAAGTTGCTTGTAATCATGAGTGGAACCACCCCTCGGCGAGAACCAAATGATTAAAATTTCAGCGTGTATATGTCACCGTTAAAGTGCGGAAATCGTCTACTTTAAGAAAAATTCCGCACTTTAACTGACTCGACCAGTTAATCTGCAGATTCACTAGTTAATCTGCAGATTAACGGATTCCGTACTCTAACGGTAACATATACACCGGACAAACTGTCCCACGAAACCGAATCAGTACATAGTATAAAACAAAGTCGCTTTCACTGTCCCTATATGCCTATGTATGCTTTAATCTTTAAAACTACGCAACGGATTTTGATGCAGTTTTTTTTTAATAGATAGAGTGGTTTAAGATGTAGGTTTATATGTATAATACATGGTGTCACATTCCACACTACACCGAAGCGAAGCGAGGGCGGGTCGCTAGTACCAGATATTAGTGTAGTAATATACCTTCCTATTTGCAGGCATATACCAATGTAACGAAAACCCTGTCAGTTACTGAAATAAGTTATAGTGTTACAAAAACTGAAAAAAAATCTCCAAGGAACATAGGTCGAGAAACGAAAAAAAAATTCATACTCTCATACAAAATGTATCGGTCAGCGGGTAAATAGTTTTTCTTGGAAAATGTTGTTCAGTTTTATCAACACTATAACCCATTTGTTGTTTCATATTGCATAAAAATGTAGGAGAGTAGGTAGATGGAGTACCTATCAATCCGCGTTAGGCCTGCATGATGGGGTATTATGGCCCATCCTCCTTATCGACCCATAAGGAAGGCCTGTGCCCCAGCAGTGGGGATATTAAAAATGGCCGATGTCGAAGAAATTGTCACTCCCTACCCATTAGGAAGAAAACCATAAACTTATTTATATATAAACCTCTATGTAAAAGATGGATTATGTAATTGACAAAAATATAAATTAAAAAGGATAGAACCTAAATGATGAAATAAGGACCTTTCAAAAATAGTAAAATAAAAAGTCGCATCTATTACTAAAAAATAATAATAATGACAATAATGATAAGAAGAAGAAACTTACTAATATAAAAGCAGCAGTTGAAAATTGCGAAGCCACACATAAACATTAACAGCATAAAAATAGCTGGCAAAGTTGTTATAAGAATCAAAGCAAGCGATTCGTTCATTTTGAATAATTTACTTCAATAAATATTAAATGTAATCATCACACTGACACAACAAATAAGATTAATGTACGATTACATACTGTTTAATTCGTATCTCTAAGATTAAATGTTTTTATCAAGTTCTATTTTCTGTTAGTGTTGAAATACTTAGATTAAAGAGTTATAGCCACATTAAAAGTTATAAAAAAATAATGCTTTAGTACCTATTGTGATGGAAAGGAATGTTGTTCATAAATGATTATTACTCAATCACGTAAAACGGCTAAACGGATTTGTTTGAAATTTGACACACAGACAATTTATAAGTAGGTACCTAATCTGGATTAACACTTCAATACTTTATCCCAAATTCCACGCAGAGGACGTTGCGGAAGAAACTATTAATAATTTTGACGTTTTTCACAACAAAGTGATTATATTAGATTGTTGCTAGAAGAGCGATGGATTTGAATTTGGATGGATGATTAAGAAGAAAAAAGCAACAGAAGACATCGATGGATTAACTGATTGTTAATATAATGTCTGGAAACGATATACATGTTTGTAAACATCGTTCCATTTGATAAAGCTGATAAGTTCTATGAGCCCATTTTTCTTGTCAGCTAAAAGACGTCGTAATGGGCGGTAGAGTGAAAGAAATGACGAATTAAAAATGCTTATTATGTGAGCTTATTTAAATAAAAAAAATATTTCATAAGAATGAAAAAGGTAGGTACACAAACATTTGATCCTACACCCTATTAATCCACCCTATTAATTAGTTGGAGCAAAAGCCATTCCATTTCTCACAAGTCTCTATAACAAAAGACAATCTTGTAACTTAACTACAAACATTAGGGATATCTGCTATCGTTAATTTTCTCATAGAGTAGAGCCACATGAGTAGATAAACGGAACAGAGTACAAGCTCTCACAACTTATACCGATTCTCAAAGGGTTGACACCTGTCGCAAGTTAAAAAGGTAGTAGGGAGAAAACTAAAATAAGGCAAGTCTATAATAAAATGTGTATTTGAACGAAACGAACGAAAATGAATACTTACTGCACTTGGATTTTTCCGTACGAAAAAAAAGAAATATCCTTTTTTCCCCGAATTATTCATACACACACGGTGCAGGAGTTGGGCATATTTAATTTATTAAACACTAATGTATATAAAATTAGTTTTATTTTACACACTGAAAAATGGTAGAATCTAATGATTAATTTTTAAATAAATTCGTTGTCACGAGTGTCACGACTCGTATTTACTTCGAGTCAGTAATTTGACAAATCAAATTGTCATTGTTCACATTAGTGTATTCTCTAAGAAAAAATTTAACGTGGTTTAGCACTTAGCGGCCCTGTCGGTTATACCGCAACTGAGCCGGTGCAAACCAGTTTTTACCCCGGCGGCGTGCCTGTTACACTGTCGGTGAGATGTCACGCACACATCGCCGCGCTATGTATGAGTGAAGCTACAGCGGACCGTTTGTAGGCAGCTTGGACTCTGTTCAGTTTACGTTTTTTTCTCATAGAGTAGAGCCCACGGATGCAACAGGAAGCTAATAATCCAATTGACATTTGAACTCAGTGCATTGCCCTGAAATGTTGCTAGCGGATTTTGAACTTAATGCCTAGATAAATTTTAAATTGATAATAGACTTAAAATTGTTCGAATTAAAATCCTGGTTGATAATTATGAAATGTATTAATTAAACTATCTTTGAAGATTTTGATTTTTCTTCGCACGATCAAATTAAGTGAAAGTGAAAAATTCTTTATTCAAATAAGCTCACATAATAAGCATTTTTAAATCGTCAATTCTTTTACCCATTATGACGTCTTTTAGCTAACAAGAAAAATGGGCGCAAAAAACTTATCGTTTTATTACATGAAATCGTTTCCAAACATTATGTTAACAATAATCGCCAAATAAATAACACCATTATTAGCTCATTTCTTAATGAATCAATTTACAGGGTTGGAGCTAAATTCAAAACTTAAAGTCATTATTCTGTCTTGGCTGTTACAAAAAAAAACATACAATTCAATATGCGTTAAGGTAGGTAGTCAGAAGGAGACCCATTGCTACTGGCATTATATAAAATACTTTTGCATTCAAATAAATTATTTTATTTAGGTACAGATTTATGACCTATTAATAAACACCAGCCAACACTAATAAGCGGAAAAACAACATATACCTACTTAATGTCTAATATAGGATTAAATTAATATTATATAAACCAATTGCCCTGCTTGATTCACTTTCTAACCAATAATCATTAAGTTTTCTGTCAACTATTTTTTTTAAAACAAACAACATAATAAAACTTACCGAATATTAACTTGATAGTATAATTCAAACACACACAAGTAAGAAAAATGCTTGCAATGTCATTGCAAGCCTAACCTAAGCAATTTAGCAATTAGGTTAGGTGCTCTAACCTAACCA
Source organism: Agriphila geniculea (assembly GCA_943789525.1). NCBI lineage: Eukaryota > Metazoa > Arthropoda > Insecta > Lepidoptera > Crambidae > Agriphila > Agriphila geniculea. The sequence continues at coordinate 631,679 of OX038894.1, read as the reverse complement.
AACCTAACCAATAATCATTAAGTTTTCTGTCAACTATATTTTTAAACAAACAACAAAATAAAACTCACCGAATATTAACTTGATAGTGAAATTCAGACACACACAAGTAAGAAAAATGCTTGCAATGACACTCGGTAAAAAAATAACTGTTAATATAGTATTATCCATGGTTGAAAACTTTTTCAATATTTTTTTATATAAAAAACACTACTTATATTAAGACACTACATTAATACTGAAGGCAGGTAAAGTTTAAGTTTTTTTAATTAGCGAAATACGAATGAATTTGACAGCCAGTTCCTGTAACTATAACCGAACACATGCAATATTAATGGAATTAATTTTCATATTAACAATAATATTGTGTATTTTTACGGGCGGTATTGACGATTATGTCAGTATTAAATCATATTGTTCAATATTATTGTGCTAATATTATATATACATACATTATGCTTAATGTTTAAGTTAAAAATAAACAGTATTTTTAGTTGGACTGTCAAATTCATCGTATTAAATTGCTAAATGATAAACTATTAGTGCTAGTTGTGTTACCGGCACTAAAGGCCTATCAGACAAAAGGCCTTTTATTAGGATTCACAGGTTACAGCGATAGTGGTAATCTTATCAAGTGGTGTTATCTGTGGAAAAATGGTGAAAAGCGAGCTTTGACGGCAAAGAGGTGTGAAGGATACACTCGAAGTGAAATTGTTTCGGTTAAAGCACCTTTTTAGGGTTCCGTAGCCAAAATGGCAAAAAACGGAACCCTTATAGATTCGTCATGTCTGTCTGTCTGTCTGTCTGTCTGTCTGTCTGTCTGTCTGTCTGTCTGTCTGTCTGTCTGTCTGTCTGTCTGTCCGTCCGTATGTCACAGCCACTTTATTCCAAAAGTATTAGGACTACATAGTTGAAACTTGGTAGGTAGGTGTATTCTATGAACCGCTTTACGATTTTTACACAAAAATAAAAAAAATAAAAGATTAAGGGGGGGCTCCCCATACATGCAACTGAAACTGAAAATATTTTTTTTCATCAAACCAATACTTGTGGGGTGTCTATAGATAGGTCTTTGAAAATGACATTGAGGTTCCGAAGACTATTTTTTTTCAAAGTCAACCGTTTGAAAGATATTTGCCGCCAAAGTGGTAAAATGTGTGTCCCCCCCCCTTTAACTTTTAAAGTAAGAGGGTGAAAAATCTAAAAAAAATATAAGCTATAGATCTTGATAAACACTTTCAACGAAAATTGGTTTGAACGAGATATAGTAATTAGTTTTCAAGATATAGTACATTTTCCAAAACCGCAAATATAACTTTGTCATTCATACAAACACTGTGAAAACAAAGTTATTTTTTCAGACGAAAAATGATAGCGGTATTAAAATATGGTATGGTATAATGTACCAACGGAACCCTACTGCGCGTGGCCCGACACGCACTTGGCCGGTTTTTTCGTTAAAAGTTGTTAAGAGTCTATGTTAAAAATGAAGTGAAAACGTAATAGCAATGAGAAAATGACGCGCGCGGGAGTGAGACCGATTCGGCAGATTTGGTGCAAAAATCACTAAATCAATTCGTAGTACCTACCTAAATAATTATTAAATTTAACCTAAATAATATTTCTAAATAATTACGAACAGAAGGTTATTTTAAGACATAAAGGTATTTTCAAAAGATATTAAGAAATGTATACTTATCTTAATTTCAGTAGGTACCCTTAGCACGAACAACTAACGAGAAAAAAAACGCGCGTAAAATTACTCGATAGAGAATTATCAATGGAAATTTTAATTTCACTATTCGGCGGTAGATGGCGTTGTACAAATTTCCAATACAAAATTGCACTATCGAATGATTTTATGCGCGTTATTTTTTTCGATAGCTGTTCGTGCTACGGGTACAGCTCTCTAGAAAAAAACGGTCGTAAAAGTAGGTACTCGCTAAAGTAATTATCTTTGGGAAATTTCATTTCGCTATTCGGCGGTAGATGGCGCTGTACAAATTTACCAAACAAAAATACTTTATCGAATAGTTTGAGCCAAACCGCACTGTCGACTGGTCGACGAGCGACTCGGTCTCCCGGCGACTGCAACTCAAAACGCACGGGCCGACCACTAAAGAGAGCGACTCGATACAGTTTTACAATCCATACAGTTGTTAAGCGCCGTTGATATGGGGACGATGGTGCCTAAAGTCTATTTAGGCGTACTTGTCTTATTTAGTATGTAAACAGTTTTTGACAGTTTGTCATACGTCTTTTATACTTACTTAAATCGTTAATTAAAAATATGTTAATAACTTTATGAAATTATTATTTATTATTAACAGTTTATTTCGTAATCTATGTGTGGAAAACCATTTGTTGTATTTTATAGACTTTACTTTTATAGTTTTTATTTTATTATATTTATTACTTTAATAGTCCTTTCTTATATAATAAGATTAATAAAATAATTCATTTATACCCATTAAATACATACGACTGTAAAACTAAATTAACAGGTTGGCTAAAAACTAAAGGTTATGAAGATACAGAAGATTTATTTACCATAATGAAATAGACAATACTCGTACTTAGTTATAAATTTCCATACAAAGTACATTTGCACGTTAAAATATAATATAAAATGCTGAGTATGTAAATCAAAAATATTATGTTCTCAGGCTCAAAAGTTAGAAAAAAAAAACTTTTTTTATTTTTATTTTATTTCACATAATTATTAAGTATGTAGTCATTGGAATAGCTAAATGTGTACTAATTGAACCATTGGGAGAAATTGGTAGCTAAAATACAGGCTCGGCCTAGTTTAGTTATCAATAATTTGCCTATTGTGTGCACATAATAATATATACATTATGCATTATCTGCAGGTAAAATTTTAAGAAATTTATGTTCCTAGTTTTAGTAGTCACTACTGTATCTGAGGGCCTATTGCGTGAAGACATCGCAGTGAGCGTGCGATGTTCGTCCCACTCCGTGGCACTATTCACTCACAAATAAGGTTTAATATCAAATAAATTTGGCGACGGATTGAGTCCGACTATCACGGTTCTTTTTGTAATAGACCCTCTGCCAATATTTTACTTCTACCCACAATTCTTTTATTTTATTTTATTTGTGTTTTACCTAACTTTGTTGTGTAACTATTGGTGTCAATAAAACATTATTATTATTATTATTATTAGGTACGCTATCAGTTGCAAATTTGCAAGGTGTGTTAAAAAAGAAAAAGAAAATAAATGCGATTATTATGTTATCATTCATTTACAAGTAGCTTTGTACCTAATTACATGTAAGTACAGTACATGAGTTGCACTGACAGATGTTTACGTAACATTTAATTTTTGGATTTTTTCAGTTTTTTAATATTACATTTTATTTTGCAATAGATTTGCATTTGGATGAACACTCTTTATCATAACAGTTTTAGGGAAACTTGAGAAAGGCCGTAATTTAAATTATACTTAATAAGTACTTAATACGCGAAATAATTTCTCTAAAATATTGTTTCCAACACAAACAAAAATTCCACCTTAAATGGTTTTCTAGTTTATTAGAGTAATCAATAAAATCAGCTAGAAGTAAATGTAGCCCGCAAAAAAAATCACGCGCAGAGGTACTATCCTCGTCAATTGGTAATGCTCTTGGTGGCCATGATTTTAACCTCAAAAACGAAAAACAATTGTTAAGTTTTTATATATCTTCTTATTTATATATTATTCCTATTATATATATTATTCCTATCTTATTGAAAATAATAATTCAATAATTAATATATTAGATTACCAATTAGAATTTTCTTGTTTCATGACATTTTTTGTTGCGGATCACGTCAACGTGGATGTTAATGTGACAAGGTTCCAGCGCATTACCAATTGACGGGAATAATAATGTATTAATGCACGTTGGCGTTTTACACGGTCGCAAACAGGGTTGCCACTTTTTTGTTTTAAATAAAGTATTAGTTGCTATAATTAGGTAGACGAAAAAGTACATTGCAGGATGGAAATAAAGTAAAATATATTTATTCAACCAACAAAAAATACCTTTAAAATCTATAGCTTTGGTAATATTTAATAAATAGTTGATTTCGTTCAAGTACCTGGCCGAGTTCAACAGGCTTTTGTAGTCTCGCTTTTTCAAAAACGTTACTCTAATAACCTGTTTATTTCGGTCCGGTAGGTACTTAGCCGAAATCAACAGGCTTTTGTAATCTTGCCTCTGCGCAAGTACATTCGTTTAACAACTGTATGGATTGTTAAACTGTGCGTGTAGTGTTTTTGGTACAGTCGTACAGAATCAACTAACTTTGCAATAAATAATCAATTTAAAAAAACCACATTTAAAATTATGAACAATCAAAAACTAAAACTTAAAAACGAAAACTTTTCGTCTAAGTACTTAAAATATGATTTTTTACGTCATTGAAACAAGAAAAAGTATTAATTTATTAGGTAGGTTTATCTACAAGTTCGCTGATCTATAATGTGTTATCGTAAGCCGTGTGGGGGTTTTAGCAAAATGTCAGGACCTTTTAGTAGAAATCAGACTCTTTGTCAGGATTTTTAGATATACCATCTGGTAACCCTGTACGCGACGTGGTATATCATACAGTGATATGATGATGATTATATACCTATGTTTGCTGATTATTTTAGCACTGAGAATTGACCCAATTGCTATAGCAGATAGCATGGGCAGAATTCATAAATAATAAGATGATTTAAAAAAAACCCGACCCAAAAGAGCTAACTCTTAAAAAGTAAAAAATAATATCATAAAGTTAATATCTACCCACCTAAAGTTTTTTCTTCGATTGTTAATCCTTCACCCTCAAATAATTCCACTATTTCCTCCTACTGTTGTTTCTTTATAATATAAAATCTTTAGTATCGAAAGTCATTTTGTGCGCGATGATGCCCGGTCGACGCGACAGTCGCTCGCAGTGCGTACGCTTCCATTTGAACCCGTGTATCTCTTGGTCGCCGAACGACTGGGGGGACTCAGAGTCGTCCAGCGACCGGGCGACTCAGTGCGTACGCGTTCATATAAACTAGTAGAAATTACAGTCGCTGTCGACAGTCGCTCGGCGACTAGTCGACATTGCGGTATGGCTCTTTCTCGCGCGTTATTTTTTTCGATAGCTGTATCGCGTAAAAACATTTGATAGAAAGTACAGCGCCATCTACCGTCGAACAGCAAAACGAAATGTTCCAAAGATAATTAATCTATCGAGTACTTTTACGCGCCTTTTTTCTGGATAGTACGATCATGCTAAGGGTACGATCTTTAGGATCTTTCTGCTACCTATGCATTACATCAAAAAGTGTCAAGTTTTTTGCCGTATCCTCTTAAATACCTTTTTAATAAAATATATTATTCAATATATTTACATTATTATTATGAAAAATATTTTACAAAACATGTCAAAGAAATAAAAGGTCATAATATTTTCACATTATTCGACCATCACTCCAGAATACATAATCAAATAGTACCATCACTTCCTATTATTGTATCCTGCCCATAGAAAAATTTTCGCTGCGCTCAAGATCCTGCCTGTACCCTTAGCACGAATAGCTATCGAGAAAAAAAACGCGCGTAAAATTACTCGATAAAGAATTATCTATGGAAATTTTAATGTCGCTATTCGGCGGTAGATGGCGCTGTACAAATTTCCAATACAAAATTGCACTATCGAATGATTTTACGCACGTTATTTTTTTCGATAGCTGTTCGTGCTACGGGTACTGTGCTACTACTTCTACATTAGTTTTGCTACCCGATACTAGATGGCACTGTGTTTCTACATAGAACACTCCATTAGATTAGAATAAAATTCGACAGCAAATTATAAATATTATTATGATAATTATCTACACTTTTAACGATTAATATCACTGTATTATCATGTTTTGTAGACCCATACGATGAATTTTCGAGACCAACTGAAAAGATTATCGTTTCTTAATGAGCAGTGTTTAACGTCAGTGATAACGGTATTGTGAATCGTTCGATTACATTCTTTCTCTTATCGATTTCAAATTAAATACAGGGTGTAAGAAAATTTGTACTAATTTATAAAAGTAGGTTCCTAAGTAGGTACCTAAGTAATCCTTACTAATATTATAAATGCGAAAGTCCGTTTGTTTGTTTGTTTGTTATGCCTTCACGTCCTAACTACTGAACCGATCATCATGAAATTTTGCATACACATTGTCAGGGGTACAGAGGGTACATTTCATCCCGAAAAAATGTATTGTTCCTGAGGGATAGCAAAAAACTTTCCACGCAGACGAAGTCGCGGGCGGCCGCTAGTATAGTATAAGTAAAAAATATATTAAGGCGGTTATATAACGCCCTCAGAGGTTTTTATTTAATAAGTTATTAATAGAAAAAGATTTTAATAATATTTTAAGTGGAGTTTTTAAGACCCATAGTCTAGTATTTTTAGAAGGTATCACTACATGCCCTCGTAGTCATTCGTAGAAGTAGATAGCAAATGTGTTTAAAACGGCCACTTTTAGCAGTTTTGCTATCTACTTCTAGCAGTGACTACGAGGGAATGTAACAATACGATACCGTCTGAAAATACTAGACTGTGGGCCCTAAAAATTCCATGTAAAACATTATTATTAAAATTGTATATTAGAATTATAATATTAAATAAAATTCAGCGCGGCGCCACTTTCGCTCAGGGTACCTTAGGGTTAAAAGTAGCAAAATAGAAAAATAGAATAGAATAGAAATTATTTATTTGCCACAAACATGGTACATTTGATGTTTCAATAGTATAAAAAAGTTTCTCATATTTGACCCATAACAAAGGCATGCAAATATTGTATTGGGTACAAGTTGTGATTATTAAACTAGATACTCATAGTTAATCAATACAGATTAGCTAAGACAACAAAATGGAAAAGGATTCAAATATACACTTCTGACTTCCGCGCGTGGAAAAGGATTGCTTTAAAGTGCCTAATTTACATCTAAGTACAATATTTACGTTCCTATCATTGCAAAATGATTGTCATTTGTACCAACACCCTTTATTATTAAATCAATCACTTATTCCTACCACGATATAATTTGTTTTGGCTTTTAATTATCTTTAAATGTTATCGCAATATCATAACGCATAAAATCTTTGTCAGTGTGGTGTGCACTGAAACAAAACGCCTACTAAACGCGCATAGCCAAGTTATTATGAGCACGTATTTTACTAATAATAATTATATATTAACGATAAACTGTCTGTATGGATAGCACGAACAATAAACATCTATCGAGAAAAAAAAGTAATTTTGAATGGGAAATTTGTGCAGCGCCATCTACAGCCGAAAAGTGAAATGAAATTTTTCATAGACTAAATAAAAAAAAAAAAGTTTTTTTTTTCCATAAATGTTCGTGCTATGGGGTATTAAATTGTCATTAATATTTTTTTTAATTGCTGGTCACAGTTTTAACCTAACCTAACTATCTAGGTATCTTCTATCTAAAGAAGAATAGATATTCTTCTTTGTTTACGTTACGTATCTGTTAGTTGTCGGTTTATTAAAATAGTTAATATAAATATTGCTATAAAAAGCTTCTGAAAATTTACAGAAAAGCAATTATTATTATTAGTGACCCCCCCCCCCCCCCCCCAAAATTTCAGGCTGGAACCGCGCCTGCGCTAACATACGGGTAAGTGATGAAAAAATAGGTATTAATAAATACTAATAGTAGTACTTTATAGATACGTATAGCTAACACTATAGTAGTATTTAGTTGTTTATATAAATAAATACGAAACCAAGTGGAGTGTGACATACGCCAGTTTAGTGAATATGTTACCGCTAAAGTGCGAAATCCTTTAAAGTTAATCTGCACATTAACTGATCAAGTCAGTTAAAGTGCGAAATTTTACTTAAAGTAACAGATTTCCGCACTTTACACAATCTTGGTGATAAACCAGTCCTTCCGGGTCAAAAGCGTCAAAAACTGAATAAAGGTACCTTTTTTTAAAAATGACCCGCACCCTGATTATCTAAAAAGAAACTATTTAGCGACCGGTTTCATTCCACATACATTGCTACTTTTCTTTGGTATGTTTTTTTTTAATCCAAAAAGAAGTAGCAATGGATCACTATCATCTATGAACTGCAACCGGTCGCTAGGTGGTTTCTAATTAGATAATCAGCCCGCCGGTCGTCTGCCGAGGTCGAAAACTTGGATTTAACATTGCCTCCACATTACCAACAATATATCCAAAAACCAAAAATGCCTGATTTGATGCAACGATCAATGCCTAATTTGATGGGATTAAAATATAAGTACAACTTTATTTATGAACAAGAAACTAATAAAACACGTAGGTACAAATTGTAGTAGATTTTTAATTTTCTTAATAAAAAAATATAAAACTATAATTTGGTGTTATTTTCAGATTATTGGATGACTAATTTGAAAAAAAAACAAAGAGACAAAGATAGAACGTGTAAAATGAAACGTGCAAAGATTAAGTTTAGTAATATTGTAGGAACTTTTGTCACGACATAAGTATTTACATGAGTCGTGACATGACAAAATAACCCTAAAAAAGGCGGGTGGTATACAACCGTCTTACAAAATAACCCCTAATGCCGAATATAGTAGATAGGGAGAGGGAATAGGGACCAGCTGTTTCATTGACCATCAGCCATTTTTTAATGTCCCCACTGCTGTCAGAAGACACGGGTCTTCCTTATGAGTGGGTAAGGAGGGCCATAACCCACCACGCGGGCCCAATGTGGATTGGTGGGTGTTAACGACTGCAAATGCAGCCGGGACCAACGGCTTAACGTGCCTTCCGAAGCACGGAGGATTTCGACATAATATATTTTTGGTCACCCATCCCATGAACGAACCTTGCGAAAGTTGCTTAACCTCCGCAATCACTGGGCCATGCGCTAAACCACTGAGCCAGCTCTTTTTGATTTTTTCATATTTATCATTTTGATATTTACGTTATTAATTTTGTATGAAATAGCTGATTTTCGCGATTTCAGAGTTGGTCTCATAGTAAAAGGTGTTCAGTTTGATGGTCCCTATCTACCATACTCGGCGTTAAGGGTTATTTTTAAATACGTTGTATAACAATCTTGTAAGTTTTATATGTGGAAGTTATTGCTCATAAATCATAAAATAGTTTTTTGCATCCTTTAAAATGGACTTCCGCCAAAATGCCTGTTTCTCTATTAAATATATTTGTCATGTTGGTTGGTCTTACGCCCGCAAAATGTCTATTTGTCTATCTGGATTCTTGTACGTTTTCCAAGGATCTCGAGTTGTCGTCCTTGTTGAGGTTTACTAGAGGAACATTGTCTTGCGTGACATCGGTATCACTGCCACCATCGCCATTATCCTCACTTATATCAGCTGTTTTCAATGGTTTTTTAGCTGCAATGATTAATTGAAAATATATAAATCACGCGGAAATACCCGCCCATTTAGTTGAACAGTTTTTCTTTCTTTCTCTAAGAATGTTACTTGTAAATCAGTATTTTTTACAGATTTTGTTGAAGTTTGGATGTAAGAAAAGGTTTTTAACGCATAAATAAAGAAAAAATGAATACTAAACTTATTTTCTCTTGGCTTATTCTTAGGTATTTTAAAATGATGAAATTATAATTTTGAATAAAAGGTAGGTATTTTACATTATAGCACATGTCACACCACACTCGTTTGTAAAATTATATTAAAATAATCCAGTTTCTTACTCACCCGTAAATAATTCAACAAGGTACACAATAATCCCGATAATTATTAACGCAATAACAATAAAAGAAATATAATTCATTTCAGATCAAAATTTACGTAAACACAAATAGAAAATATTTTTGTACGATTAACAGAATGCACCGTAGGCTTCGGTTCATTAATTATGATTAATGAAGTTAAATACGATTTAATCATATCATTTACAGCACTGCGATAAGATTAAGTTGTATTTGTACATTTATTAATCTCTTTTTTCTCAAATCTGACATATTGTCAGATTTGTTCGTGATACGGGTATAACCATCGAAAAAACCGGCCAAGTGCGAGTCGGACTCGCGCACGATGGGTTCCGTACCAAAAAAAGGCTAAAAAAAATAAGTTTGTTGTATGGGAGCCCCCTTAAATGTGAATTTTGTTCTGTTTTTAGTATTTGTTGTTGTAGCGGCAACAAAAATACATCATCTGTAAAAATTTCAACTGTCTACCTGCAGTCGTTATTAATATTGAGCAAAAAACGGCAAAAAAATCACGTTTGTTGTATGGGAGCCCCCTTAAATACTAATTTTATTCTGTTTTTAGTATTTGTTGTTATAGCGGCAACAGAAATACATCATCTGTGAAAATTTCAATTTTCTAGCTATCGTAGTTCATGAGATACAGCCTGGTGACAGACAGACAGACAGACAGACGGACAGCGGAGTCTTAGTAATAGGGTCCCGTTTTTACCCTTTGGGTACGGAACCCTAAAAAGTACTAACGCGCGTAAAAAAACATTCGATAGAGTAGGTAATTTTGTATGGGAAATTTTTACAATGCCATCCACCGCCCCGAAAATCTAAATGAAATTTTCGATAGAGAATTTACTCTATCGATTACTTTTACACGCGTTTTTTTCTCGATTGATTTTCGTGCTATTCCGATGACTTTCCCCGGAAACTTCTTTTCTTTCTGAAATTTTCGTCACTAGTCCTAAGCTTTTCAAATCTTTAGAAATAAAACACTTTTTACGGATTACAGTGCATATTGGTTAATTCAGATGTTATTTTAGAATTATTTAGTTTTGTTTTGTTGTTTTTTAGGGTTCCGTACCCAAAGGGTAAAAACGGGACCCTATTACTAAGACTCCGCTGTCCGTCTGTCTGTCTGTTTGTCTGTCTGTCTGTCACCAGGCTGTATCTGATGAACCGTGGTAGCTAGAAAGTTGAAATTTTCACAGATGATGTATTTCTGTTGCCGCTATAACAACAAATACTAAAAACAGAATAAAATAAATATTTAAGGGGGGCTCCCATACAACAAACACATTTTTTCCGGATTTTGGTACGGAACCCTACGTGCGCGAGTCCGACTCGCACTTGGCCGGTTTTTTTTTTGGGTTTCCCGACGTTTCGACACCTTTCCAGGGGCCGTGGTCACGGGACGACTGAAGTAAGAATTTGCTCATATTTTAATGAAATTACCCGCTCGGAACTTTATAAAAATGCATTCAAGTTTATTAAATTATTTTATAGCTGCGTTCTGATTTTAATTTTTATTATTGAATTAAATTGATTAAACTTAATTAGAAAACACGATCTAGCTACAGAATCTACCACCAGTTCACAAAATTGGGAGGCCTCTCAGAGAAAGAACTGGCGAAGAAAACTCGGAGAGGTTGTGTCGACCTCCCTTTTGATTCCTATCTACAAAACTAACTATATCTATAGATCCTGCAGTGTGAGATTTGGGATGGGATTTTATTTGATGAATTATAGGGTCCCAAGCTGGTGGTACTCTCCAACCATCTTCTCTATTGAAATTTGGATATTTGTTGATTTCAATAGCCTTTTCAAATCTTGTACCTACACTGACATGAAAAATTTTTTTTTTATTTAACTGGACTGGCTGTCTGTTGACTTGACAGTTAAGTTTTTGTGCCTATTTGAAACGCCACTAGCGTGCGTCTAAAGAACTAATTTTGACGTACAATATGAAAATGGTTGCCGTGATGGTCTCTCCAGACTTCAAACTTTAGTACCATGTACGCACGCTATGCTCACGCTACGTCCTACAGCGCCAAAATGGCGGAAATCAAATAAGCACAAAAACAGTTTGACACAAGCCTGTCCAGTGTAAATATATGCAGATCAGTGTGTACCTATAAGTAATGCGTTTATCCGAGATTACCAGCAAACATAATATCCGAGCTTGTTTCTATAATGCATAATGCGTTTCACATCCAAATATAATCCTTACTTATAAACGCGATAATGTGTTTGTTTGTTTGATTACTTTGTTTATTTTTTACGCTATTTTTTATTGTAGATTTTCGGACTTTTTAGTTTCTTATTGTGATCATGGGTTCTCAGGATTACGGAAGTGAAAATATCTTTCGAAGACTGCTCCAACGAATTAATAAAAATTATAAAAAAAATAACTTACAATTTTCATTGGAAATAAAACACTTTTTACGGAGTTCAGCGCGTATATTGGTTAATTCAGATGTTATTTTAGAATAATTTAGTTATGACTTGTTGGTTTTTTGGTTTTCCCGACATTTTGACACCTTTCCAGGGGCCGTGGTCACGGGACGGCCAAAGCAAAAAGGTTATAATTTTCACTTACTCATTCTCAGTAAACTCGTCCAATGAAATATCATGAACATCAGTAAATACAACAAATACGTCACTATTGGCACTAAAATTACACAAATTAATTCAACTAATTCCACTGCCATCGCTGTTTCGAACTAATCGTAGTTTCACGCGCGACTAACCGAGAACCAAGCAATTAAAGGTGGTCTTAAAATTAAGATGGTCTGACGTAAGTACCGCAAAGATAAGCTGATAATGGCTTTTAAATGTTGACAAGATAAGGAGAAATGTTTCAAAATAATTGTCTAGAATAGAACGCAGTAGATACGTAATTTTTTCCTGTATTTCTACTACTATTAATTTATTCTTTGATGTAATAATTGTTAAATTAATTTATTTTTTTAATTTAATTCTTAATTTAATTGATTACCTAATGTCTTAATTTTTTTTTTCTATGTAACTTCTTTTAGATAAAATGGTTAAATTTGTTTTTTTTCTAAGGCCTAGAATTAATAAAGTTAAACATATCGGAGGGAGAGCGCTGTAAGCTGAAATACAGTTTCGACTAGTTCGGCTACAGATGCTATCAAGCACAATGTGAAATTTCTAAGCCATAATGTTTATTAGATAAGATAATATCTATAGAAGGTTATTGCAAAAATAAATAAATTATAATTATCATTAATACCTACTATTCTGCCTTCTTTAAAAAAGCAGCGTTTGTCTAGTACAGAGTAGAATAGCACCGGTGGTAAGCAATAAGGCGTCAACATGGGTGTACCTAGAGATATTTTCCAGGGGGGCATGGCTTAGCTCCAGTTCTGGGGCGAAGATAGGGAGGAGGGCAGTGCTAGAGCCGGATTAAATTTAAAAAAAAAAATGTTCTGGGGTGGGCACCAGACTATTGGGGTGGGCGGGGTCCAAATGTTGCTTGCTTAAGCTAAGGTATCCTAGGATGACGACGCCGTCATATTACGGTCGTAATTTAGCGGCTTAGACGTTGTCTATGTTTGGAAATTTAATTTTGCTTTTCGGCGCTAGATGGCCCTGTACAAATTTTCCATACATAATTATCGAATGTTTTACGTACGTTATTTTTTTTTATAGCTGTTCGTGCCATGGGTACCTAACTAAACTGTTAAAATCAGTCTTGAAAAAGTTATAAACTAGTACTAAGTAATTTGTTTATTACGAAGTATTATAATTATGTAGGTAAACTAGCGGCCCGCCCCGGCTTCGCACGGGTGCAATGTAGTTACTAAATGTAAAACTGTGCTAATGTGGTGTCAGTGTAAAGTTATTAGATTATTATACTACAGGATACATATACCTAGGAGGACAACATATACCTATACCACGTACATACGCAAGGGGTGTTATTATATAATTGACGTATGTGTGTCTGTCTATCTGAGGCAACCTAGCTCCCAAACTTATGGATCGATTTTAATGCGGTTTTTATGCATAGTTTAAGAGAAGCGTACAGACGGCGGGAAGCGACTTTGTTTTATACTATGTAGGTATAGCTTTTGCCTGTGGCTCCGCCCGCGTGGGAGTCGGTAATCGTTGTCTGTAAGTCTTCCCTTGGAAACCAATGATCGGGATGAAAAGAAGCCTGTGTTAAGTATTCCAGACTTTAATCTAAATCTATGCCAAATTTCTCCTAAATCCGTTCAGACGTGATTGAGTATGATATGATTGAGTAGGTAACAAATCATGAACAACATCCAAACATCAAAACTTTCACATTTATACAATTTTGTGATTATATAGGTAATAGCTGCACTGCACCCCGCGGTTTTACCCGCGCAGTCTGTCGATTCTGTAACCAAACTCGCATCTCACTTTACTTCGCGTGAATTTGTTATTAGACATTTGTTTACTAAATGAGCAATTTTACTGATTGCAAAAAAATTTGGTAGCCTGCGTAGCTATCTAAAATCTTTTGTGATAGAAAAAAAAATATTATCATTGTCTTATTTATGATTTGAAATTCCCGTGCAGTGAGATTCGAAGTAGGGTTCGAGTTTGGTTACAGAATCGACGCCCTGTTAACGATTCTGTATTAGGTAGGTAGGTACTTATTTCTTAGCGGTAAGTAATTTAACAAAATAAGTATAATAATATTGTTACATTTAATACCTTATAGTTAAAAATTCTAATATCTTCGCTTATAGTTATCTTCTTTATAAATAAAAATGGATGTATGTTTATTTGTTTCCTTTGCACTCCTAAACCATTCATCCACATCTGATTATGATGTCTGCTTACTACTAAAAAGATTCCTGGCTATAAAAACGTGACATTGCAACGCATGCCGGGCAAAGATTTATGCCGGGTGGAACTCGGTGCAACTAATGTTGTGCATTATTATCAGGCTCTTCATCGAAACACTTCTCTAATACCACATTCCTTGTCAGATATTTGCCAGATTTTGCCACGTTTTATTTGACTAATATTTCGTAAAGTAGTGAAAATAGGGATAAAATATTATACAACATAAAACGTCAGCTCGTGCGATGACAACTTTTTGCTTTCTCCGTGGTGAACCAACGAACATAATAATTATACTCTCAGAGGAGGTGACAACCTGACAACTGACATTTATTTTTCTTAATCGTACAAATGCACTAAGAAGTTTTGATTCCGATATCGAAGTCAACCACCCTAAAAATAGCTTTCTACCCCTTTTCAACCCTGTTAGGGGATACATTTCAAGAAAATACGAAACACGTATTCAATTAATATTGTGAAAGAATGTCTATGCCAAATTTCAAGTCAATCGGGCCAAGGAATCGCTTTCTCCCATTCAAACTTTGTCACCCTGGTTTACCCCCTTAGGGGTTGAATTTAGCAAAATCCCGTCTTAGTGAGCACCTACACCCTAAAAGTTACCCCCATGCAAAATTTGAGACTCCTAGCACTTGTAGTTTCTGAGATTTCGTGATGAGTCAGTGAGTGATTTTCTCTTTTATATATATAGATAGATAAATGATTCAATGACTCCAGAAACTATTCGCGACTCATGTGATTACGATAAAAAAATCTGAATCATGATTTATTTTAAATCCTCTTGATAGATAACACAGATAAGTAGTGTTGATTTTACATGATAATAATAACTATTATTTCAAATCTTTTTTGATAGAAGGTAAGAAGATGAAAAATTACTTTGGACACTATAAAATAAAAGAATGGGAAAATAAAAATTTAGGGGAAACGTAAAATAAATTACAATTTTTGATGAATGCTTAGATCGCTGAAAGATCCTACAGATCTGAAATTAAGACGACCTGAGTGGTGCAGTGGTCAACATGCCGCCTACCACGCAAGAGGTGCCGGGTTCAATTCCCGGCCGGGCTGAAATTGAAATGGTGAATTTTAATTTCTGTGACGGGTCTAGGTGTTACTATGAATAATAAGTATATATTTAAAAATATATAAGTAGTATACACATCAACTTTGTCTACGGATACGGGTGTTATTTTCATACAAACGAGGTAACTTTGAAGCCTTGGTTTTCTGCCAGGGATGTACCGTGCTGTAATCTTGATGATGGCCATCCAGGGACTGAATGGAGTAGATTCAGATCGCTGTACACACCCAACTGATCTGATCAGCATTCTAAAAGATTAATGGGTCAGAGTTCTCAGTTTGAGAATTTCCATACATTTTCATGCTATTTTTGCGGTTTTTTTAAACATGTCCATTACGTTTTTAGAATGCTGGTCAAATCAGTTGGGTGTGTAAAGCGATCTGAATCTCTTCCATTCACTCCCTGGATAGCCGTCATCAGATCACAGCCCAGTACATCCCTGGCAGGAAATCAAGGCTTCAAAGTTACCTCGTTTGTATGAAAATAACACCTGTTATCCCTAGACAAAGTTGATGTGTGTATATCAGTTGCCTAGCACCCATATTACAAGCTTTGCTTAGTTTGGGGCTAGATGGCGCTGTGTGAAATTGCCCAAGCATTTATTTATTTGACATATATATTTCTTTATATCTTTCTCCAGATACGCCAGAAACGATTCAGTGATTTTGGCTCGATACATTTTAATTTCGAAAATATCTCTTAAAAATTCGTAAGATTGAAATTACTTAGAAACAGCGTTAGGCATTCAAGTTGAAATAACTTTATATAATGTGTTTCATTACATTTATATTCACAATCGTGCAGAAGCATTTCTCTTTAATTGCTATCGTTATTTACTAAGAATTGATTTCGTGATTTTTTTGCCTAATCTGCCAAATCGGTCTCGCTCTGGCGCGCGACGTTTTCTCATTGCTATCTCGCTTCACACTTTATTTTTTACACTAAATAATATAAGTAAGCAGCAGTACAAATTTTATATGAAATATGAAAATGAATGAAACGGTTTTCGTTTGTATTTTTATGACGTAACTTAGCGTATGAATGGACTCAAGGTGGTAGGTAATGTTGAATTAATTTACACAGATGTATTTAAAATCATTATATCTACGAGTAAATAAGTATACGTCTTTTGTCTTTGCCAAAATGTAATGTTATTTTTCTCTTGCCCTCTCTTCAAGAAAAATAAATGAATTATGTTATATACTTACCTACGCTCATGACAACAGCAGGGGAAAATAAGAAAACACCATAATGTACAGTATATACCAAAATAAGATTATTACTAACTTTTTACTTGAATATTACGTACACATATTACGATTAAATTGCCACTTAAAACTGAAAAGCCATCCAAAAACTTAATAAACTGTTGTTTTTTGTAAACGACGTTATTTGTGTTTAATTTAACTTTTAAATTTAAATCATTAAAAGATGTTTAGGGAATACAATAAAACGCAAAAATCTTAATCAATAAGAGACGAGAAATAATTTTCAATAACATTTCTTTTTAGGTTCAAATCTTTGCTCAGCTGACTTAAAATGTAATTCAAACTATTGCATCAATAAAAATCATTATTTATCAAACTTTATCAAAATAGATTATACCTACTTGAAATACCTAATAAACAAATTACTGTAATATGAGTCGGGAAGTGATGAAGCGTTGGCGTAAACGTCATTTCATAGAAACTTTCAAGTCCTTGTTTTTCGAAATGAATAAACCGATTTTAATGAAACATCATAAGCATAAGTCTTATTTAGCTATAGCACTATTTAGCGAAAATGTTTTCAACTAACTTTTTAGACCAATTGCTTATGTGTATGAAGTTTCATTTAAATCGGTTCTTTCAACTCCTCATTTTTTCAAAGAAAAAGACTTGAAAGTTTGTATGAAACTATTAAGGTCATAAAATGTTAAAGTCCTTTATCTTATATCTGAATGAGCTTAAAAATACTTACATTTGCTGATTACTCCTATAGCAGTGCCATAGCAGCACCAAAAGACACACCAAAAATATAAGTACGGGCCACAATACCACCCTTAACCAAATAGTCCAAATAATTTTAGTATGCTCTTCACATTCACTGCTACTTACATTGTCATCACACATTGTAATGATGCTATCAAAAAAAGTGATTAAAGCTAGATATTAAAGGAATTTTAAAACACACAACTTCATTTTTGGTTTCAAAACTTACTAAACACAAACCTATTTAGTTATGTGTGTGTAGTCAAAATGGTATTAGCTGTTCAGTCGCCATGACACTTTGGTTTTTTTTATCGTTTTTATCAACCGATAAAAGATGTGCAAATAACGGTTTTTATTTGTTTAAGCACTGATGGGACTTTCATGTCTATTTATTATGCATTAAAGTTAGATTACCATAAATGATAGTTAATAATAATGATTCTGAAACAGTATGACTGCCTTCATTATCACCAAATGATAAGTAAGCTTCTAGACGTAGTTTGAAGCATTATTACTAACAAGACATGTTCATACATTATAATTAACATATTTAGAATTCCGTACGTCAAAAAGTAAGAACGAAATCCTTATATAATCACTTTTTGGCCCGTCTGTCTGTCAAGACCCCTCTCAGGAACGCGTGGAGGTATCGAGTTGAAATTAAAACTTATAAGTTTTAATTTCAAAATCAGGACTAAAATCCCTTGAAGCTGTTATAAATCAAACTTTTTAAGTTAATGTAAAAAAAGATAGTGGCCGTTTATGCCATAAAAACGCACATTGCGACACTCTCAAGCACTGACATGAATTTTTTTTTTATTTTACTGGACTGGCTGTCTGTATGATTTGACAGCTAAGTTTTTGTGCCTATTTGAAAGCCACTAGCGTGCGTCTAAAGAACTAATTTTGACGTACAATATGAAAATAGTTGCCGTGATGGTCTCTCCAGACTTTAAACTTTAGTACCTCGTACGCACGCTATGCTCACGCTACGTCCTACAGCGCCAAAATGGTGGAAATCAAATAGGCACAAAAACAGTTTGACATAAGCCTGTCCAGTGTAAATATATGCAGGTCAGTGCTCTCAAGGGAATCAAAATTTAAAGGATACTTTCTGTTAACCTAGAGCTATCTTTGGCAAGTAATATCTTATACTACAAGTACAGGGAAAAGTCTGAAAACTATACATTTGTATTTATCTGTAAAATATAGACTTTATTTAAATAAAAAATAAAGTGAATTTGTTGAGCCATCTGTCATTTAAACGAGCGATAGTAAGCGAAAATCTAAATTATTCTCCGTGCCAGTCTGCAACAATAATGTAACAATAACCCGTTTTTTCGAATCTGCACAACTTATAGCTAAAATGTTAACAATTTGAATATATTCTTACAAGGCTTTTATTCTTTTAACACAGCAATAAAACAGCTATTTCATATGTAATAGGTGCATGACTGTGACTATTGCTTATTATGGTATTTTGTATTGTTATTCTCATGCATGAAATATTTTTGTCTCGTTTGTGTTTCTTTCTTTATTTTTTTAGCTTAACACTTGTCACTTTTAAAAATTACTATGTAAACGTTGTGTACCAATAACATTTATTGGAATTCAATTTAAAAATGAAACCTAATTATTAACTCTAAAAATGTGTGAAATAGTTTTATGTAGTTATGGCTTTAAATAAATAAATAAAATAAAAAACAAATACATACAATTTTGTACGGAACCCTCCGTGGGAAAGTCCGACTCACACTTGTCCGGTTTTTTTAATATTCCCGCCGCTGTCGGGGAGGTAAAATGAGCCATAACCACGCAGGCCCAATGTGGATTCGTGGGTGTTAACAACTGCAAATGCTGCAGCGTTCAAAGCCTTAAACCTACCTTCCGAAGCACGGCGAAACTCAAGATAATGCATCTTTGGTCACCCATCCCACGACTGACCTTTGCGAAAGTTGCTTAACTGGCGCAGTAGCAGGACAAATGTGCTAATCCACTGCGCCACCGAGCTCTTCTAGGAGTTAACACAATAGTACATGCATAACATACATTAATATGTAAAGATAAAACTTGTGTCATTGTCAAGTAAATATACTACACCTTGACCAAATTCTATTATTTATTTTTAACAATAAATGTCAATGACAGCAGAAGCGGTATAACTTGATTAGACGTCACATTAGTTAAATAAATTTAAGAAAATAGTAAGTAACTAAACAGCATAAAAAATGTATTTCGAAAAAGTTAAAAAAAATACTGTATTTAAAATAATGGCAATATTAGCAGGAATACTAATTTTTGCGAAGAAATTTTACCACTAAAATAGTGTAAGTAGGTAGGTTTATACTTGATAATATAAGAATCACAAGTTCAACAGTGCCAATGTTTAGTTACTGTTACAGCGATGACTGATTTGGCTGACTCTTTAATTCGTCACCCAAGTTTAGAATTAGATAGTTATTTTGACAGGTATTTAATGGAATGTACCGGTGAAAGCTAGTACATAAAACTATAAAATTCAGTTGTTATTAATAATCTTTTCTCAAACTTTTTATAAAAAATATATTATAATATGTCCCTACCTCAGTGAAATAACACGCCAGCAATTTAATAGACCTTGTCGCTCTCTACACACTCGTAGGCTTAATTACATACTAATTTAAATTAGGTGTTTTTAAATATTCGATATAAGACATTTTTTAAAGTTTAAAAATAACAAAGACCGCCCGCGTTATAATAGCGTGAATGAAAATTATTATAGTCTATGCAACTGCCCAATCGCGCTGATTCTGAACGACGTTGCAATTTATTAAACCTATTTACCTAATAATCTTTGGTTTAGCTTTAGATCCTCATTTAAATTGTCTAAGATTGACATCTTAAGCATAGTTTTCAACAATTTTAACAAAACTAAAGGAAGTATGTTTACGTAAATGAAACTGAAACGATAACGATTTAGTTATTTTTTATCGTTGAAAATTAACGCGATTGGGCCCTGGAATACCACGCTCACCAAAAGCCAGTAGCGAACATGCAGTCATGCAGTTTATAATTTAAATTATCGCAAGTTAGGGAAAGTACTTTACAGTTTTCAGCCAAAATAGCAATTAACAGCCTAGTTTAGTTAAAAAGGAGATAGCTAAGCCTCGTCCTTTTAAAATCACTTGGGAATGGGAAGTACTTGGCTTCGCCTAATCTTTCCGATATTACTCGGCCTGCAATTGCTTTATTACAAGCCTCGACAGAAATGTACCATTATTAATAATCACATTACTCTTCTCAGTCACATGTTTAACAACTATTTGATGATTCGATCATCTTAAATGGACATTTCCAAGTGGCATTTATCAGCACAAGAGCACATCAAAGCGGCGGTTATTATCACGTCGGTTATTGCCTCTAAATCGGTTTCATACGATTGTCATGTGATTCCAGTTTTGACGCTGATGCATATTTTTGGATGTTGATAAAGAAATCTTTATCGACGGAATAATAATAGAATAAATCTGTATTTATATCACAGTGTTACAAAATGGGATTGGTATCTGTATCTATCGGTATCTAAAACTCACTAAGTACACAAAATAGAAAACTGTTATTTATACACGTGCATTAAAATATCAACAACTTTCCCAGGAAAAAGTCATCATATCCATAGGTGCATTACTTTAAGGAATTCCAAGAAGCAAAAATCACTAAATCCAAAACTATTTGTTGAACTCGGCAGGTAAAAGTTCACTTGCCTTTTTCCGTTGTATACTTAGTGAATTTTTCCTGCCACTCAACAGGTAAAAAATAACTTTTGTTACTTAGTGTACTCACTCACTAAATACTTTTTAATGGATAATTCCTAAATAAAACGATATTTCTATAAAACTGTTTTTAGAATCTAGAATAATAAGCATCATAATCATAAAGAAATAGCTTTTTTTTTCAAAAATGAAATTTTGACGTCAACAAAACTATTAAAATGTTAATTATTTCATTGTTTTTTTTTTCGTTATTTAGTGAGTTTTACTTGTCACCCCATGATAGGTAGATGAAAGTGGGTACGTTATCGTAATAATAAGATTTGAAGAAACTTCAAACATTTCTAAGAAAAACATGGAATTTTCTTTTATTTATAGAAAAGGCTGCCTTATAAACACACCGTGTTGCTACAGAATTACAAGATTTTTAAACACTGTTTAACTTAGACACCTGTTAAAATGTTAAGCAGTCTCTTTTTTAAAATTCAATATTTAAATTAATTTATTCAGTCTAGGCTGTTACAAGCACTTGTGAATGTCATAGAAGCTACGCCATTGGTTCGCAAACCCTAAGCGGGAGACCTTGTAACGAGAAGAACCGGCAAGAAACTCGTCAAGGGCTGCTTTTTTCTCCCTGTATATTTCATACAGAGGCGTCAACATTGAAAAATGACCTCCACATTTAAAGAGAGGTCATTTTCCATCACAATAATTAACAAAAGTTTACACGCAATGGGTAGGTTGAAATTTATTACTCTGCTACTCGAAAGTGCACCTCAGACTTCGATCAATATGCGTTAAGATAGGTACTCAGAAGCAGACTCATTACCACTGGCAGCACCCGTTCACGAGCATGACGCATGAACCAGTTATCGCTTCGCTCTACCATTATTTGAGGGAACGTAATGACCCGCTCCAAACGATACCGCCGCAGACATAATTAAACAATAAGTAGTTATTGTAAGATGCAGGGGTCCCGGGTTCGATTCCCAGGAGGTCTACAATTTGTACTCGGTTTGGTTGGCAGTGAGGTTTATTTCAAGTCTGCCTAGCTAGCTACCACCATATTACCTAAGTCTGACGCCATAACAACGATTTAAAAATTCTTGTGTTCCGGCAGTTAGAGGTAAGATAGCCTGTTACTCAGTGATGAGGATTCCGGGTGTAGTGCGCTTCCACCTTCGGCCTTATCGTCACTTAACATCAGGTGAGGTGAAGGCCAAGCACTATCCCGTTGTGCATAAAAAATAATAAAAAATATGACAAAAAGTGACAGCCTCACATTTTAATAGGTGTCTTAGATAAACAGTATTTGAAAATATTTTTTAAATAACACGATTCTTTTTCATAAGTAGACTATTATGAAATTCATGTCTCAATTTACCATACTTTAGTGAGAGAAATGAGTTTGTTATGGTAGTCTTTTGTTTACATTTGAAATAAATGAAAATATTTTTTGATGCACTTTAATGTAATCTAAGTGTCCATCATTACTATCTTTAGGTGAATCTACATCTTTGTAGTTCATCTATATTCACTTTTCCGTATTTGGTATAAAAAAATGATCTTAACATGAAAGATGCCGCCAATCTTTGAGATTGCCGACAAACGATTGCATATGACCGCTAGTCACATGACAATACAACAGGGTAAACAAAAATCTTCTGTAAAAATACTATTTTGATCTTCAAGTGTTTTAAACCAATGTTGCATGTCGGAAAGACAGAATATGGCTGAACTTATTTGCTACCTTTGCTTTGTTACATCTCTTACCACTTGTATCCGCAATAAACATTATTTTTAATTTTTAAAATAATTTAAAAATAAACGCAAATTAGAACATGCATAACAACCTATTTTTTTACCATCGCCACTCAAAAAAGTGCTTCTTATTCATTGATAACAGTGAATAAAACGCGTTTTTATTCACCGAGTAAATAAAAGTATTTTGAATTTGGAACAAGCGCGCATCATATGAATTATGTACAAAAAAAATAAAACGTCCTGAAAGTATGGAGCTATTCCATACCATAGATAAAGCCCCTTTCGGCGCCAGGCGTCTACTTATCAAATAGCCAATTTATCATTCTGCCTACTTCTTAATGAAACATCTTCGCAGCTAGCCAACCTAGCAATTATCCTACTTCGCATATAGTCGCATAGTTCGCACTTCTCAAAGCGACTACTTCGCAGACTGCCTATAGTTATACAATAAATTAAAAAAAATATCCCGCCTATTTTAGTTAGGTTCTTTTTAGTGTCTTAGCTTTGGGTTCTTTTCTATCTATTATAGGGAGATTAGATGTTCAGTCTGTGGCATCAGTCCTTTTTTTTTCAGGGTACGATCATCAGGTCTGGAAAAAATTCAAAGTCTACAGATTGATGGCATGGACTGATGCCAGACTGACTGATCATGAAATCTCCCTCTTATTGTGGTTGTTTTATGTAATGGAAAACTTCTAATTTCATATATACTTCTAAAGCTTGCGCGCGTACAGATCATTAGAAAATTTCAAAATTTCTAATTTCACTATTTAATTTTTCTAATGTTTTAAATATTATCGATTTCCTATCTAAATATCAAAATCTGAAAACCTATAAATACTTAATATAGGTATTGCTATTTGTTTTCTCGCAGTCGATGGTAAAAAGTAGAGTACACAACTGTGAAAAAAAAAATCATCTCGGTCCTTTGTATCCCTCGCTTTGCTCAGGATTCTACTCTTGAATCCCTCGCTACGCTCAGGATTCAACTCTAGAATCCTTCGCTACTCTCGGGATCCAACTTAGTCCCTCGAACTAAATTCCCTTTTTTTTCACTTGTTGTATAATCTACTATTATGTCTTGTATTTATTTAAATACCTAGTGATTTTAATACCAACTGCCCAAAAATGCTTTAAAATATCCCACCAAAAACATTTTCATGTAAAATGTTGCCAAGACGACCTATGGCTCGCACTGTCAAAAAGTTATCAGATCTCATGTAGAGCCAAGCTTCTAACTCCGCACGTCCTACCTAACTCTGCAAGCCCTAACTTCACAAACTCTACACCTTGGCCATTTCGCTACATT
Source organism: Agriphila geniculea (assembly GCA_943789525.1). Taxonomy (NCBI): domain Eukaryota; kingdom Metazoa; phylum Arthropoda; class Insecta; order Lepidoptera; family Crambidae; genus Agriphila; species Agriphila geniculea. Next base: position 607,197 of record OX038894.1, on the reverse strand, counting down.
CACATGGGCGTAAGGTGAAAAATTTATTAAATGTTTATTACTTTTCTGTTATACAATATTTCTTGCAGTAACTTAAAGTAAATGTTCTGATATAATATTGAGCAATGCTATAAGTATTATCACATTCGCAAACAAATATTTAGACTTGTTTGCAATATTAAAAAGGCTTTGCTGTAATACCTATTGCAAAGTCTACGACATAACCTACATAAGTATTGTTTATATTAGCTGAAAAGTTATGACCATTTTTACCAATATTTTTATGATTGCAGCAAACTTGAATAAATGTACTAAGCAAAATGTTCTATTAAAAATCTGCGTGTTATTTTGAAATTAAACTATCTTCATTTATGAATCAACCAAAATTAATACCTAGCTTGTTACTGAACTAACACAAACCCATAGAAAATAACCGAAGACGGTAAAAATAGATTAAAAAAACCGGTTCTAATGATTTATCGTCTCGTTTAATTTCATAATCGGTTCTTAAAATAACTACAAATTATTCCATACGAACAACCTCGGACTTTCAAACCGGTCACCTTGTTTTTTAATCTATAGATTCATTATTATAACGCCAAATTACGTTACTTATTAAACAAAACACAAACTGTTCATTAATAATTTTGATTGGTCTTGTTACCTACAATGCGATTAATTTAATTAACAAGCAACTAGAGGAACAAATTGACGTATTTTAGTTTAAACTAGCAACCCGCCCTCTCTTCGTTTCGGTTCCTTCTTTTTTTTGCCAAATGCGACATTCCAACAACCGAACACCCTAAAACAAAACGAATACTTTATATAACAGTCGTCACCTCCATCGCTCCAAAAGTTTGTTTCCCTCACGTTTTCGTCCCAACATCGGTACAAGAAACGCGCTTGAATTATTTAAAGCCCGCCTTAATTTTTTGCGACAACTCATAAGATATTCATTTAAATAGTATTTAAGTCGATAAGGATTAATAGTATATTCTTCTAAATAGCTTTCCAAATTACCGCATAGCACGTGAACAATTTTTTCAAAGATAATAATGGTTATAGTAAGTTATTTTTAAAAGATAGATATATGCTTTCGCGAAATTTTTTGTAGATCTGTAAAAAAAAAAATTCTATCATATTTTTTTTGTTATAGCTCAAAAGGTTTATGCAGCGTTTTCGATGCAAGCTCCCAGTCGGCTTAATTTTTGCCGACCTCTTCAACAATTGGCGTCATATTTCTACCAATTTACATAAAATATAAACTTATTATACACTTAAACCTTTCACAGAAATTACTCTATAATTTGGTGAAAACCGCATGAAAATCTGTTTAGCAGTTTTTGAGTTTATCGCGAACAGACAGATAGACAGACAGACAGACGCGGCGAGGGACTTTGTTTTATAATATTTAGTTAAAATAATACTTTTTTGCCATACATTTGTAGAGTGAAGTTCAGTCGCGGAACACTGTCTATTGTCAATTTAATCATATTGAATGTTATTATTGGATCTTAGTGCCTTGCCTACTGATGGCTGCTCCCAACTTTATCTTATTCTAGATGGTCATAAAAACTTGAGTTTTTTTAAAGTTCTTTGACTCACACAAGTCACGAGCGTCATGACACTCGTGACCCCAAAATAAGATGAGGCCGAAAAACAATTTTCTTTCAGATAACTTTTGTGTCATAAATATAGGCAGTGCCCGATTATTTTATATCTGATAACCATTGTCTGTGTTTTTTGGATTATCAGTCCAATAAAACTAGCTTTATCGGGACATAATAAGATAACTGAAATTTTCTTTTTCTATGTCATAAATTAGTGTTAGTTATAGTTAAAATAAAAGGAATTAAACATTTAGAAACTTCGCATAAAACTAAAAAAAAAAATAACTACTGAGAAATACATTTTTATTAAAACGTAAAAAATAAATGTTAATTTTTTTTATAAATTGTCTAAAAAGACGCATAGCTTAATAAGATACAAGCATCATAGTTACCATTTTGGCTTATCTAGATATTGAGATCAGATGAATACTGTGAAAAAAAAAGAACATGTGAATTTGGATTCAGTTTAATTTTGCTATTAGGTGATAGCATTTTAATGCACCATAAAATTATACTAACAAGGTATTTGGTTACCTATTTTGCTTTTAGGAAAAAGCTAGGTAATGTAGGAAATCTCATGATTTTTATATGAAACGGTTACCACCCCGGATTTCTTACATCACATATCTAATTAATATTTGACACTTAATATCAATATCCGATAAACTAATAAAAACAACGAGTTTATTAATAATGTCCAGATAAAGCTAGTTTTATTGGACTAAATCTAGTTTTCTCGATAACATTGTGTTTCTCATCTGTCAATCCACCTTCAAAATAAAGAGGTTAGGAGGACGAAAACAACACCAAAAAAGTTGTTTGTTGCTTTTAAATAAAATTAATTTTGTCTTATAATAATACAGGTTATTCTAAACTTACCATCCATGTGTTCAGTCCATGAAACTGAACAACTTTCTCTAAAGAACATAGGGCCAAATATATATATTAAAAAAAAATCGATCCATAATAAATCAAAGAGAGCACGTGATTAATTCCATCCTGATCACACTGCCTAAAAATCAAATTGTCTACGAAGCAAAATGCCTATGTCATGTCTAAAGAGCATAATGTCTGATTACCAAGGATGACCAAATTTTTGTGGCGAAATTCGATACAATGTTTCTTAGGGAAAGTTGTTCAATTTCATGGACTGAACACATCATTGAAATTTGAATTAAAATGACCCTGTATTGTATAGGTACCTACGATAATAGAAATTAGAAACTCAAACTCAATTTAACCTGTAATTTGGGACACTAATGCCCGATTTCACCAACGTCTCCTAAATTTAACAGGACCCGCAAATCTGTTAGGGGCCACATAACCGCGTTCATGCGTTTCACCAACGCACATGGGACCCCTATGGTGCTAAAAGGACTGCTAAGTTTAGGGGGTGCAATATTCAGTCCATAACGTTATGTGCCAGTTTAAAAATCTTTTTTCGAGAGTAATATTTGTTAATTACTAAAGAAAATGGATAGGTACTTCTTTGAACTGTAGAAAGCTTTAAAAATTTTGAGTTAATTCTAGGAAATACATTATTTAGACGACATCGAATAATTCGACAATGACTGGACTATTTTAAAAAGTGATAACGTGGACTTTTAAAAAAATATCGTTACATAAAATATAATATAAGTACAATAAAAAAATATAAAAAATACAATTAAAAAATATAAGTATAATTATTTTAATATAAGTGCATAACCACACATTAAATTAAAATTACGATGGGGCTGACATGTAACTTAATACAAAAGCTTCTTTAAAAATAAAGAGAAAAAAGATACCTAATAGGTTATCAAATATTTATTTATATTAGAGAAGGTTGGAAAGAATTTGGATTTTCATGACCGTAGGTGAAAAAGCTTCTTTTACATTGAATTGTGATTATTATTGGAATACTTACATAATATTTTAGTCAAACTATTTTTCAACAAGTTATTTCTTATTTGGATAATATAGTGAAATACGGCTTAATAAAATTAAACATAGTGATTTTTTACATTTAATTGTGATTATCATTTGTGCTTACTTTATATTTTTTTTCTTATTTGAAAAATATTGTGAAATACGGCTTAATAAATAAGAAAAATCAACATGGTGATTTCAGACTTTCTAATGGAATATCTGAACACACAATATTAATGTTCCAGTTTAAAAAAAGTGTTTTTATATTTTTATTTTAATCTAGGGTCAAACATTTGCTACAATAAATCAATAGAATTAAATTAATGTATTAATTACTAAGTTAAAGGTCAAAAGTTACGGTTAAGACATCCAAAATGATGAAAAAATTGTCCCCTAGCTATGGTCTCATAGTTAAAGGGCTGTTTAGTTGGTGAAACGTATTCAAAACAATGGGTTCGTTTGGGGGCTCTTTTATTTAAAGGGGCACATAGTTAGGTAACGGTTTAGGGGATGTTGGTGAAATCGGCCATAAGACCTTACCATCCCATTAATAGGGCCTTTACATTTTCATTTTGTATCCAATATATTTTCAAAATTTCATACGTTAAATATGGATGCCAATTCTAATGCAGCAAAAATGGGACTAATAGGTAAGTCCATTCACCTTTTAGGTCTTTATTATGATAATAATAATTATTATAACATAATAGATCATTAAAAATCAATCTAGTATCTAGTCTAGTGATTTTTAGAGCAAATTAGTATCTTCGAGGCATCAGTTTAGTTTTTTGTCAAAGTATAGAGATTTCTTAATTTTTTACTACTTTACGTGGTTGTAAGTTTTTAATGTATTTTTTTTATTTAAGGAGGAAAAAAGCAGTAGGTACATAAATAATACGTAATTTTTGTAAATGGGTGTAATTTGCCTAAATATTTAAATGAAAATTCTATTCTATTCTACAACGTGAGAAATGCGATAGATTTTGAAAGGATTTCATTCGTTTTTTTATTTTTCATTTCTATTCTTTATTTAATTTAGGGACTTTTACACAGAGTACGTCAGTCGCATATACAATAACCTTCTTAATCACGCTGCTTAAAAAGCAAAAAGACTATGAGGGCAAAATGACCAAAACTAAAACGCATGACTAAAACGCGAAATGACTAAGATGCAGAATGACTAAAGTGCAAAATGAGTAAAATGCAGAATAACTAGAATGCAAAATGACTAAAGTGGAGAAGAACTAAATAACTTCTTTTCAGAATACCGTAAACAATTAATACCGTAATTTTTTGATTAAAAATCTATGAACATACGTATGTATTTCAAACAGAAAAAGAAGTTTATACCAGGATAATTTGCGACTTAGACGTTTTGCAATTTAGACCTTTTTAATCTTCAGGCAAACTACTGTTTAGTCATTCTGCGTCTTAGACAATTTAAACGCATGCATTTTTGCGACATGAATTCCAGTCATTTTGCTACGTAGACATTTTGATTTTTAGGCAGCGTGATCAGGAAGTTCGTTTTACATGGACTGAAAGCACAATATAGTAAGTCTGAAAGAAAGTATTTTTTTATATAAATGCGCTCTGTGACTGCATTTTGATATTAAAAAGAGAGAAACAAAACACATTGTATGCGTGTACAACGATTAGAATTGATAGGTATTGTACCTATTTATGGGAAAAGGTAATAAGTAATTTTCCCTTCTAGATTAATAGTAATAAAGTTTATTGAACTTCACAATGAGGTTTTACAATAATTGAGTATCTGTTGTATAATTAGCTTATCTTGAAAGATAAACTAGTAAACTAGCGCACATAACCTAATAATATTATCTATACAATTGTTAAGTCGCTGAGATATAACAGGCTCGTTTTGACAACTGAATATGTTAATAAAATGTAACAATTTTCACGTAATTTCCAAAATAAAATATAGTTTTATATTGCTACGAAACGTTTCAAAAACAGAGACGTTCTTATTTTTTTTTAAGTGTGCCATAACTACATCAACAGCTATCGAAGTATATAATATAACTATATAATTTTGTATGGGTATCAATAAAAACTTGTTTCTCAAACGGCTAAGCATTAAAACTTTCTTGCCAGATAATTTCATGGAATTTCTGTCGATATGTTTTCTGACAGATAATTTCATGGAATTTCATGAAATATCTGGAAAGATGTTCGTTTGAATGTAAAGATAATTCCTCACATAGATGAAACTAGCGGCCACCCGCGACTTCGTCTGCGTGGAAAGGTTATTTGCTTTTCTTTTTCTGGATGAAAGGTACCCTATGTCCTTTTCTGTACCCCTGACAACGTGTATGCAAAATTTTATGATGATCGGTTCAGTAGTTAGGACGTGAAGGCGTAACAAACAAACAAACGGACTTTCGCATTTGTAATACTAGCGGCCGCCCGCGGTTTCACCCGCGTGGTTCCCGTTCCCGTGGGAATATCGGGATAAAAAGTATTTTATGTTTTAATCTAGGCTATCTACTATGTGTGTGCCAAATTTCAACCTAATCCGTTCAGTAGTTTTTGCGTGATTGAGGAACAAACATCCAAACATCCAAACCCACAAACTTTCACAATTATAATATTATATATAGGATTAGAAGAGCATTGGACGGACTTCCAACGGTCACGGGTTCGATTCCTGCCTGAGAATATGATCTGGTGCAAGTCGAGTTTTTCTGGTATATTTTTAAGTATTGTAAAAACCTTTACTATTTATTTTGTTCTTAGTTTGCAATTTAAATACATTTTGGGTTAAGTGGGTTCTAGTCGGTTCTGAGCAGTTTCTAGCGAAACATACGATACGAATTTATCAATATCAATTATTTATAAATAGTAAAGGCTGGTTTACATTATCTTAGTCTTTAGTAGAGAGCTTTAGTGGAAACATGTAAACGGTCGTCTTATGACTAAAGAGAGTAACATTCTAGTAGCCTTTCTACTCGCTTTCCAGCAGCACCCCCTGCGCGCCCGCTCACCCCCCGCGCGATATTTTACTCGCACTTGCACTGGAAGCATTTAAATCGACATTTTAGTAGCGTCTTTAGTAGAGTGCATTTGCCGGTGAACGCGTGACGTGTAATTGAATTAAATAATATGTATTAGGTATGGCGAAAATGACACTCTACTGGAAGCGTGTAAACGGTCACTGGAAAGGCACCAAAACTACTAAAGCACTCGCATTTGAATCTACTCGCACGCTACTAAGCACTCTACTAAATACTAAGATAATGTAAACAAGCCTTAAGATTTCGTAATCTGACGGTTTCGTGACTCGTGTCACGACATGGCATGTTACACATCCCTAGTATTCAGTTGTTCGGTTACAAAAAAATATATAGGTAGTAATCATATAAAAATACACGCTGAAATTTTAATAATTTGGTTCCCTCAGTGGGGTGGTTACTCAAAAAAAATCAACTGTTCTTTACAAAAACGTAATACCTACTCTACCTTAATGTATGGAATTGCTGTTTTTTTTCGCGATATCAGAGTTGGTCCCATAGTAAAAGTTGCTTGTAATCATGAGTGGAACCACCCCATTGCGGGAACGAAATTATTAAAATTTCACGATGTATAATAATAATAGATTGGGATAATAGATTGGCCAAGTGGTGCCGTTGCAATCAATTATTAGCACTTGGTCAGATTCGCAAACGGTCGGATTGTCATTTTAGATGGATTTTTGTGTCTAGGCATTTCTTTTGATTTTGACCCCGAGTCAACATAAATTTTAAAAAGTCAAACAGTATGTTTATTTGCGCACGTATCGTTAGTAAAGCACTTACCTAGATTGTAATATTTGGCGCAAGTAAAGGAAACCCAAACATTTGACTAGACTTGTTGGCAAACATTTGGCGAAGGATAATCTCTTACTAAATACTATCGTTTATTGCACCTCTTAACGGTATTATACTATCATTAGGGCCATGGTCAATTTGGTAAAATATATTTCAACTATCCTTACTAATATTATAAATGCAAAAGTCCGGTGTTTGTTTTTTACGCCTTTACGTCTCAACCGCTGAACCGATCATCATGAAATTCTACAATTCTACATACACCTAAACAGGGGCACAGAGAAGGACATAATAGTGCCTTTTATCCAGAAAAAAAAATACTGTTCCCGAGATATATAGCCAAAAAAATGATACATACGAATCTGCGGCAACCCGTTTTTTGGATGGATATTCCAAAGACTCGCACTAAGTGTTTTGCTTCAAATTTTATCATCCTTACCGCTAGAGAGTGGAACTCCTTGCCTGAGTCTTTGTTTCCTGATAGGTACAATCTGGGAGCCTTCAAGTCGCGAGTGAATATCTTCTAGGCAAGCGAGTTTCATTGTAGGTCGCATCTTCGCTTACCACCAGGCGCGGCGTGAAAGCAGTCAAGCGCTATCTGTCATGTATCATAAAAAACAATAAATCCATTTGTTCTTGATAAGCTCTAGTCATTTAAGAATTTCAATTTCTTTAAAATCTAATAATCTAAAATAACGGATAATCCGAAATAATTTCTAAATCCGTATCCGTATCCAGATCCAAAACTTCAAATCTATGACATCCCTGCTTCTAATAATCATCAACATAACAGCTGATACTTGTCCACTGTAGGACATAGGTAGGGTTACCATCCGTCCGGACTTTTAGACTTTTGTCCAGATTTTGTCCGGCTTCGTAATTTATCCGGCTTTTTAAAATTGGGCGATGTAATACTAGTTAAAAAACAAACAGCAGTAGTGTTCGAAAGTGAAGTCCCAAAATGTATGGAGTCTGGATCTATCTGTGAAAATGTCCGGACTTTTATTGAAATATCCGGCTTTTTGTCAGGACTTTCCAAATTTTGTAATGGTAACCATAGGCATAGGCCTCTCCCATGGGGGGGAGTTGCCATGTGATGAACCATTTTTTCTGGTCCACAAAGGTCCTCATTCTTTTAATCAACCAAAAACGACCTGAATCCACAACAGCGATTTAATTGTCCCCACTGCTGAGGCACACGCTTTCCTTATGGGTGGAGGAGGATTGGCTATAACTCACCACGCAGGCCCAAAGCGGATTGGTGGGATTTAACCACTGCAAATGCAGCCGGGACCAACGGCTTAATGTGCCTTCCGAAGCACGGAGGAACTCGAGATAATACATTTTTGGTCACCCATCCCATTACCGATCCTTGTGAAACTTGCTTAACTTCTATAATCGCAGGGCCAGATGCTAAACCACTGCTCCACCGAGCTTCTCGACTACTTTACTTGTGGTGGAAAAAAATTACGATTCAAAAGCACCGATTTCATGAGTTTAAATTAAGTATTTTGATTTGATCGATTGGTAAATTGAATGTGCACTAAAACTTTTTAAAAAAGAAAGTTCAGCGTATTGAAAGTTATAGTTTATCACTTTTAAACTTTCACAACTATTAAGTTTTATTTGGTTATTATTGATGTTAATATAAAAGTGTATAACATACCATACATCCTGTAAGAATACCTATATCCAAATCAATTTCTCATGTTACTGACAATTTTTTTTTTTTCAACTAAACATAAAGTCCAATTGACAAAATGCAGCAGTCTTTATCAATACTTTCTTAAATAAGCCCAAAGAGGTTAAAAATTGTAGACTTCAATACTTAAATCTTACCATTTACGTTCATACCTAAGCTTGGTCCATGATTGCAAACTAATTCCCTTAAACTTTAAAATGAATATTCACTTTTTAGGCCCGGCATTATCAATATCAAACATCGCAAAAGCGCATGTTTCTATGATTTTCTTATATGTTGTTAGGACCCCTGAGAGTAGTTTATACCTAAAATTGAAACCTTGAAAACCGTGTGCTGCTTGCTACCATGGTACTCGAAAAACTGCGATATGCTAGCTCTTGTTTCAGTTTTCTGAAAAATGTACCGCGTTAGTATTTTCCATACTTTTGTCAAGCATACTAAATTTACTACAATTTCAGCCCAAGATGAGCCCATATTTGTGAATCCTGCTAAAGCAAATTAATGTTTGTGAGCATAGTATTAAAAATATAACTCCAATAGTTATATTTATTGATAAATTAATATCCGTTTTAATATTATAATACTGTTATAAATGTGTAATAAATAAGGATATTAGACCTAATTTTTTCATATATTTATCTAAAAAATATATTGAAAAAAGATTAAAAAAATAATGTCGACTTACCCATAGTACTTCTGTAGACCACCCAAGATATTCTCAGTATTATTATTATTATTAATAAAAACATTGGGATAAGTCCTAAAATTCTGTTCAGTTCCATCGAGTCTTCGTAGTTTGTTTCCATTCGATCTTGATTTTCCATTATTAACAAATTTTTATTTCTAATATTACTAAACAAAATACTTAAAATCACCTTTTCAAAACAATTTTTACATGTTATGTAAGTAAACTAAAAAAAGCATCTACATCTCAACTTATTTTTTCACTTTTAAATAAAAACTATCACCAATTTGAAATTGGAACGTAATATTTTTTAAAGATTTTAAATCACGCGTTCGATTAATTCGAAAAAGATTTGAATTAAAATCTCTTTAATTGAAGTGCGCGCGCGTCTCTCCGCGTGTCAGATCTCTGACTGTTTTTTTTTCTAAGTGTATGAAGACAGCCGTGTTTACGCGCGCTCGTATTAAAAACGGTGTTCGTTTGTAGACGGTTCGTAGACGTCATTTTAAGACCATGAGTCCACAGATAATATAAAGTTTTATTTACACAAAGCCGAGATAAAAGCAAAGCCTCTAAGGAAATGGTTGTGATTCTATGCCAACTTGTTGCTGATAAGGTTACGTTGTTATTAAGTATAGTTTAGTTACTAATATTTATTATGACACAATAATAATAAGACTTTCGTGTTTTAGTATACAGCCATTTAATAAGGCTGTATGTTTTTAAACACCGCATTCAATATGTTTTTAATTCACAGACAATCAACATGAAATAATAAGGTGGTGTTTTTGCATTTAGGCGCGATTGGTCCAATTCGCGATTGGTCCAATCGTCAAAAAATTACAAATTCGCGATTAGTCCAATTCGCGATTGGTCCAATTCGCGATTGGTCCAATTCGAGATTGGTCCAATTCGCTATTGGTCCAATTCGCGATTGGTCCAATTCGCAATTGGTCCAACAAAATAAAACAAAGGAGATCATTTATTTGTATGGTTTTTAATTATTGTACATTAATAAACATTCATACAACAAAATCAACTAAGTAACTATATAAAAAAAAATCAACTTTTACTACTGTAGAAAATAACAAAGTCATATTTTCAGTTTTACTTATTTCAATAATAATCACATTACATACATTACATACATTGTACATTTATAAACATTCATACAACAAAATCAACTAAGTAACTATATAAAAAAAAATCAACTTTTACTACTGTAGAAAATAACAAAGTCATATTTTCAGTTTTACTTATTTCAATAATAATCACATTACATACATTACATACATTGTACATTTATAAACATTCATACAACAAAATCAACTAAGTAACTATATAAAAAAAAATCAACTTTTACTACTGTAGAAAATAACAAAGTCATATTTTCAGTTTTACTTATTTCAATAATAATCACATTACATACATACATACTGTCACGCCTTTCTCCCGGAGGGGTACGCAGAGTATTATTGTAAATATCTTGAAGCTATTAACAACTATTTTCATATTTAACCAAAAAACAAAAAAATTATTGGTACATTCGTACAACAAATCAACTATTATTCTATAATAATCAGATTTGGAAAGAAATATAAATATAATAAAAAAATATTATCATTTGTTCCACTAATTTTTAAATAACGACAATCGTAAGTATATAATTTTGTTGAAAAATTTTTTTGTTGTCAATGTTCCATTTTCATATTGGTTTAGTAACTGTTCATATTTTTTGTCAAATAAAATGTCGCGTTCTCTCCTTTTACTGCTTGTATTTTTAAACAAAGTTTGTGTTATTCGAGCATCCTGATACATGCTCTCTCTTCGCAGTTTATGAAGAAACAGAAATAAATTAGGTTTCTTAGGAATGCGCCGATTTAACCGAGAATGCCAGCCCTCCAAAGCGTTAGTTGTTCTGTGGCGCTGATGCGCGCAACTTAGTATGGTAGGCGATAGTTGTGGGTACCATTCCTTTTCGAAGTACTTACGAAATTTGTTAATCTTTTCGCCGTCTGGAGCACTTTCTAGTACATACCTCCACGCTTCTGAAATGTGACTAGCTGGAAATAATGGAATTATTGAGGCCTTTCGAGTTACATTACGACCCTCTTTACTTCAATTTAACTTTATCTTCTTTGAATACCTCCAAATAGCGTCATTGAAGTGATGGTAGCATCCACTTACTTTTGCTTGAGGGAACACTTCAGTAACGGCGTTCATTTGCGCTTTTTCGTAGTCGCATTTAAAAGTTTTGACATTGATGCCTAATTTTTCCTTTAATAATGTGAAAACGCGCAGGTAAGTTCGTTCTTTTTTATTGGGTAACAGTATATAAAAAACAGGTACAATGTTGGTCTTTGTTTTGGTGGAGTTCAAATCCAAATGAACCGTATAAAGTTGATAAAACGGTTTTGGTACTGACTTAAATGTACCATCCGCAAAATAACTTTCATGATTTTTAGCAATATTTTTGCTTAGTCTAGTCCCAAATATAAAAATTTTTTCCTCGGCCTCACCTCTATCTTCAATTAACAAAAAATTTTTTGTAAATGCTTTTGGTAATTTCAATTCTTTTGTGCTGTCATAATTTAATAAATCGGTTTTTAAATATTTCTTTCGACTTCTGTACAGTTTATCTTTTACCGACTTAAATTTGGGGACTTCTTTAGGATTTAGATGCTGAGTTTTCTCTTCGAAAATATTTTGCACCGGACCTAAATCATTGCATACAGCTTGTTTTAATGATGTAAATAATCTCACTTGTTCATTCGAAGTACGATCCGATGATTCACATGTGTGCGTTGCTTTAGATTTCCTCAAAATAGTTTTCCTTGTTACATCAATTGTAACAGAAGCACTACATAATGTTCTTTTATGACATCTCCACAGCGAACTTCCATTTTTATTCTTTATATTCAGGTTGTATCGGTGTCCATTGTAAATCAATGTGTCGTTATCTCGCTCATTTTTTAAAAATTCAAATTGCTCACTTGTTTCCTCCATTTTAAATTTCCATTTGTATATCTCAAAGACAGTAATCACAATATTAAACCGACTAATGCTAATATCACCACACACAAATCAAGGCATATATTGAGACAAATGATATTTTTTTACTAACTACCCTCACTTCTTCGGATATTTATTTTGCGTTTTGTTATTGCAATAGACCATGCCAAACGGGCATCATTAGTGACCCAATTTTCTAGACGTTTACTAAGCTAGTTACGAATGTGCATTATGCAAGACCCACAGTAAACTTATTGGCATTGCGTATAATATGGTTATTTAAAAATTATAGGAACAAATGTTTGAATGTTTTTTATATTTTAAAACTGAAAAATATGACTTTGTTATTTTCTACAGTAGTAAAAGTTGATTTTTTTTTATATAGTTACTTAGTTGATTTTGTTGTATGAATGTTTATTAATGTACAATGTATGTAATGTATGTAATGTGATTATTATTGAAATAAGTAAAACTGAAAATATGACTTTGTTATTTTCTACAGTAGTAAAAGTTGATTTTTTTTTATATAGTTACTTAGTTGATTTTGTTGTATGAATGTTTATTAATGTACAATAATTAAAAACCATACAAATAAATGATCTCCTTTGTTTTATTTTGTTGGACCAATTGCGAATTGGACCAATTGCGAATTGGACCAATAGCGAATTGGACCAATCGCGAATTGGACCAATCGCGAATTGGACCAATCGCGAATTGGACTAATCGCGAATTTGTAATTTTTTGACGATTGGACCAATCGCGAATTGGACCAATCGCGCCTAAATGGTGTTTTTGGCGCCATTTAGCCGAGTTTGATTTGGTGTCTATTTTAATTATTCGCAAATTGATTCATAGTGGTTATTATGTCTTAGATTGGTGCAGTTTGGTGGCACAATTGTCTAAGAAATTGAACAATATGTGGGATAATTGAAATAGGCGCGATCTTGTTTGTGTGAAGCCGAGACTTTTACTGTAGTGGTGGCTACCTCGGCAGAACTTACCGAGTAAACTGTCTTGATATACTTGGTGCCAAATGCTCCAAGCAGCATCAGAATGCGATGCACCCACATTTTAATGTAAATTGAAACAATCTACCACTGAACTACAACACTTGACACTGGCAAAAATTACTCCCTAAAGAGGAGAGTAGATTGCCAAACTAAAAAAAAGAAGAAGAAGAAGAAATAATAAATTTATTTTTCTATACTATTTCTTAGTACTATGTACTTATTATGTATTTTGTGCTATTGCACTTTGCTTAGCGTTTTCCTCGTGTCACAATATGTTGGAAAAAAATTTTTCTTTGTTCTGTGGTATTGTACCGCACAACAAATATTTTTTTTAAAATAATACAATACAATCGAAATGAAATAATCTTAACAATAGAGAAGATAGTACACCCGACGGTTTCTTTAAATTCAAGCTCTTAAAAATACACTCGTTTTCGGCCATTTTAATGTCCACCCTTATTAGTGTTCAGTCTTTCTCATTGTTGGGCACTGAATGGACGTCAGTGTTATTGGGCAAGTAAAAAAAAGTACTTCTAAGTAACTTCATTTCATGATAAGCACAGTTTTCAGCGTTGACAGATGTGTGCAGTGTTAACAGCAGTAACCTGACCAAAATCGCGTGTCAAATCCCACGTAATATCACCACAGAATAACAGCTAATAGTACAAATATTACTTCATAATATGGATAAGGAAATCATCTAATAATAGGGGTTAAAGTATGAAATTGCCCATTTTTCTCACACAGAGAGGCTCTCCTATCTTCTATGATGATAAATATGCTTCAGTTACTTGTTATTACACACATCAACTTTGTCTAGGGATACCAGGTGTTATTTTCATACAAACGAGGAAACTTTGAAGTCTTGGTTTTCTGCCAGGGATGTACTGTGCTGTAATCTGATGATGGCTATCCAGGGAGTGAATGGAGGAAATTCAGATCGCTATACACACCCAACTGATCTGACCAGCATTCTAAAAACGTAATGGACATGTTTAAAAAAACCGCGAAAATAGCATGAAAATGTATGGAAATCCTCAAACTGAGAACTCTAACCCATTAATCTTTTAGAATGCTGATCAGATCAGTTGGGTGTGTATAGCGATCTGAATCTACTCTATTTAGTCCTTGGATGGCCATCATCAGATTACAGCACGGTACATCTCTGGCAGAAAACCAAAGCTTCAAAGTTACCTCCTTTGTATGAAAATAACACCTGTATCCCTAGACAAAGTTGATGTGTATATTTCAAATTATGATCATGACGTGACGGCCCACTATCGTTAAAAAAAGTATCTTAAACGTGACTCCATTTTTCGTTAGCAGAAAATTCATTGTAACTTAGCCGATACTTTTTTTTCACTTAGCACTTGTGGCATTAGTTAGCAGAGTGTTTAAACATTTGTGATAAAAATTTGTTATCACATTTTGTAATAAGGATAAAATATGAAATAATAAAAACCTATTTAAAAAAAACAACATCAAAGAGCCGAAAAAAGGAAATCTCACATTACAAAGCTTAAAAAATGCAACAAATAATAGGGCAAAATAAGAACAAAATATCTAATAAAAAACATTATCATTTTAGTTTCCTATTAGTTGATTAAATATAACTTGTCAAATAAAGAGCCTCAGAAAATATTGTGAGCTAAATTACCTTATGATAAACATTTCAATTCTCTAAGATACGACATTGCCGTTGAAAAATTAAAGGCTTTATCGAATGCTTTCGACCAATTTCATTTTATTACCTAACTACCCAAATCTGTAGTGTAATTTACCTAAATCCTGCCTCTGACTTCTACCTAACTAGTTTAAATCTAACAATGACTGATATCGTTAAGTTTACTATGTATTATTAGTTTAAAAGCCAAGCCAGATCTAAAGTGTTACAACATTTAAAAAACCGGTCAAGAGCGAGTCGGACTCGCGCACTGAGGTTTCCGTACAATCATAAATATATTTGGATATGTTACTTTAGTACAGTCTTTAAAAAAGTAGGATAAACGGCAGACAGGTGGAATGGAAGGGCGAACAGGCGGACAGTTGATTTACAAATCTTAACCACAGCTGCTTATGGTGACTGAAAAACCTTTCAGCCGCTCCACATTGTTTATATTACTAAGTAGGAACTTATTCTTCGTTTATTCGTACGGCAAATAGTAGGTAATTATACACTTTTAAACTTTCGCGTTGCATTTTATTACATTAGTAAACACAGGTTTTAAACGCGTTTTTAACTAACCTTTTCCCGACGTTTCAACCGAGTTGCATCGGCCGTGGTCACGGGCTGACTGGAGCTGCGGTGTTACGCCTCCTCCTCTGCGGTGGAATCTTCATCCACCGTCGAACAGTTTTTCCAACTACCGCCGCACACAATACTAACGGTGTCCCTATTCTGTATCATAGCCGTATTCTGGTAGGTAGGTAGGTAGGGAAAAGGTTAGTTAAAAACGCGTTTAAAACCTGTGTTTACTAATGTAATAGTAGGTAATTATATTAGAACCAGCCACCAATTATTATTGTAGTAGGTATTAGGTTGCGCCATCTCTTGACCAATAGTGGAACTATTTTTCTTCTTAGGTCAGCATTCTTAGGACAGCGCCATCTGTTGACTGGTAGTGAAACTAAAGAATTTTTGTTTGTTTTTTGAATTTCTAAAAAAGTGTGTTATATTGAGACATCGTTTTATTTTTCCTGTAATCTTTACATAAACTTCTATCACATGGAATTATTTCAGATTTTTCTCTTTGAAAACTTCGGATATAAGGGGGGGGGGGGGGACGGTATTTTTTTTCACATTTTTCATTATAAGTCGAAAACTATGCGGCATAAGAAAAAGGAAAAAAATGTTTGAAAATGTGCAAACAGCGCTCTTTCATATGATACCCCACATGCCCTAGTCACCTCACTTCAAATTTTTAAGACCCCTTTTCAGTCCCTGTTGTAAAAAAAATATTTTTTTTATATCTTTCTTATTTGCAAAATAGTTGGGCAAATGTTATCTTTAACTATTCCAAATTTCAAGTTGATACCATTAGTAGTTCTCAAGATATCCAGCTGTGACAGACAGACAGACTGAGTTACACCATAAGGGTTCCTTTTTTACCATTTTGGTACGGAACCCTAAAAATCTTATCTATTAGCAAAGTTAACACTTTCCGAGGATTAATTAATTTCATTGCCAGTGTTAAGGTTAACAAATAATCCTTACAATCGCCTTATGTAATGGCTGAAGTCAACGAAATATGTAGGGTTTCTTGGACTAATTGCACGATCGGTCAGTCACGGTCAGTTTGAGCAGGGATGTTATGGATATGAAATTTCGGATCTGGATACGGAAATATAAATATTTTTATTAAAGGTGTCTGTAAGTCTACTATGAGTTGGTGTAAGGGAACGTACCCATACTACGTGACCCATATTTTACCATTTTTGACCCCCCTCCCCCCCTTGGTGACCACCCGTAGTGTATGCCAAGACCCCCCCCCCCTCCCCCTGGTTTTCAAGTAGTATTTCATAGATAATGGTTTTACATCATTTTCAAAAGAAATCTAAAAAAAATTTGCTCATTTTTGTCTTTTCATTAGTAAGGCGCTTGCCACGTAATGCCAAGAGTGTGTATTAATTTGAATAAATTTGAATACAACTTGAAAAAAAAGAACCAGATTACCATTGACAATATTGACTACGTGACAAAACATAGGAAACCATGGAAACCATTTTCAATGAACCAAAATAACAGATTTCTGACGTTTATTCTATCCTGCCCCCCTACTCAAATGGCAAACATTCTATTCGTTTGAATGCTACGCTTACTATTAAAACTTTAAATAAGCAGTAAAGTATAAAATTACGTGCCCTAAGCTTGATAATTCCAGACAATACATCGAAGTCTGTGATTTACATAAGTTTGCGACATGTGATTTAATCATCTATTGCTCATATTTAAGCTTTAAAAGTAAGCGTAGCGTTTAAACGAATAGAAAGTTGGCCATTTGAGTAGGGGGGCTGATCGGATGTGAACTTATTCTCGTTAATTCCTGTCGAGAGAGGGCCACTGTTTCGGATATTAAATTATTTCGCATTATCCGTAAGTTTCGGATAGTTTCGGTTACGGATATAAGTAAGGTTTTTTTAAGAAATTGTAAACGAGTTTTAGAATTAGAGTTTTATGCAGTTTTTTACGTATCGTCAAGGTAGTTAATGCGAAATCATAGTATTTTCAAGATTACTTGAAAACTACTAAACCGATTTGAAAAAAAAATAATGGGACCATTTCGCAAGAAAACTCAATTAAACAAAAATAGACACATCAACATCGGTTCATAAATATTGAAGATACGCGCGAACAACGATAAAAAAATATATATAACGGAATTGAGAACCTCCTCCTTTTTTGAATTTGTTTAAAAATACGTCGTTTTGTACAGGAAGTGCTCTGAAATCAGCCACTTCAGTCGTACATTGTTAAATTAATTACATTGTTACACTAAAGGCGTAGGTAAAGTAGGTAGGTGCAACCACCAACAATAATACATTTAACTAGAGATGCGCCTAATGTTCGGCTGAATATTCGTATTCGGAAAATTCGGCATATTTATTCATGTTCGTATTCGGCCGAATATTTGGTTGATATGCCGAATAATTACCGAATGTTTAAATTGTACCAATAATACCAATTATTTATTGACAAAATAAAAAAAATAAGAGGATTCTCTAGCAAACGTTCTCCATATATAAGGCGATAACGTTTCCCACCCTAACAGATTATATAATCCTACATACAGCAATGAATTTTCGGTATGTTTTTGAAATGCCTAAAAACTAGGGCTGTTTTGATTTTTTAAATATTGTAGATTTGAAAATATTGGCTCTTTTTTGTTTTGTATGAAATCACTAAAATGCAAATATTTCAAAATCTGATAGATATTAAAAAAATCAAAACGTACAGGCTACAGCCCTCTTGTTTTTAGGCATTTCAAAAACATGCCTATTTTTTTTAAACAATAAAAACTGCTATCTTTAGAAACCACCACTAGTATTAAAATGTATAATCAAATTATGTTTTTTTTAATAAATGTCAATGTATGCCTCATCTTCAAAGACTTTCATCAACGTAATAATAAATTTCAAAGTATGCAGTTCCGAACTGCAATTATTTGTAACTGAAAGAACGGTACATCGTCTGAGCGAGCCGTGCTAGAGAAGGAGTTGCTGTGGCAAACGCCCGCCCGACACGTGTAAAACCTGTTTACTGCGCAGAATTGAACCGAATGATTCGGCCGAATGTTCGGTTCGGTACATTTTGGGCCGAACATTCGTATTCGGTTAAACCTACATTCGGCGCATCACTACATTTAACCAAAAACATAATACATGCTTAATTAACAGCGTTTCAGCACTAAATCTGTACTGGGTGAGATAAGATATGAGTATTGGAAAAGATTATTCAGTGCATCGTGACGAGGGAATTTTATTTTTATTTTATTTATTTATTGTTAAGAAACAAACGGTCTCACAAAAAATAGTAATCTTAGTTTAGGTTTACATTCTAGACCAGTTTCCTTAATATAATTTAGATATATTTTTATAGAAGCCAAACCTTTGCAAAGAAGCAACATTGTAGGTTGTAATGACAAAAAGCCATTTAAATTTACTAAATCATATAGGTTATTTATTTTAAGCCGCCTGGAAAAACGATTCGTGTAAATGCCCCAGTAGGTTGATTTTTCAATTTCAGTTTAAAGTGTGTATTTCAATGTTCTTTTGTTTTTATAGAAAACTTATCAAACATGACATGTCATTATGCAAAATTGGTAATAAAAAAAACAGGCCAAGTGCGAGTCGGACTCGCGCACGAAGGGTTCCGTACCAAAAAACGGCATAAAATCACGTTTGTTGTATGGGAGCCCCCTTAAATATTAATTTTATTCTGTTTTTAGTATTTGTTGTTATAGCGGCAACAGAAATACATCATCTGTGAAAATTTCAAATGTCTATCTGTTGTAGTTACTAATACCGAGCAAAAAACGGCAAAAAAATCACGTTTGTTGTATGGGAGCCCCCTTTAAATATTTATTTTATTCTGTTTTTAGTATTTGTTGTTATAGTGGCAACAGAAATACATCATCTGTGAAAATTTCAACTGTCTAGCTATCACGGTTCATGAGATACAGCCTGGTGACAGACAGACGACAGACAGACAGCGGAGTCTTAGTAATAGGGTTCCGTTTTTACCCTTCGGGTACGGAACCCTAAAAAGTGATAAAAATATTACAAATTAGGCATCTAATTCCGTGTTTTATCATTGTGGTCAACCCAACCTTCCTTTTATTTCTTTATTAGTGTGTAATCAAGAGTTTATCTCATTATCATTATTTATCAGTCGCAAAATTAAGACCACTAAAAACAACTATTTTTAGTTATTATCCTGGTAACTTAATTCATTTTTGACATAAAATTACATAGGATTTAAATATTTCAGATTGAGGAAGCGTAGTAGAAGAAAAGTTCTTCAGTTTAATGGTCTCTATCTACCATACATAATCGGCTTTAGTTTATGGTAACACGTATAATTATCTGTCAAATAACTTAACTGTAACTTAGCTAAGAAATCTTATACCTTTAAACAAGCAATTCTTGTATATTTATTTATATGTATTTTTCTGTGATCTCAGAAACGGCTCTAACGATTTCGCTGAAACTTAACTTAACGAAACCACATAACCGTAAAATATTGCCGTTTCAAAACAAGAGATGGCGCTGTTTTAAAATAATTATAGTTAAAAAAATACTCACGAAAGAACACCACGCAATACAGGCAAAAGCAAGTACACATGTACACTGCACCCATAACCATAAAAGGCATAAAAAACCAGAAGTAGTTCATTTTTACAAATTTTTTTACTCTGTGGCAACAAAACTGTCCATAGGTACCAACCGACTGATAGATACTACAAATTGGATAGCGATATGTAGGTACTTACGTATAGATTAATTTATTAATCTGACGTAGATGATAATATATAGATTGCTATTTTTGCGATTTTTATGGATTAGGGATCGTCATAGAATGCGACTGCGAGACTAACGCGCGAGCGACGCGATCGTCGCGAGTTCGCGCGATGACAAGAAATGTGTGTCCTAAGAGTCCTCGCAAACTACATATCAAAGAATCCGATAGTTGGATTGAGTATGAAGAAGTAAGGAAGTAAGTGCGCACACTACAATGATTCGGTATCGGCCGATTCTTCATACAAAACCAACTATCGGCCGACAGTTTAGTCTGTAGTCTGCTAATACAACGCGAACGACCATCGCGTGAATTAACAACGCGACCATAGCGTACCGATGACGCCACGCGATTATCGCGCGAATGCCAAGGACATTCGACATCAGTATACTAAAATTCGCGTGAACTTGCGATGATCGTTTAGGATGATCCCTACGAAATACGTTTTTAAATAGTATTGTTTTGGAAAAATATCGCAGCGCATAAATTTGAAGACCTGAGTGAAATAAAAATGTCTCATCTTAAAAAAAATAGAATGGACTAAGCTCAGGGTTGCTAATTGGGTAGGGTTCATTGAACTCAAAATTTACTTTGAGGTCACTTCTACCTTAATAAAATCATCAAACTTCTAAAAATACGACTACATTCCATAAAGATACCTTTGTCAAATTATTACGCAAAACTAGCTTTTACCATTAAAAATAACAATAATTATTTTTGCAAAAAATATATTTTTTTAATTACTTACGAGAACAAAGACTACTGTAGCTTATAGCTAATAAAATGGTAACACGGTTAAAATCTCATCATAGAAACACAAAAAAACAAACAAAAACACCAACAGATGGCGTTGTTTAAAAAAAAAACTAGCAAAAAAACACTCACGAAACAACTGACAGCAATGTAGACACACACAAGTAATAGAATACACCAAGGTTAACACTAAAAACGGCAAAAATAACACTAAATAGTCCATTTTATATCTCGTCAACGGTACTTTCCTTTACGAGACACTGAAAAGGACTGAAAACGTATTCGATAATAGATTAATTAGCAATGTGACGTCAGAGATAGATACGCGTTTTAATATCCGCTTCAATTTTGTCAGTTCATACAGGTAAGTAAAGATAGTGATTTTACCGCCTCTGTGGTCTAGTGGTTCGCCCACTCGTGTAAGACGCAGGGATCCTGGATTCGAGGTCGACGTTCGAACACATAACTACTATAAGTACTTTGTTGCCAATAATAGTAATATAATAAGTCTATGTTTGTTGCCATTAATCCTGTCACCCTGTTGTAATTATCTGGTAACGAAATATTTAAGTTTGTAAATATCGTTACTTATTGCTATTAAAGCTGATAAGTTTCTTGCGCCCGTTCTTCTTGTCAGTTAAAAAAGTCTTGAACGGGTGGTAGGAAAATATAGACGATTCAAAAGTACTTAATAATTAAGTTTATTTAAATAAAGCTATTTTTGACTTTGACTTTGACTTTGATTCCCAGAGAGGATACAATTTGTACTCGGTTTGGTTGGTGGGTTTATTTCAAGTCCGCCTGGCTAGCTACCACCATTTTACCTAAGACTGACGTAGTAACAACAATTTAAATAAAAATTGTTGTGTTCCGGCAGTTAGAGGTAAGATAGCCAGTTCCTCAGTGATGAGGATTACGGGAGTAGTGCGTTTCCACCATCGGCCTTATCGTCACTTAACATCAGGTGAGGTGAAGACCAAGCACTATTCCATTGTGCATAAAAAAATACGTTTAGTGCTTGTTTTGTCACTGAAACCACTAATTAAATCTGTGTATTTGGCAGTATATACTCATTTGTTTTGTGGCGTAGGAGTTGCTAGAGATTGGTTTGGGCCGAGATTGCCAGTACAAATCGTTTATGTGTGCGTGCAAGGAAAACCGAAATTTGTGCCAAACTGCTTGAAACTAAACTTTCTAAATCATTTCAAGATTTTTTTTATTAGAGCTTGATAAGAATAATTTTAGAGGAGAAAAATTCCAAACTATTGTGGTAAAACGTTCTTTTTTTATTAAGTTCATTTAATTTAAAATTAAACTTAATAAAATTCTTTGGAAAATCACTTGTCTACGTTATTTTGGACCAACATTGATGTATTCAATGAGAATTATTGATGAAACGATAAAGAGTGAAGAACTTGTTTTTTAAGAACTTTTTTTATTTACAATGTGTTAGTGCTTGGCGATCATCTCAGGATGGTGGAAGCGCACTGCACCCAGAATCCTCACCACTGAGGAACTGGCTTTGACTTATAACTGCCGGAACACAACTGTTGTTATGGCGTCAGACTTAGGTAAGATGGTGGTAGCTAGCCAGGCGGACTTTAAGCAAACTCTACCACCAAAAAAACTGAGAATCTGTTTTTTTTTGGTGGGACCTGGGATTTAATAAAGATTGGGATACCTATAGGAACTAATTAAAATAATAAGCTTTAAGATAAAGCTAGAACAACACATAAGAAACATTCTCCTACCAACCGTATGAGCTGTGCAATTCTTTAAAAGATGAGCTAGACATTTTCACCGGCTCTTAACTCAATGTAAAGAAACAACTGAAAAAGATAGCCTTCTAATCAACATTACTGTAAAATGTTAGTAAAAAAACAGGCCAAGTGCGAGTCGGACTCGCGCACCAAGGGTTCCGTACCAAAAAACGGCAAAAAAAATTACGTTTGTTGTATGGGAGCCCCCCTTAAATAGATTTTTTTTCTGTTTTTAGTATTTATTGTTATAGCGGCAACAAAAATACATCATCTGTGAAAATTTCAACTGTCTACCTGTTGTCGTTATTAATATCGAGCAAAAAACGGGAAAAAATCACGTTTGTTGTATATGGGAGCCCCCCTTAAATATTAATTTTATTCTGTTTTTAGTATTTGTTAATATAGCGGCAACAGAAATACATCATCTGTGAAAATTTCAACTTTCTAGCTATCACGGTTCATGAGATACAGCCTGGTGACAGACAGAAAGACAGACAGACAGACAGACGGACAGCGGAGTCTTAGTAATAGGGTCCCGATTTTACCCTTTGGGTACGGAACCCTAAAAGTCATTGTCATAAATACATGCTGAAATTTAAATCATTTGGTTTTCGCAGTGGGGTGGTTCCACTCATGATTACAAATTCAAAGTCGAAATGTCTTTATTCAAAATAAACTTTAATTACGCACTTTTGAATCGTCTATGTTTTCCTACCACCATCCGTGCCACACTTTTTTTACTGACAAGAAAAACTGTCACAAGAAACTTATCAGCTTTAAGGAAAATAAGTATCGATACCTATTTACAAATTAAATATCAGCTGTTCCATAAATGTTCCATAGTGGTATATTTTGTTCACAAAACATTGGTTTTCAAAACAGCAGGTTTGGACTGCCTAGTGAGTATCACAATACTTGTGACAGAGCCCCGCTCCATCGTAACACTTACATACTATGTATGAATATGAACAACTAATTAGTTAAGTTATATAAATATAATCAAAATTATTTTGTGTGTGTGTGTGTGTGTGTGTGTGTGTGTGTGTGTGTGTGTGTGTGTGTGTGTGTGTGTGTGTGTGTGTGTGTGTGTGTGTGTGTGTGTGTGTGTGTGTGTGTGTGTGTGTGTGTGTGTGTGAGTGTGTTGCATGAATGGTAGGGTGTGCGCAATTAATTAATCATACAGCAGAAATACTTAATATTATATCGTTTCACAAGTTAAAAGGGCCTCTGTATCATCATATGTTAATGGTTTTATCCAGTTAGTCAATATAGTTTTACATTCGAAATAAGTTTTGGGATAAAAATTAAGAAACTTATTGATTGAATTATATAACTTGGCTGATCTAACTCTGTATTGAGTTCTAGCAAAATAAGTTCTAGTTTTAGGGATTTGTAAGTTTGTAGTGTATCTTCTTTTACCTAATAAAGAAGAATCAAAGGAAATTGTTTTATGTGTTTAAGGATAATATGCAGTATATATAATTTTCTTACTGTCAGTAGATTACATAACTTATACAACTCATCAGTGGGATATGTACGTTTTTTAAAGTACATAATCTTTAGCAAGCGTCTCTGTGTTCGTTCCACCAAAAGAAAGCGTGTTTTCAATGCACCCCCCCAGACGGGGATACAGTAGCTTATAACAGATTGTACAAGTGCCTTATATATATCATTTAAAAGGTTATTGCGAGGTACTTGGGCTTGTGTAATGGTTGAGGGTACGACATGTCTTAACGACTTAAATATCCATACAAATTTTCTAATCCTTGCCGAGATCATTTCAATGTGCGGGAACCAGGATAGATTCTGGTCAACAATTACACCCAGATATTTAATGTGGTTCACTTTATTTATTATAGGACAATTACAAAGACCATCGTTACGATCATTACAGCTATGAATTTTGATATTAAAATCTGATTGTGGTTGGGAATTATCATATATACTATAAGATATATAGTTGGTCTTTTCAGTATTAAGTGTTAATAGATTATTCCTTAACCAATTTGCCACAAGAGACATACCAACTTCCGCGTTTTCTTCAGTATCCTCCCAACAAGAGCCACTAAACAAAATTGCCGTATCATCAGCATATGACAATATTTTAGCTTTTTTCAGTTTCATGTTACACAGATCCTTGATGTAAATTAAAAATAGTGTGGGACCCAGGACACTCCCTTGGGGCACACCATAGGATACATCAGTATTATCACTATGACACTGATCCAGTTTTACACTCTGTTTCCTGTTCATCAAGAAATCTGTGAAAATGGAGAGTTATGTGAACCAATAAAGAAAAAAAAACAATATTTAGTTGTACTCACATTTAACGGCAAAGTGATGAAATACTAGTCCAAAAATTGTCAGAAAAAATACACCAACAGGCAACAGTGTTGTAATAAAAGCACTCATTCCTAGTTCTTTACTTGTTTAATTCACTCTGATTTAATATTTCAATCATTTTCAGTCTAATGATATCAAAACCTTTGTGTTTATTGTCGTTTATCAGTCACAGTACTAAATTATAAGGTGTATTCTTTAGATAAAATGTATATCCATTACTCATCTATAGTTTTAGCTGCTCAAACGAATATGTATCTTATGTACTCTGTTTAAAGTTCAATTTAAAACTACCTGTTTTATAACGCAGATAATTATAGATTATCAATCGTTAAATGTTTCTAAAAATAATAATAATACTATTTTTTATTTGTTATCAAATGGGGTTCGTTCGGGTCCGAAAGTGGGGAGGGGTTTGGAAAAAATCACAAAACGTCACAAGGGGGAGGGGTGGAGTTGTAGTGAATATGTTACCGGCAATGTGTATAATCCGGCATTGTATACAATGCCTGAAACGATCAGGCAATGTATGAAATATAATTCATTTTATACTTTGCCTAGGCATTGTATACAATGCCTGCTGGTCCACCGGCAATGTGTAAAATAAGTATATTTCTGTCGTCTGTTATAAAAAAATAACCTCGAAATTTTTAACCTTTACGTGGGACCTACAGGAGTGAAGCAGGTTCGATTCCAAACTCAAATTCAACAGGCATTGTATTGTATACAATGCCTGCATTTCATACATTGCCGGTGACGAATATATCACATTTGCTTAACGCGAAATTTCTACCGAAAATTTGGACATTTAAGATACTAAGTTTATTTATTTATTTTCGATGTTGCATAATATTGAAATACTGCCATTTGATTTATTAAATTGATAACTTAGAAGTCTTAGAAGTGTATAAATTGATAACTATAAATCGCTACTTCGCAAAACTTTTATATTTGACACCATCGGTTCCGACCGCGTTAATTTTTTGCGGCATGTCAGGGCATGTCTTATGAAAAGATTTTTTTTTTACATTTAATGGGCTTAATCTTGGC
This sequence comes from Agriphila geniculea, assembly GCA_943789525.1. Classification (NCBI taxonomy): domain Eukaryota; kingdom Metazoa; phylum Arthropoda; class Insecta; order Lepidoptera; family Crambidae; genus Agriphila; species Agriphila geniculea. Next base: position 580,543 of record OX038894.1, on the reverse strand, counting down.
CACATTCGAGAACCATAAGGATAAGAAGAGGCCGAAGATGAAGCGAGCTTGCCCAGAAGAAGCCTATTCACTCGGGCCTTAAATATCGCTGGGTTATATGCTTTCGGGAATACAGACGCAGGCAGGGAATTCTACTCCTTGGCTCTGCGCACAAGAAGGAAGATGAAAAACACTTCTTGCGCATGCATGATATGTCAACCAAATAGGGGTGAAGCTTTCTAATTACCATATTTTACGTGACCAATTTTTTGGATAAGCTATTTTTAAAAGTTAGATAATGCCACTGAGGACTTTTTTGTAGAGCTTATCCCGCCACGCATTATTTTGTTATATCTCAAAGTTTTTGAGGTAAGCTCCCGTGGGTTGACTTTTTCCGACACTTCCAACAATAATCGTTATATTTCAACCAATGTATGCAAAACATTGACAAATTATGTAGGTACTCAAACCTGCCTCATGAATCACTCTATCTATTGGTGAAAACCACATGAAAATCCGTGCTGTAGTTTTTGAGTTTATTACGAACGGACAGACAGACTCGATGCAGGACTTTGCTAGACCGATTTTAAAGTAAAAATTCTTACTTATACACATTATAGTTTAAAAATATCTAAACAACCGACAGCTAGAGCATAATTTAAAATAAAAAAAAATACTTACTGCAATGCAGGTATGTGTAAATAATTACGTACACCGCACATAGCACAAAAATTGGCAAAAAATAAAAAAGTTCACTCATTGAAACGGAAAAAATACTTTTGCAGACTCGATAACCGTTTAGACTATATGCGAAGTGGATAAAACCGTAATTACCTGATAAACAATGTTATTTTAATCTTATGCTGCAGTCAGATAATAAATTCAGACTTTGTAAAATAAATCTATGGCATTCGATTTTGTAAAACAAAAGCCCGCCGTCAGTTTATAAAAATATATACTCAGATTTTTTTTAAGATTTTGTCCTATATTTATTGATAACTTTTTCAAATTTATTACTATTGTAAACAAAAAGTACTAGCAAAGACATTTGTATATTAAAAGATTTTTGTTGTAGTTGAATTTGGCGTTGTGGGCTTGAAAGTTGGTTGGGTACATCTTTCTTTTTTAATAAATACCTATTTAAAACTATTTTCCAATGAAATATTTTTATATAATTAGAGGATATTTTAAGGAGGTGTATGTACAACGCTGGAAGAAATTTCCATTGTAAACATTATCGAAAATATAAAAAGAACGTTTTTAAGTAATAAATTATTTTGGAAAACTGTCATTTACAAAACTAGAGACCTCTTTGATTAAAAATTGTTCCACGGAATGATCTACCGACTACCGACTGCAATGACACTTGTTATTAAACTTTTTTGTCCGTTTTTGGCACGGTAGTCATGTTTTTAATATTTTTTAAATTTATTTATTTTGTATATAAAACAAAAAGACAAAAGTATGTACCTACATTTTTAATATTTTTTTACTGCTACATAAACGTAATTACTCACAATCTTATCGAAGTTAATCGATTCTTCATTTTTTTTGTTTGCTTGTCTTTTGTTTGACGTATTTATGTCAATGTTACTATTATTTTATTAATATACTTTTTTGATAACATGACTCTTCTATAACAGATCTCTCCTTCTCTTTTCACCAAAATTAAAAGGCAAAACGAGATACAATAAATTATAATTAAAATTATAATTAAATAAACAATATTATTTTTAAGCCGCTGTTAAGTATTTCAGAGTAATATAGGTATAAACAAAATATATTTCTTCAATTAAAAATCTACAGAGCTAAAAACACCATAAGTGAAATTAAAAAAAAAAATACTCACCGCCGTATTGGCACAGAAGTGCAAAGATTAAAATCAGCGTCGCAAACAACCACAGGCCAATGTTCAGGAGGATTCCACTCGATTGGTCAAGACCACTCATTTTGACCGTCAAGACTACCCAAATGTCACGAGACAATCGTTAGGATTGCGATAAACATGGCCGTGTTGCAGCAGGTACCTATTCAAAGTGGTAATTTTTTCAAATACCTAATTATTTAATCCATTAGATAGATAGATAAACACTTTATTGCACACACACATTACAGGAAATACAGTAACTTAAAATTATGGTGAGCAAAGGCGGCCTTATCGCTCAGAGCGATCTCTTCCAGACAGCCTTTGGGACTTAGGATAGCTGGAGAGATATGAAAAGGGCAGTGTGCCAGCAACATACACATTGAAATAAATATTGTGTTTGTTGAACTTATAGGCGTTCTTTAATTCGGTTTCTACTCTTATTGAAACACATAAAATAACATTTAATTAACAATTTTAATGTGGTGAGATTTTCAAAAATATCATTCAAAAAATTTAATACATGACATTGTTTTCGACATTGAGAAGAACTTATGTATTCGTAAAGTACTTTGTGGTTTTTATTTTTTTATGTAAGTCTGTGTTCAAACTAGTGACCGACCGAAGTTTTGGTTTCGGCCAGTTTTGGCCACAGTTTCGGTTTCGGCTAAATATTGGCTGAACCTTTCGGCTCGGCCGAAACTTGGTTTTAGGGTTCCGTCTCAAGTAACAAAATTTGGTACTATAAAAGTCCTGAGAACGCTTTAGGACGTGCTAATTAGATTCACGATAAGCACTATAATGGTATTGTTAACCTTTACAGAACCCCAAATAGGCCCCAGTTTTATCACTGATTTATTCTATAAACGTTACAAAAGGGCTCTCGCGGTAATAAATCAGCTCTATAGTTGAAAACCAAAACATGTTTACAGTGCTATTTTGCACCGTAAACGATTTTAGTGATCTTTATTTTGTTCGTGTTGTGGTCATGTCATCGTTAGTGTTCCCTAAGACAAAATGTCATTCGCTATTTGTAATAAATACAAAGGACATTCTACAAAACATCACCTTTGATCGTCCATTGACCGCAACTCCACCGTAGCTTGCACTTGCGAAAATAATTGTATCGATAAAACTACTATGCTGATTTCAAATTTGACAATGCGCCTTCATAATTTTCGTGATTTAATTAAATTCAAATTAATAAAATAAGGACTAGTCGTGACTATGACTGCTATAGTACACATTGGCTCCAGCCGTGCTACTAATGTGCTATCATGGCATAAACAGGAGCCATATTTTCACCGAAAACGGATAAGTCCATTAATTATTGACTTTAGTGCTTTTATGTCACGTTTTAGTCTGGTAACAGTAACACAAACTCACTTATAGAGCTATTTAGAATTTAAGTTATTTAGCAACTGCACCAGGAGTCGCTATGGTACTATTTAGTACCATAGAAGAGTTTTCATGACTTTTACAGAACTAGCCCCATAGCAATGTTGAGAGATCATTTAAGTAGCTAAACCGTGACGTATTGGTTGTGCAAAGTACTTTTATAGTGCAGATTGATTCTGTAATAGTGTTTTCGAAACTGCTACAACATAAGTACTGTAAAAATTATTTGGATGCATTATTAGTGCAAAATAAATCCATAAAAGTGACAGTAAGGTCGTCTATAGTATTAAATAGCACTATAATAGCTTTTTTCATATCTATTACAGTGCAACACTTTAAAGATTCTTTTGTATGTTCGTGTTCTAAGAGCTACATTATAAAACTTAAATGCACTTTAATATTATAGAACCAAAACGCTCTGTTGAAAACCTTTATAGCACAAGCAGTCACGACGGTTACCACTAAAGGCCTACTATATCACTGTTTGGTGATAAAACGCCTTGGCTATAGAAACTTTTGTTACTTGGGGTACCAAAATGGTAAAAAAGGAACCCTTATGGTGTGACTCAGTCTGTCTGTCTGTCACAGCTGGATATCTCGAGAACTACTAATGGTATCAACTTGAAATTTGGAAGGACTGAAAAGAGGTCTTAAAAATTTGAAGTGAGGTGACTAGGGCATGTGTGATATTATATGAAAGAGGACTGTTTGCACACTTTAAAACATTTTTTTCTTTTTTCTTAGGCCGCATAGTTTTCGACTTATGATGAAAAATGTAAAAAGAAATACCGTTCCCCCCCTTATCTCCGAAGTTTGCAAAGAGAAAAATCTGAAATAATTCTACGTGATAGTAGTTTATGTAAAGATTACAGGAAAAATAAAACGATGTCTTAATATAACACACTTTTTAGAAATTTAAAAAACAAAAAATTATTTAGTTTCACTACCAGTCAACAGATGGCGCCATCCTAAGAATACTGACTTAAGAAAAAATATAGTTCTACTATCGGTCAAGAGATGGCGCAACCTAATACTACAATAATAATTGGTGTCTGGTTCTAATATAATTTAATATAATAAATAATAAATTGAATTACCTATTATTTGCCGAACGAATCAACGAAGAATAAGTTCCTACTTAGTAATATAAACAGTTTGCAATGTGTTTTTCAGTCACCATAAGCAGCTGTGGTTAAGATTTGTAAATTAACTGTCCGCTTGTTCGCCCTTCCACCTGTCTGCCGTTTATCCTAATTTTTTAAAGACTGTACTAAAGTAACATATCCATTTATGATTGTACGGAACCCTCGGTGCGCGAGTCCGACTCGCTCTTGACCGGTTTTATTTGTGAATTGTCGTGCGTCAATCGGTTAATTTCGGAGATCACCTTTCGGCGTGAATCAGTGCGATCGTGTTGAGTTGAGGTTACGTGGTTTAATTCTTCAGCTACTTATTGATTTTAATTTTTGAAAAATACTTATCTGTTTATATCTTGTGCATATTTACCACCTAACTATAATTAAACTAGTCATTTCGAAGCTCTTTCTCTTATTGCGTGAAGTTCATAGTCAATTCGGACGGGTAGTGCAGTGCGTACGGTAAAACACAACAAATAACTAAACATTGACTGTTGTTGAACAATAAATAATGTTGATTAATAAAAAAGTTCACTTACAAAAGTAAGTTTAACATAATGAATACTTATTCGATACTTTTTTTAGTTTAAATTTTAATTTAACATAAATAAAGAATTATTTTTATAAATAATTTCATCATTGTATTTTATTTAACACATTTTAAGTGTCTATAATTATATTTACAGTGAAAATAAAACGTCAATTTAATGTGTATAAAAAAGTTTCGGTTATGGTTTCGGGTGAAACTGGAAGCAGCCTTTCTATTGTCTAATTTAAAAATCTATCGCAATCGCTTTCAAGAAGCAACACATTGAAGGTTCTTTTTGGCACAAATAATAATTTACCGAAGAAATGCAGCAATGTGTTACATCCATCTGTCAAACGAAAGCGATTGCGATAGATTTTTAAATTAGACAAGTAGTCCCCAGGGCCAAAAGTTCAGTTTCGGCTGGAATTCCAGTTTCGGTCAGACACTAGTTAAAACAATTTTAAAACCATAGACTTAAAAAAATACCGCTAATTAAAAACAACGTGAAAATCTTATCAGAGTTTTAAGCTGGAAGTAATTTTATCAATTTCCTTTTATCTCATTAGTATGACACATTCTTCAATTACAATGCAAGTACCTAGGCACTTGGAATTGGAAACATAATTTTATTCCAAAAAGTCAACATCATCAGCCATTTTTAGGGTTCCGCAATCAAGTCAACAAGGCACCCTTATAGTTTCACCATGTCCGTCTAATCCGTCTGTCCATCTGTCCGTCCTTAGTACTAGAAAGCTTTAATTTGGCATGAATGTGTACATTAATTAATGCCAAAAACTTTTTTTGTGTCCTGCCTTACATAAAGTCACAAAAAATTATCTATAAGTGGAATGTAGATATGTCTTTATTTAAACATATTGTAGGTTTGTGAAGATCACTTTTCGATTCAGGGATTTTTTTGAGAAATATTAAACTTTAAAGTACAAAACTTTGTTAACGTCAAGTTTGTTGTAATCATGAACCACCCACTGCGGGAAACAAATAATAAAAATGTCAGCATGCAGTTATATGTTATCTGTGTGAGAAATAAAAAGATCGACTTACTCTTACAGAAAATGATGCAACACGCCACTAAAATAGACGTAAACAGCAGCGAAAAGAATACCACCACTTGACCGTCCATTTGGATTCACCGATAAACAATAATAAAAACCGTTTATCACTGGCTGATAACATCGCAAAAACTCGTAAGTATATCGAAAGTAAAGTCCAAGTGATCGAAACAGTCGGACATGAAAATTTTTTTCGATACTTATTGCGTCGAGCGAAGCGTCTCTGCTTCAGCTTGGGCTAAAATTCTTTCGTATGTCCTTCCGGCGGCGGCTGTCCGTTTGTTCTCCTCTACAGGTCGCATTTCTCAACCGATTCTCGTGAAATTTTGTGACCAGGTTTGAATATTATATAGAATTTTTTTGTCGAGCCAGTTTTTTGTTTTTTTTTTTTAAAACGGCGGAGATATTTAAAAAAACATATCTCAGTCCGGCTTTCCGGCGCTGTTGTTTTTTCCTCTACAGGTCGCATTTCTCAACCAATTCTCGTGAAATTTTGTAAACAGGTTCGAAAATTATGGAGATTTTTTTGTCGAGCCAGTGTTTCGAAATTTTTCAAAATGGTGAAGATATCTAAAAAAAACCTATTTCAGTCCAGTTTTCCGGCGCTGGCTGTTCTCCTCTACAGGTCGCATTTCTCAACCAATTCTCGTGAAGTTTTGTGAGCAGGATTGATAATTATATAGAATTTTTAAGTCGGGCCAGTTTTTCGAAAATGTAAAAAAAGACATATTTCAATAGTTCGAAAAATTATTAAAAATGTAACAAATTTTTTTTGTTAGATTTTATTTTTAGAAGATTCAAAAGTTCATCAATCAAAACATTTCTGGCCAATATTCGAATTTGAAAATAAAAAGGGTTGTGATGTGACTTTGTTACAGAACCTAGAATTGCATAAATTATATGCACAGTATAGATACTTACTTATCATATCAGCCGCACGACACCCACTGCTGGGTATAGGCCTCCCCCAAGGATTTCCACGACGATCGGTCCTGCGCTTCCCACATCCAGTGGCTTCCGGCAATCTTAAATAATAATGATAAAATCAATCTCATTTCTGACTGTACCGTCCGGACTGACCCAAGTCCACTTCCGGCTTTCCGGCTTTCTGAAGAATGAGTTCATCATAAAGAGGTTCTCCTTCTCCATAAAGTCGGCTAGCATCTGGCCTCTGTCATTCCGTTGCCCAACTCCAAATTGCCCCACTCTCAGCTCATCACCGCATCGTTTCCCCAACTTTGCATTGAAGTCCCCCATCACAACGGTGTAGTGGGTTTTGTAGCTATGCATGGCTTTAGAGATCTCCTCATACATAGCCTCCACTTCGTCATCTTGGTGCGTCGAGGTCGGTGCGTAAACCTGTATGACATTCAACGAATACCGTTTGGATATTCTGAGTATAAGGTACGCCACCCTGGTCGACACACTTCCGATGGTAATCACGTTGTTGACAAGGGACTTGTGGACGATGAACCCGACACCACCTTGGGACTGTTGGTCGCCCTCCCGGTAGTACAGCAAGTTACCGGAATTAAGGATTATCGAGTCCTCTCCCTCTCTTCGGACTTCAGATAACCCAATGATGTCCCAGCGTAACTTGCTTATAACTTCTTCCAACTCGATTAACTTCGTGTCGGTCCTCAGTGTGCGCGTGTTATAGGTTGCCAGGTGCAATTTTCGTGATTGGTGGTAGCCGATCCGCACCCGGGGATTCTTAGCACCCCCTGCCCCGCCGTTACCATAGCCGCTACCGTAGCTAGGAATAGCGGGGCCGCCGGGGACTGGGGGCCAATTTATTTGTGTGTCCATTCATGAGGGGGTTTGCCATAATCGCCACGCTTGGCAGGCGGGTTGGCGATCGCAGTAGGCCAAGAATTTTGGAGACGCTGCTGCCCGTCTCCTGATGGCTGTGTTCCCTTAGTCGCCTTTTACGACACCCACGGGATGAGAGGGGGTAGTGCTATTCTAAGCCGGCACATACACGGCAACTACTACTATACGGCAGGATACTTACTTATTAGTTGAAAAAAACTGATATCTATTCTGTGTTATATGTTTTTAAAAACCTACTTACAATTTGAGCTACTTTTTAACGCGAGGTTTACACACAGGTTTTCAAAAAGATAAAATAAGGGTTTAAGTATGAACTTGCTGCCGATTTGTATGGTGAACTCTTAAATTTTAACATCCATGAACATCAATGTTTTGAAACTTTTATGCTTGTAAATATTTATTTTGAACACTTTACTAACTAAATCTGTGAAAGTAGTCTATTCATGCGCAGTGAAGTTCAAGTTCAGTTAAAATAAAGTTTTGGTAGGCCTTTTATTGTTGGCATTTGGTCGGGCCACGTGAACTACGTTTGTTAGACAACGGTTAGATTTGGCCATCTTATTGTGGTAGGGCCTGCAACAAAGGACCATTGTTGAATTTCCTACTGAAGGCCATTGGGTGTTTTTCATTGTAGCACACCCCGGGCACTCCATAGAAGCATCGCGTTTCAACTACCTATTACACAGACGCTACACAGTGATGTTTTTGCACACGCGCAACTGTGTGCGAGCGGGCTATTGAATGAGCACACGGATCGGCACACGGAACTCGCGCAGTGGGCGCCGGTGGGGTGAGGTAATTGATTATGGGGCGGGGCGGAGAGTTTTCTTTCTGTACAGTACAAGGCATATAACTTGAAATCGGGCGGGGATTGCGTGAAACGCGTATTTTGGGTATGCGTAGCGGTGAGGGGCGCCGGCGGCGGGAGAGGGGCACGCGCTATTGGTCGCTCACAAGAGCACATGCGCGAACTTATCCCCACTCCGTCGAAAAAATTTCAAGATACGTGCCTAGTACTGTACGGTAGTACTTATATCTATTCTGTGATTGTAGGGTAAAAGGTTTACACAATATTGCCAGTTATCCTACAGTTGGCCATTGGTTTTACGCCTGGTTTGGACATAATTGTTCATTCCTCGGGCTTCTCTTCTCTTAGGGCTACTACCTTGAACCCTTGTTCTGGAAGAGTTTGGGACTGTTCTCCTACAGTCATTTGTCCGTTGAACCATTAGCCAACACAACTTTTCATCGGCAAATGTTTCTCTAAAATATCTTTCACCTATGAATTTTTACTCTGTATAATCTTTTGCCAACGAACGAACGTTTTGCCGGCATGAACGTTTCGTCGGCAGTCGCTTAAACGGCGATTGTTTTACCTAAGCAATATTTTAACTAGAGTTGCGGCTCGGCCCGGTATTACGAGGTTCGGCCGGGTACCAAACCTTGACCCACGGTTCGGCCGAACCTCCGAACCCTTCTAAAATGATGATTTGGTCGTTTAAATTAAGCCCAAAATTTTTCGATGTGCTAGAGATTTGAAACTTTGAACATAGGTCAGAACTGAAAGGCAATGCAATATCATGGTGTCATTGAGCTGATCTGATGATGGAGCCGGAAGAAGACCACGGGAACTCTGTGATAAAACCATACAAACCCATCGAGATAGGGCTCGTTAGAATCGTCTTGACAAGTACTTTAACGGAAGATAGGTCCAGGGTCTGACGATGAAACCGGAAGAATGCTACAGGATCCATGCAACCCCATCGAGTTTGGGCTCGTTTGTAACAGATTACAGTGAGAAATGAAAGACCGTAATCCAAAGTAATTATTTGTATTTTAAAATAAAGAACCTGTGAAGGTTCTACGTTGCGTGGCCTTATAGCCAACAGCTTCCATAATTTATATATCACTTTGTTTATTCGTTTAAACACATTGAAACTGATAGAAATTTCACAATTCACAATTTAATCACATTACTTTACTTCGCTTGACGATTATTGTTTCTGGGCTGACTAAAACGCTAGTTCTAGTTTTTTTACATTCTCTTTGGTTCGCTGTCTTTAGACGTTTTCTTCCCTCTGTAAGTCAGTCCCAAAGAGAATGTAAAAAACTAGCAGCGAACGCTCATTTTTGAATTATTATTTTTCGGAACAAAATAATTTTTTTACATATTTTCGAATATAAATTGAGAAATAAATTTTTACTCTGGGGAAAGAGGTCCCACGGCAACGTTACAGCTCTGTTGGGAAATAGTGTCCAAGGGTCTGATGATGGAGCCAGAAGAAGGCTACAGGCTGTAATAAAAACAATGCAACCCCATCGAGTTTGGGCTCGTTTGAATTGCTTGACGAGTACTCTGTTGAGAAATAGTGTCCAGGGTCTGATGATGGCGCCGGAAGAGAGCCACAGGAACTCTGTAAAAAAACATGCAATCCCATCGAGTTTGGGATCGTCTGATTCGTCTTGACGAGTACTCCGATAGGAGATGATGTATTATTATTTAAGTTTTAGCTCGTTGACTAAAAAGCAGAAAATAATAATTTACTGAAAAAAAACACGACTAAAAACATTCTGTGCGATTGGGATCAAGCTGACGAGCCAGCCAGACGAAAACAGACGTTCCGAATATACGCACTAGCGCGCCAAACGGCCTAAATAAATACCGAGTCGGTTCGGTCGGGTCGCGAACGGTTCGGTATTTTGGAACCGAACGGTTCGCGACCCGGCGCCGGTGGTTCGGTATAAGTAAGCATCACTAATTTTAACACTGATCTTTTCATTCCTAGACATGTTATATTAATGGCCGCTGGCCTTCTCGTCATTTCGTGGCATATTTAAATAATAGCTAGAACTACTTACGAAAAACTTTGATGACGTATCTGCCTATAACCATGTCACACAACTGCAAATATATCAACACCAACAATAAAATAGTCACAAAAGCAGTAACAAACACTAATTCTTTTAACCCTAACCACATTTTGTTGTAACACTTTCAAAAAACAATAAAACACTAAAATTTCTTAGGACACTATGCGGATAAATTAAAAATTTACATTTAAAAACACGCATATCGAAGAGTAATGTTTTTTAAATTGGTTGGGTTACATATTTTTTATATCTCGTCATGGAATGATTGAGATAAGCCCTTCAAACGATGCTGGCATTGAGTGAAGATAATCAAGATTATTATAATCTGTAATCTAAAAAAACAGTCATTTTTAGCAAGTTGATTATTTAGTGTTGCGCTGGCTGGCGCCACAACTCCTTTTGATATCCAACCATTAAAATATTACCCTGTCTTGCAATCAATAAAAAATATAGTAAAATTTTACCCCATGTTTTGTTTATCTTCAAAATTGAAATACTTATAAGAATTTTCAAATAATATGTTATTAGATGAATTGTCATTGCTTAGGCCTTGGGTTATTGATTTGATTAAATTCAAGATGCTAAATCTAACCACATTTTTTTTTGTTTTGTATTAATTTCACTAATCCACAAGTGTCACCAATCAAGAAAAAATCATTACAACGAAATAACTATGTTTAATAAAATTCTGAAAAATATAAAAACTTGAATTAGTTTTAAACTATTTTTGTATGTGTTAATTTTTTATTTAAATATGTATGTTCGTGTAGTTACAATCTGGATTAACGCCTGTGTGTTATAAACTAGTGGCTCCGTGAGCTGTAGACCTCGCGTTAAAAAATAGCTCAAATTTGATGTTGATTAAAAAATAATCTAATAGATGTCGCCACCCCTTTTTCCCACACTGCTCACGAGATTTACAAAGCACATAGTACTTACACAGTATAAAGATTTTTTTCCTTACAGTAGGCCGACGCCTTTATTGTTGGGCGATACCGCCGCCTGTAGGGTATTTACGCAAATACGGAAGGGTTGTCACACCGAGATTCATTGAAATCGCATTATTTATTTAATAGGAAATTAAAACGGTAACGACGCGATAGCCCTAGAAGATGTGTCCCGAGCTACATAGAACTGCGAAGTATGCAGCTCGGGCTCGTCCGACTCACCTCTCCCCCCTCAAGCCCCGCATGATTGCCCTGTCTAGACGTCTCCGTCGGCCTACTGTAAGAAATTCTTTATGCTGTGGTACTTACACAGTATAAAGATATGCTGTGGTACTTAGGTACGTGCTATTTAGTATATTATTCGGTAGGTATATTCACAGCTAGATGGAGCTTTTAATTTTGAAAATTTTTCGAAAAGGGTGATTTATTGATAAATGTCGAAAAACTGGTTTAACTGGTAAAAACTGATTAAAAATTATGTATAATTATCGGACCTGCTCACAAAATTTCACGAGAATAGGTTGAGAAATGCGACCTGTAGGGAAAAACGGACAGCTGGAAAGTCGAACTGAAATATGTTTTTTTACATATCTCCGCCATTTTGATTAATTTCAAAAAAACTGGCTCAAAAAAATCTATATTTTTTTCGAACCTGCTTACAAAATTTCACGAGAATCGGTTGAGAAATGCGACCTGTAGAGGAGAGGCAGCACTGGAAAGCTGGACAGATTTTTTTTATTTGTAAAATTAAAAAAAAACTGGCTCGACAAAAAAATTCTATATAATTTTCAAACCCGCTCACAAAATTTCACGAGAATCGGTTGAGAAAAGCGACCAGACAGACATACGAAAGAATTTTTGCCCAAGCTGAAGCAGAGACGCTTCGCTCGCACTTCGTGCTCGCTCGGTCAATAAAATAAAATAAATATTTTTCAAAATTTTATTAAACATTGGAAAGAAGAAAAACATATTTTTTCGACCTATGTTCCTTGGAGAAAGTTGTTGCTTAATAATATCTTATTTATTTATTATTTATTTATTTATTTATTTTATTTTGGACAACAGACGGTCATTTACAAAACATGTTGTATTATACAGTAATCTAAAGGAAGACCTAGAGTGCCAACAAATATGTATTAATTATTTAGTGTAACAAGGCCGAAATAGGTAAATATTTAAACTGTTATATTATGTTGCTAACATTAAAAATTGAGTAATTATTCTACATTAATAGGAGTATAACGTAGATTACAAGGAGATACTATTGATATAATAAAAAGGATTTTTACGACAAAGAATTATACAGAAATATGCAAAAAAGGGTCGAATTATACTTATGTTTATGCTTATGCTTATGTTTATGCTTATGCTTGTGTTTATGGAAGGTTAGAATAAAAACAAAAATGTCCCTCAATAAAAGTTTGCACTATCTATGCAACAATTTCTTAATTTTCATCAAACTAAGTATAATTATTTAACAACCAATGAATCACTATAGTAAATAATCTAATCGGAGTTCAGATATATTTATAGCGATTTTAATCTGAGCATAAATATTTTTTCTATTTATCATTTATCTTTCTTTTCCTCAAGTAATTGCTCAATGGATTTCATTAATTACTAGCTTTTGCCCGCGACTTCGTCCGCGTGGACATTAGGGAACCTATGACCTTGATAAAAAGTAAAACTATCTGTGTGCTATTCCAAATCCGTTCAGTCGTTTTTACGTAATTGAGTCTTTCACATTTATAATATAAGTGGGATATCTATATCCCGTTACTTTCACTTTATAATATTAGTACGATATCCATAACCCGTTCATGCCGTTCCCGTACCCGTTCTCGTTCCTGTTCCCGTTCCCGTATTATTTCAGCCATTGAGAAGTTAAATCATTTCCATCGTGTTGAACTTTAAAACAAATGCCATTTTCGCAATCAACATCCCATAAAACCTCAATAACGACATCCATTTGGAATTTGGTCTTTTTACCCCATTTCACCAGTTCAAAGTTTGAACCCCATTTCACCAGTTGAATAATGTCTACCACTTAAAAATAAATGCCATTTTCGCAATCAACATCCCATAAAACCTCGATAACGACACCCATATTGCTGTTGGGGTTTTTTACCCCATTTACCCACTAAAGGGTTGAGTTTCGGAAAACCACGAAACATGTGTTTGCTTGTTTATTTTTAGAAGTACTTCTGCGAAGTTTCAAGTTGAAATGGACATTTCAATGTCCATTAATTTTTTTTATTACATACAAACTTTGTACCCCCATTTCAACCCTTTAGGGGTGGAATTTCCAAAAATCCCTTCTTAGTGGGTGTTTACACTGTATAAAATATCTATGTACAAAATTTAACGTCTCTAGGTTCAGTGGTTTGGGCTCGGCAATAGTCTGTCAGTCACCCCTTCACTTTTATATAAAAGATAAAGATCAGGTTTCTCCCCAAGCTGGTCGGTTGGTTGGTTGAAATTTTGAAATCGGTTCAGTAGTTTTCAAGAAATCTTGAAAATACTGCATGTCGTTTTTGTTACCACTTTATATGAATACAAACGGATGTTCATCTATAACTTTTTTATTTATGAACCGATTTTAGACTAGACGAAAATCCTAAATATCCGCTTCCTTTACCGTTTCAACGGCATATTATGAGCCATTTGGGCAACATTACTTTTCCGATGTAAGAAAGGCTGCTGAATTCGATTCTAAATGTTGCCAAGCCGAATTTTATTTTATTTTTTTCAAGCGTGTTTTGCTCTTATAATGACTTGATTTAAGAAAATATCTCTATATTGCTCTACAGAAAATCCTCTATAGAATTAAAACTATGAAAATTTGCCTTAAAAAAAAACACTGGTAAATAGCCCAGTTATTTCACTATATAGAATAATAAACATGTTGAACATTTTTGTCTAGTAACTGTGTTAAAAAACTAATTTGCATCATGCGGCGGAATTTTCTCAGCATTTTTTTTTTCAAAAATCCTCTATAGAATTAAAACTTCTAAAATTTACCCCAGAAAAAATATACTGGTAAATAGCCTAGTTATTTTACTATACAAAATAATAAACTTGTTTAACAATTTTGTTTAGTAACTCTGTTAAAAAAAATATTTTGATTCGCGCGGCGGAATTTTCTATATTTTTTTATCGAAAATCCTCTACAGAATTAAAACTATGAGGATTTACCCAAAAAAATAATACTGGTAAATAGCCAAATTATTCTACTATATAAAATAATAAACTTGTTAAACATTTTTGTCTAGTAACTGTGTTAAAAAAATAATTAGTGTCGCGTGGCGGGTTTTTCTCTCCTCGAGCCACATCTCATACTTCTGGTACGCGGACGGACTTCCGGTTATCAAAATTGAGTTCAGCGACCCCCAAAATCTATGCCAGGATACCTCACACGACCAGAATCGAGTTCTAATAAGATAAGGCTTCATTTTGGCCACCATCTTGAATTTTGGGCAAAGGAGCCAAAATTGGGCCTGGCAACATTCGGAACCGAATTCAGCAGGCTTTTTTACCTCGTAAAAGTCATGTTCCCAAAATGGCTCACAAAATGCCGTTGAACTTAAAAACTTTAATTCGAATTACTAGTATATTTCAATGATAGTAACCATAGAGGAAAGTAAAAAGATAGTAATCAACATAAATTCAAAATTCACTTACATCTCTTATATAAAAATGAAGGGGTGACTGACAGACTATTGCCCAGCCCAAACCACTGAACCTAGAGACTTGAAATTTTGTACTTTACACAGTGTAAACACCCACTAAGAATGGATTTTTGGAAACTATACCCCTAAAGGGTTGAAATGGGGGTACAAAGTTTGTATGGAAAAAAAATATTAAATGGACATTTCAACTTGAAACTTCGTAGGAGTACTTCTAAAAACAAATAAGCAAACACATGTTTCGTGGTTTTCCGAAACTCAACCATTTAGGGGGTAAATGGGGTAAAAAAAGTCCAACATCGATATACCCATTTTCGTAATCAACATCCCATAAAACCTCGAGGTTTTATGGGATGTTGATTACGAAAATGGCATTTATTTTTAAGCGGTAGACATTATTTAACCCCTAAAGGAGTCAACTGGGGTTCAAACTTTGTATGGGAAAAATATGAAATACACATTACGACTTGAAACTTCGTAGGAGTACTTCTATAATCAAATAATCAAACATTTATTTCGTAAATTTCTGAAAATATACCCCTTAAAGGGTAAATGGGGTAAAAAGCCCAAACTCGATATGGATGTTTTTATTGAGGTTTTATGGGATTTTGATTGCGAAAATGGCATTTATTTTTAACTCCAATATAGGTGCTATGTTTCAACCCTTAAAGGGGTAAAATGGGGTTCATGTTTTGTATAAAAATAATATTAAATATACATTTCGACGTGAAACTTCGCAGGAGTACTTTTAAAAACTGACTACTTTTAAAAGCAAACACGTATTTTATGATTTTCCGATAATTAACCCCTTCGAGGTAAATGGGGTAAATAAACCCATACAATAGATTAGAATACAATATAATTTATTTTCATTTGATAAGGGTACACTGGAGGTCTTTAAAAGATCTGCCTATTCAACCACTAACAATAGCATGCAAACATTATTTTAAATTAAAATTAACAAATAAGTAATTATACTTTTTTTTCATAAATGATATTGAGGTTTCATGGGATTTTGACTACGAAAACGGTATTTATTTTGAAGTCCAACACGGTGGCCATGATTCAACCTCTAAAGGGGCGAAATGGGGCTTATTTTGTTTTTTTTTCGTGATTTTCCAAAAAGGTTTAGGTTTATTTACCCACTAACCCTCAACCCCTTGGGGGTTAGTGGGTAAATAAAGGGGAGTAATGGGATTTATATTTTGTATAGAAAAAAAAATTCAATAGATATTTCGACTTGAAACTTCGTATGAGTACTTCTAAAAACAAATAAACAAATCGATATGGATGTCGATATTCAGGTTTAATGGGATTTATTAATTGGGACTTATTTATTAATATTTTGTATTTGCATTATCGTTATTCCCAGATTATACTCAAGTTTTCTAATGGTTCTGAAAGATGGGTAGGTCTAGTTAAGTAAATTTTTATTTTTCTGTTTTATTTAATGAAATGTTTAAAATCCTTCCCCGTTGTATGTTAACTTTTGTTAATTATTGTGATGGAAAATGACCTCACTTTAAATGTAGAGGTCATTAGGGTCCCGTACCAAAATGGTAAAAAAGGAACCCTTATGGTGTGACTCAGTCTGTCTGTCTGTCACAGCTGGATATCTCGAGAACTACTAATGGTATCAACTTGAAACTTGAAATTTGTAGTTTAAGATGATATTTGCCCAACTATTTTGCAAATAAGAAAGAAATAAAAAAAAATTATTTTTTTTACAACAGGGACTGAAAAGGGGTCTTAAATATTTTAAGTGTGGTGACTAGGGTATGTGGGGTATCATATGAAAGAGCGCTCTGAAATAATTCTATGTGATAGTAGTTTATGTAAAGATTACAGGAAAAATAATACGATGTCTTAATATAACACACTTTTTTAGAAATTCAAAAAACAAACAAAAATTCTTTTGTTTCACTACCAGTCAACAGATGCCGCTGTCCTAAGAATGCTAACCTAAGAAGAAAAAAATGGTTCCACTATCGGTCAAGAGATGGCGCAACCTAATACTACAATAATAAATTGGTGGCTGATTCTAATATAATTACCTACTATTTGCCGTACGAATAAACGAAGAATATGTTCCTACTTAGTAATATAAACAGTTTGCAATGTGGAGTGGCTGAAACGTTTTTCAGTCACAATAAGCAGCTGCGGTTAAGATTTGTAAATAAACTGTCCGCCTGTTCGCCCTTCCACCTGTCTGCCGTTTATCCTATTTTTTTAAAGACTGTACTAAAGTAACATATCCAAATATATTTATGATTGTACGGAACCCTCGGTGCGCGAGTCCGACTCGCTCTTGACCGGTTTTTTTTCAATGTTGACGACTCTATATGAAATATACAGGGAGAAAAAAGCAGCCCTTTACGAGTTTCTTGCCGGTTCTTCTCGTTACAAGGTCTCTCGCTTAGGGTTTGCGAACCGATAGCATAGCTTCTATGACATTTACAAGTGCTTGTAACAGCTTGGGCCTTGGACTAAATAAATTATTTTGAAATTTTATAAGTAACTTTCAGCTTTTACCTTTTTATACATATTAGACACTGTCACAAACATTGCTCCCAAAGATTTTTTTCTCAAATTGACCCAGACAGAGATCTAACCCAGGATTTCAGAGATGGCAACTCCTTAAAATAAAACTCAGTGTACAAACCACGCCACGAAACCACGAAACCACGGAGTTCGTCAAAAACTTTGATGAAAACATTTAACACTAAAACGCTACGAAAAAAAGTCACAGGAAGCCATCAAACGTGTAGTTAATGACACTAAAACATGCCGCACTAAATTGGTGAAAAACGAATCAAGTCGAACAACCCATGTTGTGGACACTCATAAACTTTAGGGTTGTCAGATTTCATTATTTTGCTAAGTAATGCAACTGGACTATAAATTAATGTAATTTGGCATAATAATTACTTCAGTAAATATTTTAGACAACATCAATCATAATTTGCTGAAGTTACAGAAATCCGAAGTGATTTATAAATGTTAGGCCATGTAAGCACTGACAGGCGGTGTAGGCAGAGCCTAGACCTAGCGTGTAGCGAAGTAAAACGAATTTTCTATAATGTTCGCAGCCAGCCGCATTGCGCGCCTGGCGCCATTGCTGTGCGGCCGGTTGCGAACATTATAAAACATTTCTTTCACTTAGCTACACGCTAGGTGACTATCTAAATAAAAATAAATAAATAAAAAAGGCTTTATTTATCTCATACTAAGAGGTACCTAATAATTAAATAATGTCCGTAATGCTTTATCTTAAGTTTAGTATGAGATCTGGCGCACCGAAGAAAGTTTGAAAAAACCTGTGGTACGGGTCACCAGGTCTCACCCCAGGGAAATTATAATCTACAACAATTACAGAGAAAGTATGAAATACCTAAAATTATAATATTATATAAAAAAATAAAAAAACTTTTGTATAGTGTTAGTCCTCTCGGTGAGTAAGTGTGTAGATGTATGTTGAGAGGGTGTGAGTGAGTGTACAATTCATATGAGTATTTTTAAAAGTAGGCTCTAGTCTAGGCGCTAAACAAGTCGCCTGTCAGTGCATACGTGGACTTACAGTGTGATATAAGTAACAACTCTATTTCAGTTTGGTGATGTTTAAAAAATCCAGCGTTTTTTAGTTTGTTAATCATAATAATAGGAAAAGCTCGGTGGCGCAGTGGTTTAGCGCCTGGCCCTGCGATTGCGGAGGTTAAGCAACTTTCGCAACGGTCGGTCATGGGACGGGTGACCAAATATTTATTATCTCGAGCTCCTCCGTGCTTCGGAAGGCACGTTAAGGGTCCCCCCAGACCTACCGGTTTCTTTTCTTTGCTTTGCTGTTCTACCTTGCTGTTTAGACCGCCGGCCAACAGCGTCATTTTCAATCTATCGCATATTGGGACCAGACCAAATTGGCAAAATAGCCATTAGCTTGGTGTTATCAAATATAATCGTCTGGGTTGCGAAGTAGGAAGCTTCTGGGAGATATGCCACCCTGAACATGGTCTCCGATTTCTAAAAATAAATCGATCGCATATTTATATAAATTGTGAACAGGGTCGTGAGTGGCATCATTTACCTGAACTATTTTTTTGTGTTCTCATAACGATCGTTTAAGGAACAAAGCTCACATATGTGAAATGTACTTAAATTGAAAATATGCGATAGATTGAAAATGAACCTCTTGGCCGGCGCTCCATTGCCGAACAGCAAAGCAAAGAAAAGAAACTGGTATGTCTGGGGGGACCCTAAGCCGTTGGTTCCGGG
Source organism: Agriphila geniculea (assembly GCA_943789525.1). Lineage (NCBI taxonomy): Eukaryota > Metazoa > Arthropoda > Insecta > Lepidoptera > Crambidae > Agriphila > Agriphila geniculea. The sequence continues at coordinate 560,961 of OX038894.1, read as the reverse complement.
TGCATTTGCAGTTGTTAACACCCATCAATCCGCATTGGGTAATATAAATAACAAATGGTTATCATTTGAATATAGCATATAATGTAAAAAAATGCTTGTCTGTTAATAAGTCCTTCATATATAAACCGATTAGATTCGACATCCCTGTCTCCCTTCATTACCCGAGAGTGTGTAAAACACCTACCGGTGTGCGGAGAATTTCGTTGATACCGATTACAAAAAAAATATGGAAGTTGTCTATTTATGTGTTCTGTTATCTAGAGGTATAGTAGATAATACATACATACAAAATGTGCTAAGCAAGAAACCCTTCTCCGCACTTCCTTTTTTTCCAAATAAAAAAAGCATATCTGTACCCGTAGCACAAACAGCTATCGAAAAAAATAACGTGCGGAAAAATATACGATAGAGTAGGTACCTAATTTTGTATGGCAAATTTATACAGCGTCATCTACTGCCGGAAAACGAAAAGTGAAATTTTTCATAGAAAATTACTCTATAGAATGAGGACTTTTCAAAATGACAAAAAGCTGTAGGCTCGATAGATGGCGTTGATAAAAATGTATTTGTCAATGTGTGGGAGGTTTGGATGTTTGTGACGAAATGAATAAGTCCAACTTACTACCACTTTGATTTATTTACCAACACTTCTCACTCACACAAAACGAAGAAGGGGCTAGCAGAATTAACTACCACAGGCTCAAGCTTATTCACAAAACGATTAGCAAAGGAACAAATAATTAGGTAAAATTCTCCGACAAATGTACCACGTCATGTTGAAGTCCCGACTGACATTATATTCTCTTTGCCGCGCGGAAACAATGAAAGTTTGCTACGTGCCCACATCACTCCCCTCCAGAGACCGTCACTACGGGCGATAGTGATCGGGGAACCTGACATGCCGACCCGAACGGGTGGTTTTTTTAGGTACGCCTTCGGGTTTTGGGTCTTCTTCTGCATTCGAATTCATATTGCTATTACCATCAGAAAATAAATTAGGGACAGGTTCGACGAAAGTATATGCCGGTTTAAGACGATCGATTGATACAGTGATATGCTTCCCTTTTATTGAAATTTTGAATACTTTGTCCCCCCTTTCAACAACCTCGTAAGGACCAGAATAAGCAGGACTTAAGGCTACTCTCAGTGAGTCCTCCCTGAGGAATACGTGACTGGAGGAATTGAGGTCCTTGTAAATGAAAACTTTGTTATGGCTGTGACGTGAAGCGGGAGATGGTCGTAATTTCTCAGCAAATAGACGAACACGTGCACTAAAATCGGTAACATCCGTAGTGGCCTCCACCCCGTTTTGGAAAAACTCTCCAGGTAGGCGAAGGGGTTCGCCGTACAATAGTTCAGCGGAAGAAGCTTGTAAGTCCTTTTTGAACGCTGAACGAATACCAAGCAGGACCAGTGGTAAAGATTCGACCCAGTTATTATCGGCGTGGCATACGATGGCGGCTTTTAGCTGGCGATGAAACCGCTCAACTAAACCATTACACGCGGGGTGATAGGCCGTGGTTCTTCGATGATTGAACCCTGCTACTTTCGCCAAGAAAGCAAACAGGTTGGATTCAAATTGGGGTCCACGGTCGGTTACAATGTCGGTTGGGCAGCCAAAACGGGAAATCCAGCCCGACAACAGTGCGCGTCCCACCGTTTCTGCTGTCATGTCCATGATTGGTAATACCTCTGGCCATCGTGTGAATCGGTCGACAGCAGTGAGGCAGTAGCGGTACCCTTGGGACTGCGGTAAAGGACCTATAAGGTCGATGTGTACCACAGCGAACCTAGAACGGGGTAAACTGAACGTGCCCAATGGTGCAGACACATGGCGGTTCACTTTGGCCCGTTGACAAGCTAAACAGCATTTCGACCACTCACGACAGTCTTTGCGAATGCCCGGCCATACATATCTCTCGGCTACTAATTGAGCAGTTGCGTTTGGGCCCGGGTGACTTAGACTATGCAGACAGTCAAATACCTGCTTTCGCAATGCTTTGGTCACAAACGGTCTTGGTGGTGACCTACTAATGTCACAGTATATCTCGTGACGGCTGCCCTCCAGTACCAATTTTTTGAGACGTATTGATGTTTCATTTTTGAGAAGAACGCCAAGTTCAGAGTCCAATGATTGAGACTTTGCCAACAATTCGTAGTCAAGGACTGGTTGGATTTCCTCAATACGCGATAGTGTATCAGCAACCACGTTGTCTCGACCGGATATATGTCGAATGTCAGTCGTGAATTGTGAAATGTAATCGAGGTGTCGGTACTGACGAGGCGAACAGTTGTTTTTGCGGTCACTAAATGCGAAACTAAGTGGCTTGTGGTCGCTGAACACCGTAAAATGCCTAGCTTCCAGCATGTGGCGGAAATATTTTATACCTTCATAGATGGCCAGGAGTTCTCGGTCGTAGGGTGAATATTTTCGCTGTGCTGGGCTTAATTTTCGTGTGAAGAACGCCAAAGGTTGCCAGATGCTATTCTTCAACTGCTGTAAGACCGCTCCTAATGCCACGTCAGATGCATCCGTGACTAAGGCTAACTGGGCGTTGCAATCAGGATGTGACAGCAGTGCAGCATTGCAGAGATCCTGCTTACACTGCTCGAATGCTGCTAATGCTGGGCCAGTGATATCCACTGGATGCGAGGCTTTAACCGAGCCCGTTAGGAGAGTGTTGAGAGGGGCTTGGCTCCGTGCAGCATTGGGTAGGAATCGCCGATAAAAATTGAGCATTCCTAAAAACCTCCGGAGTTCCCTTACTGTCTTGGGCACTGGACAGTCTTTGATAGCCTGGACCTTGGACTCCTGAGGCTTAGTGCCCTCCGCCGAGATGTGATACCCTAAGAATGTTACTTCGCTTGCACCGAAAACGCACTTTGAGGTATTTACCAGAATACCGTACTGTTGCATCCGCTCAAATAGCTGTCGCAGGTGATCCTCATGCTGGGCCTGATCCCGGGAGAAGACCAGAAAATCATCAATGTAGGAGTAACAGAAATCTAGCCCCCTGATCATCTCATCTACAAACCTTTGGAAAGTCTGAGCTGCGTTCCTTAGACCAAAAGTCATAAATGGGAACTCGAACAGGCCGAAGGGGGTGGTGATGGCGGTCTTCTGTACATCCTCATCGAAAACCGGGATTTGGTTATAAGTCTTCACCAGATCTATAGTCGAGAAAACCTTGCAACCTGCGATACTGTGAGCAAAATCATGTATGTGACGGATCGGGTACCTATCGGGTATGGTGCGGGCGTTCAACGCACGGTAATCTCCGCAAGGCCGCCAGCTGCTATCCTTCTTGGGCACTAAATGCAGTGCTGATGCCCAAGGACTCTCGGATGGACGCGCAGTGCCGTTGTCTAGCATCAGCTGGAACTCGCTACGCGCGATTTTTAACTTGTCCGGCGCTAACCTGCGAGGGGTACAAAATGTGGGAGGCCCTGGAGTGGTACGGATATGATGCACTGTGTTGTGCCGTGTAACGCGTGGCGTGCCAGATGGACGAGTTATGTCAGGAAATTCATTCAAAATTAAATGGTACCGCGAATCACCAGTCAAAACTTTAACAGACAGTACAGATTTTAAACCATTATCAATATTAGCCACAGAACACAACGAGGTAGTATTGTCTATTAAGCGTTGGTTACGTACATCCACAATTAAATTATAGTGTCTAAGAAAATCTACACCAATGATAGCTTTTGTAACGTTAGCCACAACAAAGTTCCAGGTAAAGCTACGTCTTAGGCCTAAATCTAAATTCAATTGGATGAAACCATACGTATCGATGACACTTCCATTAGCCGCCGATAGCTGGTACGTTGTCTTCGTGCGACGCTCGCGCAGTGCGGATCGTGGAAAAACGCAAAGATCGCTGCCGGTGTCCACTAAAAATTGGGTCTTGGTTTTGCGGTCTGTGACAAAAAGGCGACCACTGGAGGAAGGGCAATCGTTCGTCGCCATTATCGACTGCCTTGAGCTTTTCCCGACTTTGCATAGTCACAGGGTTCCACCAAGTGGTCGCCCTCGATCCGAACCTGAAGTGATACCAACATAAGGGAAACTTGCGGTAATTCGAACTGGATCTACTTGACGAACGACTTCGGTGGTTGTCTCTTGAGCGTGGCCTGGACTCACGCTCGCGGCCACTGAGCTTCAACGTCAGATTCTTCACGGCGTGCTTCAATTCCGCTATCTCTAGTGCCATTGTCTCCATAGTACTCGAAGATGGTGTAGGTGTGGAGACCGCGGCAACTTGGCGCATAGGCGATACAATGTCCTGCACTCTGTCTGCCAGGTCTGCTAACGCTTCCAAGGGTGTAGCTGATTGCGATGCCAGCAGCGTTTGGATGTTGCTGGGTAAACGACTGCTCCATATGGTGCGAATGAAGTCTTCTGGCACCTCAGAACCAGCCAAGCTCTGCAGGTGCCTAAGGAACTGTGACGCCTTCCTGTCACCCAGTTCTTCATGCATGAGAAGTTGATGCACTTTCTTTTCTTTCGAGGCTGACAGGCGCTTAACGAGCTCAAACTTCAGCTTCTCGTATTTATTTTTGGCAGGTGGGGACACAATCACGTCTTTTACCTCCTTCGAATATTGCGGATCTAAGTGCCCGATCACGTAATTAAATTTTGTGGCATCCGAAGTGATCCCTGCTATGGCGAATTGACCTTCAATTTGAGCGAACCATATCTCCGGCTCTTCAGGCCAAAACGGCGGAACTCGTACGCCAACACGGCAAATGTCGGAAGAAGTAGTGGAAACGTGCTCTTGGCCAGGGTGCTGGGCGGCTTGCAATGCTGCCGTTTTCTCCGAGTCATTGCCGTCGTTCATTTTTACACTATATAATCACTTGTCTTATATATCGTGTTCTTGCGGTGGTCACCAGTTGTGGGAGGTTTGGATGTTGGTGACGAAATGAATAAGTCCAACTTACTACCACTTTGATTTATTTACCAACACTTCTCACTCACACAAAACGAAGAAGGGGCTAGCAGAATTAACTACCACAGGCTCAAGCTTATTCACAAAACGATTAGCAAGGGAACAAATAATTAGGTAAAATTCTCCGACAAATGTACCACGTCATGTTGAAGTCCCGACTGACATTATATTCTCTTTGCCGCGCGGAAACAATGAAAGTTTGCTACGTGCCCACAAATGTGATTTTTTTTACTAAGCTTCCTGCCTACCTGAGTACTCTTACTCAGGTAGGCAGGAAGATGTAACCCTAAAATGTTTCTCTTTGGGCAGATGTCAGCCAGCGAGCGCTTACTTGCCTTTTTAGTACAGGCCGTTTATTTTTTAAAAGCCAATTTTGACACTTCTCTTTCCATCAACGCCATTTAGTGAGGCAAATAGTTACTATATACAGGGTTATTTGTAAAACACCAACAACCTCGCAGCATTAGATTACTAACACCATAAACAACAATATTTGTTCTACGACTTTTCCGAAAACTGACAAAAAAATTCGACTCTCCATACAAATGTCCCGAACAGCTGATCGAGCTTTATATGAAAAATCGATATTTTTTTGTCTGTTTTTGGAAAAGTCGTTGAACAAATGTCGTTGCTTATGATGTTAGTAATCTACTTCTGCGAGGTTGTTGGTGTTTTACAAATAACCCTGTATATTTTTTTAAGTCCTTTGAAAAGCCTTAATTTTTTAACACGAGTTATTTTTTTCGTTAGATGTTTGTGCTACGAGTTCTGTCAAAAAGATTGATGTTTAAACTTCCAGTGTGAAGAAAATAATGTTGAATTATATTACACAAAAATAACTGTAGACTGAAAAATAAATAAAAAAACACAATAACCGAACAGAATATTGAAAAATGGCTTGGTGACTATGTAAAAAATAATATAATACCATAAAAACAAACTTCCAGTCGTCAAATTACGTAATTTTAAAAGACAGTGATTGTTTTATTTGAAAAGGATAGCTTTTTCATAGTTCTGACGCAATAACTACTATTTTAATGTACTTTTCTGGCGAAGCGACATCTAAAGCTATGCAATAATCTAACATATAGTAAATAGATAGTGAAAGAGTAGATTTTGTGAACTGGTTCGTGGATGACAAAAAACTGTAGGCTCGATCCCTCATTCCTCTACGATCCACCGACGAGGCTCCGATAGTTGGCATTGATAAAAATATATGTGTCAATGTATTTTTTTACTAAGCTTCGAAGAGTACACAGGTAGGCAGGCAGATGTAACCCTAAAATGTTTCTCTTTGGGCAGATGTCAGCCAGCGAGCACTTTCTTCTTTGGTGCAGGCCGTTTATTTTTAAAAGCCAATTTTGAAACTTCTCTTTCCATTAGCGCCATCTAGTGAGGTCAATAGTTAGGCGGTAGCGAATGGGGAATGTTTTTTAAGACATTCGTACCATACAAAATATTAAGAATATTAAGAATATTATCATTTATTATCATACTAGCTGCCGCCCGCGACTTCGTCGCGTGGAAAGATTTTTTGTTATCCCTCAGGAACAATTCATTTTTTCGGGAAGTAAGGTAGCCTATGTCCTTTTCTGTACCCCTAAAAACGTGTATGCAAAACTAGCGGTCGCCCGCGGTTTCACCCGCGTGGTTCCCGTTCCCCTAAGAATATCGGGATAAAAAGTATTTTATGTTTTAATCCAGGCTATCTACTATGTGTGTGCCAAATTCCAACCAAATCCGTTTAGTAGTTTTTGCGTGATTGAGGAACAAACATCCAAACCCACAAACTTTCACATTTATAATATTAGTAGGATTTCATGATGATCGGTTCAGTAGTTAAGACGTGAAGGCGTAACAAACAAACAAATAAACAAACAAACGGACTTTCGCATTTATAATATTAATAAGGATGTTATTTTTATTTTATGTAGGTACTATTTAAAATGCAATTTTTCTCTTAGTCTTAATGCATGTTTTTCTTTTGTTATTTTTTCTGTTGTTATTCTTTTTTTTCTGGATTGTATTAATTTCTATCTGTGATAAAGGCATGTTTGATCTAGTTTTACCTTAGCTATAATTATTATATGAATGCTGTTTGTTTTCCATGAATAAATAAATAAATTATTGTATAAGTATTTTTAGTATATTTTATTTAATTTTTCTGCAACCACTACATGGGTAGCCCACACACTCAAGCCGCCCTGATTTAGGGTCGATTGTCTGAGCTTTGCCTTTTTTTGCTCATCGGCAACTCGGCTAATTGCCTCCCGCATGCATATGCACATATGCAACTAACCTGTAGGCCACCAAAGGCAATTGTCAAGACGTGTTTAACAAGGATTTGAAAATGTCAAAGTGTATGAATCAAATGAAAAGTGAACTGAAGGAGTTCAAACCCTAATTATTCCATCAGTTACCCATGTCGGTCATGTCTGTATAGGTAAATCCCACCAAAAACATTCTGTTAAAAAACTAGCCTAGTGGGGAAACTGCACAGATTTAAACAGGGCATTCATAGCGCAAAAGAAGTGCATCAGAGCGATATGTGGAATTCCTACTGATCAATTTTGCAGACCATTATTTCCAAGTCTTGGTTTGTTACCACTTCCTTCGTTATATATATTTGAGATTGTAAAGTTTGTCCACAAGCACAAAGATTTCTTTGAAAAAGCCTGTGATGTAAATAAAAACTGGCAGCACAGAAATATTCATAGACTAATTATAAGTGATTTTCCAAAGTCAGTCAGATTTAGAAAAAAGCTGCCTGGTAATGTGTTTTCAAATATATAATTAGATACCGAACGAATTTAAAACACTCAATATGGTGCCCTTACAAATAAACTTTTTAGATGGTTGAATTCGATGAACTTTTACAGCGTAAAAGAATTTCTTGATCATAAATTTTAATGTCATATATTTATGAAAATATTATTAACCATGGTCAAATTTGTGTTGAAAATGAAAAGATTTTAATAAGACTTACAAGGATTTGTTAGATTATTATGATAAAGATGAACATTTTTTATATTTTGTATTTGTGTGCAGTTTAATACAGCAAAACATGAGCACCCACCCTTGTTTTAAGTACTGTAATACCATGTTTTTTTTTCATTTATTTAAGGACAACCAACAAAGCAACTATATCTATATAAATAAATAAATGAATTACTCTTTTGCGATGACCCAGATATTTTCATTGAAAATCTATTGAAGAAAATAACTGAAAGTATAGAAAATAATACTAGTATTATAAACATTCCTAAAAGTAAACGTGTAATCAAACCCTGGATGACTCCAGGTTTGCTAAAATGTATTAAACCCGTAATAAACTTCAAAAAGAATCATGTTCTGACCCTCATAATGAAATTAAAAAAATCACATTTAAACTTAATTAAAAAAAAAGTTAAAAGAAAATATGAACGAAAATTGCTTGCAAATTCAATAAATAATAATAAATTGCTCTGGAAAAATATAAAACAAATAACCTATACTAATAAAACTAATAAATTAAATCAAGACCTTGCTCAAATTATGACTACACCTGTTGAAACGGCAAACTATATTAATGGATACTTCGCTAGTATAGGCAAAGATTTAGCAGAGAGCATTCATTCAAGTACTTCCCAAAATGATTTTGATGAATACCTTTAAAAAAAAATCCTGACCAACGTCAATCTATGGTCCTACTAGATACTGATCCGGAAGAAATTAATTCTGTAATAATGAATCTGAAATCTGATAGTGCACCGGGTTGGGATAACATTTCAACTAGTTATCTTAAACTTATAAGACATGACGTTATTCCCATATTGACTAATTTTTTAATCTATGCTTTAGAACAGGCACTTTTCCCGCATTGCTAAAACTATCAATAATAACACCAGTGCACAAGGGTGGGGACAAAAATGACGTGAATAACTATAGACCGATCTCTGTTTTACCTGTTGTATCTAAGATTTTGGAGAAGTTACTTAATATCAGATTAATAAATTACTTAAAATACTTTTAATATATTATCTTCAAACCAATTCGGTTTCAGGAAAGGAATATCAACTGAAGACACAGTTACATCTCTAAGCTCACTCATAACAGAGCAACTTGATAAAGGAAACAAATGCTTGTCTATTTTTATTGACCTAAAAAAGGCTTTTGACACGGTTTCTGTCCCCATTCTTGTGCGTAAACTGGAAAAAATTGGAGTCAGGGGTCCCTCACTATCGATTTTTCAGGACTATTTGAATAACAGAAAACAAAGGGTTAAACTTGATAATCATACTAGTGACTATGTTGACGTGCACTACGGCGTACCTCAGGGAAGTGTCCTTGGCCCTACACTATTCTTGGTGTACATAAACGACTTATGTACTATGGACCTGTTAAACGCAAACATTTTCACATAAGTGAAAATAATATTATAATAATAGCATAAGCGGATGACACTGCCATTGCCTTTTACGGGCCAAGTTGGAGTGACGTCAAATTGAATGCCGAAAGTGGTATGGTTCTAGTTGCAAAATGGCTTAAACATAACCTCCTTATACTAAATACTTCCAAAACTAACTACATTTGCTTTAGTATAAGAAATAGTACACAACCGGAAGAATCTTTCAGCGTCAAAATATATGATTGTAAAGATGTAGGAAAAAATGTATGTAAGTGTCCGTCTATAAATCGTGTAAATCAGATAAAATATTTGGGTATATTGATTGATCATATGTTATCTTGGTATCCACAAATTGAATTAATATCTTCAAGAATCAGAAAAATTATTTGGTTATTTAAATCATTAAGATACGTAGTTCCATCTCATAAAGGCTCTAGAAATTTACTTAATGAAATATATCTTGCTCTAGTACAGTCAATAATTACCTACTGCATACCTGTTTGGGGTGGAGCGTGGTTAATTCATCCAAGGGTGGAGCTTATAAAACACGTTTTATTGAAATTGAAAGAGCTCAGAGAGCATTATTAAAAGTCATGTATTTCAAAAAGCGACGTTTTCCCACTGAGGAACTTCATGAAATCAGTAATTTACTTTCTGTTCGTAAACTTTATGTTATCTATACAATAGCAAAGAAACACAAAACAATTATCTATGATCCTAATATAGAAAATAAAAGAAGAAAAGACATCGTCACAAAGGTGCCTACCACTAAAACTGTGTTTGCTAAAATTCAGTATGATGCAAGATCAGCTGGTCTATATGATAAAGTTAATAAAATAATAAATATTTACAATAAAACACATTATGAATGTAAAGATAGATTAATAACTTGGATCAAAATCCTTAGCTATGAGGAAATTGAATTAATGTTGAGATAAATTATGGATGGAGTTAATTGTGGTTAAATAACTATTGAACACACACACAGAATCTAAGAATTATTTTGTTTTACATAAACAGATTTACAGAGTGAATCTTTATAGTTATGTTATTTATTTTATTGTAAGTCAAATTGTAAAAAAATTGTTAGTTATAATTTTTCTTTTTGGTAAAAAAACACATGTTCAAATGTCACAATTAAATATGTTATATGAAGAGCAGAGGCTTTTGGTACAAGTATTTTTATGCTTAAAAGAAGACTCTGTCCACTCGCTATTGTAAAATGATATTTGAAGGTAAATAAATATTTTTGATTTTGATTTTTTTTTTGAGCTATCCGGTAGTCTCTTTCCATAGCCCAAATCCTAGTCCATGATCTCAATCCCAACCTAATAGCCCACTAATCCTTAACCAGTAGATTCCATAGTTCCTGTGCATTTGCTGGGGATGGTCTCTGAGTATATCAAACTGATGTAGTCAGAGATTAGATCCAGCAGGTGTACCACACGCATATTAGATTAAAGTCACTAAAAATGGCCTCTACGTGTTGGATCCATATCCCCACGCAAGCCTTAAAGGACCGGGTCACTTTTGGCCCGTGAATTCCTAATAATAATAATTTATTAAAAAACAATTACATTATTTTTTTTTACTTTACAACATTTACAAAAAATATTCCAACTCGTAAACTGGGACGAACGATTCCTGTAGTGTAGGTATCTCAGGAGTTGGATATTCCATCCTACGGCATTCTCAACGGCTTTGTAAAGCGCAAGTAAAAGCGTAAAAAAAAGTATTTTCAAGTGTGTTTGGGTGTGTGTGTGTGTGTGTGTGTGTGTGTGTGTGTGTGTGGGCGGGTGTGTGAGCGTGTGGTGTGTGTGTTGCATAATGGTCACTTAGAAAGAAGAAATTATGTAATTACCCACGACTTGAGATATCTCAGAATTTCCTACCAACCGTAGCAGCTATAAATCTAAGGCCTACTCAAGATTCATTGAAATATCATTTTCTGCGCTGTCGTCACTTCATTTAGTCGCCATGTTAATATAATTAACACCTACAAGGCGCACAAAAAGATCAAATTGATCTCGCATCGACAGCGCTTTGCATTTTAAGTGGATTGGGGATACTCTCGTTATGGACACGGCTTTGGATATATTATTACTTTACTTTCAGCAAAATGTTATTTTAAAGTCACTGACTGAGTAATTGATTTTATTTTATTTTTATTTTATTTATTTATTGTTAAGAAACAAACGGTCTCACAAAAAAATATTAATCTTAGTTTAGGTTTACATTCTAGACCTATAGTTTCCTTAATATAACTTAGATATATTTTTATATAAGCTAAATCTTTGTAAAGAAGCAACATTTTTAACGACAAAAAACCATTTATATAGTTACCATTTCAAGTTCTAGTGAAAGAAAAAAAAGTTAACAATATTAAACACATTGAATACAAGACCAAAAACAACTACTTATTTAAAGATGTTACATACCGAAAAACAACGAAATATTTTTACAATCATATTAAATCAATTTTATACTTAAATATAAAGATATTAACGTTCAAAATAAGTTGCAAATTTTGAGTTTTGTATAACATGATGTACTGGTGACTACCTATACCTAAAGTAAAACTAATTTATTTGTTTTTTAAACGCTTTTACTTGCATTTCATTCTATCAAATTATCTTTTTTAGGGTTCCGTACCCAAAGGGTAAAAACGGGACCCTATTACTAAGACTCCGCTGTCCGTCTGTCTGTCTGTCACCAGGCTGTATCTCATGAACTGTGATAGCTAGAAAGTTGAAATTTTCACAGATGATGTATTTCTGTTGCCGCTATAACAACAAATACTGAAAACAGAATTAAATTGATATATAAGGGGGGCTCCCATACATTAAACGTGATTTTTTTGCCATTTTTTGCTCGATATTGATAACGACAACAGGTAGACAGTCGAAATTTTCACAGATGATGTATTTTTGTTGCCGCTATAACAACAAAAACGCTATAAAAACAGAATAAAATTAATATTTAAGGGGGGCTCCCATACAACAAACGTAATTTTTTTTGCCGTTTTTTGGTACGGAACCCTTCGTGCGCGAGTCCGACTCGCACTTGGCCGGTTTTTTTTGTTTTGATTAATGTCTGTTGTATTACGAAATGAATTAATAAATAAATTCCTTTGCTCACTGTGTACCGAAACGCAGTAAAGTAACCGTCAGGGGTTTTGTAACTAAATGTGATGCTCCTGATGGGCGAAAGCGTGGTGTAGCGAAAGGACAGATGTGACTACTGTGTGATACTGATAACCTTATCAAGTATTTTTTATACAAACCCTAGTGGTTTTTGCTTATGAGTAACGTATAATATAATCTGTATTTAACAATAAATAAATTGTCTTGAACAATAAATAAATAAAAAAAAAAAACTTTTTACCTCTTACGAACATTAGAAAAAAACGACCTCTAACGACCAAAATACTCAAACAAAGCTTAAAGACAACCTTAAATTCAAAAAATTAAGACCACCTTGTCAGATTTGTCAGAAACTCTATGAAACTGACAGCTTCCTTAAAATTAAAAGAGGCCTTAACTCAAGACTTAAGCTAAGAAGCCTTTGAGTATTCGGACGTTAATAATTTATACTAGCTAGCCCCGACATGCATTGCAATGCCACATAAAGATAAATGATTTGATTTTTTGCCAGAAACTTCCCCGGTGGCGGTGGTAAGTAGAACCATTCGCCAAAGTTTCATCACAATCAGATGAATAATTTATAAGTCCATAGAGGACAAACATACTTACATATTGGTTTTTATTTATACAACGTGTTACGAAAAAACCTTTAATACCGAATATGGTACATAGGGTCCATCAAACTGCTTTTTCAAAAAATCAGATGATTTTTTTCCTGATTTTAGATTTGGTCCTATAGTAAAAGTTGTTCAGTTTGACGATTCCTATTCACCATATTCAGCATTAGGGGTTTTTTTATAACACGTTGTATAGATTGGCTGCACACATCGTTCGAATACAACAACCATAACATAAGTGCTTCTCCAATCGCGAATACACCTCGCATCCGATCGCCCGAGGCGACAATATCCCGATCGATCCCCTGCCGACGCCTGTACCCTGTTAATAGTATTTAATAGCGATCGCTTGATACACGCATTCTCACACTGTACACGTCTTTTTGTAATACAAGTTATATTAGCATTTGGCGTGAGGAGGATGCTCAGTAGCCCATAGAAAGAAGTGGCTACGGAGCGGTCGGAAAAAAATGTTTCGAAAGTTATTTCAGACGCATGAAACTTTGTCTAGAGGCTGGTGAAGAGTTCTTTGAAAAGATGTCATAAAAATATATTATCTATATAGGTCAATTTTTTAGTTTCTCAAAACTTTCTGAAAGTCCCACGTATATATTTTTCACATAGATAGTGCCCAGGCAAGAAGATCAGAAGCAGTGACTTATATCACCATCATTAGTAAAAACTATTAGAATAATTTAATTAAGGTGTTTATACCACTGAAAGTGGCGCCCTTAGAGGTTTTTATTAGGTAATAAGTTGTTAATAGAAAATGATTTTAATAAAACTTTACGTGGAATTTTTAGGATCCATAGTCTACTATTTATAGAAGGTATCACTATATTACGTTGTAGGTATTCGTAGAAGTAAATAGCAAATGTGTCAAAAACGGCCACTTTAAGCAGTTTTGTTGTCTACTTCTACCAGTGACGAGGGAATGTAATGACTAGACTATGGGCGCTAAAAACTCCACGTGAAGTTTTATTAAAATTGTGTATTAGGCAGCCATTACATGGTCATGCAAGCGTCAGTCAAATTCCATCAGTCATGAATTATGTTTGATTGATGGTAAGAACAAATCACATCAGCAACCATCAGTCACTACATTACACGGTAGGTTAATCGTCAGTCACAGCCCGTGACTGTGGTTAAACTGACAGCAAAACCTACCGTGTAATTCACCGCGGCGCCACTTTCGGCCACACAACCGGCTTAAAACTGCATTTGAGTAATTTATACCATTATCTTTACCATTATTAATAACGAAAAAGTTTTAAAAAAAAACAAGGTATATTTTAATACGTTGGCAAACTCCTTTTATTTATAACTGAACAATTTTATCTCGTTTCTTTCTAATAACTTTCTTTCTGCTTCTCTTTCCGATGCTTTCTGTAGCTTTTTCTTCTTTATCGGGGCTTGAGATTTACTCGAATGGGATAACAATGAATTTGGCTGTCGTCGCAACAACATATTGTAGTTCTTTCGTCTACTCGGTCTTTCTGAAGTTTTGAAAGGGTAGTTCTCATATGATATTATTTTTTGTTCTGGTTGATGGGAAATTGGTTCGTAAGCAATGTTGTAGTCTTCGTCCGATTCTGATGAAGCCATTCGGAGAGATTTTGGTTTGGTGGGTGGACTGGCGGTAGTGTACCCCAGTGGTGGGTAAGGGGGGCCATAAATTACCACCCTTAGGGTAGCGTTGCCTTTGTACGTGAATCTGTAAAATTATTGTATTTTTACCATCACTGTAAAAAAAAAATTAAATTAAATTTATTTATTTTTATTTCACTTATTTTAGTGACATATTATATAGTTTTAGAATGTGCTCATCAAGGCCTTTCATTTGATGCCCATATTGTAATAATAGAAGAAAAAAAATTTTTTTCACATTTGAAAATGGCGTCGTACAGTCGCCATATTATTTTTTTCTAAAAAAAAATATAGCCGGTGTCACTTGGGATGCTGTAAGAATTCTAACGATACCCCATTTATCCAAATCAGTTCAGGCATTTAGAAGTTATGGTGGAATAAAGAAACTCACATACCCACAAACATACATGAACCCTGAACACATATACACTCTTTTTGCTTTGGGCAGTCGTGTAAAAAAAGCAGATAACTAATTACAGCCCGTGCAGATAAAGAATGGGACTGGAAATTTCTGTGAATCGCGCTTGCCACAATAAGTATGAGTGAGAGAGCGATATAGGTTTGGTGATCGCACACCATGCGAGCGAGAAGTGAACATGTATTATGGGCCAGTTTGCAACAAAATTCGTGTGCGCGCGTATCGCTCCTGCACGAACTAAACGTATGTGACAGCGGGCGCGGCGTGCAAGCGATTTTAACCTTAGCAGTGGTTAAGCGCCGCTGTTGCCCATGGCACAATACAATTTTCAATCCTATTCTTTAACGGCACGGGTGGTATTTCCAGTCCAATTCTTTACCTGCGCGGGTAGTATGTATTGTGATTTGGTATTCTCTTTTGTGTGTTTCAGTAAATACCTACTGAATGAATAAGAATATGTATTACTAGGTATTTGACTAGTTACTATGTTCATAAAAAAAAATTTAAGAATGAAATTAAATAAATTATTTTCATTATGAATTTTGGAGGTTAATGGTTAAAGTATGAAATGGCCGTTTTGTTTGAAGAATTTTAGAGGATTCGCATTTTCCGTACTTTATTATTTTTTATTTATTTTATTTATTATCACGAAATCCACAGCACTTAAAAATTAAACAGTAATTATTATCTTACAAATTTTGCTTAATGCCAATAACGGATTTACATTTTATTTATTGATCATATAAAATAGCATGAGAAAATAGCAGAACACCCGTGCAATAAGAGCTAAGTTATAAATCTAAAAAAAAGTACTTATTTATGGTCATAAACAATAAAAATCTAATTATATAATTTAATAATAGTTGTATGTGAGTAAATACATGTGTATGTACTAACATTTTCTTGGTTTATTTAATAACTATGAACGCTAATATTTTAGAATTTTTATGCACAAATGTTTAAATACACAGCTAACTAATGCCATACGTGTTAAGTGTAAAAAATAAGTATCGGCTAAGTTACAATGAATTAAGTGGTAATTTCTGCTATCGAAATAAGAAGTGACTTTTATGATACTTTTGTTTAGGAAAAAATTAGAAATATTTTTATTGCTGATAGTGGGCTGTTATGATCATAATTAGAAATAATAACAAGTAACCGAAGCATCTGTAACATTATAGAAAATATGAGAGTCTTTGTATGAGAAAAAATTGGCAATTTCATACTTTTACCCCTATTATTATTGATACATCATTATACACCCTGAAATTTTAATCATTCGGTTCCCTCATGGGGGTGGTTCCACTCATGATTACAAGCAACTTTTACTATGGGGCCAATTTTGATCTCGAGAAAAAAAAGTTGCTTTTAATCATGAGTGGAACTAACCCACTGCGGGAACCAAATGATTAAAAGTACATCAGGCAAAGTCCCATAGAAAAAAACCAAAGAATGTATGGCGTTTCTGTTTTTTTCAAAATGTAGGCTTGTAATTAGTAAGTCATAGAAAATATTCCGATTTTTACGAAGATTTATGTTTGATAGTTATTTTTTGGTAACCCCGACATTAAATAGCAACACCAGTATCACGTCACGACTAACACGTTTCGTTAGCTGCATTAGTGATACAGATTAGCACCACAATGTAGGAGCCGGAACGATCAAACGGAAAAACTGTGCATGTGTCGCACGTAACAAAACGCTTTTAACAGTAGACTGACAGCCGGTAGACATCCTTTTTTTAATGCGCAATCACTTGTGCGTTGCAATCGCTGACAAAGATGTCCGTTTCATGTTTTATGATTCTAGTAACATAAAGTGTTTATAGATAACAGAATTATGTTTATACACTTTTGGGTCTCATGTGCCTGATGTTCTTTCAGCGTGTATGATTGATTGATACATTATATCGAACAAATTTTGGATTGCACTACAAATATTTAGCATAATCATTATCAAGACTGACCTTAACAATATGTTAATATTATCCAGCCCTTCGTAATCCCTCGTATCTATCAAAGACAGCGGTTCCATATGCTTCCCAGGTCTAAACCGGTCATCCGGTGGTTCCGTCCCCTCTGGCATCCTTACGTTCACAGGTATTATCTTCATCAACTTCTTCGGTAAGTAGCCCCTGTCCTCAAACCGAGTGGCCTCGTATTTGTCGATTCCGGATTTTTTCCACCACAACTGCGCTGGCTGTCTTGATCGACTTATTACCTAGTACAAAGGAATGTTTAACGTGTATTTTTTGCTTAAAGCATGTAGGGACACATTGTAGAATGAATGTTGCATGTCAGCGATTTCGTATAGGTGTGTGACGTATGTCTGAGAGTCGATGCAGTTACTGCGCACTGGCCGACTCGCGTGATTGTGTTTAGCATTTGGGGAATTTTTATTGGAAATAAATCTGTAATTTAAATTGGTAATTTCGGTTTTCATTGAGGTCAGTGGCAGTAACTCCCAGATAGTGTAGGACCCTCACACTAACAAATAGGGTAGCTTTTGGAGTCATAAAAGTAAATTCAGTAACAGAGTCAGATTACATTTATTTAGAACATTAAAGGAACACAACATAGTACAAGCATACAGACTTTTTGAAATAAATGCTAAAGCAAAATGGACAACATTTAATTTTGAGAAAGTACTAAAATTAGAAAACCATTTCGAGATTTTGGTGTGCTAAGCTCAAATATATTTTTTCAGAATTTTTAGATCAGTATTTTTTACGTTAATTAAAAAAAACTAAAATCTACTCCAAATCGAGAAAGTCAGGAAGTTTGAGTTGAGTCTCTTTGCCTTATATGAAAAAATCAATTGTCATAATGACTGGATGTCATTCGAGTGTACCTATTTCATATAGCTGCTCCTTATATTCATATTCTATGACACTGGATTTTCTGCTAGGAACCAGAGGTTGAGGAAGAGGTCATTCACCTTTCCTGTTGTCGTGCATCCCTCTCACATTGTGACTGAAATTGCCATGCTAAGTACAAAATATCCCAATCCATAGTCAATTTACCCAGGTCATGTAAAAAAAATAATTAGATTTTCTAAATAAATGTAAATATCGGCACACTTTAAATTAGTTACATGATGTTAAAATTTATTAGTACATGCCAAAGTAATTATTTAGAGGACAGATGAGTCCATTTTGTTATTACAATATTTTACGTTTAACAGTAATTTCTCCATATTTCATAAGTTACTAAATAAAAATAAGGTGGCATCACTGACGGAACGCTGTACAAATTCATCAACAACACAATCAACAAACTTTAATTCATCAGTAAATACAGAGAAGTGTCAAGTCACAACACAAGTGTCAAAACTAACATCATACGACGGGCATAAAAGGGCTAGAAAACCCAGTGCCGTTAAAACCTCTACAAAAAAAAATGTCTTTGATTTGACATGTCACTAATGTCAATGATTTTCCACCGCATCTCACGTTTATGTACAAAAATATAAAATTATTTAAATAAAATTTGCGTTACAAAGCATGTGTTGCATTGTGCAAAATTGCAAAAGTGTTTCAAAACCAAATTCTAACATTATATTTCACAAGTAAGTGTTTTTAAAGTATTTTCAGCACTCAATTTTTCCTTCAACTTTGAGAGCGGAATTATTTTGTATTCTTAACAGAGAGAAAAAATGTAATGTAAACTAAAATATTGTCTTACGTAGTTGAGTTAAATAATTTAGATCAGTTTCAGCTAGGAATCGGACCTACCTAACTTACTACCTTACTACTACTATACTAGTTATTATGGTCTTTGACACCCATTGTTTATTCGTAGTAACAAAATAAAAATTAATCTTATTTTATTTTTCAGATTCCGAAACGATGAGGAAAAGAAACATTTATAGTATAGGTATATCCCAATTACCATTAGAGGGAAATTATTTTCAACGGCCAAAATAATGCAGTTTTGACATTTTATATTGCAATTTCTTTTTAATACAATGAATAATGATGAGACTTAATTTTTTTTTCACACAACCGAAAATTCTAAAACTTTTTTCTATTACTAAGGGCGCTTATTCCTGCCTATAAAAATATTCAGCCAATTTGTTTTTTTGGACATTCCTCATTGTACAAAATAAAAATGGCCTCTAACTTGGCTTAACGACTGTTATCAGATGACAACAGCCGGGACCGACGGTTTAACGTGCCCTTCGAAGCACGGAAGTGCTCAGTTGTAATGCCACTTAACGGTCACCCATCCGACACCTGGCCGGAACGAGCGTTGCTTACCAAACGTGATCGGGTACGATCAGTCTCTCAAGTTCCGCCATGAGTGCTTCTAACTTCTAAAATAAATAATTATATTACTAAATAAGACAGGAATATGGTCCAAAACCGGCACGTTCAGCCGCTGATCCCTACTGCATCTGCGCTCATTAACACTCACCAATCCGCATTGGGCCCGCGTGGTGGGTTATGACCCATCCTCCTTATCCACCCTTATAAGGAAGGCCTGTGCCTCAGCAGTGAGGACATTAAAATGGCTGATGGTCAATGAAATCTCTGAATACTTTATAATATATTTTTTTTTATATAAAATAACATTTTTCATATAAACTTACTTTGACTTGAATGCACGAATAACCCATGACGTTCATGTCGTGAACAGTGAGCTGGAATCAAAGAAACAAGTATAATTTAGAAAATCTTAAGTAAAGATATTATGTGAATTTCGATTATCCAACCCGGTCATGGTGGATAGATGGACGTGTTTCCGAGTATCCACTTCAGGGTGGCTGTTTCGAGTGGATAAAGGTGTTAAAAGGTGCAATGGAGAGAGCGATGCTGGGCGTTTCACTGCGTGATCGAATCAATGAGGATCCGCAGGTGAACTAAAGTAACCGATATCGCTCGAAGAATTGCTCAGCTGAAGTGGCAGTGGGCGGGACACTTAGCGAGAAGAACCGGTGGCCGTTGGGGCGGAAAGATTCTTAAATGGCTCGCGCGCACCGGACGACGCTAGGGGGTCTCACCTGGTGCGGCAGACCGCGCAGAGGGCCGCGCAGCAACTTCCGGCGGGGGACACCCTACACGCCGCAAGGCGGCCGCGTATAGCGGCACACAACGCCGTGGGGCAGTCGCCCCATGAGATGAAGCCCGGGGAAGGAGCAAGGGCTCGAACCCGTACCCGCACCCAGCGGAAGACTACCCGCCGCGACGACGCTCCGTGGGTAGGCCCCCGACAAGGTAGACCGACGTGAGGGTGCGCGGTCGCGGTGCGCCGCTGGATGCGGGCAGCGCAGGACCGAGCGTCGTGGAGATCCGCGGGGGAGGCCTATACCCAGCAGTGGGTGTCGTGCGGCTGATATGATGATGATGATGAAAGGTGTTAAACTCATTGTTAAGACATCTCAATACTATCATTATAGTACCCTTCATCCCGAAAAAAGTACTATTCCCGAGGGGTAGAGAAATAACTGACCACGCATACGAAGTCGCGGTCGGTGGCTAGTCCCAAATAATTCAATAACACAAGATATGTGTCACCACATAATCGATACACATACAGAAAGGACACTCCTTTTAACTCCCTGTAACTTTATTTACCAAAAAGTTCGAACCGCTTGCAACTCCTTATTAATAATGGAGTTGATGTCATTGTTCTGGATTCCACTCAAGGAAACTCAATATATCCAATAGAAATGATAATAAGTTCATACAGTACAAATTACAAGGTAGCCCTAGACTAAATGTATGATTCTGATCTCGGCGGCAAGCAGGCAGTGCTGCCGCAGCAGCTATGCGGTCGCGATACTTCGCCGCTCTCTTCGAATTGAGCCTTTCAAACATAAAATTACGGTTTAATTTGGAGCGCACTGCTGCGGCAGTACTGCTGCGGCAGCACTGCTGCGGCAGCACTGCTGCGGCAGCACTGCTGCTTGCTGCCGAGATCGGAATCATACCTTTACAGACACACAGTTGCGCGTGTACAAAAACGTCATATAATATGTACAGACGTCATCTGTTTATAATGGTGCGGTTGTATGGAGTGTCTGGGATGTGGATTACTCTCCACGTCTCACCTTGTACACACCACTGCCGTGAATCCCACTGGTCACGATCTTGGTCTCATCCTTGAACACTAGACTCTTCAGTGCCTGGCACGCCTTTGGGAAAGTCTCGTGCACATTGTTGACTAGAAATAAATACTGGTATTAGATATTTCAAACCAAGGGCAAACAATGTCAAGTACATTATTGGGTCTGTACCCGAAGCATGAACAGCTATCAAAATAAAAAACGCGCTTAAAAGTTTTTGTTAGAGTTATCTTTGTTTTTTATAATGTTGTGTACCTATTCGCTATGTTTTACCAAAATATATTTTCTTTCTGTCTTACTATCAGTACTGTTTTTACTAGTCCCCCTAAAATGAGATCTGTCCATCAACAAATCTTCCGATCTTCATTTAGTGTCATTTCATCGACATTTATATGCGAGAAATATCAATTTGATAAAAATAATATAGATTTTCATCTTTATCGATTGTCAAACATCTGAAAAGGTGTTTCATTCAAATGTTTGAGTTATTTCCTCACATTGATGAAATAACGCTGGCTTGCAGCGAAAGAATAATTAATAAGTACTACAATATTTTGCCGCTTCCACTGGCGACTCGGTAGCATAAATTGGTCAGTGCATTGGGCTGGAATTCCATGGTTGCTTGTTCAAATCCCGTCTGAGGTGCACTATACGGCAGGCTGATTATCTAACTAAGAACCATCTAGCGACCAGTAGGTAATAATTACGGATCGCCGCTGTCAAACTCGATTTCGTACCAGCAATCGAGTTTCTGATAGTGCTGCCTCCAGCGAACAACCAAAGAACTAACAATAACGAACACTTGTGCAAGGAAATGCTCCAAAATTCGTATTAACTAACTTAGTAACCTCGACAAAATCGCGATTTCTTCTGTCAAACGGTTTGACAGCGACGATTCCAATAATAATTTTACTGGTCGCTAGATTCATTTTTAGTTAGACAATAATCAGTCTGCGGGTGAGTCGATTTTTCTAGTATTTTCTAATATATTATTTAGCTTAAACTTACAGACGCTGATAGCGATCTCGTCGACATCAATTCTATCAATCCGATAATTTTCCACTTCTTCATATTGAATCCGGTATGGGTGCGTGATGGTTTCGGGGTCCATGGGGTGGGCGTTGTCATCTTGACGGAGGAATGTCTCGTGGATGGGTACATCCGGCGGTTCTTCTAGATCTGGATCTAAATATAAGGTGGAACGAAATTATGTATGTCCTATCACAGAATAAATATAAGTACTACCTACCGCAGCGGTTCCCGAATTCTTTTGGCTTCGGAACCCTTTTTGGTTAACCGATTTTCGGTGGAACCCTAGCTCTAGTAAGAAGTAAACTAACTAGGGTTGGTGCTTTTAGGAACAGAAAATAGGACAAACACAAAAAAAATTGGGTCTATTTTCTAAATGTACGTTGAAATCATTAAAACTAGCAGTAAAACTACTGTAGAATCTAGTAACTGGTAAATCCTTCATTTACCAGTTACCCAGACATGTTGAATGTATGTGAATGTTTGTAATTAAAATACTCAAAATCAATGAAAACAAACGGGCGGGTCAGCAAAGTAAGAGTGTAATAAAAAAAAACCGGCCAAGTGCGTGTCGGGCCACGCGCCATAGGGTTCCGTAGTTACCTTATACCATACCATATTTAATACCACCTATAATTTTTCGTCTGTAAAAATAACTTTGTTTTTCACAGTGTTGGTATGAATGACAAAGTTATATTTGCGGTTTTGGAAAATGTGCTATATCTCAAAAATTAATTACTATATCTCGTTCAAACTAATTTTGGTTGAAAGTGTTAATTAAGATCTACAGCATATATTTTTTTTAGATTTTTCACTTTCTTATTTCAAAAGTTAAAGGGGGGGGGGACACACATTTTACCACTTTGGCGGTGAATATCTTTCAAACGGTTGACTTTGAGAAAAAGTTGTTTAAGGAACCTCAATGTCATTTTTAAAGACCTATCTATAGATATCCAACACGTGTTGGTTTGAAGAAAAAATTTTTTTCAGTTTCAGTTCCATGTATGGGGAGCCCCCCCTTAATCTTTTATTTTTCTTATTTTTGTATTAAATTCGTTAAGCGGTTAACAGAATACATCTACCTACCAAGTTTCAACTGTGTAGTCTTAATACTTTCGGCATAAAGTGGCTGTGACATACGGACAGACAGACAGACAGACAGACAGACAGACATGACGAATCTATAAGGGTTCCGTTTTTTGCCATTTAGGCTACGGAACCCTAAAAAGGATAACTAGGTACTTAACTTAGGTAAAGGGAAAAAGAGCCTTTTGATGACTCGTTAATTCCGCGTCATTTTTGCAAGACATGTCTTTTGCAATCCTGCTTTCATAAAATCTACAGAGCAACGGTTTCTGACACTAGAACATTTGTTATAATCTGTACCTATTTATAGTCTGTGGAAACATGATTCAAGATGACCTCTTCTCTTCCTGTTTTGACATTAGCGTTCATGTGTTTGCTCTCGTGTTTAATTAACGTATAAAATAAAGTACAGTGATTTCAATTTAGTGTTATTAATTAATTAACCCGCCCAGCCAAGAATATAATAACATTTAAGCGTCATTTTAATTTAGTATATTATGATATAGTTTGACTTTAAAAGAAGGACTTTTAAGATATAAAATATTAATTTAGTTAGAACAAAAAGATAAGTAGGATCTTGAATTTATAAACTCTTGAATTTTCGCGGAACCCCTGGGAGCCTCTCACGGAACCCCAGGGTTCCGCGAAACCCTATTCGGGAACCGCTGACCTACCGTACAGAAAGGATACTCTCCGCCCCGCCCCAGAATCAATTACCTCACCTCACCCCGCGAGTTCGTGTGCCGAATCGTGTGCTCGTTTAGTCAATTTGTCATCGTCAACTTATTTTGATATTCAAAGCTTTAAGGTGTCGTAACTTTATTTACGAAAAATTCCCAATTATGAATTGAACGCCGCTCACATAGTACAAACCTTAGAGCATTAAACCATGCTCTAAGGGTAACCCTATGTGCACGCCTAACAGCATTCATAGTAAAATGGTCTTCGTAAGATAGAACAACAAAATGTTTCCCGATAGGTACAATCTGGGGGCTTTCATTCAAGTCGCGAGTGAATAGGTATCTTCAAGGCAAGCGAGTTCCATCGTATCGCATCATTGCTTAACATCAGGCGTGATAGCAGGCAAGCACAAAAAAAATCGGTCAAGAGCGAGTCGGACTCGCGCACCGAGGGTTCCGTATCATCATAATTGCACCACCAAACCACACTGCAGAGTAGAATAATAAAATTATTATTGCTGTTTTAGGTCATAGCCATCTGTTGACCGATAATGGAACTAATGTTAATATTTTTAGAAATTGATAATTTCTTAAAAAGTGTTCTATATTGAGACATCATTTTATTTTCCTGTAATCTTTATATAAACTGCTATCACATAGAATTATTTCAGATTTTTCTCTTTGCAAACTTCGGAGATAAGGGGGAACGGTTTTTTTTTACATTTTTCATCATAAGTCGAAAACTATACGGTCTAGAAAAAAAAGAAAAAATGATTAAAAACGTGCAAACGGCGTTCTTTCATATGATACCCCTCATGCCCTAGTAGCCTCACTTCAAATTTTTAAGACCCCTTTTCAGGCCCTGTTGTAAAAAAGATATTTATTTTTTTGATTTATTTCTTATTTGCAAAATAGTTGGGCAAATGTCATCTTAAACTATTCCAAATTTCAAGTTGGTACCATTAGTAGTTCTCGAGATATCCAGCTGTAACAGACAGACAGACAGACTGAGTCACCATAAGGGTTCCTTTTTTACCATTTTGGTACGGAACCCTAAAAACTATAACAATACTGAAACAGGTGACCGACTTACTATGGAAAGGCGAAAATTTTTTTTTCGACCTTTGTTCCTTGGAAAAACTTGTTCTGCTTAAGCAACACTATTACCTGTTTAAATATTGTTTCCACCTGAGTTTTGCATGGAGACTTTTTAACATATTTCATTTTACATAAAAGCATTTTCATAATTTATTTAACAACCAAAGTCAAAGTCAAGTCAAAGTCAAAAATAGCTTTATTCAAATAAACTTAATTATTAAGTACTTTTGAATCGTCTATATTTTCCTACCACCCGTTCAAGACTTTTTTAACTGACAAGAAGAACGGGCGCAAGAAACTTATCAGTTTTAATAGCAATAAGTAACGATATTTACAAACTTAAATATATCGTTACCAGATAATTACAACAGGGTAAACCGTGAACGCTATTGTAACAAAACTTTTATGTAGACATTTTTTAATATTAAGCTAACTTAAGCAACATATCTTAAGCGAGTAAGTAAGTTTAGGCTAAGATACAACGGATTAAGTGATCATTTTCGCTATCAAAAAAGGAGTGTCTGTTAAGGTTTTTTTTTAATGTTAAGAAAATTGTTCGACAAGAACGTGACCGGCATATTTTTTAATTCTAGTATGCAGTTTATAAAAATAAATATTAGGCTGAATAGAACAATTACTTTCCTAAAATGCTTTGTAAAAAAACATAAGTTTTCGCATGAGTTCTGAATTCTGCAAGAGGATAGTGACCCTAAAATACCTTAGTTGGCTCTGCACTTCTTGGAAAGCGGAACGTGGTATTGATGTGCTGGATTGGCTCTCACAGACCACTGATGCCAATACAATTGAAAATATTTGGGCGTGGGTGAAGCCTAAAATAAGGGCAACAAATGCAGTAACCATCACTGACATTACTCGTGAACTAAAATCCGCGTGGACGTCTTTACTGAAAAATTGGCGGAAAGATTTCAGCAAAATTGCCAAGCGATTATGGACAATAATGGAGATTGGACGCCGTATTAATATTAAGCATCCAACAGCAATAAAAGACCAAATTGATTATAATTTAACTGTTTAATATTTCTAAGGTTTTCATTAGAATTTGCCGGACACGCTCTTTTCGTACATAATGTAAATAGACTTTAATTATGCTGACAGTTGACTGACGGCTATGATCATTATTTGATGTAAACCAGCAACTGATAAATATTTTAAATCACAGAAGGACTATTTTCATAAGAAAGGACCCAATAATTTGGTTTCACCTTATATATTCATTAAAAATGGAATTCATTTTATAATGTGGAATCTACTTTAAAAAGTGAAGCGCTGTTATAAACATCGTTTCCTAGTTAGAAATTGAAAGACAATAGATGAAAAAAGTATGAAAAAAATAAGTTATGCGTGAAAATCCGTAAAAACATGTGCGATGGTAAGCTAAACAATTGATATTTTTAAGGAATGATAAAACTATTAGCCGAATTTCTGTAAAAAAAAAATATGGAACCTGAACTATGTTCTTTCAGATAAAAAAAATATTAACATCGATTAACAACTGGCAAAGTTATGATAAAACATACATACAAAATTATACGAAAAATACTAATGTAGTACTAGAAATTATAACTAATAAAATTGTTTAAAAAAAACAAAAAACTGACTTCAAAAAACCTACCTCTAAAAGGCAAGAAATAATATTCGTAATTATAAAAACACGTCTATTGAAGTCGGGTGGGGCTGGAGTACAAATTCCTTTTTTTTAGTCTTTTTTTAGTCGGGTGGGGCCACCCGACTTCAATAGACGTGTTTTTATTATTACGAATGTTATTTCTTGCTTATTAGAGGTAGGTTTTTGAAGTCAGTTTTTTGTTTTTTTAACAATTTTTTAATTTTTAGTGTAGGTACCTTTTGTATTAGGTAGTGTAGGTATATTATTTAGGTAGAAAAATCGGCTCAGCCTAACGTGAGTCAATCGCGGAGAAACATACATACTTGCGGGTCAAACTGAGAACCTCCTTTTTTAAGTCGGCTAAAGAACTACACTTAAAATATCCCTTTTCCAACAAAAAAATATTATCATATTCAGTTCATAAACAAAGAAGTTATACGACTGATCATCGAAGTAGTTTACCAAAAATCATACTGTTTTCGTGCTTTTTTCAAGATTACTTGAAAAGTACTGAACCGATTTCAAAATTTTAAAAAACGAGTCCAACTTAGGAGTTTACCTAATATAATAACGTTTGAATCATTTCAATCGGTTCAGCCGTCTTTGAGTAATCAGTGTACATACAAAAAACAAAAAAAAAACGGGTTGAATTGAGTACCTCCCTCCTTTTGAAGTCGGTAAAAATTGCTTAGATTTAGCTTTTATCATCATTTAAATTAAAATAGTAACTAGACTGTGGATCTTAAAAATTTCACGTAAAATTTTATTAAAATTGTTTTTTTTTTATGCACAACGGGATAGTGTTTGGCTTTCATCACACCTTATGTTAAGTGACGATAAGGCCGAAGGTGGAAGCGCACTACACTCGAAATAACTTACCTATAACTACCGGAACACAACAATTTTTAAATTGTTGTTATGGCATCAGACTTAGGTAAAATGGTGGTAGCTAGCCAGGCGGACTTGAAATAAGCCCCTACCACTAACCAAACCGAGTACAAATGTACCTTCCTTTTGGTAATTGACCCCGGGACTAGGGTTGCCAACTATACAGTTTTTTTTTATTCAAATATTTTGAAGATTTTTTAGTGTAAAAATATAGTAGATAGTAAAAAAGTCCAAAAAAATATAGTAGGTTGTCGTTTTGTATGGAGGATTGTAATGAAGTTGCATTTTGCATACTTAAGTATTAACATTTTCATAATTTATTTAACAACCATAAAAAAATGTTATGAAATTACTTATGTGCATAATTATAAGTAATTTTTGTTTATGTTGTTTTTGTTTAATTTTTTCACTTGAAAAATATAGTAGTTTTGCCTACTATATATTTTTTCAAAAAATATAATAGGCGAACCCTCAATATAGTAGGATAATTATATAGTAGGGTTGGCAACCCTACCCGGGACTCCTGCATCTTACACGGGTGGGCGAACCACTATGAGTCTAGACCACAGAGGGGGTGGAATTATAATATAGAGTATTAAATAAAATTCACCGTGCGCTACTTTTTGGTCCGGGAACCGCCTAAATACTCACGTTTGCTAAAATTTAAAAATACAGTCATATTAAAACAATGACTTCCAAAATCTTATTCCATCTGGATGATTACTTACCATTCAGAGTAAAGGCTGTGATATGCGAAAAAAAACACTGAAGGGGTGATTATTTAATTTTGTAAAATTTAGTAAAATAAACATACATGAACTTAAAATACCTTTATTATACCATCGTTCCTGACAAAGTAAAAAAAATATATTATTAAATAAAGTTAACAATAGTAAAGAGGTAGCACGA
Organism: Agriphila geniculea; assembly: GCA_943789525.1. Lineage (NCBI taxonomy): Eukaryota > Metazoa > Arthropoda > Insecta > Lepidoptera > Crambidae > Agriphila > Agriphila geniculea. The sequence continues at coordinate 532,414 of OX038894.1, read as the reverse complement.
AACACGTTCATAGACTAAACAAAACTGTCAGAAATATGGTTTTATAATTTCGCCCAATATAAAGTATAGGTATACCTACCTCTATTTATTATTATATCAACCTTTTTATAAATTATTTAAAATTAAACACAAGGTTATTTTTGGTAAATACGAAACTTGAACACTGTTAGTTCAAAATCAGTAATAGAATTAAGTGCAATATTTTTTATATCATGTAGCTCTACCATGAGTTGGTATAGTAAACTACAATAGTTTACTATACTCGCTGGCGAGCATCGAGTAACGTTTTGGCCTTTTTCATAGCAATTCGGTACCATGAGTTACTAATTGACAGATGGTATCGAGAAATACCATAACGATAGTAGTAAAGTTACTCACTTGCGTTTTGAGGCGTGAGATCAATGAGTATACCTTTTACTATCCTCTATGGCATAGAGGAATGTAAAAAATAGGTACAACAAAAGAGAATGTAATCAAACCGCGGTACAGCATAGTCATTGGCGTGAATACTTCTATTTTAATTTAATTTAGTATTTTTTGTGTCTGAAATAGTCTAAATAATGTCTTTCAGAGCTTATTTAGCATAAAATATGTGCGCCACAGCTGCATAATGCAACGAAATCAAGGGCAAATTATAAACCGATAAATATGAAAACCCGTGTTAGAAATCCTCTAGTCAGGGGGTGGGTCAGGTTGTGCCCAACGCTGAATAGTGGCCCTTCTAGGTGGGCCCTCCATTCAGTGGGCTTACTAAGGTCACCATTCAAATACGCCGTAACGTAACGCATTCCTCCACTTTGAAACTAATGTAAAAAAAATTAATTAAGTACTTTCCTATCAAGCATGTTACAAAATTAGAAAATATTGTGTTAAATCTAAATAATAATCTACTTAGTTGCAAATATGTTAATTCCGTCCATATCAACGTAATACTTGATACAAATAAGGCCTATCTAATTTTAAGTCTTTATATATTATTTAATTAATTATTTAACAGTAGGAATATAAGAAAACAGTTCTAAATCTAATTTTCCGAAAACTTGACTTTGGCCGTAATAAATCGATTACACTTATTAAATTAAGGCCTATAACTTTTTTATTTGAAATTGAGGTTAAATATGAAACCATATTAAATAAAAACAACTTATCAATAAATTTGAATATTTATTATTACAAAGTAAAGATTTATTTTATATATTCCTAAAAAAAGATCTCACTTTAACTCGTAGATTTGTATCATTTGGGGCCTTATTTGTTTATTTAATTTCATATTTGAATAAGGCACAAAAAACGTAGGTATCTGCCGCATGTCGCTCTGCCAGGTTGTATTTCGTCCAACTTGTACGTTTTTATTAATTTGGAAGGAAACTGGATATTTTTGTCGATTGTGGGATGATACACACATTATCTGTAATGAAATAAGTAAACCATAAGTTGTATAAGTTGTGGGATTCTCATTAAGCTCTATCGTGTTAAAATAAGACCTAGGCTATTATCGTAATCACGCTGTCCCCCTACTCAAATGGCCAACATTCTATGCGTTTGAACGCTACGTTATTACGTGTCGTAAGCTTGTCACACAATATCAAAGTCTGAGATTTACATAAGCTTACGACACGTTATTTAATCGTCTATTGCTCATATTTTAAGCTTTAAAAGTAAGGTTGGCAATTGGAGCATGGGGCAGGTCGTCTTTAAAAAATTGCAATTAATGCATCTATGGCCGATAGTAAAAACAAATCAAGGTCATGGATAGCTAATCATAAATATAAAGAAACAATTATTAAGAGAAACTTAAACTAAAACAGCGTAAGGTTTAATAAAAACTTTCATGAAAGTATTTTTCTGGTTGGATTTAGGTTTATCTGAGTTTTCTAATGATTTGTACTTGGACGAATCGTCCGAGGATTTGTATCAAGTACCAACCTTTTATTTCACCTTTCCATAAACTCCTCTAATCGACTGCTTCTAATTTTATTCTTATCAATCTTAACAAGCTAGCTTTTACACAACAAAATACGCAAAGAAAACACAAAATAAATAATTATTAAAACGTGAAAATTACATTTGACATTTTCGATTTGACACAAGGAACATTTATACTCACAGGAAGATTTGACATAAATAGTAACCATAGAGGAAAGTAAAAAGATAGTAACCAACATAAATTCAAAATTCACTTACATTCGGTATACACGCACTAACTAATGATTTTTTACTTAGTCGGATTATAATTGCAAACTACAGCAACTAAGGTAAACGACCAATATTTCGTGTTAGTAAGTTATTTCGTTTAGTTTTTTTTTCTGTCACAAATTATTAATTATTACACCTACATTAGTACAAAATATAGCACATAAACTGTCTAAAAATCAAGTACCAACATTTTGGTGACTGAACTAAGACACGGTTACGGTATCTATCCGTTACCGTGACTGAGGGCAATGCTACGTTCAAAATTCTCAGTCGTCGGCACAGACAGCTTTATGGCGTGTATTCCTTGTCACCACCATAAGATTAGCGCTCGTATGTACCTACTTTTTAAGCTCACAGAAAGTCAATTTGAATAAAACTTTAAATAGTTAAGTAGTAAAATGATCCCATATACTCGTAGTAACTTCCAAACGAAACGTCCGATTAGAATAATTTAAAGAAGACTATATTAAAATCTTTTATTTATTTATTTATTATCAATAGTTTTCACAGTTCACGCTAAATAATTTTATAGGATTTTTTTTGGTAGGTTTTCACTATTGCAATTACTATAGAGGTTATAGATATTTCTATTTTTTAAACAATTATAGCCTATATCTCTCGCTGATTATGCAGCTTTCTATTCTTACTCCTTATCCTTATTTCATCTGGTAAGAATTTTTGGCGTTTTTTCCGGCAATTTCGGTTTTTCCAAAAAAAAAAACAGAATTTTCAATACTAAAATATCTTTATTTGGTTCTAAATATGAAACCTTTTAATAGCCCATCCACACATCTATCATATCTGCAATACTACAGGCAAATGACACAACACAATTTCATAAATCGGGGCACTATACTCGATCATGAAAACCTAAAATATTACAATTTTAAAATCTTGAAGTCATTAAGAGTCTTAACATGCCGAAATATGGGACATTTACCTTATCTAGTTCACATTAGCGAGGATGGTAAACTCGTGGATGGTGAGCACTCTTACTATAGATTTTAGTTCTTCGCGTATCCGCTAGAGGCTCTGCTTCAATTTCCCATACAAATTGCTAACGCGGTCGATATCGAGAATGGTTTTTGTAAACTCATGGTAGTGCTAATGTTATATTTTGACTAAATAATATTTACAAAACCATAATTAACCCAAACCCTACTAACGGGACAACACAAAAGGCTTGTAACTTCGTGAGTTTTTAAGGTATCATTATTATTTTTTTATACTGATTCTGAAAATGAAATATGTTCAGCTTCGTATATACAAAAAATAATGTTGTAAATAAAATTAAAATATTGGGCCACCACTTGTGTTATAAAAATCAAAAACAACGGTGGTTCTACAAACACCCATCCCTGAGAGTCAGACACAGTATGGAAAAGTTCGTTTTCTAAATTGACCCAGCCGGGGATTGAACCCGGGACCTCAGATATGGCGACACCATGAAAACCGGTTTTGAAGCCACTCAACTACGGAGGTCATCAAGAACACTCCGTGGTCCAATAAGATTCAATATTATTATGACCAGAGGTCCAATCTCGCAAATTTTCAATTGGTGATAGGTTCAAATTAGGTACTGACCTCCCATTTCTAGTCTCTGCCTTCTAAAGCCGGTTCCAAACGCAGACCTCCTGTAGTCATTGATCTGGTCCAGGTCTGTAACGGCCTTAATCCACTCCATGTAAGGACTGAAGCTGATGAAACGCGCCGGCGCTGCGCACCCGGGACCGTGGACTCCCAGCCCTATCTGAAGGGGATAAGGTTGCCTTTTAGCTATGCTGCCAGAGCTTGTGAGGATTCCAAATTCTCCTTCTTAATCAAGGAGTTATTAAGCTTTATTGGACGGCCAAACGCACAAATGTGCAGTAAGCAAAGCTATGGGCTGAACACCTTAAGGTTTATTTCTATATTGAGTAGTCTGTATTGTCTTGCATTTACGCAAAAGCTATAACATTGAGATAACAAAAGCATCTTATGTAAATAAAGTAAAATTAAAAAAAAATGTATAAAAACATTGGAAGCAGGTAAACGACGAACTTTTAGTTCCATCCTTGCAAACGAATTTGTTTTGAAACTCTTAAGGTCATAACTTTGTTGACTATATATATCCTAACACAATTAAATGTCAAGACTCGGCTGTCCAATATCTGCTTACATCACGTACTCTCAAACAATTTCCACATAATGCGAGGAGGTGGTGAAAGTCTCGAAAAGCTCGTCGTGGTTGTTGGAATAAAAGGCAAGAGAGCCCGAGGTCGTTCGCCAACCAGATGGTCTGACCAAGTAAGCAACTATGGACCGAGAGTCGAGACAGATGGAGGCAAATCGTAAGATTCGTATCCTCAGTTATGATGGAATGATTAAGAGGGAAAGAAGCTTCATTGATATTTTATATATCGATATTTTTTAACACTTAGGCTTAGATTAGAAAGAAGTGAAATAAAGCCCGTAGATTCCCAGCCCTATTTCAAGGGGGTGAGGTTGTTATATGTTGCCAACTTTGAGGATTCCAAAAGTATTGTTTTTGATTGAGCAGTTATTTATTCTTCGTTACACAGAATACGCAATCATGTTGCATGCAAAATCCAAAGTGAAATAAAAGCAAAGTAGACATTTTGTAGATCCGTTAAATCTTTGTAAAAGCAAGCTAAAAGAAGACTGGAGCTTAATTTTACGTCAAAAAATAAATTTTCAAGGTTGTCAAGAAATATGAGACAATGAACTAAAAAGACAATGAGGATCAGTAACAGATTTGAATCCTATAGTTTTATTGGTATAATATAAAAACATATTCCTAGATATGAAACTTAGTGAAAGATTTTTTGAAATCCGTTTAGAAATGGTTGAATTAATAGGGTTTGAATGAAATGCCAAGCTCAATGCAATATGAGCTTTATTACGTACGACATAAGGTTCGCGTACGTCGCGATGACGTCATAAGGACCCCCAAAAAACCAGTGTTTTAGCTCGTATATCTTTTCAGGTTTAAGAGATATCGTAAAAAATTCTTCACAGTTAATCATGTAGTGGCATAAGCTTTCTGATAGTCTACTTAACAAAAATCGTTACTGATCCTCATTGCTGGTTTCAACTAACTCTAAGTGATCTTATATTTTTTGTTTGTCCATGAATATTAGATAGAAATATACTTATCAAAATTAATATAGGTTTACCATGGTCCAAGGTCCAGTAGAGTTAGAAGCCATCACTTGGCCAGTCTCCCACACGCAGTCCGTCTTAAGTTTTTCTGCAAACGCGCATTGGAAGTATAGAGGCTGAACTTTGTTCTCATTCAGCTGAAACCAAAGAAATGTTTTATTATTTTTGTATTTCAACTACAGGTTATAGTAGATCTCATAGACAAAATGACATTTATTGTGTGTTTATCAGAGAAGGCTTCCAGAACTGAGGTTAGGATAACACGCTCGCTGCGGCATGGGGTCGGAAGCACCCGATGCAATACTTTCCTACGGTGCGGCGAAAAAATGCTTGACTCTCCGCTGGTGCGGGACAGATATATTCAGTTTCTTTAGACATAGGAAAGCGACAAATATTGTTTTATGATTATGACGTCAAATATTTCGATTTTGTATAAAAAACTTGCATCAGATCTGTTCGACCCGATACCGACCACAAGTAAATAGTTTTCGTTAGGTGCGGTATTGGGTTGAATAGATCTGATATCCGATGACCCGATAGCCGCACTGAATTACCACCAAATTTTTTAGTAGTGTGCTCGTATGCAGTTGTTATCGATAGCCTTTATGAGAGATGGGTAATCTTGATTCACTATACTGAAGTTATTTACTAGTTAGTCTGATTCAGCCAGATAAATTGATTCAACTTAACTATTACCAATTCAATTTAATGATTTAGCAGCCTCATTTTAGCTCAACAAACACCTGACCGTGTGCAAGCAGAGTTTTTCTACATAACGTGTAGAAAAACTCTTTACTTGCAGTGTTATAAATTAAATTATGCATGTTATAGTAAGGCGCCGTACAATTTGTTTTTCTGCATTTATGAACTTCCTTCAAAATTCAGTCGTTTTTACAACACTTTGGTCTTTAACAACAAAATCTTATATAACTTGTCTGTTTACGTGTGCCTCATCGACACAATATAGTCAATTCCGTTTTTATTTTATTTTTTATAATTTAATCATAAAATATTATTTACACGTTTTTCATTTTAAGCTCCGGCCGGATGTTATTCATTTATTTTACTCTAATTGTCATGGATTATTATTTTTATTAACTAACACTATCAATTTTTATAATGTATTTTGTCTTAATAACAATATGAACTTACAATATTATCATGAAATTTTGTGCAACAATAAGTATTCTGTATTATATAATGTTGGCTTACTTTCTTTTATAATTGTTGTTTTATTTATTTCATTGAAAGTAAATTTATTTAATTATTTTCTAAATGACTCGTAAAACTAAGTTTTTGAAATTAGCACTATATAATGCGGGATCTCTGAACACTGGTCAAGATGATTTTCTTATTGCTATGGATCGTTTCGATGCTGATATGGTGGCTATTAATGAAACGTGGATAGCGGCTGGTCAAGAAGCACGTGCGCCCGTTGTGCCCGGCTATCGCCTGCGCAATGCACCGCGACCGCGACATATGTGTGGGGGGAGAGGTGGTGGTGTTGGTTTCTACGTGAAGCGGGATCTGAAAGTTCGTTTTATAAAACACTTACGCACGGATATAGAACAAATGTGGGTATCGCTTCAGGCGAATAACCACCGCGTGATCGTGGGCACAGCTTATAGACCCCAGTGGCTTAGTGTTGACCTATATCTTGATGCACTCACGGAAACTATCTCAGGGTTTTCAAACTACGATTATATAGTGCTTATGGGTGACTTCAATGTGAACATGCTTGACATTCCAAATAGTTGTGTATCAAAGGTAAATGATTTTCTGTTGTGCCTCGATCTCAAGCAAGTTGTACAGGATTCAACCCATCACTCCTATAACTCTGATACACTTATCGATCTTGTCTGCACTAATTGTGAAATTCGGGAAATATCGAATACAAACATTACTGGCGCCCTGGGTCATGATATGATTAATTTTAGCCTTGTATTAAAAAAGTCAAAGGTTCCGCCAAGATTTCATACGTACCGACCATTAAAAAATATAAATCTTGAAAATTTTAATGCCGACATTGATGCTATAGATTGGGAATCTCTGTCTGAGTGGTGAGTGGTGGATCTGTGGAGAGTATGGTTGATAGATTTAATTGCGTTTTATTAGCGGTTTTGGATAGGCACGCTCCTATTATTAGGACTAAGGAACGATCAAACCAGAGCCTTCCTTGGATAACAGATACGATTAGGTTGATGACTGTAATGCGTGAAAAGGCCCATACTAGATGTCGCAAGACGAAATCGGATGTACACAAGCAGTATTATAGAGACATGAAAAATGCAGTAGCGAAGGGCATTAGGAATGAAAAGCGCGCTTTCTTTAATCACTGTGTCAATTCAAACACAGATAACCCGAAACTCTTTTGGACGAACTTAAAGCAAAAAATATTGCCAAATGATGGAAAGCGCGAGTGCCTTCCCGATTGCTTTGGAGACCCGAATGTAATAAATATACACTTTTTAGATTTACCAGATTCGGGGTCGGTTCCCATTTCGCGACTCTCCTATTACGAACACCACCGGCATCATTCTACTTCAACACCTTTTAAGCTACAACCAGTTACTGAGAATGACGTCTCGAAATATATACTGTCTGTGAAATCCAATGCTACCGGTCGTGATAATATCAGTAGGGACATGGTTCTGCTAACATTGCCGCGCACGCTTACTGTTATTACTCAAATTATAAATAGGTCTATTGCTACCTGTACAGTTCCTTCTCAGTGGAAGACATCACTCATTACACCACTGCCGAAAGTTGAACCACCCGGTGAGCTTAAAGATCTTAGGCCCATTAGTATTTTGCCATTCTTGTCCAAAATTTTAGAAAAGGCTGTTTATAGTCAGTTTATTCGGTACGTGGAAGAAAACAACGTTCTCCCTGAACTTCAATCCGGATTTCGGAAGGGTCGCGGTACTGTGACAGCGTTACTGGATATTACAGATGATATACTGGTAGAACAGGATGCGGGAAATATCACATTACTAACGCTTCTCGACTTTTCACGTGCATTTGAGTGTCTCAGTATTCCGCTTCTGTTATCAAAATTAGCTTATTATGGATGTGATGTCGAAACGGTCAAATGGTTCGATAGTTACCTCAGCAACTGACAACAAGCAGTGCGGCTGCGTAGGGAGGACGGGTCATATTTAACTTCTAATGCTGAATTCGTCAAACGCGGGGTGCCTCAGGGGTCTATTCTCGGGCCTTTGCTTTTTATTTTATATGTTGCTGATTTACCATCTGTAATTAAGCACTGTAAATATCATTGCTACGCTGACGATGTGCAGTTATACATATCTAAAGCACCGCATGAAATAAAAGAAATAATCAAGGAGATCAATGATGATTTGGATGCTGTATCCGCCTGGTCTGCTGATAATGGTTTAGTGCTCAACCCTAACAAGTCCAAGTTTATGGTACTTGGTACGAGTAACCAGATTGCAAAAGTCTCAGACAGTGCTACTGGTGTAAAAATATGTGGCGAAATTGTAGAACGCGTCAGTGAGGCTAGAAATCTTGGAGTTATTTTGGACAGCCAATTGCGCTTTGAGTCACACATTTTGAGTCTTGTCAAGGGCTGCTTTTATGGCCTAAAAGTTTTTTATAAGATACGTGGTCTTCTATCAGAAAAAGCTCGTGTTACCCTTTGTGAATCCCTTATACTGTCACGACTTAATTATGGTGATATTGTTTACGGCCCCCGCCTCTTGAGTAGGAGTAAGACGTTGGTACAGCGAATTCAGAATGCCTGCTGCCGTTTTTGTTTCGATATTCCGCCTCGTACTCATGTATCACCGTTTATCAACAAGGCCTCGATGCTGAATATGGAATCACGTAGGCGCTTTCATCTAGCCGTTTTAATGTTTGATCTCATGAAGTCTAAAAATCCAAGTTACCTGTATGAAAAACTGCTTTTCCCTACGGCACCCTATCGCGGGGGTGATTACAGGCAACCAAGACAGATAAAGCCGCCTTTGTCGTATCAAACTCATAATACACAGGCATTCACCGGCAGTTTCCGTTATCAAGCTACTAAGTGCTGGAACAATATTCCACCTCCGTTAAGAAAAATTATATCCCGAAAAACATTTAAAAAGCATTTAAAATCAGCACTACTCGAAATGCAAAAGTTGGGCATAAGCACGTGTGATAGCTTGATAACGGTTTCTGATTCAGCCTCCTGTAAATAAATAAATAAATATCTTACATAATATATTCTAATTCTAATTTAATACTGATTAACGTAAATGATGATAATAGTAATGATATAAAGGAACTAATACTAATAATAAATATAATAATTTTAAATAACTATATGTAAATACTTAATTTGTATAATTGAAATTATAAGTACCTACCTAAGTAAATGTTTTCAGATTTATTTAAATGGAATTACTGATTTTTATATATATTATATTTTTGTTTTCTACATTTTTTTTCTCTAATTTCTAATATCTACATACACGTCTGTGTCGTCACAGGCGACCACGCGCTTACCGGGCAAAAACTGAAAATCAGTGCTTTGCTTTAATTTCAAAGCAAAGGCATCACTGAGTTTTTGCCTTTTTCTGTCTCGATGCGGCACACAGTTCAGTTCTTTTTTTATATGTTTCTTTATAATTTTGTCATTTATCATCTGTGTACTGTGTGTGATGGAAATAAACAATTTATCTATCTATCTATCTATCTATCTTATAATAATTATCACGTGTCAAACACCCAATAAATGTGATTACTGTTTATCGATAATGCTTGTCTCTTATTGCTCACATCCCTAAATGTCTATCGATATCTTGAACATCTAGTACGGGTGTCGGGTTTAAAAGATCGGATGGATTAAAACATGCCTAAAATATTATGTTGTTAACCAATTCTGCTGCGGTCCCATTTATATCTTAATTGTTTTATTAAAAACACATTACATTGAAGAAAAACATAAATTCTTACATATTCGCGCAAATAATCTCATCAAAACAACAGCATGTTGAACAGATCTTTTCGACCCGATAACGCACAGCCGGCAAGTCACGTAACAGGTCTTAAGAACCTGATACAGTCGGATGGGAAAGTTAACGTTTTTTGTTGCCGCAGCGAGCGTGATAAGGAGGTGATTGATAAGGAGTTTAACCGCCTCTGTGGTCTAATGTGGTGTTGTGTGGTGGTTCGCCCACCCATATAAGACCATTTTCTTACCTAAGTCTGACGCCATAACAACAATTTCAAAATTGTCGTGTTCCGCCAGTTAGAGGTAAGATAGCCAGTTCCTCAGTGATGAAGATTCCAGGTGTAGTGCGCTTCTACTTTTGGTCTTATCGTCGCTGAACATCAGGTGAGGTGAAAGTCAAGCACTATCCCATTGTGCATTGTTTTACAAAAAAAATGTTGCTAGTTTTCATACACCAGCTTCCCATCAGCATCTAGAGAACATGCTTATCCATCTACTTTGGTTACAGACTTTAAACCTTCCCTAACCTAATTAAAAACAATTGTGTGGAGGTAATTTATAGAATTATTATTCCTTGCCGAAAAAAAGACTGAATTATACTTCAGATTCGTCCTCGATATTAGTATATTAACACATGTAGTACCGCTTGCATGTATCACCACTTAGCACGTTATTTTAAAGCAATAACCTAAAAAACCTAAAAAGAGAAGGTTTTTGACTTAAAATTGACAGATATTTTGACATTTCCGGTCTAAGTTCGCACTGTCACTGCTACACGCCAACCACTTCATTCGCTTTTCGTGCTTCGCCACGGACGCACGTATACAGTCTCAAAGTGAGACTTCTTTAGAATTATATTTTTACAGTGAAATTAAAATTATAGTTAAGCATTTACTTCGTGAAGAAAGAAAAAAATTTCAAGACGGAAGAGGACAAGAAGAAGAAGTCAAGACGGAGGAACTTTTAAATGCTGTTTACTTGGTTAAACAGCATAATTGTCTGCTATTTATCTGATGCGAACTTACCATACTGGGTACTTTCTGTCAGTTTTTTATTTATCTGATGCGAACTTACCATACTGGGTACTTTCTGTCAGTTTATTTATTTGTCTGATGCGAATTTACCATACTGGGTACTTTCTGTCAAAGCATTGTGTTTAAGACACAATTAAATATCTATTGCACTCGAGATAGTCATACTGGACTATTTCACCGCATAGATACGTCAAACAACGCTACTGCAGCAACTCAAAGTGCCGTTGACGACGTGACATTGTAAAAAAGCAGACTACCCTCAAAGGTTGCCACGTTGTTGGAACCGCTGCCGAGCACCAATCGGGTGACTCCGTCGTCCGCTGAATCGTCGCCACCCACCTTCCAGGCAGGCGGCCGCTGTGCTGGAGCTGCAAGAGCAGCCCTGACAACAGCGTTGCTCATCAGGTATGAATTTTGACATCATGATATCCTTGGTGTTGAGTTAATCTCAACGGTATTATAGTGTACCATCGGTACTAAGATAAATTTATAGTTTACAAAACTGACAGAGTTAGCTATAAATGCTAAAACTTAATAACTTAATGGAACCAGATATTGAGTTTTACAGCAAATAGCTCATACCTGATACTTCACACACCTATTATGTGAAATAGCTTAGCAGCTGAAATAGCTAGCTGCTGGCATGCTGATAGAAATTTCAACTAAAAATGGAATAACAGAATCCTTACATTTTATTATCTATAAATGAATCATAATTGCAATGCAATTATCCAACTAATATTATAAATGTGAAAGTTTGTGGGTTTGGATGTTTTTTCCTCAATCACGCCAAATCTACTGAACGGATTTGGTTGAAATTTGGCACACATATGGTAAGTAGCCTAGATTAAAACATAGAATGCTTTTAATCCTGATATTCCCACGGGAACGGGAACCACACGGGTGGAAACCCGGCTGGCCGCTAGTAAATCATAAATGCAGTTTATGTTTGTTGGAATACATGCCTTAACTAGGAAACCTTGTATTTCATGCGGGTAGACCTAACATGTTGAACTTGTTCATCACTAACTATTTAGTATGCTTCTCTCTAAGCTATGGCCTTGTACAAATTATCTCTATTACTTTTCAAATTTAATTTGTGTGAGTGTGTACAAAATAATGTTTCTGATGTGGGAAAATTATTAGCTACAAGGGTCAGTGAAGTTTTAGGCAGTTTTCCAATACAAAACTATATACACCTTTTTTGTGACAGTATTTCGATTTTTTTTACATAATGTGGGGCATTACGACGTTCAATTATACCGTACACGATCAACTCTAGTGTAGCTGAGGCTGCTCATTTAAAAGGCCACCGACAGTTCAGTCGAATATGAATGATGCATTGGCCACAGGCCTGATGTGAACGATATCCATCAACGAAAAAACTGTAAGTAAATCGGGCACAGTGCTCAATAAAGTCAGGCGCAGCACTGTGTCGAGTAAACACGCCTAATCGCTTGAGCGTACCACCTTGCCAGTTGTTTTGCAAGTCATTCTTGTAGTCAGAGGTTCTCAAAATGTTTACGACCAAATGTGCTACATGCAGTGATACTGTTGGTCATGGTTCGGAGTGCTTTAAGTGTAAAAGTAAATATCATTTCGGCAACTGCAGCGGTATATCTGAAAGAGGTTTCAGCAGGCTGGGATCTGGAAGAGACACGTGGATATGCCATTCTTGTCGTGACGCTGGTGGATCACAGCCAGTAGATGCGTCTCCATCTCTTTCGTGTAGCGGCACTCCAGTTACTGCCAGAGTCTCGTCGGGTCTCGGTATTGAGCGTCATCCAGTTATGGAGCAGCCTGGACGAGATGATGTCCTCAAGGAAATTTTGGAGAAAATTACAGACCTCCAAACGCAGTTTAAATCTTTTCAACGGATTGAATCTGATTTGAAACACGTAAAAGCCGACTTGGCAGATCTAAAAGCATCTTTTGACAGCAAACTAGATGGTGTGTCAAATCGTATCGCAGAAATAGAATCACGTATATCGCCCCTAGAAGATACCAAATCAGAAATAGATAAACTTACAGGAGATGTTAAGACTCTACTGGAAGATAACAACAAAAATGAACAATGGGTGCGGCGATCCAACATACAGATTAATGGGATCCCTTATAAAAGTGGGGAAAATCTTATTAATTTAATAAAACGCCTAGCCGATCGCTGTTCATTTCCATTAAAAGAAACGGACATCGATTTCGTGACCCGAGTTGCAGTAAAGGACAGTAATGATAAAAGACCTAAGCCTGTTATATTAAAGATGCAATCAAGATACAGAAAGGACGATTTTTTGGCGGCCCTACGCAACTTAAAGGACATCAAAGCTAGTGACCTTGGTTTTGCATCATCTGATAATCGGATCTACGCTAATGATCACCTGTCAACAAAAAACAAGTACCTTCTTCATCAGGCTAAAATAAAGGCAAAAGAAAAGAATTATGCGTATTGTTGGGTGAGAAACTGCACTATTATGGTCAGAAAAAATGAAAAGTCTCCTGTGCTTCATATAAATTCCGAGGACTCTTTAAAGAAGATTACATAAGTGCTATATCTTTTTTATTCTATCTTTTGTTTTTACTGCTAATATTACATTTTGGTTCCAATCTTGTTGTAAATTTGGTATCATTACTATACGCCAATAATAGTTGTAATCTTTTTAAATTTGAATTAGATATTAAGTTAAATAACAGCACCAAAAGTTTGACAAACGCAGACTTTCTATCCGTTCTATTGTTTCGCATCATTGGTCCGGCACGTATGAGGCTTGTTGACGTATCGTTGCAAGTAGTATGCATCGCGCGCTTTGTTTGCGCGTCACGGTCATCGCTCGTTTTGAACCATTCATTGTACTTGATGCGCGGCAGAATTTGTTGCGTATGGTTAAAAAGTAATCCCTTTTTTAGATTACCGTCCATCATTTTTTATAGCGAAGTTGGTTTCTTTTCGTCATGTTTTAAAGTCAATTTTTGTAATTATTTAATTGTTTTTCTTAATATTTTAAACGTGGAAAGTGGCAGGAACAAGTATTTTGTACTTGTAATGTGTTTGGTACGGCGGATTCCCATTAAATATCGCAACTGTGACAGTGTTTGTACCAGTAAGTATTTGTTGCTAAAAAGTGTTATTTTATTCTATAGATATCTTTAATGGTAATTAGCGTTTATTATCAAAATGTTCGGGGTTTACGTAGCAAAACAAAATTATTCCTAACAAATTTGTTAAATGTTGATTACGACATAGTGTGCTTATCCGAAACTTGGTTGTTGCCCGGCATTTTCGATGCGGAAATTTTTGATGGTCGCTACAGCGTATATAGAAATGATAGGGATTATGATAATTTGCCGGTTAAGAGAGGTGGTGGTACTCTCATTGCCGTGCATCAGGGTTTGTCAGTGGATGTGAGATTTATGCATCCCTTACCTCTCCTTGTTGATGCCGAAATTACCCGTGTGAATATTCTATTGAAAGATGGGCGCAACACAAAAAAACTTTCAATCTTTTGTTGCTATTTTCTCCAAGGCCCCAACCAAGAGTTAACGGAACAATCATTTTTTGAATATGTTTCTGACCTTAGCATAAACGAACCGGAAAATGAATATATGTTGATAGGCGATTTTAACATTCGAGATGCTATTTGGACTAAGGACTTACATTCCGGTGTTAATTTAATAAATCCACATTTCAACTCGCTTACATCACAGCTACACATGTTTTTAAGTTTTACAAATTGGTCTCAAAATAATCACATAGCTAACTTGAATGATAGGTGTCTTGATCTCGTTGTGAGTAGCTTTAAGTGTAATGTATCGCGTGCGGATCCACTATCTCTCCCGGAGGACGCCCATCATCCCGCGCTTACCGTAGACTGTGAGGTTGTTAATGAAAATTTACTTGTTCCCCTACCCAGGACTGTTCAGTGCTACTACGCAGCTAACTATGAAGCTATTAAGCGCGATATCGATGAAGTTGATTGGGAGAGTTGTTTTAACGGCCTAGAACTTGAATCTGCAGTAGAAATGTTTTATAAAACTATCAATAAAATCATTGAAATTCATGTTCCAAAAAAGCAACTCAAACACTCAATGCGCTATCCCGCTTGGTATACGCGACCTTTAATTCGACTCGAAAATAAAAAACTGAAAAAACATCGAAAATGGAAAACCTATAACAGACAGTGTGATTACCTTGAATTTTCTAGATTGCGTAAAGAGACTAAATTATTGGAACAGTCATGCTATAATAATTATATTTCTAACACGGAAGTAAAGTTAAACAAAAACACTAAGCACTTTTTTGCATTTGTAAGGTCTAACAAAGACAATAAGGCCATTCCAGACACACTTTACTGGGAAAATTCTAGTTTGACTGAGGGCTCTGAAATTGCACATACTTTCAACGCTTTTTTTCAGTCTGTTTTTGATAAAGACGATTCCGAAGTTTCACCATTCTACCCCCCAAGTGAAAAAAACCAATGTTTAATTAGTTCTGTTCAAATTTCTGTTGATATTGTCAAAAAATATTTGTCAAGAGTGGACGCAAGTAAGGGTTCTGGGCCGGATGGTATTCATCCTCATTTCATTAAAATGTGCAGTAAGCAATTAGCACCCCCAATCTCTTATCTTTTCCATCTCTCTTTGCTTAAAGGAGTTATGCCGTCGGTATGGAAGCAATCACTGGTTGTTCCGATCTATAAAAGCGGTGACAAACATGATATTCGAAATTATAGGGGAATATCAAAGCTGTCCGTTATACCTAAACTATTCGAAAAAATTATATATGATTCGCTGTATGCGGCTGTCAGGCCCTTGCTCATACCGCAACAGCACGGGTTTGTAAAGGGGCGCTCCACTGAAACAAACCTATGCGAGTTTTTGGACCAAGTGCTGTGTGGTATGAATGATGGTTTTCAGGTGGATGCCGTGTATACCGACTACTCAAAATGTTTTGATAAAATTTCACATCGCATATTAGTTAAGAAATTGGAGTACATCGGTATACACGGTGACCTATTGAGATGGTTGCAATCGTATCTTCAGAATAGATCACAGGCGGTAACAGTAAAGGGCTATAAATCCAGCTTTATACCAATAACATCAGGTGTACCCCAAGGCTCTCACCTTGGACCGTTATTATTCAATATTTTTATAAATGACGTAAAAGAATGTTTTCGACACTCTAAATTTCTACTCTTCGCAGACGACACGAAAATATTTTTACCTGTCAAAACTATTAATGATTGTTTAAAACTACAGGAAGATCTGAACCGTTTATGCGATTACTGTGTTACAAATAAATTGTCACTGAATGTTGACAAGTGTTGCTTCATTACGTTTGGTAGAAAGAAAAACAATATTGAATATAACTATCAGCTATTCGGTACAAATCTTTCAAATCGGTCTGAGGTTAAAGACTTGGGCGTAATGTTGGACCAAGAATTACTGCTCTCTTCTCATTATAGCCATATTGCAGCCAAAGCATACAAAATGTTGGGTTTTATATTTCGCCAAAGTAGAGACTTTAAAAAGGTACAATCACTTATACTATTATATAACAGCTATGTGCGATCACAACTCGAATACGCATCGACAGCTTGGAATCCGCAGTACTCGGTACATATAGGTACGATAGAAAGAATCCAAAACAAATTTATTAAAAAAATGAAGTACAAATTTGCTGATTTTTGTGAAGATGACGTCATATCTCTTACACGTCGAAGAGAACTCAGGGACTTGACCTTATTGTACAAGATTATTAATAATTATGTTGATTCATCATATCTTTTAAGTAAAATTTTATTGAAATGCCCCCGACCAAACATGCGATCTCGTGACACTTTTTGCATTCCTGCGAGCCGGACTAATTATGCTAGAAACCGTTTTATAGTTAGAGCGATGAAATCATATAACGTTAAATTTAGTCACATTGATTTGTTTAGTCTTAAGCCCGCTAAATTCAAAGTTGCACTTAATAGTACCAATTAATTAAATATTTGGCCTCTTATTTTTCATAACTAAACAAAATTTAGTAAACAAAATTTAGTTGTTTAAGTAAGTTACATTGTTATTGTTACTCGACGCTTTATTGTCATTACTTAGTAGTGGAAACTGTTTAGGCTAATGTAAATTGATGTATGTTGTAACTATATGTAAAAAATTATGCTGTATGTTTCCCAAGAAAGAAATAAATAAATAAATAAATAAATAAAACAATTTTAAAACTGATTTATATATTTATTTGCCTTAAAAACGACAACAAAAGACATAGGCAGGTATGTCACAATATGCTTCATCTCCGACGACAAGCGAACAGCGAGACGCGGCGAGGAAGCCCCATCAGCGATTTGTTTCGTCAGTCACAGCAGACTCGCAGACGGGCGTTACGGCCCATCCAAATAGTTGCCGATGATGCATCATCAATTTTTGCCTTCAATCATCATACGTGAGGTAAGAACACCCGTTAAGATAATGTATTCGTGAGGGCGCGTGCTGGTGTGACATCTGTCTGTATTCAGCGAATACAGGCAGTGGTCACCGACTAAGGTCCACTTAATCGTTTGCGCCGGTAATCGTCTGTGTGGATATGTCGCAGGCGTATTGTATATTTAGCCGTATTACATAGCAACTAGCTGTTTTAGAAAACGGCGCCGTATTGTAATGCGGCGGATTAGAGATACGCCCTATTCAAAACGGCTGGTCAAAAGTACGCCGCATTGAATAGAGCGCTTTGCGATTTTCAATACGGCTAGCCGTAATGTAATTGGGCGGTCCATAAGCCGCTTTTCCGTAAGTTTTTAGTTATAATTATCAACACTCGCGGCGCTGCCAACCATAACAATAAAAATGGCGTCAAGTGCGGATATTGCATCGAAAATAAGTAAGAATATTACTGAATTAAATGAAGAAAACGTGCCAAATGTGTACAGATAATTGTTTTAAGGACAATTTTTAATGTGCAGTTACATAGTTTCTACGCAGCTCAATGCAAAAGTGTGAAAAAGCCGTGGATCAAAGAACGAGATTAAAACTGCTAAGGTGGCAATGGTTTCTGGTGTTGTGCGGAATCCTACGCAATATTATTGGTGTAAAAAATACAACGTAATGAGTGTAGTCAGTGAAGATTAAAGAAACATATTTCAGAAGACCGTACTTCTTGGGCAGTGCCCAAAGAACATGTACAAAAAACTTACCTTTTAAAAGGATATAAAATTATTTAAACCAAAAAAATTGCTAAGTGTTCTAGTAAGTCTAAAATATTACAATTTTATAATTAACAACCAAACCGTTACACCTATCTACTTATTTGATAGAAGTAGTACTTACCCATACATTCATGGAGCTTTGCGAATAACCCATTCATTCCTTAAAACTAATAAAAAGAACACTTGTTTCCTGCTACTTACTAGGTGCTTTAGAAGTTACTTAAACCTACCTTTTTTCATTTTTTTTTTTTTTTTTTATTTATTCGGGACAACAAACAATTGACCAATGTATGTTACTTAAATAAACTAAGAACAATGAAAAATACTAATAGGACAATCAACACCGTTATCCACAACTTAAATAAGAGAGTGGGTACCTGCTTCTTAAACCTTTTTTAAAGGTAAGCAATTAAATAGAAAAAGAGAAAAACAAAAAAAAAAATAGAAATACAGACAAGAGGGGCTATGATATCATGCATTAACGAACATCAATATCTAATAAATATCTTATTAAAAAAAAATTAGAAATACAAAACTGTTATCAGTGTAACCGTTTCAATTATTTACAAAATACAATCTGTCCGTCTGCGAGTCCCACAACTACTTCCTTCCTGAAAGAACGTGGTGACAATGCAAACAAATCAACATCGTAAAGAAAATCATTGTACAGTGACATCATTTTATAAAATGGAGCACGTTTACCTGCGTTAGTCATTGTGTGCGTCAGATGGAAAAGCTTGTGCGGGTGTTTGTTACGTATTCTTACAGAACTGCTAGGGATACGATAGTAAATACTGTTAGTTAATTCGCAGCAGTCATAAACATGATGAATTATTTTATACAGGGTCATTATACCCAGCATTGTTCTACGTGTTTTTAAAGTTTGCAAGGAATATCTGTTAAGTGATTCGCTATATGAACGTTTTGGGAGCCGACATCTGTAGTTAACTCTTTTTAGATATTTTCTTTGAACTGACTCAATAAGTTGGTTATACTTGTCGTAATGAGGGTTCCAGATGGTTGTAGCGTACTCTAACTGTGATCTCACTAGACTTTTAAGTAGATGTATGTATGTTGCTGGCTTTTTAAACTTAGTACCTATTTTTTATAATTATTAAAATAAAATTTATTTTCAATTAAGCACTGTTTAATTTTGGTTAGTGTGGTCACTCTACAATAGTACTTTGATACAAAACGGCTAAACGTGCTCCGCCGTATTGAACAACGTATCACATTGTCAATCTGGCGTATCGTTGACTCGCCGTATTACAATACGGCGCCGTTTTCTAAAACAGCTAGTTGCTATGTAATACGGCTAAATATACAATACGCCTGCGACAGATATACCATTTAGCCGCGCTACGCAGGTCACCTAAATTATTATTATAGCAGCAGAGCAGAATGCATAACAGTTATAATACATACAAATAATAGTTTTGTTACAGTTGAAGGTGACATGAGTAAAAAAAAAAAAAAAAAACAGGTTGTCATATCAGATTTAGTTAAGAACTGTTTAAAATTTAATTTAGCTTTTAGAAAAAATTACGTACTCTAAGTACTTAAAAATAATTTAATCACGATTAAAAATGTAACTTATTGTTTTTAAAAACACAGTCTACACATCCCATCACCTTTAAGGTTTTAATATTGATAAGGAAAGTGATAGAAATATACGAATTTAAAATCATAAATTTTGGGCATTTTAGTGCCCATATTTTTATTACAAAACTACCGCCGCCGGCTGTAACGTTTTTTTTAAATAGCATGATTTCCCTGTTATTGGACAATATTTACTATTTATAAGGGTCTCAGAACATTTTTTAAAGAAATGAAGTTCATCTTTTTATATACAATGTTTTTTTTTTTTTTTTTTTTTTATATACAGCTACCATCGCAACTTTCCATTATATTACAGATGTATTAGCAATTATGATCTTTACAAGACAAACGTTCACAAAACTGCAGAAATCACTTAGTTGAATGTCATCGATACTTACACAGAAATCCGCGTAAGTCTTATTAGAGACGACATATTTTCTTTTGGGCCTTTCAACAACGGGGTGAATGTCATCGATACTTACACAGAAATCCGCGTAAGTCTAATTAGAGACGACATATTTTCTTTTGGGCCTTTCAACAACGGGGTGGACTAGGAGACACTAGTGGTCACATCAGGAATCATAAATTGCAAAATATTTGCATATCAATTATCTAGAACATGCAGTTCAATATGCTTTCATTGCAATTTTTCTTATTGTATTCAGTGCGGGGTGTTAAGTATTCTAGATATTATTATTCTGATGCTAAATAGAAATTATTCAATTCATAAATTCAAAAACTAATCGCCAGTTTTGTTTTTTTTTCCAGATTGAGATTGAGTAAATTCGAATGCAATGCAAGTCGAATTAGCAGTGGAGAAAAAATGCAGTAGATTTTCTTTTTCTCTATTTCTAGCATTTGATTTTAAAAATATTTATTTTCTAATTTGAGATTGTAGCATTCACAATGCTATTTTGGTTTAGTATTGTACAAAGACTATTCTGACACTAAGATACCTATTATTTTAATTCTTTTCCACCAGTTTTTAAAACGAAGGTTTAACGATTGTGCCATCATAATCGTCACAATCTTGAGCCTCGGTTTGGTACCTTTTATTCACATGTAAGGTACTTCTTCGTATATCTTATTCTAATATAAAGTATTCATATTCTATAACTTTTAATTTCAGGGACGAAAATTAATCGCACAAATAAATTGGTTTTCATAACATTATCAAGGTGGTATTATTTTACAGGTATATTATTTATGTTATTATTGAAGCTGCTGTCTAATAATACTATCAGTAAGTACAGAGTTTGGTAACAGAAACGGTTCGATTATATAACAAATACTAATATAGACATAATAAACAAATTTTTTTTTACAGATGTGTATAACACAATTATCAGTATTACATAAAATTGCGTTCATTATTGAATGGACAAAATTAAGCTAATCTCAAGGTTTGGTAAAGAATTTAACTAAGTACGCCTTTGCGTAGACTTCATTGTACAAATACAATGGATATCTTAGATTACTTAAGACATTTTATTACATATTTTCCAATTTTATTCTTTTTTCATCATTTTTATCTTAAAAGTTTAACTTTGATTACCTTGCCTATTGCACAAATAATGCAAACAATACAAAAAAAATCAAGAATGGATCATACATAATTTATATTAAATAAACAGTTCATAATCACTTCTTATTTAGAAAGAAATTAAATTCTATATGTAATGTAAGTAATAGATTGCTGAAATGAAACATTTAATGAAATGAAGTAGACTTGTGTCCAACCAGTTTTAGTACTCGACGTATGCCGATATCTTTATAGCCCTAACAAAAAATATATTATAGATGTTTCAGGTAACACGGCGGGATGGTCAATGACTCCGCTATATTTGCAAAATATTAAAACATATTATCAACGATAATCAAACTGAGTTTTCCAAACCAACCTTGTATATTTTATATGTATATATGTGCGTGTGTATATATATATATATATATATATATATACATGTGTATGTATACATGTTGTACCAGCCATTTATGGGTACCGTTTTTAGTATATGTAATCATGTAAAACGTTTAGAATGATGTTAAATGGTATTCTTTTCTTTTTTTTAAAAGACTAATACGCAACAAATGATATTTCCATTTTCTTATTATAATGCTTTTAACATCTACACGTGTTAATATACTAATATCGAGGACGAATCTGAAGTATAATTAATGATTAAACGAACTTACCTGTAAGTGAAGTTCTATCATAATTATACGAAGGATTCTTCCGAAGATATTAGTATAGAATCCCACCCTCCCTACTCATTATTGTAAATTACAATAACTGTTTACCCACTGAAGAAAATGAGGAAATATCATAGGATTTGGACTTTAAACTAAATGAAGTGGTTGGCGTGTAGCAGTGACAGTGCGAACTTAGACCGGAAATGTCAAAATATCTGTCAATTTTAAGTCAAAAACCTTCTCTTTTTAGGTTTTTTAGGTTATTGCTTTAAAATAACGTGCTAAGTGGTGATACATGCAAGCGGTACTACATGTGTTAATATACTAATATCTTCGGACGAATCCTTCGTATAATTATGATAGAACTTCACTTACAGGTAAGTTCGTTTAATCATTAATTGTCATGTCAAGTCAATGTCAGTTTGCGTCTGTGTTGACTGCGCTTGACCACAGACTAAGGGCACTGTCACAGAATACATAATAGTACAATCATTGTGCTAATTTTTGTACTTCCTTAAACTTTTTTTTTTAATGTGTAACCATTTGTTTTTTGTGTAAAAGTCTGTGTTTTTCGGTCCTGATGTCATTACTGTGCTCGGCAGAATATCAGTGCAGCAGGCCTAGCCTGCTGCTTATACTGAGCCGAGTACAGTTTTGACATCACGCGACGATGCACAATGTTATTGTTATTAACTTTGTATGTGTTAAGTTCTTTGGAATGTCTTTTTCATATTGTGTATCGTTGTGTGTTGTTCAAAATAAATGTATTTTCTTTCTTTCTTTTTCTTTCTTTCCCCAATGATCGCCACAACGATCGGTCCTGCGCTGCCTGATTTCCACAAGATCCTCACTTTACCCATCTTGTAGGGGTAAATACCTCTCTTATTTCTCAGACAAACATCAGCTTAAGTCCATTCACTTAAGAGAATGACGGGCCCAAGTCCTAAGCATCTAAGTATCTATGGTGATCTTTAACCAAGACAAAAAAGTACCTACTAGAATTAGACAATGTAAATTATACGAAGTAATAGGTACTATGGGCAACAGCGTCGCTTAATAGTTAGCAACAAAATTCATGTGCGCACATATCGCTCCTGCACGAACTAATCGTATGTTGTGACGGCGCGGCGTGCAAGTGATTTTAACCGCGACGCTGTTGCCCATGGTACCTATACTAAAGCCATTACTTGCCTCAGCTCTGGAGTAGAATTCGTCACAGTATTTCTCCTTAACATACTGTAATTTGTGGAGCTCTTTTTCTAATAATTTGTTTTCTGAAAAGAAAACGTCTTTTAATTTGAGAGCATCTTCATCAACATTAACATAATTTCGATTAACATGAAGATAGCGTGGTTGGTTATTATGACCTTCGATCAAGAATATCCCAGATGTCTGGTCAGAGTCTCAAAAACGGCACTTCGAAATAACTCCCCACTCAAACTGGGCGCTTATTTTGTACAAAGTATTATCTTCTTTGTTTCTTACTATTTAAAGTTGAATTTGGAAAGAATAGTAACTTGTACCCAGATAAAATTATTCATGTGGGGACAATGTATTCTGTCGTGGGATTTGAATATCAAAATTTCGTATCGCTTTTTGTTTTTTCTGTCGGTGCCAATGTTTTAGTTCGTAAAGCGTTATCTAGGATATTCTTGATCGAAGGTTATGACCTATCTTCTTTATTTAACCACTAGCTTCTGCCTGCGACTTCGGCCGCGTGGACATCGAGAAAATCCTTAGGGAACCTTTAACCAGGATTACACCAAAAACCTTTAGAATATAATGGTATAAGATAGGATAAATGTATATTTATCTTATCCTATACCATTGTATATTCTATGTTTTAATTTCATCACAATCAGATCAACCGTTTTTACGTAATTAGACGGGTCCCCACCAAGTGCGCTGCTCTGCCTTTTCCTCTCATACAATATTTTCATCCACTATTTTAACCCCTTCAACCCTTATTTCACAAAAAGGTACCTTATGTCCTTTCTCAAGCTCTATTCTATCTCTGTACCAAATTTCATTATAAACGGTTTATTAGTTTAGGCGTGAAAGCGTAACAGACAGACAGACAAAGTTACTTTCGCATTTATAATATTACTAGCGGCCGCCCGCGACTTCGTCTGCGTTAAAAGTTTTTTTGTTATTCCTCGGGAACAATCCTTTTTTTGGAATGAAAGGTACCCTCTGTACCCCTAGCAACGTGTATGTAAAATTTCATGATAATCGGTTCAGTAGTTAAGACGTGAAAGCGTAACAAACTAACAAACAAACAAATAAACAAACAAACGGACTTTCGCATTTATAATATTAGTAAGGATAAGTAAGATAAGAACGGTCTATGTTCTAGTTCTAGCAGATTCACAGACATTAAGATGACTTATATTATAATGATGATATAAAATATTTGTTCTTACCATCAGTGTATCCAATCACGTAGAGATGATTGGAGGTATTGAAGGAGTACTTTGGCCAACAAATGGCCTGGATTGGATCTAAAAAAGATGATAAAGAGAGAGTATTATACCGGGTGCAACAAGACTCTCGACGAAGCCGAGGTCTACGTATTCTGCCCATCATCAAGACTATTTCTGTTCAAAATTATTGCTGGGAAACGATTTTGATTTTTGGTGTTAAAAAAGCATTGCATACATTACCACGCAATGTAACGCGTACAACAGACCACGCCTGCGAGTGCATGCTACGCAGCTGCGTGCGGCCGAGTTGAAAAGCAGCGTTTATGTGTGTGCTCATGAGATACGAGATGACGTTTTGAAGCCATTGTTTGGTACGAAATTCTCAAAATTTTGATATAGGAAATAACGAATAAAATTTAAGTATTCATAAAAACTTCGAAAAATATTTTTTGACGTTGACCTTCAATAACTGTGTAGCTATTGGTTTCCCAGGTCTAAAAAGACAAAATATGATCCAGATGATGGGCGGAATGCGTGGACTTCGGCTTCGTTGAGGGTCATGTTGCACGCGTTATAATCCCAAGGATCCCAAGTTAAAACTAGAGCTTTATCGTAATTAATTAAATGCCAATTTTAGATAAATACAGTCAGAAGTATATAAAATGCAAAATGGTAAAGTAAAATATGAAATTAAAAACGTTGAATACACCAAAACTTTTTAAAATTTCCCATAATTATTTAATTATCCAATCCGACCTTTTCAAGTAATCATAATGTGCTAAAGAATGTTAAACACAAATAAAATGGAAAGGAAATCACAACTGACGATGAATTTGAATACTGTTTTATATTTGATGCGCTTGTAATCTGAGACTGCGTAGATGTGAATGAAAAAATCGTGCTCTAAAAAGTAAGAAACAAGAAAATATTCGAGTCCAAAATTCAATAAAAAGGATAACAGTAGTCGCATGCCACTTTGTCCTAGACACGCACGACACGAACAACAGGTTGGAGGTGGCATGCGACTACGGTTATCCTTTTTATTGAATTTTGGACTCAAATATTTTCTTGTTTCTTACTTTTTAGAGCACGATTTTTCCGTAGTCGGGTTTTAGTTTTAAAACTTATTTTTTATTTTAAATATTTTGAAGTTGTCAGTAGGGTGAAAGCAAGCAAAGTCACGGGCAAAAGCTAACAATATATACATATTTGAAAAGTGCTCATTAAGCCCTTTCATTTGATACCCAATACGGCATTATTAAAAAATATTTTTTTTAGTTCATGTCTTTAAATCCTCTAGAGGGCGCCACATTCAATTTAATGTGACGTCTTATAGCCTATGTTCATTGGACAATTAAGACGCTTCTAACGATACCTCATTTGTCAAATTATAACAAGTAGTTTAGTAGTTATGAGGGAACAGATGAATTTACAAACATACATACATACAGGTCAAAATCATATACCCTCCGTTTTGGCTTCGCCGTAGTCGAGTAAAAAGGAAAGAGTTTCAAGGCGTTCACTTGAATAATACCTACTGGTCTGATCGAATTCGATTTTAAGTTCGATGATGGCGACGGTGTTGATGGTGGAGAGGTCGTACTCTGGGTGGGCGACGTAGTCCTCCACCGGGGTGCTCCAGGGTTTGTCGCGCGAAGGGATGAACATGGCTAGGGAGTCGTCTCTGGAATAAAACTGGCATTATAACTTAGCGACTGACTGTCAGTCAATTAACGATGTTTTAACCTCTCAACTGTTCAAACCGCTATGCGGACAAAAAAAATGTGCGGATCTGTTGAGCCTTTGGGGTCAACCGCATAGCGGTAGATTATCCGGTCCACTTCAAATGATCTCAGAGTCAGTGGCGTAACTATACCATCTGAGGCCCGTGGCAAATTCATCGACCGGGGCCCTCTCTTAAGTGGTCTATGGGCCCTCCCATCTAAAAAAGGTTTACGTTTAAGTATCATTTTTAACCGACTTCAAAAAAAGGAGGAGGTTGTCAAATCAATGGTTTTTTATGTATGTTTTACGAAAACTTCGCCAGTTGTTAACCGATATTAATAATTCTTTTTTATCTGAAAGAACATAGTTCAGGTGTAGTTCCTTACATTTTTTACAGAGACATGGCAAGTAGCTTTTTCATAATTCTGAAACATAACAATTATTTAGCTTACCCATGGGCATACCCAGGTTCTGAGCGGGGGGGCAAATCAGATTTTTCATTTGCACCTAGTCAAATAAATAAACATAAATTAAAATGGGTAATTTCTAAATGAGCTTTATTTCCTATACATTCTCGAGTAGGGTTGCCAGATCAGAAGTTCAAAATATCTGGAGAAAATTTGAAATTGTCGGGATTTTGGGGCTGTTGTTGGGAGGGAGAAAACGGCCGCGCAGCTCGTTTTTTATTCAGTTGTCTACTAATGCTTGAAAAAAATAAAATTTTGTCTGTCTATTATTAAATAAGCGGCCGCGCAGCGCGATTTTTTTTAGCTTCATCCATTAATCTTGTCTGAGCTGTCTATAAAAAAGAAAACGGCCGCGCAGCGTGATTTACAGTTAGTCCGTTTTATCCACTAACCTTGTAATCCTGCCTGCTTATCGCAAGAAAAAGGCCGCGCAGCGCGATTTTTTTTTTGTCAATTTCGTCCACTAATCTTGTACTCGTGCCCATAATAAAAATAGGGAGCGCTGCGGGTTTTTTTATCAGTTGAGAACAGGTGCACGATTTTTAAAAGTTATCGTAGTATATAGTAGTTGGAGGTAAACATAATCCATGGGGGGCAGCTGCCCCTCCCTCCCCCCCTTGGTACGCCCATGAGCTTACCATTGCACGAGTTTTTACGGATTTTTAGGCATAACTTCTTTGTTTATGAACGATTTACAGATGATTCTATTTATTATATTGATTGATTCTATTCGAATTATGTCATCTCTTGGTAAATTGGACCTTGGACAAATAGGATATGCTTAGTGATTCAGATATTGGTAGATTTATGACAAACCAAGACAAACCGAAATTGAGTTATTGTATTGTACCATTGAACATATTATATAAGTACTAAAAGTAAAAAAAAAAAATAAGTTGGTACACTCTTACATACCTACCACGAAAAAGTTAAAAGTAGAAAAGCTATAAAAAAGAAAACCTCATTCAAAAACCTGAAAATAAAAACAAAACAGCTTCAAAATTTCATAAAACGCATATCAAATTATATAAAAAACACGTCTAATGAATTTGGGTGTGGCTTTTAGATATATTTAAAAAATAGTTGTCCTCCAGATCCAGCCCTATCCGACTCCAATAGCGGTGTTTTATCAAAATTGATATGCGATTTGAATATTATTTCTTGTTTTTTGACAAAAACAGCTTCAAAATTAAATACCTGTAGTAATACTAAATAATACTAAATAATATACTAGAAAAAATACGACTCGCACCAGATCAATACTCAGACGGGAATCGAACCCGCGACCTTTGGATATCCGGTCCAATGCTCTGACCGCTGAGCTACCGAGTCACTAGTGACATCGTCGAATTTTTCCTAGTATATCCTAAACTCTTACGCTGTAAGCCAGCGTTATTTCACCAATGTGAGGAATTACCTCGACAGTCAATTGAAATATCTTTCCAGATATTTTAACAATTGATTAAGATGAAATAGCTATATAATTTTTTTAAATTTGAGATTTTTGCATTTATAATGCTATTTTTAAACAATACTAAATAATATACTAGAAAAAATACGACTCGCACCACATCAATACTCAGACGGGAATCGAACCCGCGACCTTTGGATATCCGGTCCAATGCTCTGACCGCTGAGCTACCGAGTCACTAGTGACATCGTCGAATTTTTCCTAGTATATCCTAAACTCTTACGCTGTAAGCCAGCGTTATTTCACCAATGTGAGGAATTACCTCGACAGTCAATTGAAATATCTTTCCAGATATTTTAACAATTGATTAAGATGAAATAGCTATATATTTTTTTTAAATTTGAGATTTTTGCATTTATAATGCTATTTTTAAACAATACTAAATAATACCTGTAGTATTTAATTTTAGAGCTGTTTTTGTCAATTTTAAAGCTGTTTTGAAGATTTTTGTAATAAATTTAAAAAATAGTTACTTGTTCAGGATCTGGATATTCACTAGGGTTTTAGCACTTTCAGCGCCCCTTTATTCATTTCCTGAGCACTGTTCACTCGATTTATCGTCAATAAATTCCTCATTCAAGTACCGACTGATATTAGGCAACTATTTTTTTCCTCCTCTTTCGTTTTTTGCTCCCACTTAAATACTTTCTTGAACATACTGATATCTTTTTTCAACTACTAAAATAAACGATATAAAACGAAAACTACGACGACCAAAAAACAATGCTACAACACAAACAACCAATTCTCACAAGAAACGTACTATGACTGTTGCGTAATGTATGGACTCTTTTTAGATACAGAGATTTGGAAAAAAATATTTTAGCTACCCATTATGTTAACAAAGGAATTTGACCATTGACCAACCATCTGTGCACTTTCATTCATGTTTCCACTTTTTACGTCCCGCACCTAACCTAGTCCTTTTTTGTTCGGACGTATTTATTAGAGAGCTTTTGTTTCCCATCCAATGCATTCTTATTTCCGCTTTACGTTTGTATAAGTTTGGCTATGATAATGAACCCTATTGGCAGTCTTTTTTTCTAAATTTTGTAAAAAAATGGTAGGGTTCCTCTTGTGGTCACGACCTCTCGAGCCGGGGGGCCCCTTCGGGCCAGGGGCCCGTGGCATTTTTCCCGCTCTGCCACCCTATAGTTACGCCACTGCTCAGAGTCTATAAAATGCAATTTTTATTTCTTTCTAACAAACCAAGATATATGCAAGACAGACAGAGCTAGTTATATAGCAGCGTATTTCATTCATTTGGCGAGATTGGCAATGTTTTTTTGACTGACAGAAGTGCTCCTCTCTATAAGTACAACTTCAGTCCATAGAGTAAGATAAAAAAACTTCAGTCGCTCTTCAACTCTCGTTAGTCGTTCAGTTTTGCTTAATTTTAATTCTTATAAGCACTGTTTCGAAACAGCCTCCTACTCTCGACGGGAACCGACGGGATCGAGTTCACATCGCGATCGAATAAATGTCAAAAATTTGTTATTTTGGTACATTGAAAACGGTTTCCATACCATCTTTGCAACTAGTCAATTGTTTTGTAGCGACAAGGATTTGCTGCTGCTCCACCTACGGGATAAAGATTTCACAGCCCGAAGTTTAGCGTCGGTGATCATTGTAGTGGAATGTTCGGTTACACATACAAACACACGCATACTTTCGTTATTTTATCATCTCCTTAGCCTAATCTTTTTTCTTAGGAGGTTATTTCAGTTTGTTTACTATTAGGAATCCTAGTATTGTTCAGTGAAATATGTATATTGATTTTTTAACCTTTGATGTGAACACAAGAAATCAGGATCACTTTTGATTTTCAGCGGGTGTCGTAAATATGGTGAAACAATCCCTTCATTCTCACTAGATCCATTATGGATCTAGCCAATGTATCTTCTCAGAATGGAGGTCTCATTAGATCCATTATTACTAAAAATAGATCTTATGAGAAAAAAAAAATCTCACTAGATCCATTGTGGATCTGGTCGATGGATCTTCTGAGAGTGAAGGTCTCATTAGATCCATTATTCTAAAATTAGATCTTATGAGAAAAAAAATCTTACTAGATCCATTATGGATCTGGCCAATGGATTTAGTGAGAATGAAGGAAACAATCAACCAAGTCCAAAGGTTTGAATCGACTCTTTCCTCTAGTTACTGGGTAATTGTCCCAGTAGTTAAAACATTAATTATTCTGAGAGGCAAACCAACCAAACTTTCCCACAATCAGAACTAAGTCTGTTGCCATTATAGTACCTATTGACGTTATCTGCCAGAGTAATGATAAGAAGTTATTCAGGGCTTACTAGAATTTTACAGCCGACTATTAGAACCACTATATCACATAGGCTCGATTGAATCATTGCCTTTTGGTTCTATTATTTGAAGTAAATGCTTGATTTGATGAATAATGACAATTTTTCATGGAATCAGAAGCATTTGGACCTCCGTGGTCAAGTGGTTTGTACACCGGTTTTCAAGGTGTCGCCAACTCTAAGGTTAGAAAACAAACTTTTCGATAATGGTTTAGGTCTGGGTGTCTGTAGTTCCATCGTCGTCTCTGATTTCCATAACATAAGTGCTTTCTAGTTTGGAATCAAAGCAACTAATAGGAGTTTAATATATTTATTTATTATTTACTTAAAGTAATAGAAGCAAAAGGCAATGCCTTAGTTTTATACAATTTAGCCAATGATTCCAACGTCCCACTTACTTGAAAACATCGCGGGGTATCCTGACAATGTCATGGGCATTGCCAAGTGCGAACTTGTCCTTGATGAGCACAATCACTGTCACAGCTATTTTGAAGGTAGCACCTTCGTCTTCAAAATTAAAATGGTGTACAAGCGTAAAAATAGTATTAACAAATCAAATAGTGATATTGAGCAGGTGGCAGCCGGCAGGCTAGTATGAGTTGATGCAAACTGTTTTTAGGGTTCCGTAGCCAAAATGGCAAAAAACGGAACCCTTATAGATTCGTCATGTCTGTCTGTCTGTCTGTCTGTCTGTCCGTCCGTATGTCACAGCCACTTTATTCCAAAAGTATTAGGACCACATAGTTAAAACTTGGTAGGTAGGTGTATTCTGTAAACCGCTTTACGATTTTTACACAAAAATAAAAAAAATAAAAGATTAAGGGGGGGCTCCCCATACATGGAACTGAAACTGAAAATATTTTTTTTCATCAAACCAATACTTGTGGGGTGTCTATAGATAGGTCTTTAAAAATGACATTGAGGTTCCTAAGACTATTTTTTTTCAAAGTCAACCGTTTGAAAGATATATGCCGCCAAAGTGGTAAAATGTGTGTCCCCCCCCCCCCTTTAACTTTTAAAGTAAGAGGGTGAAAAATCTAAAAAAAATATAATAAAAAAAATAAATATAATAAAGCTATAGATCTTAATAAACACTTTCAACGAAAATTGGTTTGAACGAGATATAGTAATTAGTTTTCAAGATATAGTACATTTTCCAAAACCGCAAATATAACTTTGTCATTCATACAAACACTGTGAAAAACAAAGTTATTTTTTCAGACGAAAAATGATAGCGGTATTAAAATATGATATGGTATAATGTACCTACGGAACCCTACTGCGCGTGGCCCGACGCGCACTTGGCCAGTTTTTTTCTACCGTAAACTATCGTTTTCTCTTTTTCACTAGCATTGACTGTGAGTAGTATATCCGATTGTTTACGATAGTGAAAACAGTTTGCATCAACTCATGTAGAGCTACATAAAACATCCATTAAACTATTATAAAAATATAGACAACGTGTTAAAGAAAAAATGGGAAAACCGTTTCTTTAAACTGAACAACTTTCACTATGAGATCAACTCTGAAATCGCGAAAAAAATCAGCTGCTTCATAGAAAAAAAAAACCGGTCAAGAGCGAGTTGGACTCGCGCACCGAGGGTTCCGTACAATCATAAATATATTTGGATATGTTACTTTAGTACAGTCTTTAAAAAAGTAGGAAAACCGCAGACAGGTGGAAGGGCGAACAGGCGGACAGTTAATTTACAAATCTTAACCACAGCTGCTTATGGTGACTGAAAAACACATTGCAAATTGTTTATATTACTAAGTAGGAACTTATTCTTCGTTTATTCGTACGGCAAATAGTAGGTAATTATATTAGAACCAGCCACCAATTATTATTGTAGTATTAGGTTGCGCCATCTCTTGAGTGGTAGTGAAACTAAAGAATTTTTGTTTGTTTTTTGAATTTCTAAAAAAGTGTGTTATATTGAGACATCGTTTTATTTTTCTTAAACTAAATACTACATACTAATCTTTACAGAAACTACTATCACATAGAATTATTTTAGATTTTTCTCTTTGCAAACTTCGGCGATAAGGGGGGGGGGGGGGGACGGTATTTTTTTTTACATTTTTCATCATAAGTCGAAAACTATGCGGCCTAAGAAAAAAGAAAAAATGTTTTAAAATGTGCAAACAGCACTCTTTCATTCGATACCCCACATGCCCTAGTCACCTCACTTAAAATTTTTAAGACCCCTTTTCAGGCCCTGTTGTAAAAAAAAATTTTTTATTTCTTTCTTATTTGCAAAATAGTTGAGCAAATGTCATCTCAAACAATTATAAATTTCTAGTTGATACCACTAGTAGTTCTCGAGATATCCAGCTGTGACAGACAGACAGACAGACTGAGTCACACCATAAGGGTTCCTTTTTTACCATTTTGGTACGGAACCCTAAAAATGATAACGTATGAATTCATCAAAATGTATGAAACAACTGATTTTTTCTTTGCGATTTCAGAGTTAGTCCTATTCCCATAGTAAAAGTTGATCAGTTTGATGGGCCGAAGAAACGGTTTTCACATTTTTGGTTCATTCGTTAACACTCTGTATATAAGTAGTAATAACAACTATTACTAAACTAAACTACTATTATAAAAATAGGTGTAATAAATGTGCTGTATGTCAATGCTACATTAGACAACATAAACTCTGATTCGCTGGATGATATGCAGCTGACATACTCATTTGAGGAGCTCGGTGGCGCAGTGGTTTAGCGCCTGGCCCAGCGATTGCTGAGTTTAAGCAACTTTCGCAAGGGTCGGTTAAGGGATGGGTGACCAAAAATTTATTATCTCGAGCTCCTCCGTGCTTCGGAAGGCACGTTAAGCTGTTAGTCTGGTCTGCATTTGCAGTCTTTAACACCCACCAATCTGCATTGAACTCGCGTGGTGGGTTATGGCCCGTCCACTGCCCGCCCACCACTGGATGAATATCCTTATCCAGCAGTGGACATTAAAAATGGCTGATGGACAAATACTCTTTTTATTTCCCAACCAGCACTGAATTTGATGGATTACACTACTTGAAAAAACTTGGGTACAATTTTAATGAATCTTACGCAAATGCACCCGTAACGCCCCCAGCCACGGGAACCAACCGTCCTGTCCCAGGTTTCCTTCCTGTAGGTGTCCCGGTTTGCCCTGATCGCAGTACTGTGACACCAGCGATGGGACAACACCTGCGTTCACAAAATTTAATTATTGGAAGTCAATGTTTAAGGTTCAATTACGCTGGAACATTATTCTCTGTCTTTTTCTTTACATGCAAAAAGTAAGGAAAATAAACTGACTTTTGCACTTTTTTGATGTCACAATTATCTTTCTTGAATAAAAGTAATTAAAGCAACTTCAAAGTAAGTTAAAGTGTGTTTTGATGTAGAATTCAATACTTTTCCGCTATTATTTACGCCAAAAAATGAACCTATGTAAGCACATTTAGTGATTTTCTGATTTTTTTACAATCATATTTTGTGAGGTTTATACGGAATTAAATATTTGTTGCAACTAGAGAAACTCTTTAGCTTGTCATGTGTTTATTTGTGGCTACAACTTTACGTTTTCTATACGTATAAAAATAAAAACGCCCATCCATACCATATTTTTCTATTACGGACCATGAAATGGTTTATATCATATCCAAGCTGTTTTGAGTTGTGTTTCTTTTCAGAATAAAGGTTATAAGATCCTTGGAATAAGTATATTTACAAGAATTTAATCAAAAGATTGATTCCAACAACTTAATCAAAAGCGTTCGCAAACAAAAAAATCGGCCAAGTGCATGTCGGGCCACGCGCCGTAGGGTTCCGTAGTTACCTTATACCATACCATATTTAATACCACCTATCATTTTTCGTCTGCAAAAATAACTTTGTTTTTCACAGTGTTGGTATGAATGACAAAGTTATATTTGCGGTTTTGGAAAATGTGCTATATCTCAAAAACTTATTACTATATCTCGTTCAAACCAATTTTCGTTGAAAGTTTTTATAAAGATCTACAGCATATATTTTTTTTATATTTTTCACTCTCTTATTTCAAAAGTTAAAGGGGGGGGGGGACACACATTTTACCACTTTGGCGGTGTATATCTTTCAAACGGTTGACTTTGAGAAAAAATTGACTTTCAAAACCTCAATGTCATTTTTAAAGACCTATCTATAGACATCCCACACGTATTGGTTTGAAGAAAAAAAAATTTTTCAGTTTCAGTTCTATGTATGGGGAGCCCCCCCTAAAAAAAATATTATTTTTATTTTTGTGTTAAATTCGTTAAGCGGTTAACAGAATACATCTACCTACCAAGTTTCAACTATGTAATCTGAATACTTTCGGAATAAAGTGGCTGTGACATACGGACAGACAGACAGACAGATTTTGTCATTTAGGCTACGGAACCCTAAAAAGGATTGGGAAATCCGTGTAATTTTCCAAATATCGGGGTAACAGGAAAATCAGAGTATGCCCATCATGATAGTTTTTGTCAATAATTTGAAAACTTAGAAATGTACCTAACCGTATGTAAATTTAAATAAATGAAGTAAGTAATAGGTGTAGAGTATGATTTTTTTTCTCACACACAGAGACTCTCATAATCTTCTTGATAAAGATCAGTTACTTGTTATTATTTCAAATTATGATCATGACGGCCCACTATCAGTAATAAAAATATTTCTGATTTTGGCACCACGGCACCATGGCACCACACGAAAAGTACAACTAAGTGAATAGAGCTAAAAATGCTGGCAATTAATTATCCAGCCCTAAGGGGCTGAACACTAGTTGCTTATTAGCGACTATAATTTGTATACTCATAGATCTTTTCTGTACTTAAACGAAAAAATAAGATACGCTATTTCTGCATCTTTTTACTCAGTGAATCTATCGATGGACAGTTCTAGATAATTTTTTTTCTTAATAATGTTTATAAACTAACATAACAATAAGTACCTATACATTAATTTTTAACTAACAAAAATGGACAAACTTTGGTCTGAAATGAAAGATATTTATTTTTATTTATTTATTTACTGCCTTCATTGCATCTTTTTCACCATTTGACTATAAAGAACGTAATTTCTAATAAACTCTCCCTTTCTATCTCTTCTCTACAATATAAACTGCAATTTATTGAAAAGAACACTAACGTCAGTCACCGGGTGCGTGGCTGGCCCGATTAAAGCTGAGCGGGTTGTACTTTTTCGGCCCCGTGGACTTGTACTATTAGTTATTCTGTGCCCGTGGTGCCATTTTTTAAGCAATATTTGTTTGCAATTACATTTCCATAGATTTTAGTTCGCTGGTTGTAGTTTAGCCGATACTTATTTTTTTCACTTTAAAAATTTCTGCAAAAAAGCTTTAAAACATTGGCGTTCATAGTTGTTAAATAAATTAGGATAATGTTAGTATGGAAAATGCCAGTTCTTTAAAATTCTCCATACAAAACGGCAATATCATACTTAAACCACTATTATAAAAAAGAATTAAAAACTCACCGCTCAAAATGAATAAAACGTAAAAAATTACCGTATTCCTTCCCATATCATTGCCAGTTAGCACTCAAATGATATCAGGATAATTAAAGATCACCTTAATCGACGAACTCAGCCGTGTAATTAAATCGAGAGCTGCGATAAATCAGACGAAATTGCTGTCCAGCGGAAACCAGCTAAGTAAACAGTATCGGTAAACAAATCTTTACTGATATTTAAATACTTCTCTCTGTCAATTTTTGTTGATTGTGTGGTGTCCGGCTATCATTGGTTCCCAATCAGTGGGGCACATCCCCCCCCAGGGAGGTGTAGAGCTATCCAAAGGGGGTTGCGAGGAGCGTCTCCAGATATCCGCCTCTGTAGTCTAGCTAGTGGTTCGGGTGGGCAGGGGTCCCATGTTCAATTCCCAGGGGGCTACAATTTGTACTCAAGTCCGCCTGGCTAGCTACCACCATCTTATCTAAGTCTGACGCCATAACAACAATTTAAAAATTGTTGTGCTGCGGCAGTTAGAAGTGTAATGAAACCACAGTAATAACGGTGAAATACTTTTACTTTCTTCACAGGAATACACCATGATTATTATTAACTAGGTTATAGCAACAATACGTTAACAGTTTTCCCTAACTACTTCTCTTCTCGACGGTTGGACAGTGAGTGAGTCTGCAACTAGCTTTCGTTGACCGTTCCGCCGATCATCCCCACCACATTACCTCCTCATTCCACTACAAAATGGAGGGAAAATGTGGCGGGAAACGGTGGAGCCAAGCGGCGGTGTTGCCAGGCTAATAAACGAAGATACTGCTATTATCCTTTCAATTTCATTTAAAATCATAATAATAAAATGGATTTATTACTACTCAACGACAAAACGTCACATTCGTCCATCCTGACGTCGTGCGTGTCCTCATGCACGGCAAAATATCGTCACATTCGGCAGGTTGTGTGTTTAATTATATTACATTAATTTGATATTTATAGAACGTTCAGAAATCTTATGTTATACAAAAAATTTAATGGTTTAATTTATTGTTTTATTTTTATTTTGTGAATTGATAAATGCTAAAAAGAGAATCTACTGAATCTACCACCATTTCACAAAATTGGGAGGCCCCTTCAAGAAAGAAATGGCGAAAGAAAACTTGGAGGGTTGTTGACCTCAGTCTTTTATATTTATTTATTTACAAAAACTAATTGTATCATTAGATCCTGCTGTGTGTGTTTGGGGCTATAACTTTTGACTAATGGGGCCCAAGCTGGGATGGAATTATCCAACTATCACCTCAATTGAAATTAGGATATTTATTGATTTCAATTCAATAGCCTTGCGGAGTATTCTAGAAATAAATCTATGTTCCGTGATCCTGAAGCTATGACATTTATAAAAGCCTGTAATATTGTATAAATTCTTAGAAACCCACAATAAAGCAAATAAATGAC
Source organism: Agriphila geniculea (assembly GCA_943789525.1). Lineage (NCBI taxonomy): Eukaryota > Metazoa > Arthropoda > Insecta > Lepidoptera > Crambidae > Agriphila > Agriphila geniculea. The sequence continues at coordinate 494,725 of OX038894.1, read as the reverse complement.
TTTCATGTAAGTAGCACTTATTATTAGTTCATTCTACTAAATTATGAATTTTATAATAATGTTAAATGAATACAAAAATAAAAAGAATATAGCAGCCAACGACAGGGTAAACAAACTTAATCACAAATTGCAGATTTTTGACAGACTGATACCCAACTGAAATTATCAATGATTTTAATACAAAGTTCAATTTTATTCAATTAGCAATAATTATTACTATCACGGGGAAGTAACTTCCTTTCTTTGCTTTGTTACTACATAGTAACTGTGCACTTCATAAACAACGTTCAACGGCTATATAGGTACAATCTTGAGTCTTATTAAAAAGAAGAAAATAAATGTTACCACTTTACAGTTTGTTAAGGTATTAAATTTACAGCGATACAATATTTTATTAAATTATTTATTAATTAACTACACATGTAAATCATATAATGACTAAACTTGTGTTGCAACAATAAATTATGATGCATTCTTATTTATTTACTTCATAGTTCGCAGCATGACTTAGGTTAGGTACCTACCTAATATATTTATAGTGTCTGTGTTACCTATAATATTTAATTTAGTTAAAACTACCTACTTTAACAGGTTCTAAATAAGATTTAAATAATATATTTGATAAATCAATTCATAGAAATTCTGTTCTATTTCTAAGTTCAACCAGAAGATAATTGTAGCTGAAACCTATAGTCTGTCGCAGCCCGTTCCCGTCGTGGCGTGCCACCAAAACTATTGTCAGCCAATAACGCAATCGTCGCGTCGCGTCGTTTCTACGAGTCAGGTCATCCAAAAATCTTCCGTAGCACATCCTTCAGCCTGCTGCCGCCACCTAGCGTCCTCTATAGCACATTGGCATCTTGTTAAATGCCACATATTTCTGAAATAAATAAAACATAATCGACAGTAACCGTTCATATATCATAGTACAAATTTCAACCAAATAAACATCAGGGTAAAATATTTGAATCTATACATGAGAATTGGGATGATGACTAATGAATAAAATAACGAAATACTAATAAAAATCGTAAACACATTAAACTTTGAGAGTAGCTTGTATACCTCTTGGTTTTGTATATTGCATATTATTCGTTTTATGACCCTTCAAAGTTGGGTGGACAAGTCTAAGTACGTAAGTCCAAAGACAAGTCCATTAAAAAAAGTATAAAATTATTTGTCTAAGAAACCATTTTGATAAACACAATATTTACTATGGCTGCCGAACAAATTTTCTATACTCAGGCGTGACGTCATAAGTCATAACTGAGTAGACGTTAGTATGGAGCGTTTTTGGGTGAGTCCATTTGTGTGCATTTCAAACTGTGATATCTCGGGCAGTTTTCATGCTAGCGAAATAATTCTTTTACCAATGTTTCTTTTTTGAGAGTTATTTTGTGTAACATAAAATAATAAAAAAAATATCATGCCTATTGTTTGAGACAAGAACGATGTAACTAATTTGTGACATACAAATTCAAAAACGATAGATATCCATTTAATTGCATTGTTCTGAAATTATAATAATATCAAAGTAATAATTACAATTTTGCTTTCTTTATTTGATCATAATAAAAAATAGTTATTGCTATAGACAGATTAATAATGATAATAAATTTATTAATATATCACGGTCTGAACTGAAGCTATTTAATTATCTCATTCATTCATTTTATTTCACAATTTGTGGTTCTCAGACACTTTATATATAATGTGTTCAATTTTAGTAATGGCTAATGTTGATACTCGGGGCTACCGTTTGCCACTATGTGGACACGACCTGCCAAAGCGCCGATATTCCAGCCAGGGCTACCGTTAGTCATTATGCGGACAGGGCCTGCCAAGACACTGATACTCAGGGCTACCGTTTGCTACTTGTAGACACGGCCTGCCAAAAGGCTGACATTCAGGTCAGGACTACCCTTTGCCGCCATGTGTTCACGGCCTACCAAGACTTGGATATATTTAGGCCAGAGCTATCAACTGAGGACACACATGGCCCATAGATGCGAACACTTGACCGCTTAACAATTATACTTTAGGACACACATGGCCCATAGATGCGACACACTTGGCCGCTTAACCATTAAACTTTAGGACACACATGGCCCATAGATGTTACACACTTGGCCGCTTACTAAGTACTACACTTTAGGACACACTTGGCCCATAGACGCGACACACTTGGCCGCTTACTAAGTACTACACTTAAGAACACACTTGGCCCTAGACGCGACACACTTGGCCGCTTACTAAGTACTATACTTAAGGGCGCACTTGATCGGTATTTCATTGTAGCCAACACCTTGCTATGTACACTACCTAACCTTGTACGACTTATTTTCTCCAACATCAATATATTGTATTCCAGTAGCATCGAACTTCAGCCTAATAAACCACAATTCTCCACAAAAAAAAATGCGGACTACATAGAGTACCATCTTGCGACAGAACTTTGTACATGTATAATTGAGTACTGATTATTCGTGAAAATACCCCAATATATTTATTTAAGGGCCTGTGCATTAAGCTAAACAAAAACAACTTTAATAATATTTTACATATGACAATTTGATTACGAAATTAATAAAATTGCTTAACGTGGTCAAACAAGCGTATTAAGTTAAACGTAGCCTTGTAAACTGAAGGCGTATCTAGCCTAATGAAGGTGTCTCTAGCCTTATGACCTGAAGGTGTATCTATCTAGACCAGTGTTGCTTTCAAAAAGCTGTACAAAACTGTAAAACTTAATCTTAAAAAGCTGTAAATCTACAGTTCCTTATTTTGTATTGTTTAATAGCAGTAATCAACAAAACAACATAATAAAGTAAGAAAAATATACTTGTACTTGTAAATCAACTTTGAATCTTAACAAATTAACAGTATTTCTACTAAAACTTCCTTTTTATTTTTAAAATCTTACATATTTTTATTAAATTTCTTTAAATGGTCATTGATAGTTGAGTATTTTATTGACTGTTACTTATGCCGTACCGTACGGTACCGTAGTCTTTGCTAAAACCAGGTTGGTATGGGTTATCAGCGAAGGATAGATGACGCTAGCATAATAAAGAAAAAACAGTAGATTTGGATATCTGAACTAAAAACTGATATCGAAAAAACTGTAGATCTACAGTTAAAACTGCAGAGCTGGTTACATTGATCCAGCCTAATGAAGGTGCTTCTAAACTTATAAATTGAAGGCGCGGCTAGTTTCGAAAGCCAAAGACATACATTTTTATTCATATTAATATCGAAAGCTAAACCTTATTTGTAAGCCGGAGGCACGTTAAATAAAGATTAATAACTTTAACATGAATGTTTTTCTATCACTCGTTTGACGCCAATTAATGCAAATGACAAGTCTGCGCAACGACAACCACAATTTATGGTGACGTGCCATAGTACTAATAGTACAAAATACTACTAGTGCTAATAATACTAAGAATGTTAATAAAACTCTGAAAAAATTAATGTGTTTTTGTACCATATATTTTTAAGAATAAAATTAATAATTTTGTTCTTTTGTTCCCATATCCGTTAAGAAAGGGTTAAGATCTTTTTAGCTGACAGGCGCAATAAACTTATCAACTTTATCGGAAATCAGAAGTGACAATATTTACAAATATATTACGTCGTTAATTTAATTTTATTTAAAGTAAATAAATCGTATCTTGTAAACTAAAGGTACGTCTAGCTCAGTGAACTGCAGGCGCGTCTAGCCAAACTGATGGCGCCTTTAGCCAAGCCGATGGCGCATCAAGCCTTATCTCAAAAAATATTAAGAAACAAATCCACTTTAAAGAGGCGTACAACATTGGAAGCTATTTACATAGAAAACAATATCGAAATTATTGTCAACTGTTATTCACAAAACCACAAAACCAGAAAGCTATCTAAGGTTTCTTTTTTTAATATAGATTTAAGATTAAAAATTTATTATTGGTTGGCACTTCAGTAATAAACTACAAGATTAGACGTCACTTTACGATATTATTTTATTTTAATAGAAAAAAGTTTGAGTTATCACGTTTCTGTCAATCACAACCGAGTTCTATAATCTATTTTCTTTAAACCAAGTAATACCATGTGAAAGCTTTGTTCAAAGGGTTTATTGGCGTAAGTACGGCCCCCCAAATAAGGACAACTAAATAGTATTCAATATTTAAGAGCCCGTTCACAAAAATCGCTAGAAATCTGCAAAATCTTATCATTTCGACGTCGTTAATCTCAAAAAATGGTTGCATTAACAATTTCTGTGGTTGTTTTATGATGGATCCATCTATGTCAACGTTTTTTTAATTTAAGACCTTTATGTCATATAGGTACTTCTTTTAACATTGTTTTCGTCACCCTGTTGGGTAAGCGCTCGGAAGCAATATTTTAAAGCGGTGACCACTATGTTTAATTAAGAAATAAACATAATATGAATGAATGAATGAATGAATTATTTTATTTGCACAACCATACATTACGAAATTATTATGTAGGTAGCTTACAATAAAAATTTAGAAGCAGTAAAGGGTAGGTAGGTGTACCCACCCATCTTATCTACATTAAAATTGTTACAAACTACTGTGGGTACCCACCGCAAACAACTTTGTTACAACAATAATTACTAATGGACCAACAAAAACTATAAGTAGAATTAATGGCACGGCAGTACAAACTACTACCCACACTACCCAAACTAGAATAAGTTCCGTCCATTTAAAATAAAATTAAGTACTTAACTATCATTTGAAAACTATATAATATTCCTTGCAAAACTAAGAAGTTAGAACAAATAATGTATTCCAAAGTAAACTTACATCACTTAGGAATAACTACATAAAATCAAAATTATAACCTCAATTGACAATTTATACATTAGATCAAAATTGAAATCTTTTATATTATGCATTAATAAAAGGAGATAGGTTTACAGTTTTAACTGTAAGGTCACTTCTTTAAAACAAAACTTAAATTAATTACCCATATCGGCAAAAATTTTGTGAACGGCCTCCGAATAGAATAAGAATACTACCTTTGAACTAAAATAAAAACTGTATAACTACTACTATACTATAGCGTTATGGTATTACCAAAACTTTTTTTTTACGTCAACATAACTTAGTCACGTTTATGTTAGTATCATTATATTCTGTGCCTAGGTGCTAATTCAGTGAGTATCATGTTAGCCGTTTCATTCTCCGTACCCGTGTATATTCCCAGGGTACAGTGTCAAAGACGATTTAACTACTAACGGCAATTACAAAGCTATGAAGCACGAAAAACAAACTTAACAATTTCGTCCGAGATGAAATTACACAGTAAAATAGATTCTAAAAATATACATAGTTCCTATTTTCATTATTCATTAACTACATTTCCAGAGTTTAAATTACGAAAGTTACAGTTGGGCAGTAAAGATAAAAAAACTTTCATTTCACGACCTAGTTTTATAAAATCATGAAAATTACTATTCCAATGTCAATGCACTATTTCATCATGGAGTGTAGTTTTATGTGCAGTGTATGCACGACCGAAGTGTAGCCTCGACCACGTGCAATGATTGTGAATAATGGTATGTATGCACCGCCGAAGAGTTGCCTCGGCCACGTGCAATGATTGTGAAGTGTTTATACACTGTCGAAGAGTTGCCTCGACCACGTGCAATTATGTTGGTGAGTAATTGTGTGTATGCACGGCCGAAGAGTAGCCTCGGCCACGTGCAATGATTGTAAAGTGTTTATGCACTGTCGAAGAGTTGCCTCGACCACGTGCAATGATTGTGAATAATGGTGTCTATGCACGGCCGAAGAGTTGCCTCGGCCACGTGCAATGATTGTAAAGTGTTTATGCACTGTCGAAGAGTTGCCTCGACCACGTGCAATGATTGTGAATAATGTTGTGTATGCACGGCCGAAGAGTTGCCTCGGCCACGTGCAATGATTGTAAAGTATTTATGCACTTGTCGAAGAGAGAAAAATCTCTTGAGTGTATTAAAACTTGAAACTACCCAACTTAATTTCGTAATTTTAGCTCGGTTTAAAACGTTAGAAAAGTAAGAAATTCGTGAGCGTACATACCTTGGTTCTTCCACTGCTGATTTGTAATGAAACCACAGTAATAACGGTGAAATACTTTTACTTTCTTCACAGGAATACACCATGATTATTATTAACTAGGTTATAGCAACAATACGTTAACAGTTTTCCCTAACTACTTCTCTTCTCGACGGTTGGACAGTGAGTGAGTCTGCAACTAGCTTTCGTTGACCGTTCCGCCGATCATCCCCACCACATTACCTCCTCATTCCACTACAAAATGGAGGGAGGGAAAATGTGGCGGGAAACGGTGGAGCCAAGCGGCGGTGTTGCCAGGCTAATAAACGAAGATACTGCTATTATCCTTTCAATTTCATTTAAAATCATAATAATAAAATGGATTTATTACTACTCAACGACAAAACGTCACAGAAGTAAGATAGCCAGTTGCTCAGTGATGAGGATTCCGGGTGTAGTGCGCTTCCACCTTCGGCCTGATCGTCACTTAACATTAGGTGAGGTAAAGGCCAAGCACTACCCAGTTGTGCATAAAAAAATATATAAAAATATCCCACGGCGGGAATGGTGCCAACGATGCGTAGTGCACCTCTTGTGTTTGATTGTTGATAATCTACTTGAATTTTAATAAGAATAAACACATCTACTTATATTTTCATAGTGACTTAATATGATCGTTGTCGCGAGGCGAGTAAGAATTTTAGAATACCGTTGGGAGGGGCGCGCAGGGTTTGGTTAGGAACCCCTGGGCTACACATTTATGTATTGTGAATGTGTACCTACATTGGGCCCGGTGGCTATGAGCGATCTACTTTTACCACCCTGAAGGAAACCCTAGTTTTATTTTTATCTATTTCCCGCGATATTGAAATGAGATCGCAACCGACTGATATTTCCTCCGTTTGTGAACAAACAATGCGCTCAGCCTTGCCTTGATCTGCGCCATGTTTACGCGCGGCCAGCCACAATGCCTGACTCATGCGCAGCAATATCACATAACTGCGGTAATATACTGTCTTTAACTATCAACAGTTTTTTACCGATTCCCAAGTATCTGGTAGGCCAAGGTGAAGTATAGGCCATTACAGTTTATACAAGGTTTTTGGTTAAATTCTATAAGTGAAAACTGTTTAAGGCATGTTCATACTTAAGTCTTGTTTTTACTGTTGCTACTTTTATATACTGTTTGTGAATATAAAATAATATAAAAGCCTTATAAAATATGCTAGTTAAGGTACCATACATACAACCGCGGAAAATTATTAAAAACGCTGAAAATCGAAATTTTCTGGAAACATTTTTTCTTTTTATGATAAACTGCATAGTGCCAAACATAGACTGATGATAATGATTTTGTCTATTAATGATATTGATTATGGAGTACAATAGTCTGAGTCTAGGGGTTTCCATACAAATAAAAAACAAAATCTCTATACATACCCACAGTGTCCCAGACCCGTCACAGAATTTAAAATTCATCATTTCAATTTCTGCCCGGTCGGGTATCGAACCCGTGGCCTATTGAGTGGTAGACCGGCATGTTGACAACTGCACCACTCAGGTTATCGTGAAGTATTTTTTTAGTTTTAAAATTTCAACAACTCTTTAACACTAAAAGATTGTGGGTAATAATAGATCGCTAAAAGTTAAAACACAGTTTCACTGTTCAATACAAACAGAATATACAACATATTACAAAATAACCTCTAATGCCGAATATAATATACTAGCGGCCCGCCCCGGCTTCGCACGGGTGCAATGTAGTTACTAAATGTAAAACTGTGCTAATGTGGTGTCAGTGTAAAGTTATTAGATTATACTACAGGATACATATACCTAGGAGGACGACATACCTATACCTATACGACGTACGCAAGGGGTGTTATAATATAATTGACGTGTGTGTGTGTCTGTCTGTCTGAGGCAACCAACCTAGCTCCCAAACTTATGGATCGATTTTAATGAGGTTTTTATGCATAGTTTAAGAGAAGCGTATAGACGGCGGGAAGCGACTTTGTTTTATACTATGTATAGCTTTTGCCCGTGGCTCCGCTCCGCCCGCGTGGCAGTCGGTAAGTAATCGTTGTAAGTCTTCCCTTGGAAACCAATGATCGGGATGAAAAGAAGCCTGTGTTAAGTATTCCAGACTTAATCTATATCTGTGCCAAATTTCTCCTAAATCCGTCCACCCGTTCAGACGTGATTGAGTATGATATGATTGAGAAGGTACCTAACAGAACAACATCCAAACATCAAAACTTTCACATTAATACAATTTTGTGATTATAGTTAATACCTGCACCCCGCGGTTTTACCCGCGCAGTCTGTCGATTCTGTAACCAAACTCGCATCTCACTTCACTTCGCGTGAATTTGTTATTAAACATTTGTTTACTAAATGAGCTATTTTACTGATTGCAAAAAATTTAGGTAGCCTGCGTAGCTATCTAAAATCTTTTGTGATAAAAAAATGTCTTATCATTATCTTATAGTACAGTAGCCCGTAGAACATTTAAATCACCAAAAAGGTTACCGTTTGCCGTTGTGATATAGTTATTTATTACGAAATTATAGATACTTTAAACCAAGTTTTACAGATCGAATCCCGCCGTACCTATATTTGTATATCTCCAAAATGGATATTTTTTTTATTTTTCGAGGTTTTCCACACGTTAGTTAAGCTATTGTCGTGTACTACAGCTTAGTTTGATTGCCATAGATAAAAGTAAGACTATAAAAAGTAGCCATACACAGTTTTAAGACCTGATGAAAATGGTTGGACTTTATCTGGTCTTAAATCGGTGTATGATCACTTTCCATAGTCTTACTATTATCAGTGGCAATCAAACAAAGCTGTAGAACACGAAAATAGCTTAACCATGTGGTAAACCTTGAATGAAAAAAATATCATTTTTGGAGATATACAAATATAGGTTACGGCGGGTTGCGATTTGTAAAACTTGGGTTAAAGTATCTATAATTTTGTAATAGATAACTATATCACAAACAACGGCAAACGGTAACCTTTTTGGTGATTTAAATGTTCTACGGGCTACTGTACTATTATTTATTATTTAAAATTCCCGTGCAGTGAAGTGAGATTCGAAGTGGGGTTTGAGTTTGGTTACAGAATCGACGCCCTGTTAAGGACCTGCAAAACGTAGCATCAATGAAAACATATAAAGTTTTGTCGCATAGTTAGAAGAATCCACTCATTTTGAAAGGTAGAAAAAAATATTGTTGTATTTGACATATCCTGAATTAAAGACTTAGCTATAAATAATTTCAAGTAAAAGCTTAGTTAGTGAAAAAAAAATGTTTTTCTAAAAAGTTTTTTCGTCGCACAATACTCGAAATTTTCAGCGGCAACTAGTATATTTTTTTCAAATAACAATTCGAACATAAGGTGAATTAAAGACTTATCGAAAAAAAAAGAATGAAAATGTTATGGATCACTATTAAAATCAAAATAAACAGGTTTTTTAGCGCCTGAAAAATGTAAAGAGCAATGCACTTAGAAAAATATTTGCTAGTTTTCGGCATACACTGAGAGATTTGGCGCGGGAGGGCGGGGTGAACGCCCGGGGGCTTGCATCGGGTGATATCGAGAATGTGGCCGCACTTTTCATTTCATATCGTATTGTGTCGGTCAAGTCGGTCTCGTCTTTTTCTTTTGGATTTTTGAAAGTTTTGTAAACTTTGTTTGTTTTAAGTAAATAAAAGAAAATCGGGTTGCACTTCGGGGAGTGCCGGCAGAAGTGAAAACTTGAATATTAACGTTGTGCATTTTTTATATTTTGGAATGGTTAGAGAATAATTATGCACGAATTGCCGTCTTACGAATTTACTCTGCATTTGAATTTACGAATACAGAACAGTATTGTACGAAAGTCTTATCCATAGCTTGAAAGAAAATCTAGAGTTTTGACCAAAGAGAATGTAAAAAACCGGCCAAGTGCGAGTCGGACTCACGCATGAAGGGTTCCGTACCAAAAAACGGCAAAAAAATCACGTTTGTTGTATGGGAGCGCCCCTTAAATATTTATTTTATTCTGATTTTAGTATTTATTATTATAGCGGCATCAGAAATACATCATCTGTGAAAATTTCAACTGTCTACCTGTTGTCGTTATTAATATCGAGCAAAAAACGGCAAAAAAAACAGGTTTGTTGTATGGGAGTCCCCCTTAAATATTTATTTTATTTTGTTTTTAGTATTTGTTGTTGTAGCGGCAACAGAAATACATCATCTGTGAAAATTTCAGCTGTCTAGCTATCACGGTTCATGAGATACAGCCAGGTGACAGACAGACAGACAGACAGACAGACGGACAGACAGACAGACAGACAGACGGACAGCGGAGGCTTAGTAATAGGGTCCCGTTTTTACCCTTTGGGTACGGAACCCTAAAAACTAGCCTTTTAGTTTGGCATTAAATTAAAAAATTAGCTCCTTGCTATGGTGACACAAGTGTTTACGTCTTGAAATGACGCGCCGCTATTTTCGCCGCGCCGCTATTTTCGCCGCGCCCCGTAGAAAGAGAGGGGGATACTTCCGCCGCCGGCTGTCTACTCTCCATCCGTCACATCCGTCTTACGAAGTTTCGATCAGGGTCACGTGATCCTGACTGACTGACGCGAGTTCAACATTTTTTCCCCATTACAAAAAAGCATACAACGCCGCTAAAGAAGCTTTCACTTCAATAATTTTATTTAGTGTTAAGTAATAGTTTTAGGTGTTTGTTTTGTATTTTTAGGTTTTAGTAATAAATTAAATAGTGTTAGTATTAGAAGCACTGTAGTAGGTAAACGCACGCCTCGTCGCGCTGCGTCTAGCAAGACTTGATGTCGATGACGCGTCGTCGTCGACATCATAGTCTTAGAGGTCACGGAATTTTTGGTAACGGTCGAGGAAAAGGTTAGATTCGTTTTTATAGATTGTAGAGTGGTCCCCTAATGTGAATGATGTCGGTCTGCTTGATCTCAGTGGTTGCCACTTCCAGTAATAGCGCTTATAAGAGGCTTCATTGTTACGAGAAAGTAACGATCAGAGAAATTGTCAGTATTAATACCTATTTAAAGTATGTAGTGCTCAGTGGTTTCGTTTCAGAGCTAAAACGCGCGCAAGTTACGAATTTTTTTTTGAATAGTAATTTTTTTAAATACTAATCGATAGAACTCTTTATTATAGAAGAAATTTCTTAAGATATTTTTGTCTAAAATGAATAGTTTGGCTGGATAAAAATATTTTATGGTTTTTTTTGTATGGAGTGAGACATTCAATGTGCTCTTACGGCTAATTCCTAATATTTCCCGCCTCAAAACTAATTCTGCGTCAATATTTCACACGTTTACAATAATCCTATACTATTAACGCGCGACTTAAATTGTCCAATCCAATCAATAGGTACATATTGGATTTTGAAACAGTTTAAAATCGTATTTTTTTAAGGAAGAACTAATTGTTTTGTGATTCTTTTTTACTTTATTTTATCAATTTTAAGATAAGGAAAGCCAACAAAACTTTCAGTCACTATATTACTATGGATAAGTTTTTTTACCTAATGAATATAATGCAACCGAAATAACAAAATGTAGCGGGACAAGGCCTATGGCTAAAGGCTAGTGCTCCTGTGTATCGATTTATACTAGTTTTTTTAGCAGAAAAATATTTTTTTTAGGTAAAATCATGTTTCCTTCTACTCCACGAATGCTGTGACCGTTCTGCTTTGGCAGGGTTTCTAACAATGTTCACTATTGGTATTTTGCTAAATATAGAGATGCAGTAGCGTCGAAACATGAGTTATATCTTACTTGGGTTGATGCTCGATCCTATAAAGCTAGAAATACACGTGAAAAGAGGAAAGCCTTTAACAAAGCCGCCAAGTCCTGCATAGGGAAAACTTGCTTCTTGAAAAATTCTGGTATAATTTGTGGAGGTCATCTTCTGCCGTCCCTCAATGCCTCCTCTGCGGAAACCAGGCGGATCTTTGGCACATACTGTTTTGCCAATTTATTTGCCGAGTGTTCTCGTTTAGATTCTTTAGATCCTGGCCATGTTGTACCATCGGTCTTACCAAGTTGTGAGATTTCAATGTCGGAAATCCGCATCAGAGAGACCGAATTTAAAAAAAGCATTGCTTGATCTGGACGTGAATAAAGCCAGTAGTCTGGATAGTATACCAGCCATTGTTCTCAGGACTTGCGCCCCTGAGTTAGCCCTGGTATTAACACGCGTGTACCGATTGTCTATGGCAGTGTTTCCCAATCAGTGGTACGCGTACCCTAAAGGGTACGCGGTACGCGAGGTTGCATCAAAGGGGTACGCGGAGCAATCACTTACTGCTCACTAGTTCCAGTGGATATAGTTCCATGGAACTACTGATACTGATTATTCTCACTAGTTCCATTGGCAATGGAACTAGTGAGAATGAATATGTGGAACTACAGAACAAAAAGTATCAGTAGTTACATGGAACTGTATCCAATGGAACTAGTTAGAATGATTGGAACTAAAATATTATATTAGTAACCTTTTTTATTTTTATTTTTTGAGATAATAATTTAATTAAAAAGTTGTTTTTTATTGTTCTTTTGCTTTAAATAAAATAAATATATTTTATATCATGTTACTTAACAAAAGTAACATGATATAAAATAATTTTTTTCTTTCATTTAGAGTCGATATACTACAACGACTATACCGTGGAGGAGTGAGTTAAAACAATATTTATTACGAATTTTTTCCTACTTTACAAACTGATGATGACAAGATTAGTATCAGTCTTGCCAATTAAACCCACTACATTGCACTGACAGTGAAAAAGGTATCTAGACTCTAACCATGACCCAAGTGTATATAATTGGCACTTTGCTTGGCGTTCGTTGACTATGAGAAAGCCTTTGATCGAGACCTGGGTGGTGCTGCAGTAGTCTACCAGAGGTGCCATGTGGAGCCATGTAAACTACAGGTATATCAAGATGCTAAGCTACTTCGTAAATGCCACCATGTTATTCCGATTGCAGAACCAAAGCATAAATCCCATCTAACTGCAGCGAGGAGTGAGATGAAACTGTTTGCCGCTTTTACCTTCTTCACTGACAGTTTCAATGTTGTGGGACTTATTGGCCAGATTGACACTAATCTGGTCATCCTCTGTTTGTGTAATAGATATCGTCGTAACCCTCCACTTCTTAAAAGTATTGTCGTCGTCGATTCTAAATAAAGAAGAAACATATTTGATATCATAGAGTTAACACAGCCAATACTTCAGTGGTTGAGGATTCCGGATGCAGACCTAATGTTAAGTGAGATCATCAAGAGAACATCAGGTGAGATAAAGGCCAAGCACTGTCCCGTTGTGGAATTTAAAAAAAAAAAGAAAGGGAAAAATAAAATTAATTGGTGCGTGTAAGCATAGGCGCTTGACAATATTTTCGTCTAATCAAGTTTCATCCTGATTTCTACTCTTTGGGAGGCACATGGAGATCAGATCATCAATCATTGTATTCAGGTCTTTCCAGCTAGAACTACATCATCGGAAAAACGAAGGTGTCTTATGATAGTCGCCATTGATATTTATGCCGAATCCTTTCCAGTCTAGGAGCTTAAAAATATCCTTCAACGCAGCCTTGAAACAATCCCTACCAACAACCCAACCGAGTATAAATGTACACCTTTCTGGGAATTGAACCAAGACCCTTGCGGCTTAAACGGGTGGGTGAACCACTAGACCACAGAGGCCTAAAGTTATTGTTAGGAACACTACACTCGAAGTTTTTGCTCACTACCAACGTACACCTAGTACAGACACATGAAGTCCAAATAAGGAAGGAATCTTTGAGACGGAAGACCCTCATCGAATACAGATAGGAGGAACCCAAGAATACGGAATGCTTCGGAAAATTATCGTGACCATCTTACCTATGGAGAGACCCGTGCTCGGCATTTCCTTATGTTTGATTTGGGAACCTATTTCTGTTTTACGATTCCACTATTATAGCTCATTCAATTAACAAAAAAGTAACGAAAGTGTTAAATATATAGCTATTTCTTAATAAATTATCATAGAATAGTATCGAATCTGCCACTTTCGATAAAATTCCAGATTTCAAAAGCATTTACTATTGAATCAGCCACATTCGATGAAATTCCTGATTTTAAAAGCATGGAATATTATCGAATGTGAAATATCTTGGAAAATATAAATATAACATTATAATAAAATTGTTATTAGGCACAAAAAAACCAGCCAAGTGCGTGTCGGGCCACGCGCCATAGGGTTCCGTAGTTACCTTATACCATACCATATTTTATACAACCTATCATTTTTCGTCTGTAAAAATAACTTTGTTTTTCACAGTGTTGGTATGAATGACAAAGTTATATTTGCGGTTTTGGAAAATGTGCTATATCTCAAAAACTAATTACTATATCTCGTTCAAACTAATTTTGGTTGAAAGTGTTAATTAAGATCTACAGCATATATTTTTTTTAGATTTTTCACTCTCTTATTTCAAAAGTTAAAGGGGGGGGGGGACACACATTTTACCACTTTGGCGGTGAATATCTTTCAAACGGTTGACTTTGAGAAAAAGTTGTCTTCAATATCATTTTTAAAGACCTATCTATAGACATGCAACACGTGTTGGTTTGAAGAAAAAAAAATTTTTCAGTTTCAGTTCCATGTATGGAGAGCCCCCCCTTAATCTTTTATTTTTCTTATTTTTGTATTAAATTCGTTAAGCGGTTAACAGAATACATCTACCTACCAAGTTTCAACTGTGTAGTCTTAATACTTTCGGAATAAAGTGGCTGTGACATACGGACAGACAGACAGACAGACAGACAGACAGACATGACGAATCTATAAGGGTTCCGTTTTTTGCCATTTAGGCTACGGAACCCTAAAAAGAGACAAAAATAAGCTATTATTTAGTACAGATACTTTACTGATACAATTCAAAATTACGATTTTGTTAAATTTTGTGTAAAAAAAACTTTAAACTGCTCTACTGTAAGGAACGTGATTTGCAGTTTCAATACTATGCGTTGTGTAGGTCGATATCTTTGTTTTTTCGTTGGGAATATTAAAGCTTTATATAATTAAAACAATTACTAATAGACTTTAACTGTGTGACTGGACGTTTTTTTGCCTTTTCTAGTGTTAAAATTGATGAGAAAGTAAAAAAAATTACAAAATAAACAGGTAAGACCTGTTAAATAAATGTCATTTCCGCAATCAAATCACAAAATATAATGTGTATGCCTATTTATTTTAAGACGTGCTCCTAGACATTACAACTTAAAGCACGAAGCTTTAAGTTGTAATGTCTTTTTTATTCTTTTTCCATATAAAATTTGAACCCCATTTTCACCCTTTTTGGGGTTAAATCATGTCCACCGTGTTGGACTTCAAAATAAATGTCATTTTCGCAATCGTCGGAAAACCACAATAACGACATCCATATCTATTTTTAGGTTTATTTACCCCATTTCATCCCCATTATAATTCCCATAGGGATCGAAATACTAACAATAATAATGTACGTTGCGTTAAATTTGCATCCATAAGCTTAAATAATAAATTTAGCGATTTTCACTTCGAAAATGAAGGATTTTTATTATTTCTATACACAACTTCATCCCCCTTTTCACCCTTTAGAGAGTGGAATTTTCAAAAAAAATACAATCGTCAGTCTAAATACAAAATTTGAAGATCCTCGCTTTCAAACTGAGGGAATTTCATACAAACTTTGGACACCCGTTTCACCCCCTTAGGGAGTGAGTTTTGAAAAAATCCTTTCTTATTGCACCCTTAGACCTTATAAGGAACCTATGTACTAAATTTGGAGTCTCTAGACCTAGCGGTTTGGGCTGTGCGTTGATATGTCATTCACCAATCAGTTTCTTCTTTTATACACGGTTAAATTTTAAGTATATCTAAAAATGAAATGGGGATTTCAGACCACGTAAATGAACGGGTACGTATCAGAATGTCTAAACTTGAAATGGCAAAGTTCAAAATTACAAAAATTAAAATTCAAATGGTTTAAAATGTCAAAAACCATTATGTCTAACTTCAAAATAGCAAAATTCAAAGTATCAAATGTATCAAATACTTTACGAGTTAAAATATCAATGGTCATTAAGTCTAAGTTCACAATGATTTATTTGAATTGGGTTTGATCTTAAAACGAATCGCCTTCTTTGAAGTTAATTGAGTCTGTGGAGGTATCTTTGGGCTTCGCCTGAAATGCTTCATAGCAAATTTAGCTGCCTGAAATGAGTCTAAACTAGTCTACTGGGACTTAGAAACCGTAGACCGTAGGTCACGAGATAGGTGCGAGGAGCGTAGCAACGAGCATGTTAGGTTGACATGAATCCAGCGCGCGAGCCGAGCGAGCGAAGCGAGCGTGCCGCTGCAGCGGCCGGCGAATCGCCAGAAAAAATCTATTTCAAACTCAATTGTTGGTTTTTGTTTGCCGGCTACTGAATCAGTGACTGGCATCGGCTACCGAATCAGGGAGCAGCGCGGCTATGGTGATGAGCGGCGGAGGCACAGAGGTTAACACGCAATTATTTAACCTGATTAATTAGGTACCTAAATGAAAGAAAGGTATAAGTAAATTCTATGCGTCATTATAATTATGTATTTGGACTATTAGACATTTTAAGTTTTGATCATTTGAACTTAGACATTTTTATTTAGGACTATCTGACCGTTTGACATTTTCGTTTTTGACATTTTGAACTTTCGACATTTTAATCGTTAGACATTAAAATTTTTGACATTACGAACTTTGCCATTTTGAGTTTAGACATTCTAACTTTAGACATTCTGATACGTACCCAAATGAACAGCTTTTACTATGGGACCAACCACCACATCGCGAAAAAAATCAGCTGTTCCATACATTATAGTCGAGTCGATGTTGTACTTTTCTATGGAACAGCTGATTTTTTTTTCGCGATTTCGTGGTAGGTCCCATAGTAAAAGTTGTTCATTTAAGTGGTCTGAAATCCCTATTTCATTGTTAGATATACTTAAAAATTAACCGTGTATATTTAGATCACTCGAAGTTGCAACCACTGAGATCAGGCGTACCGCTACCGACATCATTCACATTAGGGGACCACTCTACAACCCATAAAAACGAGTCTAATCTTTTCCTCGATCGTTACCAAAAATCCCGTGACCTCTCAGTCTATCAAGTCTCGCTAGGAGTCGCGCAACTCACATTTTTAGAGTTTCGTCAACGAAACAGCCTATACACCAGAAATGCAAAATAGTAAAATTATTACGTGCCAATAATGAGCTTAGCAAAAAGGCAACACAGCGCACGAATTGGAAATAATAATCATGTAAATAATTTCACAAGAACCAAGGGATAGTAAAAGGGTAGTAGGTACCCCAAAGACAATTTTTCTTATAAAAATAGACCATCACTGTGGGAAATTTTCAAAGAAACTTTCTTGGAAATCGAGTTTTTTTTTATGACACTTTAAGCTCGTTTACGTGATTAAAAGTATACTTTTTCTCTAATATCTCAAAATTAAATTCAAATTTTTGTTCACCCTGATCAGAGAACATGACATTTATTCACAACAGCAAATAATTTAAAAACAAACAAAAATTTTCTAAATGCGGCCCAGTCTACACCGCTACACTCGCAGCGCAGGGGAGGTGCGGCGCGGGAGGGGCGCCGCTGCACGTGCACACCGCGCTTCGTCTGCCGCACCCCCTCAAAAACCTAAAAATTCGATTAAGCAGCGCCTTAACGATTCTGTATTAGTAAGGTAGGTACTTAATAAAATTTATTAGCGGTAATTTAACAAAATAAGTATAATAATATTATGTTACATTTAATACTTACCTTATGGTTAAAAATTCTAATATCTTTGCTTAATAGTTATCTTCTTTATAAATAAAAATCGATGTATGTGTATTTGTTTCCTTTGCACTCCTAAACCATTCATCCAAATCCGATTATGATGAAACTTTGGTGAATGTTTGGTGAATTGTTCTGCTTACTACTGAAAAGGTTATGGCTAAAAAAAACGTGACATTGCAACGCATGCCGGGCAAAGATTTATGCCGGGTGCAACTAATGTTGTGCATTATTATCAGGCTCTCCATCGAAACACTTCTCTAAATACCACATTCCTTGTCACGTTATCTGATATTTGCCAGATGTTGCCTTTTTATTTGACTAATATTTCTTAAAGTAGTGAAAATAAGAATAAAATCTTATACAACATTCTAAGAATCAAAGCTTGTCTTGAAAATCGGGAAAATTAGAGATTAAACGTCAGCCCGTGCAGTGACAACTGACATTTATTTTTCTTAAACATTCAAATGCACTAAGAAGTTTTGATTCCGATATCGAAGTCAACCACCCTAAAAATAGCTTTCTACCCCTTTTCAACCCTGTTAAGGGATACATTTCAAAAAAATATGAAACATGTGTTCAATTAATTTTGTAAAAGAATGTCTATGCCAAATTTCAAGTCAATCGGGCCAAGGAATCGCGTTCTCCCATACAAACTTTTCCACCCTGTTTCACCCTCTTAGGGATTGAATTTCGCAAAATCCCGTCTTAGTGAGCACCTACACCCTAAAAGGGACCCCCATGCAAAATTTGAGACTCCTAGCACTTGTAGTTTCTGAGATTTCGTGATGAGTCAGTGAGTGATTTACGCTTTTATATATATAGATAAGGACCAATAAACTGAACAACTTTTACTATGGGACCAACTCTGAAATTACGAAAAAAATCAGCAGTTTCATACAAACATTAATAACGAAAATATGAAATGTATTAAACACACTGACATGAATTTTTTTTTTCTTATTAACTGGACTGGCTGTCTGTATGATTTGACAGCAAAGTTCTTGTGCCTATTTGAAACGCAACTAGCGTGAGTCTAAAGAACCAATTTTGACGTGTACAATGAAAATGGTTGCCGTGATGGTCTCTCCAGACTTCAGACTTTAGTACCATGTCCCTCACGCTATGCTCACGCTACGTCCTACAGCGCCAAAATGGCGGAAATCAAATAGGCACAAGAGCAGTTTGACAGCAGCCAGTCCAGTGTAATAAGTAATATAGAGGTCAATGATTAAGGCTCTTATTAATACCAATGACCTTGCTGAATGACCTTGAGATGCCTTGAGCTTACACGTATCGCGGATAATCGCGCGCCTCGGCCACAGAAAAGAAAATAAGTACAGATGGCCTACTAAATAAAGAACTATGTAATCTAATTACAGCCTCTTCCTTAATACCAGCCTTTTTAGGGTTCCGTAGCCAAAATGGCAAAAAACGGAACCCTTATAGATTCGTCATGTCTGTCTGTCTGTCTGTCTGTCTGTCAGTCTGTCTGTCTGTCTGTCTGTCTGTCTGTCTGTCTGTCTGTCTGTCTGTCCGTCCGTATGTCACAGCCATTTTATTCCAAAAGTATTAGCACTACATAGTTGAAACTTGGTAGGTAGATGTATTCTGTGAACCGCTTTAGGATTTTTACACAAAAATAAAAAAAATAAAAGATTAAGGGGGGGCTCCCCATACATGGAACTGAAACTGAAAATATTTTTTTTCATCAAACCAATACTTGTGGGATGTCTATAGATAGGTCTTTAAAAATGACATTGAGGTTCCTAAGACTATTTTTTTTCAAAGTCAACCGTCTTAAAGATATATGCCGCCAAAGTGGTAAAATGTGTGTCCCCCCCCCTTTAACTTTTAAAGTAAGAGGGTGAAAAATCTAAAAAAAATATAAGCTATAGATCTTAATAAACACTTTCAACGAAAATTGTTTTGAACGAGATACAGTAATTAGTTTTCAAGATATAGTACATTTTCCAAAACCGCAAATATAACTTTGTTTTTCACAGTGTTTGTATGAATGACAAAGTTATTTTTTCAGACGAAAAATGATAGCGGTATTAAAATATGGTATGGTATAATGTACCTACGGAACCCTACTGCGCGTGGCCCGACACGCACTTGGCCGGTTTTTATTTTTTTTAAATGAGGTTTCTTTTTTCTAAGTCTAATCGGTTACGTATTAGAATGGTCTAAGGTCATAACACTTATGGACGAAAAACCTAATTTAAAAAACAATGCACAAAATACCGAAGCTCATAATATATAATAGTTTAAATGCATAATGTGCGGTTTACCTAAAGTCAATTCAGGATAATACATCCCTTATGTATGTGGCCTAAACTTTAGAAATTCTAAATCATAAACATTTTATATGAGTAGAGTAGGTATGTTAATAAAATCTTGACATCATGCCTAGAATCTACTTTACCAAATGGGAAACAATGCTATGAAAAAACAGTAATAGTGAACCAAAACCGGTAATGTGTTACTGTGTAGGTGTCGGCCACAGATGTTATTTTTATGGTTTTAATAAAACTAGTAATAGATCAAATTCATAACGTTTTAAGATTACCTACTTATTTGTAATTAAATTTAGTAATGTCGGAAAAATTAGGGGGGGGGGGGGGGCTGGAATTTGGTCAGTGTTTTTCCACAAATTCCTTTAATCAGCCGCGGGCTGATATATGATGGGTATTTAACTTTCGTTTAACAAATTAAATTTATCTCAATTTGCTCGTCTTAAGGTTATAATTTGTAGTGCTATTAACCTACAATTACTAATCCTGCACCCAATGGCCTAAATACAGCCAGGTAAATAATGTGCAATTCCTAAGATATTTGTCCAGCAAATGAGGAACTTATATTAGAAATATATTTGAACCTAACATCAGCCGGTCATCAAAACTTTACGGCAATATACAGGCTGTTCCGAAATATTATTTTGATAATGTTTTTAAATATTTGTTTATTGAATTTCACTTTTTGGAAAGAAAACGCCTCAAAGATTTTAATTTCAAATAATTTAAACGATCTCGTACTCGTTGATTATTACATACAACGTCTTCCAAAAAAATCACAGATCTCGTGCTGTACCTACACGACTTGAAAGGGCATTGAAAATGAATCGACTAATGAAAATGAATGAAAATGAGTCGCTAGTGGGAGTGGCGAAATTTTCTAGTACTTTTTACGATTTCGCTGTAAGCTAGCGTTATCTCATCAATGTGAAGACTTGTTGAGGGCATCATAATTTTAGAGCCTTTAAGTGTTTTATTATCATTATTGATAGTTACAAAATTAATTTCATACAAACATGGTTGTTTTATTTTTTAACATCACGTACCTGGTTGGAATTAGGGAACAAATTGGCTAATGTTAAAACAAAGAATGCCGAAATTAGGGTTTCTCGCCCTTCCTGCAACATTGGTGCCAAATTGCTCGATGTCATGTTTTTTTAACATAAATAATATGTTGATTATTAGACTAATATAAATCTTATAATCGACAAAACGCAAGGGCTGTTATTAGGGGTACTATCTAATTGGCATACTGGAGAATTGTGCACTCTGTGGCACTTTAATGTAATATTTGTCAATTGCAAACGTCAAAAAATTGTGCAGCGCGACACAGGTCCATTCAGCAATACGCCTCTTCCCCCACTGATTTTTTAGACGAGAAAATGGCGCGACGACATGTGACCGTGCGCGAAATGGAAAATAACAATATTGAAATTATTTTTGGCTACTAATCAAAAATCTAAAACAACCATGCCCTGCGTCTTTTCTTGTAGAATATTAACAAAGAAAAAATATCAATTTTCGACTGATATTAACCGAGCGAAATGGATTTAAAAATTGCAAAGAATGTAGGTTTAGGTTTTTTTTTCCAATACATATAATAAAAAAATACAAATGTAAAACAACAGTGCCCTCTTATATGTAATGTAGTTTTACATATATTTTTTTGAAAGCCATATCTGTAATATTGATGGAGAAAAACGCATTTAAAAAACCGGCCAAGTGCGTGTCGGGCCACGCGCCATAGGGTTCCGTAGTTACCTTATACCATACCATATTTAATACCACCTATTTTTTTTCGTCTGCAAAAATAACTTTGTTTTTTACAGTGTTGGTATGAATGACAAAGTTATATTTGCGGTTTTGGAAAATGTGCTATATCTCAAAAACTAATTACTATATCTCGTTCAAACCAATTTTGGTTGAAAGTGTTTATTAAGATCTACAGCATATATTTTTTTTAGATTTTTCACTCTCTTATTTCAAAAGTTAAAGGGGGGGGACACACATTTTACCACTTTGGCGGTGAATATCTTTCAAACGGTCGACTTTGAGAAAAAGTTGTCTTAGGAACTTCAATGTCATTTTTAAAGACCTATCTATAGATACCCAACACGTGTTGGTTTGAAGAAAAAATTTTTTTTCAGTTTCAGTTCCATGTATGGGAAGCCCCCCCTTAATCTTTTATTTTTCTTATTTTTGTATTAAATTCGTTAAGCGGTTAACAGAATTCATCTACCTACCAAGTTTCAACTGTGTAGTCTTAATACTTTCGGAATAAAGTGGCTGTGACATACGGACAGACAGACAGACAGACAGACAGACAGACAGACATGACGAATCTATAAGGGTTCCGTTTTTTGCCATTTTGGCTACGGAACCCTAAAAAGGTGGATATTCATGCTTTGAGATATACAGGGTCACTGGAAATATGACGTATTCCTGCTAAGGGGTTATAGATGAGGTAAAAACAAATATTTTTTGTCATATAACTTTTTCTCAAAAAATTACTAGTTTTTGAGTTAATTGAAATTAAGTATTTGTTTACCAAAAGTACATTTTCAGACACAAAAATTTAAAATAAAAAATAACTACTCATTCGATTCCGGATTTTTTATTATTTTGGGATAGAAAACAATCTGAGTGTTGATAATGAATAAAAAAAAATTCATAAAATACAGGTATTTATAAAAAATTCAATCCTTAAAAGCATATTTTATTTTTATTTTTTCAGATTTTTTTGAAATAGCATCAAATATCTTTAAAAAAATCCTAGTAACTAAGCGTGCATAATATTTTAAAAACATCACTATCTATTCAGCTTTCAGTTGAGGTATGAAATTTAATAATAACTTAAATAAAACATGAGAAATTAAGACTTAACTTAATAGCAGTCCCATTTCATGTAGAAAAATTTCCTACTTCAAGCGCTTCGGAGGTGGCCGTATTATCCTACTTATTACATAAATTTGAATGTTTGCTTGTGTCGATGATTGTTAATCAATCACGCAAAACGGCTGAACGGATTTGGATGAAATTTGGCACACAGATACTTTATAAGCCGGATTAAAACATAGGAGGATACTATTATCTTGGTTAAAGGTTTCCTAGGGATTTTCTCGAATGTAAATGCGGATGAAGTCGCGGGCGGAAGCTAGTTTGCCATAAATGATCATGCTTACTAAAAATACTTTCGTCCGAGTTAGTTTGAAACAGGATTATTTTCCGCCGATGAGCCAAAATTTTATACAGACAGCATCTAAAATAACCATGCATATCAGCCATTTTTAATGACCCGCTGCTGGGGAACAAGCCTTCCTTTCCTTTTGGGATAAAGCGGATGGGCCATAACCCACCACGTGGGCCCAATGCGGATTGGTCGGTGTTAATTCAATGTACCTTACATTGAGCCCTTGGTTCTGGATGCATTTACAGTCGTAAACACTGACCAATCCACATTGGGCCCACGTGGTGGGTATGGCCCGTCCGCTTTATCTATCTACAAGCCAAAAGGAAAGCCTGGCTGATATGCATGGTTATTTGTGATACAGTTTGTATAAAATTTTGACTCATCGGCAGAAAATAATCATGTCTCAAACTCACTTTGACGAAAGTATTTTTAATAAGTACGACCATTTATGGCAAACTAGCTTCCGCCCGCGACTTTATCCGCATTTACATTCGAGAAAATCCCTAGGGGACCTTTTACCAAGATAATAGTATCCTCCTATGTTTTAATCCGGCTTAAAAAGTATCTGTGTGCCAAATTTCATCCAAATCGGTTCAGCCGTTTAGCGTGATTGATTAACAATCATCCAAACAAGCAAACTTTCACATTTATGGAATAAGTAGGATAATACGGCCACCTCCGAAGCGTTTGAAGTAGGAAATTTTTCTACATGAAATGGGACTGCTATTTAGTTAAGTCTTAATTTCTCATGTTTTATTTAAGTTATTATTAAGTTTTATACCTCAACTGAAAGCTGAATAGATGGTGATGTTTTTAAAATATTATGCACGCTTAGTTACTAGGATTTTTTTAAAGATATTTGATGCTATTTCAAAAAAATCTGAAAAAATAAAAATAAAATATGCTTTTAAGGATTGAATTTTTTATAAATACCTATATTTTATGATTTTTTTTTATTTTATATCAACATTCAGATTGTTTTCTATCCCAAAATGATAAAAAATCCGGAATCGAATGAGTAGTTATTTTTTATTTTAAATTTTTGTGTCTGAAAACGTACTTTTGGTAAAAAAATACTTAATTTCAATTAACTCAAAAACTAGTAATTTTTTGAGAAAAAGTTATATGACAAAAAATATTTGTTTTGACCTCATCTATAACTCCTTAACAGGAATACGTCATATTTCCAGTGACCCTGTATATGAGCCTTAAACAACTGATTTATTTTACGCGATTTCAGAGTTGGTCCCATAGTAAAAGTTGTTCAGTTTAATTATCCCTATCTACCATATTCGGCTTTAGGGGTTATTTTGTAACAAGTTGTATAAATAGTACCTACTAAACGTTCTTAAATTCTTTTGCGGTTGTCTACGTTCGTTTAGTTTTTTGTAAAAAAACTTGTGATGAACCAGGCTCATAAATGGCTTCAGTCCCATGAATACAGAAGCTGCAAAGGTGCCGAAAATTGAGAAATCATGGTCGCCGTGATGTTGGCGGTTCGGTTTATTAATACAAGGTCATTTTGTATTCACCATCCAAATTTTGAGGATGTGTTCAGTCCATGAAACTGAACAACTTTCTCTAAGGAACACATGGTCAAATATGTAAAGTAAAAATCGACTTTTCATACAAATCAAAGAGATCACGTGATCAATTTAGTATGGGATGACCAAAATTTTTTGGCGAAATTTGACACATATTTCTTAGAGAAAGTTGTTTAGATTCATGGACTGGACACATCCTTATAATTTGGATGGTAAGTTCAAAATGACCCGATATATAATTCTGCTGCTTAAAATAATATGTGAGGAGAGATGCGTGTGTGTGTAAGAACATATAACGTGTTTCAAATTATTATGTAACACGTTGTATTAGTACACACACACACACACACACTACATAGAAACCTCTGATCAAAACCAATTAAAAAAAAAACCTTAACCAGTGTGTATATTGACTCCGTACAAATTTTGTTTAAATAAATAGTAAACGAAGATATAACTTAGTGATTTGGTGTTAAAAGTATAGTTTCTACCTAACATTTCTACAGTTAATGTTATCAAGATCACTTCTTCAGATATAGAGTGATAATAGTGAAAAAAAATAAACCCGACCAGTTAACCTAAAATAAAAAAGTGCGAACTTATTTAAAACAAAACTATGATTAATAACATTAAAAACCTTTAAGAGTGTGATAAACTTATAATTGTGTTTACAACTTGTTTCGTGTTCTTATGTGAAATAATATAGTGAATTAGTATTTGTAACTATTGGTGAAAAGGACAGTGGAAAGACATTAATATTTCCACGTACACCCTCCTTATAAAATTGTTTATTCAACGTCAATTAGTGACTCTGTTTTTTGTCACCTCACTCAGAGCGTCGTTGGTCTAGTGCGGGCTATAGACAACTTGTATTGAACTGGAACTGGAGGCCCCGCGATCGATCCTCTCTACCCAAAGTGACTTTTAGTTTTTGTGATTGTTTTCAGAACTTGTTACTATTATTAATGTTTAAAAATAAACATTTATTTATTATCCATTGTGACAAAAAAATTCTTCGATGAAACTATAGAAATAAACACGACCGCAGTGAATGATAGATACAGTAACTTCATACGGAAGCAATCAGTATCTAAATAAAATTATGGCAAAGAAATGCGTAAAATGCTTTAAAATTATCTCCGACAGACAGTTTCTCACATGTACTGAGTGTTTAAAGACTTATCACTTAAACTGCTCAGATGTTTCGGAGAAACTATTCTACTTGATGAAAGCAAAAAAGAGCACGAATTGGAAGTGCGTTAAATGTACAAAAAAGTTTTAAAGGGCATAAAGTGGAAGAACATGGGTATAAATGGCTTTATCAACAAATTTAACGAAGAATTTAAATATTGTTTCAAAAAAAGTTTGAGTTATAATAAATGTACTAAAATGAAATGGATCAGTAGAGGATTGAAAGTCTCTAGTACTATGAAACGCTTCCTTAACACTATAAATATGAAAAATTGTGATAATAGCATATTGAAATACAGAGAAAATTATATAAGACTTTATAGAAAACTAAGTAGATATGCTAAGAAACGGGCAGTACAAAAAGAAATCGAAATGGTTAAAGATGACAGCAAGTGTATATGGAATGTAGTAAATAAACAAAGGCATAAGTTTGGAAATAATAATTTAAATGAAAATTTGAAAATCAAAACTAATAATAAATTAACTGATGACCCTAAAGAAATTGCTAGCATATTCTGTTCAACCTTTGACAAAAGCCATGATGCGCAATTCGGCAACAACCAAAAAGCACTAACCCTCCTTCACGCTAATCTGTCCGAAACACAAACTAGTTTAACTTGGGATGATGTTACACCAAACGAAATAAAAAACATAGTAAATTCGATGAAGAATAAAAAATCTTATGGTCACGATGAAATCCCTATATCAGTCATAAAAGAAAACATTGATGTATTAGCAGATCCTCTCGCACATCTTTATAACATGTGTCTTAAGGAAGGTGTATGCCCTGACCAGCTAAAAATAGGTCGAGTAATACCTGTACATAAAAAAGGCCCAAGAACTGACCCTAAAAACTATAGGCCAATCTCTTTGTTACCTGTACTGTCAAAAATTTATGAAAAGATTATCAAAAAACGCTTAGTTAAACATGTAGATTTAAATAACATACTTAATAAAAGGCAATATGGTTATCAGAGGAATTTGGGCACATCAGATGCAATAGGACAACTTATTGATGATGTGCTTATTTGCCTAAATGACAATAAAAAAGTGGCAGGAGTTTTCCTGGATTTGAGTTCGGCATTTGACACAGTGGATCACGATATACTTTTAAACAAACTTGAGTATTATGGTATACGAGGAAACACTCTTAAATTATTCAAGTCCTACTTACAAAACAGACAACAGTACATAGAAATAAGATCTAAAGAAGGTAACCAAGAACAGACATGGACATCTAAAATGACAGTAATGAAAAGAGGAGTTCCACAGGGCTCAATACTAGGTCCAATATTGTTTATCATATTTATAAACGACTTGATTGAATATATCAATAACTCTATTGTAGGTGTAAGGTTGGTTGTCTACGCTGACGACACTAATGCTATAGTCTGTGCTGAAAATATGAATGAGCTTACTCAGAAAGTAAATAGCCTACTAACTTTGTTCGAAGAATGGTTCACTGCTAACAATTTGAAACTGAATAGAGAGAAAACCTGTGCCATGATGTTTAAATCAACTACCAGAAATAGGGATGTTGTAGATGTCTGCATGCATGGCAAGAAACTTGATATGGTGGATAAGGTGAAATTTTTGGGTGTACATATAGATTCGACTCTTAACTGGAAAACTGAATTAGTTTCCTTAACAAAATCAATCAGTTCTGCGTGCTATGCTCTAAGAAGTTTACGAGACATTTTAACAGTGGAACAGCTTAAATTAATTTATTATGCACTAGTAGAGTCAAAGTTGCGATACAGTATTAAACTGTGGGGAAATAGCTATAATTATAATCAATTGACAGCATTCAGGCTGCAAAAAAGAGCCATAAGAATTATTGCACGTATACCACAGTGGCAGTCTTGTAGATATTATTTTGCTAAGTACAACATACTTACCGTACCTAGTTTATATATACTGATTGTTCTTACAGAATTTATAAAAATTCTGACGCAAAAGGAAACTGTTACAGACAGACAGTTACGCGAAAGAACAAGGAGGATGCACCTACATTATGACATCATCCCTAAATTAAAAGTAGTCCAACACGGCGCCAGGTTCCAAGCTGTTAAGCTCTTTAATAAACTACCTAATGACCTTAAAATAATTAACGATTGGAGAATTTTCAAAAATAAACTGCATGCCTATTTGTTGAATAAGTGTTGCTATTCTATTGACGACTTTTAGGAAGTATGATTATCTGTGTTAAAATGTCTAATAAAATAAATCTAAAAATCATACAGGGCAGAATTATGTAATTGTATATTTTAACGTCGTAGTAAATTTAGAAATTAATTGACTGATCGTAATGTATGTAATATAATGTTTGTATATAATGTAATGCTATAAAGTTTAATGTTTCTATATAATTTATAATGTAATATTCAACACAATGTAAAATATTGTTCAGAATAAATTGATTTGATTTGATTTGAAACAATGTTTTTTAGTTAACACCATTACTTAAAACATTGGTGCCGTAATTGGAATGCTTTAATAATATTTTTAATTCATTTTTCGAACAGCACCAATTGGTGCCGTAACTGGAATTTGCTTTAAGCCGCGTACAGACATCGCGAGGCGTGCGACACGAATGGTTCGTCTCGCATGCCTCGGGCTGTGTGGATGTGTGTGTTTACAGTGAGCATTCGCGTCATACAATCGTTGCGAACGCCGCCTCAGTACGATACGAGCCGTGCGCTCCGTGTGGACGGACCAGACAGGTGTTGTTTACGTTGCGCGCACCGAATCACTGCGTGAACTTGTTCATCTTTATGAAAATAACAGATAACAGAGTGTTGTGGGACTCTAAACATGCTGATTTTTTTTAATATTGAATGAATCACTACATAGGCCGTAGCTGCAATCTGCACGTCTCGCCTTGTCGGAGACATTTTTCTACTGACGAACACCGTGCGTGGTGGTTTGCTTGCCCAGTTTGAGCATGTGTCGTTCGGGACGCACGTATAAATGTAGCGTCGTATGCCTCAGGTTGAGGCATGCGAGACGAACCATTCGCGTCGCACGCCTCGCGATGTCTGTACGCGGCTTTAGGTGCCGTTTAGATTAGTGTCGTAAATGGAATACCTCAAAAAAGTATGTAATACACCTTTTTTCCCGATATCCCCCTGTGGGGGACAAATGTGGAACACCGGGAACAGGCCGTACTTTGTTTTACATTTTGTGTTAATTTGTATGGTGTTATTCCAGTTGATAATACATACGAGGTGAATGGCGGGTGCTATCGCTCCAAATACCTGATCTACGCAGACAGCATGAGGATTGTTCCCAGGAGAGATGCTGGCACCGCTGCCTACAGAGTATGACTATGACTATCACTATTTTTTTAATGTCCCCAATGCTGGGGCACTGGCCTTCCTTATAGGAAGGAGGAGGATAGGCCACCCACCACGTGGGCCCAATGCAGTTTGATGGATGTTAACTACTGCTAATGGAGCCGGGACCAACGACTTAACGTGCCTTTCAAAGCATGGAGGAGCTCAAGATAGTACATTTTTTGGTCACCCATACTATGACCAACCCTTGCGAAAGTTGCTTAACTTCCGCAAACGCTGGGCCAGGCGCTATACCACTGCACCATCGAGCTCCCCTACAGCGAGCTAAAGGCAGCATTTATGTGCATGCTCATGAAATACATTGAGTGATGACGTTTTGAAGCCATTGTTTGTTACGAAATACTTAAAAAAAAAACTTTTTTGGACAAAAATTAGGAATTAACCAATAAAACAAGATTTCATAAAAATATTGAAAAAAAAATTTTTGACTTTAACCTTTAATAACTTCGTAGCTATTGGTTTCCCAGGTATAGTCTAAAAGACAAAAATGATCCTGATGATGGGCGGAATGCGTGGAATTCGGCTTTGTTCAGGGTCTTTTTACATCCGTTATAAAATATAATGCAAAGACATATTTTATCTCTTGACCCAACCTAGCTTGAGAGCACGAGTTCGCCCAGCAGATCTATCTTACATTCACCCTTGCTTTTAAGATGTTTTTATGTCACCACTGCTGGTGCCCGGGTTTCCTAATGATATGGAGGATGGTCCATAAAACACCACGCGAGCCCACTGTGGATTGGTGGGTGCTAACGATAGATTCATTCATGGACCACATGTCAGCTGCATGACAAAAGCTTTAATTAAATTAAAAAAAAAAGAAAAAAAAGCAATGTTAACAAATAGCGAATGTTCGTCAAGAGACAAACAAACGTTTTCAATATTTAAAATAACAATATCTGGGCGACTACTATTTATTGTAATATGGTGGTTGAAAGTGCCATCTGGTAGATTTTTTCTGGTGGTTTGACTGCCTCCGTGGCCGAATGGTTATACACCGGTTTTTAGAATAGAATAGCATTTTATTGGCAGCACATATCATTTACAAAGCGTAACAAAAAACATTAGGACAGCACAAAACTTACAAGAAAAAATAAAAAAGTTTTTAATAAAAACAAAACCTCCTTCAAAAACCTTGAAAATAATCTAACAAAAAACAGTTTCAAAAATAAATTAATGGCTCTAAAAAGCAAGAAATAAAGTATTGAAATCTGCATAATAACTAACTCGAAAGTTTGTATGTCTCGTTTGTATCTTATATTAAACAACGCCTTTTGAAGTCGGGGGGGAATGAACGAAATTTTTTTTCTTAACTAATATATCTAAACTTTAATCATAGGTTTAAACCCCACCCGACTTCATAAGACGTTGTTTAATATAAGATATGCATACAAACTTTCGAGTTAGTTATTATGCAGATTTCAATTTTATTTCTTGCTTTTTAGAGCCATTAATTTATTTTTGAAACTGTTTTTTGTTAGATTATTTTCAAGGTTTTTGAAGGAGGTTTTGTTTTTATCAAAAACTTTTTATTTTAAACTTTTTTGTGGTAAGTATATTTGGTGATGATATTATCTAAGTTACAATAGCCTTATGTCAACGGCTCATCACCTTTTACATAGTACTGCTTTTTATTGTTGAGGGGCGTTTATTGTTGAGGAGTTCTCCTGGTACTTCACTATCAGCTCCACTTCACCATGTGAATTATGATGAGCATAAATAGCCTAGCAACCATATTAAAGTAATCGTATCGTACCAGTGAACTACTTAGTATTGAATAGTTCCGATGATCATCTATGCTGGTCTTCATCATCAGTTCTACTTCACCGAAATGGTACTTTTCGAAAGCAAAT
This sequence comes from Agriphila geniculea, assembly GCA_943789525.1. Classification (NCBI taxonomy): domain Eukaryota; kingdom Metazoa; phylum Arthropoda; class Insecta; order Lepidoptera; family Crambidae; genus Agriphila; species Agriphila geniculea. Next base: position 463,356 of record OX038894.1, on the reverse strand, counting down.
GCACAAGTTACTTAAGAAAATACTAAAATCGCTAAAGATGTGCCTTTAATATTTGAAGAGTTCCCTCAATTTTTCCAGGATCCCATCATCAGATCCTGATTTCATGACAATGGGACCAACTTGGAAGTATATACTTTCAAACAAAAAAAGAATTTTTCAAATCGGTCCAGCCGTCTTCGAGTAATCGAGTAACATACATAAAAAAAAAAAAGATTCCGACGAATTGAGAACCTCCTCCTTTTTTTGAAGTCGGTTAAAAACAAAGCAGTCACACTGTGCAGTGCTATGTGATGCCAAGACTGACCTCGGCTCAGTATAAGAAGCAGACGAGAAAGAACATCTACTACACCGTCTGCAACTGGTATTCTGCCGAGGCCCAGTAGTAACATCACTGAACTATGTAACAGAATGATAAAAAAATATAAACAAAACCACAAGCGTGCGAAAGCGACCAAAAAAAATTAAGATAAAAAAAAAATTACAATTACTTATTACCAATTACTACCAATTATATCAATTACTACTAATACAAATTATTATTGTTTTCAAGATGTCGCTTTTCTACATATTCTGAGTGGAAAGAAAAACGCATGGAAACTCGAAATTTGCAATATGGTGGTGTTTAGGTGATAAATTGTTATTTCAAACATTAACTACATATATTTAAACTTGTCTAAAAACAATATAAAATAAAAAAAAATATACAAAAACTTGAACATTAAAAAAAAAACAAAAGTAAGTCACCGAGCTGGATTCGAATCAGTATCATTCGTTTCTTGCCGTAGGCGACTCATATCGCTGGACCAAACGGACATAGGCCAGCCGGACGAAATTGGCGAGCATATTCTGCGTCGCAAGAAAAACGCATGTAAACTCGTTAACACGCGTTTTCCCAAACATAAGGCTAATCTAGATCAATTGTTTACCCCCAAAACCCCCATATACCAAATTTCAGCGAAATCGTTAGAGCCGTTTCCGAGATCACAGAAATAAATTTATATTGGTACATATAAATAAATATTACAAGAATTGCTTGTTTAAAGGTATAAGATAATATTTAAACCCAATAATTAAATTTCTGACATATTTCTTTTCAGTTAACACTATACGACATGCTATTGAACAATTTGACATGTGTGCAAGTTGATGTAAGTACAAACTATGATTTTACTAAAATCAATAATAACGGTTAAACCTGTTTTCTTTCTTGAGAAAAAGATGAATTTAACATAATTAATTGTTCGAATTCATTTATTTAGTCTAGACCAAACAATTTAGAAGTCCTTGGTTTACCTAAACTGTTACAAGCACTCGTGAATTTAAAGATGCTACGCCATCGTTTCGCGCTCTAAGCGGGAGACCTTATAAAGAGAAGAATCTGCTAGAAACTCGTTTTTTTCTCCCTGTCTTATTTACTACAGAGTCGTCATTTCAAAAAATTACCTCAGCAGTAATATAATAAGTCTATGCCTCAGCATATACGAGTAAGGTCTCCGTGCCATACCATGATCTTACTAGGAAAGTATCAGACACAAAGAGCAACACGATACGCTCAAAGATGCCCACTGAAACTATGTCCGTATGCAACCCGTATGATGTCCGCATGCAACCCGTATGATGTCCGCATGCAACCCGTATGGTGCCCGTTTGCAACCCGTGTGGTGCTCGTATGCAACATCAAAAACCGATAGGAATCCGTTTCATTTTTTTTTTGTAACGGTTATCATACGCGGTTAACACCCGTATAGTCGCCGGCTCGGCAACGTCGCGTCTCATGCACAGCGTGTCAGCACCGGCAAAATATTCTCGCCGACAATTGCTGACGCTCCGTGCATGGCACGCTACGTGCATGGCCGGTGACGGAACGGTCAAGTGAGAATAGTGTCTTACTTTTCAGTACAAAGAATATTTACACGTTCCTAGCACGGTCATGATATGCTACGGTGTAGTGGGTAGAGATCTTGATACACTTTCCATCATAATCATTAATAGGCTTTATCAATTACAGGCAAAGTCAACGGCACGCACTCCCGTGACATTATGGTGGATGACCTACTTAGACAAGGCGGAGGGCACGGCATTTGGGCCCTACCCTGAAACGCCGGAGTCACTCCTCAAGATAATTCCACCAAAATCCCGCAAACCCCCGATAACAGAGGGTAACGATATTCATTGCTTTCCATCCCATCCTTTTATGGTTTACTAATATTATTTCACCTAAATGTACAACCTCTATCGCCAACGCTGGGGCTAATACGTAAACTTGGCTGCACGACAATGCCCTCTAAAGAAGAAAACTGGAAGTAATCTCTTCGAAACTGAGGCACGCACGTGATAGTTTTTGTAAAATAGAGCAATGTATAAATCTAAAACTAAACTATTGCCTATTATATCTCTTAAGTTTAAATTGCAATTAATGTAAGCTATTGAACTGAGTGTAGACTGTTAACCGAAAGTAGACTATTTAACTGAATGTAGGAAAACTAATAAAACGTAAGAAGTCCTTCAACAATTGTTCAAATAATTTATTATCCTTACTAATATTATAAATGCGAAAGTCCGTTTGTTTGTTTGTTTGTTTGTTTGTTTGTTTGTTACGCCTTCACGTCTTAACTACTGAACCGATCATCATGAAATTTTGCACATACGTAGTCAGAGGTACAGAGAAGGACATAGGGTATCTTTCATCCCGAAAGAAAGTGTTGTTCCCGAGGGATAGCAAAAAACCTTTCCACACAGACGAAGTCGCGGGCGGCCGCTAGTCTTAAATAATTAACATAATCGGAACGTATAATAAGCAATAATTCTATCAACCAAATCAAATAAGTAACACATTTACCATAAAAAGAACGTTCAACCACATCAAATAAGTAACACAATTAATATAATAGGAACGTTCATTATGCAACAACTATCGACCTGATCAAATAAATAACACAAGCATTAACACAAGAAATAATGGATGGATTGAATGGAATATAATAGTCTGAACAGTAAAAATAAAACATGTTAGAATAATACTTAACTTTCTGTTCCACAACCTTTTCACTTGACTCACTGACTCACTACAGCAGAATGTGTCTAAAAATGTGCCATGCTCTGCAAGAGCAAGAAATATCCCGCCATTTTTAAACAACCAATCAGAATTTAGCATTACAGAAAACAAGTCTGCCACAAAATGGCGCCAAACGATCAAATCAATACTTTTATTTATACAAATAACCATTAATTTAATAAACAACCTGTGACAATTAAAATATAATATTATTAACATAATTCATCATTGAAATAATAATAAAGATATCTATTTTATACTTATACAAAAATGACCATTGAATAAAAGGAAACTGTAGCAAACCGACATGAATAATTAATCAAATCAATTCCTTTTTATAACAATTAAGCAACAAATAATCAAACAACAGGAAACGGTAGCAGATCGTCATGGATCAGGTAATCAAATCAAATAATTTTAATAAACTTAGTAACAAATAATGATTTAAGAATTACATAAACTTACAAACAAATAATAAACTTTACATCAATCATTATAACTATGACATTACATTATTATCTATAGTTTCATTTTCACTATATCTATTACACGCGCTTCTTCAGGCCCCCGAAACAGGATATAATCCAGCGGTTTGTCGACACAACTGCAAAAATACATTGAGTTTTGTATGTAAGAGGCTTAGATGCTCTAAGGTAAGAGGCAACATCATATCGTGTTTCCGTGGTTAATTTTTAAAGATGGTATCTTTCTTCCGCCGGTTCTTGTCAGCTAAAAAGTATAGAATGGGAAAAACCCGCCTCCATAAAAAGACAAGTCAACTGAAAAGATGGAAACAAGATTAAATGTTAAAGGCAACATTATAACATGCAGTCGGAGGCATGCATAAAAAAAGTGACATTATGAATGATTTGAGTTATATGCCTCCGACTGCATGTTATAATGTTGCTTACCGTACAGCTGCCATGTTGGTTTTTTTATAACGCCACTTTCTTAAGAACACTTGGGCTGACGAGACAAATCTAACGATGTGTTAATCAAGGAAATCCGTTCAGCCGTTTGAAAGATATGAGGTAATAATAGTAGTTTGTTACACAAGGGATGTAAGTGAGCTATTACAGAACAAGATCCAGTTTGATCGAGTGCACCCGAGATATTTAGACGCCCGAGCGAGCGTAGCGAGCGAGGGCGAATATAGTTCGAGGGTGTAATAGCTACTTACAACCGAGGTAAGCATACTATTTTACATCATTCATGCGAGGTAAGCATACTATTTTACATCATTCATCTTGTTCTGTAATAGCTCACTTACATCCCTTGTGTAACAAACTACTATTACAGTTAAAGCATTCACCATCCTTGAATTGTAAAGTGATTTGAAAATGGAACGTTCTATCTAAACAATGCACTGTGTTGCACATGCCAACTTACACAGCCTCATACTATATAAGTAAAACCTAGTTACCGAGCACGTATGATGTAAAGAATATTACATACAAACAAAATTACATACTTACAAGATACGCGCGAAAAACATAACCCTCTTGCAGTCGGGTAAAAATAAATTGTAAATTGATTTGTTTTAGTTTTTTTAATAAAGATTGTTTGTATTGACCAGGGGACGGCAGATGGATCCCAAAAGACCACCTTGAGCCACGACTGATCGAAGACCCGAATGACACTTTGGATATCATAAACATCAACTTACTTATCAAGCTCTTCTTCGTTCATGAAGCGCAGCTGAATGTTAAGGTTTGTATTTTTATTTAACTTATTTAACTAAAATGACAGTTGTAGGGTTAGAATTGAAATCGGATTTAATTCCTACAAAAGGTTTTATTGTTTTAATAGCTTCATTTGTTGCCAAATATGACTATCCTAGGTTTTCCTCCGCGGCGAAGTTGTGCTTAAGTGGTGGGGGGTAAAAATGTACCCCAAAAGAGGTATTTTTGCGGTTTATGGTTATATCTCGTAAAGGACTTTATAATATCGACGACGACGACAAAGGACGAGATATAACCGAAAAACCGCAAAAATACCCCTTTTGGGGTACATTTTTACCCCCTATCACTTAAGAACAACTCCGCCGAGGGGGGAAAACTTGGACAGTCATATTGGGCAACAAAAAATGCCATTTAAACAATAAAACCTTTTGTAGGAATTAAATCTGATTTGATTTTTTTCTGATCATTCTCCATGGGTTTCATCGTGGTATCAGATGACGTAGGCAATCTTACGGTTGCCGCTCGGACTATAACGTGCCTTCCAAATCACGAAGGAACTCGCAGTACTAAATTTTACATCACCCATTCCATGAACCTTTCGAAAGTTGCTTAACTGACACAATTGCAGGGTGATGCGCTAATCCACTGTACTATCGAGCTCCTCAGTATTACAGTGTGAGTAATAATAAACGAGGAGCTCGATGGCGCAGTGGTTTAGCGCGTGGCCCAGCGATTGCGGAAGATAAGCAACTTTCGCAAGGGTTGGTCATGGGATGGGTAACCAAAAATTTATTATCTCGAGCTCCTCCGTGCTTCGAAAGGCACTTAAACCGTTGGTCCCGGGTGCATTTGCAGTCGTTAACACCCACTAATCCGCATTGGGCCCACGTGGTGGGTTCTGGCCCATCCTCCTTATCCAACCATAAGGAAGGTTTGTGCCCCAGCAGTGGGAACATTAAAATAATGGCTGATGGTCAATACTAAACATTTTCTTTCAAAATTTCAAGGTATATGGCATCCCTAAGTATGTCCCCACCACCACCACCACGACGACCACAGAAGCAGTAACGTCGGCGACGCAGAACATATCAGATATTGCGAACAACCTTTACGAAACCTACAATTTCCAGCATGCAGAAATATTCGAAACACTGAACCTACCACGACGACGACGAGAATACAGGCAGGAAGGCCACCCTATCGGGGAAACACCAGAACCTCAAACACATCAATTCAATAATTACAATGACCTTGAACAAGTCGACTCGTCAGAATGGCATTGGGACCATCGTTATGACGACAAATATACACCAGAAAGTTATACCTCTGAACCCGAATCGCAACTACAACGAGGATATGTTAAGAGAGATCAAGACTCTGATGAGGAAAGAAACCCAAAGCACCAATCTAAAACATTCAACGACCTTCATCACACTAAGCCACCTCTGCCCCATCAGACCCCTGAGAAATACCGCCATTATAAAGAGGAAAATATACCAGAATCACGTCTTTCTGGGCCAAGAATCATGCTGTGGCCCAAATCATACCGTGATAAAGATCAGGATAATGTGGGATATAAGCGAAAAACTCATAAGCCTAAGCACCAATTCAACATCTTCAAGGACCCTTACTATTCTAACATATCTCTACGCCATGAAAAATACCACTATTCTAAAGGGGTCTATAGGCCAGAATCTGGTCTTCCTAAGCAGCAATTAAATACTAACAGTGAGAAAGATTACGATAGTAAAGAAGGCAATAAGAACGAAACTCATAAGCCCAAACACAGATTCAAAACGTTCAATAGCCGTCACCATTCCAACGTAACTCCACGCCAATGGAGCGCTGAAAAAGACCACGATTATAGACCTGGTGAAACTAATAAGAAAGAAAGGTCTTCCCAACATTCGCTTATATGGCCTAGAGGAAGCATAAAAGGGCATCTTACACCAAAGAGAAATAACCGGCGAAGACATAATCCTAAAGGTAGTATTCTTCAAAATGATCAAGGTTACAATAATAGTCGAAATTCTTACGGTCGTCGTTTGCGCAGTCGAAGAAGGCAAGACTTGGATAGTATTCCTCATCAGAAGCTAGCCCAGGGTCAGAATGTTGGCACGGATCACCATCATATAGAAAGTTTAACACAGAAACCACAGATAGCGTATGAAATTGAGAAAAATAAAGGCAGTAAAGAAAATCCATTTATTCTTCGGCTAGAGGACTATTAGTATTAGCAATAAATAAATGCCGTTAACTGTAAATACTGTTACTATGCTGTTATTTTTTAATTTTGTCCTAACATAGTTTTAAAATAAGGTGTAATTAAATTAAATATTAGAGTCAAGCAGGAAAAATATCAATGCATTACATTTAATTTATCTAATTAATTAATTTTATTTAACTAACAAAATATGTAACATATTTTTCTTGCACGTGAATATTGTGATAGGATTTTTTTAGATAATTAAATTATTTGTTTGACTTGTGATTCTTTCTCTTTATATTTAATCACTTTGTGTCTTTACAAATATGCACTTGAGAAGTTTTATGATTAATGTTTTAGTATTTGTCATCTTTAAAACTTCTGACAAAGTAGACACACGCAGTTGGTATTACTATAAGTTTTAAATAAAGGTTTAAAAAGTTTTTTTTACAATTAATTACCAACTGATTTGTAACAGAGATACACACATCAACTTTGTCTAGGGATACCAGGTGCTATATTCATACAAACAAGGTAACTTTGAAGCCTTGGTTTCCTGCCACGGATGTACTGTGCTGTGATCTGATGTTGGCTATCCAGGGAGTGAATGGAGGAGATTCAGATCGCTATAAACACCCAACTGATCTGACCAGCATTCTTAAAACGTAATGGACATGTTTAAAAAAACCGCGAAAATACCATGAAAATGTATGGAAATCCTCAAACCGAGAACTCTGACCCATTAATCTTTTAGAATGCTGATCAGATCAGTTGGGTGTGTATAGCGATCTGAATCTCCTCCATTCACTCCCTGGATGGCCATCATCGGATCACAGCACGATACATCCCTGGCAGAAAACCAAGGCTTCAAAGTTACCTCGTTTGTATGAAAATAACACCTGTATCCCTAGACAAAGCCGATGTGTATATTTTGAAAACACTAAAATTTTAAAAGCAGGTACAAATCGTGGAATTTATTTTTTCAAAATATACAAAAATAAAGTAATCTTCCTCGAAACTGCATTACAAATTTATAACAGGTTTTTATATTGGAAATAATTTGATGTTAATAATGTTTTAAGTATATTGTGATCTTTTAAAAACCCCTGTTGTTATGTAATTCGATCACGTCGTGTATAATTCGTTAGTCTTCCTACTCCTTATATGAAACAACAAACGAGCTTATTATAATGATTTTATCTCTAAAAATAGCGGTTTACCGAGAATCGTATCTTTTTTTAATCTTTTTTTTTTGGCATACAAAACTGAGTAAGTATAATCCATTTAGTCTAGACTAGAGTAACAATAATATGAAACTAACTTACTAGGACTTACCCCTACTCGAAGTAAGGACAGCATTTACTAACAATTCCAAAATGCAGAATACTAATACCTTAGTCTATTTTAAAGGAAGACTAAATTTTAAACTTAATTTATACCCTAAAATCATATCGAACAGATATCTTATTACCTACAGAAAATGACTAAACAACCATTCTAATAAAATACTTCGCTGAGGAAAGGTAACCATTAAAAATATCAAAGTTTCAATTTAAACAGTATCTTATTATGTTGCTACCTCTGAAATTCTATTTCTGACGGGTCTTCCGTGCACACACACACACATAGACACACTTACAAGCAATTTCAGGTCTAACCAGGCCATATTCAGTACTGATAGCAGCTCTTCGCACTATTTAAGGACCCGTACAACGACAAATAGTTACACATAAACAATGATTTCACACAGCATTACATGATTTATCGGTCTCAAAAAATAATGTAGATTGGTAGTCGATATTATTAGGTATATATAATACTCAACTATTGTGATTGACAAAAACTTGAGATAAACCTCTTCTTAATAGAAAAAAAAACATCCAATTTCAATTTTTCAATGCTGTACAAACCAATAATAAACCTATAATCTTTAAATTTTAATAAAAAAACCTTAGCTTCTTTAGTTTTGTGATTGATAGTTGCCCAAAATAAGAAATAGTTTATAAGTATTCATTATAGCTATAATCAATTAAAAAATTTCTTCCAGCATTGTATACGACCCCTTAACAAATGAAAACTAAAGATGGAATAATTTTTATTAATAACAAAAATATAAAAGTGTATGAAATAGCTGTTTTTTTTTCGCAATTTCAGAGTTGGTACCTACCATATTAAAAGTTGTTCAGTGTGATGGTCCCTATCTACCATATTCGGCATTAGGTAACACGTTGTATAAATGTAGGTAACAAAAAAAATTAACAAAACCACGGATACAACAAAAGTATTTAAGAGCTCTATTATATCGGTTAATTATGATATCATACATCAACCCTTTCCATTCGAAAACGGGGTCCAAATGACCCGGGCACAAAATAAAACATCATAACTCACAGAAACGGTCGCATTATTACCACATTATTCAAATAGTGAACCGCGGAGGAAGTATTAAGTGTCAAATGTATTAGTTACGAGGCTTTGGAAACCAGCGCGCGTGTCCATTACTCCACGACATTTCATCGTTGTCTTAAGAGTGTTGACGAAATACGGCATTTCATACAAACTTCCTTGTCTTCATTCATCCTGTCTCGTATCCTTCATTCATTTTGAAAAATAAGTTTTCGAAATAAATGAACTGATTTTAATGATTCTTCATACACATAAGTAAAATACATTTGTCTAAAAAGTGAATAGAAAACATTTGATAAAAAGTATTACAGCTAAATTAAACCATATTTTCTATAAAAACACAAATTTCCAACTATCTTTTTAAAATAAGACATCTCAAAAATGTGCAACTAACTTTTTAGTTGACCTATGTATCCTGCTTATGAGTATGAAATTTTATTAAAATCGGTTCATTCATCTCAAAAATAAAGACTTGAAAGATTGAAATGCCGTTTTGGTCAACGTCCTTAATACATTTCTATGTCCCACAGCTGAGACATAGGAATTCTTTATGGATAAAGGAGGATAGCCCATAACACACCACTCGTGATCGATATGCATAAGTGGATTTAGAATAAAACCTTTGGATTCGTCAAATACCAACTATAGACCGCCCAACGTCCTTTTAAAAGTACTTAATAAAAAATGTGCCATAAATATCATATCAAATCGTCCTAAGTAAATATTAAACACGTGTTATGGAAACCAGAGATCTCTGATTTCTCAGAAATGTTGCTTTTTTTACTATTTAATCGGAGCAATGTATAGATATTTGTTTTATTTACCAACTTCCGTCCATGACTTCGTCCGGCAATCTATAGAATAAAAATATCCCATGGTGAGTAAAAATTAAACTATATGTTAATCTAGGCTCTTAACTATCCGTGTACCAAGTTTTATACGAATCAGTTAAGCCGTTTTTTGCGTGATTAAGTAAGAAACACCCAAACATCTAAACATTCAATTATACACCATCATTTTGTAGCCGTTTTAATTAACTTAAAGGAGTGTTCTGTTCTACCAATGAAACTAAACATATTTGCCAGAGAAACCTGGGTCAAAATACAACATGTTTTTTAGTTTTTCATACTAATATAATATTTTAGCTGTCTAGTTAATATGGGAGGACCAAAATTTTTTGTCGTTTTTCGACCCATGTTTCTTTGGGGTTTTTTTTTAGTTTTACTGGTGTATATCTAAATGACCGTGTATATTAAGATGTAGACATATAATCAGTTGGAGTCTATATTGGATACGTCGTGTCGTGACGTGAGTAAAATGGACACGCGCAAAACAGCACAATGGCGCACGCACCCAATAATCCTTCGACGCGGGCGATCCACCACAGTTTTTTCTAATAATCATGTCATATTATCATTTCCTCTAATTTAAAACCCATTTGAGAAAAAAGGATTTACTCTTTGGGTCTTCAATGGATTTAAAATTAATGTTCTTGGACATTAGTAATGCTGGTTTTGTGCATTTTAAGATAAATTGCTTTTTCGAAAATGCTTTGCTTTGCGTTTTCGTTTAAAAAGAGCGCGAAATAGTTTCAAAAAGCATGTGTGGCCAATTTCACATTCACGAATCTTCGAAATCGCTTCGCTAACGAGAGTATGTATAGGCATAAGTATTGGTTAATCATTATGGGGATAGGGCAGGGGATATTTGAAACATAATATTATATAAATTTAGTATTCTTGATAGCCTTTTCTAACATTGGTGACGAATGCTTTTGAGTCAATAAATAAAGAAGTAATTTGATTTGATTAGTCATTCCATGACCATCCATGGCCTCTAGAATGGTGCCGAAAAGAAGGAAAACTTAATAACCCTAAAATACCTGTTGCAAACCGTATAAAGTTTTATTTCAAAGAAAGTGTAAGGGAAAACATTTCACACTATAAACCACTTATTTCACATTAAAACAGTTCACAATCTACTCTTAGATTCCCGGATTTTATTACAAAATGCCGGCGTTAACCCTCAAACGCGGCTCGGTCTAAAATGCGCCTCTCGTAGTTTTTTCATTTTTTTGTTGTTGGAACTAGCCCCGTAATGTCCGAAGGCAGCAATAAACATGTCATCGGGCCGATTGTGCCCTGTAAAGCGATACAAAAGAGATACACGGACCGAGAATCGATATATAGATTGATTTATAGTTTGAATGAATGGGTGAAATGAAATAGATAAGTTAAAAATATGTTGTTGGTTTAATTTATTTTTAATTTTCTACTTTATCTGTTGCATTTACAAAGTTTATAATAATTCGAAGCAGTGAATAGTTTCCGTATCATTCATTCACATCATAGAAATTAAGATTAGGTAACTACTTGTTATCTAATGCATTTTATATTTGAGTTTTATACTTAATTATAATGAAATATACATATGTTTAAAAATAATTTCATCATCATCATCATTATCAGCTTTTTTTATGCAATTTTTTTGTTAACACGTTTTTAAGTTGTCACTTCGCCTCCGGACACTAGGCTCCTATGACTCCAGTCCCATGGGATCCACAGATATTCTTTTCGCCTCTTGACTTCCACGGGATTCCCAGATTTATGTGACCATGGTACTTTAAAATTAAAATTATTATTTAACATACTTTTTACTTCAGGATATTAAAAATATACAAAAGTCATGTAACCTTCTAGATTTACATAACTATTTATGTAATCCTCTAAAATACATTTTTCGTGTGGTTTATTGCGTAGATGAGCCCTTATGGTTTTCAAGCCTGGGTGAATGTATTACAACTTGTATATTCAATAGATTTGTTTCTAATTTAGTATCAGACCGATATGCAACTACAGTAAGAAGTTAAAGTAGCTTCTGTTTAAAATTGGCACAATAGATTATCCTGTATCCATAAACTGCACTTACATTTAACCATTACCTACGTTTATAACTTCCACTATCAACAAGCAAATAACTGAAGGGTTTACACTTACAGCCAGTACATGATTAGTGCCAATTATGGAACCACTCGTTTCTACGGGTGGGACGAAATTGTGGGCCATAAATTGCAATTCCTCAGGATGTGGCTATAAACTCAGCACCTAGCTTTTGAGAGTGAGTGATATTTTAGAGGCTGAAAATAAAATAAAAACAAAGTAAAAACTTTTAGTGAAAAAAAATATTACACATGCAAACTTGTTCAGTTTATTTTTCAATTATTTAAAGGGTGTACAATGCTGTGAAAAATTTTCATACTAGAAAATATCTAAATTATTGACACAATAATCGTTTAAATAACTAATAAACTATTTATTTTTGGAAAATTGATTATTACAATACTAGAGCGCCAGCTAAGGTTTTCTTTATTATAAAGTTTAAAGATTATACAGGGTCATTTTGAACTTACCATCCCAATTTTGATGATGTGTTCGTTCAGTCCATGAAACTGAACAACTTTCTCTAAGTAACACATGGTCAAAAATGTAAAATAAAAATCGACTTTCCATACAAATCAAAGAGATGAAGTGATAAATTTAGATGGGATGACCAAAATTTTTTGGCGAAATTTGACACATGTTTCTTAGAGAAAGTTGTTTAGTTTCATGGGCTGGACACATCCTTAAAATTTAGATGGTAAGTTCAAAATGACCCGATTTGTTGACATAACATATATGAAAAACTACATAATTGGAGGTCACTTTACGATATTTTTCTATCAAGAATAGTTTTAGCTATCATGTTTCTGTCAATCACATAACTGAGTAACGTACTTAATCTACTTTTTAAATTCAAATACTGTGTGAATTCGTTTCACAAAAATTGTTTAAAAAAACAAAAAACCGACTTCAAAAAACCTTTTTTTAAACAATTTTTTATTTTTTTATTTTTAGTGTAGGTACCTTTTGTATTAGGTACTGCAGGTATATTATTTAGGTAGAAAAATCGGCTCAGCCAAACGTGAGTAAATCGCGGAAACATACATACATGCGGGTCAAACTGAGAACCTCCTTTTTTTAAGTCGGTTAAAGAACTACACTTAAGATATCCCTTTTCCAACAAAACAATAATGATCATATTCAGTTCATAAACAAAGAAGTTATACGACTGATCATCGAGGTAGTTCACACAAAATCATACTATTTTCGTACTTTTTTCAAGATTACTTGAAAAGTACCGGGGCCCTATTTTTGAATCACTCGACTGGCGTCGAGCGCTCGTTTCTACTGATTTTCGTTCGACAAATCAACTCAAATGTATGAGCTGTCGAACGAAAATCAGTAGAAACGAGCGCTCGACGCCAGCCGAGCGATTCAAAAATAGGGACCCTGAACCGATTTCAAAATTTAAAAAAATTGAACCAACTTGAATATTTACCTAATGTAATAACGTTTGAATCATTTCAATCGGTTCAGCGGTCTTCGAGTAATCGGTGTACATACAAAAAAAAAACTGGTCGAATTGAGTACCTCCCTCCTTTTGAAGTCGGTAAAAATGTGTATTTGGCGTTGTACGGCCCCTTTAATTCAATGGTCACCATTCCACCTCCGGACCGGAATGTATGTTCTTGATATTGGTAAGTATTCTTTTGTAAAGAGATGTTTATAAAATAAATTAATAGTAAGTAAACTTAGCACTAACGCCATTGGATCTTTAGCGATTATCATTCGCTGTCGTATGCAAGGATAGGGTTCCCACCCGTAAACTAGTCAACACGTAGTTAACATAATGGGAATTAAAAAATGCTTATTATGTGAGCTATTTGAATAAATATTTTTTTTCATTTCATTTCATTGTGTATCGTTCTGTGGTCCCAAAAGAAATTAAGTTTCTTTCTTTCTTTTATCTCGGAACTAAAATTGAGTATTGTCCTCGATTTCGTGTAAATGACTCTTTAATCTACGACAGCAATAGAATAAACTAAAATTCTTTATTTACGTAAGATAATGGCTTGTTATTGGTTGTGAGTACCGACATAAGATATTAAAAAGTTGCGAAAATAACACAAAATAAATAAGTGTAAAATCTATCAATTATGCACTTTATTTTTTTTTTTGCTTTTTTGTGCTGCGTACTTGTTTTTGTTCTACCTAAATTAAATAATACTCTATTTATCTAAAAAAAGGTGATAACCTTAGATAGAATGTGCGCCGGCGCGTAGGAAGTCGTGTGCGCACATTAATCTTGATCGCAACCATTCTGCGGGCTAGTACATCACATACGCCCGATCGTAGTTTACGTACGGATGTTTCGTGTAAAGTCAACATTTTATTGATGAACTAGCTGCCGCCCGCGACTTCGTCTGCGCGGAAAAATTTTTTTTGCTATCCCTCAGGAACAATACTTTTTTCGGGATTAAAAGTATCCTATGTCCTTCTCTGTACCCCTGACAACGTGTATGTAAAATTTCATGATGATCGGTTCAGTAGTTAAGACGTGAAGGCGTAACAAACAAACAAACAAATAAACAAACAAACGGACTTTCGCATTTATAATATTAGTAAGGATTATGAAAGTGGAAAGAAAAATCCAGTAGAATTTATAAAAGCTTATGTATGCAATCTGTACCCTTAGCACGAACAGCTATCGAGAAAAAAAACGCGCGTAAAATTACTCGATAGAGAATTATCTATGGAAATTTTAATTTCGCTATTCGGCGGTAGATGGCGTTGTACAAATTTCCAATACAAAATTGCACTATCGAATGATTTTACGCGCGTTATTTTTCTCGATAGCTGTTCGTGCTACGGGTACTGAACCGAGCTGGCCCAACAGACTTTTTAGGGTTCCGTACCCAAAGGGTAAAAACGGGACCCTATTACTAAGACTTCGCTGTCCGTCTGTCTGTCTGTCACCAGGCTGTATCTCATGAACTGTGATAGTTAGACAGTTGAAATTTTCACAGATGATGTATTTCTGTTGCCGCTATAACAACGAATACTAAAAACAGAACAAAATCAATATTTAAGGGGGGCTCCCATACAACAAACGTTTTTTTTTTGCCGTTTTTTGCTCGATTCTAATAACGACAACAGGTAGACAGTTGAAATTTTCACAGATGATGTATTTTTGTTGCCGCTATCACAACAAATACTAAAAACAGAATAAAACGAATATTTAAGGGGGGCTCCCATACAACAAACGTATTTTTTATGCCGTTTTTGGTACGGAACCCTTCGTGCGCGAGTCCAACTCGCACTTGGCCGGTTTTTAAATTGTTTCTATGGCGTCAGACTTATTTATTTATTTATTTATTTATTTCTTTCTTGGGAAACATACAGCATAATTTTTTACATATAGTTACAACATACATCAATTTACATTAGCCTAAACAGTTTCCACTACTAAGTAATGACAATAAAGCGTCGAGTAACAATAACAATGTAACTTACTTAAACAACTAAATTTTGTTTACTAAATTTTGTTTAGTTATGAAAAATAAGAGGCCAAATATTTAATTAATTGGTACTATTAAGTGCAACTTTGAATTTAGCGGGCTTAAGACTAAACAAATCAATGTGACTAAATTTAACGTTATATGATTTCATCGCTCTAACTATAAAACGGTTTCTAGCATAATTAGTCCGGCTCGCAGGAATGCAAAAAGTGTCACGAGATCGCATGTTTGGTCGGGGGCATTTCAATAAAATTTTACTTAAAAGATATGATGAATCTACATAATTATTAATAATCTTGTACAATAAGGTCAAGTCCCTGCGTTCTCTTCGACGTGTAAGAGATATGACGTCATCTTCGCAAAAATCAGCAAATTTGTACTTCATTTTTTTAATAAATTTGTTTTGGATTCTTTCTATCGTACCTATATGTACCGAGTACTGCGGATTCCAAGCTGTCGATGCGTATTCGAGTTGTGATCGCACATAGCTGTTATATAATAGTATTAGTGATTGTACCTTTTTAAAGTCTCTACTTTGGCGAAATATAAAACCCAACATTTTGTATGCTTTGGCTGCAATATGGCTATAATGAGAAGAGAGTAGTAATTCTTGGTCCAACATTACGCCCAAGTCTTTAACCTCAGACCGATTTGAAAGATTTGTACCGAATAGCTGATAGTTATATTCAATATTGTTTTTCTTTCTACCAAACGTAATGAAGCAACACTTGTCAACATTCAGTGACAATTTATTTGTAACACAGTAATCGCATAAACGGTTCAGATCTTCCTGTAGTTTTAAACAATCATTAATAGTTTTGACAGGTAAAAATATTTTCGTGTCGTCTGCGAAGAGTAGAAATTTAGAGTGTCGAAAACATTCTTTTACGTCATTTATAAAAATATTGAATAATAACGGTCCAAGGTGAGAGCCTTGGGGTACACCTGATGTTATTGGTATAAAGCTGGATTTATAGCCCTTTACTGTTACCGCCTGTGATCTATTCTGAAGATACGATTGCAACCATCTCAATAGGTCACCGTGTATACCGATGTACTCCAATTTCTTAACTAATATGCGATGTGAAATTTTATCAAAACATTTTGAGTAGTCGGTATACACGGCATCCACCTGAAAACCATCATTCATACCACACAGCACTTGGTCCAAAAACTCGCATAGGTTTGTTTCAGTGGAGCGCCCCTTTACAAACCCGTGCTGTTGCGGTATGAGCAACGGCCTTACAGCCGCATACAGCGAATCATATATAATTTTTTCGAATAGTTTAGGTATAACGGACAGCTTTGATATTCCCCTATAATTTCGAATATCATGTTTGTCACCGCTTTTATAGATCGGAACAATCAGTGATTGCTTCCATACCGACGGCATAACTCCTTTAAGCAAAGAGAGATGGAAAAGATAAGAGATTGGGGGTGCTAATTGTTTACTGCACATTTTAATGAAATGAGGATGAATACCATCCGGCCCAGAACCCTTACTTGCGTCCACTCTTGACAAATATTTTTTGACAATATCAACAGAAATTTGAACAGAACTAATTAAACATTGGTTTTTTTCACTTGGGGGGTAGAATGGTGAAACTTCGGAATCGTCTTTCTCAAAAACAGACTGAAAAAAAGCGTTGAAAGTATGTGCAATTTCAGAGCCCTCAGTCAAACTAGAATTTTCCCAGTAAAGTGTGTCTGGAATGGCCTTATTGTCTTTTTTAGACCTTACAAATGCAAAAAAGTGCTTAGTGTTTTTGTTTAACTTTACTTCCGTGTTAGAAATATAATTATTATAGCATGACTTAGGAAACATGGTGGTATACCACCATCTTATAAGCCAGGCGGATTATAGGGCGGTATAGCTTATCTTTAACGCTTAGCTTAGCATAGCTTTAACTGTATTTAAATTTAAAGGTCAATTAAAGCAATTATTAATGACGAAAAATTATTGCTGTGTTTCTGATTTTTTTAAGTGACAAAACAATTAAGTAAATAATTATGTTCTGCGGTATTCAATTAATTCAATACTTGTAGTAAGAGTGTATTTTTTTATATAAAACTAAATGTTTTTTTTTGACATTATATAATTATAATTATGACATAGCTAAAATTTGTAATGAATGATACTTGCCATTTACTTTTTTATTTGCTATCAAATAGCTATTAATCATAGTTAATATTTCAAATATTTGCACGCTGTTTGCATACGGCAGCATGTAACGGCACATTTTATGTTTAAGACCTTTGTTTAACCACATGTTTGCAAATAAACGATTGATTTGATTTGATTTATCTCAATAAGCCCTACCACCAACCAAACCGAGACAGAAGCGTGATCGTTTTGAAAGTTCGTATAAGTAGTTTTGCTAAATTTTATTTCTTCTCTCGGTTTCTTTTCCATCAAGTATTGTCATATATTTTAGAAATATTTAATTAACTTCACTGATCATATTACGTGTAAACGTAACAACAACCGAATAACTTTCTCATTTCGTAAATAGCGTTATTAGTGGATATAACTATTGTATTCCTACACTGTATTACAATTAGAAACATTCACAATAGATCGAACAATCGTGGGAAGTAAATAATAAGCAAATTATTACTTTCAGATTGGCTCAGACTAGCATAATGTTTGCAAATCAATTTATGAAACTGCAATGAACAATTTATGTAACTTAACTGAATGGCGAATTTAAATAAAGCTAACAAATTATGATGCTTGAATTATATTTGAAGTTGCAAACGAGCGGTTGGAAAGCTGCTTTTGCGATATTAGTAACTGGAAAATATCAGTTGCTAGTCCTAGAGCTCACAAGCAAAGGCTTGCAAAGCTTTAAAAATAATCAACAGAAGAAATTTTTGAAAAACATGAGGTTAAATTAAAAAAATCGAGAAATAATGATTCATTATTCAGTGAGGCTAGCTAGTGCTAGTGCAGTACAGTAGAAGCAATCACAGACAAAAAAATGAGGAAGCTATGCATTTTAACACGTTTCTAATAGGTCGCATTGTCATTTATTTATTTAGTTCTTTGTTTGTTTGTCTATGAATTTAGCCAACGATTTTATTTATACTAGCTTCATGAAGTTTCCGATGATCTAGACTCTAAATCGATGAACATAGGTCAGAACTGGAAGACAATGCAATATTATGATTTCATTAAGCTGATCTGATGATGGAACCAGAATGTAATAAATATTACAGAGTTCATGTGGCCTTCTTCCTTGCCTTATTATTTCAATTATCTTCTAAAACATCTCATGTATTTTTAGGGTTCCGTACCAAAATGGTAAAAAAGGAACCCTTATGGTGTGACTCAGTCTGTCTGTCTGTCTGTGTGTCACAGCTGGATATCTCGAGAACTACCAATGGTATCAACTTGAAATTTGGAATAGTTTAAGATGACATTTGCCCAACTATTTTGCAAATAAGAAAGAAATAAAAAAAAATTTTTCATTTACAACAGGGACTGAAAAGGGGTCTTAAAAATTTGAAGTGAGGTGACTAGGGCATGTGGGGTATCATATGAAAGAGCGCTGTTTGCACATTTTAAAACATTTTTTTCTTTTTTTAAGTAAAAATGATTATTATTTGCGTTTCAGCTGCTTTACTTGGCGGTGCAAACGCCCGTCTGTACCGCCAACAATATTTCAAATCGAGCAACGATTGAAACTGAGAGTTCAGACACTTGTCTGCGGACTGGTCTCTATTTACGACGTTGCTCGGTCACAGGTTCACTTCCTGTGCTTGATAAAAATCTGACAGAGAAACATTAGGTATAAGAACATGTAGGTATTTTGCCGTGTGACGTCTTGCAGAGCAAAATTGCACGGACCCTATACATACTGAGGGTGATTGTCCACACACAATTTTTCACCGTAAAATCTACGGTTTGTACGCCGTGCGTAGGCACGGTTGATAGTGTTGTATGGAGCACTACGGAAGCTCATCCACGTAGTCCACGTACGGCGGTGCTACGGTATCCATGCCAAAATACCACCGTACGTAGACAAGCTTCCATTCCATAGTGCTCCATATAACATACTGTCAATATAAACCTTGCCTACTTACGTGCCGAATACGCATGGAGAATAAACCGTTTACAGCGAAAAACTGCGTGTGGACATTTGCTTTTAGAGATACAAAAAAAGGCGACTAATAACGTAGAGGAAGACCATGTAACATGAAGAAGACCATGTTCGTGGATCAGAAAATGAGCAACAGCAGCATTTTCTGATCCAAGCACTTCACTTCGAACTTTAGCGCGGCTGCCAAGCGTGGAGATAATGGCAATGTCGTCCTATGGTTGTAGCTGTAGTCTACGTTTTGCAGTAGATGTTGACTATGACCATGACCATCAGCCATTTTTTTATTGTCTCCACTGCTGTGCCACATACCTTCCTTATGGGTGGACCTACCACGGATTGGTAGGCGTTATCGACTGCAAATTCTTAACGTGTCTTCCAAACCATGGTGGAGCTCGAGATGATAAATTTTTGGTCACCCATCCCATGACTGACCCTTGCGAAAGTTGCTTAACTTTCGCAATCGCCGGGCTAGGCGCTAAACCCACCACAGATTGGTGGGTGTTAACGACTGCAAATGCAGCTGAAACCAAGAACTTAACGTGCCTTCCAAAGCACGGAGAAGCTCGAGATAATAATTTTTTTGGTCACCCATCCCATAACCGACCCTTGCGAAAGTTGCTTAACTTCCGCAATCGCCAGAGCAGGCGCTAAACTACTGCGTCATGATGATGATGATGTTTGTAGTCTGTTATGATAAAACTGATGGTGATTGAATAACATGCATTTTAGTGAAGCATTTATATTTGTCTTTCGTAATCATTATTTTGAGTAAATATTTACTGCAATAATGTTGCCACTAGTATAATATGAGACATTACGCTAAAGATAACAATTTATTTAATAAATTAGCTTGAATGCGCATGCGCATCCCATACGTTACAGGATGTGTGACAAAAGATTTATCCAGTGACATTAATTCCGCTTAACATCTCTCACGTAAATGCCTCAGAATTCTTGCAAAATTGCGGATTATAGGACATTAAGTTTCTCAATAGTCTTCAACCGCCTTGTTTAAAATATTGCAAGGAATCTGAATATCTATTTTAGTACGTACGCCACAAAGCAGTTTTAGTGATAATTACAATAATTAATGTTATACTTACATTGCCGATAATGTAAAGACGACGACGGTAGATAACCTGAAAATGACAGTAATCTTCAACCAACTTTGAAAGTGACCGCTTTGATTTAAAGTAGTCCAGCAGCTAATAACCAAAAATTTTCAAAGAGCAATACAATCAAAGGGCAGTTTACATAAACTAGAATTCGTTTGTTTCAATCTATCTAGCCATATTAGTTGTTAACCTTCTCGTTATCAATATAGAACAACTACAATATAACAGAAAATTATTAGCTAAATAATAAAAAACCGGCCAAGTGCGAGTCGGACTCGCGCACGAAGGGTTCCGTACCAAAAACGGCAAAAAAAACATGTTTGTTGTATGGGAGCCCCCCTTAAATATTTATTTTATTTTGTTTTTAGTATTTATTGTTACAGCGGCAATAGAAATACATCATCTGTGAAAATTTCAACTGTCTACCTGTTGTCGTTATTAATATAAAGCAAAAAACGGCAAAAAAAAAATCACGTTTGTTGTATGGGAGCCCCCCTTAAATATTTATTTTATTATATTTTTAGTATTTGTTGTTATAGCGGCAACAGAAATACATCATCTGTGAAAATTTCAACTGTCTAGCTATCACGGTTCATGAGATATAGCCTGGTGACAGACAGACAGCGGAGGCTTAGTAATAGGGTCCCGTTTTTACCCTTTGGGTACGGAACCCTAAAAATGAATTCGTAAATATACTTATAATTTTGGCATTGAAAATCTTTCACGATTCACTATGTAAAATTTACCACTTTATACACAATATTCAGAATGCCGCAGAATATTTAAAACAAGAAACACCGTCTGAATAAAACGAAAATCGATAAACAGTGTATCGATGGGGCATCGTTGTGAGATATCGATAGTTCCTCGAGATCTGTGTAAAAGGATTGCCGTAGCTTCGAGCTTGAACTGCGCACTATACTTGCATACACACAGTATGGTAATATTTATTACTTCAGTTACACATATTTAATAGTAATATTTTACGAGTATAATTGACTTTTATTTAGAGTTTTCAACGGTTTTACAGTGTAAGTGCATTCGGATAATATCAGACGGATGGTTTTTTTTTTACTTAAAGCGCTTTTTAAACTTTAAATGTTATTAATGTTTACTAACACAAATGGTATTTTGCAGTTAAGTAATAGTACATTATGATACAAGTTAGCTTAAGTTGCTTATTGCACACAAGGCTGTGGGTTGCAGCCCGAGCCGCAGGCGAGGGCGTAACTCAGCCGAGTGTGCAATGAGCAAAAGCTCTCGAGTTTCATACGACGTTTTTCAACACATTTGCGAGGAAAATACAAAGTAATTTACCACACAGCAACAAATACCACAAAAACAAAATAATAATCATGATGAGAAAAGGCGCGCAGGTTTTTTTTTTGTTTTTATTCACACGCCCAATGCAAGAATATTTTGCGAACAAAGGGGTTAGTGAGCATACAGCCTACTTCAAAATTATAATTTTAAGCGGTAAAACGCAAATATTTTAATATTTTATTGCAAAATATTGTGAATTATGAATAATTTGATAATAATAAATATTTGTTTAACTTTATTAAGTACTTACATATTTATTCATTGCAAAAATGTATATGGATTTTCAGCGGCATAGAACCTCTTTGTTGTTACTAAAAAAATAATTGTATTACCCGGTTAAATTGGGAATGCTCTGTTTACTCGCATAGGACTTGCAGTAAGGTACTAATTTAACTTTGAAGGGTTAATTCTATAACCAACTAGTGTTTTATATATTATTGCACGCATTTGTTATAGCTCGGTTTATGGCCCTAAAAGCGATGTATTAGGGCTCACTTTACGAGCAAGTGTGTTGAAAAGAAATAAATAAAATAAGGAAAACAGTTAGAAATGCGATCACTTGTATTTCTTTCACGATCTGTTGGTTCAAATGAAAAATCATGTAGGACTTTAAAAAACATAATAATAAACCAAAGCTATTATTTCCCTTTGTAGAAAAAAAACGAGTAGTTTACTAATTATTTACCTATCTTATTTCATTCACTGTTTCTTAGTTCGTTGTGGCGTCACGTTGGGCAACACAGGTTTACAAGTACAATCGCGCATCTTCTCCGTTGGTTGAGGGCAATTTATCCAACGAGGTACGGTCCGCATCAAAATGTTTTTTTATTTTATTTATTTTTATGTTTTTATTGTACAGTAATAAAACTAGTGGCTTTGTGAGCGTTTGTGACATTTTTAATCGTTTTTCGAAACTGTTGAAAATGTTTTTTTTTTTTAATAAAAAAAACTCGCTTGACAATATAAAGCTTCAAAATTATAGATCCTGCTCCCAAAATTTCATGAAAATCGGTTGAGAAATGTGACCTGTAGAGGAGAACAAACAGACAGTCATACGAAAGTATTTTTGCCCAAGCTAAAGCGAGCAATATGTATGTACAGGAGGCGGATTTAATGCTAATAGCATTCTTTTCCAGTCAATCTTTAGGAAACGGATAGCCACGAATGCGTTATAACATACATAATATAAATACATCTTCAACAATTTTTTCTACCATATGTATTCTGTGCTACCTAACCTAAGTAATAAATATAAGTAAGTACATTTTGATTTCAGAATATTCATCATTAATTTTTACTGAAAGAAGTATCAGGACTATAGTTGTAAACGAGCGGCTAGAAACGAATAACGAGCCACTTGATACCGGGGAGATACCCGATCTGAATCGAAAACAAACCTTTATTACATTTTTTTTATTGTTAAACTCTTATTTTTATAATACAGTAGCACATATTATGTAATGATATTTTCGTTTTTGGTGCATTAAAGAAATACAACTAAATGTTTACTATTATACTAGGTATCTGCCCATACTTATTTAATGGATAAATACCTTGTTTCAAAACATCTCTCACAAATAAATTATTCAAATAGTCCTTCCACTGCTGTGTCACGTTTTGTATAATAATTTTGAGTTTTTAACACGTAATACAGATTAAAATATCATGGCTTATGTCTATTTATGTTAACTGTAACCTATAGTAAATAAATCAGAAGAGAAACAACAACAACAACAAACTAAATCATGTGAATATGTCAATGAAATGTAAGCCGTTTCGAGCCGCTAGTTATGGCTAGAAATGATAACGAGCCATATAAGCCGTTTCTAGCCGCTAGGCTAGAAATGTTAGTAACCAGCTTCACATCTATAGCCAGGACTCAGCAAAGCAAAGCAATCTGTGTATATTGAAATAAAACAAACATTTTGTTATTAACAGAAACACATAAATAAATACACTAACTTTTTATCACATTTAATATCACCCGTCATGTTATGCTTGCTACTCGTTGCCAATAATCCTGTCACCCTGTTGTAATTATGTGGTAACGATATATTTAAGTTTGTAAATATCGTTACTTATGGCTGTTAAAGCTGATAAGTTTCTTGCGCCCGTTCTTCTTGTCAGCTAAAAAGTCTGGAACGTGTGGTAGGAAAATATGAACGATTCAAAAGTACTTAATAATTATTAGGTACTTTTGAATCGTTCATCTTAGTACTTAATAGCTATTTTTGACTTTGACTTTGACTCAGGAGCATACAGTTAGCGAAAATGGAATCGGTTTAAGCTACACAATTAAACTATTGAAGAACTTTAAGAAATCAAAGTTTCCAGTCAAGTTTCTATAAAATACTCTTTATAAATAAGAATACCAAAAACAAAGAAAAGTTAAACAAAACCTTCACTGTGTTGCTGACCTTACACTAAAATAGTTTAACATCCGTCGTTGTTGCCGCAAGCCGAAGCTCTCCGTGATCGTGCGCAGCTTTTTTTCCGACCATACCGTTTAACTTTTTTTGCTGATGGTACTGCTGATGTTTATAGGATCTGATACTTTCGACTGTTGTTGACGTGAATAGGGTATTTGACAACATTGAAAATATACTACAAATTGTGGTCATCCTAACAGATATTGGCGTAAAAAAACATATTTAACTATTATATAGACTAAATTAAGTGTGAGAGCTTGTTATTGTTAAAGTAAGATGGTGCAACTCAGCCTAAGTCTATTAATTGATTAATTTCACCTAGAAAAATGCAATAATATTTGAATTTTTTTCTGTGGCGAAAACGCTCTAAGATCACTGATGACGTCACTTGCCTGTAAATAAATATGGCTTCAGGCGTTTGACACGACCATAGACTAAGGATCCGCGATTGATGGCTGTCAAATGGCTAAGGATATTACAATGTTTACAGGCTTGTGACGTCAACGAGTCACGTGTCCAACGCCATAGCGTTATTGGCGCGGTTTTAAAAATGTAAATTTTAACACTGTTTTTTTTTAATGAAATACATTGATTTTTCCTGAAATATCAATGTGGTGCGTTTATTACGTAATAAGGAATAATTTAAAATGGTTTTCCAAAATTAGTCAAATAGCCTATTGTGGTGATATTAATCATCTGAAGTTGATCATCTGATTTTGATCAAATTGTCACCTCATTTTATTACGGCTGAAATGGGGGTTCATGGAAAAATAATACGGAAACAGGAACAAGAATGAGAACGGGAACTGGGCGGAATCCCAAAATGATCTATTCCTATCGAGTACCAAAAACTAATACCAAATGGTATTTGTTTATTGCCGTTATAAAATTCTATTCCCAACGAGTACCACTCATAAACGAATCCTAAAACAAGTTAAATGCGATGAGGTACAGTCAGTAATAAAAATGATTTTAAATGTGATTTTGAGTAGTGTTTATTAAATAAAAATCTGTCTTTCCAAACATATTAAAATGTAGTATGAAAACGTTTGGTTCATTATTATAATAACAGAGATACTTAATTAGATAAGTACCTACATATCTATATTTTTTACTGTCATCAAAATGTAACAATTAAAGAATATCACAAACAATCAACTATTAAATAATTATTTACAAAAAAAAAATTTTTGTATACTGGTGGTTACTAGTATACAACAAACTATAGTATATAGAGCTGGTTAGCTCTCAACAGCACTAAGCCACCATTTCTTTTTGTAAAAGTCAATCCTCCTGTGTTTTCTGAAGTTGTGGGAGGCAGAGTAACAGCTTCTTTATCAGACATTTCTAAAAAAATAAATGCATAAACTAAAACGGGGATTTGTACTTAGGTACTTGGACTTTACAAAACACGTGACTTTAATTGTTATCTTTTAAAAATTCGACTAAGTAATACATTAAATAAATACACATCATATTGAATATAAACATAGGAATACTAAAAGACTGATTAGTAAATCAATATAAAATTACAAATTAATAAGTACTTACTGAATAAATAACACTT
This sequence comes from Agriphila geniculea, assembly GCA_943789525.1. NCBI lineage: Eukaryota > Metazoa > Arthropoda > Insecta > Lepidoptera > Crambidae > Agriphila > Agriphila geniculea. The sequence continues at coordinate 437,073 of OX038894.1, read as the reverse complement.
TCAATTTTGTTTCAAGTTATTGCGCGCACGCCACCACAAACAGAAAAGTACTAAGGAATAGATAACAATATCCCTTAGAATTGACCAGTTTAATAGAAATAATAATAATTTATGCAAGAACAAAAATATTTAAAAAAAACAGTCTTATTTCATTAGTCTTACCGTTTATTCCAGCAATCAATAAAAATATTCGTTTGCACACGGCGCTTGGATTTTGAAACTATAAAGCAAACTCACCTTTTTTCGCAGGTAAAAAAATTGGCAAGTGATACACTTAAGCTAATCGTGTCGTGAGTAAAAATGCCGGAATGAAGTGAATTTAGGATTGTATTAAGATGATCATAATATAAAATTATCAAAAAGCAAAATAAATTGTTTCGGTGACTGTACCAAATGTTATGTTTTGGTATTCGTTGGGAATAGATTTTGAGCATCATTTAAATATTTAAGAATTGGGACTCGTTGGGAATAGAATTTTATAACGGCAATAAACAAATACCATTTGGTATTAGTATTTGGTACTCGATAGGAATAGATCCCAAAAATGAGTAGGAAAGGAATATGGATATCCTACTAATATTATTTATGTGTGAAAGTTTGAATGTTTGTTACTCAATCACGCAAAAAGGCCTGAATAGATTTGATATAACAGTAGCCTGGATTAAAACGTAGCATAGTTTTATACCGGTCAAAATCTCCTAGGGATTATCCGGATTTCAACGCGAACGAAGTCATGGGCAAAAGCTATAAACATTGACGTAGGAAATAGGGTAGGGGGGGGGGGGGCGAGGGCCGCACCCAGAATAAACTGATATACAATGTGTTACAAAAATACTCCTAATGCCGTATATGGTAGATAGGGACCATCAAACTCAACAACTTTTACGATGGGACCAACTCTGTAATCTTGAAAAAAAATCCGCTGTTTCATATATTTCGATATTTTCGTTATTAATTTTTGTATGAAACAGCTGTTTTTTTTTTCACGATTTCAAATTTTGTACCATAGTAAAAGTTGTTAAGTTCGATAGTCCCTATCTACCATATTCGGCATTAGGAGTATTTTTGTAACACGTTCTATTTTTCTATTTCCTTTCAATGAGTAAGTTTAGTAATTAAGTGAAGATAATGTCAAAAATTCCTAGTAACGGCAATTCCAAACAAAAAAGTGTTAACTAGTTAATCACTTTTTACGGTTTCCAGTGAAATCTGTCGAAAGACAAAACAAATGGAGTTGGCCACAAAAAACTTGACAAACACCACCCGGGGCCATTAAAATTGCATAAAACTGTCTCAGTTAAAAGGTGGGATGGTGATAAGCAAAGCTATGAGCGGGTTTCGATATTTATTTACTAATTTTATTGTATTTTACATAAGATCTTGATTTTTAATTGATTTGTTATTGTAAAGATATTAATTAACCCGTCTCCTCGGGTATACTAAAAACAATAGTAACAAACCCCATTAAACTTTCAAGCAGCGTATAATAAATGAGTTAAATTGGTGCATTGAAATGGCTGTAAAAAAATTATAATGTTGAACTTATATGATCTTTATTTTTCTAGATTTACTGAAAACCTAGGTATAACAACCTCGTAGGTAAATAAATCTGCATAACTATTCATAATGTTGTGAAGTCACCATCAGCCTTTTTTACTGTCCTCACTGTTGGGGCACAGGCCTTCCTTATGGGTGGGTAAGGAGGATGGGCCATAACCCACCACGCAGACACAATGCGGATTAGTGGGTGTTGACGACTGCAATTGCAGCTGGGACCAACGGCTTAACGTGCCTTCCGAAGCACGGAGGAACTCAAGATAATACATTTTTGGTCACTCATCCCATGACCAACCCTCGCGAAAATTGCTTAACTTTCACAATCGCGGGCCAGGCGCTTAACCACTGCGCCTGCGAGCTCCTCGTGAAGTACATACCTTAAAGTCTAATTATTAATTCAGATTCTAGAGTAATTTGACGTTTACGGTTCTAATCAAAGCGTTTGACTTGAGGCTTGTTTAAAAAATTACCCTGTTGTAACACATATCCTCACATGTCTCCTAAACGCAAGACCGACAAAATCTGACAAACTACCGGCTACATATACAATTTATCAGATTTTCACTACGACCTTCCGTTTGTGAGATCTGTGTGGCGCAGCTGTAGAGACGTCTCTATCTCCTAAACGCAAGACCGACAAACTCTGGTTTTTGTGCGACAAATTCCGACAAATTAACGGCTGCACACACAAGTAATCAGATTTTCGCTACGACCTTCCGTTTTCGAGATCTGTGTGGCGCAGCTGTAGAGACATCTCTACAGCTGCGCCACACGTATCTCCTAAACGCAAGACCGACAAATTCTGGTTTTTGGCGACAAATTCCGACAAACTATCGTCTTCATCATAGCATAGTCAAAAAGTCAGTATTCCAACTTTATTTTCAACACACTTGCTCGTAAAGTGAGCCCTAATACATTGTTTTTAGGGCCATAAACCGAGCTATAACAAACGCGTGCAATAATATATAAAACACTAGGTTGTTATAGAATTATCCCTACAAAGTTAAATTAGTACCCTACTGCAAGTTCTATGCGAGTAAACAGAGCATTCCGAATTTTACCGGGTAATACAGTTATTTTTTTAATAACAACAAAGAGGTTTTATACCGCTGAAAATTCGTATTCATTTTTGAAATAAATAAATGTGTAAGTCCTTAATTTAGTCAAACGAATATTTATTACTATCAAATTATTCATAATTTACAATATTTTGCTATAAAATGCTAAAATATTTGCATTTTATCAATTGAAATTATAATTTTGAAGTAGGCTGTTTGCTCCCTCACCCCTTTGTTCGCATAATATTCTTGCATTGGGCGTGTGAAAAAAACAAAAAAAAACCTACGCGCCTATTCTCATAATTGACATATTTTGTTCTTGTCGTATTTGTTGCTGTGTGGTAAATTACTTTGTATTTTCCTCGCAAATGTGTTGAAAAACGTCGTATGAAACTCGTGAGCTTTTGCTCATTGCACACTCGGCTGAGTTACGCCCTCGCCTGCGGCTCGGGCTGCAACCTGCAGCCTCGTGTGCAATAAGCAACCTAAGCTAACTTGTCTCATAATGTACTATTTTGTAGCGCAGCTGTAGTCCGGCACGTTGTTGTAACCATGAACGCTACTGACTTTGTGTTAATGAACTGAATCACAATGAACGAAATGCAGTATTAGTACAATAAATAAGGCAAGATTATTTTACAATGTGACATTAGAATCTGTCAGTTTACTTCAGTGAATTAATAATCAGACTAGTAAGTATATTTTATTTCAAAAAAGGTTAACCTATTTATTTCTTGTGATAATGTGCGTTCAAAGTATTCAACAGCGCGCAGGCTTCATCGGCTTGGATCGTAAACTGATTGACGTATGCTTCTGGCGACACAATGCGCAGGATATTGGCTTCTTCACAACCAGAATCAGGAACATAATTTTACTGCCATCACTGTACACATGCATAATGTGACTACTAATTACTATGATACCGACAGCAAACGAGCGACGACCAAATATTTACCTCCAGCTCCTCCGTGCTTCGGAAGGCACATCGCAACTGCATTTGCAGTCGTTAACACCCACTAATCCGCATCGGGCCTACGTGGTGGGTTATGGCCCGTCTTTCTTATCCATCTATATACAAGGCCTGTGCCCCAGCAGTGGGAACAACAAAAAATACCGAAATGGTATTTTTGTTGTTGTTGAAAAAATTTTCAATGAAACCAAATTAATGAACATAAAGCAGCTTTACCTGTATAGCACTTGCCTTTTGATTCGAAAAATTATTGATAAAAAAATTCATACCAACATAACATTCACCAAAAAATCTCAAATCAGCAAACGCAGTCTTCGTCGGCCAAGCTTACTTGTCTTGCCATGGGCTGGGCACGTACAAATTATGCTAAAAAAGCATCACCTTTGAGGGAGCAAAACTGTACAATAGCTTACCTTCATACATAAAAGATATTAAATTATATAACAGCTTTAAGTCCAAACTATCTCATTATATAATTGAAAATTACGAACTTTTTACCTAAATTTCGTTTTTATAGTTAAGTAAATATTACTAAAGGTTTGGGGTTGATGTATGAAAAAAATAACTTTGTATTTTTTTTTTGTTTGTTATTTTCTTGTAAGTGAAAAGTGACTTATGTAAGTCTTTTTTGAAAATAAAGTCTTTAAACCTAAATGAGTTTTAATCCTACCATGTTACCTTGGTAGGATAATATAACTTCTTAAAAAAATACTCTTGCATTTCGCTCACATGTTCAAAATGAAGTTTTATGATAGTTAGAAAACTCGAAATAAAAAAAAAATTGAACTTTAAAAGTCAATGCTGCTGATTTGATGTTCTATGAGAATTTGCCATTATAATTTACGGATTTATTGCATCAAAAAGTCAGATTTTAATTAAAGATTAAATAAGAATATTGGGATAAGAACTGAGAAATACTGATTTTATGATTAAGAGAAGTTTATTAACTCTCCAACTTCATCGCCAATGAGAAACTGACCATAAACAGAACCCCAAATCAGGGGCGCTCAACCTTTTAGTACATTGTCATGTCAACACCACTTTTTGCCGCTACATTATCATTGTGATTGTTCCTTTAAAGCTATTTGTTAAAGATTTAATTGGGTTGTTGTGACCGCTGTGACAGATGGGAGACACCTCTCAGATTAAACGGAGATAAGCGTGAACAGAGGACTTTGGGATGGTCCCCGTTTTATTGCTTTTGGGCATGCATTTTGTCGTAGTATTGTCAAAGAACGAATTGTTATTTTTATTATTTCCCCAGTTTGAATTAAAAAGGTATGCTTTATCCATACTATCCATACTAAATGCGAAAGTAAGTCTGTCTATCTGACTGTTATGCTTTCACGCCTAAACCATTGAACCGATTTTGATGAAATTTGTTACAGAAGTAGAATAAAGCTTTAGAAATTGCATGGGCTACCTTCTACCGCAAAATAAGGGTTGAAGGATTTAAAATAGGGGATGGAAGTTTGTATGAAAATCTGAAGGGGATAAGATCGGGGATAAATTGTATGAGAGGAAAAGCGGGGCAGCGCGCTTGGTGGCCCGCCTAATCATGTAAAAACGGCGGATCTGATTTTGATGAAATTAAAACGTAGAATACTATTTATCTTGGTTAAAGGTTCCCTAAGGATATTCTCGAATATCCACGCGGACGAAGTTGCGGGCAGAAGCTAGTTGTTTAGAAATTGTGATTGATCTGAAGATCTTTAGGATAAGAAATGAAATAAAACAATTTTTAACGGATACTAGCGCGGTTTTATTGAAAGTACTTTGGTAATTAGTTGGTATTTGGTTTGATTTTTTGTTTTTCCGACGTTTCTGCAACTTTGCAGCTGCCGTGGTCACGGGGGACTGAAGCTACCCGTGAGTCTACCCTCAAGCGATGAACTTTTTTAGACGTTCAGAAATTAAAATTTAACAAAAAAATTTATTGTTTTATGTTGAGTTATAATTTAATTTTATGAATTATTTAGTGCTAAAAAGAGAGAGAATCTATTGAATCTACCACCATTTCATAAAATTGGGAGGCCCCTCCAAGAAAGAAATGGCGAAAGAAAACTTGGAGAGGAAAACCGACCTCCGTCTTTTATATTAATTTATTTATTTGCAAAAGGAACTAACCGTATCATTGGATCTTACAGTGTGTGTGAGGGGCTTAAGCTTGTGAATGATGGGGTCCCAAGCTGGTGGAATTTTCCAACCATCTTTAGGATAAGCTTTTGCTCAATAATGTGATGCGATGTGATGTGATGGAGAATTAAAAAAATCGGTCCTTTTTTTTTTGTACCATAACAGTGTCCGCGTTGCTATCGCTTAATTATCATTTCCGTATTCGTTATCACATTCGGTCATAATACCTTTAAGCTATAAAAGCTCTCACAAATTACTGTTCAATGCAATCGCACTATTTATTACTTCTTTGATGCGTTCGTCTCCATATAAGGCGACAGGCGGCGCCTTTGATGACAGCTCGCCGTTCTTTCATGCTAAAGGTAAGGTACCTTAAGGTACCTATACATTTTCAGAACACTTTTGCATTGCATCATAATAAAATTATACGAGTATCATCAGTAAATATTTATAACGTTATCTTCACAGACTTGCGATGCGGTACGTGTATTTTTTATTTTAATTATTTTAAAACAATATAAAGACAATTAAAATACCTTTGAACTTATAACCTATAAGTATATAACTAGTTATGACATAAGATCATAGTAATATAGTTATGTAAGTATTAAAATATTAAATCTAAACGATAACACTCGAATTTATTTAAAAAATATTGCTTTCATACACTATTTTGCAATACTTTAAATTTAAAACGATGTAATGATTAAAAAGTGCTTGTAAATAATATTGTAATCTCCATTTGATCTCAATTCCAAATAATTTATCTCACCTAACTTAACGAGTTTGTCAATTTACTAAGTATGATTTAATTCTACTCAAGTTACAATCCTAGCATAAAGTTGCAAAGTCGGAGATTTAACGAAACAATTGGCGATTGTGTTCAATTTGAAGTTACGAGCTGTAAACCTACTTAGCTGTGACATAGAATAATTACAGCTAAAACAGTAATGCAGCTAGATACAAACGTCCTATTACAATCCCTTAAAACTGCCCTCACGTATTGTAAAAATGATGACGAACTATGTTTTCAAAAGATTTATATTTTACACTTAAACAAAAACATTTTGTTAGTCCTAAACATTTTTGAGTAGCGTTATTAGTTCATCGTCGTCATCATCAGCCTATCATCGTCCTCTGCTGGACATAGGCCTCTCCAAATGCACGCCACCGAGCACGATCCGGGGCTACTCTTATCCAGCTCTTGCCAGCCACCTTGCGAAGATCGTCGCTTCACCTCGTCTGAGGGCGTCCCACACTACGTTTGCCGATACGCGGTCTCCACTCAAGAACTCGTCTGCCCCAGCGGCCATCGGTTCTACGGTAAATATAGCCGGCCCACTGCCACTTCAGCTTGCTAATTCGGTGGGCTATTGTTAGGTGGGTTATTAGTTCGTGCTTTCGTAAACGTAGCTTCGGCTAACAGACTGGGCATTGTCGCGAGAGCCGAAACTACTTGCATGAGCCATTCACGAATGTTTTATCATCAATTTAATAATAATAATTTATCAAAAAATTAGAGGGCCAAAACCATAATGCTCCAACGGAACGTAAGTAATTATGTCAAAACAAATAAAAATAATAGAGTCGAATGGCGAAAAATTAAAAAAGGCGTTAGCATTAGTTGAGTTACTGTTTTAGTTATGAATTTGCTGTGGCTACGACCACGCTACACTTGTATATCTAGCACTGATAATTCCTATGCTATGTCAGATTACAATCAAAACGTGCTTGGAATTTAATTCTATTAAATTGTTGACTGTTTTACTAAGTAGAACTGAATGTTCAACAAATAAGTGTCTCGTTCATTTACGAACATCAAATTAGTGTAAGAGAGTTTTAGAGAGAGAGAGTTTTGAGTTTAGAGAGGGTGTAGAGAGAAGTACTTAGATAGGGTACCATGCATACAACCCCGGAAAATTATAAACCCTGAAAATCACCACTGTTTTTTAAAAAATATTCTTTTTGTAATAAACTGCATAGTGATAGATCTAAATTGTGTTTTGCTTTGTCTATTAATGGGATTGATTATCGAAAACAATTATCTATTTGCGTCTAGGGTTGTCACTTGGCATTTTTCCATACATATAAAAAATACGGGTTAATATGAAACACCCTGTATAAGTTGCTTATTCCAGACCCCATAGCCAAGTGGCGATCCAAAATTCTCTCTGTGGTAGGCCCCTGCCAAGGTCGACCAACAATCGCGAAGATCACGGATGCGGCAGCACAGAACCGATCGTCGTGGAGAACCTTGGGGGAGGCCTATACCCATCAGTGGGTGTCGTTAGGGTAATGTGATGATGATGATCGAAAAGCCATTTGGCAAGGGGGCCTGCGGGTCTATCGGCTAAAAACAATGAAGTTCAGGTAAGCTTTGATTAGACAGATGGATGTCATACATTGTTAATTTCTTTGGTAAGTTTTTATTTGTCCCAAAAAGAATAAGCAATGTATCACATCCATCAGTCTGTAAAATCAAAGCATACCTGAACTTTATTGTTTTTAACCGATACCCGCTGGAGTCTTAATTTTATTTTTTTATTATATTATCTGTATCATCTCTCATCATTATAATTTAAAAAAAAATCTTTATTCTCCTTATCCTAACATTCAGTTCACCGTTAAAGACAATATTGTTACTAATACTAAGTTGCAATAACCGCAGTCAGTTATCCCGAGCCTTAACGTTAAGCCTGCGGCACATCATAAATCAGGGGAACCGAGACGGCGCCTGCAATACGTCATTCTGTACCGGGTCGTTTGTGCCTTGTATCACATTCTAAGCTATTACAACTATTGTTGCTGGTTGTGAATTAATCTTAATCAAACTTGTCGAATTTCAGCTTCATCGATTAAATTTGACAAGTAGACTAACAAATATAAAAAAATATTTTTATCGGTTTTTTTAAAATGGCAAAATGCAAAAAAAAAATAAAGTCTAAATCTCTTTATTCAAATAAACTTAAAAATTAAACAATTTTAAATCGTTTTCTTGTGCACAACGGGATAGTATATGGCCTTCACCTCACCTGATGTTAAGTGACGATAAGGCTGAAGGTGGAAGCGCACTACACCCGGAATCCTCATCACTGAGGAACTGGTTATCTTACCTCTAACTGCCGAAACACAACAATTTTTAATTTGTTGTTATGTCGTCAGACTTAGGTAAGATGGTGGTAGCTAGCCATCGTTTGGAAAGGGTGGTAGGAAAATTCCTACCATCATTTCCAGACTATTTTATCTAACAAGAAGAACGAGTGCAAAAAACATCACATCAAGAAACATGAGAATTATGTCAATGGAATGTACTCAAGAAAGCAACATTTGAGGACAAAACACTAAATACCTCGTAAGTACGTAATTTTATTTATAATTCTCATTCATTACAAATGTACACGTGTATTTACAGAAAATATAGAAACTTGTGAAAGTTTGCCGTTTCGTTACTAAATATATTACCAGTACCTAGTCAAGTGTAATATTACGACAGTTCGCCAACCTTATGCACTTTGTTATAAAAGTCAACATTTGTCAAAGGCGAATACAATATTATTAGAATAATCTGTATGTTATTTTCTTGCATAGTATGTTCACAGAAATTTAATAAATATTATGAAACACGTGTCAGAGTAACCACAAAATAAATAAAAATAATAGTACATTATGATACAAGTTAGCTTAGGTTACTTATTGCACACAAGGCTGTTGGTTGCAGCCCGAGCCGCAGGCGAGGGCGTAACTCAGCCGAGTGTGCAATAAGTAAGAGCTCACGAGTTTCATACGACGTTTTTCAACACATTTGCGAGGAAAAAACAAAGTAATTTACCACACAGCAACAAATACGACAAAAACAAAATGATAATCATGATAAGAAAAGGCGCGCAGGTTTTTTTTTTGTTTTTTTCACACGCCCAATGCAAGAATATTTTGCGAACAAAGGGGTTAGTGAGCATACAGCCTACTTCATAATTATAAATTTAAGTGATAAAATGCTAATATTTTAATATTTTTTAACAAAATATTGTAAATAAGAAATAATTTGATAATAATAAATATTTGTTTGACTTAATTAAGGACCTACACATTTATTTATTCCAAAAATGCAAATGAATTTACAGCGGCATAAAACCTCTTTGTTGTTACTAAAAAATAACTGTATTACCCGGTTAAATTGAAAATGCTCTGTTTACTCGCATAGAACTTGCAGAAAGGTACCTATTTAACTTTGTAGGGATAATTCTATAACCAACTAGTGTTTTATATATTATTGCACGCGTTTGTTATAGTTCGGTTTATGGCCCTAAAAGCGATGTATTAGGGCTCACTTTACGAGCAAGTGTGTTGAAAATAATATTACCATCAGCCATTTTTATTGTCCCCACTACTGGGCCACAGGCATTCCTTATGGGTGGATAAGGAGAATGGGCCATAACCCACCACGCGGGCCCAGTGCGAATTGGTGGGTGTTGACGACTGCAAATGCAGCCGTGACCAATGGCTTAACGTGCCTTCCGAAGCACGGAGGAACTCGAGATAATAAAAGTTATTAGAGCAACTGCACAGTACGTTAAAGTGTATTTTGATGTAGAATTCAATACGTTTACGCTATTATTTACGCCAAAAATATGGCCCGCGAAAAAGCGCTTTTGATGATATTCTGATTTTTTTTACAATCATCTGTGAGGTTTATACGCAATTTAATGTTTGTAGCAACTGGGTAAACTCTTTAGCTTGTCGTATGATTTTTTGGTGGCTACTAGTTTACGTTTTCTACATAAAGATATGGCCCGCACAAACCATGTTTTCTTATTACCGCCCCTTAAGCAAAAAGATGACTGTGCCAGGAGACTCGGCTCTTACTTACTTATTTATTTTTTTAGTTCAGTTTTCTAGTCTCGTACTGTTTCTTATCTGAATACTTAATTAATAAAAAATACTCTTAATTTTATGGTGCTTTTGCTTTAAGTCTAGAATTAATAACGTACCTATTTGCTGCATTGTATTAAAATATAAAATAAATTAAATATAAAACCACCAACGTTGCTTACTATACTTCTGCGGCTAACCGTACGATAGGTAATAAAAGCCAATCATAATATTTCTTTAATCTCTACATTAACTACGGAATTCAACATTTTCATACTAATCCCTCTACCGAGGGATTGAGACGTCATAAATACTAATCAGTGCCTTAAGTAAGTATTTCATGAGACCATTTGTACGTAAAATATGAGCGACGTATGTGAACACTTATTAATTTCGATATTATTACACTCTCTAGTTTGAAATCAGTCCTAGGTTAATCTTAACTATGTCGTATTTCCTATTAGCGGTAATATTATTTAATTTATTGCCAGTCTTTTTCCTGAAATTGGTTTTAGCTGGTAACAGAATAATGTAAGAATATATATGTATACATTCGTGTCTAATTCTTCTCTGTTATAACTTCAAATATTAAATTAATGATATACTAATATATAGTTGTATGTGTGTCTGTCTGTCCGTAAGTAACAGTGCTCTAATAACTTGAGACAATGCGAGCGCCGGTGTTCGGTTACTTGTACACCGTTTGAGATGTGATTACGTAGCGTCATCAGAAAAGCATGTGATTTTTTATTCGTTGATTTTGATTGTCAAATATTTCCTTACTCCACTGCGCAGTTTTATTTTAACTGCTGGAACTAAACAATGTTAAATGTTGTTCTGGTGTCGGAAGTAGGTAAGTTGGTGGAAGATAGCCAGGCAGGCTACAAACCCTACAAACCTCGAATTAAACCAAGATTACTATTCCTGGTAATCGAACAGGGGACCCATGCGTCTTAGGCAGGTAGAGGAAGGAGACGGTCAAAATGTTGCTCAATATAGGCCTCCCCCAACATTATTAAATATTTATTTTACTGCTCTATAATGTGGGATTGAACTTTTTCCGCACGGCAAAAATCGACTGTGAATGGCAATGGGGGAAGTCACAAAATGTATCCCGCTCGGTGGCGCTACTGCTGCTGGAGACCTTTGTACGGGCATTTACCCCCAATTTTCCCATTTATTTTGAATTATATCTAAAATAGTTGATAATGAAAATACCAAATACTAATAAATAATTATTATGGAAGTCGGACAGTAAACGAATTAAAGATTGAAGAAAACCAAAATGTGATGGAAGAAAAATTGATATTAGGAAAATTCGCTTCCAACATCCAAAAATTGATAGCAAACACAGCAAAGAACAAAATGACAGTTCTACATCTACGCTAGCGCCAAGAGCAGTAGTTCGCCGACTGGTGACGATTTATGAATCAGCAAAATTACAGGTTACTGAATAAACTTATCTGATCCGGTGGCCAAAACTGAAACTAAGTGTTACATAATAATATTATTGCCAAGGTTAGTGCTATATATTGTTACCTAGGTTACGCCATCGATTACATAGACGACAACAACTCCGTTACCGATGCGTCACCTGCGATTCAATTTTACAATCGGCTTGCTAGGGGACTAAAATGCAGGTCATCAGGTGACTAAAATCGGCTCATGTAAATAGCCCATCAGGTAAACGTCTTGAGTAGAAGTATTATGAGATTATAACCGCCTATTATATCCGGTCTAGTGGTTCGCCCACCCGTGTAAGACGCAGGAGTCCCGGGTTCGATTCCCAAGGGGGGTACAATTTGTACTCGATATGGTCAGTGGTAGGGCTTATTTCAAGTCCGCCTGGCTAGTTACCACCATCTTACCTAATTCTGACGCAATAACAACAATTAAAAAATTGTTGTATTCCGGCAGTTAGATGTAAGATAGTCAGTTCCTCTAATGAGGATTCCGGGTGTAGTGCGCTTCCACCTTCGGCCTTATCGTCACTTAACATCAGGTGAGGTGAAGGCCAAGCACTACCCGTTGTGCATAAAAAAAGAAGTGTTAGAAATCCGTCTTTTTTCATCCTGTTTTGCGGACAGTCCTATCCGAATACGGGATAGCTGCGGTCTGCGGCCGGCCAACTAAATTACGTTACATGCAGACTAACGGAGCCGCTGCCGAAGTACCACGGGACACCACAACACAACCCAGTGGCATGATAGGTTAAAAGAATAAACCTCCTTTTTGGCTTTGGTATAACTAGATTATCAATTTCTATTATAACGGGTGTAAAAAGACCTTCAACGAAGCCAAAGTCCACGTATTCCGCCCATCATCAAGATCATTTTTGTCTTTTAGACTATACTTGGGAAACCAATAGCTACGAAGTTATTGAAGGTCAAAGTCAAAAATATTTTTGTTCAATTTTTTTATAAAATATTATTTTATTCGTAATTTCCTACTTTTTGGCCAGTGAAACATTATCAAAATTTTAAGTATTTCGTGCCAAACAATGGCTTCAAAACGTCGTCACTCGTTGTATCTTATGAGCACGCACATAAACGCTGTCTTTCAACTCGGCCGCACGCAGCTGTGTAGCATACACTCGCAGGCGCGGTCTTTTGTACGCATTACATTGTGTGGTAAAATATGCAATGCTTTTTTATCACCAAAAATCAAAATCGTTTCCCAGCAATAATTTTGAACAGAAGTCCTGATGATGGGCAGAATACATGACCTCGGCTTCGTTGAAGGTCTTGTTACACCCGGTATGTATAAAATTTTGTACATATCATAGAAATTGTTATGGATATTTAAAATTACATTGGAAGTGTAAAGTTATTACTGATTTTGTTTCGTTTATACTAATGGAAACTTTTATAGGGTTAATTCTTTAACGCACTAGTGGCTTATATATTATTGCACGTGTTTGTTATAGCTCGGTTTATGACCCTAAAACGATGTATTAGGGCTCACTTTACGAGCAAGTGTGTTGAAAAAGATTTTTAAACACTGTTTAATTAAACACCAGTTTAAATGTGATGCTATCACTTTTTTGACGGAAGCCCGTGTTGCTTTAAGAATGGAACCAATGTGTATCAAGTTTTGACACAATTTAATGGGTAGATGATTTAGAACAAATTGTCGTACTTATTTAATGAACGGTAGAAGTCAATATATTTAAAAAAAAGTAACAATGTATACAACGGGTAGGTGTAAAGGGGGTATCAACCCGAAAGGAGGTCAATGTACTCGTGAATCTGAACACCTTCCACGAGAAAAAAAATTTAAAATCGAAAAAAATATTTTGGGTATCTCCATAGAAAATTTTGATTTGCCGCCAACATTTTGTATGGAGAGTTCAAATTTTTTTATTTTATTTGATTTTTTTTCTGCTAGAATGTATTCAATTTCACGAGTACATTGACCTCCTTTCGGGTTGATACCCCCTTTCTGTTACACGTTGTATACTATTGCTCGTGACTGTACAGCGTATTTCAAACTGAAACGACCAAAATATGGTCCGATCTTCTTTGTTAGAGCTATAGACTTATTATATGACTAGCGGCCGCCCGCGGATTCACCCGCGTGGTTCCCGTTCCCGTGGGAATATCGGGATAAAAAGTATCTTATGTCTTATTCTAGGCTATCTACTACCTGTGTGCCAAATTTTAAGCAAATCCATTCAGCAGTTTTTGCGTGATTGAGGAACAAATATCAAAAACATCCATACCCACAAACTTTCACATTTATAATATTAGTAGGATTAGGGTAGAGCTTTTTTATTTTTAAATGTTTATTAAAGTTCTAAATCGATTGATTTTAACACCCTACTTGATTGCAGTTTGTGCATATCGTTCGATTATTTAGTTTTATCCGCTCTTGTACTCGAATCAGTGGACATGGCATTAACTAGAGTGCTCGCGCAGGCGCCCCGTATGAATACTGCATGAGCTTGTTAGCTTGATTACAACAAGCACAATTAAGATATCGAGTATACTGCTCTGAAGGCAGGTGATGTTTTGTTTATTAAAAGATATCTATTCTTAACATCCTCAAGAAAACAAAAAACTTTGTAATTATTTTTTAAGTAACGAGTAAAAAACGCATTTATGTTCTTCATCTTATCGAGGGAAGGCCTGTGGCCACCTCTGGTGTTAGAGTTAATCAAGCCGCCTGTAAGGCCTCTAACTTGGCTTAACGACTGTTATCAGATGACAACAGCCGGGACCGACGGTTTAACGTGCCCTAAAAAGCACGGGAGTGCTCAGTTGTACTACCACTTTAACGGTCACCCATCCGACACCATGACCGGACTTAACAAACGTGATCGAGTACGATTAGTCTGTCAAGTTCCGCCATGAGCGCTTCAATTATGTTAACACGACGTAATTAATGAGTAAATAAAAGAAAGATTTAAAAAATGTGAAAATGAAATATATGTAGCTTACGCAAACAATATATATGCAAGATGCACCGCCCGCCCGCAAAAAAATGCACATGCACACCACAAAATATCAGTGCACAATACATGCATGTAGAAAGACAGCAACACACCTTGCACCTTCACCAATAAGACTACTCTACATACACGTGTTTCGCCCCAACCCGGAGCATCCCAGGAGTTAGATCGTGCGTAAACCAACACCGAATGTTTGCAAAAATGTAGTTTTAATTTACTGATTTTAATGAAATATGTTTTATATCTTGCATACATAAAATTACGATTTCAAAAAAATACTATTACACCTTTCCAATAAAATAAAGTTTAACAAATATTATGAAAATAATTACTTATTACTATTATTATAATAATTAATACTTATATTCTATAAAATACTATTAAATGTATTAATTTGTCAAGATTCGTAACCACCAAGTTTGAAACATTTTTATTCCATTCAACCACCGACAGAACGTGAAGCTAGGTATTATTGAATCAACTGTAGAATTAATAATAGATACCTACCACATGCATAAAGCATAAATTAATACGAGCCTAAACAATTTACACCACTTCCATTGACAAAAGACTCAGAAAGAAAACTAAAGTTTTCTTCAATACAAAAGACATCAACGAGTTACGAAAATAGATTCTAGACAACGGCATTTCATACAAAATTTCATGTCCTTATTTTTCGAAATGAATGAATCGATTTTAATTAAACTTCTTACACATAAGCAAGATACACTGGTATAAAATTAGTTAAGAGTATTTTTGAAATGACTTATTAAAAAAAAAGGATAATTGAAAATTTCTGTTTATATGGAAAATTTAAAATCGATCTAATTTGACTGTTACTTTCTTATCGAAAATGTTTTCAATTAACTTTTTTAGAACAATGTATTTTGTTTATGTGTATGTAGTTTTATTAAAATTGGTTTATTTAATTAAAGATTAAAGAGCTATTATTTTATTATATTTTCGTGATTATAGGTTGGCACAACATTTAAAACTACAAAAATTGGAGGTCACCAAAGAGAATGTAAAAATAACTAGTGGAGGTCACTTTACGATTTTTTTAGTTTAGCTCATTTACTCAGTACCTATAAAAAAACGAAAGTTATTCACAATATAAAGATTCCATAACTTCCGCCGACATAACAGGTGGAAAGGCAGCCATTTTGTTCATTGCTACTTAAAAAATCTCATTATGTCATGTGTCGAACAAGCTTGACGGCCCCTGGAATCCCGGAGTGAGACTTTCGAGCTGCCGCCGACGGAAAAGGCGAGAATACACAAAAACTGCGCAAACGCACCTTGGTAGTGCCACAGAATAAATAAATAACAGTAGGTATATTTTTTATAGGTAACCAACATCGCTCGAAGGATTGTAAGTGGCAGTAAGTGGCAGTTGGCTGGACACATAGCGAGAAGAACTAATGGCCGTTGGGGCGGAAAGGGTTCTGGAATGGCGACCGCGCACCGGATGACGCTCCGTGGGTAGGCGCCCGATAAGACCCCCTAACCAAAGCAACATTTACAAATCTTCGTTATCGCTTCGCTTTCGAAACATGTATGGGATTGACACAAGGTTTCGTTAACAATCAAATTTTAAAACGTCAAATCCATACATGTTTCGAAGCGAATCGATAACGAAAATTTGTAAATGTTACATTATCTACAGGCTCAGGTGGACTGACAATCTAGTGAAGGTGGCGGGAAGCCACTGGATGCGGGCAACGCAGGACCGATCGTCGTGGAGACTCTTGGGGGAGGCATAGACCTCCCCTAAGAATCTCCACGACGATCGGTCACCCACTGCTGGGTCTATACCCAGCAGTGGGTGACCCGTTTTTGGCCGGTTTGTATGAAGATGTAATACTGATAGTAATTTATACTGTGGTAGTGGATCAAAGATCGTGGATGAGGCGCGTAACACAAGCTTTCATTACTTTAATACTTGAACATTTGGACTTTATTTTCATAGTAACTCGAAATTGCAATTACAGACTATTTTTCTTTTATTTCCGCTACATAATAAATTAAAAATTACCTCAATATCTTAACTTATCAATCGACTTAAAATATTAACAGGAAATTCTTATAATCTTCAACAAAAACTAATTAAGTAGTTTTTTTATATTTCTAACAAAATTACGATGCAATAAAGTTTAGTAATAATTTGTTGCATTTGATAAAGATCACAAAAAGTAGTAAAATTGACATTAAATTAAGAATACATAAATAAATTAATTGCGATTTTATCTTTAACAGACACCATTATTATGCTAATTTGAATGTATTTATTTACATTGAATTAATAAAACGGTAGATTTGAATGACAAATAGTTGTGTATTATTAAAAAAAAATCTACATAATAGTGACATTTCTTATAAAAATACTTATAAAGAAATATTTATATATTTTCATAAAGTTATTGCAACTTTATGAAAATATATAAATATTTCTGTACTCTTATCACCCAATAATAAATTATTGACTAGATTTCACCCGAGAATAGGTTGAGGTAGATTTTTGTCACCCATGAGAATTTCAGCAATAAAATTAGGTTATGTTCTAAGGTATATGTATGTTATTAAATTTGTATTAAATTTGGCTAAATCTGTGAATAACTCTTTGGAGACTATCGGCCAAATACTCAAACGAATCTTAAAGTTAAGGCCACCTTAAATTTACGTGTAAATTAGTTAGGATATAATAATGTTATGTATGTTAGTCTGTGAGGTATTTATTTTATTACATGGGCCTAATATTGTAAATGATATTTCTGTTGCCTGAAATAAATTATTATTATTATTATTATTATTCAAAAAAGTTGTCAGATTTGACAGAAACTCTATGAAAATGACAGCTTCCTTAAAGTTAAGGAGACCTTAACTTAAGATTTTAGCTAAGAAGCCTTTGAGTATTCGGCCATATATTATGTTAATATTTTAGTAGTTAATAAGGCTGTCTGTTATTCCAAATAGATAAAATAAATAAGGTATAATCTACCTCTATACACATCATTTTCAGTCCAGCGCAAATGTAACAAACAAACAGATAGATCACTTTCGTTATTTTTTTTTATTATTTTATCATTTATTTCAGGCATCAATGGCCCATACAATAAAAACCTTATAGACATATAACATTCATACATAATATAAAACAATATTACACTTTATCACTTATTGACGGCGACGTATTGTGCAACGCAGTGTCCGGTAACCGGCAGCGGAATCGACGGAACAGGACACCCTTCGGCCAAAAATCTTCATTCATGAAGGTCTTCAGATGTTCGGTCGGTGCCCTCACCACGAATGAGTTGAAGTTCACATTGTGGCGGGACTCCAAATATACTCCTCGACTTGATTCGGATGTACTCCACGAGATCGTCTGGTTTAGTGGAGTAATGCAGGCGGGACGCGGGACACGTACACCAGCGTCGTCGGAATAGCCGGGCGCAGCAGATGATTGTGTCCAGTCGGGGCGATGCCACATAGGTTACGGCGGGCGGCTTTCTTCTTCTTCTCCACCTTTTTAAAGCCGTCCTCGTCATACCCATCGTCCTGTCTCGGTGGTGTTGAAGCCTTAGTGACACGGCCGAGAAGATTTTCTCCCTCCTTTGTAGCCCGCTTGAGTTGTGATGTAGCGGGCCGATCAGTAGCGGTGACCGCAGAATATGCACGTTGAGGGGTTGACGTACATTATTTCTTGTTCTGTGGAGCGTACGGTGGGGCGCGGTGCATCGCGCACTACGGCGGCAGTGATCGGTGACGCATCCATATGCGCCGACTCGAAACTGCCGGTGGATGCATTTTGCGCCCCCGACGAGTGTTCACGTTGCTGGAGGCATCGGGTGACCTACTTGCCGCAGCGGTGTTGCTTAACAACACAACTTGGGCTCGCAACTCACTTATGGTGTTATCTGATGCCTCTAATTTACACATAACTTCGGCCAGGCTTGTTTTCAGGGAGGTGATGTCCTTCAACAGCCTGGTGACGTCGACGTAGTCGAATGTGACGGGGGGCAGCTTGTGCAGCTCCTTAGCCACGAATGTCGGCACGTCGTCTGGGTCGGTCCCCTTTAAACAGTTGATGATGTCCTGGAGACTCTTCGCACCTCCATCCCTTCGTCGAGATGGCATCTCATCGGCTTTACCGATGCTTCGGAACAGCAGCACCTTTCCACTGCAAATCTCATCTTTTTTGAAGTGCAACTTGCAGATCTGGACGATGCCGACCTCGTCCAATGTGTCAATTTCGTTCTGGATGAAAGCCAAGACTTCATTCACTATGAGTTGCTGGGAGCTCATAGTGAAAAAACGCGCAACGGCTAATGCCGCGCGAAGCGTGAATAAATAATTCGCACTAATGCAATTGAGCGCGTCCGTTTCCGAGCGCGCACCGCACTGCACTGCGATTATTTTATATATTATACTTACTATTATAAATTCTTACAGGAGTAATGTCTAAAATGCTACTTTATTTTATCGGCTGATCGGATTTTGATGAAATTAAAACATATAATACTTTTTATCCCGTTTAAAGGTTCCCTAAGGATTTTATCGGATGAAGTCGCGGGTGGAAGCTAGTGTTAAATTAAATGGAATAACTCCCTAACTTCTCTGTCATGATTTAGTGCGAATGTCATCGACCAACAAAAGCAAATATTTAAGTAATGAATATAATTGAATACACAAACATTAGACAAAGGATGATTTGAGACCGCTATCATATAATACTAATAATCTACGATTAACAGAAAAAACCGGCCAAGTGTGAGTCGGACTTGCGCACAAAGGGTTTCGTACCAACAAACGGCCAAAAATCACGTTTGCTGTATGAGAACCCCGCTTAAATATTTATTTTATTCTGTTTTTAGGGTTCCGTAGCCTAAATGGCAAAAAACGGACCCCTTATAGATTCATCATGTCTGTCTGTCTGTCTGTCTGTCCGTATGTCACAGCCACTTTATTCCGAAAGTATTAAGACTACACAATTGAAACTTGGTAGGTAGATGTATTCTGTTAACTGCTTAACGAATTTAATACAAAAATAAAAAAAATAAAAGATTTAGGGGGGCTCCCCATACATGGAACTGAAACTGAAAAAAATTTTTTTCTTCAAATCAACACGTGTTGGGTTTTTATAGATAGGTCTTTAAAAATGATATTGAGGTTTCTAAGACAACTTTTTCTCAAAGTTGAAAGATATTCACCGCCAAAGTGGTAAAATGTGTGTGTCCCCCCCCCCCCCCCTTTAACTTTTGAAATAAGAGAGTGTAAAATCTAAAAAAAATCTATGCTGTAGATCTTAATAAACACTTTCAACCAAAATTGGTTTAAACGAGATATAGTGATTAGTTTTTGAGATATAGCACATTTTCCAAAACCGCAAATATAACTTTGTCATTCATACCAACACTGTGAAAAACAAAGTTATTTTTGCAGACGAAAAATTATAGGTGGTGTTAAATATGGTATGGTATAAGGTAACTACGGAACCCTATGGCGCGTGGCCCGACACGCACTTGGCCGTTTTTTTTTTATTTGTTGTTATAGAAGCAACAGAAATACATCAGTTGTGAAAATTTCATCTGTCTAGCTATCACGGTTCATGAGATACAGCCTGGTGACAGACAGACAGACAGACAGACAGTGGAGTCTTAGTAATAGGGTCCCGTTTTTACCCTTTGGGTACGGAACGAAGACGCAGACGAAAAATTATAGGTGGTGTTAAATATGGTATGGTATAAGGTAACTACGGAACCCTATGGCGCGTGGCCCGACACGCACTTGGCCGTTTTTTTTTTATTTGTTGTTATAGAAGCAACAGAAATACATCAGTTGTGAAAATTTCATCTGTCTAGCTATCACGGTTCATGAGATACAGCCTGGTGACAGACAGACAGACAGACAGACAGTGGAGTCTTAGTAATAGGGTCCCGTTTTTACCCTTTGGGTACGGAACCCTTAACATCTACAACCTAAAAAAACAAATATTGATTATTAAAAAAATATTAAACTCTAAATATTCCTTTTCTTAATATAGAATTATATAACTCGAAACCAACACGAATATAACTAATTCAGAAATTAATCATGTTTTTTTGATATAAAAAGAAGAATTTATATCTATATCCTATATTAAGCTAGCTAGTGACATATCGACGAAAAAAACTAAATATTCTTCTTTTTCTTATCAAATGAGGATTAGTGGCCACCTCTGGTGTTAGAGTTTATCAAGCCGCCTGTAAGGCCTCTAACTTGGCTTAACGACTGTTATCAGATGACAACAGCCGGGACCGCTGGTTTAACGTGCCCTCCGAAGCACGGAAGCGCTCAGTTGTAATGCCACTTAACGGTCACCTATCCGACACCTGGCCGGACCGAGCGTTGCTTAACAAACGTGATCGAGTACGATCAGTCTGTCAAGTTCCGCCGCGAGCGCTTCTAAAGTATTATTTATGTTTTACAGTAACTCTGCATATGTGCAGAGGATTTTTAACTTTCTTTCTTATTTAAATAAGCATATTAAAATTACAAAAACACAATGAAAAAAACAGCATAATAGAATACAGAATAGTCCTAAACAATTATGAATCTATACACTGGTTTCCGCGCGTAAAGTTCATAAGAAATAAGATGTTTTATTTCTAATTATTGATCTGTAGAACGTAACGAGATGGAGAGCAATTCTCGTGTGATTCAGTGGATGCTGGTATTCCGAACGAGTCGGACCTGCTGCGCCGCGCGATTCAAACATCGAACGCAACTTTACGACTCTTCAAAAAGTTTGCGCGATTCAAAACCTCTTTTCGTTTTTCAGTAGTGATTTGAAGTGGAGTGTTAAAACTTTTTGGTTACATTTAAAAAGTGTTTGTGACGTTTTGAAAAAGTTTTTATCAGGTTTTCGAGAGGATTCGAAATTTGAGAAAGGTAAATTTTTTCACACTTCTGCGAAATGTTTTCATGGTAGTTTTAACTACGTTATTTTGGGTTTTCATGTTATTCGATATTCGTTTTTATAGAATGCCATTGCATTCTATAAAAACGCATGTTGTATCGCATTCGATACAACTTCATATGTAGAAACTTGATATGATGGTTACTAGTTCCAGTTTTTACTAGTACAGTCTACAAGTAAAAGGACGTACCAAACAGTTGCAATTTGATCATTTAAAAAAGTTGAAAGAAGTGTTTCTCAAAACTGCATTATTTTGTATCATTGCAATAAAACAAAAAATATGCAATGAAGAAGAAATGCAGGCCACTCCGGAATTCCAAAAACTTTTAAATTTAATTTTGACAACAAGAAATTTATTTAACCAATAGCAAGGCTGTATATGGTCTGTGACCTTAGCCCATTTTTAGAAACAAATAAAAAAAATACAGTACCAATAAATTTCTACAAACTAGAACCCAATTTTATCGTTTTTATCAGCTATAACGTGAAATGTAACGTTATTTCAAATAGAAACACGGAAAAACAAGACCCGTTAAAAACTTCCACTACCATTAATATTCATCGAATACAAATTTCGGTATCACTAACAGAACCCGTAATCGAGAGTGAGTGTAAACGAGTGTAAATTAAACACTCGGACACCTTCCGTCACTTTATCACTCTAATTAATTATTTGGTGATAACAATTAGGAAGACTTGAAAGTGTGTCAACCGTTATTTTGTGTGACCCTTGTAACTTGACAGATTACCGAATGACAAGAAAAATAAAACGGTTAAAATTAAAAGTATCAGCTATCAATGTTGTTATACATTATTGATTGGTACTTTCAACCCAAAATATTCACGTTTGTCTATCCTTTAAACCCACTTTGCATCGGATTTTCTTTTATGTTTTTATAATATAGAAAGATAGATTAGTAGTTCCGTTAGCCTCGGGTTTTTTTTTAAATTTCCAAAAACTAAAACGACAAAAAACTATATTTAATCCAGTACAAAATATTTGCACTACAGTTTTCAACATGAAAAATCAGTGACAACTATTACCTATTACGATTGTCAATTATTTTACATTTCTTCCTACGGAAGAGGTTTTAATCTTTCAAGGTCTGTAGGTATGCAACTTTGGGTTGAATTCGGCATACATCACAAATCGCCTACCAAGGATAACGCTACAGCAAACTTACCTCCTTTTTCTTCTTAACTTCCCTCTTTTGGATTTTTTCCACAACATCTTGTGGAAAATGAAGTCCGTAATGTGCATCTCAAATTTTATTGAAATCCGTCGAAAAATAACGCTACACCAAACTTCCACCCTTTACTTCCCTATTTTCCTCCCAATCAAAAATCGCGATTAATTAAAAAATTTAAATAAATCAAGGAACTTGTGTAGCAATTTTTGTCAAAATCGGTTGAAAAGTATTTTTTTTTATTAAAAAAAAATATTTCGAGTTTATTTATCGTTTTTCAGTACAAAATGAATGGGAAAAGTTTTCGGCGATTTCTGTCGTTTCTAGTACTCATACCTCAAATGGTCCCCATAGAATATTTTGATCCCCACACGAAATAAGATCGATTAGCAAAAAAAAATTTTTTTTGGTATTTTAGCATTTTTTTGCTAACCGTATTTTTTTCCAAAATCTGTGAATGCAGTTCATAATACACACATCAGCTTTGTCTAGGAATACCATATGTTATTTTCACACAAACGAGGTAACTTTGAAGCCTTGGTTTTCTGCCAGGGATGTACTGTGCTGTGATCTAATGAAGGCTATCCAGGGAGTGAATGGAGGAGATTCAGATCGCTATACACACCCAACTGATCTGACCAGCATTCTAAAAACGTAATGGACATGTTTTAAAAAACCGCGAAAATAGCATGAAAATGTATGGAAATCCTCAAACTGAGAACTCTGACCCATGAATCTTTTAGAATGCTGATCAAATCAATTGGGTGTGTATAGCGATCTGAATCTACTCCATTCAGTCCCTGGATGGCCATCATCAGATTACAGCACGGTACATCCCTGGCAGAAAACCAAGGCTTCAAAGTTAACTCGTTTGTATGAAAATAACACCTGTATCCTTAGACAAAGTTGATGTGTATATCTTAAAAAGTTATGGATGGTCTCCTAGGAACGTTTTCCTGTAACTATAACGGTTAAGGTACCTGCCCTTAATGTACCGTCTCAAAAATCCACCCTGTATATTGCAAAGGAAATTAATAAACTATGTTCCATACTGTTTTCTTCATCGATAAACGAATAAATGTAGCGAAATTTGGTTTTAGAGAAATGTGTGGCAATATCTTATTTACCTGTGAAAAGTGTGATTACTTGAATTGTTTCTTTTTGTCACATCACAATTACTTAGAGCACAAGACACCATGGCTCCACGATACCTTTATTTTAAATTTTAATTAAGATTATCAAATATTTTAAGCAAATCGTGATTGCTCCTTTGCGAGACGGGCCGCTAGGGCCTCTTACTGTAAAAATATTGGCACATGTCACTTGATCCTATTTGTCTCTTTTTTACATAGACCGTTTCCGTATGATGTTAACATTATGCGACAAGGGCTCTTTTCCACGCTCTGTTGGTCTTCTTGAGCGCAGCGAAAATTTTTCTATGTCTATGCGTATAACGGTAAATTTTCAGTTTACGGACGTACCTTAAATTACAAGATTGTCTTTATTTACAGTTTTTCTATTGACATGTCATTTTTAGCCGACTTCAAAAAAGGAGAATTCTGAATTCAATTGTATATTTTTAACTTTTATACTAACTTAACAAGTTCTAAGTGAGCAGTTAAGCCTTTAAACACGTTTATCACCTAGTCACAAAAACATAATAGATAGTCGTTGTCATAAAAAATAATTTATAAAAGTGCTAATTTAATAGTTATTCCGAGAGTCATTCAAATCGAGACAGTAAAATGCAAATTATAAATAATATTTACGATCAATCATAAACTAGAATCAATTACTATAGTTTTTATGGCACAACCGATTTGGCAGTTATCGTATCGTTTAAAACGGTTTAGATAAGTCTTTGTGTGAAAAAACTTTTGACAAATTATTAGTAACCATTTGATCGATTTTGCAATAAAAATGTTGAAACTAATAATATAAATATACATAATTGATATTTGAACACAAGCCTTCCTCATAGATTAGTGTTTCTCAAACTTGTTGCAGTCATGGACCACTTTCATAATTCAAAAAATTCCACCGACCCCTGTCAAATAATATATCTGTATAAGAAAACAACCCTTTTAGTAAAAACACACTTTTATTAGTAGTTTTTTACACTCACGGAGCTATTGCAGACCCCTGATACACATCTTACGGACCCTCAAGGGTTCGTGGACCCCACTTTATGAAACCCCATTGATAGATAAAGAGCATAGATCGGGCCCAATGCTGATTGGGGGTGTTAACGACTTCAAATGCAGCCGCGACCAACTGCTTAACCAACGAGCCTGTGGTCACCCATCTGATTACCGACCCTAGCAGAAGTTGCTTAACCACTGCAATCGCAGGCCCAACGCAATAAAGCCACTCTGCTCTGAAATGACAAAGAAACTGCAACTATATTTTTTTAATTAGAGATTTTAGAATTCAGAGTGTTATTTTTATACAATACTTACTAAACCAGAAATTCTTAGACGGGAATCGAACCTGCAACCTTTGGAAGTTCGGTCCAATGCTCTTTCTGCCTAATGACTTCAGTTGGAAGAGAAGAGCATTGGACCTGGACCGGACTTCCAAAGCTCTGGGTTCGATTCCAGCCTGCAAATATGATCTGTGCGAGTCGTTTTTTTTTTCTTGTATTTCATTTAATATTGTATAATTTTAATTTTATTTACACGAACAAGCGAAATATGGCATTATTTTTTTATTTACTTTCATAATTACATCATAACTTACATCAAATTGATAAACCATCAAAGCAAACTACCATTCAACCAATCAATTACTATCGTTGATAGAACCAAATTGATTTTACAGAACATAAATCCAAATTGATCTAACCACATCAAGATCGATACAACTTCGAAGCTCAGTAAAACATCGGTTTCCATTCGTAAAACTCGTTTTCCGATTATAAATCATTCGAATAAGTTTATGGTTCTCGTAAAAGTCGTATTTGGCAAAAACTAAGACGTATGTCAACTGCTCATTGGTAACTGGCATTAATTATTATTGGGTTTGGAAATACAATTAAAATTGCTTAGCAACTGAAGAAAAAAATACCTACCTTATAATGGCAAAAACAATTTCTTAGAATTTAATCATTATAATAACTAACTTTGTAACATGTCAAATTTCACAGAAGAGAAATAACTTTTCAGCCATTTGGACCCAAGATTTTTCCGTCTAAATTTCTAAATATAGTTAAGAATGTTTATACTACAGTTCGTAATAGTTACGTAATCGTAAATAAACTGCTATTTCTTTTATCACTCATCATCAAATAAATACAAATCTCATGATTTAACTGTAAATGTTAAATCATGAGATTTTAACTGTAATGTAAAATGTCAGGAAAAGTATTTATGGTTAAAGTTATTTGATAAAATAATCAGTTCTATTTTTAATTTTACGAACTAAAATAACAAGCTATACGTCGCGTCGGTCATTAGATAATATAATTTACGTCTGAGCTAATTAATAAGTTAGACAAATCGGTCTAATGATGACAGCTATAGATGTCGCGGTGTCGCCCACGGCGCGGGCGCAGGTAGATGTGACTACGTGCAGATGGGCTATAGCTTTGAACAGACGCTTTCTGTACCTACACTTTTTAAGGCGACTATATACCTCAGGTGGCGACCTCTTCTTAATTAAATTCATTGCTCGCTAAGTACACAATGTATCGAAAATTCAGATGTATATATTAAAGATAAGGTTCTATAGGTATAATCGATGCCATTAACTGCTAGGCATTTTCACATTTAACACAATTTCAGTCTAAAGTTGCCATTATGCAGTTTATATCATGAAAAGTTTTATTAGATGGTGATTTTTAAAAGAAATCTAGAAGTGTATGCATGGTACCCATCTACCATATTCGGCTTTATCAGGCTATTTCCAAACACCCTGTATAGTAAGCAACTGCAAATGTGTTGGCATGTTCAAACAATCGCTATTATATCAACAGATTTTAGCATCAGTCGCTTCCGAATGTCAAAAACCGGCGCGGTCACGTTCGGATGCAGCTCACAAACTGTATCGAGCCGCGTTGCCCCACAATGCGTGCGCAAACGCAGACGGATGCATTTGTCACACAATTTATGCAAACAGACCCCACTGAGGTCTTCACATTATGTTCTGCAAGCTTATAAGTAATGACTGGAAGCTTTATTTCGTTTTGTTGTTGTAATAAAATGACGCTGTTTGCACTCACGTAAACTTACTAATAAAAATTTAACTTTTTAAATAAGTAGGTTTTTTAATGTAGTTCCTACTTGTACTAGTTTCATAACTGACAACCCAAAATCATGCAAAGAAACTACAATATTGAGATTTATGGTTTTTAATCCCCAACAGCACAAAGAAGGGTGTTACAAGTTTGACGTGTATATTGTGTCTGTCTATCTGAGGCAACGAAGCTCCAAAACTAAAGAACCTGTGGTCGCAGGCTAACTAGGGATCGAGCACTGAGGAAAACTAGAATGCTAATTAAACTTTGTATTTACAGAAAGTAATATTTCAACAGGAAAAATGCCACGACAAGAATATCCATTTTTCACTTGACAGCAGTCACCTCTTGACGCACGTTTTTTCGGGCGGCGTTGAAAGGAAGGAAAAAGGTTTACTCGTGGTGCTGGCCACAAACCGATTGTAATGCGGTTTTTAATTATTAATATTTGGCATTAAATTTATCATTACTTTAAATTCGACAACAAGTTTTAATCTACCTACCTGTCTTGAACTCGTTTTAAATACCTCGAAAATCTAATGGATACAAATAATATGGGTTGAAGTATGAAATTGCCGATTTTTTCTCACACACAGAGGCTCTAATGTCTTCTATGATGTTAAAGATGCTTTAGTTACTAGTTTTTATTTCTAACTATGATCAAAACGGCCCACTTATCAGCAATAAAGATACCTATTTCTGTTTTTTTTTCTGAACGTTAAAAAAGTATCTTAGAAATGACTCCTTTTTCCGTTAGCAGAAATGATCACCTAATGCGGTGTAACTTAGCCGATACTTGTGGCATTGGTTAGCTGAGTACTTAAACATTTGTGCATAAAAGTTTTAAAACATTAGCGTTAATGGTTGTTAAATAAATCAAGAAAAAGCGAAATCTTTAAAATACAAAATGACCATTTTATACTTTAACCCCTAATAGCGTAACGATTGGTTTTAAATAAATATTCCCAAAAAACAAACTAGTGACATTAGTCATGTGTGTTACCTACCTAAGCTAAAGTAAAACTTAAGTTTGAACTTTGTACTTTTAATAGTACAAAGACCTTTCATTGGTTTTTTATAAAATAGAAAGAATGTTTACTTTTTATTGCAAAATATGAAAGATTTTAAGTTGTCAATGGATCTAACTACTGGCACTTATAGTATAGGAAATAAGGCGGTCTTTTATACGAAGACCCCAACATTGGTAGGGTAAAAAATTATTTGACGATTTAAAAACACTCATTATGTGAGCTTATTTGAATAAAGAATTTTTCATTTTCATTTTCATTAAATCCTCAGTCGATGAAACTTTGCAGGGATGTAATATAGTATGAACCAAAACATAGGGTTTGGTTTTTAATATCACATACACATACAAATTAATATCCTAAAAAAAATCGATTTGGATAATTTAAAAAATTAGTTTCATTTATGTTGCTTAATCATGTTGTGAAGTTTCGTCTATTGAGAATTTACTGTGGGGTCCACTGCCTTCCTTTCCTACACTATTAAAGAGTTTTCTAGAGGTAATAAGTTATGACTTATGATCATGATCACTATTTCCCATCAACCCGTTTTCTTGTTGTCACAATGCCACATTTATATCTTACCTACTCTATGACAACACAGAAGCACCATCTAATTGGCCATAAACCCATAACGGAGAGGCCAAAACAGTATTGTTTCACGAAACAGGCGGACATGTTCCAAATTAATTTTACAACCGCCTTATAAGGCAGATTGGATTTTAACAAGCAGTAGATTTTCCAACGGAAATAACGAGCTACTTATTAACAGTTTATAGCTTAATAAGCTTCCGTACAGCTTGTTTACTGCTTAACAGTTTGTAGGAAACAGCTTTATCTCATTATTTTACTGGATGTAGGCACAGGGTAAAGAACATTTTCTGGCTTTTTTTATGCACAACGGGATGGTGCTTGGCCACTACACCCGGAATTCTCATCACTGAGGAACTGGCTATTTTACCTCTAAGTGCCGGAACACAACAATTTTTAAACTGTTGTTATGGCGCCGGCTTAGGTAAGAAGGTGGTAGCTAGCCAGGTGAACTTGAAATAAGCTCTACCACCAACTAAATGTAGGCACAGGGTAAATACATTTTTGGTTTGACTATTCCTGTGATGTATGTTTCTTCAAAATGTCGTCTGTATGCTACTTTTACGAGAGTTTCGAATCACTTTTCCTCACGCTAGCAGCAAAAATGCGATTTGCTGCGAGTTTTCTAGCTGGAAGAGGTAAAAAGTTGAATTTTCACATAAGAGTTTTTTTATGTATCGTGATTTCAGAGCAAAAGATCACTTTGCTCACTTGTTGAACAAATAACTATTATTTCCTTTTTATTATTACATTTACATATCTTGAATTAGAACCTGAGACCTGCTAGCTCAACCACAGAGTAAATACAGATTTTTCCCACCTCATTTTTTTCTGCTTTTACGTCCAAACTTCGTGCGTCAATAATTGTATTACAAATCAACTATGTACCTTTAAATGTTATTTAATAGGTCTTTATGCCTCCGCGGGTGGTGGGAATCGAACCATGGACTGCGCCTAAAACAGTAACGGTACTTAACTTAAACGATTGCGTTTTTTGCTCGCAACTTTTGGGTTCTGTTGGTAAATAGATTTTATTTGTGACTGGACTTAGTAAGTTTTAAAAATACATTTAAATTTATAAATACTGTAAGTATATAAGGTCCTTCTTAAATAGTGCACAAAAAATTAAAGGGTCAATGAACTCATGCATACAAACAACTTTTACTATAGTACCAACATTGAAATCGGGAAAAAAAATCAGCCGTTCCATACATTTTGATCTTTTCGATTTTAAATTTTCTATGGAACAGCTGTTTTTTTTTTCGTGATTTCAATGTTGGTAGTAGTGGTGAAAGTTAAAAGTAAAAGTTTTTTGTATGCATGAGTACATTGACCCCTTAAAATTTAGTGCACTATTTAAGAAGTACCTTATATTGAGTTTGTTGAAAACAACAATTATTTAAAAATTTTGTTCTACATATTTAAAATCAGAGTAACAATATTATTTTAAAATGTATTAATTAAAAAAAAACTAACCTTTACATGTATAGGTAATTTTAATGTATGAATATTAATAATTAAATATCCATACCGCAGTTATACCCAGAAAATGAATTGAATCAATTGTTTTTTTTTATATGAAGGTTTTACCAATAATTTTATAGTTTTAAAAAAGAAGACATAAATTTGTATTCAAATTCCATGTTTTCTTTTGAAGTGGAAACTGAAAAGATATCCCTCTGTTTAAATTTAGGCAACGCTAAAAAACGTTTTTTCTCCCTCTTTACGGAGAAACATTATTTAATTTAATTGATATACTTATTACACATACCCAGACCAGTCACAGAAATTAGAATTCGTCATTTCAATTTCTCCCCGGCCGGGAATCGAACCCGGGACCTCTTGCATGGTAGACCGGCATGTTAGGTAACTCAGTATTTAGATAAGGAAATTTTAGTCACTGTAATAGAAAAATAAGTTTGAAAGAGCGGAGTCTCCTGGGACAGGCATCTTTTTGCTTAAAAGTGGGCTTCAACAATTATTGTTACTTAAAAGTCATTTGAAAGTGAATATTTTTATTTTTTATTATTATGTTAATTGCAAATAAATGTGTTACAAATTTATCAAATGATGCGACTCGCGCTTGGCGGATATTTTTCGTCCGATCAACAGAATTAATTAGCGGGGTCAACTTCCTAGCCACGTGGGCCACTCGATTGGTAAACACTCTTCAAACGTGCTTTAACCGTAGTCATTTTTTACGAACTACGATTGGTATCGATTTCTTGAGTGTCGAAAGACACTTCAAAATAAGATTCTAAAGATTTAAGTACTTGATCAAAGCAAAGAATGTGTTTTTTTTTATTTAAAAAGCAGTGGAACTGGGAAGCTTAATGCCCAGTGGCATAGTGCATTTGACCTGTACAAATTAAACAGTATTAAAAATATGTACAACTATACCTATGATTATCAGCTATTTTTATTGTCCCCACTACTGGGGCACAGGCCTTCTTCATGGATGGATAAGGACGATTGGCCATAATAACCCACCACGCGGGCCTAACGCGGATCGGTGGGTGTTAACGACCGCAAATGCACCCGGGACCAACGACTTAACGTGCCTTCCGAAGCACGGAGGAGCTCAAGATAATACCTAATATATTTTTGATCACCAATCCCATGATCGACCCTTGCAAAAGTTGCTTAACCTCCGCAATCGCTGGGTCAGGCGTTAAACCACTGCGACACCGAGCTCCTCACCTTAAATGGTGTTATTTTAGGGACGATAGCGTATCAAGACTTATCCTAAAGATGTGTCGTGTGGGAATATTCCCGGCAATATTGGGAATATTCCCGGAAATATTGGGAATATGCCCGACCCTAAGGCAATATTCCCGGCAACGGCACATCTTTACTTATCATTGTATAGCGCTGGGCATAGAATGTGTAATGGAAATTTTATTTTCTTGAGCTCCTCACTTGAAGGCTCGTTTAGTTGTTGATCCTGATAGTTGTATTCCGCACTAGGCTCGCATGGTGCAACAAGTGGTCACTTTAGGCACTTTTGCCTACTGCTACTACAACGAACTTTTATGAAGTTATTGTTTGTAAATAAACCATAGACCATTAGCTTCAATCTGTACATGTGATTTTCAATACATTATGCACTAAGCGAACAATAAATTTAATTAAGATGATCGCGCCACTTGATAGCTATAAGAACCTTAAGGCTTATCTCTCATTAAATGGTTGATGATTACAAAAGCAATAATAATTTATCGTACGTATGAACTTCTGGACGCAATATACTTCAAACGACGTTTGAATCAACTGAGATTCGACTGTTAATGTTGCTTTTATCAGCCAGTGACATAAACGTGACAAATTAAATAAACATGAGGTGTCGTTCGTTGCACCGGACGAAATGCGGCGGAACCCGACTCGATACGCCAAATACGGCAGCTCGAAATCAAGAGCTATCAATAGGTAAAGCCGGCCATACACGCTAGGTTATGCATGATAGTTATACCTGTAAGATCAAATCCGTCATGCATAACCTTTTTTTGAGTGAGGGCAAATATAATCTTTACGTATACCATGCTGGGCTCGGTCAGTTAGCAGAAAGCCACTCCTGGTCTGTCTCTCGCCGTCATGCATAACCTAGCGTGTATGCGATAAAACTGCATGCCAGTTCATGCAAGCCACTCGGCTATGCCTGTGGTCAAAACTGTCATGCATAACCTAGCGTGTATGCGACAAAACTGTGAAGTTATCCATGCCTGTTCATGCAACCTATTAGGCCTGCGGTCAAAACCGTCATGCATAACCTAGCGTGTGTCCTCTATTGTACTCGGCTTTGCATGAAGGTTTTGCAGTTCGGTTAAAACCGTCATGCTCATGCATAACCTAGCGTGTTAATAGCATAAAGGCTGCATTTTCGATCGATGGGCACATCTTAAAAACGATTTTTTATCATTACCTATACCTACGTTTATGTCATAAGACACCTTTCTTTCAGCCCGATGTGCTTTCGAACGATACGAAACGTAATTTTGATTATGTTCATATAAATCCAGTAGGCGCATTTATAAATTTACACTTTACTATTCTCAATAGCGACTATAGTTGACATTCGTATAAAAACTTTTGGTATAATATAGTTGGTTACCCATATACCGTACCGCTAGAGGCCCTATTTATGCCAAATTGCATACAATATTGTTTACTACAGCACAGAATATAATAATAGTACTAACGTCTAGAGGTCGCTATCGAGCACCTTTAGTAAATACGGGCATAGAAGAATGCCTCTGCCTAAGTTGTATATAGGCTTGTTATAAATTAATGCCATTGATTTATATCTTTCTATAAACGAAAAAAAGAAAATAAAGTTAGTTTGATTTTTAATATAATTGAAAAATATTAGAAAAAATCGACTCACCCGTAGCAGCTCAGACGGGACACGAACCCGCACCCTTAGGATTCCGGCCCAATGCACTAACCAATTATGCTACCGAGTCGCTAGCAGGATTGGCGAAATTTTCTAATACTTTTCACGTTTTCGCTGTAGGCCAGCGCCATCTCATCAATGTGAAGTGGGTGTGTAATGTATGACCTAAATTTACATGCACTAATGATCAGAGGATATAATAAAATTTCATATAATTTCATTTGACATACCGATCAAATAACATAACATACGGTTAATATAATTTCACTTGACCTAAATACATGTGATATAAAAACTATTTGACACAATAATCATTTGATCTAATTAACAGATGATATAAAGCACGTTTCATTTAACATTCATTTACTCTATTCAACATTAAAAATAATTTTATTTGACCTATGATTTAAATGCTATAAAAACAAGCATAGCCCAAAAATATGATTTCATTACTTACATATTTTTATCCACACGCATGTTTTAAATCCTCCATAAAGGGTTCTAAAACAGCTTACTGCCAAAATTACAGTGTCGCTCCGCTGCGAGTGGTCAAAACACTAACCTAACCTACCTGGTGTATTAAGTTTTTATTTACAGCGGGGGGCCTGGGGCCAGCTACCCTGCACCCCTCAGCAAGCTTTTTGCAAGCAAGCACCCAACATGCAAGCATGCAAGCAAGCATGCAGCAAGCAAGCAAGCATGCAGCATGCAAACAGCCATGCAGTAAGCAAGCATGCAAGCAAGCAAGCATGCAGCATGCAAGCAAGCATGCAGCATACAAGCAAGCATGCAGCATGCAAGCAAACATGCAGCATGCAAGCAAGCGTTGTGGAACTCCGCTGCGAGTGGTCAAAACACTTACCTAACCTAACCTACTGGCAAGCTATATGCATGCTTGTATGCTTGCTTGCATGTCTAGTCATTGTTATGTTATAATATATGTATGCTAATAGATGTTAGTACATTAAACATTAGTGGATTTGATAATTAAACAAGCATCATATTGATAATTAAGCAAGCATCATAATAACAAAAGCTTGTTATTTCTATTTTATAGTAAAAGTTGATTATAACATGTAAAATTAGATCAAATGATATGTATATGAAATGTAAGTTAGATAAAAAAGCAATATATCAAATGATACTTATGGGATATAAACGTTAGAGCAAATGTAAATATGGCAAATAATAATGATGACAAATGAATAATAGGTTAAATAAAAATTATGTCATTTATTTTTAGGTCAAATAAAAATTAGATGAAGTCAACGTTAGTGACATTGAAATTAGATTAACTGTTTTTATGGCAACCGAATCGCACCCATGTGAAGTGAATTACTTCGACTTCGCTACGGGTGAGTCGATTTTTTCTAATATTTTTCAATTATATTAATAATCTTAATATAAAAATAGCATTGTGAATGCATAAAAAAATATAAAAAAGTTTAAAAATTAGTTTGATTTCACAACCTGAAAATGCTGCTACAAGACTGAGATAGAACAGTCCACGGCTGGGCTACCACAACAGGCCAACTAGTTTCAATAAATTTTGAACCTAAATGCAAAGAATTTAATGTGCAAAATAAATTGGAGATTTTTGACAGTTTTGTATAACCTGACGTGCTGCTGACTGTACTTAGCGTTAACCATAAGATTAACGATACTGCCCGTATCGTTTTCTAATGAAAATGGTGTAAGACCTAAAACCCACCTTGAGCGTGAAGATTATGACAAAATCCTCCCATGAGACAGGTTTTTTTTTTTATGCACAACGGGATAGTGCTTGGCCTTCATCTCACCTGATGTTAAGTGATGATAAGGCCGAAGGTGGAAGCGCACTACACCCGGAATCCTCATCGCTTAGGAACTAGCTATCTTACCTCTAACTGCCGGAACATAACTTTAAATTGTTGTTACGGCGCGTCAGACTTAGGTAAGATGGTGGTAGCTAGCCAGGCGGACTTGAAGCCCTACCACCAACTAAACCGAGTACAAATTGTACCCCCCCTGGGAATCGAACCCGCGTCTTACACGGGTGGACGAACCACTAGACCACAGAGGCGGTTCTGCAGCGGACTGTAATGGGCTGTTATGACGACAAAGGACATCATCCATATTTCATAGATTTTTGGACCAAATATGAAAGTGCCGGCCAAAAAAGAAAAGTGCTTTATTCTGATAGATTTTGTCCATCTAAGCATTTTTTATTATGGCACTGAAGCTGTAGCACCGCTTCACATTTGTGTCAAAATGTATGAAAAGACAGACTTTTTGAACTCAATTCAAATCAAGAACAGCGGTGCTACAGCTTGGGTACCATAATAAGAAATGCTTGAGCGGACAAAATCTTTCAGAATAAAGCACTTTTGCTTTTTGGCCGGAGATTTCACATTTGGACCAAAACGGATGATGTTCATTCTATGCTTGTTAGCATGGACTAATGAGCACTCCGTTATTTACATTATTGCTAAAGAATTCGGCCGCATTTTTGCCACTTTTTGTTTTCACAACAATACACCTTTGTTCATTTATTTTATTGCAAATTCCGGAAGTACGTGGCGATTCCATCTAATTATTTTATTTAAAAAAATTGTGAAGAATTTTATCTCATTAATTATTATATAACAATATGTACTTAGATAATGAGTTATAAACTGACATTAAACACTTTGGCTTTGAAACGAGATCCAGTCTATTATGACTAGAGATTAAAACTTCCAGGAAATATTCCACTTATAAGGAAGTATTCCTGAAAACTTCCAAAACAAATAGGATTCGCCTGGATTCTCCCGGAATCCCAAGTGATCTCTCGACTCCCGATAAATATAAAAATCTCTCGGTAAATCAGCTGTTCCAAAAGTTCTTAGAAAAACAATAATTTTCGCGGATGAAACCACTTACAACAAGATTAGTGAATAAAACTGACTAAAAATCGCGCTGCACAGCCGTTTTTCTACAACACACAATATTATATTTATTTCTCCCGACAACAATCGCAATATCCCGACATTTTCAATTTTTCTCCAGATATTTTGGACTTCTGATCTGACAACCCTAGCCGTACCGGCTTACTTACATGGCTATCATAATCGCTTACATTTGACAGATGGATGTGATACATTACATTACTTTTCTATGGTAAGTTTTTATTCATACCGAATAGAAGTAGCAATGTGTCACATCCATCTGTCAAATGAAAGCGATAATTTTACAAGTAAATTATGTCTTTTTCCAAATAATTTATGCAAAACAATTTTAGATGTAATGGAGAGTCGCCGGACACTCTCAGAAATACTCAGGATTTTCCATTGACTTTTTACAAGTTGTAAGTTTTTTTGCAAGTTTTGATTTTTTTGACTTACGAAATCACTAATATAAGGGTGAATACATATTAGTAAAACAAACAACAACATTTAGCGTTTAATTTAACGTGTTTTGATAAACGGAATTGTTGAATAAATATTTTCACAAGAAAATGCTTCTTTTTTAAAAGTACAAGACTTGTAAATTTTGACAAACAGGGCACAGGTCTACTTTTTCCTGAAACTTTTAGTTGCAAGAGCCCTCATAATTAGTTGCAAGAACCCGTATCAATCGTGCCTAAGCTCGTGCA
This sequence comes from Agriphila geniculea, assembly GCA_943789525.1. NCBI lineage: Eukaryota > Metazoa > Arthropoda > Insecta > Lepidoptera > Crambidae > Agriphila > Agriphila geniculea. The sequence continues at coordinate 400,038 of OX038894.1, read as the reverse complement.
TACATACAATACTTAGCTGTAATCAAATACGAATCATTATTTTACGATACTAAATCATTATTTTATGATACTAAATCATTATTTTATGATACTAAATCGAAGTTCAACTACTGCACTATTATACGGTGCAGTAACAGTTTTATAACGGTGTCATCCAGCACCTATATAGCTTTATTGGTTTATATACCTGTAGCCTCGTTAGGAGGCAGTATATCTGTAACAACATGCATAGTAGCTATGTTTGATTAATTTATAGCTAGTAAATTATTATACAATGCGATTAAATTAACTATGTACAACAGAAGTAAAGAAGTGACCAAATTCAGAGCGCATTCAGTATAAAAAAACTAAAAAGTAAAAAATAAATTCTTCTGTAAATATTTATAACCCTAATAAGTACCTTATATCTACAGAAATTTTAAAACTAAAAATTTTAAACCTTAAAACGTGGGGCGCATGCTATAGAATATAGATGATAAATTTTTAAAAACGCGCCCCACGTTTTAAGATTTAAAATTTGTAGGTTTAAAATTTCTGTAGGTATAGGGCACTTATTAGGGTTAAAAATATTTACAGAAGAATTACAGAAGAAGTACAAAATCGTTCATGAGATGGATGGATTGCGTGCAGAATGATATGAATGAGAAGGGAGGGAGTGGATGAGGAGATGACGAGTGACAAGAAGTAATCATTAAAGAGAAGGACGCACTGCACCGACGCCAGATAATTGGGATAAGGGTAGGGGATGATGATAAATTCAGTTCCATTTTTAAATAAAACTAGAAGTTATTGCATTAGTGCCTAATCATCAGGGACATAATCTAAAGAAGGAAACAAATTATCGTAGGTACTATGGGTAACAGCGTCACTTGGGATCCCTTGTTTTCGTATAATGGTTTTATACCTAATTTGATTTGGCATAACGGATTTGGCATAATCTTTTTTGTCATAATAATACTTTGGCATAATTGTTTTTTGGCATACTATTTATATTAGCATAATAATCATTTAAACTAATTTGTTTTCGCATAATGTTATTAGGCATATTGTCTATTCGCCTAATATTATTTAGACATAAAAATCAAAAATAATAAGAATAAATATTTTTACGCACTTATTTATTTTCATGCAAAAGAGGTAGGTATTGTATTAAAATGCCAATAAATCATAACACATACGACGTACATAACGACTCATAAAACACCTATTTTTAAAATACCGAAAATCCTTAATGCCGATGTCTAATAGACCGACACTTGAAAGATCGATTATTAAATGACTGATGATAGTTCAAAACCCTAAAAGTAAAAATGCCTATAATTAAAAATCCCGAAAGTCTGTTTAGGTCTATTAGGTGCGACGACGAGCGAGCGTAGCGAGCGAGGAGGAGGTAAGGTTCCATTGCGACCAACAACGCACGAGCCGAGCGAGCAAAGCGAGCGTGCCGCTGCAGCGGCGGGCGAAGTGCCAGAACCGATCTGCTGGCATGTAACCCTCAATTAAACTTCGGAAGCTTCGGGGTTTTGTATTTTAGGTAAAATGTTTTTTCGTGATTTTAAACGTCGTAATTTTTTTGGTTATAAAAATATGCGTTAATAACATTATGCGTGTTTAAATTTATGCTAAAGAATATTATGCTTAAGCATGATTATGCTTAAAGTAGTTATGCTTAAAAAAATATGCATAAGTTGTTATGACTAAATAATATTATGCGTAAACATCATTCGCCGAAATCATATTATGCTATGACATATTATGCCTTAAAATTGTATGCAAATACATAGGGAACCGCGTCGCTTAACCAGTTTGCAACAAAATTCGTGTGCGCGTGTATCGCCCCTGCACGAACTAAACGTATGTGACAGCGGGCGCGGCGTGCAAGCGATTTTAACCTTAGCAGTGGTTAAGCGACGCTGTTGTCCATGGTACGTATTATTAGTAGGTAGGTATTTTAAGGTATCTTTTTCAAATTATTGTAATGTATTATAATTAGAATGAAGGGGTAAAAGTTGCCATGAATGATCCGAGATAGTTTTTTCCATGTGTTGCCATTGAATGAGAGATTTTTTTTACGGAAAATTGCGATAGATAGAAAAATATGAAGTGATGCTCTAATTATTTTTGGTTAATTAGGGTGGTGGAATTGAAGTAGTTAAATTAAATATCTCAGCAAATTTTGTATTTCAATTAAAACATACCATTCATTACAGCCATTATATAATGGAAGTTATAACCAATATCCATATCGAGTTTACATTTTTAAACATATGGCATAGTCTTATTATTATTAACGCTAATTTGCTGAAACAAATTATAATTCTATAGTCGCAGGTTAACACGCATGTAACAAAAACCTAATTAGATACGATGGATTATATGAACGTCTAGTTTTTGTCATACACTGCCCTGATTTTAATCTGTGGCCCAAGAGTTGAGCGATCGGCGATGTATCTTATAAATACTGTAAAATACAATGAGAAAAAAATACTAATTCATTTAATTTTTCCAATTGCAAAAATCTTCTTTAAAACACTATTACATTAAAAAAAGCATAAAAAAGCATTTTGAATGCCTAAATTCAAAAAATTCAATAACTATTCCATTGTAAAACTCATTATACCACTACTTTCAGATAGACTATTTGATATTTCTACTTTTACGTCCGTACCTTCAACCATTAACATTAAATTTATTAAGATAATATAAGTATGCATTTAAAATATTTTGATAACTTATTGCATGTTTTTTCAAAGTTAAGTAAGTAGGTATTTGAAAAGTAAATAAGAATCTTATATTTTTTTAAAATAACCTTATTTACCTGTGTTTCACAATAAATATATTTGATTTGATTTGAAGAATTATTTGGTCTAAGTTGATAATTTAAAATTAAGGCCAGGCACTTCAGGAAATTACTCTTGGTTTATAATTGCATAGATCGTGAATTAACCTCGCCTCAAATAAAACTTATTTATTAACCATCAGCCATTTTTAATGTCCCCACTGCTAAGGCACAGGCCTTTTTTATGGGTGGATAAGAGGGTGGTATGGGCCATAACCCACCACGCGGGCCTAATGCGGATTGGTGGGTGTTAACGACTGCAAATGCACCTGGAACTTCCGAAACACGGAAGAGCTCGCGATAATAAATTTTTGGTCACCCATCCCATGACCGACCCTTGCGAAAATTGCTTAACCTGTGCAATCGCAGGACCAGGCTCTAAACCACTGCGCCACCAAGCTCCTCATATTTATCATATTTAATTTAGCTTACAGCTATTAACTTGCCCCACCCGCCGCTAATAAGCCAGCGATTCAGACCCGACTCACATAATCACATATTAAGCTAAATCTAATACCTAAATTGCTACTTTGATAATCACAAATAATAATAAAAGGCCTTGGCATTTGTTTGTGAATTATTAGCGACGCGCCCTGGTTTCGTGTGTGATTGGTATTAGATACGATGTTATTAAACTAATGAACCGCAGGGGAACTAAAGTAACCGACGTCGCTCAAAGGATTGCTCAGCTGAAGTGGCAGTGGGCTGGACACATAGAGAGAAGAACCAATGTTGGTTGGGACTGGGCGGTTCTGGAATAGTCGCGTACTGACTGGGCGAGCAGCCTCGCGAGGCAGCCGCGCGAGGCAAATCCTCGGTCAGTCAAGACATGCCTCGCCCGAGGCAAACGCACGCGCTGCCTCGCCCGAGCGTGCCGCGAGGCCGCGACCCGAGCCAAGTGGTGGCGGTTTTTGACGATGCTCAAAGGCGCCTCAGTAGGTTTGCCGCGCGCACTCAAGACGGATATTTTGCCCCGCCTAGGTTGATCGTTCATGCGTCATGGATAAAGAAACAGTGTCTTAAATTAATACAATTATACGGCGAATATACACTAAGTACTTTTATTTTATTTTATGTTATTTTATTTTATACTTTGGGACGCGCAGTGTGAAGATGCGTGAAAAAACATAAACCGGGAAATTTAGGCTTCGTTTTTTTTTTGTATAAGTCGAAAAATTTGTATAAAGGCAGTGGTGGCGATAGCTTTCCGAATGTACGGTCTCATGACACGCGCGATCTCTGTGTGACTTCACGTTAAACTATATATGCGCTCGATGCTGGCTCGCCGTGGCTCAGCCTTGCCGTGGCTCGGCCTTGCCGCGCGCGGCACCCTCTTGCAACTAAATGTACATACAGAGCGAGGCTGCCTCGCGCGGCAAATGTTGCGCGGCAAACGTTAGAGGCTGCCTCACGAGGCTGCTCGCCCAGTCAGTACGCGGCTAATGGCGACCGCGCACCGGACGACGCTCCGTGGGTAGGCCCCCGACAAGGTGGACCGACGATCTGGGTGAAGGTCGCGGTGCGCCGCTGGATGCGGGCAGCGCAGGACCGATCGCCGTGGAGATCCTTGGGGGAGGCCTATACCCAGCAGTGGGTGTCGTGCAGCTGATATGATGATGATAATGTGATTAAATTGACAATAGACAGTGATCCGCTGCAATTTCACTCGAGAATGTATGAAAAAGAGCAAACATACAGATTAAAATACGTCGTTTTGCACCGAAAGCGGTCTGAAGTTAGTCACTTCAGTTGTACATTGTCAATTTAATCACATTGTACGGTCAGCAACGAAAGTTATTTAACACTTAGTACTTTATCATAGTAAATTTTTTGACTAATGTTTCAAATCGTGAGCCACCTGTTAAAAAAGTTGCTATGACAAAGTACTAAAGCGTTAAGCGACTTTCATTGCTGACTGTACTCATAAGTAGAAGAGCTCGTCGAAGTCTGCGTTGCGGAGGTTAAGCAACTTTCGCAAGGGTCGGTCATGGGATGGGTGACCAAAAATGTATTATATGGAGCTCCTCCGTGCTTCAGAAGGCACGTAAAGTCGTTGGTCCCGGCTGCATTTGCTGTCCACCCACCACAAATCCGCATCGGGCCTGCGTGGTGTGTTATGGCCCATCCTCCTTATCCACACATGAGGAAGGCCAGTGTCCCAGCAGTGGGGACATTAAAAATGGCTGATGTCAACTCACAAGTTCCTTGTAAACTTCAGCTGAAAAATCAGCTGTTTCATAGAAAAATTAATAACGAAAATATCAAAATGTTTTAAACAGCAGATTTTTTGCGTTTTCAGAGTTGGTCCCGTAGCAAAAGTTGTTCAGTTTGATGGTCCCTATCTACCATATTCGGAATAGGGGTTATTTTGTAACACGTTAACATAATTTTATGAAGGCGCCATACTCGTAAGAAGTCGATGCATCGACGTACGCCGTCTGCGCCCGCGGCGGCCATCATCCAATTACGACAACCACCTTATTTTCATGTTTCATCTAGAGTCAATAATGCCGTTTGCTTTAGGGCATTACTTTTTATTGGTAATTTTTTGTTGGGATTCTAAGGAAACTGGTAAAAATGCCTCGGGCTTAAAAGTAGTGGTCTGAATAAGTTACAAGGACTTCTGAGCGACTGTTTAATTTTGTTCAAGCAACATGGGTGGCATATTAGTATGCAGCTTGATTAATAATAGGGATTAAATATGAAAATGCCAATTTTTTCTCACACACAGGCTCTTATATCGGGTCATTTTGAACTTACCATCCAAATTTTGAGGATGTGTTCAGTCCATGAAATTGAACAACTTTATCTAAGGAACACATGGCCAAATATGTAAAATAAAAATCGACTTCCCATACAAATCAAAGAGATCACGTGATCAATTTAGTATGGGATGACAAAAATTTTCTAGCGAAATTTGACATTATGTTTCTTAGAGAAGTTGTTTAGTTTCATGGACTGGACACTTCCGGATGGTAAGTTCAAAATGACCCGATATATTCTATGATGCTAAAAATGCTTCAATTACCTACTTGTTATTATTTATAATTATGATCATAATGGCCCACTATCGAGAATAAAAATATTTATGATTTTTTTCCTGAAAGTTAAAAAAAGTATCTTCAAAGTGACTCCTTTTTTTGTTAGCAGTAATGACCACTTAATTCGTTGTAACTTAGCCTGTTCCTATTTTTTTTTTCACTTAACACGTGTGGCATTATTACAGTTAACTGAGTGTTAAACATTTGAGCATAAAAGTTTTAAAACATTACCGTTTCCTAGCGTATGTTAGTATGGAAAATGCAAATCCTTCAAAATTCTCCATACAAAAAATGTTTAAAAAAACAAAAAACTGACTTCAAAAAACCTACCTCGAAAAAGCAAGAAATAATATTCGTAATAATAAAAACACGTCTATTGAAGTCGGGTGGGGCTTTTAGAATAAAAAAAAAGAATTTGTACTCCAGCCCCACCCGACTTCAATAGACGTGTTTTTATTATTACGAATATTATTTCTTTATTCGTAATAATAAAAACACGTCTATTGAAGTCGGGTGGGGCTTTTAGAATAAAAAAAAAGAATTTGTACTCCAGCCCCACCCGACTTCAATAGACGTGTTTTTATTATTACGAATATTATTTCTTGCTTTTTCGAGGTAGGTTTTTTGAAGTCGGTTTTTTGTTTTTTTAAATATTTTTTTTTTTTTTTATTTTAGTGTAGGTACCTTTTGTATTAGGTAGTGTAGGTATATTATTTAGGTAGAAAATTCGGCACAGCCAAACGTGAGTTAATTGCGGAGAAACATACATACATGCGGGTCAAACTGAGAACCTCCTTTTTTAAATCGGTTAAAGAACTACACTTAAGATATCCCTTTTCCAACAAAAAAATAATTATCTCATTCAGTTCAAAAACAAAGAAGTTATACGACTGATCATCGAGGTAGTTCACACAAAATCATACTACTTTCGTACTTTTTTCTAGATTACTTGAAAAGTACTGAACCGATTACAAAATTTAAAAAAATGGGACCAACTTGGGAGTTTACCTAATGTAATAACGTTTGAATCATTTCAATCAGTTCAGCCGTCTTTGAGTAATCGGTGTACATACAAAAAACAAAAAAAAAAACAAAAAAACGGGTCGAATTGAGTACCTCCCTCCTTTTGAAGTCGGTAAAAACGGCCATTTCATACTGAAACCCTAAGCGGTCACACAATATACCAAATTCTGTTTGTAAGTCCGTAACTTAACACCAAAATAATGTAGCATGCGTATATGAAAACCAAAAAATAACAGTTTGGACGTTAAGGCATAAATCTCTATGTTAACTAATTTTGAAACAATGTATTCGTTTAACAGCGACCGTCTCGCCACAATAAACCTGCGCCTCATGCACTTACGTCGCGTGCCGTGCGCAGGAGTTTGAAAACGTTTAAAAAGTTCTCACTTAAATTTGTGCTTTTTACGGAACTCAATGTCAAGAGGGTAATTTTAAACTATTGAAAGCTAGGGTCGTGCCTTAAGAAATATTTAAATTAAAATATAACAAAAACTCAAAATTAACTTTAATTTAACTAGCTCTGTTAAAAGGGGTTGTTCCCAAAGCTCCATGACTCTATTGTTCTTCATTTCCCACCGGGTCCATGAAATTTTAAAATATATTTTAAATACATGAATTCCCAACGGGTCCACAAGATTTATCCGAAGTACAATCAGCAAAAACGATACAAGAGAGTTTGTGCTCGCACTTATTATGCATTTTGTATTTTACTTATTTAAGGGCAGCTTAATTTAAAAGCGCTTAATTTTGATTTGAATTATGATTATTTTGACTTTGAATTCTGAAAGACGTTTTGTATCCATTTATCGCCATCTCTACGAAAATCGAACCTACACCCAACAGCTTCTTGCTGTTTGAATAATAAAATTCGTAAAAAATTTGTTGATTAAATATTCTACTGAAAAAAAAATCGGGTTGCACTCCGGGAATGCCGGCAGAAGTAAAAACTTGAATATCAACGTTGTGCATTTTTGATATTTTGAAATTAGCGGCAAAGGATTAAAATTATTTTTTTCCTAATACTATCAGTTTGTAATTAGAGAAAAATTCTAAAGATTTCGCGCCAGTGGCCTTTTTAATTTCTACATGCACGCATTCTACTATTTAAACTTATAGTCACAGAGTATAAATAAGTCTATGATTTTACCGAAGAGATCGCTGCTATTAGTTCCATTTTCAAAATTAGCGCGTTGCTGGTGACACAAGTGTTTACGTCTTAAAATGACGCGCCGCCATTTTCAACGCGCCCCGTAGAAAGACAGGGGGATACTTCCGCCACCAGCTGTCTACTCTCCATCCGTCACATCCGTCTTACGCATTTTCGATCAGCCACGTGATTCTTACTGACGCGAGTTTAGCATTTTTTCCCCATACAAAAAAGCGTACAACGCCGCTTAAGAAGTTTTCACTTCAAAAAAATCTGAATACTCATATTTCAGTGCAGATAGCGTTGTTTTTCAAAATTGTATCAATAATTTTAACTTTTTACTACGTATTACCTTCCATCTTCAACTGCTCTGAGACAGCCCTGCCCGTCGGCTCTTCAGACCGATTATCTAATTACTTCGCGGCCAATGTCAGTACCGCCCCGCGGTGACACACAGTCTGCTGCTGCTAATAGGCGCCGGCTATTTCTGGATAATCCACTTGGTCCTCGTTGTTAGTTTGGCAACTAGCGAGTAGGCATCGTTTCACTAATTAGTGGGCTATTACTTATTATAAAGTAGTAGTGCACTTTAAAAATACTTACTAGCTCACAGAGACGTTCACTGTTCGTAAATGCTGATTCATCAGTCTTATTAATTTCAATAAACTAAATTGACCGTCAGCTATTTTTTATGTCCCCACTAATGGGGCACAGGTATTCCTTAAGGGTGGATAAGGAAGATGGGCCACGCAGGCCCAATGCGGATTGGTGGGTGTTAACGACTGCAAATGCAGCTGGGACCTAGGGCTTAACGTGCCTTTCCTGACCTTTGATAGACGCTAAACCACTGCGCCATCAAGCTTCTCAAAAAAATATATTAAATCAAGTGGAACTATTACAGTTATGTAGAGTTTTTTAAGATTCTAAAGTTATTAGGTATGAAGTAAAACGACAGGCGGCCATTTCCAAACTGCTTTATTATATTAGGAGGACATAACAAATTTGGTAACGATCGCGTAAGTGGCTAACTCTGGGTTCACAGGATAGAGAGGCACTCTCTGATGCTAAATATGTCAGTCTGTTTGCGTGAAGTGGTTGCGTTTTTTTTATATGCAGGGTGAAAAATGTGTTATCGTTACCAGCAAAAAAACGATAAGGTAAATGGCTGACAATAGTACAGCAAGTAAGTACTAGTTGTACTCCCGTGAACTGTGTAAGGACTGACCAAAATTCGGTTTCGTTTCGTAGGTATAAGCGATTAACTTTTTGTTTGTTTGTAATGTATAAACTCAAAAAGTACTGATCCGATTTTGAAAGTTATTTCACCTATAGAAAGCTACATTATCAGCAAGTAACATGGGCTATAATTTATTTTCAAAAAAACAATAGTATTTTTTCATATTCACTTCTCAAGCTTGTCAGTCAGTCCCCCGTGACCACGGCAGCTGCAAAGGTGCCGAAACGTCGGGAAAACCAAAAATCAAACCAAATACCAACTAAATACCAAAGTACATTCAATAAAACCGCGCTAGTATCCGTTAAAAAGTGTTTTATTTCAGTATTTTTTCAGCCTGCATATAAAAAGAACGCAACCACTTCATGCAAACAGACTGACATATTTAGCATCAGAGAGTGCCTCTCAATCCTGTGAACCCAGAATCAGCCACTTACGCGATCGTTGCCAAATTTGTTATGACCTCCTAATCTATATTGTCATAGACACGCGGCGACGCAGAGCCACAGATTAACGAGCGTTCTATGCAACAAAAGTAATGCAAAATATTGGAATAGCTATAATCATAAAAGCTTTAACAAGTTTTGAAGTAAATAAATCTGTAGATTAGATGCAATAGATGCAACATTTTCAAATCATGTACACAAACAACATTTTATCATAAGAAATAATCGGCATTTTAACTGAACTGAAAAACGGCAATCTGTTAATGTTTAACAATTAGTGAGCAAATTTTTTTTTTGCTTCGAGTAACTTAAAAGTACGAGACATAACGAAATTGCTCGCGTTTGAAACATACAACTTTTCACCTTTACCAGCGAGAAAACTTGCAAAAAATATATAGAGGTTTTTGCTGCGAGTTTTTAGGTACTAAAAGCCTTTTTCAGCCCTTTTCGTGCTGGAGAGATGAAAATAATTATTTATTGATTAAAATCATACTGAAGAAAGTTACTAGATCCTTATCACGAGCTTAGCAATAATCATGCCGTCACGTCCTTTACTGATGATAAGGGTCTATAACGTTTGTATTACTTTACACGACGTGCAATATCTAACATTGCTGGGACAATACTTGTAGTCGCTGACGTTAACAGCGCTGTTAAACAATGCCTCGCGACAATTACAACTGAAACTGTAACTCAGTACAGGGTTGTAAGCCGTCGTGATAAAGATAAAGGGATTGATTACCTGGGAAAGCTTTCTATATTGAAAGGTAGGAATTTTACGAATTGTTACGAAAGGGCTTTGAACGCTGCTCATATAAAAATTGTGAAACAATAAATATAAATATAGCTTACTTCCGCAAAAAATATATGTAAGATGCACCGCCCGCCCGCAAAAAAATTGCACATGCACACCACAAATATCAGTGCACAATACCTGCATTTAGCAAGACGGCAACACACCTTGCACCTTCACCAATAAGGCTACTCTACACGTGTTTCGCCCCAACCCGGAGCATCCTCAGGAGTTAGATCGTGCGTAAACCAACAAATAATCATTAGGTGTTGGTTTACGCAGGAGTTAGTTTAGGACAGGGGTCTCCAAACTACGGCCCGCGGGCCAGCTCCGGCCCGCGAGCACCAACAATCCGGCCCGCGAAAGCAGGCCGGATCTTACTAACAATACTGTAATTTACAGTATGTTGGTACGGAGCTAGCTGGATCCTGGCCCTTGGGACTTCATAGAGGAGTTAGTCTGGCCCTTATGCTAAAAAGTTTGGAGACCCATGGTTTAGGAGATAAATCACTAAGGTTGAGTTGCACCATCTTGACTTAACCATAACTTTAACAGATACAAACATATCTAAACCAGTGGTCAAAAGTGGAACTAAGGTGTTATTACATATTGTTATTTTACCTTAGGTTACGCCATTGACGACAGCGACGCTGTCATTGAGTCAGACTCAGATATGTTTGTATCTGGTTAAGGTTGTAAGGTTAAGTCAAGATGGTGCAACTCAGCCTAAGTGACGCCTGATTTAATCAAATAATTAATTATACTGGATTATTTTGCGAATTGTTACGAAAGTGAGTTTAAGCAAAACTTTATACAAGGTGTTATTAAATGAACCTAAAATGAGAAAACCGTTTCTTCGACCATCAAACTGAACAACTTTTACTATGGCACCAACTCTGGAATCTGGAAATCTGGAATAACGCAAGTATCAAAATGTATGAAACAGTTGATTTTTTCGCGATGTCAGAGTTGGTCCCATAGTAAAAGGTATTCAGTTCAATGGTTCGAAGAAACGTTTTGTGTTCATTTTTTAACACTTTGTATTAATATAATTATGTATATTCGATTATGTTTATATCATTATGAGGGGTGTCGTTCAAGGGTCAATACTTGAACCTTACTTCTTTATATTGTACAAGTCCACATTTAAAGTTAATTCCAAACTGACAAAATATGGAAAGAAAGAAAGAAAGAAATTCATTTATTTTGTTATCATCGAACGGTACACAAGGTTATTATTACATTTGAGTGAGCATAGAAAAAAAACTTCTTTTTTTTGACATTGTGCACCGTCGCATGATGTCAAAACTGTGCTGGACTCAGTATAAGCAGCAAGCGGGGCTTGCTGCACTGGTATTCTGCCAAACACAGTGATGATTAAAACGGCAAATATTCATTAAAATATATTCCACTTTTTTATGATTAACCCAAAAACTCTGAAACTGATAACTCACTCAGCATTTAAATGTGAAATCTCTACCTGCATAAAACATCGTCAACAAACATGACTTGAGGAATCAATCTCGCTGATTAACCGCTCACTGCACTTCGGCGCCGGCGCAGCGCAGTAAATCCGACGTGTCAACTGTTGACGTTTACAGCCGCATCAGACACCCGCGGCCATCTTACTTAGGCTGGTCTCCACTCATCAAATTTCATTGCTTAATTTTTTGGTCCGACATTTGGTCAAGTTACGTTTCTGTACCTACTCCACTCAGACAATATCTTGACCAACGTCGCGTCTCGTGGCCACGTCCAAGGTTATTTTAAGGCTCGGTTACGCTGGAACATTTGTCTCTGTCATTTTCTTTACATGTAAAGAGTAAGGAATATAACCTTACCTAACCTCAAAGTGCAGAAGCTTTTTTTCGATGTTTTCCGTTGTTTTTTCATCTTTATCATTATCACAATTATTTTTCTTGAATAAAAGTAATACGCAAGCGCTTTTGGTGTTTTTTGTTTTTTTTTAATGAAAACTTCTTTAGCGGCGTTGTACGCTTTTTTGTAATGGGGAAAAAATGCTGAACTCGCGTCAATAAGAATCACGTGACCCTGATTAAAAAATTGTAAGACGGATGTGACGGGTGGAGAGTAGACAGCTGGCGGCGGAAGTATCCCCCTCTCTTTCTACGGGGTGCGGTGAAAATGGCGGCGCGTCATTTCAAGACGTAAACACTTGAGTCACCATGGCAACGCGCTAATTTTTTAACTCAATGTCAAAACTCTAGATTTTCTGTCAAGCTATGGATAAGACTTTCGTACAATACTGTTCTGTATTCGTAAATTCAAATGCAGAGTAAATTCGTAAGACTGCAATTCGTGCAAAATTATTCCCTAACCATTCCAAAATATCAAAAATGCACAACGTAAATATTCAAGTTTTCACTTCTGCCAGTACTCCCGGAGTGCAGCTCGATTTTTTTTACGGTCATCTGTAAAGTTTGTACGCAATTTAATATTTTTAGCTACTAGAGAATCTCTTTGGCTTGTCGTATGATTTTTGTGGCTACAAGTTTACGTTTTCTAAATAAATAATTGAGAAGTGGCAACTGCTTGAGAAGTTTAAGAATTCTGGGTAGTCGGCAACAGTTTAATATCTTGGCTTTGTCCAGCATTGATCAAAGAAATTGGATAAGTGGAATACCAACCTAACTTATTGCCTTGTCTTGGTGTCGGCGCGCGCGCAGCGCCGTGTTAATCTGTGACTGACGTTTATGCTGCGGCGGGAAAATGGGTTTCAACCTATTTGCATAATTAGCGGTGGACTGGCAACATTGCTAAGATTGTCTTCAATATAAATATTGAAGCGCCACTAGAAGATCAACGTTAATACAACAAAGTGCGATTTTTATGCATTTATTTTTTATGTCTGTGACGTTATCGCGACCACACAATTTGGTTTTAAACTTTTTGCAGATTTAAAAAAGTATTTACGGGCTTTAGTATTAGGTTTGATCCGAAAGTTTTTGGGTTTTTACTATTTGTTTGAACCAAAGAAATGTTAACAAAGTATCCAACATTTTTATCTACCCAAAAAGTTGTAGATAAGTAGTAGACGTCTGCAGATTTTGACACGTCGGCAATGTGAAAGTCAGCCTAGCTGCAAATTAAATAATTAAGTATGCAGAATGAAGTACTGAGTGAGCGCTTTCCATTGAGACGACATAAAACTTAGCCCGAACTTAAATCATTTAATAAATTGATTCAATTCCGATTTCATTGATTTGCTACATAATTTATCGATCGAGGCTCATGTTCGGGCCCGATCTATAAATCAATATGTAATAGAAATGCAATAGCATGTAACTGATAGACGCTGTCAGTCGACGTAAATCTCCCGCGGACGAAATGCGCACGCGCAGCTTTCCGTCTCATGTCCCTTTATTCAGGGTTACCAGCAACCGGAAACTGAAACAGAATTATGTTGTATCACATCATAATTCTAAGTTCTTAAATCGAATACTTTAGCATCATTAATTGTTTCTAAACGTCTTCATAAGCTACCGAGCAAAATAAAACTTTAACAATAGTTTTTTTAGAAATGGTAATCCAGCAAATGCCACTATATTAACACATATTATAACTCATGTTTAAAATTTATTTATGAACTAGCGGCCACCCGCGGTTTCACCCGCGTGGTTTCCGTTTCCGTTGGAATATCAGGATAAAAGTATCCTTTGTTTTAATCTAGGATATCTACTATCTGTGTGCCAAACCAAATCCAAACCAAATTTCAATTTCAACCAAATCCGTTCAGTCGCTTTTGCATAAGGAACAAACATCCAAACCCACAAACTTTCACATTTATAATATTAGTAGGATAGATAGGGTCCAGATACATTATTTGTAAACCGATGTGAATACCCACCGTACTTCTGGATTTAATTTACGCTAAAATCATTTTTCATCAACATAATCAAAATGTTTAAATTTGTTTTTGTCAACCCTACTTTACGACAGCGCAGATATGAGGCCAATTAGATTTGTTTTACTGATCGATCTCGTTTAGTTAAACTTGATTTAAAACCGAAAACGAAACCGCAATATATCACTATTTTTTACAATGATACACAAAATTCTAAATTTATGAACCTACAATGTTTTCTTAAAAACAAAGAATAAGTTATTTATAACACTTATAACTTACTCGAAGTAAATAGAGGTATGTTTGCAATTTAAAGTAAAATTATTCAAACTTCAACTAAATGGCAATCATTTTTTTTTTGCATAACAAAATATGAATCAAGTAATATAATAAGTATAAGGAATCAATAAAAAACTATATACAATCAAAAACAAAACATGGTAAATTTTAATGAATAGTACAATGGGCAACAGCGTTGCTTAACCAGTTTGCAACAAAATTCGTGTGCGCGCGTATCGCCCCTGCACGAACTAAACGTATGTGACAGCGGGCGCGGCGTGCAAGCGATTTTAACCTTAGCAGTGGTTAAGCGACGCTGTTGCCCATGGTACTCTTTCTGATAAAACTTATAAACTATCTTATTTTATTTATTTCATCATATCCGCCACACGACACCCACTGCTGGGTATAGGCCTCCCCCAAGGATTTCCACGACGATCGGTCCTGCGCTTCCCACATCCAGTGGCTTCCGGCAACCTTCACCAGATCGTTGGTCCACCTTGTCGGGGGCCTACCCACGGAGCGTCGTCTGGTGCGCGGTCGCCATTCAAGAACCTTTCCACCTCAACGGCCATTGGTTCTTCTCGCTATGTGTCCTGCCCACTGCCACTTTAGCTGAGCAATCCTTTGAGCGATGTCGGTTACTTTAGTTCGCCTGCGGATCTCCTCGTTTCTGATTTGATCACGCAGGGAAACGCCGAGCATGGCTCTCTCCATTGCACGCTGGGTGACCTTGAGCCTCCTTATGAGACCCATAGTTAGCGACCACGTTTCACTGCCGTAAATCATCACTTGCAACACACAATGGTTATAGACTTTCGTCTTGTTTATTTATTTTTATAAATTAGAGTAATTTAAAAATAAAAAACATATCTTAACTTATTGAAAACCTACAACGAATTTAATATAAAGGGGTATTTGTTTATAGTTGGGTGATTCTTTTAAAGCTTCAGATCCGTGTGCTTTGTTATTTAAACGCTGTGTGTGTATACCAAAAATAATATTATTGTACAGACATTTTCACAAAAACAGAATTTTCCGAAAACATTTAAACCTTAAAATTATAGCCTATGGATGTACCTCCCCTCTTTTCCAGAGTCACATTTGTGAAAACGATAACTAACTTCGCGTTCGATTTATGGATTTTGGAGGAAACTTTTGTCGGTCAGTCCCATACATTTTTTGAAGGCGATTTTCGTTATCTTTTTTTTATAATTTTGAACACGTCTAAGATTTTGTCCAAATGACGTAATTTTTCCCGCGAACTTATACGCGATTTTGGTTACACTGCTGTCAATGGGGAATGTCCGAAAAAAATGAAACTGGCTGAATATTTTTTTATAGGTAGGAATAAGCTGTCTTAGTAATAGAAAAAAAAATCAGAATTTTCGGTTGCGTTAAAAAATTAAAAAAAATTAAAGTCTCTTCGTCTTCACTTCGTCGTCTCTTTGGCTTAATTTTCTGGGGGAGATGATTTTCAAAGCCCAGAAAAGTTGCATTAGGTCCATGACAGGGTTAAAAATAACTGACAGTTGCCAACATTATAGATTTTGGAAATTGCTGTTTTTGTCAAATCTATTCAGCACTTGTTTACAAAAGTTTCCCAAACATGGAATAGGTCAATTAAAGTGCGTTCACAGTACCGAAACATGCTAAGTTTGGGAAGTTTTCATACAGCATTGCTTAGGAAAAGTGTAATAGGAACGGGACCGGCAATATATAACAAAATACCTGACGAAATTAAGGAATTGAATAGTTATAAATTTAAAAAGGAATTGACATCTATATTATTAGAAAAATGTTATTATTCTATTACAGATTTTCTAACTGATAAATTTTGACATCATATGATTTATTCCTTATTATTTCTAATTGACATTTCTTATTTTATAAATATTTGTTTTAAATGATTGAATACCTACTATTTTATTGTGAAATGTATGTTATTGTATATTCAATTTACCTGGACTTTAATTTAAATAATATTTGCATGCTAAATGTTGGCAGAATGTACCGGACCGAAAATTCTAATTCTTAACAACAAATATGTATGTACCTGCATTCTTAGCAAATAAATGATTCTTATTCTTATTCTCACAAATATATGAAAGTAATAGCAGAATGGAGATTATACTTTTGCCATCACCTGCCACAACCACAACATGGTATTAAAAAAAAATTCAACACAATGTCAAAACTTTTTGTTTTTAATTCTTGTTGTCATAGTGGTAGGTGTTGGCAAAGGTATAATTTCCATTCTGCTGTTACTTTCCTACATTTGTGAAGGCGAAGAGACTTTAATTTTTTTAAATTTTTTCACGCCACCGAAAATTCTGTTTTTTTTTCTATTACTAAGGGATCTTATTCCTATCTATAAAAAAATATTCTGCCAATTTGATTTTTTTCGGACATTCCCCATTACTGACACAGGAACATAAGCGAAAAAACATAAAGAATCGCGTATCAACTCACGCATAAAAATCACATAATGGCGTCATTTAAACAGGGTGTAAAGAATTACCCGATTAATTAATATCTTTTGTAGGTTTCATAATCCGATAGTAATTATCGGTATAATACTTTCCATATTTCAAGCGATATTGGATATTAATTGGAAGTCAATCTATTGACGTGTTTGTTAATAGTTTCTCCGTTGGTTATTAATTACTTTAACCGGTGATTTTCAATATTGTTTGACCTCGGGTTGATTTATTTACCACTTGTGCGGTTATTGACAATATATAATTAGTTATCAGTGGTTAGTCAAGTTTGTCAAAACTAACGCTATTATATTTCTTTAAAATGTATGAAGTTTTAACTTTGTTTTTTGTCACATTATAATACTAGTGTCTCGGCCTCGCTTCGCTTCGGTGTAGTGTGGAATTTCACACCATGTATTATATATATCCTTCCTCTTGAATCACTCTATCTATTTAAAAAAACCGCATCAATTTCGTTGCGTAGTTTAAGGATCTAAGCATACATAGGGACAGACAGCGGGAAACGATTTTGTTTTATACTAAGTATGTAGTGATGCGCTGACCCAAAACAAAAATAAGCTTCAATGGTTTTTTTATGTAATTAAAATGTCAAATAAAACCTAACATTAGCGCCAACCCGTTTTTAGTTTTGTTTCTTGATGTTATTTTCGCTTTGCTTTATTATTCATTACAGAAGGCTAAAATAAAAATAGCCTCTGCAATATGGTGCGTCTTGTTTAATGCTATTTTCTCACTCCATATCTGTAGAATGAATTAAACATTACAGATACTAGAACGATTCCTCCACCAATAAACGCTTATCGCATTACTATAAACAGTAATTTAAAAAAAGAACACCTCATTACAAGAACGCTCGTCGCAGGCGAAGGCATCGCGCACCAACAGCCTAATGGCTTTCCCTTGTAAAATCGATTATATGAGTCGTAAGAATCGCCACTTGCCGATAACGGAACGATTTCTGGACTAAAAAGGTTGCACTGTAGAGTATTTATTTCGCTGGCAGCTCATGCTGAGCAAAGGTCTTGCGATGTTCTATTGATAGATGTGGCATTAAGCAGTTTTTTAATCAACTTTCTCTCTGTTGGTTCCTCCTCTCTGTTCAAGGCCGTGAACTCCGAAAGGTCAGAACTTAAAAGGCATACTTTAACTGATCTTCAATTTTGACTGTTACATTACAAGCCGTATAGAGTGAGCTCTACATTACTTATTTTAATCGGTTTTAATTAGGTTCTTAGCAAACTTTACGTTCAATATTCAATCACAATTTAACTTATTCTTTACACCAAGTCTACTGAACTTTAAACAATATAACAAACTCAAGTCAATAATCGAAAATTAACGGCATTGCCGTTTTTTGTTTTCTTTTTATTAAATAAATATTTTACAAAATAGTTTCGAATCACCCGCGTCAAAATTGGCGCGAACGATTGTTACGTCACGCGCTGTCAAAGTTGACACCTGACACAATGGCCATAGATAATAATAAAAACCAACAACGTCGAGTGTGTTGTGTGTTATCTTTATAAACAACCTTGTTGGTGGATGCTCTTAAGTAGGCTGATGCTGGTTTAGAAATAATAACATATTACAAATCGTGGGATAATCTTTAGAGTGCGGTCACATTTGTCTGACGCCACGTGTTAATACGCCGTCAGATAACATCGGTTTTCATAGTAAATGTGCACTAGAAGCACACTTTTCTGATAACACGTCCATATAAACACGGCGTGTTATCACGTGGCGTCAGACAGATGTCTGACGCCACGTGATAACACGATGTGTGATCTTTATATTTTACCAGTGAGAATCAAATAACAACGTTATGTAATTTTGAGTAATCAAATTAATAATAAGCTCTTCAATTCGTGCAATGAAGATAATAAAAAGTTGAAATAAAGATCTTAGAACTAAATAATTGCAATACAAACGACTCATACATTTGTTGTCTAATGTCTGTTAAATTTTGAATATTAGCATATTTTACTCTCTGGTTCTATTTATATCACTGTACATTTCGTTGCACTACATTCATGGAGCTTTTACTGCAGTGGGTCAGCGAGTCGGACTAAATAGTACAAGTTCTATTTTCTGCTCGCGGAACTGACCACATCATTTTAGTGCTATTTGCGCTAAATCAAATGACATGCACCAGTTGAGAGGAATCTGTTAAATTCTATAAGGCCGGCCACGAACAGACGGAAAATTGTTACGGAATTCCGTACATACTTGATTCCGAACGCAGCAACTGCATACAAAATCTATGGGCTGCCACACACATGCGAGATTTTTCCGTACGGAATCTTCATACATTGTCAAAATTCCATTCGGAATACCGTTATGTGATTCCGTCTGTGTGGCCGGCCTAAGTAGTAAAATCGATGTTTTAAATAAAATCATATAAAAACAAATTTTCGCAGATTAACTCTGGCAGCATTGAAGCGCATGGAGTGAAGCGTGCAGCAGCGAGCATGGTGCGGTGTGCGCGGCGCGTGCGGGCGGCGCGTGCGATGTGAACCATGCCAGGATGGCGGCCGCCGGCCACTCGCCTGTGCCTCGCGCTGCTCTGCCTCGGGTGAGTAGCGAAACGTGTGGAGTGACGTTACAGCAGCGATGTGATGTAAACCATGCCGGTATGACGGCCGCCGGCCACTTGCCTGTGCCTCGCGCTTCTCTGCCTTGGGTGAGTAGTGAAACGTGTGGAGTGACGTTACTGCAGCGATGTGAACCGCGCCGGGTGGCGGCCGCCAGCCAGCCACTTTTCTGTGCCTCGTATGAGTAGCGAAGCCCGTGAAATGACGGTACAGCAGCAATGTGATGTGAACCATGCCGCGTGACGGCCGCCCAGCCACTCGTTTGTGCCTTGCGTTGCTCTGCCTTGGGTGAGTAGCGATATAGCGAAATGTATGGAATGAAGTGATGAGTAAAAAAAACCGGCCAAGTGCGTGTCGGGCCACGCGCAGTAGGGTTCCGTAGGTACATTATACTATACCATATTTTAATACCGCTATCATTTTTCGTCTGAAAAAATAACTTTGTTTTTCACAGTGTTTGTATGAATGACAAAGTAATATCTGCGGTTTTGGAAAATGTATATCTCGAAAACTAATTACTGTATCTCATTCAAACCAATTTTCGTTGAAAGTGTTTATTAAGATCTATAGCTTATTTTTTTTTAGATTTTTTTTAAAGTTAAAGGGGGGGGGACACATTTTACCACTTTGGCGGCATATATCTTTCAAAAGGTTGACTTTGAAAAAAAATAGTCTTAGGAACCTCAATGTCATTTTTAAAGACCTATCTATAGACAACCCACAAGTATTGGTTTGATGAAAAAAAAAATCAGTTTCAGTTTCATGTATGGGGAGCCCCCCTTTAATCTTTATTTTTTTTTATTTTTGTGTAAAAATCGTAAAGCGGTTTACAGAATACACCTACCTACCAAGTTCCAACTATGTAGTCCTAATACTTTTGGAATAAAGTGGCTGTGACATACGGACGGACAGACAGACAGACAGACATGACGAATCTATAAGGGTTCCGTTTTTTGCCATTTTGGCTACGGAACCCTAAAAAAGAATTTGTTGAATTTTTTGCATAATAGTATCTGTAAGTAAATCGTTTTTCTTCAGTGAATGAAGAAATAAAATTAATATATGATTGCTTTGTCTAAATAAGTACCTGTACATCTACAAAACACACACGAAGAAATGAGCAAAATCTACTTCTATGTAGATATTTTATGTATGCAATAAAAACAACAGTATCTTCATTAAAAACTTTACTTTGTTCTTATAATGTTTGATAGTTACAGCCCAAATGTTTATTTTATTTATTAGAACAACCAACAATAAGTACACTGATAAAAACAATAATTATAACTAGCACATGAGATTTATAATTTTAGTGTCTTATCAATTATAGGCAGTCACATCATGCATTGAAACAATTATACCCACCTAACAGTTTTAAATATTTAAGATATTATAGGATAGTTACTCTATATAAAAATTATAATGTATTTATTAATCGATATTTTACAGACTTTATCAATTGTACAATACAAGAGAATGAAATAGAGTGATGCTCCGGTGATTCGCAGATTACTTTACTGCCAAATGACGTAGGAGGGCGTTCTTAAAACTTCTTAGAGAGCTACACAATATATCCAAGTCAGAGCACAGAGCATATGAAGCTTCATCAACCTAATAAGAGGAGCGTGAGATCCGAACTTGCTCCTAGTAAACGGCTTTCTAAAAAGTGGAACCCTACCACGAGGAAGGGAGGATATCTCCTAGGGACATTAAAACTTAAGCCCAATATCTGGGGACAGTCAAAGCTCCCATGGACATTTTCTCAAAATTTCAGGGTTATATTTTCTAAAATACTAACAACCTCGCAGGAGTAGATCAAAGAGAATGTAAAAATAACTAGCGTTATAAGAGACGGGAGTGTCATACAAAAAACGTGAGTATGAAACAAAAGCGAATTCAACGAAAACAAACAAAAGAGAAACGTTAAACGGCATTGGCCGTAAAACGGTCAAAGATGAAGAATACTCTTTGATGGGGCGAAGTATAATACGCCTAAATTCGAATGTTGTCAATTATCTACTGCTTTGTGGATTGTCAACGTTCTTTCAAACTTAGACGGGTTAAAAATTCGCTTCCGTTTCATAGATCGTTTTTTACTGAGAGAGTTGCGCCAGGCTGGAGTAGATTACTGACATCCTAAACAACAACGTTTGTTCCATAGAGAAAGATGTTTGTTCTACGACTTTTTCAAAAAAAGTCAAATATACTCAAAATCGACTTTCTATAAAAAAGGTCCAAACAGCTGATCGAGTTTTGTGTGAAAAGTCGAACTTTTTTGTCTTTTTCGGAAGTCGTAGAACAAACTTTGTTGTTTATGTTATTAGTAATCTACTCCCTCGAGGTTGTTAATATCTTACGAATAACCATGTTTAATGATAATGACCAAAACCTCATGACATGATGATAGCGTCATCACATCACACAAATTCTTCGAAATACGTAAATTGGCTGCACGCATAATTCATGCTGATGCGAATGTCTCAAACTTCATTATAGTGATAAATTATGCAGCTCGTTGATATAACGATCTAGTTATTAAACCAACCTCTGATCTGAGAAATATTATCATTATGTTCGCTTTACATTGCTGTAAGTATATGAACTGTTTTGAAGTTATTCGTACAAAAAGATCTGTGTAATAAAAATGTGATTAAGTGTCGAAATAAGTTGTTGTGTTTGGGCTTCCAGAATTGCTGGCTTCGAATTAAGGATTGCAAATGGGTGGGGCAGGGGATTGGTCAGTCGAATACCAAATTTCGGCACACACTTTAGTTATTTAGGTACGAAATCTTTTGTATGCTACTTGTAAAGTAAACAACCTATTTTATTTTGTGTCTGTGTTTTATTTACGTTTACGCAAAAACCATTTCCACTGAAATGAAATTAATTGTAAGTACATTGTTTGTACACATCTAATAGACACATTACTTATTTGAATACGTGCATGCTATAGATACGTACAATTATGCCGACGTAAAACATATTTTTATTAATATAGGTACTTATTACTTACTTAATATCAGAGAGCAAAAAGATCGCCCATTTCATGACGAACGTTTTTGGCTAATAACATTTTCGAAGAACCAAAAAAATCACGAATAAAACAGCTATTAAACAAAGAAGCATGTCCAACCCATTGATCAAAACTCAAAATGGCGGATGCCATTAAAAAAAAGGAAGCAAACCCATAGGTAAATGCTGGCACCCTATAATTACGCCCAGTGAATCCGAATCGAGAACCAATCAACAATAAAAAATAAAAAACATGAGATCTTTTCGATCAAACCTATTTGAGCGCTTAGCAGTAGCTTATTGTTGTTTTTTTTTTTTTCATTTTATTGTATCTTTGAACACTATTACTTACTTAAAGAAGCTGCCTGCGCGCAGTTTTGATTGTTGGTACTTTTTGCGACTCGTACTATACAAAACTTTTTTGGAAAAAAATCTACGTCAAAACATTGGGAAGTGTGTAAAAGTTTTGAACTTCGTTACGACATGTAGTTTGTTGTAGTTACTTTGACCGATAATGTTTTTGATAATTTTTACTATGAAATTTTCTTTTTGCGTTGTATGCACCCTTAAGGCTCGGTTACACTAGAACATTTGTTTCTGTCCTTTTCTTCAAATGCAAAGAGTAGAAAATAACCTCATTTTTGCATTTTTCGTTGTTATTTTCATCAATATTTGTAGCTACTAGATAATTTCTTTAGCATGTCGTATGTTTTTTATGGCTACAACTTTACGTTTTCTATATAAAAATATAAACCTCTCACACCATGTTCACTACCTGACCCTTAATAACACACTAGCATTGGTAGTGAATATAGGTTCATTGGTGAGTATTTATCATAATCGGTCGCTTGTTTGCCACTACATAAAAAAGGAAATCAGTCGCATAAAACTACTATCAAGAAAGCTGAAAGTCCAACTTATGTTCAATAAAATTCAAAGATAATTCGTTCGCAACAATAGCCGCTCGTTAGGGCGCGTCCACAGCCCACGGTAACACATAATCTGCGTGAAACTCGCATTAGCATCATTCTACTCGATTTCCAAACACAATCTGACGGACGGCTAACCCATCATTACTGCCAATCCTTCCATAAACGAGACGATAGTGTGAAATCACCTTTAGTCATAAAACTGCAAGGGATTTTCCACCTTGTGGGGTGAGGTTTGAATTGCAATTGCTTGGTGTTTACAATCTTTTATGACAGCTGATCATTTTGGATATGAACTTAACAACTCCGCCCACTGGGCACCGTACTCTGTACAGTCACAGAACAGAGATAAAAGATTCTCAGCTTTTATTTTGTTTTTCATAGACGTCAAGACGTCATAATGGGTGGTAGGGTAAAAGAATTAAAGATTTAAAAATGCTTATTATGTGAGCTTATTTGAATAAAGAATTTATCACTTCAAAACTTGAAATTTCAGTTGGAAAGTTGTTTGAAGTTAGAAAATAACTACAACGATAAAGCCAGTCTTTAGGACATTAAGTGTGAGTTGCACCAAAACGCTGTCAAAGTTAAGTTATTGTCAAATGATAATGCTACCTATTTGTCACGTCAAACTTGTCAAAGGACATCATGCTGGCTGGCAACCTCTTTTTTTGGCTAACTTATGCTTAACCGGTACTATAACAAGCTTGTTATTGTTAAAGTAAGATGGTGCAACTCAGCCTTAATGAGCAAAGTTATCATCACCAAGGCTTGAAAAAAATGGCGTTCCTATATGTGTCTATGAGCAAAAATTTTACAGTTATGTAAATTAGAAATGACTTTATTTGTTGATTTTTTCCCAAAGATAGCAGTTTAATTAGTTTAAGCTGAAACTAGCTTTTAACGTCACAATATATAAGGTTTGAACAATTTATATTGTCACTCTAAGCCCCCCTACCATGACCACCCATCCGAAATACGATAGTATATTCCCTAATCTAATATATCGTGTTTCGGATCATACAAAATGTTTATTTAACAAATGAACGCTAATATTTTAAAACTTTCATGCAAAATGTTTAAGCAATCAGTTAATAATGCTACAAGTGTTAAGTTAAAACAATAGGTATTGGCTAAGTTACAAAGAATTTAGTGGTCATTTCTGCTAACGAAAAAAAATATACTTTTTTAAAACAATTTGGAAAAAAATTTGGAAAAAAATTTGGAGTATTTTTATTGCTGATTGTGGACCGTTATGACACTCGACTGTCAAAATCCATTATCTTCTGACAGTTAAATATGATAAATCGCTGTATCATATCGCGTTTGGGTGGTCATGCTAGGGGGATGATCAAACGCCAAACAGCATAGTTCCAAGAGTCCTGTATCGTCTCTGTTCTATTCACACCCCTGTGCTCTAAGTACAAAACCATCGCTCATGCGTTTACGTTTACGTCCCCAGCGATTGTGTTCGCAATCGAACCGATAACTTAACCGTTTGTACACAAACCATCAATCAGTTTCACGATGGTAGAAACGTGCGGAAAAGCCATACTGCTTCATTACTCACGAATTATCTAACAAAGTTATTTGATAACATCGCAATCATGATTAGCGAAGGCATGAGCGTATTTAGAGATATTTTCAAGAGGGGCTCAGGCTTTTTTCTGGGATGGGCAACAAATTGTAGGGGACACCAATGGGTGAAGGTACACTTGAAAACGCGTTTGGCCAGTAGTTATAAAAGTAGCTACAAAACAACGGTTTACTGTACCTTTTGCAGTGACCAGTAAGTAGGTTATGTCGGTGGGTTAGGTACCAGCAGTGGTCTCGAACGTCAAAATGCGAAATCGGTAGATTTGCCAAAAAAATTCGGTAGATTCATACCCAAAATCGGTATATTGTAATAAAACCATACCTGCTACTTAAAAAAAATATGGCTACAATATGGTTTTCTATACAAACGAGCTAAGCTTCGAATTGGGAAATGATAAATTTCGCGAGTTTTTGGATTATTCCAACTGACACACGGCCAATAGGAGAAATTATACAATAAATTCGACGGTAAAGTCCGCAAGTAGACTATTACAGCTTTCAAACAATATCAAATTCAAGTACCTAAGCACTTTAATGCTCCTAAATGAAAAAAAGTGTACTTACTTTTAAAAGTACAAGTCGAAAAAAAATGAAAAATAAAATCTGAATTATCGCTTCGCAGAGTCGTAGAAGATTCCCCTGTAAACAAACGAATCGAAACGGGTTGCTAGTTCGATTCGTTAAAAAAATCTGGAGAATTTCCTTATATTCTCAGAACTTCTCAGAAATCGTGAGAATATCTTTACATTTCGGTAGGAGAAGCTCTATATCGGTAGAAATACCGAAAAATCGGTAGGTTCGAGACCACTGGGTACCAGCCTGTCAATTCTGTAACCAAACTCGCATCTCACTTCGAACCTCACTTCACTTCGCGTGAATTAGTTATTAAAAATTAGCTGAATATAAGCTATTTTACCGATTGCAAAAGGTTTAAGGTAGCTACCGTAACTAGGTAACTAAAATCTTTTGTGATTAGAAAAACAGCCTATCGTTATTTCATGTATGATTTAAAATTTCCGCTAAGTGAAGTGAGGTTCGAAGTGAGATGCGAGTTTGTTACAGAATCGACAGGCAGATCACCTGAATTAAATTACGGGCCAGTTAAATTCGGGCGAGTAATCGCATGAACCATACAACTCGACAAAAGCTGCATATCACTGAGTTTTGCTTGTTGTGTGGCGTTTATAAATAAGTATAAGGCTGCGTTCAAACGATAACACACGACCCGACCTCAACCCGAATTCAACTCAAACTCACCTCCACCGCAGCCCACCTAGAAATACATTGCTTACAATTTTGAGTCTTATGACACATTAATAAGCTCTTGTGTAGTGTTCAGGTGAGTTTGAGGTGAGTTCGGGTTGAGTTTGAGTTGAGTTTGAGTTGTGTTTGAGTTGAGTTCGGGTTGTGTTCGGGTTGAGTTTGAGTTGAGTTCGGGTTGAGGACGAGGCGTGTGCAGTTGCATCAACAAAATATAACGGAGCTTATTAATGTGTTATAAAACTCAAAATTGTAAGCGCTGTATTTCAAGGAGTGGGCTCCGGGCTCCGGTTGAGTTGAGTTTGAGTTGAGTTTGGGTTGAGGGCGAGTCGTGCGTTATCGATAGAACACAGCCTTATTGTTAATGCTAATAAAAATCACAGTGTCAAAATGGTAAGAATAACAGCTATTCGTTTAATTTCGTCACATTCAATATTTTCCTAATCTGGCCACCGGTTTAAATTGTTATTTTTTGCGTCTCAACACCGTCTGAAAAATGTCTTTCTCTGTGACAATCATTGTAGCTGCGTGTTTTATTTTACTTTGATCAAATATAAAAAAACCGGCCAAGTGCGAGTCGGACTCTCGCACGAAGGGTTCCGTACCAAAAAACGGCAAAAAAATTACGTTTGTTGTATGGGAACCCCCCTTAAATAATAATTTGATTCTGTTTTTAGTATTTGTTGTTGTAGCGACAACAAAAATACATCATCTGTAAAAATTTCAACTATCTACCTGTTATCGTTATTAATATCGAGCAAAAAAACGGCAAAAAAATCACGTTTGTTGTATGGGAGCCCCCCTTAAATAATAATTTTATTCTGTTTTTAGTATTTGTCGTTATAGCGGCAACAGAAATACATCATCTGTGGAAATTTCAACTTTCTAGCTATCACGGTTCATGAGATACAGCCTGGTGACAGACAGACAGACGGACAGCGGAGTCTTAGTAATAGGGTCCCGTTTTTACCCTTTGGGTACGGAACCCTAAAAAGTGTAAATTCTATAGAAATAGAATGTCAAAGAACAACAAAGTCAATAAACAGGTGATCCGAAAACGAATCAATACATTTTATAATATGAGATACGTAAAATATCACTTAGATCCATAAAATATGACTATATTATGGCAAAAGAAGTTAATAAACTTTGTTCCATACTGTTTTCTTTGTCGATAAACGAATAAATGTAGCGAAATTTGGTTTTAGAGAAATGTGTGGCAATATCTTATTTACCTTTGAAAAGTGTGATTACTTGGAGTTCTTATTTCGTTGCTTGGATTGTTTCTTTTTGTCACATCACAATTACTTAGAGCAGAAAACACCATAGCTCCACGATACGTTTATTTTAAAATTCTAATTTAGATTATTTTTTTTTTAAACATACTGTGATTGCTCATTTGCTAGGCGGGACGCTAGAGGCTCTTACTGTAAAAAATGTTGGCACATGTCACTTGATCCTTTGTCTCTTTTTTACATAGACCGTGTCCGTATGATTTTAACTTCTCTTTTCCACGCTTTGTTGGTCTTCTTGAGCGCAGCGAAAATTTTTCTATGTCTATGGTAAATTCTATCAAGTCTTTCCATTTCTACCCTAATTCCTTATCAAACTGCAAATTATATTTATTGGAAAAATTATGAAAATTTCGTAATTTTTATACTTATTTACCCGACTGCAAGAGGGTTATGTTTTTCGCGCGTATCTTGTATGTACCTATTATGTAATATTATTTATAACATATTTGCTCGTAAAGGGTCTCTTATTACACCAATTTCAATATCGTATTGTATCTCATTACGAACTTGTGCGGTAATGTAAAGTAAAACGCACGGTTTCCTTGATAAGCCGTGCGTTTTACTTTACATTACCGCACGGTTTATCAAGATACTTCGTCTAAAACGAACGGTACTTTTTTAAATCTTAGCAATAGTAGTTTGTTACACAAGGGATGTAAGTGAGCTATTACAGAACAAGATCCAATTTGGCGCCCGTGCGAGCGCAGCTCGCAAAGGGCACTAATGGATCGAGTGCACCCGAGATATTTAGACGCCCGAGCGAGCGTAGCGAGCGAGGGCGAATATAGTTCGAGGGTGTAATAGCTACTTACAACCGAGGTAAGCATACTATTTTACATCATTCATGCGAGGTAAATTTAATAAAAATAAAAACAAAAACATTAAAACAAAAATAAAAATAAAACGTTAAAGGGTTATTTCATTGAAAACTCGTGGGGTTGATCAGACCATTAAACTGAACAACTTTCATTATGGGACCAACCTCGAAATCACGAAAAAAAATCAGCTGTTTTTGCATTGCAGAATTTTGCATACCTAGCTTGAACTGAAATTAAATTGTTTTTTTTTCAGCCAAAAGTTTCGTCAGTTTATAATAAAAGAAAAGAGATTGGTTCACTAAGGAGTTTTAAATGCTTGAATTGTAAAGTAACTTTACAATTAAAGCATTCACCATCCTTGAATTGTAAAGTGATTTGAAAATGGAACGTTCTATCTAAACAATGCACTGTGTTGCACATGCCAACTTACACAGCCTCATACTATATAAGTAAATCCTAGTTACCGAGCAAGTATGATGTAAAGAGTTTTTATGTCAGAAAAGAGGTCAACATTTTATGGATAAAATTGACTTTGGGAGATAAAATGTAATAAATAAACATTTAATTATTCAATTTAATTAATGTTGACAATAAATTACAACCATTTATCTGTAACAAAAACACACAAATATTAATTGACTTTATTAGTAATACTGGCTGTTTTATGCCTTTGCCTTAAAAAAAACGCTGATGCGCGCGCATTGCTAATTTAATTTTTTTTGCTGTATTGTTTTTATTTGAAAATGTCATCAAGTACTGATGAATTTATTAATTCAACACCGCCAGAAGTCTCAGAGGCAGCGAAAAAGGCTACTCTAAGCCTCTTGCCCGAAAAATTTAAACTTACAAGCGTATCAAAATTTAATCATATGGAAAACAAGCAAAGGTGCAAAGTCCGAGTTTTATTTATTTCCTCGCAAATATGTAATAAAACGTCGTATGACATACGTGCCCTTTGATAATTACAGCCTCTGCTTTCTTGTAGCCCTCGCCTACGGCTCGGGCTAGCAATATCGCCTCGGCTGTAATTTTCAACGTACCGCACTTATATCATAATGTACTATTATTACCTTATATCTTTCAAACGGCTGAAAGTATTTTTACCGACTTCAAAAGGAGGGAGTTACTCAATTCGACCCGTTTTTTTTTTTTTTTTTTTTTTTTTTTTTTTTGTTTTTTGTATGTACACCGATTACTCGAAGACGGCTGGACCGATTGAAATGATTCAAACGTTATTACATTAGGTAAACTCCCAAGTTGGTCCCATTTTTTAAAATTTTGAAATCGGTTCAGTACTTTTCAAGTAATCTTGAAAAAAGCACGAAAATAGTATGATTTTGTGTGAACTACCTCGATGATCAGTCGTATAACTTCTTTGTTTATGAACTGAATAAGATAATTATGTTTTTGTTGGAAAAGGGATATCTTAAGTGTAGTTCTTTAACCGACTTAAAAAATGAAGTTCTCAGTTTCACCCGCATGTATGTATGTTTCTCCGCGATTAACTCACGTTTGGCTGAGCCGATTTTAATTTCTACCTAAATAATATACCTACACTACCTAATACAAAAGGTACCTACACTAAAAATAAAAAAATAAAAAATTGTTTAAAAAAACAAAAAACCGACTTCAAAAAACCTACCTCTAAAAAGCAAGAAAATAAAACACGTCTATTGAAGTCGGGTGGGGCTTTTAGAATTAAAAAAAAAAGACATTTGTACTCCAGCCCCACCCGACTTCAATAGACGTGTTTTATTTTCTTGCTTTTTAGAGGTAGGTTTTTTGAAGTCGGTTTTTTGTTTTTTTAAACAATTTTTATGATAAAGGTATCTTTAGATTTTTCATGTCAGCCCAAGTGTTCTTAAGAAGGTGGCGTCATAAAAAAACCAACATGGCAGTTGTACGGTGCTATTGTACGTAGCGGATTTTTTTTTTATTTAGATTACTGCAATATGGGTGTCAAATTAAAGGGATTATTATAAGGATTTCAAAAAAGTATATTCAAATATATATATATTTATTGCAAGTCACTCACATGTTTTTATATCATGACCCTAATATATAATAACTATAAAGATATATCTAAATAAAAAAATACATTAAAAAAAACCCGCTGCATAAAAAAACAAGTCAATTGAAAAGATGGAAACAAGATTAAATATAAAAGGCAACATAATAACATGCAGTTGGAGGCATATAATTCAAATCATTCATAATGTCACTTTCTTTATGCATGCCTCCGACTGCATGTTATTATGTTGCCTTTTATATTTAATCTTGTTTCCATCTTTTCAGTTGACTTGTTTTTTTATGCAGGCAGGTTTTTTTTGTTATTGTTGCTAGCAGCAGCCATTTTCTTTATAACTATCGCAATTTATTTTCCACATTTGTATTGAATATAAAATAATCTCTTACTACGCCATTATCACCTCATTACCGCGTCCTTCCTCGGGTACCATTAACACCCATCGTCACTCCCACGCACGCCATACGCAGCCATTTGCAATCAATACTAAAGTAAACACATAGCTAAATACGTTACAATAATGATAATGGACGGTGGTATTATTTAACATACTTAAGGGGCCTACATACGTCAACTAGGGTCTTTAATTTTATTACTATTAAACCAGATCGGATTTAAAAACCGGACAAGTGCGAGTCGGACTCGCCCACCGAGGGTTTCGTACACATTCGATGATTGATTACGTAAATAAAGACTAAATTTAAATGATTTAATTACAAATAGTATAGTCAAATTAGGTCGAATTTACAAAAAGATCGAAAGTAATTCGTGTAGTTGTAATTTTTTATGGAATCATTAGAAGACATGAATTTAAGTTTCCTCCGAGTTTTCACCATTCCTGTTATGTACGGAACATCGTTTAATGTTAGGTATTAACATTAAAGTCCCAATATTTTTTAAATATAATACCTACAATAACAGTTTCTTTCCAAGTTTTCATACAATTTTAATAACATATCATTGCATACCTAGCTTTCTTAAATCAGATAAAAAGTAACCGAGATAATTGACAAAATCGAAACCTAGGAGTACCACTTTTGTAACGTCGTAGATACTTGTTCCACTACTTTAGCGAGTGACAAAAAGTGATTTGATGGTCAGTAACACACGCGCAAAAGTAGTGGAACAAGTACCTAAGACGTCACAAAGGTGGCGCCTACTAGGTTTTGATTTTGTCAATTATCTCGATAACTTTTATCTAATCTTAGCAAGCTAGGTATGCAATGATAGGTAATTAAAATTGTAAGAAAACATGGAAAGAAACTGTTATTGTAGGTATTATA
Organism: Agriphila geniculea; assembly: GCA_943789525.1. Taxonomy (NCBI): domain Eukaryota; kingdom Metazoa; phylum Arthropoda; class Insecta; order Lepidoptera; family Crambidae; genus Agriphila; species Agriphila geniculea. The sequence goes on along the minus strand of OX038894.1, from coordinate 368,060 downwards.
TTTAAAAAAATATTGGGACTTTAATGTTAATACCTAACGTTAAACGATGTTCCGTACATAGCAGGAATGGTGCAAACTCGGAGGAAACTTATTTCACGTCTTCTAATGATTCCATAAAAAATCACAACTACACGAATTACTTCCAACCTTTTTGCTAATTTGACTATACTAAAATGTGTAGTTTTCAAATTGTCCCCTTTACTTGTAGTATAAGATGATATTACTTACCAAATTTCATAGTTCTAGGTCAATGGAGAGTACCATATTTTTGATTCCTTTGAGAGTGTCGAATCTTTTTTTTACGTAAACTTAGAAATTTGATTTTTTCACAGCTTCAAGGGACGAAGGGGATACCTCCACGCGTTCGCGAGATAAAGGGTCTTGACAGACAGACGAACATACAGACGGACAGTAAAGTGATCTTATAATGTAAGGGTTCCGTTTTTCCTTTTGAGGTACGGTACCCTAAAAAAGGACAAACAACTTTCTTTCTTAGTTTCAATACGATATGAGAACAAGAGTGCCAGTTTTGTCCTAAAATTATTTAAAGTCTGGGCGGGCAGTTTATTTTTCATGGTACTAGTATGCTTTTTTGATACCCTTTACAAATCAAAAGAACGGTAATATTTAAAAAATATGGATTGTTCTTGACCACGTTTACAACAATAATACTTATAATACAATAATATAATTATATTCATTATCCCATAAACAGATAATCAATAAGTTAGGCGAACGATAATGCAATATGAAACACTATCCGAACGACTATTTCAATTGAGCACCGTTTACTTCGTTATTTATTATATAAATTACAGTAATAAAAGTTAAATTATAATAGCCGTAATAATTTTACGATGTTTACTCTGTGTCAAGAACATTTAGTTATTAATGCGTAATATTAAGAACGTATAAGTTTTTTTTTGCACAAAGGGATAGTGCTGCCAAAGGTGGAAGCGCACTACACCCGGAATCCTTATCACTGAGGAACTATCTTACCTCTAACTGCCGGAACACAAAGTTGATGGTAGCTAGCCAGGCGGACTTGAGATAAGCCCTGCCACCACCAGTATAAACATTTCAGAATGTTTTCATTCTTCAGAGGAATTCAATCCTACTTAACAATATTATGTTGATACTAGCTTCTGCCCGCGACTTCGTCCGCGTGGATTTTAGAGAAAATCCTTAGAGAACCTTCAACCAGGATCTGACCAGTCATTTTTACATTTCCGGTTCCGGTTCCCGTTCCCGTTCTATTCCCGTCCGTTCCCGTCCCTTTCCTGTCCCGTTCTCGTACCCCTTCCGTTGCCATTCCCGTCCCCGTCCCGTTACCGTCCCGTTCTCGTTCCTGTTCCCGTACCGTTCTCGTCCCGTTCCGTTTCCGTTTCATTCCCGTTTCATCCCCGTCCCGTTCCCGTTACCATCTCGTTCCGTTCCCATTCCGTCCCGTTCCGTTCTTGTTCCCGTTCCGTACCCGTCCCGTACCCCTTCCGGTTCCCGTTCCCGTCCCCGTCCCCGTCCCGTTCCCGTTCCCGTCTGGTTCCCGTACCCTTCACGCCCCGATCCCATTCCGTTCCCGTATCGTTCCCGTTCCGTTCCCGATCCTTTCCCCTCCGTTCCCGTGCCGTTCCTTTACCGTTCCCGTCCCGTTTTCGTTCCCGTACCGTTCCTGTATCGTTCCCGTTCCATTCCCATTCCGTTCCGTACCTTTCCGTTCCCGTTTCGTTCCCGTTCACGTCCCGTTCCCGTCCCGTACTCCTTCCTTTTTCCGGTACCGTTCCCGTCCCGTTCCTGTCCCTTTCTCTTTCCCGTTCCATTCCCGTTCCGTTCCCATTTCGTTCCCATTCCGTTCCCTTGCCGTTCCCGTTTCATTCCCGTTCCCTTCCCGTTCTGTTTCTGTTCTGGCCCGTTACGTTCCCGTCCCGTTCTCGTCCTGTTCCCGTTCCTGTTCCCGTGCCCGTGCCCGTGCCTGTTCTCGTTCCCGTTACCTGGATGTGCATGTCCAGGTACAGGTCCATGATGTGTCATGTCTTTTTTTGGTTTTTCAAAATCACAAAATATATGTTTGCTTATTTATTTTTAGACGTGCTCCTACGAAGTTTAAAGTTGTAATGGCCATTTAATATTTATTCCATACAAAATTTGAACCCCATTTTCACCCCTTAAGGATTAAATCATGTCCACCGTGTTGGACTTCAAAATAAATGTCATTTTTGCAATCGTCATCCCAGAAAACCCCAATAACGACATCCGTATCTATTTTTAGGTTTACTCACCCCATTTACCCCCTAAGGGGTTTATTTTCAAAATCACAAAATATATGTTTGCTTATTTATTTTTAGACGTGCTCCTACAAAGTTTAAAGTTGTAATGTCCATTATTTTTCCATACAAAATTCGAACCCCATTTTCACCCCTTGAGGGGTCAAATCATGTCCACCGTGTTGGACTTCAAAATAAATGTCATTTTTGCAATCGTCATCCCAGAAAACCCCAATAACGACATCCATATCTATTTTTAGGTTTATTTACCCCTTTTCACCCCCATTTCATCCCCGTAGGGGTTGAAATACTAACAATAACAATATACGTTGCGTAAGATTTCCATCCATAAGCCTAAATTATATATTTAGCAATTTTGACTTTTTGACTGAAAATAAAGGATTTTCTTCCTTACACAACTTCATCCCCCTTTTGACCCCTTCGGGGGTAGAATTTTGAAAAACGCCGAGACCCGTATTTATTAATTTTCAATCGTCAGCCTAAACACAAAATTTGACGATCCTAGCTTCAAAACTGAGGGACTTTCATACAAACTTTCATCCCTTATTTCATCCCCTTAGGGATAGAATTTTCAAAAATCCTTCCTTAGTGGATGCCTACACTGTATAAGGTATCTGTGTGCAAAATTTCAAGTCTCTAGGTCCAGCGGTTTGGGCTGTGCGTTGATAGATCAGTCAGTCAGTCATTCAGTTTACGATTTTATATATTAAGATGATATTGAAAACTGTGATGCACTCGCGAAACTGAAAGACACCACGAATTTTCATATCAATTAGTAATAGTACAGTACAGTAGCCCGTAGAACATTTATATCACCAAAAAGGTTATCGTTTGCCGTTGTAATATAGTTATTTATTACGAAATTACAGATACTTTAACCCAAGTTTTACAGATTGTAACCCGCCGTAACCTATATTTGATTATCTCCAAAATTGATATTTTTTTTATTTTTAGAGGTTTACCACATAGTTTAGCTATTGTCGTGTTCTACAGCTTGATTTGATTGCCACAGATAAAAGTAAGACTATAAAAAGTAGTCATACACAGATTTAAGACCTGATGAAAATGGTTGGACTTTATCTGGTCTTAAATCTGTGTATGATCACTTTCCATAGTCTTACTATTATCAGTGGCAATCAAAAAAAGCTGTAGAACATGACAATAGCTAAACCATGTGGTAAACCTTGAAAAATAAAAAAAAAATCATTTTTGGAGATATACAAATATAGGTTACGGCGGGTTGCGATCTGTAAAACTTGGGTTAAAGTATCTATAATTTCGTAATAAATAACTATATCACAACGGCAAACGGTAACCTTTTTGGTAATTTTAATGTTCTACGGGCTACTGTACTATAACGAAACGATGCTATATGGATTTAATAATCATTTTTCTCCTTTTATTAATCTTCTTCCTCTTTTTGTATTTTAGCAATTCGTTCTATTTAAGTTATCAACTTTTACTTACAAAAAACAATATATCCACGTAAGTAAATCTGTCATTGTTTAGATATAACTTGCTACTAGTATAATTGGGATGTTGACAACTTTTTTTATTTTATATTACATAAATTACCTCTCAAAAAAAGAAACATTGGTAAAATAATTATTTCGCTAGCTTGAAAGCTGCCCGAGATATCACAGTGTGAAATGCACACAAATGGACTCGCCCAAAAACGCTCCATACTAACGGCTACTGAATTATGACGTCACGCCTCAGTAGTTTGTATGCAACGCGTAGGAAATTTGTTCGGCAGCTATATTAAATATTGTGTTTATCAAAATGGTTTCTTAGACAAGTTTGCTATACATTTTATGAACTAATTAAAGGTATCATTTATTTTAATAAATTTTATACTTTTTAAATGGACTTTGAAGCGTCATAAAACAAATAATATGCAATATATAAAACCAAGAGGTATACAAGCTACTCTAAAAGTTTAATATGTTTACGATTTTTATTAGTATTTCGTTATTTTATTCATTAGTCAACATTCCAATTATACCTGAGAAGTTACACAATTATATTTAAACAACTGAGATTTCATTCCGAGAAAATTAATCTAAATGAAACCTTCAAAAAACAACCTCGATAATAATTCTCGAAATAGGTAGTAATTTGTTGTTCAACTTCGTAGAATCTCGGATAGTTATTAAGTGGAATCCTATAAGTTACGATCGCGCACATACAGACATACTTACTATATTTATTAAAGTTTATGAACTATCGTGGAGCGCCACAGATTGGAACATAATGACACGCCTGACAGTAGTTTCAGTTAATAACTTAATACACGGCATAGAGGTATCTTCACACTGGATAGAAAAGCTGATCTCAAAAAATATTGAAATAAGAAAAATATTTTGTTTTGAGACAAATTACAGAATACTTTTGTATCGTTAATTATGTATTTTAAAAGCTGACACTCAGCGTAATGTTAAGGCCCATGTAGAGGTTACCTAAGCGAAGGTAAACTAAGTACTTTTCCTAAAAAAAAGTTTTTTGTAGCTGTGATAATAATCACGACAATTTTGTCAGCCATATTTTTGTGAGCGTTTTTTTGTAGCTCGTGGGTGTTTAAGTATCGAACTCTGAATGTTCTGTACTCAGTGACGAAAACTCGCTCAGCGATTAATCGCTCGTGGGCGGAAAGCCTTACCCTAATCTTCCGTAGTTACATCAGGAATCTCTATAGCAATCCAATAAATTGATAGTCCACTTACTTAAATGATGTTCATTGTATGGATCCACATATGAAATAAAAAAATCCTTGGTTGTTATTACTAACTTTACGGCCAGTGTGAACACACCCTGAGCGGCCAATAATGTTCGAAAGCTATGGTTACGTAATGGGAATAATGGGATGTATTTTAAATGAAGTTTTAGTTAAGTTCTTAACTAAAGCCTCGCCGTAAAGGTTTAGGAATTTTTAATAATAATTTAAGAAAGAAACTCGGCAGCAAGTCCCTAAATCTTTTTACTGCCTTAGTGAGACTATAGTTTTTTTAATTTCTAAAAAAAAGCAAAGATGAAGCCCTACAGAATAAATATTAGTACTACGTCCCTAACTAACAACTAGAATCCTAAACCTCCGACCCCTTTAAATACTAACCACAATGATATTACTAGTGGCTCTGTGAGCTGTAGACCTCGCGATAAAATAAAATAAAATGTCGCCATGAAGTTTTCAAAACACACAGTAGGTACGTGAGTATTCGCAGTTAGTTATTAGTTAGTTGGTTTTTTTATTTATTATAGTTATTAGTATTAGTTAGTTATTAGTAATTATTAGTTATTAGTTAGATGGTGCTTCTAATTTTGAAAATTTTTTAAAATGGGTGAATATTTTTTTATAAATTTGGAAAAATTGGCTTGACTAAACAGTTATATATAATTATCGAACCTACTCACAAAATTTCACCAGAATCGGTTGAGAAATGCGACCTGTAGAGGAGATCAAACAGCCGGAAAGCTGGACTGAAATATGTTTTTTCACATATCTCCGTCATTTAAAAAAAAATCGAAAAATTGCCTCGACAAAAAAATTCTATTTATTTATCAAATCTATTCACAAAATTTCACCGGGATTGGTTGAGAAATGCGACCTGTAGAGGAGAACAGACAGCGCCGGAAATCCGGACTGAAATATGATTTTTTTACATTATCTCCGGCATTTAAAAAAAAAACTGGCTTGACAAAAAAAAACTATACAATTTTCAAACCTGTTTACCAAATTTCACGAGAATCGGTTGAGAAATGCGACCTGTAGAGGAAAACAGACAGCACTGGAAAGCCGGACTGAAATATGTATTTTTAACATTTCTCCGTCATTTTGAAAAATTTCAAAAAACTGGCGTGACAAAAAAATTCTATATTATTTTCGAACCTGCTTAAGAAATTTCACGAGAATCGGTTGAGAAATGCGACCTGTACACAGTAAAAAAAACCGGCCAAGTGCGAGTCGAACTCACGCACGAAGGGTTCCGTACCAAAAAACGGCAAAAAAAAAAAACACGTTTGTTGTATGGGAGCCCCCCTTAAATATTTATTTTATTCTGATTTTAGTATTTATTATTATAGCGGCATCAGAAATACATCATCTGTGAAAATTTCAACTGTCTACCTGTTGTCGTTATTAATATCGAGCAAAAAACGGCAAAAAAAAAACACGTTTGTTGTATGGGAGCCCCCCTTAAATATTTATTTTATTCTGATTTTAGTATTTGTTGTTATAGCGGCAACAAAAATACATCATCTATGAAAATTTCAGCTGTCTAGCTATCACGGTTCATGAGATACAGCCTGGTGACAGACAGACAGACAGACAGACAGACGGACAGACAGACAGACAGACAGACAGACAGACAGACGGACAGCGGAGGCTTAGTAATAGGGTCCAGTTTTTACCCTTTGGGTACGGAACCCTAAAAAGGATTTCTTTAAATAAGAAAGACCAATTTCTTGAAATATTTGGTTATTCTAAAAATATATTTACTTAGGCCAATGCAATATTTTTAAAACAAAAATAGTGCTCATTTTTCACTCAGACAATATTTTTCTTAATGATTAAGAGAAATATTTTTGTTTCAAGGCTTATTTAAACTTCAATCAATTAAATTGACTTAATTTAAATCAAGAAATGTCCATCTTCTTGCATCAAATTAAAATCATTTTAAATCAACTACAAGTTACTTGGATTTAAATATACATTTTTCAAAAAATCATTTTCTTCGATTAAGAGAAAGTTTATTGTTTATGAATTACATAATATTTAATTTAAGATAAAATGTGTGCTCATTATAATTTTTTTTTCGTTTTAGGTCTAGCATAAGAAATTATACAATTGAGTAAAGATTTACTTCAATCAAAACATTTGGTCTAACTTTTAGACATGTAATTTTAGCCAAAAATAATTTAATAATAAGTTGGAGTACGAACTTAATATATTTAATTTAACAAAAACAAAATTGTATTTCTTGTTCTGAGAAATGTTTTTGTTCGGCTTATGGAAATTTTGTTTTAAACAGAGAAAAACTAAAATTTTGAAACAACGTAATCATAGTTTTCGATAAAGTTTTTTAAGTTGCAATACCCTTACAGGGTCATGTTTATGGTACCGTTTACTTTGTAAGATCTCTGTAACCAACATGTTGCAATAAACAATATGACTATGACTATGACTATGACTATGACTATGACTATGACTATGACTATGACTATGACTATGACTATGACTATGACTATGACTATGACTATGACTATGACTATGACTATGACTATGACTATGACTATGACTATGACTAAACACGTTAACATTTTTACTTTGAGAAATTTATCCTTCAACAAAGATTATTATCCTGAAGTCAAGAGTATTTTTTCTTTTCTTCTTAAAAAAATAATAATGTAAGAAAGCAATGTATTTAACTTAAGATGACTTAAGTTAGAGTTAAGTTAGTGGGTTTGTTGACATCATGGTCTGACCCGCGGTGTTAAGATTTTTATCTAGTTCTTTAAGTAGTCGGAATTAATTTTGTTATGTCAATCTCAATCGGGTTTGTTGCCTCTGGGTGTCGCATCTTACTTGGAATGGAACGGCTTCCCGGACTCCACTCCTCTTTCGAGCACTTTTACCTTGATTTTTGTCAGGAAGTCAAGGAAAAAGAAGTCATCGGTGTTCTCCAATTACCTCCATTTAATATACAACAACAACAAAATATACATCTTCGTTCAATACACAATATCTCCATTTATTTTTTTCATCATAATCTGTAATTACTTAGGCCAACTAAACATTTACTTATTATGAGTAAAATTATAATTTACTCTAAGTAAGGTTAGTCCTTAGAGCATCGCGGAAGGGAGCAGCCTTAGCGATTATTACTCTATTCAATTTTTTCTGGCATTTTTTGCGGGGGGGGAAAGTGCACACAAGTGCAGTTCCGCATACTCACATACAAAAACAACACTGTAAAGACGACACCAACACATAAAAAATAAAACAAAACAGCAAAAATTTGTGTACGGATGAGTCACACATCAAAATATGACACGTTTTTGACATAAAGGGCTGGGCTCAATTGTCGTTGCAGCAATATCGATACGGAAAAAGGAATAAAGGTAACAAACTCAAACATTTTACATGGGGTGAATAACAACAAAGAGCCCAACAAGCAAAAACCTTTCTGAAAAAGTTAATACGGGACTCAAGAACACTCAGTCTTATTGTCAAGTCTCATATACGTATTAAGAGCATTTTATGACGTTTTTCTATTATAAATGATCTTATTCCATTCATTTTTATACAAGGTGTTACAAAAATACCCCTAATCCCGAAAGGTAAAAAAATGAATCTATCAATACTAAACATGCGATTAAATTGACAATAGACTGTGATCCGCGGCAACTTCACTCGAGAATGTAGCTATGGTGCGGTGTGCACAGATTTCAACAAATTAAAATACATCCTTATGTACCGCAAGCGCTCTGAAGGTGTTCACTTCTGTTGTACAAAGCTAAATTAATCGCATTGCACCTACAGATATTTTAATACCATAAAAACTATTAACGAATTTTACACTAAACGGAACGACTAAGACTACTGACATTTTTTTACTGTACATTAGCGCGCGTCGCGGCGGCTTCGTTTGATGCTTTGTGTGATGCCGATATTTGTCCGCGGTCATGACCGCGGACGTGTCCGCGGACACGACGACAGTCAAACACGATTTCAAAGATTAAACAACAACAGATAGGACTTCTGGAACCTGCTTGAAATTATCTATCAAAGCAAGAACTCTCTAGGTAAAATTAGTAATTTACTTAACTTATCCATGGTAGGTATTTAAATACAGATGACGCTTACGTGTCTTTTCGAATTGATGTGCAGAGATTAATTTTACATTTTTGAAATAAATATTAATTCAGTAACTATTTAATTTAGAAATTACGTCACTGTTATGTCTGAGGTATTTATGTTATTTTAAATACGCTTATGTCATAACTAGCTTAGTTAGGTCACTGTAATGTAAACGTAGGTACAAATATCTACAGATGTGACCAGTCTGAAAAACGAATAGTCTTTGATTTAGAAGCCAATGACCGGAACTGACCGGAGCAGCTGATTGGGAATATTTCAAATTCTTGTCGATATTTTTGCAAAACTTCGACATCGTTTTCCTCCGTAAATATTATAGCTAAAAAATAAAGAACAGCGCCCATCATTTCTATTTCATTAATACTCATTGGCATTTCAGGGATTAGGGGTACTTTTGTAACAGGTTGTATAATAATATAAGATGTATCAAAAAGATTATTTATTCTGTGAGAGAACCAATTAATTTAGGCTGTGATTTTATTTTACTCTTTGACGCAGAATGTAACAGTGCAAAACTGCAAAGACCAAATTGAGTCTGTCAGAAGTTAAAAAGAATTAATAAATATTTAAGAATTTTTAGGTATATCATATTTATGAGAATGCCTGGAGCAGGACCAGGCCATATCCTTTATCGACAAACATTGTGATACGGTAACATCACTAAGTTGCTCATCCGCGAGAACTCGGATTTATCTAGCGACAGATCTGAAATTTGTACGGAGGAGCCATGGACGAGCAGACCCGATGTCACTGAATAAATTTGACAACTAATCAAGAATAAAATATACGAATTTAATGTTTAAATGTAAACAAATAGCAATAATACGACAAAAAATTACTTTCATGTGAAATGTAACACCGACTTTTTGTAAACTTTGATGTTCCAGACCTCTTTTAACAGTAAAAAACTCATCAATTCGGCATTTTAAACACTGCATCGTTCACATGCGCGACTGGACTCAGTCTAGAAAGAAATCCGGGCGCAACTGGTTTTATCAACTGCATATGCCCATTTGGGCTTGTACTTCGGCAGAGGGGAAAGCTTCGTATGGCTTCTCTTTCTGGGACAGAAGCGCGTCTTACTCCAGAAGCGCGTCTTACTCTAAGGGGCGTCTTACTCTAAGGGTTAGTCTACAAGAGATAAATAAGATTTTTTCGTATCAAGAATACATTTACTTGACTGTACAAAATAACGGTGTCTTGAATGAAACAACACGTGTCTGGGAATAAATGTATTATTCTTGTAACAACTAAATATTTTTAAGAATATAATTTACTATTACGAAGAAATTATTGTCTAGCGTCTATAGGGAGAGAATCATTTTCTTAGATTTAATAAATATGTCTTAAGCCAAAGCAATTTGTCTTTTTATAAGAAATCTGTTTTTACCGTGTAAAGGAGAAAGACAGCGCCGGAAATCCGGACTGAAATATGATTTTTTTTACATTATCTCCGCCATTTGAAAAAAAAAATAAAAAACTGGCTTGACAAAAAAAATCTATACAATTTTCAAACCTGCTTACAAAATTTCACGAGAATCAGTTGAGAAATGCGACCTGTAGAGGAAAACAGACAGCACTGGAAAGCCGGACTGAAATATGATTTTTTAGGGTTCCGTACCCAAAGGGTAAAAACGGGACCCTATTACTAAGACTCCGCTGTCCGTCTGTCTGTCTGTCTGTCTGTCACCAGGCTGTATCTCATGAACCATGATAGCTAGAAAGTTGAAATTTTCACAGATGATATATTTCTGTTGCCGCTATAACAACAAATACTAAAAACAGAATAAAATTAGTATTGAAGGGGGGCTCCCATACAACAAACGTGATTTTTTTGTCGTTTTTTGCTCGATATTAATAACGACAACAGTTAGACAGTTGAAATTTTCACAGATGATGTATTTTTGTTGCCGCTATAACAACAAATACCAAAAAAAGAATAAAATTAATATTTAAAGGTGGCTCCCATACAACAAACGTAATTTTTTTGCCGTTTATTGGTACGGAACCCTTCGTGCGCGAGTCCAACTCGGTTTTTTACATTATCTCCGCCATTTGAAAAAAAAAAAAATAAAAAACTGGCTTGACAAAAAAAATCTATACAATTTTCAAACCTGCTTACAAAATTTCACGAGAATCGGTTGAGAAATGCGACCTGTAGAGGAAAACAGACAGCACTGGAAAGCCGGACTGAAATATGTATTTTTAACATTTCTCCGTCATTTTGTAAAATTTCAAAAAACTGGCGTGACAAAAAAATTCAACCAAATGACTAAAATTTTAAAGTATAGACTAGTATTATATAGTAGACTGTACGATAATAAGACACCTATACAAATCAAAACTAAATTATTCTAAAATAACATCCGAATTAACCAATATACGCGCTGTAATCCGTAAAAAATGTCTTATTTCTAATGAAGTGTACGCGCGGAAGCCTTAGAAGTGTATAAGACACCTATTATTAGTTGTAGGTAACAAATCATTTAATAGACAGTAACGTTTAAATTATGACAAATGACCGGCAACAACCTTGGGTAGTTTTATAGTGCTCATGACACATATCGAGTTCTCGATTCTGAAGTCATTGGGTATCCATTACTATTGTTATTGCCTTATACCATTGTGATCTGTTTGACACTGCGCAATACTTTACCCTTCGAATATCATAGGTTGACAGATACATAACTAACCGCCTTTGTGATCTAGTGGTTCGCCTACCCGTGTAAGACGCAGAGGTCCCGGGTTCAATTCCCAGGGGGGTACAATTTGTACTCGGTTTGTACATACGGCATATTTTAAGTCCGCCTGGCTAGCTACCAGTGGCGAAGGGTCCATACAAGCCGATTCCCATCGGCTTACCTTTTGGAAATCCCACCCCACTGATCCACTATGAAGATCACAACATTTTTCATCATTTTTGTAGAGCGGCTTACCTTCGCCATAATTTCACCCCTCGCCACTGCTAGCTACCACCATAAGTCTGATGCCATAACAACAATTTAAAATTTGTTATTTTCCGGCAGTTACTTAGATGTAAGATTTTTCAGGTATAATTTAGTGTATGTCAATACAAGGGCGGTGTGTCATATCAACCTTTTTAGGGTTCCGTACCAAAATGGTAAAAAAGGAACCTTATGGTGTGACTCAGTCTGTTTGTCTGTCTGTCTGTCACAGCTGGATATCTCGAGAACTACTAATGGTATCAACTTGAAATTTGGAATAGTTTAAGTTGACATTTGTCCAACTATTTTGCAATTAAGAAATAAATAAAAAAATAAATATCTTTTTTACAACAGGGGCTGAAAAGGGGTCTTAAAAAATAGGGATGTTGACTTATGAATAAAATAACGAAATACTATTAAAAATCGTATACATATCAAACTTTAGGAGTAGCTTGTTTATCTCTTGGTTTTATATATTGCGTATTATTTGTTTTATGACCCTTCAAAGTTGGGTGGACAAGTCCATTTAAAAAGTATAAAATTTGTTAAAATAAATAATACATTTAATTAGTCCGTAAAATTTAAAGCAAATTTGTCAAAGAAACCATTTTGATAAACACAATATTGAATATAGCTGCCGAACAAATTTCCTACGCGTTGGATTCAACGTAGGAAGGCGTGACGTCATAACTTGGTAGCCGTTAGTATGGAGCGTTTTCGGGTGAGTCCAATTTTGTGCATTTCAAACTGTGATATCTCGGGCAGTTTTCATGCTAGCGTAATAGTTCTTTTACAAATGTTTCTTTTTTTTAGGGGTAATTTATGAAACATAAAATAAAAAAATAGTCAACATGCCTATTCGAAGTGGGGCTACTAGGGCATGGGAGTATCATATGAAAGAGCGACGTTTGCACGTTATCAATCATTTTTAGGGTTCCGTACCCAGAGGGTAAAAACGGTACCCTATTACTAAGACTCCGCTGTCCGTCTGTCTGTCTGTCTGTCTGTCTGTCTTTCTGTCACCAGGCTGTATCTCATGAACCATGATAGCTAGAAAGTTGAAATTTTCACAAAATATGTATTTCTGTTATCGCTATAACAACAAATAATAAAAATAGAATAAAATTAATATTTAAGGGGGGCTCCCATACAACAAACGTGATTTTTTGCCGTTTTTTGCTCGATATTAATAACGACAACAGGTAGACAGTTGAAATTTTCACAGATGATGTATTTTTGTTGCCGCTATAACAACAAATACTAAAAACAGAATAAAATTAATATTTAAGGGGGGCTCCCATACAACAAACTATTTTTTTTGCCGTTTTTTGGTACGGAACCCTTCGTGCGCGAGTCCGGACTCGCACTTGGCCGGTTTTTTTTTTTTCTTTTTGTTTTAGGCCGCATAGTTTTCAACTTATGATGAAAAACGTAAAAAAAATACCGTTCCCCCCCTTATCTCCGAAGTTTGCAAAGAGAAAAATCTGAAATAATTCTATGTAATAGCAGTTTATAAAAAAGACTAGCGGCCACCCGCGACTTCGTCTGCGTGGAAAGTTTTTTTGCTATTCCTCGGGAAAAATACTTTTTTTTCAGGGTGAAAGGTACCCTATGTCCTTCTCTATACCCTTGACAACGTGTATGCAAAATTTCATGATGATCGGTTCATTAGTTAAGACGTGAAGGCGTAACAAACAAACAAATAAACAAACAAACAAACGGACTTTCGCATTTATAATATTAATAAGTAAAGATTACAGGAAAAATAGGAAAGGACTAGGCCATCATAAGAGAGAAAGAGCTCATCCTGTGGGTCAAGAACAGATATTTATTTACCGGTGAGCTCTTACACTCTCATGATGGCCTAGTACTTTTTTGAAATTGAGCATAAAAATAGTTTTTTGTGCTTACTTTTGCAAAAAGGACTAGGCCATCATGAGAGAGTAAGAGCCCATCCAGTGGGTCAAAGGCAGATTTTTATCAACCGGTGAGCTCTTACTCTCTTATGATGGCCTAGTAATTTTTTGAAATTGAGCACAAAAATAGTGTTTTGTGCTTTTTTTTGAAAAAAGACTAGGCCATCATAAGAGATAAAGAGCTCATCCAGTGGGTCAAGGGCAAAGTTTTATCAACTGATGAGCTCTTACTCTATTATGATGGCCTAGTACTTTTTTGAAATTAAGCACAAAAATAGTATTTTGTGCTTACTTTTGAAAAAAGATTAGGCCATCATAAGAGAGTAAGAGCTCATCCTGTGGGTCAAGGGCAGATATTTTTCAACCGGTGAGCTCTTACTACTTACTCTTCTATGATGGCCTAGAGCTCTTACTCTTCTATGATGGCCTAGTAGTTTTTTGAAATTGAGCACAAAATGAGTGTTTAGTGCTTACTTTTGAAAAAGGACTAGGCCATCATAAGAAATAAAATGTCTCAATATAGCACACTTTTTTAGAAATTATAAAATTTCCAAAAAAGTTAACATTAGTTCCACTATCGGCCAAGAGATTGCGCTGACCTAAAACGGTAATACTAATTTTATTATTCTACTCTGCAGTGTGGTTTGATGGTGCAAATGATGGTACGGAACCCTCGGTGCGCGAGTCCGACTCGCTCTTGACCGGTTTTATTTTTAATGTGAACGAATAAGTTCCATTTCCATTCAGAACAACTAGTTTTAAATTACCAAGCTTTGTTTTACTAGTGTAAAACAAAGTACTTACTTAACATTTTTGGCAGCAGTCACTATAGTTGTAACAGCCAACAATTCTATAGCAGCCAGTAACGGATGCGTGCGCGCCACGCTCGACGGCGCGCATTGTGACTGCAATGACTCCATTTGATGCGCTACCACAGAATGTAAATGACTAGCTTCTGCCCGCGACTTCGTCTGCGTAGACATTCGAGGAAATCCTTAGGGAACCTTTAACCAGGATAAATAGTATTCTATGTTTTAATTTCATCAAAATCAGAAAAGCCGTTTTAACTCTTAGTCTTTTCCTCTCCCCCTCACTTTCTCCTCCCCTGCCCCTTCCCTCCTCCTCTCCATTCGTCTCCCCTCACTCTCGCTCTCCCCCCCAGGGCTGGAAACCGGTTTCTAATTAACCAGGTTAATTTCGATCTCAAACAGGTTTTTTCGTAAGTGTTCACTAGGAGCGGAACCGATTCGCGAGCGATATTGCTTCTAGGATAAACCTGGTTGATTCCACGACGCGCGTGAATAGTGCAGTGATATATTTTGTCTCTTTTTATCTGCGGGCGGGCTTTATCCCAGGTTTATCCCAGAAGCAATATCGCTCGCGAATCGGTTCAACACTTACGAAAAAACCTGTTTGAGATCGAAATTAACCTGGTTAATTAGAAACCGGTTTCCAGCCCCGGTCTTTCGTTTCGTTTCTTTGCATCGGGTGGGCGGAGCGAACAAAATCATTTTGGTATTAACCAGGTTTTGGGAGCGTAATCAAAACCAAAACGGTCTACGAGCATAACCATAAATAATACCGGTTTTGACGAGCAGAATCGAAATAAAAATGCTCTTTTCAAAATGTATGAAGCTGCGCGAAACCTGGTTGTGAATTTTAACCAGGTTTTCCAGCCCTGCTCCTCCCTCTCTTTTCCCCTCTCCATATTACACAACAGTACACAAAATTTGATGTTTTATTTTATTATTATTATAAGTACAGCCACATAGCAAACATTAACACATCGAGTACATAGCATTCCCAATTGAATATTAGTCACAGAAACAAATAGGTAATCAAAACACTAAAATAATAATTGTAAGTCAGTAGGTAAATAACATTTTATAATAATTTCTAAAATCAAGATAAAACAGTAAATTTTTAAATTAGATTAAAATGCATTGAATAAATTTAATTGACTAATAATGAATAGATAAAATTAGATTGGATTGATTTAATATGAAATAAAATTAAAAATATAAATAAAATGAAAATTGATTTGATTAAATTGATTGGAATATAATAAAATGCATTAAAATAAGTAAAATAAAGTAAAAATAAGTAAAATAGGTACGAAATAGGTAAAGTATTATATGGCAAGACTATTTTCAAAATACTGCTGTATTTTACCTAGCTTCGCAACCGAACTTTCATACAAACTTTCATCCCCTATTTCAACCCCTTCAACCCTTATTTCGCGATAAAAGGTAATCTATTTCTTTTTTCAAGCTTTACTCAATCTCTGTACCTTTCATCAAAATCGGTTCTGCAGTTTAGCCGTGAAAGCGTAATAGACAGACAGACAGAGTTAGTTTACGACTTCCGTGGTCGAGTGGTTTGAACGCCGCTTTTTATGGTGTTTCGCCATCTCTGACGTTCCGGGTTTCATCCGCGGTTGGGTCAATTTAGAAAACGTACTTTTCTATATTGTCTTAGGTCTGGGAGTTTATGAATACCTCAGTTGTCTCTGATTTACCTACCTACTTTGGAATCGAGGCAATATAATTATGTAGGTAGGTACCTATGTCATGTGTGTGATGTTATTCAATATTTATTACTAATATTAATAAAAAGTTTTAAATTTAAAGTATTAATTAAAATTGTAGCGCTCATGGCGGAACTTGACAGACTGATCGTACTCGATCACGTTTGTTAAGCAACGCTCGATCCGGTCAGGTGTCGGATGGGTGACCGTTATAGTAACATTACAACTGAGCGCTTCCGTGCTTCGGAGGGCACGTCGGTCCCGGCTGTTGTCATTTGATAACAGTCGTTAATCCAAGTTAGAGGCCTTACAGGCGGCTTGATAAGCTCTAACACCAGAGGTGGCCACTAATCCTCATTCAATAAGAAGAAGAAGAATTAAAAAGTTTCTATTAAGTAGGTGGTAACTTTACTATGTATTGACACTCAATAATATTTTCGATATTATTATTATTAAGATAATGGTTTACATTCAAAGTGTCATTCGCTAACAAAATACCGCTTGAAATCACGCACCTCAGCAGCAACAACCGCGTAACTCAGAAAATGTAATATTTGCTCCAGTTTGTTACAATGGCGACGACACACGCAAACTGCACCGTTATGCAGCCACGGGCACTCCATTTTATCATAATGAGGCATTTCTATTGCCATCACTGAATACATCTTCCTTGTTAAATTATAATGATATCTGGAATAATTAATGATTAAACGAACTTACCTGTAAGTGAAGTTCTATCATAATTATACGAAGGATTCGTTCGAAGATATTAGTATATTAACACATGTAGTACCGCTTGCATGTATCACCACTTAGCACGTTATTTTAAAGCAATAACCTAAAAACCTAAAAAAAAGAAGGTTTTTGACTTAAAATTGACAGATATTTTGACATTTCCGGTCCAAGTTCGCCCTGTCACTGCTACACGCCAACCACTTCATTTAGTTTAAAGTCCAAATCCTATGATATTTCCTCATTTTCTTCAGTGGGTAAACAGTTATTGTAATTTACAATAATGAGTAGGGAGGGTGGGATTCTATACTAATATCTTCGGACGAATCCTTCGTATAATTATGATAGAACTTCACTTACAGGTAAGTTCGTTTAATCATTAATTATACTTCAGATTCGTCCTCGATATTAGTATATTAACACATGTAGATGTTAAAAGCATTATAATAAGAAAATGGAAATATCATTTCTTGCATATTAGTCTTTTTTAAAAAAGAAAAGAATACCATTTAACATCATTCTGAACGTTTTACATGATTACATATACTAAAAACGGTACCTATAGATGGCTGGTACAATATATATATATATATATATATATACACGCACATATATACATATAAATATACAAGGTTGGTTTGGAAAACTCAGTTTGATTATCGGTGATAATATGTTTTAATATTTTGCAAATATAGCGGAGTCATTGCCATTTCGCCGTGTTACCTGGAACATCTATAGTAACATTTTTTGTTAGGGCTATAAAGGTATCGGCATACGTCGAGTACTAAAACTGGTTGGACACAACACAAGTCTACTTCATTTCATTAAATGTTTCATTTCAGCAATCTATTACTTACATTACATATAGAATTTAATTTCTTTCTAAATAAGAAGTGATTATGAACTGTTTATTTAATATAAATATGTATGATCTATTCTTGATTTTTTTTTGTATTGTTTGCATTATTTGTGCAATAGGCAAGGTAATCAAAGTTAAACTTTTAAGATAAAAATAATGAAAAAAGAATAAAATTGGAAAATATGTAATAAAATGTCTTAAGTAATCTAAGATATCCATTGTATTTGTACAATGAAGTCTACGCAAAGGCGTACTTAGTTAAAGTCTTTACCAATCCTTGAGATTAGCTCAATTTTGTCCATTCAATAATGAACGCAATATTATGTAATACTGATAATTGTGTTATACACATCTGTAAAAAAAAATTGTTTATTATGTCTATATTAGTATTTGTAAAATAACCGAACCGTTTCTGTTACCAAACTCTGTACTTCCTGATAGTATTAACAGACAGCAGCTTCAATAATAACATAAATAATATACCTGAAAAATAATACCACCTTGATAATGTTATGAAAACCAATTTATTTGTGCGATTAATTTCCGTCCCTGAAATTAAAAGTTATAGAATGTTAATACTTTATATTAGAATAAGATATACGAAGAAGTACCTTACATGTGAATAAGAGGTGCCAAACCGAGGCTCAAGATTGTGACGATTATGATGGCACAATCGTTACACCTTCGTTTAAAAAACTGGTTGAAAAGAATTAAAATAATAGGTATCTTAGTGTCAGAATAGTCTTTGTACAATACTAAACCAAAATAGCATTGTGAATGCTATAATCTCAAATTAGAAAATAAATATTTTTGTAATCAAATGCTAGAAATAGAGAAAAAGAAAATCTACTGCATTTTATCTCCACTGCTTAATTCGACTTGCATTGCATTTGAATTTACTCAATCTCAATCTGGAAAAAAAACCAAAACTGGTGATTAGTTTTTGAATTTATTAATTGAATAATTTCTATTTAGCATCAGAATAATAATATCTAGAATACTTAACACCCCGCACTGAATACAATAAGAAAAATTGCAATGAAAGCATATTGAACTGCATGTTCTAGATAGTCGATAGCAAATATTTTGCAATTTGTGATTCCTGATGTGACCACTAGTCTCCTAGTCTACCCCGTTGTTGAAAGGCCCAAAAGAAAATATGTCGTCTCTAATTAGACTTACGCGGAATTCTGTGTAAGTATCGATGACATTCAACTAAGTGATTTCTGCAGTTTTGTGAACGTTTGTCTTGTAAAGATCATAATTGCTAATACATCTGTAATATAATGGAAAGTTGCGACGGTAGCTGCATATAAAAAAAAAATAAAAAAAAAATAAAAAAATAAAAATATATTGTATATAAAAAGATGAACTTCATTTCTTTAAAAAATGTTCTGAGACCCTTATAAATAGTAAATATTGTCCAATAACAGGGAAATCATGCTATTTAAAAAGCTTTATAGCCGGCGGCGGTAGTTTTGTAATAAAAATATGGACACTAAAATGCCCAAAATTTATGATTTTAAATTCGTATATTACTATCACTTTCCTTATCAATATTAAAACCTTAAAGGTGATGTGATGTCTAGACTGTGTTTTTAAAAACAATAAGTTACATTTTTAATCGTGATAAAATTATTTTTAAGTAGAGTACGTAATTTTTTATAAAAGCTAAATTAAATTTTAAACAGTTCTTAACTAAATCTGATATGACGACCTGTTTTTTTTTTTTTTTTTTTTTACTCATGTCACCTTCCGTTGAACCTTCAACAAATTGTAACAAAACTATTATTTGTATGTATTATAACTGTTATGCATTCTGCTCGACTGGAGATGATATACTATAGTATATATATATAATAGAAAAATATAATAATAATCTGGGTGACCTGTGTAGCGCGGCTAAATGGTATATTCACACAGACGATTACCGGCGCAAACGATTAAGTGGACCTTTGCGCCTGTAGTCAGTGACCATTGCCTGTATTCGCTGAATACAGACAGATGTCACACCAGCACGCACCCTCACGAATACATTATCTTAACGGGTGTCCTTACCTACCTCACGTATGATGATTGAAGGCAAAAATTGATGATGCATCATCGGCAACTATTTGGATGGGCCGTAATGCCCATCTGCGAGTCTGCTGTGACTGACAAAACAAACAGCTGATGGGGCTTCCTCGCCGCGTCTCGCTGTTCGCTTGCCGTCGGAGATGAAGCATGTGACATATCTGCCTACGTCTTTTGTTGTCCTTTTTAAGGCAAATAAATATATAAATCAGTTTTAAAATTGTTTTATTGAGTACTGCGCCCGATTTACTTACAGTTTTTTTTTTTTTTTTGTTGATGGATATCGTTCACATCAGGCCTGTGGCCAATGCATCATTCATATTCGACTGAACTGTCGGTGGCCTTTTAAGTGAGCAGCCTCAGCTACACTAGAGTTGATCATGTACGGTATAATTGAACGTCGTAATGCCCCACATTATGTAAAAAAATCGAAATTATGTAATAAAAAGGTGTATATAGTTTTGTATTGAAAAGCTGCCTAAAACTTCACTGACACTTGTAGCTAATAATTTTCCCACATCAGAAATATTATTTTGTACACACTCACACAAATTAAATTTGAAAAGTAATAGAGATAATTTGTACAAGGCCATAGCTTAGAAAGAAACATACTAAATAGTTAGTAATGAACAAGTTCAACATGTTAGGTCTACCCGCCTGAAATACAAGGTTTCCTAGTTAAGGCAAATGATTAAATTTTTTACTGTATTCCAACAAACATAAATTGCATTTATGATTTACTAGCGGCCACCCGGGTTTTCACCCGTGTGGTTCCCGTTTCCGTGGGAATATCAAGATTAAAAGCATTATATGTTTTAATCTAGGCTACTTACCATATGTGTGCCAAATTTCAACCAAATCCGTTCAGTAGTTTTTGGCGTGATTGAGGAAAAAACATCCAAACCCACAAATTTTCACATTTATAATATTAGTAGGATAATTGCATTGCAATTATGATTCATTTATAGATAATAAAATGTAAGGATTCTGTTATTCCATTTTTAGTTGAAATTTCTATCAGCATGCCAGCAGCTAGCTATTTCAGCAGCTAAGCTATTTCACATAATTGGTGTGTGAAGTATCAGGTATGAGCTATTTGCTGTATAACTCAATATCTGGTTCCATTAAGTTATTAAGTTTTAGCATTTATAGCTAACTCTGTCAGTTTTGTAAACTATAAATTTATCTTAGTACCGATGGTACACTATAATACCGTTGAGATTAACTCAACACCAAGGATATCATGATGTCAAAACTCATACCTGATGAGCAACGCTGTTGTCAGGGCTGCTCTTGCAGCTCCAGCACAGCGGCCGCCTGCCTGGAAGGTGGATGGCGGCGATTCAGCGGATGACGGAGTCACCCGATTGGTTGGCTCGGCAGCGGTTCCAACAACGTGGCAACCTTTGAGGGTAGTCTGCTTTTTTACAATGTCGCGTCGTCAACGGCACTTTGAGTTGCTGCAGTAGCGTTGTTTGACGTATCTATGCGGTGAAATAGTCCAGTATGACTATCTCGAGTGCAATAGATATTTAATTGTGTCTTAAACACAATGCTTTGACAGAAAGTACCCAGTATGGTAAATTCGCATCAGACATAAATAAACTGACAGAAAGTACCCAGTATGGTAAGTTCGCATCAGATAAATAAAAAACTGACAGAAAATACCCAGTATGGTAAGTTCGCATCAGATAAATAGCAGACAATTATGCTGTTTAACCAAGTAAACGGCATTTAAAAGTGTTCCTCCGTCTTGACTTCTTCTTCTTGTCCTTTTCCGTCTTGAAAACTTTTTTCTTTCTTCACGAAGTAAATGCTTAACTATAATTTAATTTTCACTGTAAAAATATAATTCTAAAGAAGTCTCACTTTGAGACTGTATACGTGCGTCCGTGGCGAAGCACGAAAAGCGAATGAAGTGGTTGGCGTGTAGCAGTGACAGGGCGAACTTGGACCGGAAATGTCAAAATATCTGTCAATTTTAAGTCAAAAACCTTCTTTTTTTTAGGTTTTTTAGGTTATTGCTTTAAAATAACGTGCTAAGTGGTGATACATGCAAGCGGTACTACATGTGTTAATATACTAATATCGAGGACGAATCTGAAGTATAAGTAATATATCTACCTCTATTATTTGCGCAATTGCATTAAGTTTAAGTTTGATTAAACTTAGGCACGGACGTAGGTAGGTACTTTACAAATTGAATTATATTTAACTAAAATACACATTCTTTCAAATATTATAATTAGGTAAGTAACTCGATCTTAAAAAAGTGATCTTGATTTAATAGAGAATTATTAACTGAAAATTATCTCAAAACTATTTGTAATTAACCGCCTCTGTGGTCTAGTGGTTTGCCCATCTGTGTTAGACGCAGGGGTCCCGGTTTCGATTCCCAGGGGGGGTACAATTTGTACTCGGTTTGGTTGGTGGTAGGGCTTATTTCAAGTCCGCCTGGCTAGCTACCACCATCTTACCTAAGTCTGACGATGACGCCATAACAACAATTAGAGAATTTGATGTGTTCTGGCAGTTAGAGCCAGTTCCTCGGTGATGAAGCTTTCGAGAGTAGTTCGCTTCCATCTTCGGCTTTATCGTCACTTAATATCAGGTGAGATGAAGGCCAAGCACTATCCCGTTGTGTATAAAAAAAATAAAAATTCCGAAATCAAGAGAACATAACTCTGTCTTGAATAGATTTAAATCCCTTTTCCCAAATCACAAATTTCTTACTTACGACACTTTTGAAAGGTGTTTATGTTTAAGAATAGATCAGGCCATCGATATCGATGCAATCTCGGACATTAATATGGCAAATATGGTGATAATTTGCAGGTTATTTCTCGGCTTATTTCTTGTAAATAGAGTTTATCAATTACTCCGATAAGCATCGGAGCCGCGGGGCGTCCTAAATGATTATTACCTTTAGTAGTTTATAATGATATCATCAGTTATTGACTGCAAAACCTAGTGGCTATATTACCGATAATAAACGTAAAGTCTATAAAGGAGCTATTTCTGTATAGAGTTTTTTTTTTATTGAAAGTTAAAGAACACTTTTTTATGCAGCGTACAATATAAGTGCAATATTTTTTTTATAAATGTTTTAGACTGCACTAAATCTAAAACATTTTATAGTAAAGGGTAACTTTGTTTTTTGTTTGTTTGTATGTCCGAGGGAGAATGTTACTGGGTCTGTTAAATCACATACTTACAACCACATGGACATCTGTGAAGAAATTTTTGCGATATCTCTTAAAACAGAAAAGTTATATGGTCTAGAATACTGTTATTTTGTGTGACCAATGACATTTCATTGGTCATACAGGTGAACCTTATGTCTCGTACGTAATTAAAGCACATATTTCAGTGCGCTTGGCATTTCCTTCAAGCCCTTAAAACTTCGAAACTACTCGCTTGATTTAAATGTGTATTATCATCAGATCATAAAGTTTCAAGTGATTTTAAGACCCAGTAACATTCTCCATTGTGCATAACCCGACGATAGGCAAACTAGACTGGGAAATGCTTGTAGTTATAATACAATGTGATTAAATTGACAATAGCCAGTGATCTACTGAAACTTCACTCGATAATGTATAACAAAGAAAAAATTTTAAAGTTTAAAATAAGTTAGTTAGGTACGTCTTATGTACCGCAAGCCCTCATCAGTACCCTTAGCACGAACAGCTATCGAGAAATCTTACGCGCGTAAAAAATACTACTCAATAACGTTCTCGATACGAAAGCTAGCAAAATCGGTAACACGAATTTTACAGAGCTGGCTAACGTCATCTCGATAGTAGCGATAAATAAAATTAAAGTCTTTATTAAGTTTGCATTGTTATATTTAGTGTTTTCGTCATAGTTTTAAGGTCTTATTTTTTAAATATCTAAATAAAACATAATTAACTGTGTGCAAACTGTGTGATGTTGTGGTTGAAAACAAATATTATACGTATAACACCGTATCTTCTAGTTTTATTTAAGTTTTGTAGGTAAGTTCTTAAATATTGCTAAAATATAGGACGGTGGATGTGGGAGATACCGTGAATAGCGTAAAATGACGAGATTTTTATTTTACAAATTTCTATGTATAGTGAGAACAATTTAAGTAATATTACCTGTTGATAATTCAGCGGCCATGTCATAGTTCTCAAATTTATATTTTGTTATTACATACATGCTTCTAATATTTAATAATAAATAATACAAAGTCGCTCGACATGTCTCGCACTGAAAAAATGTCAGGGAGTAAGTTGTCGATAGCCAGCTTGCGAGTTTCTCGAAACCGTATCGTATGTCAAAAGTGGGTTCGTGCTACCGATTTCCATACAAGTTGTAACTTTACTATTCGATCTCGATTCGAAGGCTTCTCGATACTCGTCAATGTCAAAATGTTTCGTGCTTTGAAATCTTAGTTCCGTTTACGGACGTAGTGGCGCTGTACTAATTTGCATACAAAATTGTGATATTCGAGTATTTTCACGCGCGTTATTTTCTTCTTTTTTCGCGTTAAGGGTACATACACACCCTAAGCACGAACAGCTATCGAAAAAATAACCCTAGTAAAAACATTCGAAAGAGTAATTTTGTATATGGGAAATTGACACAGCACCATCTATCGCCGTAAAGCCACAGAATACATAATAGTACAAGTACAGAAGATCCACTCCGCAAAGTCATTTAAATAAATAGCGACTCTATCCCATACACAATAAAGTGCAATTCAGGTCGCACACCGCTCCCACCCTACAGTTATATTCACCTAGAAGTTGCCTCTCTTTCTATCGCGTAGCTCTTATTTCTTCTAACGACTTTAGGGTTTGTTCTTTTAAATAATAATTAAATAATAGGTACTTAATGTATGTACTTAAATACATTTCAAAAAAACCTAGGCTAGGTACAGTCGACGCCGCATCAGACTATACATGCTGACTTTGAGGAAATTTGCTTTCTTACGAAATAACATTGTCATTAATAATTAACTTTATTTCGAAACTAGGTAAGGAAGTACCTACCTAATCTATAAATTATTATTTCAATAGATAAATACCTAGTTGGGTGAAGATTGTTTAGCAAATAAGACAAGTAACTACCTAAGAATAAACGGATAGGTACTAAATAATATTTAGGTAGTAGACAAGCACTTTTTACGTTTCGATGTCAATTGGAACTTTTGGAAGTGTGAAAAACGTGAGGTTCGGAACGGATCCTTTATATTAGTATTAAGATGAACGCGGCGAGTGAGTGACTATCGAAATCGAACTGCTAACAGCCAGCCAACGGCGGTAGCCCTCTGAAATTAGTCCGTCCGGACGGACCCGCTGCCTACTTGTAGCTTTGTACCTAAAGCGCGGAGTGCGCCTAGCCTGGTAAAGCGAAATTAAATTTTCCATAGAGAATACCTACCCTATCGAGTACTCTTACGCGCGTTCACGTTCACACACACACACACACACACACACACACACACACACACACACACACACACACACACACACACACACACACACACACACACACACACACACACGCACACACACACAATTTGTTTGTTTGTGGTAGGAAAATATAGACGATTCAAAAGTACTTAATTATTAAGTTTATTTGAATGAAGCTTATTTGACTTTGACTTTGCAACTATAGATTATGGGCATTATTTAAAATTTAAAACTTATTCATTTCATTTTAAAACTTAGAAAATGTTTATATAATTAATTTAGCAGTAGGTAACTTAACAATGTAAAATTGAAACAAAAAATGTATCTTTTGTAATCTAAGAAGGAGCTCTTCTTCTTCTTATTTTTGTTATGGCAATCTACTTTTCTCTTGGAAGTAATTTTTGCCAGTGTCATGTTTTGAATAGTTCAGTATTTCTAGATTTTCTAGTAGATTGTTTAAGTTTACATTAAAATGCGGGTGCATCACATTCCAATGCTGCTTGGAGCATTTGGCAGCAAGTATATCAAGACAGTTTACTCGGTATGTTTTGCCGAGGTAGCGACCACTACAATAAAAGTCTCAGCTTCACACAACCAAGATCCCGCCTATTTCGATTATCCCACATATTGTTCAGTTGCGTAGAAACTTGTACCACAAAACTGCACCAATTTTAAGACACAATATCCACTATGAATCAATTTGCGAATAATTAAAATAGTCGCCGAACTGAACTCGACAAAATCCCGCCAAAAACTCCAGCGGGGCTCTTAACACAGGTTTTATATTTAAAAGTGGCCTCAGCCATATGATATGTAATGTACTTAAAAGATACTGAATAAATATTTTTTCATTTTTTTTTCATTTTTTCATTCTTACGCGCGTTATCTATTTCGATGGCTATTCGTACTACGGGTACAGTGCCCTTAGAAGGAACAGCTATCGCGAAAAAAACACGCGTGAAAATCGATAGCGCAGTTTTGTATGGAAAATTTGTACAGCGTTATCTACCGCCGAAAAGCGAAACGAGATTTCCCATAACAGACCATACAACAATACTGATAATGTCTGTGATAATGATAATACCTCAATGATAAGTTCACGTAGATAATGTTTCCCACCATAAGTCACTCTGTATCAGAAACACGCGATTATGTAAATTCGAGCGCCATTCGTCTAAATTACGGCCGTAATTTACACCGGGTACAAACTAATCTGTATTTATTTGTTACCATAAATATTCCGATGGTTATTCTAGCGCCTCTCTCCATTTTAAATAAAAGATAGATGATGCTCGTACCTCTAGCACGGACAACTATCGAGATTAAAAACGCGCGTAAACGAATCTATGGAAAATTACATTTCGCTTTTCGACGGTAGATGGCGCTATACAAATTACCCATGAGCCACGAGGACGTATTGTTAGCTTTTATTCGGTTTTTACGATTTATCTTTAATTTAATAACTAATTATTCAATTGTCACTAACCATAGATATCGATTATTCGATATGTCACACTATCTAGTCTGACATGTTACACTATCTAGTCTGACGTGTCACACTATCTAGTCTGTGAAGTGTATAAATTCAAACGTAACTGACAAAAATGGCGATTTTCTGTTCGAGACGTCAACGCTTACGCATGAAAGTGTGTTAAGGCTCCAAGTGTGGAACAAGTGCTGAAAAGTGCAGAAATTGTGATTAAAGTTAAGTGTTCTAATGTAAGTAGCGTTTTCTATTTCTTTATAGTTGATTGAATGATCGTGGAAAGAGGAATATATGTGTTTGTTATAAACTTTGTCTGAATTTTCTTTACAAAAATCCCTCATCTAAACTGATTGTTAACAGTTCAGAAGCGGGATCGGAAGAATTTTTTTTCATAATTTTCTTTTCACGTCCACAATAGCCATCCCTATGAGCAGTTTATATCACCTGAATATGGTTTTAAACTTGTGGAAAAACTTGTGAATTAACAGATGAATGTGCCCCTTCAATTCCTAGCTTGATTTTCCACATTAAACTTTGTTTTTCTACAATGGCTACAATAAAACTAGGATTGAGAAAACGGAAAATAGTTGATTTTAAAACTGGTACTTACAGTCAATTTAAAAGTTAACATGTATCTTACTATTACAAAGACGACCTGAGTGGTGCAGTGGTCAACAGGCCGCATTTACCACGCATAGGTCCCGAGTTCGATTCCCGGCCAGGCGGAAATTTAAATTATGAATTTTAAGTTCTGTGCCGGCTCTGGGTGTTACTATGTATAATAAGTATATAATTAAAAAGTATATAAGAGTATATCAATTGTATAGCACTCATATTACAAGCTTTGCTTAGTTTGGGGTTAGATAGCGCTGTGTGATATTGTCCAAGCGTGATTTATTTATTTATTTAAAGATTCATAACTGTTTAATGTATCATTATTAGACCAGTGTGTTATAAATATATTGAAATTCAAGCATTTGTATGTTCATTTAAACAATATTTATAAATCTCTAGTGATTCAATGTTTATAAACCCTTACTTGTTATATGAATATATTTATATGTTTGTTTGTATGTTATATGTTTGTGTATATATATGTGTTTGTATAAAAACCCTTGCATTAGTTTTTTTTGTTGTTGTAGACAGGCACTAAGCTTTTACTGTTAAATGTTTCAGTTATACACACATTATGGATGAAGCTGAACACAGTCAAGGGGAAGGACTGGTATTCAGTAAGAAAGATGATCGGATGCCTATGTGTGAAGGCAGTGAAACGCTCAGGTTGGAGAGCGGGAGAACACCCAGGTTAGAGGGTAGTGAGAGGCTCAGGTTAGAGAGCAGAAGAACACCCAGGTTAGAGGGTGTGGAGACGCCTAGGTTTTCGGGCAGGCAAACACCCAGGTCAGAGGGTGGTGAAAGGAGTATTATACTTCCAAGACCAGGACTACAGAATACATACCAGGATACAACGGGATTGACTAGAGAAAAGAGAGGATACACACCACGTCCATCAAGAAGAAAGGAAAAACGGGTTTTAACAACGGATTCGGGAAGTTCTACGGATGATGAAGGAGTCTATCGTGGAGCGAGGAAGTATAAGAAGCGACCACGTAAGGAGAGGAAGTCAAGGAGATATCGCAGCAGTAGCTCGAGTAATGGTGAGTCACCTCGAATTTCTAGACATAGCAGTAAGAAAAGGGATTCAGATACCAATGTAATGTTAGATAAGTTTTTAACAATTTTGAAAACCGTCAAGAGTTCAGATAGACCGAAATTATCGTTTAACACCAATAATGTGATTCCGGAGTTTGACCCTATGAGTAAAGAACAAACCGTTTTAATGTGGATTACTAAAATAGAAGAATGTGCAGAAATATATGGGTGGGAGGAAAAGGAGATTATCCACTACGCTCTTCCAAAACTCACTGGGGTAGCGAAAACGTGGTACCAAGGTTTACCTAGTCTTTTGCATACTTGGACTGAGTGGAAGAGAAAGTTGATAGAATCATTTCCGTGTCGCGAGGACTACGCTGAACTCTTGACGGAAATGTTAGCCAAACGTGTCAAATACGGTGAATCATTGGAGCACTATTATTATGCGAAACTTAACTTACTAAATAGGTGTAAAATTTATGGAAAACAGGCTGTAGATTGTATTTTATACGGGGTAGACGACCGCGCTATCAAAGTTGGGGCTCAGGCAGCTCAGTTTAGTGAACCTGAACAAATTCTGAAATATTTTAGAACTGTCAAAGTTGGACAAAGTAGAGATAACCGTGAAGGCAACAATGGGGGTAGGTATGAGCGTAAAATCCCATTTAGTGCTTCACACCGATCACAGGGCTCAAAGCCAGTGTCTACCAATTCCAATATTCGCTGTTTCAATTGTAATGAACTAGGTCACCCTAGCTTTAAATGTGAGAAGCCCCTTAACAAATGTTCGATTTGTAGTAGATTTGGACATCAATCTTCTACTTGCTATAGGAATAAAATAACCGTTGATACAACTAATGTCGACACCCAACCAAAAGATAAAACAGAAAAACAAGTTTCTAAATTAGGATTAGCAGATGATGCAAATGATAAATATGTTTTTGATATTAAAATTAATAGTATTTCAGTATCATGTCACGTAGATTTAGGTAGCCAGTGCTCGTTGATAAAAAATAACCCAAGCTCAGCAACTTGGTCTTGACATAAAGCTCTCTTCCGATCTACCAGTGCTAAGAGGCATTGGAGCTAATTTGATTAGTCCCTTAGGAATTCTAAGTGCTAAAGTAGAAGTGCAGGGGATAGAGAAGACTATTGAACTTTACGTTGTCGAGGACTATGTCTTGAGCCATCCGGTTCTCTTAGGACATACCTTCACTGAATTACCCGATTTAATTATCACTAAGACATCAACTAAAGTAATATTTGAGAAGGTTGACGAAACTAAAATACATTTACTGTCTAGTAAAGATACGGTAGTCACTGAAAATTCATTAGTTGTAATACCGATTAAATCTGATCCTGTATTTGACGGAAGTGTTTATGTACATGACTCACTTAGGGGTGAAGCTGGGATGGAATATTACCTCCTTAGTGGTGAATATCAAATTAAGAAAGGCTATGGATCATTATTGGCATTTAAAGTATCCAATAATGACATAATAATATCAAAAGATTCTCTATTGACGCGATCTATTAATATGAGGCATTTAGAGTCGAAGAATATTTTAAATAGCTGTAGTGTGACCCTTGACAGTCCTGATTCAGATGATTTAATTAATTGTGGAGAAAAATTAGACAGTAATGAACGAATTAAATTACAAAATTTGATTATCAAGTATAAAGATTCCTTTTCAAAAGGCCTAAAAGAGCTTGGGTTCACTAATTCAACAGAAATGGTTATAGAACTACAGGATGCTGAACCTGTGGTGTACAGACCCTATCGTTTATCCCATTCTGAGAGGTTATTGGTTAATAACATGGTACAGGAGATGGTAGATAGTGGTATAGTAAGAGAATCGTGTTCGCCTTACGCTAGCCCTATAGTCCTAGTACAAAAAAAGACCGGTGAAAAACGCCTTTGCATTGATTATCGCGCACTTAATAGGAAAACCAAAAAGGATCACTACCCTCTCCCGCGAGTTGAAGACCAACTTGACCAATTGGCAGGTAATACAATGTTTATATCATTAGACTTAGCTTCAGGCTATTATCAAATTCCCATAGCCGAAGAATCCCGTCATAAGACAGCGTTTGTTACGCCTGATGGGCAATTTGAATTTAATCGCATGCCGTTTGGCTTAGTAAATGCACCGTCAGTTTTCCAAAGAACAATTAACAAAATTCTCCATGACGCCAAAATTAAATATGCTATAGTATATATGGACGATATTTTAATACCATGTAAAAACGTAGATGAAGGCTTAAAGCGGTTGGAAGAAGTTTTAGATCTTCTTAAAAGGGGTGGATTAACGTTGCGACTAAGTAAATGTAATTTTTTTATGGATACAATAGATTTTTTGGGATTTGAAGTAAACGCGTCTGGAATAAGGCCAGGTAATAAAAAAACTGTTGCTATTTCTAAGTTCCCAACTCCACGCAATCTGCATGAACTAAGGCAATTTTTAGGATTATCCGGGTTTTTTAGAAGGTTCATTAAAAACTATGCCATATTAACATTTCCTTTGACTAACCTCTTAAAGAAAGATCAGGCATGGACTTGGGGGGACGTTCAAGAAAAATCCTTCATAACTCTTAAGACTTTACTTATACAACGTCCTGTGTTAGCTCTCTATGACCCAAACGCGGTAACTCAATTGCACACCGATGCATGTAAGGATGGATTAGCGGGTATTCTATTGCAAGGTGATTCTGCAGGAATATTTCATCCGGTCTCCTACTTCAGCAGGAAAACTTCAGCAGATGAACGTAAGCTTCATTCTTATGAGCTCGAGACTCTAGCAGTCGTAGCATCATTGAGTAGGTTTAGGGTGTATCTGCTAGGCATACCATTTGCCATTTTTACTGACTGTAACGCATTGCGGTCCACATTAGTAAAACGCGATCTAATACCACGTGTTGCTCGTTGGTGGGTACAGTTACAGGAGTATGATTTCTGCATAGAGTATCGGCCCGGTTCTAGGATGTCCCACGTAGACGCGTTGAGTCGCGGCCCGGTCGATGATCCGATAACAGAAACCCATGTCTTAGATGTATTATCGGTCGAGAGTTCTGACAGGGACTGGATCGCTACTGTCCAGGATGCCGATGAGGAAGTCCTAAGAATCAAAGACATACTTAACGATGATAGCGCCGATAAGATCTTGGATGTGCACAAAAACTATCAGTTAAAGAACGGTCGTGTTTATCGCATAGTTGGTGATGATATCAAATGGCTAGTCCCCAAGGGTGTGCGCTGGCAAATACTCAAAAGAAACCATGATGACATTGGTCATTACGGTTTTGACAAAACTTTGCAACGGATCCGACAGCATTATTGGTTCCCAAAAATGCGACGTTTTATAAAAAAATACGTCCAGTCTTGTCTAGAATGCGCTCACCATAAAGCTCCTGGTGGGAAACGAGAGGGTGAGCTGCATCCTATTGATAAGATCAATGTCCCTTTTCATACGGTGCATGCTGACCACCTAGGGCCATTCATTAAGAGCAAAAGGGGTAATTGTTATCTTTTGATTCTTGTTGATAGTTTCACCAAATATATTAACATAACAGCCGTTAAAAACACCAAGTCCGTAACTACCATACGTGTTCTCAAAGAACACATTAGTTACTTCGGAGTGCCTACGCGTCTCATTACTGACAAAGGGACTAGTTTTACAAGCAAGACGTTTAAAGAATTCACCTCCTCATATGGTATTAAGCATATCATTAATGCTGTTGCGACTCCCAGGGCAAACGGCCAGGTCGAGCGCTTTAACAGAACTGTCTTAGATGCTCTTTCGACTTGCACTCATAATGATGATGATAGGTCTTGGGACGATCATGTTTATGACATACAAGTAGGTATTAATACAACAATTAATAAAACAACATAGAAAAGTCCTTCAGAATTATTGTTCGGTTTCAATATTACTAGTAAAGGCGAGGGAATTTTAAATCCAGTCATTTCAGATACAACAAAAGTAGTAAATTCAGAGGAGTTAGACAATATTAGGGATAAAGCCAGTTTAAATATTAAGCAACAGCAAAAAAAGGACGCAGAACGTTTTAACAAGACCAGAAAATTAGGTAGAAAGTATGAGGTAGGCGATTTAGTTCGTGTTGAACGGCAAATGCCCCACGATGGTAAATCTCAAAAATTAGTTGTTAAATTTCAAGGACCCTATCGCATAATAAAAGTGCTCCCTAATGAAAGGTATTTAATTGAAGATACCCCAATGACCCGTAAAAATAGCCGTCGCTATGAAGCTGTTGTGGCTATTGATAAAATCCAACCATGGATGACTTTTTGTAGAGACTTAGAGAGCGATGAAGAAAGTAATTGTAAAAGTAATAGCGAAAATGAAGCAGAAAAGTAAAAGCCATCACTTAGTTCAAAATCGACTAAAGAATGTATTTTAATTATTTTTATGTTTTTTTTTCAAGTTGATTATTGTTATAAATTAAATCACCTCAATTGTATTATGTACTAGCAATCTGAACAAATAATAGAATTAATATTCTTGTTATGTAAGTTAGGTAATCCAATTTTTGGTCAAATATGCTAGGTGTTTTTTTTTTCTCTTAACAATAATGAAATAGTAGTATAACATAACTACTACCTACATTATAAATCGAACTTTGACGATACCATAATACATTTGTACATAGAGTGATGATTGTAATAATATTATACTTGTTATTGTATTATTTTATAAGTACTGGTTATTAAGGTTTATTTGATTAGCGCGAGGACGCGCTCGAGCAGGATGGCCGAACTGTTAGCTTTTATTCGGTTTTTACGATTTATCTTTAATTTAATAACTAATTATTCAATTGTCACTAACCATAGATATCGATTATTCGATATGTCACACTATCTAGTCTGACATGTTACACTATCTAGTCTGACGTGTCACACTATCTAGTCTGTGAAGTGTATAAATTCAAACGTAACTGACAAAAATGGCGATTTTCTGTTCGAGACGTCAACGCTTACGCATGAAAGTGTGTTAAGGCTCCAAGTGTGGAACAAGTGCTGAAAAGTGCAGAAATTGTGATTAAAGTTAAGTGTTCTAATGTAAGTAGCGTTTTCTATTTCTTTATAGTTGATTGAATGATCGTGGAAAGAGGAATATATGTGTTTGTTATAAACTTTGTCTGAATTTTCTTTACAAAAATCCCTCATCTAAACTGATTGTTAACAGTATAGGGCTCAAAAGACGCGGAATTTGACGGGCTTTATGAAGATGTAAAAATTATTTTGGAAAAGTCAAAAACTTTTTGGAATTCGAAAAAACCGACATTTTTCGACCGAAATGTCATGTGTAGTAGTAGTACTAAAGTCGGTTAAAACCGACTTCAAAAAAGGAGGAGGTTATCAAGTCGTCTGTATGTTTATTTTTTTATGTATGTTTTACCATAACTTCGTCAGTTGTTAACCGATTTAGACAAATTATTTCAAAGAACATAGTTTGTGTGTGGTCCCATAAATAATGTACAGAGATCTGGCTGGTAGTTTTTTCATAATCCTGAAAAAATTCCATTATTTAGCTGGCCATCACACGTGTTTTTACGGATTTTCGGCCATAACATCTTTGTTTATAAATCGATTTTCACAGAAAATTTCCGATATCTAAAGAACGGGGCCGAATTTCACAAATATGAAAAAAAGGACAGTTTTGAACCAAGGAACATTTTAAGTAATTACACTTTTTTCGATAATGTTGACGATTGAGGCTGTAGAGGTGCCCTTAGCCGCGAGTTTTGCGCGTTTTGTAAAATGAGTGAATATGAGAGAGCAAAAGACGCGGAATTTGAATGGCCTTAAGATGATGTAAGTAAAAATATTTTGGAAAAGTTGGTTTTGAAAAAAAAAATTTTTGATTTTGAAAAAAGAATTTGATCGATAAATTACGCGTTCTTTCTTACTGAAAATTGAATTCGACGAGTTTCAAGATAATGTAAAAAATTTTTTTTTTTATCTATTATTATAGATTATTGTAGATTGTAGATTCATTTTAAATGCCCTTTCAAGTCGTGTAGAGCACGAGATCTGTGATTTTTTTGTTGGAAAAGGGTTTAGTGTAGTCCTTTTAATTTCATTGACACTGGCCCTTGGACTTCGAACATATCCAAGGGAACTCCTCAAACTCAAATAGGATATGTATTAATTGATATATGATTTATTTGATATATTGGTATATTTATGACAATTCAAAACATACCGAGCTATGGACTGCGACGTTCCTATATAGACTTGGACTTCAAAGGTACAACAAAACAAACAGCATGAATTTGGAAGTTGAGTTATGGGCCTTTTGAAAATATAATGTTAAAAAATATAACACGCTGACATAAGTTACATACTTATCACAAAAAAAACAAAAAAATAACCTTCTTCAAAAACCTTAAATTAAAAACAAAAACAGCTTCAAAATTAAATAGCTCAAAAAAATAATATTATAATCACCAATAATACGCATTTCAATTTTAATAAAAACGTCTAATCGGGTGGGGATTTTAGAATAAAAAAAGTTGTCCTCCATCCAGCCCACTCGACTTCAATAGACGTTTTCTATTAAAATTGATATGCGTATTGGTGATTTTAATATTACATCTTGCCTTTTAGAGCTTTTAGAGCTATTTTGAAGCTGTTTTTGTTTTTAATTTAAGGTTTTTGAAGGTGGTTTTTCTTTTTTTGATAGTTGTTCGTGCTCCAGGGGTACCTGATATTATTTCAATGTGAAGTCTACGGGGGCAGACATGACTCCTCACACACCATCAGCTATTTAAAATTATAAAAGCAAGCGTTATTTAAAAAAAATACATTGTCAAATACTACACACGGTTACGTTGCGCTAGCATGCGACAAGTCAATTGATTCTGCTACTCATCGCTAGGTGGCGCTGTAGCTTAGTACATGGCGGTATAGAAATTTTTCATAATTTTATAGGATAAAATTGTCTATGGAAATCGTTAGCCTTATTCTAAGTACCTAGGTACTAAAACAGATTGAGAAAGATGAGTTCTTTCCTATTTTTGGAAGTTGTACGTATCGATTTGTATAGGTGCAACTTAAATTGTAAGTGAACTAAAATAAACTTGGTTATATTATTATAAATAAATCCAATTATTCTTGTGAGATTGACTTTGAATTTTAACACCTTGTTAGAGTTTAAATAAATACAACTTAACTTACATAAATTAAACTTTCGGTCGTTTACGTTTCGTCACTACTCAATGCTTTTTTTGTTCTCAACTTTTCTTTCTTTATTATACAAATTCATGAACAAACGCGTGTTTTTTTTTCTCTTGAATTAAAATAATGTACTCCTGTAGTTTCGCGTTTCGCTGTTCCAGCATTCAGGTCTTCATCCTAGGAAGTCGTTTTTTGGTAACCGACTCCAAAAAGAAGGATTTATTACATCAATTCATTATAAGGTAGCAATTGCGATACAGTAGGGCCATTTTGATAGAATTCTCAAAGTAAATCGTAAATTTGCTTCCTTTGAGATTAATACAATAAATGTGTATTATTAACTGAAAAAAAAAATTATAACTGTGCCTTTGAAAACATAAATATTGTGTGCTCGCCGTTACAAGGTTGCTCTGTTGAATGTTGATGAATTCAAATGTGATCTATTAAATTGTTCCTACTTTAGATATTATAAAGATTATATCGCCTCAAAAAAATATAGTAAACTCCAAATTCTTAACCAACAATTTGTAGCAAAGAGCCCGCGCGACTCACAAATCATGTATCGGCATCTTAATGAGCAGATATCACCCTGTTCCGACGCTAACGTATCGCTGCTCCGACGAATATATCACAGATTACGTCATATTAATAGGAACTACGCCGGCGGCTGAATAGCGGGTATTCCTTTGTCTTTTCCTTATTTTTTTGGGATTTCTTAGATCATTCAAATGACGTTTGTTAAAAAATTTCATGTGTCTTTTAGTTTACAATATCTGATTTGGTAAAGATATTAATATAAAACAACGTATAAAATTAACTTTTAAGAAGTTTATTATTTAACATACCTATTTTTATGTAATATACTAAGTATATAAAATATCATTGTGGATGCGAAAATTCTGTAAAACTCACCAGATGGTAAGTTTTACATTATTATTAGGATTTTGGACTAGATTAAATTTGTGACTAGATAGTCCCACTAGGTCATAGGTCACTAAGTCATGTTGTCATTAAGAACTGGAGAATTTCACCTAAGAGAGCTATTCTGTAGTGAAACTCCCATATAACAAACTGGCGCAACAAGTGTTTTTTTACGGAACCCTTCGTCCGTGAGTCCGACTCGCACTTGGCAGGTTTTTCCTAGTTTATTTGTGTAGTAAGTATTTGAGTTTTCGTTTCCATAACAACTGAACTATGAAATATTTAATGAAACATAACATTCTTAGCGCTTGCCAACAGCTTAATCTCTGAAATTATAGGCATTTTACTACTGAACCGTAACTGCAAGGTTAATGCTGTCATAACTGCACGTTTTATTGATAGTTTAGCCGTGATCTTCTATTGTACCTACTGTTTTTATATTTGATATGCCCGTGACATCCATAGTCCAAGTCAAAGTCAAAATTGCTTTATTCAAATAAACTTAATAATTAAGCACTTTTGAACGTCTATATTTTCCTACCATCGTTTCAGACTTTTTTAGCTGACAAGTAGAACGGGCGCAAGAAACTTATAAGCTTTAACAGGAATAAGTAACGATATTTACAAACTTAAATATATCGTTACCAACTACAGTACAACAGGATTACTAATTGGCAATAAAGTAATTAAAGTAGCAAGTTACGTGTTACATCATTTCCACGCTTCCGATCTTTCAGATAATCGTCTACTTTATAATAACCTTTACCCATGAGCGTCTTTTTAACATGGTTTTTAAATTCATGCAAAGGAAGATCAATCACTTGTTGTGGAACTTTATTAATAAAGATTATGCCTTTCCCCATAAATGAACCTTCAGTTTTTGCAAGCCTAAATCTTGGAACTGCATGTTTATCTTTATTTCTTGTATTAAACTGGTGATTATCGCTGTTCTTAGCAAATGAATCATAGTGTTTCCTTTACATAAACTAAATTTTCATATATGTGATGACCTGCCAAAGTTAATATGTAGGTATATTATGCATCGAAACCTATATATCGTTTGAGACACACATTTGAGACACATATTTCGATGCTATTATGTTAAACAAAAAACAAAACTTTTATGATGTTCAATCATTTTTTGACATGAAAACAGATTGTATGTACTAAGAATTATTTAAATGCTTATTGACATCGAATTGTATTTAATTTAATAATTTTTTTTTTAGATTGTTAATTTCTATTACCTAAGTACCCATATTTGCATGCTACTTTAATTACTAGCAAAACATGTGATCTACAAACAACTGTAACAACTTTTTACCATGTTTTAAGCAAATAAACTATTGACTATTGACTATTGACTATTAAAAATCAAACATCGAGGTACCTACTTATTTACTTGCCTAAATCTTAACACGTCTGCAATTATCATTCTATTTAGTTTTCTAGGCACTAGGTTCAACCTAAAATTATTTTTTGTGGAACAACGTTTTGCAACAAAAAACATTCGATAATTTTAGCGGCAACATGGCAATATAAGTAATATTGTTTTTTTGGGGGTATCTGTTTACTAAATTGTAAATATTTCGGAAAAATCCGACTTAAGAAAAAAAAATCCAAAAAATTTTGAAAATCTGTTAATAATTGTGACCTGTAATAGTTACTTTAGATTTGGAATTGTAGAAAAACGGGCATTTCGGTATATAAAAAGAGATTCTTACTTTTTTAAGTGTGAGTTGCACCAAAACGCTGTCAAAGTTAAAGTTATCGTCAAATGATAATGCTACCTATTTGTCACGTCAAACTTGTCAAAGGACATCATGCTGGCTGGCAACCTCTTTTTTTGGCTAATTTATGATTAACCGGTACTATAACAAGCTTGTTATTGTTAAAGTAAGATGGTGCAACTCAGCCTAAGAGTCAACAAAACCTGGAGTTATTATTGACCGATCGTCATGGTAATGGTGTTAAAAGATACGAAAGCAAACGAGAAGTACATTCGTTGGAATTTCGAAAATCGGTTAATAAATTTTTCGGCCGCATCGAGGCATTCGAGGGTCTTATGACACGAGCCGAAGCCGAGTGTCACAATCGTAAAAACAAATAGGACCTTAGAAAGATCAAGAACCTTATATTCATATTGAGTCATATATAAGGTTCTTGAGAAAGATAATAGGATTTTGCATTTGATTTGATTTTGTTTCTTTTTTTTTTTGTAAATTGTATTTACTTTCAAGGCTCCGATTCTTGCGGGGATTGCGAAATCTGTGAATTTTTGTTTCTCATTGACATTACGCAATAAAATTGCGATGTGGATGCACCACTATATTATTTACATGCATAAAGGTGCGATGCCGAAAGATGGAACTTAAACCAGTTAATGGTTGCAATAAAACCCGAGCTATTGATGCCAAAGCATTAAAACCACATTAAAATTAAAACACACTCCTGTCCTCTGTTTACGAGTTTATAATCTATGGAATCCTACGTGGCGGCTATTTTCAAGGACTCAAGTGGAAAATGTGGAGTGCATTTTCCACCTGAGCTCTTGCAAATAGCCGCCACGTAGGTAAGACGAAAAGCTTTATAAAAAAATAGGGTCTAGATTCTAATAGAAAATAATTACATTTTTAACATAAAACCACTATAAAAATGTTGATTGCAAAAAGCAAAACTCACTTCTTGTGACTTACACAAATAAATATTTTGAGATTTATTTGTGTAAGTCACAATATCGAGGAGATTTGATCTCCTCGATCGTTTGAAGTGAACTGTCTTACCAAATTTTTTTCTTCTTTTTGTTGACCACAAATTGACACGCCTATAAATGATGCTCTAAACGGTAAGCCTAAATGTGATAACTGATTATCATTTTTCTTATTGTATTTCGTTACCAACTAGTGTCAGACGAAAAATGTTATGCCAGATTTAAATTAATTACTTACAAAAAAACGCTAATTAGTTGCATTTGCTCACGACATAAAAGTGCAATATACGGCGTTTGGTGACCGAGGGATATCCTTTGTTAGGGTGAACTTTCTGAACCCTTAGATCATTTTAAGAAGGGGAGCTATCTTGGGTTTTTGTATGGGAGTTATAACATAATATTTTTATTGTATCGATTTTTTTTTCAAACCCATCGTGTGGGATATCGGATGAAAGGAATTTTTGATCTGATTTCAAATATGTAAAATATTATTACATTGCAGCTACTGGTTTTAAAAAAATCGGAAAAACGGTGGTTCGCCCACCCGTGTAAGACTCAGGGGTACCGGGTTTGAACCCAGGGGGGTTGAATTTGCACTCGGTTCGGTTGGTGATAGGGCTTATTTCAAGTCCGCCTGGCTAGCTACCACCATCTTACCTAAGTCTGACGCCATAAAACAATTTAGAAATTATTATGTTCCGGCAGTTAGAGGTAAGATAGCCAGTTCCTCAGTGATGAGGGTTCCGGGTATAGTGCGCTTCCACCTTCGGCCTTATCGTCACTTAACATCAGGTGAGGTGAAGCCCAAGCACAATCCCGTTGTGTATTAAAACAAAATCTCGGTTTCATCACACTACGCCCGTGGACACCTGGAATTCAGTCCAGCCGCCGCCGTGTCCCAAAGGCCGGCAGGTTGTATACAGGCTGTGGGCGTTTCCAATTAGCGGCTGTGTTTGCCCGCTTCATTACCCGCCGTAAATCATCATTACTGGCCAAAGAGGTTACCATTCGAAGTTCTAAAAACCAGACAGATAGTATACTGATTGATATTTCAAACAAAAATTCGAACGAACATTATATAGGTAGCATATTTAAATAATTATAAGGTTTTTTGAACCGCTAAGCTGGAATAAGGTGAGGCAAAGCAATCAACCACATGATTGTATGTCCGATACGTAAAAGGCGCGTACGAGATCTTCAAAATTATTATTCTGTCGGATGCCTACAGCACAGCCGAAACCATCCTGTGGTTTTTGATGTGCGTTGAAGGAATCAGTCATTTTAACTTCCCGAAGAAAAAGCTCTAAAAATCATTTCCACAGTATCTGCACCATTGATACAAAAGCCCAAATGTGAAGCAAAAACTTTAAATTCTCCGTGTAGGTGCGAAACACACGTGTAGAGTAGTTGGTATAAGGGCAAGATTTGTTGCTATCGTGTGTCTGCAGGTATTTGCATGTGCATTTATTAAAACCCAAGGCAAAAGTATTTGAAGAGTGCATCATGCCGGTATTCACATATGGCTCAGAAACCATGTCTCTCACCGAACGATCAGCTGAAAAGTTTAGAGTCGCGCAAAGGGCGATGGAAAGAGCTATGCCCTAGCATAATAACTTTGCGCGACAAGAAAAGGAATGAATGGATCCGGCGAAAAAGGGGGGTGAGTGACGTGGTACAAGTAATTGCGGAGCGTAAGTGGAGTTGGGCGGGTCATGTAGCTCGCATGGATCGCGGATGATGGGTGAGAAGGATCCTTGAATGGAGACCATGGGCAAACAAAAGACCACGAGGCCGCCCTCCAAAACGATGGGTTGACGACATTAGAGGCCATCAGGACACAACTGCATAACGAAGGCGCAAAACTGGACCCAGTGGAAGAATTTGGGAGAGGCCTATATCCAGAAATGGACCCAAAGAGTCATGTGATGATTGTGTGGATGTTATTGCTAAATATTGTTTTTGCATCCCTTTAAAAAAATTTTGGGTGGTTTCTAAAATTAATATTAATATGGAAGTCCAAATAACAAATGTCCAGATTAAGCCGAATAGATGGTAGCCCCAGTAGTCGCGGGCGACACGCGGCGTGCCGCCCGCCGCTACTTCCAACTTTAAAGCCAATCTTGAGGACGGTTTTATTGCTATAAAATTATTTAACGGCAATTTAAACGTACATCCTGTTGTGTTAGATGACATTTCAATAGGTTTGAAATTGTTTTTATGTTTGTTTTAATAATGTGGTGAGTTTATTTTCTGTATTTTAGAAAGTTTGATTTTTCGGTGTTCGGCCTTGCCAGTTATAAGATTTTCTTATGTGATATAAATTATATGCGTTACGAGTTCAGCCCGTGTCTAATAATTTCATTGAATATTAGTTTTAATTTTGTTAAGCTAACAATTTAATGATTTTGTAGCTTTTTTAGTTTGAGTAGAGTAGACCAGAGTAAGTACCTACTTATCTATATTACATTTTCGGCTGTGGCTTCTTTTTAGTATTGAAAAGAACCAAAATTATATAAAAGAGTACATTTAGTTAGTCCGCTGTTTCTCATAAAATTGAGGTTGTCAATAGAAGATTAATATGTTAAGTGTCTGTAACGTCGTCCGTCAAGGGTTAATTTTGGGACCACTCCTACTTTTGATGTATGGTTATGAAGTATCCGTTATCTGTCATTCCCATACGATACTTTTGATAATTATAGCATTGTACGCTATTACGATACTAACAGATAATCGTAATTCGTAGAGTTTGGTCAACGAAAGATGAAACTCGGTTGGAAATGGAACTAATTTTGCGCCGTATTTTAAGGGTCATCCTCTAACTAAACGTTAATTTAACAGAGAAAGTGGCGCCGCCATTTCATTCTCATCTTTCGTTGACCAGACTCTAGCTAACAAAGTTGTAGAAGCGGTGACAGCGTTACATCAAATCGAGGCATTACCGACATTCCCGTCGGGCCCGTCCGGCGCCTATCGGGAATTAATCATCGGCGGCGAGTGGGAGCCGATTTGCCAGCGATTGGCGCGACTTATGTTTCCTGGATGTCGAACGATACTGATAGCGGCGCCCGGTTTTACTTTATGCTTTATGGTGGGCAGCCATGCGATCTTTTTCTTAGCTGTGTTACTTGTTGTGTGGCTTTCTAGTTTCCTATGTGTAACCTCCGCTAGGAAAAGACATGTTATTATGTGTATGTACATTTAACTGTTGCCGCTAACTTTTCTACCTCTGTTTTTGTTCCGTCATCGAAATTTCTTTATCAACAGTTTTAAGTGAAGAATGAGACTGCAAGGCACACAGGTACTTTATATTGATTTTTTATTTTTATTTTAGGAAGCGATGGTGGGTACTCATTAATTTATGTAAAGCAGGAATATTCTTACTATCTATGCCAATATCCTTACACATATTGTTGTATAGCTAATAATTGATTACATATTGTGTAGTTTTGTCACTTTATTTTTATATTGTTTCATTTTTATGCGAAAAGACATATCCTGTTGCCATAACGTAATTAAGTCTGGGAGAAAATGTGCTTGGAAACATTTTATGAGATACTTTAACCCGTCAACGTCCGGAAAATAAGACACAATAGATTTTCTATCGCAGTCCAGACGCCGGATGAATTAAAGAAAAACTCGTGCGAGTTCCGCCTCTTACTTATAAACTTTTAAAATTGAAGTATGTAACGAAATTCACAGCAAATATCAGGAGTTAAGCAAAATAACAGATACACAATCGGCGTGTGTTCCGAGGTTGCATAATCTAATTGTGGGCTGTATTGTGAGGGTAATGGGGCATAATTTTCAATAACCCGTCACGTTGCCACATCGCAGGCCATTGATACGGTAAGGCACCTTAGGATTTTGGCACAATCGTTTAGTTTACGATCGACTGAAGTGACATTAATACGCTATCTATTCATTACCTTACATACTTAGTACCTATTATTATCAAATACCTAATTGTGTAACTTTGTCATCTATCACAATCGCTTTCAGTTTTACTTACACTGTATCTCCATTGCTGTGAAAACAAAAATGACTTTGGTATCTGTCTTAATAAATTAGGAATCTATTCTATGTAATGTAATGTCTTGGATCTAGATCCTACTCAGATAATCATTTTGGAAGCACAAAATTAAATAATCTCTTGATTTTGTTTGCGAAAATCAGAGTTTTCACCTATTTTACAGAAAAACAAGTAGGTAGAATGTTATAGAACTAGGAAGTTTTATAACATAGCCCTTGTTGATGTAACGCTTTACCGAAATACACAGGGTTATTTGTAAAACACCAACAACCTCGCAGGAGTAGATTACTAGCATCATAAACAACAACTTATTTTCTAGGTTCTATTTCTACCTTCCGAAAAAGATAAATAAAATATTGACCTTTTCAAATACCTAACACTCAATCAGCTGTTCGGATATAAAATTTGTATAGATAGTCGATTTCTTTTTGTTCGTTTTCGGAGAAGTCGTAGAAAAAATGTCATTGTTTATGATGTTAGTAATCTACCCCTGCGAGGTTGTAGGTATTTTACAAATAACCTTGTATAACTTTTTCGAAATGCTGTGCAAGGCAGTAATCGCGGGGCTCAGTGTGATTTTCTTGTTTTGTAATTGCTTTTCTTCTTTGGTCTGCTCTCTTTAGCCGTGTACCAATAAACAAATAACTAAAAACACTTTGAAAACCGAAAACCTAAAGCATTTTGTGTCAGCTCGTTGACCGAGCGAGTGCTAAGCGCGAGCGAAGCGTCTCTGCTTCAGCTTGGGTAAAAATGCTTTCGTATGTCCGTCTATTCTCCTCTACAGGTCGCATTTCTCAACCGATTTTCGTGAAATTGATGATCAGGTTTGATAATCATATAAATAGTTTTTTTTTGTCGATTATGTTTTCGAAAATTTTCAAAATGGCGGAGGTGAAAGCGAGGTCTACAGCTCACAAAGCCACTGTAATATCCTTGTACTGGTTAATTGTTATTAGCTCAGTAAACATCTCTCTCTTCACTTTCGTCTAATTTGATAACAAATCAATTGTCGTTTAAACCGACCATTAACGGCACTAACTCAACATTTCACTCAAGTGAAAATTTTGTTGTTCCCACGCAAAATAATTCAAGCAATTGTATATTATCTGCAAGCCATTTCAGACTTCAATGTTTTAGTAACTCGGTGCAAGGGTGTTTGTTTGCGTAAAAATTTCACAATGAATCGA
Organism: Agriphila geniculea; assembly: GCA_943789525.1. Taxonomy (NCBI): domain Eukaryota; kingdom Metazoa; phylum Arthropoda; class Insecta; order Lepidoptera; family Crambidae; genus Agriphila; species Agriphila geniculea. The sequence continues at coordinate 323,223 of OX038894.1, read as the reverse complement.
CAGGCGAAATATATGGCATTTGTCTGTGTCTCATTAATACCAGGATGGTAATGAGAAGCTCCAATTAACGGCCCCCTGTGACAGCCGGCCGGCACCTATCGCCCGCCCACGTGCGCAGGGTTGCCAGACGACAGGATTTCCTAACATGTCAGGAATTTTAGGCCGCGTTCTGAATGACGCTGACAGCACTGTTAACGCGAGTACGACCAAAAAACACATTATTTTAGTGGGAAAAATTTATGAATCAAACGTCAACAAAATGAAGAATGACAAGGGCGGATGGTTACCGAGCTAAATCAGCTCAGTTTTACCTAAGTAACATCTGTACCAAGTGAATTAGTCTAATGAAAAATTTTGACTTCCCCCATACATTGAGTGTTCTTAGGAACCCCACAACTATGGGCGCTAAGACCTTATGCTAAGACAAAGTTGTCGTTCATAATCACAACACTCATTTTTCACCCCTCCACATAGTAAGTATATAAAGTACTAAGCCGATATTGCTTGTGAATCAAAACACCAAAATAAAGTCAGGGAAAAATGTTAGGAAATATCATTATTAGATCTGGTAACCCTACTCGTGCACCTTACAATATTTCACAGACAACCGCTTGTATTGAATTCGATTGCATTTGTTGACGTTTACTATTTGTTAACAGAGTCGGGAGATAACAAATATCTCAAATTGTGGTACTTTGATAACAATACAGGATATTGAATAAATTTAATTTTAAACCCTATAGTTTGCTTGGAGTAGGTTTCTGATTTATTGATCCTGCACTTTGGAATAATCATCAAAAGTTGTTTATCTGATAAATAAATTTGTCAGTCAGTAGGTAATAAAAGTTAGTACTAAACCACTGACCTGCATATACATTTTTTTCATGTCAGTGTATTAAACACTTAAAAAGAAAGTTTATGGTCCCTTTGTAGTTTTCCTTTCTATCGTCTTGTTTTCGTTGTTGTTAGTGCTCATCTTTTATTATCACTATTAAACGTCAAATACTTTTTTTATCAAACGTATCTTCTTCTTATTTTTGGTTTGGGAATCTAAATACTCTCCTCTTTAGGGCGTAATTTTTGCCAGTGTCAAGTGTTGAATAGTTTAGTGGTAGGTATGTTTCAGTTTACATTAGAATGCGGGTGCTATGCATTCCGAAAAATTGAATCCAAAAACTCCCGTCAAACGAGTCATCAAAGAACACCATTTATTGGAAACAAAACCATAGTAACCAGTCGTTTTGCATGAATTACGCATATCATTCATTACCATCACATGACCGCGGCCACCGAACAAAACAACAATCAACAAAAGAAAGAATAACCATGCATTTTCCCAGAGGAAGTGACGTCTGTGGTCGCGTCGCTAATCTGTGGTATTATGTGGTCAGTTCCCGCCAATTTGTGTCAGCCACCCGCGCCATTTTGTCCCCGCTGGAGTGACGCGTTGTCATTCACTCGGCGGATGCTGGAGTCATTATAAAGCTCGCATGAACTGCAATTAGATCAATCGATTATTGTTTGAACATATTGAGTACTAACACAAACGACAAACATGTTAAGTCGAACGGGTTACACTTTTTGTGGCTGTCATCTTTTACATCATCCACTGTATTGATTCCGCCTGTTGCAATGAAATTATTTTGTTCGGTCTTTCTTGCACCAGTTCTATTTTTTTTATGCAAAACGGGATATTGCTTGGCCGTCACCTCACCGGATGTTAAGTGACAATAAGGCTGAAGGTGGAAGCGCACTACACCCGGAATTCTCATCACTGAGCAACTGGCTATCTTACTTCTAACAGTCGGAGAACAGCAATTTTTTAATTATGGTGTCAGACTTAGGTTAGATGGTGGTAGCTGGCCAGGCAGACTTGATAAGCCCTACCTACCACCAACCAAACCGTGTACAAATTGTATCCCCCTACTGGGGATCAAACCCGGGTCCCCTGCGTCTTATACGGGTGGGTGAACCACTAGACTACAGAAACGACAGAAACCATAGGGCCTTGGTCAACTTCATGATCATTCCATTTCACTGATGTGAATTTGTTTGTCGGTGGCAGGATGGTGCGGGCGGCGGGCGGCGGCGGTCTGCTGGGCGCCAACCTGGTGTGCGCGCGCGGGCTCATGGAGCGGCAGCGCGCGCTGTGCCACGCCGCGCCCGCCGCCGTCGCCGCGCTCGGCCAGGGCCTCAGGTAACATCAACAAGTAAAAATTAATATGCCTTTATCCCAAGCTTCTTCCTCCCTTGTTCCTTTATTCTTCCTCTTTCCTTCTTCCTTCCCTCTTCCGTCCCTCTTCCTCCCTTCTTCCTTCCCTTATTCCTCCCATTTTCCTCCCATTCTTCGTCCCCTGCTCCCTTTCTTCTTCCTTCCCTGCTTCCTCCCCTTCTTCCTCCTTTTCCTCTCCTTCATCATCCCTTCTTCCTCTCTTTCTCTGTCCCTTCTTCCTCCCCTTCTTCCTTTTCTTCTTCCTCACCAAAATATAACCCCGACCCCAACTGGCATAAGCTGCGCAATCTGTATTCTGATTGGACAATCTTTGCCTTGTATCTTCCGGGACCCTTAAAGTTATAGACGGCAGACCACATAATAATGAGCCATATTAATGTCCTCACTGTCAGGGGGTAGCTTCTTTGACATTCACAACTGCTTGTTACAGTCTTGATGACTATACAACGTGTTACAAAATAACACCTAATGCCGAATATGGTAGATACTGAACAACTTTTACTATGGGACCACGCACACGTTGTATGAATAATGTTGATTTCCGTGCAGCATGGCGTACGCGGAGTGCCGCGCGCAGCTGGCTGGCCGCCGATGGAACTGCTCCGGCGTGGGGGACGACCCGCGCCTCGGACACATCCTGCCACTTGGTAAGTACACCTTCATCATCATCATATCAGCCGCACGGCACCCACTGCTGGGTATAGGCCTCCCCCAAGGATCTCCACGACGATCAGTCCTGCGTTACCCGCATCCAGCGGCGCAACGCGACCGCGCACTAGATCGTCGGTCTACCTTGATGGGAGCCTACCCACGGAGCGTCGTCCGGTGCGCGGTCGCCATTCCAGAACCTTTCCGCCCCAACGGCCATCGGGTCTTCTCGCTATGTGTCCAGCCCACTGCCACTTCAGCTGAGCAATCCTTCGAGCGATGCTGGTTATTTTAGTACACCTCATCATAGACGAATTACAGAGCATAGAACAAGCATGAAGCCTCCGTGGTAAACATCTTCGGTGTTTGAAGCATTCGCGGTCCTCTCTTAGATTTCCGCGTGTGAGTACTATTCTTTTAAAGTAATATTTTTTCAATTCAATTCTGTTTGTCTTTCTGCCACCAGGCTGTATCTCATGAATCGTGATAGCTTAACAGCTGAAATTGTCACAGATGATGTATTTCTATTGCCGCTATAACAACAAAAACTAAAAACAGAATAAAATAAATATTTATACAACAAACGTGATTCTTTGCCGTTTTTTGCTCGATATTAATAACGTCAACAGGTTGATAATTGAAATTTATACAGATGATATATTTCTGTTGGCGTTATAACAACTTATACTAAAAGCAGAATAAAATAAATATTTAAGGGGGGCTCCCATACAGCAAACGTTTTTTTTTGTGGCGTTTTTTCTTACAGAACCCTTCGTGCGCGAGTCCGATTTGTACTTGGCCAGTTTTTTTAAGATTATGATAAGTCTTTAACTTCACGATGTTTCAGAACTTTTATAAGGTCAGCGTGAGTCAGCCAAAGTCACGGGAAGACTAATCTATTGCTGATTTTATAGAATTTTAAAACTGTCAGAAAGAATGAAAACTTTTGAAGTTATTCAAAAATATTAGAGTCAATTTTTAAGAGAGCGTGTGATCTTAGCTTTTTTATTAAATGTTGACTTAATTTACGAGTACCTAATAAAAATCCCACCAAAAACATTTTCATGTTTGTTGCCAAGACATATGGCTCGCACTGTTTAAAAGTTATCAGATCTCATGTAGAGCCTAGCTTCTAACTCTACGCGCCCTAACTCTATAAGCCCTAACTTCAAAAAATCTACACGTAAGTCAAAATATGTGGCTAGCCGTCTCTTTACTACAAGAACTATTGTTTGTCAGAAAGGTTTCCATGTATCGAAATGGCCAAGCCACATAATATTTTGACTAAGGTGTAGAGTTTTTGAAGTTAGGGCTTGTAGAGTTAAGGCGCGTAAAGTTAGAAGCTAGGCTCTGCATGAGGTCTGATAACTTTTTGACAGTGTGTGCCATATGGAAGTCTTGGCGACATATACATGAAAATGTTTTGGTGGGATTTCACTTCTTTTTGTAAGTAACTATCCATAAACAATCGTGTAAAATTCGATCAACATTAACCAGCGTACTTGTTCTATTTATTTATTTTATTCTGTGGTAGAACTTATGCATTTATGCTGCTATGATATTATTTTACTCTTCTTTACGAGTAATAAAAATAAATGTATTGGCAGCGCTAGTAGTGGGTGTAGATGTAGACCAAGAATTTTATGTGTCATAGAATATGAATATAAAATTATTGGTGTAGTTAAACAAAGCTGCAAAGTCACAAAGTGAAAAAACCGGCCAAGTGCGTGTCGGGTCACGCGCAGTAGGGTTCCGTAGTTACATTATACCATACCATATTTTAATACCGCTATCATTTTTCACCTGAAAAAATAACTTTGTTTTTCACAGTGTTTGTATGAACGACAAAGTTATATTTGCGGTTTTAGAAAATGTACTATATTTCGAAAACCTTTTACTGTATCTCGTTCAAAACAATTTTCGTTGAAAGTGTTTACTAAGATCTATAGCATATATTTTTTTTAGATTTTTCACTCTCTTACTTTAAAAGTTAAATGGGGGGGGGGAAACACATTTTACCACTTTGGCAGTATATATCAAACGGTTGACTTTGTGAAAAAATTGTCTTTGGAACCTCAATGTCATTTTTAAAGACCTATCTATAGACACCCCCCAAGTATTGGTTTGATGAAAAAAAATCTTTTCTGTTTCAGTTCCATGTATGGGGAGCGCCCCCTTAATCTTTTATTTTTTTTATTTTTGGAGGAAATCGTAAAGCGGTTCACAGAATACATCAACCTACCAAGTTTCAACTATGTAGTCTTAATACTTTCGGAATAAAGTGGCTGTGACATACGGACGGACAGACAGACAGACAGACAGACAGACAGACAGACAGACAGACGGACAGACAGACAGACAGACAGACGGATAGACAGACCGACATGACGAATCTATAAGGGTTCCGTTTTTTGCCATTTTGGCTACGGAACCCTAAAAAGTCCTTCCTGATCACGCTGCTGACAAAGTTTTCCATAAGTTTTCCTCTATCCTTTTGTCAGATGTGAAAACCAATACCGTTTAACAATCAATCAAACGCTCACGTCATGTGGATCAAATTCTTCTTACTTTACTTACGTGTAAGCATAATTTGCGACGTCAATCAAGGGCTTCTCCGTAAACCATTAGCGGGCGTATCATTACCGTCGGCGGCACATCATCGCAAATGACTTCATTCACTGTATTAGATCAAAATAATCCGGGTTTATTACGGAATTAAAGTTATTATAACATCATCGTTAAACAATGTGTTCCTCTTGATATCCCCGTAACTGTAAACTGTAAGATTAGTTTTAGGTTTTTAATTAATTAAAAAAAAAGACCAAGAAACATTCCTTGGTTCATATTTTCGAAAATAACAGCAAATAATTCAAAATTCTTTACCTGTTGGCACTGCACTTATACTTAAACGGTATAATAATAATGTCTCATCAGATGACTGAAATACCTAAATATCCTATCCAAATAAAATCACTATTGTCGCATGAAATGAAATAAGCACCTACAAAAAACTCCAAATAAGTATTTCTGTGCCACCAAAATTAAGTTCAAACTTTTGCAATTTTTTAAATACTTATTAGTGAATCGTAGATGAAATATGATTGCAAATTCGCTCCCATAATTCATTTAAAGTACCTACCATCCCATTGTTGGGTGGTTGTCATAACTCTTAACTCGTGAGCTGTGACTCCCAGTCAGTAATAAGTACTTTGTATGGTTTTATACTTTACAAACGCTATGGAAACAAATGAAAAGAAGACAGCAAGTACCTAGAATCTTCATGACTCAGCCAGCAATTAGTGCGTTTGGACTACGATTTTGGAACGGAATAGACGTTAAAAAATTGCTGATGTATGTAAATAAACATTTAATAATGGCTTATTCTACTTAACCTCAAAAATCGTTCCACTTTAACCCCAAGAGGTTCTTTTAGGAAGGATTAAATCATCTTTTATTTTTCCACTTATACTATTTCTATATTAGTGAGATGTTGTTCGTCGAATCATCTTGAAATAAAAACTTTAATCCTATTAATATTATAAAAGTGAAAGTTTGTGGGTTTGGATGTTTAGATGCACAGACATATTTAGTTATTTGAATGTTTGTTCCTCAATCACGCAAAAACAACTGAACGGATTTGGTTGGAATTTGGCACACAGTAAATAGCCTAGATTAAAACATATAATACTTTTTATCCCGATATTCCTACGGGAACGGGAATCACGCGGGGGAAACCGTGGGCGGCGCTACTTAAATCATAATAACACTACATTTAGTATTCATTTTTATGGTATTTGACCAATAACAGTAGGTATGCTTAAATGCAGTAAATGCCAAATACCTTACTGTCACGTGTACCTTACATGTGCAAGGTTTATATGAATAAATTGTCGTTGAAGACTTTATCAGTGGTCCTCCGTTCGAGGATGCGCCGACACGACGACGTGACGTGGGCGAGATTTATAACGCGCGACTAATTGCGCGGGGGCAGCGAGCGCGGGACGACTGCGATACGATTGTGGCACGACTACGACACGATATCAGATATAATTATTATTTTTAAGTTAAATACTGAGTATAGCGGTATAGGTATAATATAGGTATAGCGCCTGACGCAGCGATTGCGGAGGTTAAGCAACTTTCACAAGGGTTCGGTCATTGGATGGGTAACCAAAAATATATTATCTCGAGCTCCTCCGTGCTTCGGAAGGCACGTTAAAATTCAAATTCAAAATTTAAAATAATTTATTCAGTCTAGGCTGTTACAAGCACTTGTGAATGTCATAGAAGCTACGCCATCGGTTCGCAAACCCTAAGCGGGAGACCTTGTAACGAGAAGAACCGGCAAGAAACTCGTCAAGGGCTGCTTTTTTCTCCCTGTATATTTCATACAGAGTCGTCAACATTGAAAAATGAGCTCCACGTTTAAAGTGAGGTCATTTTCCATCACAATAATTAACAAAAGTTTGCACACAATGGGTAGGTAGGTTAAAATTAAATATATCTACTACATTCAGATAGGTAAATGTGAGAGTAAATAACTTTCAACTAGTTGAGAATTTGAGAAATCACTCTGTCTGCTACTCGAACCAAAAAACACTTGATGCAAGACATAAAAAGTAAAAACGCAATTCTTACAATTCAATATGCGTTAAGATAGGTACTCAGAAGCAGACCCATTCCCACTGGCAGCACCCGTTCACGAGCATGACGCATGGACCAGCCATCGCTTCGCTCAACCATATTTGAGGGAACGTAACGACCCGCCCCACACGACACCACCGCAGAAATGATTAAAGAGAGCATGACATACTTAGGCTACCCATCCTAAGGCACCGAATTGAAAACATATATCCAAAAGCTTTTCATAGGCCTTTTCTTACAAAACTATAGACGAAAAAATACGAAAAAATATTACGAAAGCAAAATAATCATTTAAGCCATTGGTCCCTGCTGCATTTGCAGTTGTTAACACCCACCAATCCGCATTGGGCCCGCGTGGTGGGTTATGGCCTATTCTCTTTATCCACCCATAAGGAAGGCTTGTGCCCCAGCAGTGGGGACATTAAAATGGCTAATGGCCAAATTTTCATCAACAAAAAATACTTACTAGTGGATCTATGAGCTATAGACCTCGCGTTTGTGATATTTTTGAACATTTCCGGAATGGCTGAAGTATGATTTATTACGATATCCGACAATTTAATAACATTTTCGAAAAACTGAATTGCTAAAAATACCAAAGTATATATCGACCCTGCTCACAAAATTTCACGAAAATCGGTTGGGAAATACGACCTGTAGAGGAGAGCAGCCGGACAGACATACCACAGCTTAACGACATACGAGAAAGCATTGCCCAAGCTGAAACGAGAACGCTTCGCTTACACTTTGCATTCCCTCGGACAATTACGAAATAAGCCGAATAAAATAAATAAATAAATAAATAAATTTTTATTACAAAAATACTGTGAATATATCACCTACTTACATAGACTAGATATTGGAACTTCTGAAATCTCAAAATATTTAACCGTACTTGCCGTTATATCCATTTTAAATTCACATCTCTAAGCTAATCTATCTAGATATTAATAAAGCTAGCTATTGTAAGTTTACACGCCACAATGAATAGCAATAAACGTTATGTATGACAATTCAAATGTCACGTCACATAATGAGAGCTAGATCACAAACATAATAATAGATCATTGAGAGAGACTGTTCCTTTGTGTCCATTTTGTGTCCATTTGTCTCCGCTCGGCCCAGATTTGTCACACACAAGCAGTCACTCCGTCACAACTTCGATTTATTCCTGTCACAACTGCGGAATGCTAGCCGGTTGACTAATGAACTCTTTACTCAATAAGTAGGGTTGGCAGATTCAAATCTTGTTTTGGGTTCAGTTGATCATTATTGTCAGCCTTTAAATATCAATCACATACCTTCTTGAATGTGGCCCTATGCATTGGTTCCTAGCCTGGGGGTAATTACCCCCGCAGGAGTAAAACAGCTAATCTATGGGGGTAACAGAGGTGGTACCAGTAAGAATGAGTAGAAAAGAGAGATGGCACTATGGTTAATTGCTGGGGGTAAAGTCTGCTTCCCTACTAGGTGATATAGGTAACAATATTGAAAAGGTTAGGAACCACTGCCCTAAAGGATGAAAAAATAAACTTACTCAAATGGCTCAGCGGCTCAAAGTGTGTCTTGGCCTCCGATACTAGAGCTCGCCATCTATCTCAATCTTTTGCTGTTTCGCGCCAGTTTCCAGCATCGAGCTCACGTAGATCGGCCTCCACCATGTCTCTCCATCGGTAGCGGGGGCGTCCGACCGGGCGTTGGCCAGTTGTTCGACCGAGATAGGCTCTTTTGGCGCTCCTCTCCAATCCCATTCTATCGACGTAACCAAGCCATCGGAGTCTGTGTGCCTTCGTTTCTCCAATGATATTAGGCCCAGCCAGGAGTTGTTCTAGTTCTAGAGGATCTTAAAAAACGCTGAAGTAGAACAACTCCTGATAACATAAATAATATTCCATATCCATAACTACTTTTTACATTAAATGGGATTACTCTTGGCCTCGTTCAAGAATCATAAGGCTAAGAAGAGGCCGAAGATGGAGCGAGCTTGCCCATCATCCTCAGCCTTTAATATCAATCATATTCCTTCCAGAATGTGATCCTAAAGGATAAAAACAAAAGCAGAGAATATTCCATATCCAACTAAGCAGTGCCGGTTTTAGCACTACCAGCGCCCCTGGGCGAAATTTCTAAGGGGGCCTCCTATCTGCGATTCCAAGATTTTCAATTCTGCCTGTCAGTTAAAAAACGGCTGCGCAGCGCGATCTTTAGTCAGTTTCACCTACTAATCTTGTAATCTTGATGATTGATTTTTAGTCAGTTTCATCTGATAATCTTCTAATTTTGCTCATTACAGCAAAAAAAACGGCCGTGCAGCGCGATTTTTAGTCAGTTTCATCTACGAATCTTGTAATTTTGCTTGTTTATTGTTAAAAAAAACAGCCGCGCAGCGCGACTTTTAGTCAGTTTCATCTACTCATCTTTCTTTTTTATAGCGAAAAACAGCTGCGCAGCGCCATTTAGTCAGTTTCATCCACTAATCTTGCTTGTTTATACAAAAATGCCCACGCAGTGCGATTTTTAGTCAGTTTCATTCGTCACTCGTCAACAGGCAACAATATGATTGATAGTCGATCGGTGGTCAAGCGTTTTTGCACACACGAGGACGCCCAGTGCAGTCGCACCGCTTGCCCCTGGATTTTACAATGGCCAAATCTTAAACGGCACGTAAGCGAGCGATGAAATTTCGGCGAGATATTACCAAATTGTTGTGATTATGTCTTGCCATGCCACCATAACGATTTTGTCGCTAAAAGGGAATTTACGATAGTAAGTAGGACTCGCTCCATGAGCGTCATGAGCGAGTGTGTATAACGGCCCGGCCACGGACAGCGCGGCAAGAGGCGAGGCAGGCGGCGCGGCAAGCGAATTCGGTAACCACTGCGCGGTTGTGACGATGAGCTGAGAGGCCGCCATCGGGATAGCGCGCAGTGATTGTTGAATTCGCTTGCCGCGCTGCCTGCCTCGCCTCCTGCCGCGCTGTCCGTGGCTGGGCCGTAAAGGGGCGCCTGCGGCGCCCCTTTATATCCGGCGCCCCGGGCGGTCGCCCGTGCTCGCCCCCCCCTAACGCCGGTACTGCAACTAAGAAGACAAAGTGGAATACAGTGTGCAACGCTATGATTTAGTCACGCTTGGACGTCATTAGAGACACATGTGTTGTCTTTTTCGATGTAATTAAATTTTGCCCTGTAAAAGAAGTGAATTACTAATATAGATATTACTTAAAAGTTTGTTCAAGATTATTTCTCTCCATAACGAAATTCTCCTTTTAGTAGACACATTTAAATATAAAGTTTAACATTTGCGAGATGATTAAGTTATGTCAGCCCTAGTGCACCAGATTTGCGGCGTGACAAATTGAAACTTAAACTGCATACATTTCGCATAAACAATAATAAGGTAATGATTTAATTGTTGTAATTTATGACTTTAACAATTTAATTTTGTACTTCAGAACTGGCTAGAAAGTCCGCTAGTCAAAGTCTTATTTGTCAAGGCAATAACGAACTTCGCCAATGAAATATTTAAGGATTTGACATTTCCACGTGTAGCACGAATATCTTTCATGTTGTGAAGAGTTTCACTTGTTGTTAACTTTTTCTAATAAGTATTTTTTATGTACCTATAAGTTATTGTAAAAAAAACGGTTGAGTTTTTAAATAAAAAAAATAATCTATGGAGAATGAAAGAAGAATGAGATGAAATTTCCATAGACAAATACTCTATCGAGCACTTTTGTAAGTATGGGAACAAGAACAAGACTCTAGAATATGAATATAAGGTTCTTGCAAGAACTATAAGGTTCTTGGGTTCTTGTATGGGAATTTTGTACAGCTACAGTCATCTACCGCCGAAATGCTTAATTAAATTTCTCATAGACAAATAAGTACTTTATTTATATCAAGCACTTTTACGCGAGTTTTATTTCTCGACGGGTAGCACCAAAGAGAATGTAAAAATAATTAGGTAGAACTAAAACGTAGTGATTATTTCCTCTATGGGTAGAACCATAGACATAGAAAAATTTTCGCTGCGCTCAAGAAGACCAACAAAGCGTGGAAAATAGAAATTAACATCATAATGACACGGTCTGTATAAAAAAGAGACAAAGGATCATGTGCCAATATTTTTTACAGTAAGAGCCCCTAGCGTACCGCCTAGCAAATGAGCAATCACAGTTTGTTTAAAATATTTGTTAATCTTAATTAGAATTTAAAATAAAGGTATCGTGGAGCCATGGTGTCTTGTGCTCAAGTAATTGTGATGTGACAAAAAGAAATAATCCAATTAATCACACTTTTCACAGGTAAATAAGATATTGCCAAGGGATGGGCAGGGAAAGAAAAGAAAAATATGGGGAAAGAAAAATATGGGAAAATACGGAAATATACGGGAAAATATGGTAAAATTCCAAAAACGCGGGAAAATACTCTTTGCTATGAATTCAGTTACTATTGATACCAATATTTTACTTTGGAACGTGTTTTTAGTGATATTATACTATAATATGTATGATCCAAACATATTTTTCTTATTTGCAATCAAAAACAACTCAATAAATTCAAACACTTGTACTTGTATATGATTAATAGCATTTATTTCATCATCAACATATCAGCCACATTTAAGTAATTATAATTGTATCTTCTGTCAATTAAAGTTTAAAGAAATAAAAAATATTAATCAACAATAACAAAAGCTGTCGAGTTTAATCAAAAAGAGATAGATAGACAAGTGCTTGGCCGCTATTAGGGTGCCCGCATAAAGATAGCAGGTTACAGGTCGGTACTGGTCGGTACAGGTGGATGTATGTGCAAACCGGTACCAACCACCTGTTTTGTATATGCGGCTTCCCATAGAAAAGTATGAGCTACTTTACCTTTACCGAACGGTACAGACCCGTACCGACCTGTAACCTGCTTTCTTTAAGCCCACCGGGAACGATCAATTGCGATTGTCAATTTTTCCGCAATTGACGCCCATTGACGGAAAAATTGATCGTTTACGCGTGCAATTGAAGCGATTGTCAATTGCTCCAACAATGGAATTGACGGAAAAATTGACAATCGCAATTGATCGTTACCGGCGGGCTTTATGCGGGCACCCTTACGCCTGATGGTAAACGATGATGCGATCTACGATGAAACGCGCTTGCCTATAGATACCTATTTACTCGCGACTTGAAGGCCCACAGATTGTACTTATCGGGTAACATAGACTCGGACAAGGAGTTCTACTCTCTAGCGGTACGGATGATAGAAACAAAACGCTTAGCGCTAGTTTTTTTAAATATTTATATTTACTAAAAACAGTAGCGCTGATTTCTTTTCTTACGATATCTCAAGCATACATAGAACGGTTTTTTGTGCTTCTGGAGAAAACCAGTGTTGATTTTGGTCTCACTATGAACCACGATAAAACAAAAATAAAGGTGTTGGATCGTAAGAATACCTAACAATCGACCTGGCTTACGTGAAATAGCTAATTGTGAAGTTGTCCAGAGTTACACCTACCTGGGATCCACAATTACAAATACCGGAAGTTGTTATAAAGAGATCAAAAGATGGTGTGCCATTACACGATCAGCCATGATAAAACTCACGAAAATATGAAAAGATCACCTCATAACTAAAACACCAAAGTTTGCTAGATGAGATGCTTAATATTTTCCAATCTATTCATATGGAGCTAAAACATGGACAGTCCACCAAAAATATCATAAAATGATTGACGCCTTTGAGATGTGGCGGTGAAAGACTTAATCAAATCATCTACAAAATTATCCCTTACTGAATGTACACTCAGTGCCACGAATACACAGAGATAGAGGAGTATCTCAAGAGCGGCAACAAACCTTACAGACAATCCATGACCGACCACGACAACTCCACCAGGAGTGTACGACTAAGAAGAAGACAGGAAAGATTATCATTTCCGATGAACTACCTGACCCTCCGCTCAATGGACTCAAGCATCTGGAGCTGGAGCTGGTGTTTGGCAGGGCCATTCCAAAAATATGAGAGCAGTAGGTACTTCATACACGATCAAACTTGCATTCGATAGATATAGATTAAGCAGCTGTTCCAGCGTGAAGTAGGTATTTATTCATCTTTGCCAGAACCAAATTGTGATTTACTTTCAATGAAAGAGCAATAATTGAATGTTGGAGTCAATGACATGCCGAAAAGCTCTAGTTGTTTAGTAATCGGCACGGATATACCTTAGAAAGTTGGAGTTAGATTGAAATGACTCCGTTTAGCACATAACAGACACGCCTGGGTTCTTGACGGATTGAACCTGACCAGTTGGCATCACCCCAGTCGGAACTGCCTACAACGATAGGTTCATGCGTCTAACCATATCGCCTCCTTAAGACATTGGACCTGTTCTGAACCGGCTCGAGCATCAGATATGTAGCTCTCTACAACAGTGCTGTCATCAGCGTACCCCAAAATTCCAGGCATTAGCAGGTCACTAATATGCAGCAGGAATAGCGTTTCAGAGAGTACCGATCCCTAAGGGACGCTAGCATTGATAGCCAACTGGTCGGACGAGCTGCCATCAATGACAACTCGAATCGACAGATTCCTCATGAAGTCTGATATCCAGACATACAAAGCGGTGCTCGTCCGGCGCGCCAGGTGGCCGCGCGACTTCCTCGCACTTTTTTAGGGTTCCGGTAGCCTAATGGCTAAAAATGGAGCCCATGTAGATTCATCATGTTTGCCTGTCTATCTGTCCGTCGCAGCCATTTTATTCCGAAACTATTAGGATTACACAATTGAAACTTGGTAGGTAGATAGATGTATTCTGTAAAAAGCTCTACGATTTTTTACACAAAAATAAAAAAAAAAATAAGCACGGCTCCTAATAACTAGAACTGAAACTGAAATTTTTTCATCAAACCGTGCGGGGTGTTTAGAAATACCTAGAACTTGAAAAATGACATAGAAGGCGTTTCAAATATATACACTTCCAAAGTGGTAAAATTTGTATCCATTCCCCTCCTTCCCCCCCTACCTTTTAAAATAAAAGGGTAAAAAACAAAATATGCTATAGATCTTTTCAACTAAAAATAAACATTTTCAACGAAAATTGGTTTAAACGAGATATGGTTAGCAGTTTTAGAGATAAACCGCAAATACAACTTTGTCCTTTATACAAATACTATGAAAAACAAAGTTATTTTTGCAGAACACTAACGATAGTGGTATTAATAATATGGTATGGTATAAGGTAACTACAGAACATTACTGCTGGTTTTTACAGCTACATACATGTTCATAGAAAAAACGTGCCACCGCGCCGCGCCGCTAGCCTATGGAACTACTATTAAAATTAACTTTTAAGGTAAAAATTCAAAGTAATGTGGTTTTCCTTTATAAAAAGTCATTTCACTTGAATTAAATATCGACATACATCTTAAAGAATGATCTTTAACATACGTCTTAAACGTCTACATATTTCTATTGTATGTATGAACATACAATAGAAATATGTAGACGTTTATCAATAAATTTAGTCAAATATTGTCAAATGAGTATTTTCCCGGCCATCGGGAATATTCCCGGGTTTTTTCCCAGTCGATTGGAAATATTCCGGAACTTTGGAAAATTTCCGGGAGTAAACCCATCCCTAATTGCCACACATTTCTCTAAAACAAAATTTCTCTACATTTATTCGTTTATCGACGAAGAAAACAGTATGGAACATAGTTTATTAATTTCCTTTGCCATATATTATAGTCATATTTTATGAATCTAAGTCATATTTTACGTATCTCATATAAAATGTATGCATTCATTTTCGGATCACCTGTTTATTGACATTGTTGTTCTTTGACATTCTATTTCTATGGGTAGAACGCTTTGATAAGCGAAAACTTCTGTAAAATTTATTTTCGAAGTTTAATATAACTACCGTGATATAACATAGAAATTAATATAAGGTGGTACCGTTTTAACTGTGAAAACTTAAAGGGGTGGTCAGGTGATGTGTTTAGAACACAATAAAATAATAAAAAAAATCAGAAAATTATTATTATTTTTTTATTTTTTATAAATTTTTTTCATTATAATTATTATCGTAGTCGATTCTTCCGTTATTAAACCTAAACAACCACAAAATAATAATAAATACAACAATAATCGAATAACTATGGTATATCTTGTTTTACTACGCATCATGCTATCCACTAGGGGCACGCGCGGGCCGCACGCGGCGGTCATCGACCCAGCAACAGCTGAGACGATTATACTCACGCGCGTATCGTACGTACGCCATAGAATTTTCGAAATATGCTACTGATTCTACTACTTAATACCTTAATGGCTTTCCTAACAAATGTTACCTACGCTATTATTTAAGGTAGCCAGTAAGTTCGATGACCTTTGATAAACTCAACTTTATTAAAGTAAGCTGTAAGTGTAATGTTAGTTATAATGAACGGTCGCTTTAAATTAGTATTTGTAATTACATGATCCCACTTTTTATTACATTTCTAGTCTAACAAGTAAGTTCAATGACCCTTGATAACATCAATTTAAGTTGTTTATCCTATGACGTGTTTAGTAAATTACTTATAGGTACTTACCTATGAGCAGAATTAAAACGAGACTCATTGGTCTCGCTTCACACATTGTATCCGATACTTTTCACTATCACATCACATCACAATGCACTCAAACTTTAAAGTATCAATGAACTTTCGTCCATTATACATGACCAGTCAGTATACCTGTACCTACTGGAAATCCTTTTACTTGTCCACTAAAGAATCGATGCAAGATAATCACACAGTAAGACTAAATACCTACTCGTAACTCGTAAATTATCACACTAATTTCTAATGTAGGTAGGTACAATACACTCTCACACGCATCACAATATCACGTTATGTGTTACGAGTTACGACATTTCATAGACTTCGTGTCCATGATTTTGTGTATACACGTGATTACGTACGTTTAATGTCACGTCACGTTATTCTGTGACATGACATTAAAAGATCGGCAAAATGCGTGAAATATCACGACAAAGCGACCGGCGTGTGCGACAGGTCACGCGGTCACGCACGACGACACAACTCACTCAACCAACTCAAATCAAAATCTGCGGCGGGGCGGGGAGAGTGGCAAGGCGAGCGGCGTCCTTTGCTGCCCGCAGCCCGTGCCGCGTCCGCGTCGTTGGCGCATCTACAAAGAAAGCGCCGACCGATAAAGGGTTCTACAGACGTTTCGATATTGTGATATTTATTTTTGATGAGTAAGTAAATTGTTTAATTAATTTCGCTAGCTTCGTGCTCGTTAATTTATTTTATTAAGATAAGTACTTACCTAGGGCATCTTTTTTATTGATGTTAGGATTTTTAAGTTATAAAACTGTTCACAAAAGAAAACAACAATTATGAATCACATAGAATGTGTTATTATCTGTCACTATCTATCTCCCATTTTACTTTTACTTTTTAGTGACTATTAACAATGTAAAGAATCATACGATTACGTATGTTTAAAGTTCACAACCACACCTCCTGCCTTTTTTGTGATTAAAAGATGGTTTTGATGACTCGATTTTGTAGTTTCATGGCGATGATAGTAAAGTATAATAATTTAAAATTCGCTTAAGTAATGTAGGTATGCGAAAGGAAGTCCACAAACTATTTTTAGGAGTTGAGATTCCGTCCGTGTAGTCATAGTGTGTAGAACTACCTTTAAACTAAAACAAAACCCTCCCCCGCCCGCCTGCAGTCTCCCTCTCTCTTTCTCTTGGTTGGACCGCACGCACTTCTTATTTTTTCTGCAGTCTGTTTCCGTGTGTTCTCTTGTCGTGTTGTGTTTGCGTAGAGTGTTAGCTATGGCTCGATATACAAATCAAGAGTACCTACCTACTGCGTAATTGTGCATTGAGAGAGGACAGAGGTGGTGATCGGGTGCAGCAGTTCTGTAGATAATTTTATAAAAGTGTAAATAGGACTTGTGAAAACAACTTGTTAAAGGTGATGAACTTTTAAACGCGCCAAATTAATGTAATAGTAAAATAATACCATAGTAGATACCTAACCTATTTTAGTTATTTTATGTAAAAGATTGGCTGTTTTTATTAAGTACATTAGTTTGAAAGTCCAAAGCCTGTCAAGTGTGATGGGAAGCTTATCAGTCGTATCACCTTCTTGTGTAGTGTGCAGTGTAAACAAAATCAACCAGCTATTTGGGGTCATGTAGGTACACTTACCAATTTAAAGTTACAGAGATTATTAGGTACTTAATAACTCGCGTTTTTTAAAATTAATTAAGTTCGAGTTTATCAAAGGTCATCGAACTTAGTGATACCTTAAAAAGTAGGCAACAACATTCGTTTGTAGGAAAGCCAGTTGTAGGTACGTGTGCGTGCGTAGCGTAGTGACTAGTGAGGTACAGTGGAACAACATCGTCAGCTGTTTGTCGGCCACGCGCCGGCCGGGTATGGATGGTATAATGCGTGAGTAAAACAAGGGAATATCAAAGTAATCTGTTATTTTGTTGTATTTATTTATTATTTTGTGATTGTTTAGTTTCAATATCGAAGGAATCGACTACGATAATAATTATAATAAAAAAATAATTAAAATTAAAAAAAAAAACAAAATATTTTTCTGATTTTTTTTATTATTTTTTTTGTGTTCTAAACACGTCACCTGACAACCCCTTAAAGTTTTCACAGTTAAAACGGTACCACCTTATATACCTTTTCCAAATTGTAACTTTGTAAGCCTTTCTATTTCCTGTTTTTTTGATTTGTTTAATGGTTTGTTTGTGTTTCCCAAAATACACATGACTTTTTAAATTATTTGAATCACTGAGTAGAGCATATTGGTAGACAATAATAATTTACTAAATAAAAGTTTCATGCGTGAGAAATTGGGTTAAAAATTCTTCATGGCGGAAAATTGTTTTAGTTTTTGACTTTACAAGACATTGTTGTAACGATTAAGTATCAGTCTTTTCAATGTTTACTATTAATAATTATTATTAGTAAAAAACTATTATCAATTTCTTCTCTATTTACTAATACTTACGAAAAGAAAGAAAAACGCACTTGACTCTAGAATACCTAAAGCTAAAAAAACAAATCATTTACTTACTACACGAACAAAATCCATAAATTACAAAATTATCATAAATACTTAATTATTTCAAATTATTAGCACACGACGATTATTTATCTCCGGACATTAATTTGAATAGCTAAACAATTATTATTCTTCTAATCTCAATAAAAATACTTATGTGATTTATTGACGAAGGAAATATTTCAATATTTCTGTGCATTTATGTGGTATTTACACGGGTCAGGCGCCGTATGCCAGTCGATTTTAGTTTACTAACGTTTTTCTCGACAATAGCTAGTAAAATCGAATCGCCACCGCATTGCAACCAAACGTAGTTGATTTGAGTTTAATTTTTACAAGCTATTGTCGAAAATAAACGCTAATTGACTAAAATTGCCTGCAAAGTCGACCAGTGTAAATACCACATTATTTAGCGAAGTTCCGTTTGTAGACGCTATCTCGATCGTTTATCTTTAATTTATGTCGCCACAATGTAGCATATTGTTGTATTTTAATATTAAAGTTCCATTATTAATTAATTATGCCTAAAGACTCAATAAGTTACGTTTTGACAACCACACAAAATTGTATTTTGTTATTATAATGTTGTAAAGGAAAACTGTAAGCGAAAACTGTAGATATCCATAAATGCGCCAAATTATAGTACATTATGAGACAAGTTAGCTTAGGTTGGTCATTGCACACAAGGCTGTGGGTTGCAGCCCGAGCCGTAGGCGAGGGCGTAACTCAGCCGAGTGTGCAATGAGTAAAAGCTCACGAGTTTCATACGACGTTTTTCAACACATTTGCGAGGAAAATACAAAGTTATTTACCACACAGCAACAAATACGACAAAAACAAAATATTTCAATTATGGGAAAAGGCGCGTAAGTTTTTTTTTTTGTTTTTTTTTCACACGTTCAATGCAAGAATATTTTGCGAACGAAGTGGTGAGTGAGCATACAGCCTACTTCAAAACTATAATTTAAGTAATAAAATGCAAATATTTTAATATTTTTTTACAAAATATTATGAATTATTTTATAATAATAAATATTTGTTTGACTTAATTAAAGACTTACACATTTATTTATTTCAATAATGAATATGAACTTTCAGCGGCATAAAAGACCCTTTGTTGTTACTAAAAAAATAACTGTATAACCCAGTTAAATTGGGAATGCTCTGTTTACTCGCATAGAACTTGCAGTAAGGTACTAATTTAACTTTGTAGGGATAATTCTATAACAACCTAGTGTTTTATATATTATTGCACGCGTTTGTTATAGCTCGGTTTATGGCCCTAAAAGCGATGTATTAGGGCTCACTTTACGAGCAAGTGTGTTGAAAATACAATTATTATTTACAGTAGCCACCGTAGCAGTAGATTTATCTTTTTTTATGCACAACGGTATAGTGCTGCTTGGCCTCACCTGACGTTAAGTGACGATAAGGCCGAAGGTGGAAGCGCACTACCCCCGGAATCCTCATCACTGAAGAACTGGCTATCTTACCTGTAACTGCCGGAACGCAACAGTTTTTAAATTGTTGTTGGTGGTAGCTAGCCAGGCGGACTTGAAATAAACCCTACCACCAACCAAGCCGAGCACAAATGTAACCCCTCCTAGGAATCGAACCCGGGACCCCTGCGTCTTACACGGGTGGGTAAACCACATGACCACAGAAGTGGCATGTACTGTTGTAGTTTCTTTCAAACGCTGACCTCGACGTATGAAATGTATAGGAAAGTTTAAGCTGACGTCAGTACCCTTAGCACGAACAGCTATCGAGACAAAAAACGCGCAAATTTGTACAACGCCATCTACCGCCGAATAGCGAAACTAAAATTTCCGTAGATAATTCTCTATCGAGTAATTTTTCGCGCGTTTTTTTCTCGATAGCTGTTCGTGCTAAGGGTACAGACGTCTCGCGTGAAAATAAGAGACCAAGGTTTAAGAACATTTTTCTCGGCATAGAAAGACCTCTAGATTCCGCCTCATTCCGCTCACTCACTCGTCATGCCGGCATTACATATCCGCCGAGCATCGGCACAATTCATCGTACGTTGCCGGTTTTGTAACAAATGCTTCAAAGAGGTTATTTCAAAACCGGCAACGTACGATAAATTGTGCCATTGCTCGGCGAATATGTAATGCCGGCATCAGACTCGAGCCTCGATCGCTTTACATTTGCTTTATGGAGACGCTAACAGCAGGTGGAGATCGCTCGAGCGGTAAATTAATTTGATCGTTGTAAACCGGGGGCTTGTTTGTATTGTTTGTTTGTTGTATACCAATAAACTTGGTTGTTTGTTTATTAGGTTTTATTGGGGGATAAAGAAATGCGTATTTACAACTTATTAAGAGTGAAGTGTGAAACTTGATTGTATTACTTTTTAGATGAGCCAGCAAATAAATTAGACTGGGTAGTTGAACAAAATGTTTTTGTTTAAATTTCAACTATTTAGATAACAAGTTATTTTATATTACACTAGCGGGCGCCCGCGACTTCGTCTGCGTAGACAATTTTTTTGCTCCCTCAGGAACAATACTTTTTCGGGATAAAATGTACCCTTTGTCCTTTTTTGTACTGTGGTACCGTGTATGTAAAATTTCATGATGATCGGTTCAGTAGTTAAGACGTGAAGGCGTATCAAACAAATAAACTTTCGCATTTATAATATTAGTAAGGATAATCTTTTTTTTCTTCTAACACCCCTGCTATTCTTCACTATTGCTTCGCTTTCAAAGATGCATATAAGAACTGGATGTTTGACTTGACAAATAAAAATCGATGGCTATAGTTTAACATCGATAGAGAAGCGATAGCACAAAATATAAACTTACTTTGTGGCGATAGCGAAGATTTGCAAACGTGACATATCGCCAAACTATCGCGTTTCTCTCGCTAGAGGCCATGGTAGCGGGCGGTATCGGATTATATATCCATTCTGTGGCATGGTATCGGTACTAATTGAGTTATTAGCGTCTCGGTATCGCGACACCGAGCGACAACCCTCATCCCGACGCCGTCGTGACAGATCGTGGCTTTAGCTGATATTGGACGATTCAGGAAGTACACAGATAATCTCTCTACTTCTGCCATAAACTTTTGACGGTCCTTTCCTGGTTGTTCTCAACAACGTGTTACAAAACCGAATATGGTAGATAGGGACCAGCAAACCGAACAACTTTTATTATATGGCACCAACTCTGAAATCGCGAAAAAAAATCTGCTGTTTCATACATATTGATATTTTCGTTATTATTTTTTGCTGTTTCACAGTCACAGCTGTTTTTCTTTGGCGATTTCAGAGTTGGTCCCATAGTAAAAGTTGTTCAGCTTGATGGTCCCTATCTACCATATTCAGCATTAGGGGTTATTTTGTAACACGTTGTATAGAGGAAGTAAAATGTCTATGTGTTCACATAATGAGGGCGTGTGATTATGCTAAGACCATAGAGGAAGCAATAGTAATCACTACGTTTTATAAGACATTTAAGCATTTAAATCCAAAACTTCTCCCTGGCCACGTGGTCCAACTGCCTTAGAAGTTACCTATCCAATGGGGAATGTCCGAAAAAAATCTATTTGGCTGAATATTTTTTTATAGGTAGGAATAAGCTCCCTTAGTAATAGAAAAAAGTTGCAGAATTTTCGGTTGCGTATAAATAAAAATAAAAAATAAAGTCACTTCGACTTAAAAAAAAATCATGTCAGTGTCACAATTAAACGAAAGTAACAGCAGAATGGAGATTATACCTTTGCCACCACCTGTCATAACCACAACTTGCTATTAAAAAAAAGATTCAACACAGACTGTGTTATTCAGAGATTTTTCACAAAACTGGGGTGCAAGACTGTTCTTACAAAACCTGGTTTAATGCTTGTAAACCAATCACAATGCACCTTTTAATCCTTAAACGGTGGGACTAAACGTTAAACTGTCACTCTGAATACGATTTGCGCTAAAATGACGTTAGTCCGCAGTCTGACGCCATGTTAACTTTGGCCCTAGTTTAACGAACGCACTCTGAATAACACAGATAATGTCAAAACTTTTTTTTTCATTCTTGCTGTGGTTGTGGCAGGTGGTGGCAAAGGTATAATCGTCATTCTGCTGTTACTTCCGTACATTTGTGACGTCGAAGAGACTTTAGTTTATTAAAAAAATTTGACGCAACCGAAAATTTTGAAACTTTTTTCTAAAACTAAGGGAGCTTATTCCTACCTATAAAAAATATTCAGCCATTTTTATTTATTTCGGACATTCCCCATTACAATAAAAACTGTTTTCTAGGTGTTTCAGTACTTTTCAGAAAAATTCATGAATTTAATAAGTCTTGGTCTATATTCCGATTTTCTTTATCAACGATGCAGCAAGAACTTATGGCGTCATGTTGGTAGTTTTAGTCTTTTACTTCATAATTTGTTTCAATTTTACGCATTATGACACATTTTGATTACGCAAACGATTACGATTACTTGTTTTTGTATAGATCAAACTTCAAAGTTATTTGTTTTACACCAACAATCTCTCATGAGTAGATTACTTACATCACAAACAACAATGTTCGTTCTACGACTTTTCCGAAAAAGACAAAAAAAAACTACTTTCCAAACAAAACTCAATCAGTTGTTTGAACATTTTGATGAAAAGTCGTTTTTTAGGGTTCCGTAGCCTAAATGGCAAAAAACGGAACCCTTATAGATTCGTCATGTCTGTCTGTCTGTCTGTCCGTATGTCACAGCCACTTTATTCCGAAAGTATTAAGACTACACAGTTGAAACTTGGTAGGTAGATGTATTCTGTTAACCGCTTAACGAATTTAATACAAAAATAAGAAAAATAAAAGATTAAGGGAGGGCTCCCCATACATGGAACTGAAACTGAAAAAATTTTTTTTCTTCAAACCAACACGTGTTGGTTGTTTATAGATAGGTCTTTAAAAATGACATTGAGGTTCCTCAAACAACTTTTTCTCAAAGTTAACCGTTTGAAAGATATTCACCGCCAAAGTAGTAAAATGTGTGCCCCCCCCCCTTCAACTTTTGAAATAAGAGAGTGAAAAATCTAAAAAAAAATATATGCTGTAGATCTTAATAAACACTTTCAACCAAAATTGGTTTGAACGAGATATAGTAATTAGTTTTTGAGATATAGCACATTTTCCAAAACCGCAAATATACTTTGTCATTCATACCAACACTGTGAAAAACAAAGTTATTTTTACAGACGAAAAATTATAGGTGGTATTAAATATGGTATGGTATAAGGTAACTACGGAACCCTATGGCGCGTGGCCCGACACGCACTTGGCCGGTTTTTTTTTCTCTTTCGGAAAAGTCGTAGAACAGATGTTGTTTATGATGTAAGTAATGTACTCCTACGAGGTTGTTGGTGTTTTAGAAATAATCCTAGTACCTACTTAAGTTTCAATTTTTTTTTTCAGAATGCTTAACTTTTAAATGTATAGACGTCGCAAATTCCCGTTGTTGTTCAGCAATAATCCAGCGATAGCGCAATCTTGTCAGACATTTGTAAGCCCGCGCTATCGGCCGGGAACCAGCTCTCCTACATAGAGTTACGCGCTTGTTGGTTGGACGCGCTGATTGCGAGCGAACCCTTTTAGTTAGTTTATCGTTTGCAGATTCGGAATGTAAACTTTAATGAAATGTTAGCCTGTAGGTATCTGATCGAAGCCTGTGTCTTAATTTTCCTCATCATCATTTGACACATTTTTGTGAGTTGATTATAACGAATACGAATTTAGATATCCGCATTTTTTTCTAAGTAAGAATAGAATAGAATAGAATAGAATTATTTATTTGCAGTAAATAGGGTATGTATTTTACAATAATGTTGGTCGTCATTTGTTAAGTGCTTAAAACCTATTTAGCCATATGAGATAGCATGCAAATATGGGATTTTCATTGTTGATTTTATAAAGTTTAATATTTTAATTTATATCATTAATTAACAAGAAACAGTTTATGTCAATACCTACTTTCTTTTGTTTTAAATTTAACTAAGCCGTGCATAGACTACAACAGGACTCCTTATGATTCAAAAACTCATCGATGGAATAGAATGTGTGTTCCAGCAACCACCTACGCGTGTTTTGAAACGCTGTAAAGATAAATCCTTAAAGCGACTCGGTATTTTATTATTAAAGATTTTTTGAGACATAGCATGACAATTTTTTTGGAATCGTTGAGTTTTTGGGACCGTCATTAGAACCAGTCTGTAAGGGTCACGTCTCGTCCTTTGGGTTATGTCTTTCGCCATTGTAAACTTATCCATATTTTGCTTTACAAATACACACACTTCAAGAATATAGAGGCTCGGTAAGGACAGTATTTTTAAAGATTTAAAATAGGGCTTACATGATATATCTGGAGCTATGTTACAGATAGCTCTTATGCACCGCTTTTGCGCAATAAATAGCTGTTTAATATCAGTGCCGTTCCCCCATACTATCAAACAATATCTTAATACAGATTCTATATACGCAAAATAAGCAATAATGGCTGCATTTACACTTGCTACTTTAGTTAGTTTGTATAATGCAAATACAAACCTATTAATTTTGCCGCATACTTTCTCTTTTCTTTCTAAGAATATCATCTTAACTGAATACCACCTACGATGGATGGGCAGCATTCGGGAAACTTCGAAAAATTTTCGCGTCCGACTTACCTCAGTGTCTCAAGACGAAAGTCTATGAACAGTGTGTGTTGCCAGTGATGACTTTACGGCAGTGAAACGTGGTCGCTAACTATGGGTCTCATAAGGAGGCTCAAGGTCAACCAGCGTGCAATGGAGAGAGCCATGCTCGGCGTTTCCTGCGTGATCGAATCAGAAACGAGGAGATCCGCAGGAGAACTAAAGTAACCGACATCGCTCGAAAGATTGCTCAGCTGAAGTGGCAATGGGCAGGACACATAGCGAGAAGAACTGATGGCCGTTGGGGTGGAAAGGTTCTGGAATGGCGACCGCGCACCGGGCGACGCTCCGTGGGTAGGCCCCCGACAAGGTGGACCGATGATCTGGTGAAGGTCGCGGGAAGTCACTGGATGCGGGCAGCGCAGGACCAATGGTCGTGGAGATCCTTAAGGGAGGCCTATACCGAGCAGTGGGTGTCGTGCGGCTGATTTATGATGATGATGATGATGAAGACCGCCTAAAACTGGTGTCAGAGTTACAATTTATGTGTTTAGCTATACAGGGTTATTTGCAAAGCACCAACAACTGTAGGAATAGATTACTAACATCATAAACAACAACGTTAAGTTTGTTCTATGACTTTTCCGAAAAAGAAAAAAAAGTTCCAAAATTTTCCATTACAAATGTCCAAACAGCTAATATGGAATCGATGTTTTTTGTCGTTAGTAATCTAGTCCTGCGAGGTTGTTGGTGATTTACAAATAACAGATGATGACATTTTTAGCAACGCGCAACAGAAGAAGAAATTGTAATCTTTTGATTTGCAAAGGATTAATTTTTTTTCTGCTTTTTTAGAAATCAGTACTAAATGACAAACATATGAAAAGGTTGAAGCGTCAAAGTCAAACGTCCCAAACCTTCTCATCGAACTTTTCTCCGTAAAATTTTTAAATGTAAGCATACTTATTTAGTCGGAATCCGAAACATAGTAAAGTGATTAAATTTTTGCTCTGCCGACATCTCTTACAAGTTCAGGATTTTCCGGGGAAAACATCTTGTTTGAATATTGCAATTTTTGTACAAAAGCAGTGTGTAATTTTATTTTATTTATTAAAAATTTAAATTTTTCTTCAAATGTCCCCACTGTTGGGGCACAGGCCTTATAAGGGTAGAGCTCGAGATAATAATGTTCTGGTCACCCATCCCATGACCAACTTTTGCGAAAGTTACTTAACTTTGGCAATCGCTGAAAGAATCAAAAACCACTGCGTTTTTAAGCTCCTTAAGGAAAAACCTCCCATATAAATCTGGTAAAGATCGCGGGAGGCCGCTGGAAGCGAGCAGCGTAGGACCAATCATTGCGCATTGGAGATCTTTGGGGGAGTCTTATTTTCATGTATACCCAGCGAGGGTATCGAAGCGCTCATGGCGGAGCTTGACAGACTGATCGTACTCGATCAGGTCCGGCCAGGGGGGCTACTCAAATGGCCACTTTTCTATTCGTTCGCTAACTTAAAAATTAAAAATAAGCCGTAAAATCTAAAATTACGTGTCGTAGGCTTGTCAATTCCATACAATACAACAATGTCTGTGATTTACATAAACTTGTGACGTATGACTTGATTGTGTAATTGCTTATTTTTAAGCTTTAAGTTAGCGAACGAATAGAAAAGTGGCCATTTGAGTAGGGGGGCAGGTGTCAGATGGCTGACCACTAAGTGCTTCCGTGCTTCG
This sequence comes from Agriphila geniculea, assembly GCA_943789525.1. Lineage (NCBI taxonomy): Eukaryota > Metazoa > Arthropoda > Insecta > Lepidoptera > Crambidae > Agriphila > Agriphila geniculea. The sequence continues at coordinate 296,211 of OX038894.1, read as the reverse complement.
GAAGGCATGTTAAACTGTCGGTCCCGGCTGTTGTCATCTGATATCAGTCGTTAAGCCAAGTCGGAGGCCTTACAGGCGGCTTGATAAACTCTCACACCAGAGGTGGCCCTAACCTCATACGATAAGAAAGAAAGAAGGGTATCGTATAAACGATGATAGGGTTCCATCTGAAAATCAGTGTCTGGTTCCTCGGAACTATCTACACTGACTGAGTTCCTTTTCAGTCTGCCGCTGCTGCACACTCCGGTACGGTACTATCCTGGTCAACTGGTGAACTTAATTTTAAGTTATCTAATTTTTGTATTGCCGCAAGTGTTTTTGTTATTGTTCTTGTGTGTTGTAGTGGTTTCTAAATAAATCATTATCTTATTATCTATCTTGCGTGATATGATGTTGATGATTGATACAAGCTTTTGTGTTGCGTTCCAGCTACGAAGGAGGCGGCGTTTACATACGCGATTGCGGCGGCGGGCGCGACGCACGCGCTGGGAGCCGCCTGCGCGCGCGGCGACCTGCCCGCCTGCTCCTGCACCAACGGCAGGTATGCGGTTAAAGGCTCATTCTTGTCTCGTACATTTCTTTGCACCTTGTCTCGTCCTTTTTAATACTGGGTCTTTGGACTGGTAGGGTGGTAGGCATTATGTTGTTGTAAAGGCCTCTCCACACTCACGCGCGAATCACGCGCGAAGCATATGAGTGTGGAACTGATTCGCATATTCTTCGCAGATTCGCTTCGCGTTCGCACGTCGTTCCCGTAAATTGTCGGTTTTTTGTCCCGCGACAAAGGGTTCGCAAGCCGTACTCCCGCGAAGCATGAGTGATTGAGTGTGGAACCGATTCGCATATTCTTCGGAGGTTCGCAAGCCGCGAACTTGAAAGCGAGTTTTAACAAATCATAACTTTATAAGCTGTGAGTGTAATAGGTATTTAGAACAATTTTTGCCGTGTTTAAAACTATGTTTAACTTATTTACTTTTTATATCAGCATAAATTGTTGATGCATAAAGTACCCCGCACCAGCAGCAGCGACTTCTTCCATCTTTGTCGAGTCCGCGAACTATACTATGACCCTGGCGCGAACTTCTGCGAATGTGCAACTGTGGGGCAGTTTTGCCGTCATTGGGAAGCGATCTGCGCCGTGATTCCACGTCGTGGTTCGCGCGTGAGTGTGGAGAGGCCTTAATGCGCTTGTAATGGTGTTGTCAGGCGGCGCGTGACGTCAGTGTCGGAGTGGCAGTGGGGCGGGTGCGGCGAGGCGGCGTGGGCGGCGCGGTTCGCGCGGCGCTGGCTGGACGCGCGCGAGCTGGAGGCGGACGCGCGCGCCGCCATGAACCTGCACAACAACCGCGTCGGCCGGAAGGTGAGCGAGGTACTGCACTATTGCACTTCACGCCGAGCACAGCACACACACTTTTTTAACACGTTTTTATTAGGTTTCTTTCTCGTTTCTTTGTTTGTACTAGCTTCCCAATGTGCCAGAAACTTGAAACTTTGAACATAGGTCAGAACTGGAAGGCAATGCAATATTATGGCGTCATTGAGCTGATCTGATAATGGATCCGGAAGAAGGCCATAGGATCTTGATGAGTACTCTAATAGGAGATGAGATCCAGGGTCTGATGATGAAGCTGAAAGGCCATGCCATAGGAACTCAATATTGAAACCATGCAACCCCATCAAATTTGGGCTTATTTGAATCGTCTTGACGAGTTCTTTGTTGGGAAATAGTTTCCAGGGTCTGATGATGGAGTTCGAAGAAGGCCATTGGAACTCCGTAATAAAACCATGCAACCCCATCGAGTTTGGGCTCGTTTGAATCATCTTGACAAGTACTTTAATGGGAAATAGTGTCCGAGGATCTGATGATGGAGCCGGAGGAAGGCCATAGGAAGTCTGTAATAAAACCATGCAACCCCATCGAGTTTGGGCTCGTTTGAATCGTCTTGACGAGTACTTTGTTGGGAAATAGTTTTCAGGATCTGATGATGGAGCTGAAGGAAGTAAACAGGAACTCTTTAATATAACCATGTTACCCCATCGAGTTTGGACTCATTTGAATCGTCTTGACGAGTAGTTTGTTGAGAAACAGTTCCCAGGGTCTGATGATAGAGCTGGAAAGCCACTGGGACTCTGTAATAAAACCATGCAACCCGATCGAGTTTGGGCTCGTTCGAATCGTCTTGACGAGTGCGAGTGCGAGAGTAGGTACTGAAAAAAAAACTTTTTTAAAAACACGTTTTTAAAACGGACTAAATTATTACAAAAAACATCGGACTAAAAACATTAAAACGAAGTAGTAAAAACAAACTAAAAGTAAAAAAATAATTCTTCTGTAAATATTTATAACCCTAATACCCTATTGACAATATAGATGATAAATTTTACAAAATGCGCTCCCACGTTTATAGGTTTAAAATTTCTGTAGGTATAGGGTATTAGGGTTATAAATATTCACAAAAGAATTTATTTTTAACTTTTAAGTTTGTGTTTCCTACTTCGTTTTAATGTTTTTAGTCCGACTTTTTTTTTATTATTTTGTCCGTTTTAAAAACGTGTATTTAAAATAGTTTTTTAGGCTATTACTCAGAAATTGAGTGGGACGCGGAACGCGTATTTTGGACTTGCGTAGCGGTGAGGCACGCGGGAGGCGGGAGAGGGGCGGCGCGCGCAATTGGTCGCTCACAAGAGCACATGCGACTTATCCCCACTCTGTCGAAAAAATTTTAAGATATATGCCTCGTACTGTATAGCGTCGATAGTCATTTAGAGCTTCCCTACACGAGCAACTTTTGTCTCCGCAACTAATGTGTCTCTTACATCAAGTCTACGGGATCAGAATGCGCACACATAGCGACGCGACAGCCGGTTACTTTTCATACAATTCATGTGACAGACAATTAGTTGCGGAGACTAAAGTTGCTCGTGGGTGCTGTCGCTTAAAGGTCCTTCCAAAAAGCAATTAAAAATACTACTCGTTAATAACATTTTCGAACTAAATTACACACATCGTTTAGCACACTACAATCGCTTAGTGAGCTCATTTTACTAGCTTTCTATGGATTAATGGTTTATTAGATCAGTTTGCACCATTTGTGGAGCAAACGAAACTAATTAAGTAGTGTCATCTGTACCATTGATGGTGCAAGTCAATAGTGTATGTATACACCAGGGACGTGCCGTGCTGTCTAATGTCTATGTGACAGCAGCGGGGGCACGTCTTTTAAATAAACACGCATCCCGCTCACTGTCTAACTAGACCTTAATGTAACTGGGATTCAAGTCCACTAATTTATCTTTTTAAGTGCAATTCCGATGAAATAACATGACGATGCAATCATAAGGGTCAAAAGGTGAATTTAGTCAATGATTTAGTTTTATTGCATTTACCTAATTGTATTTCAATTGTAATAAACGCATTACGTTTAGTTAGTAAAATTGAGTTCTAAAACAAATATCTAAACATCCCATTTCTTTCACACAAAATTTTACAGCTAAAACAATTTTCTTCTACGCCAATAAATTTCAAGTCAAAGTTAGTATACTTACGAGTACCTCACAAGCCTTCAAAAACAAAATTCGATCGGTCGTCAACTCTTTCTCCCACATGCACGTAAATGCATTAGTAATACACGAACTGCTCGAGGGCTGATGACCATAATGTGCGCCTACTCCACACGACCAGTACTAATGGAGATGAGGGGAGCATCCATGAGGAGCCACGGGCGAGTGGCGAGTGTTTCTGAGAAAGTTACTATCGATTAAGTACCCAATAATCTTGTGCGAAATCGATCTTTTGAAAGTACGTACTGTCGGTTTCCTACTATTTTATTTTATTTATTTATTGGAAAAACACATTTACAATTAAATTTATGCAAAGACGGTGTCTCATAAACCTTTAAGGGTTTTTCTGTACACCGTAACTCGTCTTCTTTATACATTAAGCACAATCTAAACTAATTAGGGAACACATACACACATAAAACTTTTATACAATGATTGTTATTGATAATTATCAATTTTGTAGGTAGGTCGTGAGTAATAAGACAGTTCGCTCTCCGACGAAGGACGACAGCGCGCTCGTTCGGCGCTGTGGTCGCCATTCGCATTACTCAGATCGTATTGATATGATAAGATTTTTTTTTCCACGTTGAATATATATAGGATGTTTTTTTTTAGTTAGTAAACTTCATACTGTCAAAATATTTTTAATTAGTATAACGAGATATTAATTAATTGGTTAGGGTAGTAATATTATATACCCATATATATATATATATATATATATATATATATATATGTATATACATGGGATAGCCACATAATTATATATATGTGACGGCGAAGGGGAGGAGCTGGGTGTCGTCAGAATAAGATTATTCCTCGCCGAGCATGAAATAATTGTCTCTTTACAATGCACAACCTCTATTCTTACAATCAACATCAAGTTAGCAGAAAATAAAGGATGATCGAACAGATTCACACGGATTCAAGTCGGTAAACGCGGCAAGTTCGACACAATGAGGCGAATTCAAATCAACGACCGTTCACTACGGCTGCCGGTAACAGAATGTCCCACAGACCATCCAGAAATCGCGCTCTTCACATTTTCCCGCCTCCGGAAACGTCAAGACTGTCAACTGTCAAACTGACAAACATCAAATCTGTCAACTGTCACCCGTCAAACTGTGTCATTGACAAAGACATCGCTTGCTGCACAGATCACACACTCGCTGTATCGACCTTACCCAAGTGAGCCACTTGACGTTTCCGACTTGATAGTTACGACTACACTAAATAGATGGCGCTAGGGGATCCAATAATCTTGAGCAGTACGGTGCTCACGCTCCGACACGGCCATCTTGACATTTCACACGTCCTCGTGTGAGGTTGCTGGTGAAGATCCTGCAAAGAGAGATAATACCTGAACAGTAAAATGTTCAATCGCTCGGCCTTCCTGACCAAAAGGGTCAGGCCTTGTAATACCATAATTTGTGAACCACAACTTTATTCAAAATAACAACATTGCTTACTCAAAATCCATAGGTACTAATGAAATAACAGTGATGAAAGTAAACAAATCAAAATAACTATTCACTTAAAATTCAACAAAACTCATCAACCCAATCTTTCCAAATCAAACTAAATAGATTGTGTAATCAGTGTAGTATGCAATACTCTACAATTCAGATGCTCCCATCCAGCAATGACAACCTCTATCCGGTCATCACCCAAAACAAGGGCTACCTCCATCCGGTACCCTTAACAACACAGCGCCTCTATCCGGCGACTCAACAGCGATCGCTTACATCTTTGAGCTAAACGCACGCCACTCACAAGCGTGGCCGCAATGAGACGGGAAATCAGGCCCGATTTACGCCTACGACTACGAATGCACGAAAGATGTAACCAATCTGAGCAACTTGCATACTATTGAATAAACAATCACAAAAAATGAGTATTGTGTGAACTAATTAAAACTAGTTGAAGGTCCAGCCTCTTCACTTACTATCATCACTATCATCATCATCACCACCATCATCACCATTATCATTATCATCATCATCATCACCATATTCCCCATCATCACCATAATAACTAATGATAACTTTTTACAGAATTTACAGCCAAATATGCTGGAGGGCCAAGTACCCAATTGTTTTTTTTTCCTTTTTTTTTTATTTTCAAACAACTGAATTATCAATTTACTGTGTACCACTTTAGTCCGGCTATCCCTGTAGCTCATAAATTAAGTCATCCCTGTGACTTCTCAGAACCATCCCTGTGGCTCTTACACATTTGATCATCCCTGTGATCTCACACATAAGATCATCCCTGTGATCTTTAGTCCGGCTATCCCTGTACCTCATAAATGAAGTCATCCCTGTGACTTCTCAGAACCATCCCTGTGGCTCTTACACATTTGATCATCCCTGTGATCTCACACATAAGATCATCCCTGTGATCTTACACAACAAAAATGACTTAAGAGGACACAATAAAATAATCAGTTAAGACTCAAAATTTTCAGAACACTCCGAATCACTGATGTCATCAGGTACTTGTCCCTCAGGCATCTTTCTTAATCTATCATATGCGTACTTGTAAGTACGCTTTGAGTTTAGGGCTTTTAAAACATAACGATCGTTATCAAGTATTTCTATGACTTTAAACGGCCCCCTGAACTTGGGTCTAACTTTGTTAAATCAGGAACTAATTAATTTCATGATTACGAACACTAGTGACTAAACTGAATTCATATTCCTACATAGCAACAGCTGCTTACTCAAATTCACCACACTATGACTAAAAGTGTACTGACAGTGTACTAACGGTATACTAACAGTGTACTAACAGTGTACTTTCAGTTTACTAATAGTGTACATGCAGTGTACTAACAATGTACTAACAGTGTACTAACAGCGTACTATCAGTTTACCAAGTGCTAGCTAGCAGTGTACTAACAGTGCATTAATAGTGTACTAACAGTGTACCAACAGTGCACTTAGTGACTTTTCAGTTGTAAAACAAAATCCAAATAAAATTGTTACGACTGACCCTTATAAAGTGACCTTGTAGATTCGCTACGCTGGCTGCACCCACCAATGCGTCGCCATCGTACTGCCACCGTTGCCTCGCTGCCGCCATTCCATCACCTTGCCTGCGCTGATTTGCTTTGCTCAGCTCCACAACTGTTGCCACTGCAGTTGCATTGCACAACTGTTGTCTGGTGAAGCACCTGAAGCAGATAAACACAGGCGCATTTGGTTGTTGTTTGACATGAGAATAAGCACTAGAAAAAGTAGAACGATCACATGACCTGTTATCCTTGAAATCAGTCGATGCTGCGCTGTCCTGCTATGCGTCACCTTTGCATGAACAGCTCCTTGAAATCGCTCCATGTCGGGGTCAAAATCAGGAACGAACATCGGCACTCGAAGTAAACGCACGCATAACTTGTTCCAAAGCCATAAAATTGCGATTTTACTGCTCCATAATAGACGCCATTTTTCGTCAATCACATTGATTTTCTGTTGCACGTGTCTCGTTATCACACCTCATATCATTTAATTCACTTTTTTCACCACGTGGGACATTTGGATTGCATCCCAACTTCTGATGACGGCGAAGGGGACGAGCTGGGTGTCGTCAGGATAAGATTATTCCTCGCCGAGCATGAAATAATTGTCTCTTTACAATGCACAACCTCTATTCTTACAATCAACATCAAGTTAGCAGAAAATAAAGGATGATCGAACAGATTCACACGGATTCAAGTCGGTAAACGCGGCAAGTTCGACACAATGAGGCGTATTCAAATCAACGACCGTTCACTACGGCTGCCGGTAACAGAATGTCCCACAGACCATCCAGAAATCGCGCTCTTCACATTTTCCCGCCTCCGGAAACGTCAAGACTGTCAACTGTCAAACTGACAAACATCAAATCTGTCAACTGTCACACGTCAAACTGTGTCATTGACAAAGACATCGCTTGCTGCACAGATCACACACTCGCTGTATCGACCTTACCCAAGTGAGCCACTTGACGTTTCCGACTTGATAGTTACGACTACACTAAATAGATGGCGCTAGGGGATCCAATAATCTTGAGCAGTACGGTGCTCACGCTCCGACATATGGGTATATATCATTAGTATATTGGGCAAAATAATTTAACATTAAATGGTTACTTATAAATTATAAATTACTGAGGAAATATAGTTTTAATTTATGCTTTAAGTTTTTTTCATTGAGTTCATCTTTAAGTTTTTTCGGGAGTTCGTTTATTAAAAGAGGCACTATGTGTTTGTTTTGATATTTTCCGTACATATTATTGAACCTGGGGACGAGAAATATGGGATCAGCTGCACTTCGCAATCTTATATTGACGGTTCTTAAAGTTTTGAGTTCTTCGTTAAAATATTGCTCTTTAAGGAGGATATATTTAATTCTTTCATTTACTGGTAGTACTTTACAGAACTTAAACAAATCGTATTCGTTCTCAAGCTGGATTTGCATTTTTTTAGGTACTATAGTTTTATTTTAAGAATGCGTTTTTGTAGTTCATGTACGCCATAAAAGTGAGACTTGCAAGTTCGTCCGTAGCTACTGAGCCCGTATTGAATTATAGATTCTGCCAGAGCATTATAAAGTGACAATAATATGGGGTAAGGAATTTTATATTTTATTATAGAAAATTTCGAAAGAATAGCCCTTAGTTTATCGCTCACTTTATTTATATGAGGGACCCATTTCAACCGGTTGTCAATGACAAGTCCCAAGTATGTGTGCTGCTCAACCTGCTCGATGACATCACAGTTACATGTCTGGTTGTGATTGTAAGTGTCATTATGAAGACAGTCGTGATTGTGAGCAATGAGACAGAGGTCGCATGACACTCTGTTTTGTGAAGATGATATGTACATTAATTTAGTTTTGGACGCATTAAATACTAATCCAGCATCATGAGACCATTTGATTAAATGTGTGAAGTCTTCCTGCAGGTGTTGCATAGCTACTTTAATGTCTTTGCTGGCTGCCAACAAACACGTGTCATCTGCAAATTGGTAGACTTTACAATGATTGATTACATTTATCATATTATTGACATAAGTCAAATAGTGCAAAGGACCGAGTACTGAGCCCTGGGCAGTTCCATGGGCTACATTTTGCATATCACTTAGCTCGTCTCCTACTTTGACACAGTATTTACGATCTTGGACGTAGTTTGCACACCATTTCAAGAGTGGGCCGCGTATTCCACATTCGTCTAGTCTGTCAATCAGTACATTATGTTTTAGAGTGTCAAAAGCTTTACTATAATCGATATACACTACCAGAACGTGTTTTTTGGCATCCAGGAAGCCATTGACATCATCAGTAAAAGAAGACAGTAACTGCGTAGTGCTTTTTTGTTGTTGAAAACCATATTGATTTTCATTTAAAATGCTATTGGTTTTATAAAAGTCGTGTATTTGCTTACTAATATATTTTTCTACTATTTTATCGAGCGTAGACAGAAGTGTAATCGGACGATAATTTTCAAATTCTTGCCGGCTGCCTTTTTTATAAACTGGCCTAACAACTCCTACTTTAAGCTCTGTGGGATATTTTCCCTTTTCGACACAAGCATTAATAAAATTAGCAACAGCTATTGATACTTTTTCCCAAACTGATTTGATATCAATTGCTCTAATATTATCAAGTCCGGGGGCCTTGTTAGTGTTGATGTTTTTTATGATTTTAGCAACTTCGGGCACCGTAGCTTTCTGATAGCGAAGACTAGAGTTGGCAGGTGATATGTACGAATTTGTAGGCAGCAGTGGTCGTTTGCAATCAGGGACAATACTAGTGACACTATTACTAAAAGTATCAGCAAACTTATTTACAATATCTTCCATAGATTTTTTTTATTTAACCAGCGTTACTTGGGGTCACTTTTTTATGCACGACGGGATAGTGCTTGGCCTGATGTTAAGTGACGATAAGGCCGAAGTGCACTACTCCCGGAATCCTCATCACTGAGAAATTATTATCTCTAACTACCGGAACACAACAATTTTTAAATTGTTGTTATGGCGTCAGAGTTAGGTAAGATGGTGGTAGCTAGCCAGGCGGACTTGAAATAAGCCTTACCACCAACCAAACGGAGTACAATTGTAACCCCCCTGGGAATTGAACCCGGGACCCCTGCGTTTTACACGGGTGAGCGAATCACGAGACCACAGAGACGGTTAGACGTAAGGATTCTCACTACACCCCACACATGTAAATCTGTTCAGCCATTAGGAAGTTACGGTGGAATATGGAAACTCACATACATACAAACATACATGAACCCTGAACATAATACACTCCTTTTTTGGACAGTAGCGTAAATGTCAACGGCTACAGGTGCTTTCGACTGCCGCTTTGCTAAATGCAAGGATAATCAAAACATTAATTTTCTAGTAAGTAGCAAAGTTTATTTGCAATCCAAATCTTATCACTTTTGGAAAGCAAAAGTTTTCCTTATCCCTGCTTATACATAATTCCTACGTTATCAGTTCGATATTTTTAAATTCATACTTACATCAATATGGATGGAATCACGTCACGATCGAAAAACGTCAATATTTATTCAAAATTACGATCAGATAATTTAAAAAACAACCAAAGCCTCTAGCCTATTCATTTTTTCTTCCGTTCCACCATACAATTTTATTAAACCCATACTGTTAATCAAATCGTTGAAAGAAATTAACTCCGCGGCATAAATTACAACGAACCACACCATCAATTGGACTTACCAGTACTTATAATTATAATAAGAAGATATCTCCTCATCAGCATGCAAACGCGACGAATTACAGAAACCCGCACCACCCGCGGCCTCTGAATCGGCCCTAATTGCCGCGCCGTGGGAACGCGGCCTAAACCCCGCATTACCAATCGTTGAAATGTCTGTAATGATCGCTACTTACGGACACATTAGTAAACGTGTTGGGTTTCATTGGAAAGAAAAAGATTATAGGTTCTTGGTGTCTTCGTCGATTGGTGGTCTTTTCATTTAGCTTTTGTTTCAAGTGACCGGACTGGAAGTGAGGGAAATCTTTTGAAAATTGATTATAATTCATTTACACGTTTTGCTCATGAGGGGAAAAAATACAGATCAGAGATAAAAAAAAAGTACCTACTATTATTTAATAGTATCTAGTTCAGCCATCTCTGTCCTTAGGTGACCCGTTGTGCATAAAAAAAATCTAAGATTTGTTTTTTGTTGTGTTTTTATTTCATTTTTGTTTATTTTATTTTTATTGAATTAGTACGATACTTTAAAATCACAACAAACCCATGAACTTTAATAGAAGTTAATAGAACATAAAACTTCCAAAAATAATCATTCTTACACCTTTTGCTCATGAGGTGCATGAGCTCGTTCCACCTTCTCCTTTCTAATATCGGACATCCAGACGTACTGCGGGTTACCACCCGTTCTTGGTTGATATACCTTTTCTGCGTACCAAGCGCTACTCCACTGGAATGGAATTCCCTGCCCGCGTTTTTCCTAGCGCATACAACCTGGCTCTATTCAAGGCCAGAGGTAAAATGCGGTAAAATTCAAGGTACCATATTTTTGCAATAAATGATTATAAAAAATAATAAATAATAATAAATATTATGATTAGAGTGAATAAGCACCTTCTGGGCAAGCTCGCTCCATCGTAGGCCCTGTCTTTGCTTTTGGGCTAGACTGGGGTCAAGAGCAAACCCATTTATGATAAAAAAAAGTCAGATTAGGTATCACATTAAAATTTTAAAGTGTCGTAGTGATTAATGATTTTTTGCCGTAACTTGAATCTGGGCTGGGCCAATTTAGAAAACGAACTTTTCTATTTTGGCTCAGGTCTAGGTATTTATAGTTCCACCGTTGTCTCCGATTTCCATAACACAAGTGCTACATGGTCATGCAAGCGTCAGTCAAATTCCATCAGTCATGAATTACGTTTGACTGATTGACTGATGGAAAGAACAAATCACATCATGCAACCATCAGTCACTACATTACACGGTAGGTTAATCGTCAGTCACAGCCGTGACTGTGGTTAAACTGACAGCAAAACCTACCGTGTAATGCAAAGATTAATGGATGCCTAAGACTTACTTTGGAATCAGAGCAATGTTTGAAATGTAGTCTAATAGGTATTAAAAATATTATCTGACACGTTTTGCGCAAACAGAAGTAAGCAAATTAATTAGGAACGAACTTACCTATCATTTGTAGCTTTAGTTCGCGCTCACGCTTAGGTACCCATTAGTCCGTCCCCCGTCGTGTTATTTGCCAGCCAATCGTTATGTTTTACCATTTTTTCCGCTCGAACAGAGTAAACGCATAACATTTTTTATTCTGCAAGAACAAGTGAAAATAGAGGCGTCTCGAAAAGCAATATATTTAATTTACGACCAATGAGATCCAATATTTGTGGCTGTCGACTTTAAGTAGCATGTTAACTTCGACGTGTTTATATTTTTATTGTTATGCGTTTCGTATGTTATTATTTTCGGAGGTTTTAAATTTGAATTTTTAGTTATGTACCTACTAAGTTAACTCATATTAGGGCACTCGGATCCACGGATTTTAATCATTCAAAAGTTTACGAATGGAATGTGGACTTAGCATGATTAAAATAGCATGATTTTTTTGTACAATCTTGGCACTTTACGTACAACTTTAAAATAATACAGCCACGCACATAATGCGTGGTCGTCAGGTCCGCCTATACTAAAGTCTAAAGTAAACCAAAGCATCTCCACAGTAGTGGTGTGTCCTGCATCACTGAGTAAATACTATCTCTACGGTCGGTCTCCTTCGTTTTGTTTCGCGGTCTCATTACCATCCGCGCGCCTCGAGCGCCGGTGGTGGTCTGGCCGCAATCACATGGCATTTTAACTACGCTGCCACCAGTTCCTAGCGTTTTACGACTACCTATGATATGTGCCTACCTTCACTTAAGTGTGATCTGGAATAAAGAATATTATGGATTCTATGTACAGCCAACCAAATTACGACTTTGTCACATAATCACATTGCTGCTATTGAATTTTATTTACGTTATTCGATTTAAGCTTCCCTCTTGCACAAAATAACTCCTTATCATTTTTTTGTCCGACTATAATATGTTTGTAAACTTTCACACTTCACTTTCCCTTTTACTTATGTAACAAAAATTGATGTTGCATTTGCAATACCTAGTTACACCTACTGATTGACATATCTTATTACAATTGGCCCGCGAAGTGGTAACCCACTTCGCCAACCCACTTCGGTATGGTCCATCCTCTTTATCCATCCCATCCTTGGAAGACCAGTGCCTCAGAAGTGGGATTTTTTTATGCACAACGCGATAGTGCTTGTCCTTCACCTCACCTGATGTTAAGTGACGATAAGGTCGGGCGCACTATATCCGGAATCCACATCACAGGGTGGGGGTAAATGGCTCATAAAAACTCGTTTCATAGTTGGTGAAGGACATGGTCCGCAGCGAGTGCAAGTGCCACGGCGTGTCCGGGTCGTGCGCGGTGCGCACGTGCTGGCGCGCGCTGGCGCCCTTCCCGGCCGTCGGCGCGGCGCTCGCCGACAAGTACCGGCGCGCCAGGCTCGTCGCGCCGCCCGAGCGCGCGCGCCGAGCGCCCTACCGACCACCTCATGCGCCGCCGCTGCTTCCGTCTTTACAGCTACTTCGAAGGTCAGACAACCCATCCACCTATACTTAAGTCATTTTCCCTACCATCCTCATCAACTAGGCCGCTGCTCGCGTCACATGAACACACTAGAACGGAGGAAATCAGTTATCACGTGTTAACTTAGGCAGCTAGCTGACAAGTACCGGTGCGTGAGGCTCGTCACGCCGCCCAACCGCGCGCGCCGAGCGCCTTACTACTGACTGCCTCAGCTACTTCAAAGGTCAACAACACATCACCTATACTTGCGTCATTCATCCCTACTATCAGCATCAACCAGGCCGCTGCTAGCGTCACTGCAACTATAATGGAGGAAGTCAGTTATCATGTAGATAGCATACGTAGTAAGCCGACAAGTACCGACGCGCGAGGCTCGTCGCACCGCCCGACCGCGCTGGTAAGCGCCCTATCGACCACCGCATGCGCCGCCGCCGCTCCTGTCTTTGCAGCTACTTCAAAGGTCAGATAACCCATCACCTACACTTACGTCATTCATACGTTTTTTTGAATAGAAAGAATGCTTTTAACGCATATCTCGTGCCTGGCAAGCAACGGGGTTATGTGGGGCTCGCTGCAATCCGAGCCATACCCACTAAACTCCCTACTATGCCCTCTAAGACTACCCTGGACGAGCGGAATCCGGATCGGACGCTCACGCTGTCGTCATTTATCCCTACCATTCGCATCAAACAAGCCGATGCTACTATCACTGCAGCTATAACGGAGGAAGTCAGTCACGTGCTTACATGGGCATAGATAGATGGACCGACGATCTGGTGAAGGTCGCGGAAAGCCGCTTGATGCGGGCAGCGCAGGACCGATCGTCGTGGAGATCCTTGGGGGAGGCCTATACCCAGTAGTTGGTGTCGTGCGGCTGATAAGATGATGATAAACAAGAACCGCCAAGCGAAGCACATCAAGGTCAAAGTTTCTGGTCAGCTCGAGACACACCCACTCAGATCTTGAACTATCTCGTACCTGCCTACACATATCTTCCAGTCCTCTCATTAATAGTATCGTTGTTCAGGTCTCGCGGCGGTGGATCAGGTCGTCCGCCGCGCAAGTCGGAGCTAGTATACCTGCAGCCGTCGCCCTCGTACTGCGAGCCCGACGCCGCCGCCGCCGCGCCCGGCACCAAGGGACGACACTGCAACGTCACCTCTAAAGGTAACACCAACGGTCTTGCCATTTTTAAACGTATAACACTTCAACCAAACCTTGTTCTCCTCTAGACATTCTGAATCAGCTTCTGCTGTTTTATGTCACCCTCTTTAATGCACTCAGCTCTCATCACTTCTAAAGTTTGCAGGTAGGTACAATACTTCAGATCCTTAGTACAAACTTATCCTAACCTTCACAAGACCATATGGAAATGTGGTGCCATGCGCGTAGTTAAGATAGGGAGGCTTGACCACACACAACTCAGTCGTCCTTTTTCCGCCAAAACAGATAATTTTCTGTTTATGGCGGAAAAAGAATGGCCGAGTTGTGTGTGATCATCCCTCCTTTATTCTAACTATGCTACTTGCTATTGCCACGTAGTACATTAATAATTATTGCTAGAAAGATGAACGATCTCCGTGGTCGAGTAACTTATACATCGATTTTCATGGTGCCTGAAGTCTCGGGTTCGCTCCCAGGCTGGATTTAAATTATCTCAAGTCTTGGTGTTCGTGGCTTCGTTGCTATTTCTGATTTCATACTGAGACTGCGACTGTCCTAAAATCGTTTGATTTTTTGTTTCAAATGTCATTTCTGACGTATTTTAACATGATACCTAGCGGTCACCCGCTGGTGCCATCTGCAATTAGCTTAGCGTGTGGCTCCCCATTTTAGTTAGTTACTTTAGACTCGCAGCAATGTGATGTCGTCCATTGTATGTATGTGCGCAGGTGAAGACGGGTGTGAGAAGCTGTGCTGCGGGCGCGGGCACGGCACGGCGGTGGCGGTGCGCGCCGCCAAGTGCCGCTGCCGCTTCCACTGGTGCTGCGCCGTCTCCTGCGACACCTGCACCACCACCACGCACCTGCACGTCTGCAACTGACCTTACAAATGACCTACCAGTGTAATGTGATCTATTGTTAGTGTGGTTACTGATAACCATCCAGTGTAGTTGTGAAATACTTAATGGTAATATAGTGAGCGGGCGAGTGCCGCTGGTGTGACACCTGCGCCACCACCATGCACCTGCACGTCTGCAACTGACCTCAAGTGATCTACCAGTTCAAATAAAAATAAAATAATGTGGTGTGCAAAGACAGTGTAGTAGTAAAATAAGTACTTATAACGTAGTGCAAGCCGATTGCCATCTACTTCCACTGGTGTACTGCTGTCTCCTGCAACAGCTGCAGCGCTACCACGCACCTGCACGTCTGCAAATGAATAATAAATAACTGACTGTGTAGGGACCATCCAGACCATAGTGAACTACGGACTGTGGTGTGCATCCAGTGCACACATCACATTGTCTGTAGTAGTGAAATACTAATAATGTAGTACGCGACGTTTTAAGACTACTAAATGTACTTCTGATCGCCTTTAAAACCCACAGCATTTTACCTCTTCCCTCACAATGACTTACCAAGATTAGAGAACAGCAACGGAGGATTCTAGTGAACTTCTGGTCTGTAGTAATGAAATACTACTAATGTAGTGCCGCAATATTTTAAGACTAATGTACTTCTGACCTCCATCGTCCTTAAAATCCACAGCATTTTACCTATTCCGTCACACTGACCTACGAATAACGGAGGGTTCTGAAGAACTTATACACAAGTGACTAGAAAGTTTTATCTTTTATCTAGTTACTCCATTCTGTTTCATACAATATTTTGGATCCGATGGAAAATTTGTTTGCAATCGTGTGGTTTTTTTTTCTTTTTACCTCACAACAATATTGTTGCGAACTTCTAATTGTCTCTAGATATGTTGCTATAAAATAATTCTGCAGTAAAAAAATCTGCCAAATGAAGTTACACCCGAATTAGTGATATGAATTTATTAAGACTTAACTGAGCTGAGTGAGATTACAATAAACGACGCTTAATTTATAAGAAATATTAAAGTTTTAATTCTTGTTACGATTTTTTTAAATTCTCTTTTATCGATTGATCTATTTAAAGCTCCCCAAAGCTTAAAAAAAATCTATTGAAAGATATAAGTTTAAACTAATTAGTTTAACCTTAAAATAAGTAACTGTAATTATTCTTCTTTATGTTAGAAAATAACTCATTTTAAAACTACTTCACCATTGTTACCGTCCAGTAAACTTGTAGCTATGTACTTGTATTTATTTATTCAATTTTATATCACTCAATATTAATATTTTCAATTGTTTTTAACTGTTAATTACACAGTACTTTGTATATTTTTGTTGTAATTCTTATTAATGTTCGAATGTCTAAAAATCTTTACAGTTTGTATTATTAATGTAAGTTTTACAGAATAAAAATGAATTACTTATGTAAGTTATTCTTGCTACGTGTATACTTAATTGAAAAATTGAAAACAAAACAAGTACTTACCTTCTTATCTACAGATGGCATTTACTTATTCTTTATATTTTTTTTGTGATAATTTCATGAAAAAAGCAATTCTATACATTCATGATAAGAATAGTGTAAAAGCCGCAATCTATACATAAATATAATTTTACATTTTACTTCGCTTCTTTTTTTAATTTTCATAAAGCACAGCACAAATAGTTTTATAACTATTGTAATAATGAACACCTATGACTACTTTCTCTATTTTCTCGTAAAATCCTTAACTTATAGTCAGACCATCCATGACTAAACTCTTGCCAGTACTAATTAAGTAAGTACTACTTAATAATTTCATGACTCGGAGTATTTTAGTGGTAATGTTGTAAATATACGCTTACGTTAACTTAACATTATGCAAAGTCTCGGTTGACAGCTTCCGATCGAAATTATTAATTAAAAATGTGCCAACCTTAATCGTGGTCAAGCCTTAATCACATGTCACACGCACACGACAAATTTCTTTAAAAAAATATATTTTACTAGCGGCCGCCCGCGACTTCGTCAGCGTGGAAAGATTTTTGCTATCCCTCGGGAACAATACATTTTTTCGTGATGGAAGGTACCCTATGTCCTTCTCTGTACCCCTAAGAACGTGTATGCAAAATTTCATGATGATCGGTTGAGTAGTTAAGACGTGAAGGCGTAACAAACAAATAAACAAACAAACGGACTTTCGCATTTATAATATTAGTAAGGATTCTTATTTGTATTTCGTAATGAAACTAAAAAACAAAAGCAGAGAGAAAATGGCTAATGTTAATGTTTATACAGGGTGTTACAAAACAACCCACAATGCCGAATATGCTGCCGTACATAATCTATAATGCCGTTATCCGACATGAAGCCGAATTTGACTTTTTAATTTAATACCATTTGACACAGGAAAAAATGCGCTATCGAACTATCTGACCCGTCTTTTTTATATCTATTTAATTAGATAGCGACACGTAAAACGCCGTTATATTATCAACTTTTAGAAGAATACTTTAATGCCGTTAATTACAATTCCATAGCTATAACGCCGTTAACATTTTATAACAAACTAGCTTCTGCCCGCGACTTCGTTCGCGTGGATGTTAGAGAAAATCCTTAGAGAACCTTCAACCAGGATCTGACCAGTCATTTTTACGTTTCCGGTTCTGGTTCCCGTTCCCGTTCTGTTCCCGTCCGTTCCCGTCCCTTTCCTGTACCATTCTCGTACCCCTTTCGTTGCCATTCCCGTTCTCGTCCCGTTACCGTCCGGTTCTCGTTCTCGTTCCCGTACCGTTCTCGTCCCGTTCCGTTCCCGTTTCATTCCCGTTTCATTCCCGTTCCGTTCCCGTTCCCATCCCGTTCCCGTTCCCGTTCCGTTCCCTTTCCGTCCCGTTCCGTTCTTGTTCCCGTTCCGTACCCATCCCGTACCCCTTCCGGTTCCCGTCCCGTCCCGTCCCGTCCCGTTCCCGTTCCCGTTACCGTCCGGTTCCCGTTCCCGTTCCCGCCCCGTCCCATTCCCGTTCCCGTTCCCATCCCGTTCTCGTCCCGTTCCCGTTCCGTTCCGTTCCCGATCCTTTCCCCTCCGTTCCCGTGCCGTCCCTTTACCGTTCCCGTCCCGTTTTCGTTCCCGTTCCGTTCCTGTATCGTTCCCGTTTCGTTACGGTTTTGTTCCCGTTTCGTTCCCGTTCCATTCCGTTCCGTCCCTTTCCGTTCCCGTTTCGTTTCCGTTCCCGTCCCGTACTCCTTCCGTCCCTTAACCGGTACCGTTCCCATCCTGTTCCTGTCCCTTTCTCTTTTCCGTTCCGTTCCCGTTTCGTTCCCGTTCCCTTTCACTTCCCGTTTCATTCCCGTTCCGTTTCCGTTCCGGCCCGTTCCGTTCCCGTCCCGTTCTCGTCCTGTTCCCGTTCCCGTTCCTGTTCCCGTGCCCGTGCCCGTGCCCGTGCCTGTTCGCGTTCCCGTTACCTGGATGTGCATGTCCAGGTACAGGTCCATGATGTGTCATGTCCACCGTGTTGGACTTCAAAATAAATGTCATTTTCGAAATCACCATTCCATGAAACCTCAAGAACGACATCCACATCGATTTTCATGTTTACCCCATTTACACCCTAAGGGATGATTTTCAAAATAACAAAATATGTGTTTGCCTATTATTTTTAGACATACTCCTACGAATTTTAAAGTTGTAATGTTTATTTTGAGAGGAGCTCGGTGGCGCAGTGGTTTAGCGCCTGGCCCAGCGATTGCGTAAGTTAAGCAACGTTCGCAAGGGTCGGTCATGGGATGGGTGACCAAAAAATTGTAATATCGCGAACTCCTCCGTGCTTCAGAAGGCACGTTATAAGCCGTTGGTCCCGGCTGCATTTGCAGTCGTTAATACCCACCAATCCGCATTGGGCCCGCGTGGTGGGTTATGGCCCGTCCTCCTTATCCACCCATAAGGAAGGCCTGTGCCCCAGCAGTGGGGACATCAGAAATGGCTGATGGACAATGTCTATTTTATATTCTTTTTCCATACATTTGAACCTCATTTTCACCCCTTTAGGGGTTAAATCATGTCCACCGTGTTGGACTTCAAAATAAATCTCATTTTCGTAATCACCATTCCATAAAACCTCAAGAACGACCTCCACATCGATTTTTATGTTTACTCACTCCATTTACCCCCTAAGGGGTTGATTTTCAAAATCACAAAATATATGTTTGCTTATTTATTTTTAGACGTGCTCCTACGAAGTTTAAAGTTATAATGGCCATTTAATATTTTTTTCCATACAAAATTTTCACCCCATTTTCACTCCTTGAGGGTTAAATCATGTCCACCGTGATGGACTTCAAAATAAATGTCATTTTTACAATCGTCATCCCAGAAAACCCCAATAACGACATCCGTATCTATTTTTAGGTTTACTCACCCCATTTACCCCCTAAGGGGTTTATTTTCAAAATCACAAAATATGTTTGCTTATTTATTTTTAGACGTGCTCCTACGAAGTTTAAAGTTGTAATGTCCATTTAATATTATTTTTCCATACAAAATTTGAACCCCATTTTCACCCATTGAGGGGTCAAATCATGTCCACCGTGTTGGACTTCAAAATAAATGTCATTTTTGCAATCGTCATCCCAGAAAACCCCAATAACGACATCCATATCTATTTTTAGGTTTATTTACCCCTTTTCACCCCCATTTCATCCCCGTAGGGGTTAAAATAGTAACAATAACAATATACTTTGCGTTAGATTTCCATCCATAAGCCTAAATAATATATTTAGCAATTTTGACTTCGAAATAAAGGATTTTCTTCATTACACAACTTCATCCCCCTTTTGACCCCTTCGGGGGTAGAATTTTGAAAAACGCTGAGACCCGTATTTATTAATTTTCAATCGTTAGCCTAAACACAAAATTTGACGATCCTAGCTTCAAAACTGAGGGACTTTCATACAAACTTTCATCCCTTATTTCATCCCCTTAGGGATATAATTTTCAAAAATCCTTCCTTAGTGGATGCCTACACTGTATAAGGTATCTGTGTGCAAAATTTCAAGTCTCTAGGTCCAGCGGTTTGGGCTGTGCGTTGATAGATCAGTCAGTCAGTCAGTCAGTCAGTCATTCAGTCATTCAGTTTACGATTTTATATATTAAGATGTACACTAAACTAACACTTATTATTATTATTATTAACCTTCCCCGTAATTTATAATTAAGTTATAACTTAATTTCCGTAAACTAATTTAACCAAACTTTCATGCGGTTAAAATATTTTGACTGTTTTGTAATCAAGTTTCCTGATAAATCAGTATTAAGTTTAGCTTTAGATAGAGTTTTAAAAATAAGTTCACCTAAAAAATCTTTAAAATACCTATTTAATTATATATCAAAGTTTGAAATCGGTTAGGTACATATTTTTCAAACAGCGACGATTTTTAATTAAAACGCGAATATCTTGAAATGTCATTTTTGCAGATAACGGCATGATAGCTTATGCACGGTAGGTAGATAAAAAACATCAAACTAAACAACTTTCACTACAGGACCAACTCTGAAATCGTTAAAAGAAATTAGCTGTTTCATTTTAAGTTATGTATGAAACAGCAGATCTTTCGCGATTTCAGAGTTGGTCCCATAGTAAAAGTTGTTCAGTTTGATGGTCCCTATCTACCATAATATACGGCACAGCGGGTTCTTTTGTTACACCCCGTATTGGTTTGTGTATGCATCGAGCAATTGCAAGAATATTTAAACATTAGCCATTTTAAACAAATGCGAAAATAGGAAAATTACTTGCCTACTTGTTTTAATTCTTGAGCTTGAGCCTATTGCACTTTTATGGTGTTAAGTTTTAAAACGCCCTTTATATTAAAAAGGCAATTGTCTGTTAATTATTTATTAACATTGTATTTCTGAAAAAAGCTTTATTTCGGTCGAAGATTAGCTGTACCAACAGTTAAACTAATTTTAAGTACCTAACTCGCATATAAGCCGAGGGAAGATCCAAATGGTATATTAAGTAGTGCTGAAGTAATTTTATTTAATAAAACAATTTTCACTTGTATTTTTAAGTGAAAAATAAGTTAAAAGAAAAGTTTTTTCTTTGTAAAGATTTAATGTGGATCTGCCCCTAGCATATTGCGCTTTTATACTGTGTTATTACTAAGTACTTAAGAACAATCATATCTGCGACATTCCTTCTAAGATTATTAACTTATTCACTTAACACTCGTGCGATTTTTAATAAAACATTGTTTTACAAATGTTTCATTTTTATTGTTTATCCCTACCCTAACAACTACATCATGGACAGTTACTGTTATATAGGTAGGTAGCTTAAAACGTGTTAGTTTGTACTGTAAGGACTAAGGACTTCTAAGGACTTTTACTAACCTGAACCTTAACAAAGAAAGGTAAAATCAATATTTTTATCATTATAATGTACCCAATACTCAAAGTCAAAGCGACAAGGTTGTACCACAAAGTAGTAAAATTGTTTACAAAAACAAAAAACCGACTTCAAAAAACCTACCTCTAAAAAGCAAGAAATAATATTCGTAATAATAAAACACGTCTATTGAAGTCGGGTGGGGCTGGAGTACAAATGTCTTTTTTTTTTATTCTAAAAGCCCCACCCGACTTCAATAGACGTGTTTTATTATTACGAATATTATTTCTTGCTTTTTAGAGGTAGGTTTTTTGAAGTCGGTTTTTTGTTTTTGTAAACAATTTTTTATTTTTTTATTTTTAGTGTAGGTACCTTTTGTATTAGGTAGTGTAGGTAGGTAGGTAGTGTAGTATTTAGGTAGAAATTAAAATCGGCTCAGCCAAACGTGAGTTAATCGCGGAGAAACATACATACATGCGGGTCAAACTAAGAACCTCCTTTTTTAAGTCGGTTAAAGAACTACACTTAAGATATCCCTTTTCCAACAAAAACATAATTATCTTATTCAGTTCATAAACAAAGAAGTTATACGACTGATCATCGAGGTAGTTCACACAAAATCATACTATTTTCGTGCTTTTTTTCAAGATTACGTGAAAAGTACTGAACCGATTTCAAAATTTTAAAAAATGGGACCAACTTGGGAGTTTACCTAATGTAATAACGTTTGAATCATTTCAATCGGTCCAGCCGTCTTCGAAAAATCGGTGTACATACAAAAAACAAAAAAAAAAAAAAAAAAAAAAAAAAAAAACGGGTCGAATTGAGTACCTCCCTCCTTTTGAAGTCGGTAAAAACAAAAATCTTCGGGTTTTATTAAACTTTACTTACAAAGGTTACAACCATTAGTTTACATAAAATAAGCAGCTTTAACGCAAAATGTATCAATCAAAGATAATTATAAAGATACCTACACAGTAGCAGCATGTAGCAGGCAGGGTGTTGGGATGGTGGTGGGGCCATAATAGCTAGGAAAACACGGTTTGCGCGGGCCATATTTTAAGAATATAGAATATATAGAAAACGTAAAGTTGTAGCCACAAAAAACATACGACCAGCTAAAGAGATTATCTAGTAGCTACAAGTATTAAATTGCGTATAAACCTCACAGATGATTGTAAAAAAAAAACAGAATATCATAAAAACCGCTTGTCGCGGGCCATATTTTTGGCGTAAATAATAACAGAAACGTATTGAATTCTACATCAAAATACACTTTAACGTACTATGCAATTGCTCCAATAACTTTTTTTCAAGAAAGATAAGTGTGCTAAAGATGATTATTAAAAAACAACAAAAAACGTCGGAAAAGTGCAGAAGTGAGGTTATTTGCCATAGGTATTTTTTACACGTAAAAGACAGAGACAAATGATTTCGCATAACGGAGCCTTAATGAATGAACTAAAAATGGAAAAAAAATCGGACCATCAAACTGAACAACTTTTACTATGGGGTCAAATCTAAAATCGCTGTTAAAAAAAACTGTTGTTTCATACAACTTTGATATTTTCGTTATTATTATAATATTTTGTATGAAACAGCTAGTTTTTTTGCAATTTCAGTGTTGGTGCTATAGCACAGAATACATAGTAAAAGTTGTTCAGTTTGATGGTCCAAAAAAACGGTTTTGGTTCATTCATACACGTTGTATAACAGAGGATTTAGTTAGTTAGTACATTTTTTATTTTGAATGCAAAAAGTTTAATCTTTATGAAAAGCTACGTAGCTCGTTAAAAGTTTTAAATTTTTGTAACAAAAAGTTAATGACGACGACACTCCGCTTTTCAGAAACTTATAACTAGCTACGGGTGGAAAAGGCTCCTTTTAGAATGTGATTTGGTAATCAGTTGCATGTAGTACCCTTAAGGTTCGCACACATTATGTCGAGGCATTTATATCTATTCAGTCGAGACGCAGCGGGGCGGGCCGCAGCGCATTTTTTGGGGTTCCGTAGCCTAAATGGCAAAAAACGGAACCCTTATAAATTCGTCATGTCTTTCTGTCTGTCTGTCCGTCCGTATGTCGCAGCCACTTTATTCTGAAAGTATTAGAATTACACGGTTGAAACTTGGTAGGTAAGTAGATGTATTCTGTTAACCGCTTAACGATATACATGGAACTGATACTGATTTTTTTTTCTTCAAACCAATACGTGCGGGGTGTCTATAGATAGGTCTTTAATAGTACATTATGAGACAAGTTAGCTTAGGTTGGTCTTTGCACACAAGGCTGTGGGTTGCAGCCCGAGACGCAGGCGAGGGCGTAACTCAGCTGAGTGTGCAATGAGTAAAAGCTCACGAGTTTCATACGACGTTTTTCAACACATTTGCGAGGAAAATACAAAGTAATTCACTACACAGCAACAAATACGACAAAAACAAAATATAACAATTATGGGAAAAGGCGCGTAGGTTTTTTTTGTTTTTTTCACACGCCCAATGCAAGAATATTTTGCAAACAAAGGGGTGAGGGAGCATACAGCCTACTTCAAAATTATAATTTTAATTGATAAAATGCAAATATTTTTGCATTTTATACTTAGCAAAATATTGTGAATTAGGAATAATTTCATAATAATAAATATTCGTTTAATTTAATTAAGAACTTACACATTTATTTATTTCAAAAATGAATATTAATTTTCAGCGGTATAAAACCTCTTTGTTGTTATTAAAAAAATAACTGCATTACCCAGTTAAATTCGGAATGCTCTGTTTACTCGCATAGAACTTGCAGTAAGGTACTAATTTAACTTTGTAGGGATAATTCTATAACAACCTAGTGTTTTATATATTATTGCACGCGTTTGTTATAGCTCGGTTTATGGCCCAAAAAGCGATGTATTGGGGCTCACTTTACGAGCAAGTGTGTTGAAAAAATATTAAATAACGCGCGAAAAAAAAATCGATAGCGTTATTATGTATGAGAAGTTTGTACAGCGCCATCTAACGCCGACAAGTGAAACGAAATTTCTCATAGATAATTACTCTGATTGACGCGCGTTTTTTGGTTTCAAAAGGTATTAGGGGTACCTACTCTGCTGAGATCGCGATGCAATGTGATTTGATGGTATTCGTGGTGAGGCATGGCAGCTGGCACGTGAGTCTAATCTCAACATAAATCGCGAGCCGGACACTCACTGGACAGGTCCAGCGCCGGACGGCTGTCTGGTTGAAGGATTTATGTGAGCCATCGGCGAAATAGGAGATAGGTAACTGCGACAGAATTGCACAGCACAGCATACGAATTTTGTTGTGCATTGACGACAAGAAAACTCAATTTGCCATGGGATTGACAAAACCATCCATATTAAGGTTTCAGAAATTTCAAAAGTTTTTAGGTAGGTACTTAAGTTACGTACCCACCTACAAAAAACTTTCAATAGATAATAAAAGTAAGTATTCACAGAATTATACGTACCTACCTACCTATTGCTTAGTAGGAAAAACCGGTCAAGATTGATTCGGACTCGCGCATCGAGGGTTCTGTACCATCACAAATGCAGTGGGCAATTGAAATTGAAATAGGTAGGTACTCCCATAATAAATAATAAATAAATAAATAACTTGCAGTTGTACGACAGCGCCATCTCTTGTCCGATAGTGGAACTAATTTAATTTTTGTTGATGATTCTCTGTAACGTGACGACTGTTTTGTTTTATTTTTTGGGTGTTGTTGGAGGGTCATAATATACCTATTTTTTATATTTTCTTCCTTATTTGCAAAATAGTTGGGCAAACGTCATTTAAAACTATTTCAGATTCTTTTTATTATTATTAGTAGGTAATGGTTATTTTTTCTTGTCTAGGGCTTCATCATAATTTCTAAATAATTTATAAATTTGTGGGAAAAAAAATAAAAAAAAACATGGCAACGCCATCCAGCAAACATTTCGAATACTACTTATTAAATCTACTCGACAACAGATGGCAGCAGCGATGTCAGACTTGATTTACGTTCCATTATCCTGAATTCCTTTTGCTATAATTATTTTAATGTTTAATCCTTATATACTGTTAATGTAAACTGTTTCAGTACTAAAATTGCTACTTATTTAAAGATTAATAAATGATCTTCTTTCAATTGAAAATCTATTTTGAATCACATTGTGTTTAATTTTGTTAAAACAAATAATGTTGAAAATGTAAAACGTAGCGCGTTGCGGAACGCAGCTGTCAACCTGACACTGACATAACATGACACCTTCAATCTTCAATCAATCTAGTCTGTGCTTTCGATGTTTTTGTTTACAATCTACGGACGAAAAATCAAAAATTCGATCATAAAATAATTTTATTAGTTTTTAGAAGCATTTATAATGCCAAAACCAACGTGTGTTCAGTGTAATACTAACGACTCTCTGCTATGGAGGAGCGGAGACAACGGGCAAATATGCAACGATTGTCACTTAGCGAACACGGCTTCCAAGGAAATTAAGCCAGAAACATCTATTAAAACCGAAGTCGAAGACAAAAAGGAGGATAAGGAGGACACGGAGAGTAAAAATGGGAAGAACGAAGGAGAGGCTACGCCAGCAAAAGCTACGGGGAGAGGCACTAGGAAGAGTACGCGTGCCACTCGGTACAAGGCGAAGACGCCGGCGCCGACCGTCGCCAAGACGTCCGGTCCTCGAGGTAGAGGCCGCAGGAGCATCTTCAAGCGACAGCCTGTCAAAGCGCCCACCGCCACAGCTACAGTAGTCACCAGTGACTCTGTTTTCTATAAGGTAAATGGAAACCCAAGTTTGCACTTGAAATAAAAATCATTTATTTTAAATCGACTTCGATCAAAAATACCGGCTCGTCTTTCCTTTAGTTGACGTGGAGTTTAGAGTTCATATTTTTTTTGTGTAAAGAACTCATAATTTAGAACACGAATACGAAATATTAAGGTGCGGAAACAAATAGGACGCGAGAAAAAAATTTCTAAAAATTTAGATTTTCTAGGTTAAGGCCGTTGTACTAGCAAAACGTGGTTTTTAGTAGGTTTTCATTCTCTATCTCCTCTTTATTTAATGAATATTAAAACAAAGTAAATATACCATAAGAATCTTCAACATTTTGCCTATCGATTCCACGATTAACATTTGTTAAAAATATTTTACATTATGCCAAAAATCTCATAAATAAAATCGACTAACACTTTTGTTTCTGTGCATCTCCTCCGTAACTACGAGTCCTATGGAAATCTCGTTACCACCAATCGATAGAGGAGAAAAAATGCTACAAATTCCACGAAAGACATTTTCGAAAAGACCATTTATGGGATTTTCGCGACAATTTTTCATAAATTCAGATACATTTTTGATAGAGGGTGCCCTCGAGGGGAGCGGGCGGCAGACCGCCACCGGCGCTCGGACGGGGAACACGTATCGCTCATGCTCCCACTGACAGCTACACAGTTCTCTATGTCTCGCTCGTTTGTTTTAGCCTTGCTTTAGCACTGTCAGAATGTTACAATTATGTTTTGAAAATTCATTTCGAACTGAAGGACTATTACAAAAAAGCATCGCGATAAGCGTACGATATTCGTCCAACACCGTGGCACTATTTCCTCACCAATAAGGTTCAATATCAAGTAAATTGAACGACGAATTGCGTCCGACTATCGGTTTCTTTTTTGTTTTGTAATAGGCCCTCTGATGCATTATTTTGCCATAGATATAAAAATTACGCGTAAGGACGGTTAGTATAAAATACCTACCTATTGAATACTATATATGTGTCTTCAAATCAAACATTTGTAGGTAATAAATCACACTACTGTGAGTTAATTTATTTCACTATAACTTTTAACTGAACAGATTTGGATGCATGCAGGTAGGGTATAGGTAAGAATATTTATACCATCCTGCCCCCCCCCCCCCCTAGCATGACCATTGGCCAGTGACCACTGAAACGCCATAATAATATCGATTTATTACTTTTAAGGACAAGGGTTTTGACAGTCAAGTGTCGATAAAACGCATCACGCGATCTATAGGCTGTCCCAATACTTTGCCTCATCCAGGAATCGAACCCACCAAATATATTTTTACGATACCAATCGATAGGGTTTCTCATCAGACCCCCTAGTCAAAGTAATATTTGCAAATCGTTATCGCTTCGCTTTTGAAACTGTATGGAAATGACATAGGGTACGTTCAGATGACAAGCGCTCAACGCGCGGTAATTTTTTCAGATTCAATAATTTGGTATAATTCGATGGATTCGAATTTGGATTCGATAATATAAGCGCGCATTGACGCACGCTGACAACAGTTGAGCGCTAGCGCAGCGTTCAACGTGCACTTTATCAAAACTCGCGTTAAGCGCTTGTCATGTGAACCTGCTCTTAAGGTTTCGTTAACAATCTAATTTTAAAATCATATGTTAATGTAAGTAAGTAATCGAATTTAAGAATCAAACGAAAAATGTAAGGATTATAGTCTTAATTCATACATTTTTCGGAGTGAAGTGAAAGCGAAAATTTTAATGTGACATTTGGCTACAGGCTCTGGATTATTAGCACGTTTTTAGGGTTCCGTAGCCTAAAAGCAAAAAACGGAACCCTTATAGATTCGTCATGTCTGTCTGTCTGTCTGTCCGTTCGTATGTCACAGCCATTTTATTCCAAAACTATTAGAATTACACAGTTAAAACTTGGTAGGTACATGTATTCTGTGAACCGCATTACGATGTTTACACAAAAATAAAAGATATGGGATTTATATTTTTAAGATTATTATCTTAAATATATAAATCCCTTTATTTTATTAAGATTATTATCCCCATACATGGAACTGAAACTGAAAAATTTTTTTTCGTCTATGCGTGCGGGGTGTCTATTGTCTATAGATAGGTCTTTAAAAATGACATTCAGGTTTCTAAGACTATTTTTCTCAAAGTCAACTGTATGAAAGATATATACTGCCAAAGTGGTAAAATGTGTGTTTACCCCTCTAACTTTTAAAATAAGAGAGTGAAAAATCTAAAAAAATGTATGCTGTAGATCTTAATAAACACTTTCAACTAAAATTGGTTTGAATGAGATATATTAATTATTTTTAGAGATATAACATATTTTCCAAAACCGCAAATATAACTTTGTCATTTATGCAAACTCTATGAAAAACAAAGTTATTTTTGCAGATGAAAAATGACGTGGTATTAAATGAGGCATGGAATATGGTAACTACGAAACCCTACTGCGTGTGGCCCGACACGCACTTGGCCGGTTTTGTATGAGGCCTAATCAATCTGAAATGATGGCAAATTGTAAATTGGCAGACACAAAATCCGGGGCGGGGGGGGGGGGGGGGAGGGCACTCTCTAATTTTTATTACTATTTAGACGCAGTGAACGCACACCAACTTGTTAGCCTGTTTTGTTTAGTACCTACTTACGTCAAAAGCTTTTTCATATTACTGTTGTTTATCCAACTTCATAATTTATAAAAAATATTTTATATTATTGAAATCTTTTAAACGGTCGTGATATCAGGCCTCAAACTTCGTCAATCGATATAGGTTTTAGATTCTATGATATTTTTTTCGTAGTGGTTAGATTATAAAGTACCTACTATACTTACCAGAAATATTAATCTCCTCTGGTGATAATGTTTATTATTGCGTATACCTATTTTACCAACAAATACCAATATATTACACCGTCAATAAACAAAATGTAGTTGTCAACAAAATTAGTAAATGCATTTGAATTGAATTGAAAAAACACGAAAAATGTAGTAAGTAGATAATCAAAATACTTCCTTTCCGAAAAAAACGATCTTTTAAAATTATTTGGAAAAGGAACTAATACCATCATTTCAATGATGCCATACAATAGTCTGCGCGCGACGCGATCACTATAAAAAAACCTTAGAAATAAATTCAAAAAATTCAAAATTCAAAAAATCATTTATTCAGTCTAGGCTGTTACAAGCACTTGTGAATGTCATAGAAGCTACGCCATCGGTTCGCAAACCCTAAGCGGGAGACCTTGTAACGAGAAGAACCGGCAAGAAACTCGTCAAGGGCTGCTTTTTTCTCCCTGTATATTTCATACAGTCGTCAACATTTAAAAATGACCTCCACATTTAAAGTGAGGTCATTTACACAATAATTAACTAAAGTTTACACGCAATAGGTAGGTTGAAGTTAATTACCTACTATATAATGGATAGGTAATTGTGAGAGTAAATAACTTTCAACTACTTGGGAAATCACTTTGTCTGCTACTCCTAAGTAGGCAATATTTACCAAAAAACACTTGATACAAGATATAAAAAATAATAATGAAAAAAACGCAATTCTTACAATTCAATATGCGTTAAGATCGGTACTCAGAAGCAGACCCATTCCCACTGGCAGCATCCGTTCACGAGCATGACGCATGAACCAGCCATCGTTTCGCTCAACCATATTTGAGGGAACGTAACGACCCGCCTCACACGACACCATCGCAGAAATGTTTAAAGTGAGCATGACCATAAGACGTACCTAGTTACGAGTATAAGTACTATGCAAAATGTGAAAAAATCGGTTGGCACTCCGGGAGTGCCGGCAGAAGTGAAAACTTGAATATTAACGTTGTGCATTTTTTATATTTTGAAATTAGCGGCAAAGGATTAAAATTATTTCTTTCCTGTTACTATACAGTCACACAATTCAATCAGTTTGTAATTAGAGAAAAATTCTAAAGATTTTGCGCCAGTGGCCTTTTTAATTTCTACATGCACGCATTCTACGATTTAAACTTATAGTCACAGAGTATAAATAAGTATAGACTTTTCATCATCGAAGAGATCGCTGCTATTAGTTCCATTTTCAAAATTAGTGCGTTGCTGGTGACACAAGTGTTTACGTCTTAAAATGATGCGCCGCCATTTTCAACGCGCCCCGTAGAAAGAGATTACACTTGAAAGTAGGGGATACTTCCGCCGCCAGCTGTCTACTTTCCATCCGTCACATCCGTCTTACGCATTTTCTATCAGCCACGTGATTCTTACTGACGCGAGTTTAGCATTTTTTCCCCATTACAAAAAGCGTACAACACCGCTAAAGAAGTTTTCACTTCAAAAAAAACAGTAAAATAACTAAAACATGAAACAGACTTGACTTCATACATAATTTAATTTTAATATAAATTGCGGCTGATTGATTGAACATTGCTGATTTCTTGTTTTTTTATAAAACAATTTACCTTCAATTTACCTACATAAAATTAAAATTTAATATTTTAACAATGCCATGCTGCCGTGTCTCCAACTTTCTATGGTCCGTGAATTTTGGCCAAGCTTTGTGTAGGTTACGCATTAGTTTTCAAAAATTTTAATAGATGTCGGTAATAAATTACATCTTAGTTTTTCAAATTTTTTAATAGATGTCGCTAATAAATGACTCGCGATGTAATGTAGAGGGTGGCAGGGTGAGGGGAGTCAAATCATTAGCTGTCACTTCACCAAGAGCCGCCTTAAAATGTCTAATTTTAGGCCAGTGTCGTCATTTTTGACGTTTAATGGCGGCGCACTATGTTGGTAGCACTGCTAAATTGTTGCGATGGTGACCAAAGACCGCAGGTCACGTGATAGGTGCGAGGAGCGTAGCGACGAGCATGTTAGGTGTACATGAACCCAGCGCGCAAGCCGAGCGAGCGAAGCGAGCGTGCCGCGGCAGCGGCCGGCGAAGCGCCAGAAACGACTTATTTTACGTGCGAAATTTTGTACGTACGTCCCCTCCCCTCTCCCCACCTCTTTTTAGCCTCCCCTGCTTAATTTCCATATTTTTTGTTTTGAGGTTATGTTTACACAAAAATTTATTTCTCGAAAACTACGCGTCGCCGGCAGATGGGGATTGGAGGAGGGAGTTGTTTCAACTTGTTTCCCTTCTCCTCCCCCTCCCCTCCTTTAATTGCTGAAAAATAACAGTAATTTGGCTGTTATCATTCCTTTTTTTGCAACATTAAAAATTCATTTTAAAAAAAAGTATGCATTTCCGCACTCCCAAATTTTAAGGGGGGATTAGGGAGGACCCCCCCTCCCCCCTACCACCCCTCCCACCCATAATTCCACGTCAACTAATGGAAAGTCGTACCAAAATACCCTACCTAGATGTCCGGTCAGTCTCAAAAATGGCACATCAAGTAGCATCCCACATACAAACTGGGCGCTTATTTTTTATTTTGCACAAAGTAAATGATAAAAGCTGTGTTTTTTGTACAAAATAAGTGATATAAAATGCGAGTTTGTATAAAATAAGAGGTGATTATGTACAAAATAAGCATTAAGTTTGTATGTAGGACACTATTTGAGGTGCCATTTTTGCGTACTGTTTTGGTTTATGAAGCGTTATCTAGAATATTCTTGATTGAAGCAAAAAGACCAACAAGTTCTATTGAATGATCCAAAACTTTTGGATAATTCAAAAGGACTTAATGAGGAAATGACACAATAGATATTTCATTGTTATCTATAGTCATAGTAATTATAAAAGGAAACTGCATTTTGTGATGGAAGCAAACCACTTTGCACAGTGATAGTGGGGGCCAAACTAAGCGATTTCATCCGAGGATAAACGAGATTCACCCCTTAGGAACAGAGATGGCGCCACTTATTTAAAAAAATCTTTAAAAATTTCTAAAACCTAAACGGATGATCCGATTTTGATGATTAAGGTGTCTATCGGCAGACAATCAGTTTTTCTACTATTTAAAAAATAATAAGGTAGCAGAAAATAATAATGAATACCAAAAAACCTTCATTATCGAAGAAAAAAAATTTTTTTTTCAGTATTTATTTAATTTTATAAAAATAATGTATGAATATGGTACTCTTTTATTAATTCGTATTATTATCCATTTAGTTGCACGTTTAATAAAAAATACCGAATATCAATATCTTGTATAGTTCTAAAGTTATTGAAGAAAACACTACATGGTTGCCGGTATATCCCTTAATTCGCTGAACAAAAAAATCTCAAAAGTGATATTTTTTTCTTTACATATGCTTTATTTATGATCTCTATGTATACAGAAAAATAAAATAAAAAATCTATAATATACCAATTTCGAGAAATTATATGTATAATTCGGCGAGTGATCTTTATTCTTGAGTTTCGAAGGTGCTGGTTACCCTGAAAATAAAATAGCAATGAAAAATATCATAATAATAAAATAATAATAAAAGACGCTAAATAACATTTGAACTAAATTTTTATTTTACTTACGTATTTTATTTTCGCATTCGCCGTTGCAGGTTTTGCACTGTAAAGTGCAAGGTAGGCCAACGCCTCGGCAGCCACAACGCATTGTGTCACAGTTCAATTTACATCCACAATGGTCAAGGAGGCTTAATTCTGGCCAAATTGTAGTAACCTTCGACCATTGTGGAGTCCATCTATCTTTGACATCTTTCCATCCCCAAGAAGATGGACTTTGGATTGATTTATCCATAAGGCATTTCCCCATAATATATGTCGCCCTCTTAGACGCTGCACGCAGATCATGTTGTTCAAGGGCGGCTGAAGTAGGCGGAAGTCTTGTCACCAGCCTGCTTTTAGTCGATGATTATAATTGATAGAGATTGCAGGGCATGGGCAAGGAGCAACCCATATGTTAATGCGATCTTCTGACACAAATGTGTTGGTTCTGTTTATTTCGTACTAAGTACGAAATTTTAAAAGATGAAGGTCTGCAGGTAATGTCGATGTTGACGGGGACAGCTAACAAACGCCGTTAAGTAGCAGTAGTGCGAAAAATTGCTTTATACTTTAGGTCATGAAATGTCAACTTCGCTTCGAGGCTTTCTTGCTTGCTTTCACAGGGTGTTATTTGAATAAAAAAGGTAAAACACTTGTTTTAAAACATGGGTTTCACACCCTGAAGTAACTACTGCTTTTGCAAGTATGTCGAGCCCTATCCTATAGAAATTCCTCTGAAGAAATATTGGCTCATTTGGAAAGGTTTGTACCCATTGTTTTATTGTATATAGTGTGAGTTAACATAATTATTTCACTAGTTCTCAAATAAAGCTAATCATGCTTCCAGATACACTTGCCAGCTGTACGATGCACAAACAGAGAACATTACTGTTATGGCGGTTCGGAAAGATTTGTTTTCGACTAAAAGCAGGCTAGTGACAAGTCTTACGCCTACTTCAGCTGCCCTTGAACAACATGATCTGCGTGCATGGGGATCTGAATTGGCAGATTCTTTCAGGGCCGAGCGTCTCCCAGTTTAAATGGAGATTATCGACAGTTTCCGAGGTCGCCACCTTGCACTCCCGTAAGCACCTCAGGACATCCACCGACATCGTTTCAATAACGGTAAGACTTGTTTTGGGTTCGATGCACTTCTTTCTTAGTTCCCCCACCTCCCCTTGAACAGGGATATATTGTGGATGGCCCCCATGTGCGGTGTCGGGGTTCTCTGCAGTGGGAGGTTTCTGTTTGGGTGGTTGTTTTGAGGATGAGGGTGTGGGGTCCTGTGGGTTTTTATCTTCTATTCCAAGAGACTGCAGTAGTGTCAGGTCGTAAGGCATCTTAGAGTGCCCGATCTTCTTGGGGATGGAAAGATGTCAAAGATAGATGAGAGATTGACTCCACGATGGTCGAAGGTTACTGCAATTTGGCCAGAATTAAGCCTCCTTGACCATTGTGGATGTAAATTGAACTGTGACACAATGCGTTGTGGCTGCCGAGGCGTTGGCCTATCTTGCACTTTACAGTGCAAAACCTTCAAAGGCGAATGCGAAAATAAAACGTAAGTAAAATAAAGATTTAGTTCAAATGTTATTTAGCGTCTTTTATTATTATTTTATTATTATGATATTTTTCATTGCTATTTTATTTTCAGGGTAACCAGCACCTTCGAAACTCAAGAATAAAGATCACTCGCCGAATTATACATATAATTTCTCGAAATTGGTATATTATAGATTTTTTATTTTATTTTTCTGTATACATAGAGATCATAAATAAAGCATATGTAAAGAAAAAAAATATCAATTTTGGGATTTTTTTTGTTCAGCTAATTAAGGGATATACCGGCACCATGTAGTGTTTTCTTCAATAACTTTGGAACTATACAAGATATTGATATGCGGTATTTTTAATTAAACGTGCAACTAAATGGGTAATAATACAAAAAAATAAAAGAGGACCATATTCATACATTATTTTTATAAAATTAAATAAATACTGAAAAAAAATTTTTTTTTTCTTCGATAATGAAGGTTTTTTGATATTTATTATTATTTTCTGCTACTTTATTATTTTTTAAATAGTAAAACAACTGCTTGTCTGTCAATAGACACCTTAATCATCAAAATCAGATCATCCGTTTAGGCTTTAGAAATTTTTAAAGATTTTTTTAAACAAGTGGCGCCATCTCTGTTCCTAAGGGGTGAATCTCGTTTATCCTCGGATGAAATCGCTTAGTTTGGCCTCCACTATCACTGTGCAAAGCGGCTTGCTTCCATCACAAAATGCAGCTTTAGGCCAAAAAGTGACCATAATGTCTATGACTACTAGCCTTGCATTTGATGCATTAATGGACAAGAACAGAGGTCATCAAATAGCAGCCCGCGGGCTGTATTCATGTGGTCCACAGTATGGCTGCGCTGCTGGCCTGCTTTAATAATCTACTAACTTTTATGTATTTTTTAAGCATTTTTTCACTTTTATGTATTCGGCTTCTATTTGTATTTTTTATGTTACAGATATTAGAAGTGATTGGTTGACGACCTCTCACAAACTAAAATATAAGTAAACAGTATGACAGACAGTATACAGGCCAAATACATATAAATCGTGGTCCCAGGGGGGGTCACAGGGGACATGACCCCCCCCCCCCCCCCCCCCCCCCAAAATCGTACATGTCACATAGAAAAAGCTTCTAAAAATTACAAAAAAGCAATTGTATTATTATTAGTGACCCCCCCCAAAATTTCGGACTGCGACCGCGCCTGAAATGGACAGACACGCTTAGTGTGCAGCACGCCAGGGTTACCCATATTTCCCTATGTGGCCCTTGGCCCAAAAAGTGTAACGACCGCTAAACTGTACTAAAGGGTGTAATAAACATTATAGTATAGTATGTTAAGTATGTAGTATAGTAGTTTAGCGCCTGGCCTAGCGATTGCGTAAGTTAAGCAACGTTCGCAAGGGTCGGTCATGGGATGGGTGACCAAAAATTTACTATCGCGAACTCCTCCGTGCTTCGGAAGGCACGTTAAGCCGATGGTCCCGGCTGCATTTGCAGTCGTTAATACCCACCAATCCGCATTGGGCCCGCGTGGTGGGTTATGGCCCGTCCTCCTTATCCACCCATAAGGAAGGCCTGTGCCCCAGCAGTGGGGACATCAAAAATGGCTGATGGACATGTTAAGTAACAACTACATAATTTTTATATTGTGTTTTATAGGGCATGTACATGCAAGTAGGCGACATTGTGTCCATGGTGGATGTGGAGGGAGACACCTACTACGCTCAGATCCGCGGCTTCATGACGGACCAGTACTGCGAGAAGAGCGCTGTCATCACCTGGCTGCTGCCCACTAAGGCCAGCCCACCACCCGAGCAGGGATTTGATCCAGCTACCTACATCATAGGTATGGGAATAATACCTTATTTAACTTATTAGATTTCTGGTTGTTTAAGCAATTTTATAGTATAACACCAATAATTAACACACTTGTAAACTTTTAATAATTAGCTTAACTTTTAATAATTATTTACTTTTAGCGTAAGGCTGCCTGACCATTGACTGGGAGCAAGGTGGTAGAGCGGAGAAACAAGCAAATATTAATCAATATGATTGAGGAGCGGAGATTTTTTTTACACACAGGCACCCTAAGTATGGTTCCAGCATTTGAAACTGCCCGGCAAACTACTGAACTGATAGTATACTATACAAAAAGAACTGATAGAACCATAAACTTAGTGTTTGTGGCTACTGCACATCTTTTGTCTCATCTTTCTCTTGCCAATTTATATGCCGTCATCTGTAACATCTATGTTTTAGACTCAGACCAAATAAAAAAGTAAAGACGGAGTCTTCCGACAAAGCGGTGAAGCCAGTAAAACTACGCCTTGGCTGTGTACATACACAGTTTACGCACACATATGTAACGAAACTACGCCTTGGCTTTCGTTCGTCATTGGGCGAACCCTGCCGCCCGGCCCCCGCCCGCCCTCTAGTACGCACACATGTACCATCAAAAACCGGCTTCACTTAGTTGTTCGCAACCACTGCGCAACGCTCCATCTTCCTTTTTTATTTGATCTGAGGTTTTAGATTAGGCTGTGTGTCTTTACAATATATTGATATAGGTAATCTAAATGTTACCGTGTATGTGCCGGCTTAGAATAGCACTACCCCCTCTCATCCCGTGGGTGTCGTAAAAGGCGACTAAGGGAACACAGCCATCAGGAGATGGGCAGCAGCGTCTCCAAAATTCTTGGCCTACTGCGATCGCCAACCCGCCTGCCAAGCGTGGCGATTATGGCAAACCCCCCTAATGATGGACACACAAATAAATTGGCCCCCAGTCCCCGGCGGCCCCGCTATTCCTAGCTACGGTAGCGGCTATGGTAACGGCGGGGCAGGGGGTGCTAAGAATCCCCGGGTGCGGATCGGCTACCACCAATCACGAAAATTGCACCTGGCAACCTATAACACGCGCACACTGAGGACCGACACGAAGTTAATCGAGTTGGAAGAAGTTATAAGCAAGTTACACTGGGACATCATTGGGTTATCTGAAGTCCGACGAGAGGGAGAGGACTCGATAATCCTTAATTCCGGTAACTTGCTGTACTACCGGGAGGGCGACCAACAGTCCCAAGGTGGTGTCGGGTTCATCGTCCACAAGTCCCTTGTCAACAACGTGATTACCATCGGAAGTGTGTCGACCAGGGTGGCGTACCTTATACTCAGAATATCCAAACGGTATTCCTTGAATGTCATACAGGTTTACGCACCGACCTCGACGCACCAAGATGACGAAGTGGAGGCTATGTATGAGGAGATCTCTAAAGCCATGCATAGCTACAAAACCCACTACACCGTTGTGATGGGGGACTTCAATGCAAAGTTGGGGAAACGATGCGGTGATGAGCTGAGAGTGGGGCAATTTGGAGTTGGGCAACGGAATGACAGAGGCCAGATGCTAGCCGACTTTATGGAGAAGGAGAACCTCTTTATGATGAACTCATTCTTCAGAAAGCCGGAAAGCCGGAAGTGGACTTGGGTCAGTCCGGACGGTACAGTCAGAAATGAGATAGATTTTATCATGTCGACGAAAAAGCAAATATTCAATGATGTCACTGTGATCAACGCCGTTAAGACGGGGAGCGATCACCGATTGGTACGTGGCACATTGAATATCAACATAAAGCTGGAAAGATCTCGACTGATAAAATCAACACTCCGACCACTGCCGGCCCATATTCAAAACCCCGAGAGCTTTCAACTCGAACTCCAAAACCGTTTCGAAGCCCTTGAGAACAGCATAGATGTGGACGATCTAAACAATATGGTGGTGGATACTGTCCGTACGGTAGGGTCCAAGTTCTTCAAGACCCGCCGTCCCAAGCTAAAGAAACTCTCCGACCACACACTCCTACTCATGGATCAGAGACGTGAAATGAGGCTCCAGAGTTCAGTAGATGCTAATCGTTATCGGCAGCTTAATAGACAGATATCTAAGTCTTTGACGAGCGACCTTCGCCAATTTAATACGAATCGTATTAAAGAGGCCATCGAGCGGAACAAAGGCTCCAAAGTGTTCGCGAGAGATCTGTCTATTGGGCAAAGCCAGATGACGAAGCTGAAAACTGACGACGGACGCATCATCTCAGCGAAGCCTGAAATCCTGAGGGAGATCGAGAGTTTCTATGGACAGTTATATTCCACGCAGACACCTGTTGAAAGCAAGGCTAAAGACCCCAGAGCCAAGCTTACCCGACACTATACCCAAGATATCCCGGACGTCAGCATGTACGAGATTAGTATGGCTCTCAAACAGCTGAAAAACAACAAGGCGGCGGGTGACGACGGAATCACTACAGAACTTCTGAGAGCGGGCGGTAAGCCGATACTTAAAGTCCTCCAGAAGCTTTTCAATTCCGTCATCGTCGAGGGCAGAACGCCGAAGACATGGAACATAAGTGAGGTGATTTTGTTCTTTAAAAAGGGTGACAAGTCCCTCTTAAAGAACTATAGACCCATCTCGCTTCTGAGTCATGTCTATAAGCTGTTTTCGAGAGTCCTTACGAACCGTCTCGCTCGCAAGTTCGACGACTTCCAACCTCCCGAACAAGCCGGGTTCCGAAAAGGCTTTAGCACCATAGACCACATCCATACGCTGCGGCAGGTCATACAGAAGACCGAGGAGTATAATCTGCCACTTTGCTTGGCGTTCGTGGATTATGAGAAAGCCTTTGATTCGATTGAAACCTGGGCGGTGCTGCAGTCCCTCCAAAGGTGCCAAGTGGACTACAGGTATATCGAGGTGTTGAGGTATTTATACAAAAATGCCACCATGTCGGTCCGAGTACAGAACCAGAGAACAAATCCTATCCAACTGCAGCGAGGTGTGAGACAGGGAGATGTTATCTCTCCGAAACTGTTCACAGCTGCGTTGGAGGATATCTTTAAACTCTTAGACTGGAAAGGGCTCGGCATCAACATTAATGGCCAGTACCTAACACACCTTCGTTTTGCCGATGATATAGTTCTTATGGCTGAGACCTTGGAGGACCTGAACACAATGCTCGAAGACCTCCGTAGTGCTTCCCAAAGAGTGGGTCTTAAAATGAACATGGATAAGACGAAAATCATGTCGAATGCCCATGTTGTGCCCGCTCCAGTTCATGTTGGGAACACTACACTTGAAGTTGTTGACTATTATGTATACCTAGGACAGGCAGTCCAGTTAGGTAGGTCCAACTTTGAGAAGGAGATCTCTCGTCGAATCCAACTCGGATGGGCAGCATCCGGGAAGCTCCGAAAAATCTTCGTGTCCGATTTACCGCAGTGTCTCAAGACGAAAGTCTATGACCAGTGTGTGTTGCCAGTGATGACTTACGGCAGTGAAACGTGGTCGCTAACTATGGGTCTCATAAGGAGGCTCAAGGTCACCCAGCGTGCAATGGAGAGAGCCATGCTCGGCGTTTCCCTGCGTGATCGAATCAGAAATGAGGAGATCCGCAGGCGAACTAAAGTAACCGACATCGCTCGAAGGATTGCTCAGCTAAAGTGGCAGTGGGCTGGACACATAGCGAGAAGAACCGATGGCCGTTGGGGCGGAAAGGTTCTTGAATGGCGACCGCGCACCGGACGACGCTCCGTGGGTAGGCCCCCGACAAGGTGGACCGACGATCTGGTGAAGGTTGCCGGAAGCCACTGGATGTGGGAAGCGCAGGACCGATCGTCGTGGAAATCCTTGGGGGAGGCCTATACCCAGCAGTGGGTGTCGTGCGGCTGATATGATGATGATGAATCTAAATGTTACAAATAGGATTAAAAGAAAATTGCTGTTTGTCTAACTTAGTAATTTCCTTATTTTTTCTCAAAAACATATAAAATTTTTGTTTCTATGTTGTTTTAGGACCTGAAGAAGAGTTAGCTCGTAAGCTTGATGTGATGGAGTTTGTGATGCACGCCCCATCCGACTATTACAAGGCCACCAACAGCCCGTACCCACTCATCGACAGGGAGGTGAACAACTACAGTGGGTACATTTGGACCTCTCTAGAACCAAAAGAGGTACTACAGAGCTAAAATTATCGGTTCGACAAAATGTACATAAACTAGTTTGTAAGCTCTGTCATATTTTAGTTAAGTATAAGATGCTTGGAATAAAGGAATTGTGATTTTATATGTGTGTCTTTTATAACTCCCAGTTAAAAGTTTAGCAGTAAAAATAGGAGCATCAAATTATTATTTGTATTTATCTTGAGAATCTAATATGAATTTGAAATATCGAGTATTATATTTGTTATTATGGATTCTTTCTTTATAGAGATAGATAATGTAAATGAAATCGAGAAAGTATGTATGAAACAGATTTCTTTGCCATAATTTCTTCCGGGTGCATTCCAGCAGGCTAATTGTTGAGTCATCGATTGCTTGCCATAGAGTACATTTTAACCATGGAAACTAATAAAATGAGCGATTTTCTGACAGCTGACAATTTTAGTAAAATTTTATGTCGATAGATGGCGCTATTCAACTAGGTAGATTGTTTAAAAAATATTTCCACTAAGGGTCAAAGAAAAGTTCTTCGGATCGGATCGGAACACGCCAATAGACGGATAACCAATATACACATACAACGCAATAAACTACATACTCAACAACGTATGTTAAAAAAGTAATTACGTTTCGTTCTCTGCCTTTTTCTTAAAAACCTAACTTCTAAATAAAAAATAATAATAGTTAAAGTTAAAATGTTGGTGATCGATGACTTCGCGATTTGTCTCCTGGAATGCACCTATTGACATTGACAGTTGAGTTGATAGAGCGTGCGGCAGGCGGGTGGTTGTAATTTTTTTTGTTCAGCAAATTCAAGAAAAATCATAAAATTCTTGTTCTCATTGCAAATTTTATCGATTCTTTTCCTGATTGTTATAAATTAGATTAGCAACAATGAGTAGAAAAGAAGCTCTATCGTCCTTTATTCAACAAATTCACGGTCGACCGGTGGTGGTAAAACTAAACAGCGGTGTTGATTACCGAGGTAAATACAAACTAATTTATTATATTTATCCAGAGTCCCCGCAAACTACAGACCAAAATATCGGCCGATAGTTGGGTCGGTCCTTTAATCAGTATGAAGAAGTTAGTATGCAAGTGCGCACATTATTTACAACGATTTGGTATCGGCCGATTCTTCATATTAATTAAAAACGGGCCGACCCATCTATCGGCCGATAGACAGTCTGTAGTTTACGGAGACACAAACTACTCATAAATAATCTCGGTGCTTATTATTTTGAGCATAGATAAAGTTTTATTGTTTAATTTTGAGGTTATATTTGTTGTGGTCACTTCCGTTACGCGCATTAGTATAAAGTTTTGTTTCTCACGTCTCAAGATTTATTTATCGTATTGTCTGTAAAAGTTCACTGAATTTTTTTATATGAATTCTATGTGATTCCAGGAGTGTTGGCATGTCTTGATGGATACATGAACATAGCGCTCGAACAAACCGAAGAATACGTGAATGGGCAACTGAAGAACAAATATGGCGACGCTTTCATCCGGGGGAACAACGTCCTGTACATCAGCACGCAGAAGCGGAGATGAGGCGGCGGGCGTTAGGTTGTAAGCTACAATAAAGTAAGTTTCACTCAACAATGTCTTTTATTTATATATCACATTCTACTATAAAAGTTAGTTCTTATTGTAACCATAGAATAGATAATAGTACTAGCATATACAGAAGTTGCATTCAGCAAAATTGTTTAAAAAAATTGTGACTTGCTCCGACACAATAAAGTGCAATTCAGGTTGCACAGACTTCCCTTCGCTGCAAAATGTTCACCTAATAGTTGCTTGTCTTTCTATCGGGTAAGTCTTATCTTTTCTGACTTATGAAATTTGTCCTCTCAGAGGACGCCGAGCGCTTCATACTCTTGTGCAGTTTGACAGAGTCCTGTTATAGTGAATGGTGAAAACAAGCTTCATATTTTAATTCAAAGCATCTAACTATTTCACTTTTGGGCTCGTGATTTCATGAGCTTGGGGTAAGGAAACTTATTTATATAGGGACAACTAACAAGAACAATCACATAAGTCAATGATACATTAAAAATTTAAAAGTTACAGTGTTGTCTTATTTAAAGCTGCCACATGTATTTTATGCACGAGATAGTAAATAGATGTGGTATACAATGTGTTAATAAATTAACGCAAAATGAGAAAACCGTTTCTTCTGTTCTGACCATCAAACTGAACAACTTTTACAATGGGACCAACTCTGAAATCGCGAAATAAAAATCTGCTGCTTCATACATTTTTATATTTTCGTAATTAATTTTTGTATGAAACAGCTGATTTTTTTTC
This sequence comes from Agriphila geniculea, assembly GCA_943789525.1. NCBI lineage: Eukaryota > Metazoa > Arthropoda > Insecta > Lepidoptera > Crambidae > Agriphila > Agriphila geniculea. The sequence goes on along the minus strand of OX038894.1, from coordinate 253,483 downwards.
GCGATTTCAGAGTTGGTCCCACAGTAAAAGTTGTTTAGTTTGATGGTCCAAAGAAACGGTTTTCTCATTTTGCGTTAATTCATTAACACGTTGTATAAGTCTTGTTTCAAAATTATCGAAAATTGATTGTTTACTTACCTAAACTTAGTACTTACATTATTTTTTATTTATAAAATTAATGCTATAATATTTAATTTTGAGATTTTAGCATTCACAATACTATTTTTAAATAACGCTAAATAATTACTAGAAAAATAATTCTTGTCACTAGATCATTTTCTGAGGCGGGAATCGAACCTGCAATCTTTGGAAGTCAGGTCCAATACTCTTCCAACTGAACTACAGAGTCCCAGTGACTCGCCTGAGTAAATCTGGTGACCATTCTAAGTATTTTGTTTAGTATTTAATACTAGGTATTAATGCTATATTTTATAATCTAACATTGGCAGTTAAATAATTCAATTGTCATTGATGGAGTTATCCTGTGGAGCCCCGGGGTATGTGTAGTAGAACTTCACAGCACCAACATTCTGTAATAAGGAAAATACTCAAGATGATGTAATGACTGTTAAATAATACATAGGTACGACTACTATAGGTTCTGCATCAATACAAATAATCATAAAATGCTTCATGGCCACTGGCTAAGTTAGAAATCTTGTGTTGTACCCAGTAGCTATAAATAAGAATATTATGCTATTCTAATTGAAATGACATCGATTTGTTTATCAAATACAGAAACTAGAATTTGCGCAATTTGTTTTAAAAAATCTAGTCTATAGCAAAAGGAAACAGTTTTAAAGCCTATAATTAAATTTCTTCAAAACAAATAACTATGCAAATATTTACTTAAGTTGTCTGTAGAATTATTGTTTGGAAAAACATTCTATTCTATCACTTTATTTCAAAATAGAACTAAGGTGAAGTTATGGAAGGGCTTTCATAAAATCATAACATATTGCATGAGCAAATCAAAATACTGATCGTGTGATCTCTGACCGAAAGTAGTGCCTTCAAAGGTTTTTATTTAATAAGTAGATACCTACATAGAAAAGGTATTTAATAAAACTTTTCATGGAAGTTTTAGGGCTCATGATCTAGTATTTTTAGAAGGTATCACTACATTCCCTCGAAGTCATTCATCAGTAGATAGCAAATATGTCAAAAAACGGCCACTTTTAGCAGTTTTGCTATTTACTTCTAGCAGTGACTACTAAAAATTCCACGAGCAGTTTTGTTAATTATCTACAATATTAAATAAAATTTACCGCGGCACCACTTTCGGTCAAGAAAGCGCCTTAAGAAAGATAATGGAACATATTTGGATGAAGTAACAAGTGTATTGTTTAATTCATTGGTCTTCCAGTCACCATACTTACTTCATCCAAAGGCACTTCACCAGGGCCTCTCCCATTCCCCAAATCAAGTATCAGTTTCTCGCCTCTAACCCCATAATTCTTCTCATAATTTTCTCTATACCTCTTCCCTGCTCCCGGGTCAAAGGTCGCATCCACTCTGTAGTTCACTATCCTGGGATTGAATAGTGGTGCCCAGAAACTAGAGTACACGTACACACACTCGCAAGTACTGACGATCAGTAACAAAACGGTAACGTATAGTTGTCGCTTCATTTTAAGGTGTTGGTGTCACAACAGGTGCTGACTTAATGTCAGGAATAAGGAAGTGTGTGCGCACTTTAGATGATCCACAGCAAACAGCGGAGCCTACCAACTATATTTGTGATATGTGAGTCTGTTTGCAGTGCTAACACGTGTTCAAGGCTCGCGCGCATTATTACTAAAACTAGAGATGATTTTATTGAGCATTTCAATGATTGTGTAATAATAGTGTGAATTATGGTCAAGGTATTTGTTTAAATTTTTCAAAATACCTTTTTGGACCCACCATCATATTTTGAATAACCTTTCTTAGAGTTCCGTGCCTAAAGGGTAAAAATGGGACCCTATTACTTTTAGACTCCAATGTCTGTCTGTCACCAGGCTATCTCATGAACCGTGATAGCTAAACAGTTGATCACAGATGATGTATTTCTGTTGCCGCTATAACAAAAAATTACTAAAAACAGTAAAATACAAAATTAAGTGGCGCTCTCATACAACAAACATGATTTTTTGTCGTTTTTTGGTACGGAACCCTTCGAGGTCCGACTCGCACTTGGCCGTTTTTTTTTTAAATTCACTCATGAATAGTGTAATAGTTGCTACATGAAAACTAGTGTTGCATTTGCTTTTATACTGAAATCGAAAGCACAAAAAAAGGTTATTTTAAAAATATTTATTTATAATAATACCCATATAAAATAACTACCATTATAATAACTCATTCCACTGAACACCCAATATTTTTATTTTATATTTATATTAAAGCATAGGTAATTAGGTATTTATTTACATAATATGGGACATCTTTGGTTTGTATTGACATCCTGATTGCTTGACAAAAAATTACATGGACCTTCGATATATAACTATTTTATTTATTGAATAGGTAAAATGTTCTTGAAATCTCATGAACTTTGAAGTACAAGTAAGTACCAGTAAATTAATATGTATGTACCAGTAAATAAAGAAATTCTGTTAAACATAATTATTACTTAAGGCGATTCCCTGACCGAAAGTGGCGCTCTCAGAGGTTTTTATTTAGGTAGCTACCTAATAAATTGTTAATAGAAAAGGATTTTATAAAACTTCATGGATTTTTTAGGGCTCATACCTAGTCTAGTTTTTTTAGATGGTAATGGTACATTCCCTCGCAGTCATTCGTAGAAGTAGATAGCAAATGTGTCAAAAACAGCCACTTTTATTAGTTTTGCTGTCTACTTCTAGCAGTTACTACGAGGGAATGTGACGATACCGTCTAAACATATTAAACTATGGGCCCTAAAAATTCCACAAGAAGTTTTTTAAAATTGTATATTGGTTACAATATTAAATAAAATTCACCGCGGCTCCACTTTCGGTCAGTAAAGCCATATTATATATTCTGTGGTAAAGCGCCTTAAACAAAAGCAGAAGGTAAGGTAGGTATTGCTCGAGTCTGCCCATTGATTACGTAAGTCTGTTGCTAACAATTCTCGATTGAAATCGATTTAAAGCGCAGTTACATTGCTGCTTTAAGTAAGATAGTTGTCACATTGGTTCTTAAGTAAAGCAACAATGTAACTGCGATTTCTTTCAGAGTTGATTGCAACAAAGTTACATAATTACCCCCCTGGTCAACGATAGATGAGACTGAAGTTGCGGCGCCACTTTCACTGTTAAATTAACGTTTAGAGGATGATCCTTAAAATACGGCGCAAAGTTTAGTTCCATTTCCAACCGAGTATCATCTTTCCTTGACCAAACTATCCGCAACCTATGAAATATGCCATAACAAGTCTGTGTCCTGATGGTCATGGAAAGCCCCTCGGTCGTTTGTCACTTGTTTTGATGGTCGTAGCGTACTGTTGTCAGTGGATGCCCTCTAGCGGCGAGAACGCCTTGTACTGGTAGAGCTCGGGCCCCCCGTAGCCGTAGAGCAGCTTGCCCTTGCCGCTCTCGTCGTAGTACGGGTACCGGTAGTTGGGCCTGGGGGACGAGAAACATCTGTATTGTGTGAAGGTATAGGAAAATGCTTCCCATTGGTACCGGTAGGGTTAATACGAGTAGGGGCATTTTGCGAAAGGTATGTTTTGCGACTGATGCCCGGTTTTTGAGGTACTTATCTGTGGTTTATCGGAGGGGTCCACATATCTGGTTAAAAGTTAACAAGCGACCGCCCTCGATTTCGTCTGCGTGAACAGTTTTTTTTCGGGGACTACGTTTTTTCTGGATGAAAGGAAAACCTTATGTCCTTTTCTTGATAACGTGTATGCAAAATTCCATGATAATCGGCCTACTTAAGTAGGTAGTTAAGACGTGAAGGCGTAACAAAAAAACAAACGGACTTTCGCATTATATTCTGTGATTAGGATTTTATTTCTTTAAACCAGATAATATGGACCCCTTTGATTAAATTAAACCACAGAATAGATATACTTAAGTACTGTACAACGTATTAAACCTCCGATAAAGTACCTACCTATCTCAGAAACTGGGGTGAGCCATTTCAGCCATTGCTCCTACTAAAGTGAGCACGGCAATGACGGGGAAGGCACGCAAAATATGTGAATTAGAAATTATAAGTTAGCAAGCACAGAACCCAGAATAGTAATAAATGCAAGGGCCACTCTCTATCTATCTATACCTATCTACATCGATGAGAAGTTCTTTTAGGGTGGGTACTCACTTAGGTTCGCGAACCTCCGCGCTCCGCGAACCTAGAACAGTGATCCATAGCAAAAACAAATATTTTTACTTTGGCTACAGTGTGTGCCTGTGCGAACCAGCTTCGCATACGAGTTCCCTCACGTACACACCTCGGCGCCCTATTCCAGCAGAGGATAAACGATATTTTCGGTGCAGGTTCGCGGAGCGCGGAGGTTCGCGAACCTAAGTGGGTACCCACCCTTATAGTTTTTCTAGTCTAGATTTTCTGGGATTTTTTATAAACATTCCTACCTCTCAAAGTACTGGAAGTTTGGCGCGCGCGGCTGTGGCAGGCTGCCCTCCGTCCTCGCACACAACGTCACCAACAACAACAACTGTAACAGATGAAAGAAAATACATTTTAGTCCGGTTGTGAGATGTAGACGAACCGAACGTGGTAGAGAATGCTTTTAGCATTAAGTCCGCCCTTGTACCATACTTTGTGTATTGCTGTACAGTAAGGATATAATACCTACTCCTGCTAGGGTTGCCAGGCGTCCGGCTTAAGCCGGACATAGTCTTTTTGGTTGAGTGTCCGGCCTGTCCGGATTTTGTTAGGCTTTTTACATTTACCATTGACCCACGCACGTAGTCGTTCTAGCGAGCGGCGCGAGGCGAGGCGCAGCGGCAGTCATTGATATTATTATTTTCCAAGGGAAAACACAAAATTAAAATAAAGAAAACAAAATTGAACAAAACAAAACTTCCTGAATGGAAAAAAAGATCCTAAATTGAATGAAGTTTTCGAACGGCGAGTGAATAAAATGATCAAAAAAGCTAGTTTACTTTAAAAAAACAAACATCATATTATTACAAAGATTCAAAAATCATAATTTAGGGTGTCCGGCTTTTTTACCCAAATGTCCGGCCAAACTGGCTGGTCTGTCCGGGTATTAGATTAGACGACCTGGCAACCCAAACTCCTGCCAAAGGCACGTCCTGCACGCGTAGCATGACCAACATCGAGATAAGATTCGACTCACAGTCGGTGCTTATATTTTATTCCTTAAAAACTTAAAATTAAAATTATTTTCATAAGTTGATTTCAATATTTCGTAATTTTCTCGTCATTTTACACAGACTACTAAATTAACAATTTCGTTAGTAGTCTGTTATCTTTTCAAAATACTCTCAATAAAAGAAAGGCAATCGAATTTATATCCATACAGCTATATTTAATTAGTTTTAAGAGTTTAGCGTTGTGAAATCTATAGAAAGGAACGGTGCTTTATGAGAAATAAAGTAATTATTTTCTATTGGCAATATTATTCTTCTCAAGCTCGAGAGAGCTTGTCTACGGAAGAGAACGCTTTCTTGAGTGCCTCTTTATCTTAGAACTTATAAAAAAATGAGAATCATGTTTAAACTAAATTATTTCGGATCATTTTAGATAATTTTGACGTTTATTGGTGTTGAAATAAAAAGATTACCTTTAAAATTGTCTTTTTTTCTTAAAAGACATTAAAAGGTTTCGAAATTCTGAGAACGAGTCCTACCTGTCTGTCAAACTGTGCTCAGCAATCGAGAAGGTCGAGACGACAAGTCGTCGTAGACAAGAGTCCCGTTTGCTCATGCTACGCGTGCTGGGGGGTATTGCAACCTCCTAAAACTTGCCAGGTTTATGAATTGCTATAGTTACATCTCTTTCTCGCTGTATAGCAATTAAAAAAGATAGATTGATAGCCAGTCAGAAAACTGCCAGCAAATAAGAGGTCATAATACGGCCCTTGCAATGGACTGCTTTGAAGCTGATTCCTATAACCGATTCTTAATCAACCCTAAAATCGCCACGCTAGGGGTGTATTCGAAAACGTGTATTTACGTCAGACGTCAGTACAATTTGGTAACGAGAAAAGCTTTTTTTACCGGTTCGTCACGTCAATATTATATTGAGAACGAAACCTTTGAATTAATTAGATTGATAATAAAGTCATTATATTTAGTTAAAGTAAGGTACTATTTAAAATATTGTTGCACATTTGTTTTAAAATCAAGGCTTCACTGCTTTGTAGTGTGAGTGTGAGAGTGACGCAAGAACGGCAACGCAAGGGTCGTGGCGATGCGGTAACCGTTTTCCATAAACACAGACTTTTTGTTGTCCCAAATGGGACAAGTTGGGTTAAGAAAGGTAGAGAATATTGAAGTAAGTAGACCTATCTTTACTTTGAAATCTTTAAAAACTAAATGTTATTTAATAATATTAAGGAAGGATTAATAATGTAATAAACACTCTACTTATGTTATGCCCATTAAAGAATATTAAATAATATATTATAAATATTATAATTCTTGTTAAAACGGTTATTGGCTCCGTGCACGCTTTTAGCGCCACCTAGCGTGTAGCAACTTTGATGGCTCTGACCTGACCGTTTTGACGTTTTTTTTAGGAAATGGAGGCATTGTGACAAAATGTTAAAAAATACTATACATATTGTGTTATTAATGTAAATTTCAAAATTACTGTGATTTGGGTGGACAAAGTGTTGTGAAATCATTTTTGGTCATTTAAATTAAATATGGCAAGTAAGATCTATTCAAAAATAGTGTTTTATTTTGGTTATAGCAGGGTTTGTTTACTTCTTTTTTAGTTGTAGATTTTGTAAAACAAGAGGATAAAGCTACTTTAATAATTTTACTAAGTGATAATAAACATATATAATTATTCCTGTATCGCTAATAATAAATTAAATATCGTTTTCAAACAGATTACAGAGCCTTCACTATTTCTACTCTTTGCCACCATGAGCGCTGCGATCGATTAGTATACCTTCGCACCCTCCCAATAGATAATTTTGTTAATTACAACAAAGTATTTCAGATTTAACTTAACAACCAACGGTGAACGTTCACTAGTATTTCATTCATTGCTTTGTTTAGAATCAATAAATAATTGTTGTGTCCCGAATTTATTTATTAATTTATATTACAAAAGCTATTGTAATGATTTAAAAATTTAAAATCCTATGATTTAATTCGACTCTGTTTAGTATTTCTATTTAAGATTTACCCACTTATCGAATGTTCAACCTGTAATACGTCACGCATCCTTTGACCCAGACATACTTTCACTGCTCTCACTGGTTACACAACACTTTACAGCTACAAAAATAATTTAAATTATTTACATCAAAAAAATAAATAAGTAGGTACTAGGTACTAACCGTCAGAAGCAAGTATTTGATAGATCCGATCATTTTGGCACAAATCACAAGATCTTGAACACTAGTGAATGGTGAAAGTACGGAGTGTGTAGCGGTCGGCCGCGGTCGTAACTCGGTCGTAACTACTCGTCTGCGCGAGCGCCTCTCACTTGGCTAATGACCCCCTACCACCCTGCCCGGGAACCTGTCTGTGATGTCTTGTCTGCTAATGTCGAAGGCCTACTGTTTGCGTCATACAAAAGCAAAGCGGCATAGCGCGGCGTGGGGAACAAGTACTTAGTAGTAACTATTTAGTAATCCTGTGACGATGCTTCGTGGGTAGACCCCCGACAAGGTAGACCGATGATTTGGTGAAGGTCGCGCGAAGACTCTAGATGCGGGCAGCGCAGGACCAATCGTAGTAGAGATCCTTGGGGGAGGCCTATACCCAGCAGTGGGTGTCGTGCCGCTGATATAATGATAATGATGATAAATCCTTTGCAACTAGTGTCTGTGGTGTAGGGGAGGACTATAACTATTAGTACTGTGGATGGCTGGACTTCAATCACTACTGAATTTACATACTTTTCTCAATTGTTTTGTTCTTTTTAACGAAACGCTCGCTCGTTTCGTTAATCTCGTTATTACGGGCGGCAACAAAAAGAGGGCAGTGCAGTAACAACAATCTACATAAATATAGGGACATTACCTTCATATGATAAACGAAAAAATGTGGTGCAATTAGAATTTGCGATAGTTAAAGACAAACAATATTGGTTTTTACTCCAATGCGGATAAAATCTATTTTCATATGTTTATTCACCTCGTCCCAGTGACTCATATTCGCAACATATAAAAATGTTCCTTCAAGTTCATTCACTCTGTCTGTTCAGTTGTTTACTAGCACTGCTGTCGACAACCGCACGACAGCGTAAAACGGAATGTATTTAATTTAGTGTTATTGTGTAAACTTGTGTAATTGTTTTTAGTGAATGACGGATAACTGCACGTATATAGCTTCTACTTACATAGTTAATTGGTGATTACTTAATCAATTTAATGATACGAACTTGCATAACTTAATATCTTTTATCAAAGAGTCTTAATTATTGCATTTTTCCATAGTGATTTAAGTTAATAGATGTTTAACTTAGATACTATTATGTATAATGGTATTTATTTAATTGTTGTGAAATTATGAAGTTTTCTACCAACTCACCTACCTATCTTATCTACTAAAGCATCCATAGTTACGAACACAATATTGGAAATCCCACATCACATCACAACACACTGCCGCCGGTTTTTTTTCGCAATTTTCCTCATACGTCGTTAAGAGGTTAACATCAAAGTTTGCGAATTTTGGTACAAGTAAATAAAAGATAGGCATTAGGCTTTGATTATTGTTCATCTGTAATCTGTATTACCTAACTTCATCACATGCCAAATTTCATAGACGGAAGAATTATTCGGGTTGCATAAGCCCCGTTGATTGGACTATAAGTACTAGACTAGGTTATGTTCGATGATAAAAGCACAGAATTAACAATAATATAATAGTAGGTGTATCTATCCTAAATTGTTTTGACATGAGTGGCGCCTGCGTATTAATAGTGTACCTAGGGTACAGATTAGGTGCTGATACTGATTAGCTAGGTATGTACTGATCACTTTGCTCTAGGTATGTCATTGCTCGCAAAATCCGCAAGACGGCAAGGCGCTAAATATGAAAAATAATATGAAAGTCGTATAACTTTAAAGCTGTTTGGTTCACAGACTATTCCACAGTCAAATTAAATAGTTTTGAAATTACAACTAAGTATTTATCATTTCATTTTAAAAAGAAAACTTCGAAATGGCGGATATTGAAAAACAACTGGATTCTATTATTTGGTAAGTAGGATGTGTTAATGAGTCAGACTGGGTGAAACGATTTTTATTTAAGTAGGTAATTAAAACCTAGAAAATAAATAAGTTTTCGGGAACCTGCAAATTTAAAAATACATTAATAAACCGGTTCTAATGGCTCAGCTGCTGTGGTATAGACTACATATAGTAGGGCTATAGATTTAATGTTAAAACTATATAGTCCAATGGCTCAGGTATAAGAACGCTTGGGTTATAGTTATTCTGTGGCTTGGGGCGCGGCGGTTACCAGATGAAAAAATGAAAAGTCCGGAGAAAAGGCCAGGCAAAATCCGGCCGCAATCCTGAGAAGAGTCCAAAAATCCTTAGATCTCAGGACAAATCCTGAGAAACCCTAGGCTCGGTGGGAGCCCACATTGACAACAGCTGCAAGTGCTGCAACCGGTGCGCTTGGATGTACTGCCCCCTACTCAAATGGCCAACATTCTATTCGTTTGAACGCCACGCTTACTATTAATACTTTAAAATAAGCAGTAAACTATAAAATTACGTGCTGGAAGCTTAACAATTCCATACAATACATCGAAGTCTGTGATTTATATAAGTTTGCGACATGTGATTTAATCATCTATTGCTCGTATTTGAGCTTTAAAAGTAAGCGTAGCGTTCAAACGAATAGAAAGTTGGCCATTTGAGTAGAGGGGCAGTACATCCAAGCGCACCGGTTGCAGCACTTGCAGCTGTTGTCAATGTGGGCTCCCGCCGCGCCTAGGGTTACCATATCTCAGGATTTGTCCTGAGACCTTAGGATTTTTGGACTGTAGTTTTGATCACTAAAATCTTAATGTGGTGACTGGTCTACTAGCTCAGGTATAAGACCCCTGCTGGCTGCTAGAGCCGCCAGCGGGCGAGGAGGCGCGTCAGTTGCTGGTCGGACGATGCGCCAAGACGCCGCCTGTTACTTACTTGCCCGTGGTTCCCCAATCTGCGTTACCCTTGGGGTACCACGAGCAAAAATTTTAGCTTGTGGAACACGCAAGGGAGTCAAAGGGGTACCATTTGAGATTGTTATTCAGTGGTTTCCACGGCCAAATATATTTGCTCGTGCCAGGTAAACTACGCGCATGTAGTGCTAATGGCTCAGCTGTAGTTCTAATGTATGACTGGTCCAGATGTAAGGACCTGTAGGAGTTGTAGGTATGGTAGTATGGAGAGAGGGTAGCCACTGATAGGAAGGCCAAAGTGGAAGATCTTCCTCCGGGCTGGGTGATCTTAGCCCGGGGACCGCGGTCCAACCGATGATGGTTAGCAGTTGTATATATGCTGCGTCGCTGAGAAAACTCCGTCAGCGAGATGTAGGTTTCTCCATATATTCTTCATACTACGAGGTGTTATTCCTTACTAATCTTTGTGTTCATTCGACACTAGCGCCATCTAGTAACATGGTGGTTGAATCTTGTTGTAACCGTGTGCTATGTGCGGCGGTACGGTAGATGCCGCTACAGACCCGTGGCCGGAAGCGGACGTGAGCACGGATGCCGCCGCCTGAGCCATCCTACTTTCAGCACCTCATAAACAACAGCGCTCGGTGTTAATCGCTCAGCTGTAGTTCTAATGCATGATTGGTCCAGGTGTAAGGACCCGTGGCCGGAGGCGGACGTGAGCGTGCAAGCGCGGCGGCTGCTGGCCGGCTGCCGCGCCGCGACGCCGCCCGAGCCTGTTGAGTTTGACCTGCAACAACTCATGGACAGGAGCAACAGGTTCCCGGTGCCCTTCCCCGTGGAAACCGTCCGGTGAGTACAATACTTTTTTTAACACGTTTTTATTAGGTTACTTTCTTGTTTGTTTGTTTTTTAATCTACTACGGGATAGTGCTTGTTCACCTCACTTGGTAACAGTGACGATAAGACCGAAAGTGTAAGCGCACTACACCCGGAAACCTTACGACTGAAGAACTGTCTGTTTTACCTCTGACTGCCGGAAGACAAAAAAATTAAATTGTTGTTATGGCTTCTTCAGACTTAGGTAAGATGGTTGTAACTAGCCAGCCCGCCCCTGATAATCAGCCTACCGGTTGTATCTAATTTATTCATTACTTTCAGCCTAAAGAAACTAGTGAACACTCCCGAGGAACGGCTGGTGAGGAATGCGTCGTCGACGTACCCGCTCATCCACGAGCGCGTGCTGGTGCTCATGGCTGACTTCCTCCTCTATAAAAGGTATCACTTTATTAAGGGCACAGAATAGATAGATATAAGTACTACCATACAGAAAGGATACTCTCCGCCCCGCCCCAGACTCGTACGGCATGTACGCGGCGCAACGCAAGCCGCAGCGGGCGAGAGTTCCGCCGCCCTCCAAGGTAACCATAGCAACGAATAAATATAACTAGTACGCACCGATACGACACTCCCCGCCCCGCCCTACAACCAATTACCTCACCCCACCCCGCGAGTTCGTGCTCGTTTAGGCTCCCCCCAGACCTACCGGTTTCGTTTCTTTGCTTTGCTGTTCTACTTGCTGTTTAGACCGCCGGCCAACCAGGGTCCTTTTCAATCTATCGCATATTTGGATCAGACCAAATTGGCAAGATAGCCATTAGCTTGGTGTTATCAAATATCATCGTCTGGGTTGCGAAGTAGGAAGCTTCTGGGAGATATGCCACCCTGAACATGGTCTCCGATTGCTAAAAATAAATCGATCGCATATTTATATAAATTGTGAACAGGGTTGTGGGTGTCATCATTGCCTATCTGAACTATTTTTTTGTGTTTTCATAACGATCGTTTAAGGAACAAAGCTCACAAGAACATTCTTATATGTGAAATGTACTTAGATTGAAAATATGCGATAGATTGAAAATGAGCCTCTTGGCCGGCGGTCCATTGCCGAACAGCAAAGCAAAGACCGGAAACCGATAGGTTTGGGGGGACCCTTAGTCGTGTTTGTCAACGTCAACTTATTTTACTCAAAAATGCTTGTAATATGGTCATTATTTTGACAACCTTCTTTGAACAAAGTCGAAGTTGCCGCGCTCCGCCGATGGTGACGCAACAAAGTTGTATGGGATTTTATTATTGTCGAGTTTTAGCCACCAGCAGTTTCCTTTGAGAATCCATTTATTGTCGAGTTTTATTTCAAACATAGTTAGGCGAAAAAAGTACATTGTACAACCCGCGCAGATAAAGATTGGGATTAAAAATGACGTCGTTTATATTCACTTCTCGCTCGCACATTAAACGCCACACCTATTGCTCTCTCAGTCACACTCGTGGTGGTAAGCACGGTGAGCCACCATTTTCAATCACATTCTTTATTTGCGCGGGTGTTGTATTGTTGTAGATGAAGTTTTTGTATTTTTTTTTTTTACTTTTTGACTTTTTTACTTTCTGTTTTTTTTTGTCATTTTTGATATTTTTGACTTTTAGACTTTTTTTTTACATTTTGACTTTTTTGCCATTTTTACTTTTGTCATTTTTATCATTTGGGTTATTTTTGTCATTTTGGACATTTACTTTTTACTGTTTTGACATTTTTGAGTAAAGCGCTATACAAGCCTTGGTCCACAATGACTGCACTGCTGGCCACGTCATGATGGCCTCGAGTTAAGCTTAATTACGCTCTCAGCCTTCAAGCTTGGTCATCATTGCAGCCCTTGCTGTCCTGGACCTGCACTAAGCTCCGCTCTCGGCCATCATCATCGCTGCCAGCAACGCATTCATTATTGATCGCGGCAGTAATGTACTATTGATATACAAGGCAATGCGTTGTATCGTAACTTTTTAGTCGTGTTTGTCAACTTATTCTGATATTCAAAGCGATGCGTCGTAACTTTATTTACCAAAAAGTTCGAATTATGAATCGAACGCCGCTCATACAGTACAAACTGCACGGCAGCCCTAGACCAACAGCTCGCCACAAGCTGCCCTGCGGACTTATTATTATTATCGTGCCATTTCAGGAGGTACGGTTCCACCGTGGAGAGGGACCTGTACCGAGAGATGAGCGTCCCGGAGCTGATCGACCGGCTGCTGCGGCGGAGGGCCGCCACCTTCATGAAGGCGCAGGACCAGTACACGCTGCTCTCCGGGGAGAAAGGGTCCGTATTCATTGTCACATCTTCAAACCAAACATCCTTGTTTGGGCAAGAAGCTGATAATGGATTCTTGAATAAAACGTCGATTTTGACTCGAAATTCACATTTACTTCAATTAAAAGCGATAAATACATGGAGCGTTTTCAATAGTGGACGATCGTAATTTCTAACAGAATAGAAGTAAAAAAAAATCAGTTGCGACTACCGGCGTTAAAATGACACCTGTATGAAGAGGTCCGCATCAACATATTTATAACAGATTGCCGTTGCATTAGTTCAGGCGCTTGGGCGTGGACATCTTCCCCCCCGTTGAAGAATCCAAGTTCTTCAACCAGGAAGTTCATCGGCAGCTGGCAGGCGGCAAAGGCGGACCAAAGCACGTCTTATGGATCCTTTCGTGGTATGGACGTCAGCAACTCTCGGAATCCCATCTGGTCCAGGATATAATTTTTCGACTCTTCCTAAACGCCAATTCAGAGGGGGGTTGTTATCTTCTTGAATCAGCACCAAGTCTCCAACGTTGAGTGTGGCTTTAGATGTTTTCCACTTAGTTCGTTGCTGCATCTCTGATATGTACTCCTTTTGCCATCTTCGCCAAAAATGTTGGCGTATTTGTTCCAAACGAGCGTAGCGATTTAGGGATGTCTCCTTCAAATCTTCCAGAGCAGCTGATGGCAGAGCGTTCAACGGTCTTCCTAGTAGAAAGTGCCCAGGAGTTAGGGAAAGGAGATCATTTGGCGAGGATGACATAGGGCAAAGGGGGCGACTATTTAAAATTGCCTCCACTTGTGCCAATAACGTACTAAATTCTTCGAATGAAAGATGCGTATTTCCCATAACCCTTTTGATATGATATTTTGCAGACTTAACCCCAGCCTCCCACATACCACCAAAATGGGGAGCATAAGCCGGGATAAAATGAAATTTAATTCCCTCCTGAGCAGCAAACTCAGATAGAGATTCAGAAGTTTTAGTTAAAAAATGAGACAACTCCTTTGCGGCTGCCACAAAATTTCTGCCATTATCGGAGTATACTTCGGCTGGCTTACCGCGACGCGCAACAAATCTACGAAATGTCATTATAAAGGCTTCCTTAGACAAATCCGACACTGCCTCGAGATGGACGCATTTAAAACGTAAACAAATGAAAATGCACAAATAACATTTTACAAGTCTAGCTCCGCGGCCCTTCCTATTTAAGATGAAGAAGGCACCAGCATAGTCCAGCCCGACTGATCTAAATGGAAAATCAACTGATACGCGATAGGAAGGTAAATCTCCCATTTTAGGAAAGAGTGTTTGACCGCGAACACGTGTGCATGTGTCACAATTTTTTACAACGCTCCTGGCGAGCCTTCTACCATTAACCGGCCATACTGTTTCCCGAAGCGTAGCTAATAACAGCTGGGGACCAGCGTGGAGATTTCTAACGTGTTCACGCTCAAACAATAATTTTGTCATATAATGCGATGCATCAAGTAATATAGGATGCTTCTTATCAAATGGGTAGTTTGATGAATCAATTCGTCCTCCAACTCGTATGACAGAATGTTCATCTAAAAATGGTGATAAAGATAATATTTTAGATTTATTGTTCAAAGGCAATCCTTTTAAAAATCTGTTATATTCAGCATTAAAACGCTGTTTCTGAATTATTTTACATATTAAGTTAAATGAATTTTTGTACTCTTCTGATTTTAGAAATGTATTCAATCGGTTATTTTTATTTTTAGGTTTTATATTATGTAGATAACGTAAAACGTAAGCTAAGATTCTTTGCACCTTATCAAAACTTGTAAACCTTTTGAAGTCTATTAGCGCATTATC
This sequence comes from Agriphila geniculea, assembly GCA_943789525.1. Taxonomy (NCBI): domain Eukaryota; kingdom Metazoa; phylum Arthropoda; class Insecta; order Lepidoptera; family Crambidae; genus Agriphila; species Agriphila geniculea. The sequence goes on along the minus strand of OX038894.1, from coordinate 238,247 downwards.
TTCAGTTATAACAGTTAATGTTCTTAACTCTGGTAAGTCCTCAGCGATTCCCTTTTTATTCAAAACAGGCCAATCAGTTTCATTTTGGAGTAAAAACGCAGGTCCCGACCACCATAAATCTATATTTGCAATTTGGTCACCATTAACACCGCGAGATATCAGGTCGGCGGGATTGTGAGCTGTTGGAACATAGCGCCAAGAACCAGGATTTGTTAATTCCAAAATTTCACCAACTCTATTTGCCACAAATTGCTTTAAGTTACTGGGATTACAGTTAATCCATGCCAAAACCACGCTTGAATCACACCAGTGAACTATACGCGTGGGAGTGTATCTTAAGGAGTCGATAACACCTTTACACAACCTAGCAGCTAGCAGAGCAGCGCAAAGTTCTAATCGGGGTATGGTGCACGGTTTCAGGGGTGCCACCTTTGATTTAGAACACAGCAATTTCATAGTAATCTGATTGTTACTGTCCATAGATCTAAGAAAGACACAACTGCCGTAGGCATGTTGAGAAGCGTCACTAAATGTATGTAATTCTATTGATACTGGAAAATCACAAAGAGTTCTACGTGGAATATTCAGGGTAGCGAGAAAATTAAAGTTATTAGATATTTCATGCCATTTATTTTTTATATCTAAAGGAACGGGTTCATCCCATCCTACACCCTCTACCCATAGTTTTTGTACTAACATTTTGGCTTGAATTATACAAGGACTTACCAGCCCTAATGGATCATAGATACGGAATGAGTGAGAAAGTATTACTCTTTTTGTTACAACATCAACTTTAGGTGGAACCTTTATAGGGAAATTAAAACTATCTTTAGAGGGATCCCAACCTAGACGAGGACTCACTTAGGGTTAAACTTTCTTTAGAGTTCAACTCTGAAGTTTCAAATAATGATGTACAGTTAGTTTTGAATTTTCGTAAAGGAAAACAGGCAGAATTAAGTTCTTTTGTAATTGAATTTAGAATATATTTTAGATGTGTTTCGTCATCACAACCTGTCAATAAGTCATCAATGTAGAAGTCATTTTGTATGATTTCTTTGATACACTGATCAGAGCATTCCTCTTCAACCTGCTTAATACATCTGGTACTTAGGTAACTAGCACTGGCAGTTCCATAAGTAACAGTGTTGAGTTGAAAGGATTTGATATTTTCATTCTCATTCTCTCTCCATAATATTAATTGTAAGTTTCTATCTTTAGCATTGACTTCGACTTGGCGGTACATTTTGGCGATGTCGCCGGTCAAGAGAAATTTGTATTGTCGTGATCTGATTAATATGGAGAAGAGAGACTGTTGTACATTAGGACCTACCATTAAAATGTCATTCAGAGAGTATCCAGAGGTAGTGGGGGCGGAGCCATCGAACACTACTCTGAGTTTAGTTGATTCGCTCTCCTCTTTGAAGACGGCGTGATGACATAAAAAATATGATGGATTTGGTTCTTGTATAGGTGATTCAGACAAATGACCTAAGTCATGATATTCACGAATGAAGTTTGAATATTGTAGTTTTAATTCGGGATTTTTTCGAAATCGTTTTTCTAGATTTAGAAGTCTTTTTTTAGCTTGAAAGTAAGAATTACCGAGGCAGTCGGGAGTGTCCTTTAGAGGCAACCTCACCGAAAACCTGCCATCAGCAGAACGGGTTGTATTCATTTCAAAATGCCTTTCGCAAGCAATTTCGTGTGAGCTGAGAACTGTCTTTTGCGGAAGTTCTTCGAGCTCCCAGAATCGTTTTAGTGTTTCATCAATTTCGGAATAGTCGTAGCATGATTGCAATGAACTTCATTAGGATTAGCTGAAATTGTAGGACCAGCAACAATCCAACCAAATTTAGTGCTACGAAGATTCAGTTTATTGGATCCTATGGACCTTTGCTTACACCCAAGAACATCCCAAAAGAGATCTGCTCCAATTAAGACTTCAACAGGTGCAGGTTGAGCAAAATGTGGATCGGCTAATTTAATGTGTTTAGGTATATTAAGATTTTGGATATTAACAGGTGTTTTTGGCAACATTCCTGTTAGCTCTTCAAGGACGTAAAGAGATAAAGTGATTTGGTAAGTACTATTTGTAGATTTTATATTAACTGTACATCTTTCTACAACTTTATTGGAACAATTGTTTCCTATTCCAATAACGTTAATAGAATTTAGAGGTGTAGACTTTAGTGATATTTTGTTTAATAGAGATTTTGTTATAAACGAAGACTGACTACCACAGTCAAGTAATGCGCGCACCCTCTCCGTCTTGCCATTTTCTGGATTTAGTATTTCTATTATTGCAGTGGAGAGAAGTACTTGATTGGAGTTTGCATTGGAAAATGTCACCACAGAATTATTTTCATTAATATTGTCGGCTACATCGGTAGTAGTACAGTTAGCAACAACATCAGGGTTATGTAACAGAGTGTTGTGTTTTTGATTGCATTGCCGACAAGGACCCATCCTACATTCACTCAAAGGGTGCCCTTGTCGCAAACAGTTTTGACATAATTTATATTTAGAGATAAGTGAATATTTTTCATTAAGCTCCTTTGACTTAAAGACTGAGCAGTCATATATTCTGTGGTTACTGTTACAAATAATGCATAAAAATGATGAATTATTTTTATTCGAATTTGAAGCAGCGAAAACGCTTGTATTTTTATTCATATCTGTTTTGTTGTTATTATTATTTGAATTATTTTGTTGAAATGAACGAGGATAATTAATTTGACCTCTTATATTTGAATTTGGTGTTTTATAGTTATTATTGTTAGATGTATGCTTATTTATATTTTTATTGCAATTTAAGGACTGGAGAACATCAGCACGATCCACTAAAAATTTATTGAATTGTTCTAAGGTGGGAATATCACTTAAAGTGTTACGAAATTCTTCCCATTTTATATTTGTATCACTGTCTAATTTATTCGAAAGCATGAAAATTAAAAGCACATCCCAATGCTGAGTGGGCAGACCAAGACTTGTAAGCGCGCGAAGATTTTTTGTAACATGGTCAACGAGGAAGCGCAATGACTTTTCCGATTCTCGCAATATAGGATGTATTTTAAATAATGAATCTAAATGATAATTAATAAGGAGCCTTTTATTATTGTAACGCTCGCAGAGAAGCTGCCAAGCTTCCTTATAATTAGCAGATGACACTTCTAGATTTGAGATAATTCGTGCTGCGTCACCTTCCAGATACGAAACCAAATAATGAAATTTATGTATATCAGACACATTTCTTTTGTTATGAATCAAATTAGTAAAAGTATCCCGGAACTCAAGCCAGCGGAAGTAGGACCCGTCAAACTTCGAAATCTGAATTTGTGGCAATTTAATTCCTAAGTCTATGTCAAGGCACTCATGAACTGTTTTATTATGTTGTGAAAAATCATTTTGTTTTATAATAGCTTTAGCTGCTGCAATGCATTGAATAAAAGAATCTTCAATGAGTTCCCGTTCGTCGACCTCGGATGACAAATTAGCAGAATTTAACACCTCTATCTCAGTCTGTAAATCGTCGAACCTGGTTGACAAACTTTCAATTTTATTTAATTTTAAATTTAATTCTGCAAGTTCAATTTCGCTTATTTCTCCGTTATTATCATTTAATTTGTCTAAGTAGTTTTTAAATTTAGTAATTTGTCCCTTAATAGAACTGCGTTTAGTATTTAGTGATTTTAAATTAGTAATAGACATGGTAGGAACTGGAAAAACCGGCAAATTAGATACCTTCGGAGTAGGTGATACTGGTGGTGTCATTTAGTATTTATAATAGTGTTCACCGTAATAAAAAACAAACTATAAAAAATCAACAAGGTTCAACAATTCTCAAAACGGAATTCACTTCTTTAAACAAAAAAAAAATAAGTAAAAATAACTATTTTAGGGCTTATCTCAACTCCAGACGTTGGTGGAATGGATTTGCAGGTGGCTGGGGTCCGAGCACAATGACGCACACCGTCCGCTCAGCGGCCGATGTCAGATTCACCGCACTCAAACGCGTACGCTCTGGAATGTTCGATTTGTCGGATCAAAATTATTGTACAAACAATATCTTTTTAGAGCACTGAAATGCCCGTTGCTAACAAGAAACTACAAGATAACTATTATGCAATTAAGTTTTATGCAATTCACAATTATTTAAAACAAAAAAAATTACCTTTAGAAAAAAGTAAAATATTGTTTTGTAAAATTTATGTTCTTTACTATTCACTAAACTAACGAATTATTCACTGACTAACGGAAAATAGCACCTTTGTATCAGTCTAAACAGAAAAATCCTAATGAAATAACAAGTAGGTATGTAGGTACTTACTTGCTTGCAAAGTTGCAAGTCATTTGCAATTTGCGAGTATGATTTTTTATCAATCCTTGAATATTTTTCCTAAAAACTATAGCACAAGTAAAAACAATTTAGATTATTTAAAGGATTCGGTATTAGGAAGTATTTAGTTTGGATTTGATGGAACAAAATGGAACAAAGGATAGCACTTAACTTCTGCTTGACTGCCAAGTACGATTCTTTTGATGAGTCGATGATCTTCGCAGACAAACGTAGAAAATCCACTTGATTGTGATGGAATAATAATTCAGGTCCAATTATTCCGTCCTTTGCTTCGTAATAACTTGACTTGGAAACCGCTGGTCATCGGCGTGGCGAATCGAGCCTTTTCCAAAAATGCAGTGTCTTGATAAACGGCCGCCAAAAACTTTCTTGTTTGGGCAAGAAGCTGATAATGGATTCTTGAATAAAACGTCGATTTTGACTCGAAATTCACATTTACTTCAATTAAAAGCGATAAATACATGGAGCGTTTTCAATAGTGGACGATCGTAATTTCTAACAGAATAGAAGTAAAAAAAAATCAGTTGCGACTACCGGCGTTAAAATGACACCTGTATGAAGAGGTCCGCATCAACATATTTATAACAGATTGCCGTTGCATTAGTTCAGGCGCTTGGGCGTGGACAATCCTAAACATATAAACCCTTAATTGCACACATATTCACACTAATATATACACACACACACACACACACACACACACACACACACACACACACACACACTCACATATCGCACCACGCACGTTCACTCACAATCACAACATTACTAACTTTCTTTTTTTGTACGATTGTGTTATAGAAGAGCGGGGTCTCCTGTCCTGACACATGCATTTCATAATGCCTAATGGGTTTGGTCCCAATCACTGTATAAAGCTGTAACTCGCGATAGACTGCAATAAATGATTTTTTATTTTGATTAATAACGGGTGTAACAAGACCCCAACGAGGCCGAAGTCCACGCATTCCGCCCATCATCAGGATATTTTTTGTCTTTTAGACTATACCTGGGACACCAATAGCTACGAATTTATTGAAGGTCAAAGTAATTTTTTTTTAAATTTTTATGAAATCTTATTTTATTCGTTATTTCCTAATTTTTGTCCAAGGAAACATTATCAAAATTTTAAGTATTTCGTAGCAAACAACAGCTTCAAAACGTCATCATTCAATGTATCTCATGAGCACGCACATAAACGCTGCCTTTCAACTCGGCCGCACGCAGCTGTGTATCATACACTCGCAGGCGCGGTCTGTTGTACGCGTTACATTGCGTGGTAATGTATGCAATGCCTATTTAACACCAAAAATCAAAATCGTTTCCCAGCAATAATTTTAAACAGAAATGGTCCTGATGATGGGCAGAATACTCGGCTTCGTTGAGGGTCTTGTTACACCCGGTATGTAGGTAATACGTATTTTGATAATAATTACGTACGTACTTGAAAATACGTATTTTGATAAAACTTTTATTGTTCTTCCCGGGATAATAAACCCAGGAAAATAAATTCGTTGCCGCTTCAGAGCTAAGTAATATACGGCCAATTCTCACCATCCACATATTTAGGTTAATTTTTTTATACCGGGTGTAACAAGACCCTCAACGTATTCTGCCACGAGGTCTACGTATTCTGCCCATCATCAGGACCATTTCTGTTAAAAATTGTTGCTGGGAAACGATTTCAATTTTTGGTGTTAAAAAAAGCATTGTGTACATTACCATCTAATGTAACGCATACAACAGACCGCGCCTGCGAGTGTATGCTACACAGCTGCGTGCGGCCGAGTTGAAAGGCAGCGTTTATGTGCTTGCTCATGAGATACATTGGGTGATGACGTTTTGAAGCCATTGTTTGTAACGAAATACCAAAATTTTTGATACGTTTCATTGGATAAAAAGTATTCAATAACGAATAAAATAAGATTTAATAAAAAATTTGAAAAAAATTTTTTGACTTTGACCCTCAATAACTTCGTAGCTATTGGTTTTCCAGGTATAGTCTAAAAGACAAAAATGATCCTGATGGTGGGCGGAGTACGTGGACTTCGGCTTCGTTGAAGGTCTTGTTACACCCGTTATAATTAGTAACGTTGATTGCAACTTCCATGCACGAATGTACAAGAAACTCTACCCATAGTCAAGTCGCTCGCTCGGTCGCCGGCATAGTCGCTCGTCGATCGGTCGACAGCGCGTTTTGGCTTTAAACTTGTTCATAACAAAGTGTCTGCTTTTTGCCTAATTTGCCGTTTGATTTCTATTTTTTTCAAAGTTTTTTGCCTATGTTGCCTTTGTTTGTACTTTTGTAATGATATTAAATGTAGCTACAACCCACAGCACAGACGGGTGGGAGTCGGTGGGCACGGACTCGGAGAAGTCCCCGCTGGTGCTGTGCAGCTGCCTCAGCTACGACGAGATGAAGCTGTCTGCACTGGTGTGTGTGTCCGGGTACACGGAGTGCATCAACGACGGCACGCGCAGGAATGCGGCCGTGCCGAGGGCCGACGGGGTGGAGAGGGAGGCTGTCATTATAGGTAACTATGATTATTAACTATAATATTTTTTTTATTATTATTTTTCTATGTGTGTTGCAACAACTGAATAAAGGACATCAGGCAGAGTCCCATAGAAAAAACCAAAAAATGTATAGCGTTTCTGATTTTTTCAAAATGTAGGCTTGTAATTAGTAAAGCATAGAAAATATTCAAATTTTTGCGAAGATTTATGTTTTAAGAGTTATTATTTATATTTAAAAGTTATTTTTTTGGTAACCCCGACACCAGGCATCCGTCACTCGCCCATACCTACCGCGATAAGTACCTACAGCGCGCGACAACTCGGAGTTGCAAAATCAGTCAGGGTTGCCGCCGCGCTTGTGAGTACACGCGTGCGTTATTCTGTGCCTCTATGACAGTCAATCGATCATTATTTATTACTCCCAGCACTGTACCGTACACTATTATAATTTATAAAAAAAAATACCCCCCCCCCCCCCCCCCCCCCCCCCCCCCCCCTTATCTCCGAAGTTTGCAAAGAGAAAAATTAGAAATCATTCTATGTGATAGCAGTTTATATAAAGATTACAGGAAAAATAAAACAATGTCTCAATATAGGTAGCACACTTTTTTAGAAATTATCAAATTTCTAAAAAAGTTAACATTAGTTCCACTATCGATCAAGAGATGGCGCTGACCTAAAGCTGCAATACTAATTTGATTATTCTACTCTGCAGTGTGGTTTGATGGAGCAATTATAATGATACGGAACCCTCGGTGCGCGAGTCCGACTCGATCTTGACCGGTTTATTCACTTTACCGTAAGATTCTAAAATGTATAAGAAAAATTTATATTTTGTTTATTTTTCTCGTAATTTTTATGAGTAGGTACATACCTATTTTTGATAAGTAGGTGTAACCTACTATAGGTAGGAAAGCGTGTAGTTATAGGTACTTATATGCAGAGGCGGGTCGTGACTATTTTTTCTCGATCAAATTTCCTAAGGTACCTACCTAATTTTTTTTTTGAGCGAATTATACCCACTTAACTAAATACCTACATTTCTGGATTTAAGGATTCCGTAACCGGCAACAGTATGGTAGCGGTGGCATAAAGACTGCCTCAAATTTAACACATAGTCTAATGTGGCGTTAACTGTACATCTAGCCTAGGTTTATTTGAAACGTAATTTTTTCACATTTAAGTAGTTAGGTACACATTATAAACACAAAACTTGTAATAAAGTATTTAATCATTCAAGCACAGAAAATGAGACAATAGATTTTCCATTGTAGTGTTGTGCGGCCCGATGGGGCCGCTCGAGCGTTGAAGGATTAGAAGAAGACAACCCTAAAGTTGTTAGAAGAGCTAAGAGCTACGCCATAGAAAGAGAGGCAACCTGTAGGTGAATATAACCATAGAAAGAGAGGCAACCTGTAGGCAAGGAAGCGGTGTGCGACCTGAATTGCACTTTATTGTGTCTGAGCAAGAGTCGCTTTTATTTAAATGACCATGCGGAGTGAATTTTCTGTACTTTGTACTATTATGTATTCTGTGCCGACACCAAATAGCAACACCAGTACTACGACCAACACGTTTCGTTAGCTGCGTTAGTGATACAGGTTAGCACCACAATGTAGGAGCCGGAATGATCAAACGGAAAAACTTTGCATATGTCGCACATAACAAAACGCTTTTAACAGTTGACTGACAGCCGGTAGACATTCTTTGTTTTTAATGCGCAATCACTTGTGCAATCGCTAACAAAGATGTCCGTTTCATTGATATGCCTTTCTTTTTTTCAATAATTAATTAAAAGAAGTTAAAAAATAATGTTGATACTGTTTTATGATTCTAGTAACATAAAGTGTTTATAGATAACAGAATTATGTTTATACGCTTTTGGGTCACATGTGCCTGATGTCCTTTATCTATCTACGTACTTATTTATCTATCAAATATCTGCACTAATGCTATCAGTGGGTATACGGAGTGTATCAAATATGGCACCAGGAGGAATGCTGGTGTGCTGCGGGCCGAGGGGGTGAAGAGGGAGGATGTTATTATAGGTAACTATGAGATGATTAATAAAATTATTTGTTTATTTTTTTTTGTAAAATAGCGGCCCTTATATAATAAACGTGACAATAGTATTGCTTTCTCTGTGATGACAATTTGTCACGTCTTGTCACGATAATTTTATATCCATTGTGTCAACCATTTTCAATATAGAACAATACGCATAGCTACACACTGACGTCCATTATACAGCTGGACAGGCGAATGTCACCAGTAGTTTGTTCCGAATACGGCGTTTTTCAAATCGGCACAAAAAATTGCTGTCATTTCATGACATTAGTCTGTCCAGCACAGAGAAAGCAATAACTACGTAAGAAGAGACGGGACTTCATAGAGCAAAAAAAATCTATGAAATGTCAAATCAAACATACCTCATCGTTGCCAACCTAACGACTGTAAAACAATATTTTGCCAACCTACAGGAAAAAAAAATAGAGATGGGCGACCTAGTATTAAAATTTTTATCGATATCGATGTATGCACTGAACTGCGCTTACTTAAGGAATAGTTTTATAATTTCCACTAACATGGCACAATGCTCCGTTTTTTAACTAGTACTGAGTCACATAAGTATGTTAGAATTAATTATGAAGCATTTTACCGTTGGGCAGTACTTTAAAAAACAGAGCATGTGTTCAGTGTAATATTTGAAATAAAGCAATTAAAAATTAAAAGTATTTATTTCTAAAAAAAATCTTCATTGCACTTCTTCAATTATTTCCACGGCTGATGGTAATGACCTGAAATAAAAATTATATGAAAACATTTTTATACTTAAATGCAAAGATATTAAGGTTCAGAATGAATTTTGACAGTTTTATATAACCTCATGTGCCTGCTGACTGTACAATGCAACGGGAAAGTTATAAAGTGTATATGGTATTTTACCTACATTTCTTACATTAAAACTAAAATTAAAAACATCGATATCGATATTTATAGATGTAGGTACTCTATTTCCTATCAGATTATTTTCTGACTAAAATTATTATTTACATTCAAATACCTACCAAAAAGTTTAAACGAATGTTAAGTTGATTAATGTATTACTCACCGTCCTCACCGAAGCTCATCAAAAGGAAATTTGGCCATAAAAAACCATTTTGTGTCGTCCTTTCGCGCCGATTTCAAACCACAAATTTCACATATGCTTCATTATGATTTGATTAGGAACGCACTTAAAATTCGCAACAACTTGACCATTAATCACTGACTTATTATATTACTAGCGTACTATTAACACAAATTGATAATTTTATTTGTTATAATTTTATTAATACTAAGAACTTTCCAAAGATCTTTAAATGTACCGCCGATAGTTGTTCTGACTGACAAATGACGTATCATCAAAGAACGAGAAAGAATGAGGAAGAGTGAGACAAATATAGTCGCCATCAAAATTCGTGTCTGTTTCATAGAATTATTTTTTGTATGAAAGTTGCGACAGACTGCTGTCCAGTGTATTTTGTATAATGGACGTCAGTGTAGCTACACCTTAATCACTGACATGAAAATTATTTTTTTTGTAACCTTAATGTAAACCAAATTGTCGTGACAATTGATAAATTGTCACGACGTTAAATAGGTATGTGTACTGCATCGCATGTAACAAATAAATAATTTATCTATCTATCAAATATCTGCGCTACTGCATGTCAGCCAGCAGGTATACAGAGCGTATCAATGCATTATAGGTACAGCCGGCGCAAAATAACTTGACTCATATTTTCGGTGCGCAAGCCTCATTGTCTATGATGGGGTTCAAGTTATATTGCCCGAACTGTAAGCTAAGTTTGTTAGATCTGTGCTACTGTGTGTCTCTGGGTATACGGAGTGTACCACTGATGGTACGAGGAGGAATGGAGTAAGTCAGGCTCAGGATTATCAGATTGAGGGTATTTTTCGCAATTTGGAGAAAATGTTAATTATTGAGGGGAAAGAAAATTTTCTATTCATGCAAAACGTCTCATTTTGAGGATTTAGGTAATGGTTGCACATTGGCAAGCTTCCAAGATTTCGGTACGGTTTTGGACTGAAGGGAAAGGCGGTACAGACGCGTCATTACAGGAGACAACTCAGGCGCACAACACCTCAGCACTCTTGCTGGTATGGCATCAGGACCACTGGCCTTATTCACGTCTAGATTAAGTAGGACTCTACGGACCTCTTCATTGTGTATTGTAATCTCCTGCATCGAAGAATTACAGCGAGGTAGGGTTGGTGGTTGTGTAGAGCCAGTATCCAGACGCGAAGTGCTCGCAAATAGAGTGGCAAATAGATTCGCCTTCTCAACTGCGGAGTGAGCCAGCGTCCCATCGGGCTTCTGCGTGGGAGGCAATGTGGGACGGCAGAAGTTAGACTCGACTGACTTCGATAAGGACCAGAATCACTTACTACCCGGTGGATAGGATGCGAGTTTCGCCCCTATGCGGCTGACATGGTCGAACCTAGTTTTACGCAACACCCTTTTGCAAGATTTTGCGGCTAAATTAAATGCTCTCTGTTCGCACTCGAACCTTGCGATCGCGAGCTTGCATCCAGGCTTGGTATGCAGACTGTTTACGAGCTTCAGCACGAGCACAGTCTGCATTGTACCACGGTCGGGCTTTGTGATCGAGCGGTATGTCGGAGAATAGAATGAAATATTCCATTCCTTGCTGAATCACATCAGCAACCACATCAGCAGAGCAGGAGGGGCCTCTTGAAGAGAAGCATACTTGCCGCCACGGGTAAGATGCAAAGAAGGTACGCATCTGGTCCCAATCTGCCGACTCGTAACGCCAAACTTGTCTCGTGCCCCTTGGACTATGTCATCCGGAGGCGAGTGGTTCGATACGGATTTCATCACACAGTGATCGGATGTACCCAGGGGAGCTGAGACCGATACCGAATGTCTGTGTGGATCAGTTGTCAGCAGCAGGTCGAGGCAGTTGGGTGTGTGGTCGGCGATATCTGATGGTATCCGCGTTGCTTGATCCATCAGCTGAGTGAGATTTAGCGCCAAGGCGAACCTTCGCGCCTCTCTCCCAGCATAGTCAGTTTTCTGGTATGGGAACAGTCACTCCTTGTGGTGGGCGTTGAAGTCCCCCAGAAAAACAAGCTCCGCCGTTGGATATCGTTGAAGTGCAGCGTCTGTCGTCTCAATGAGGTGTTCAATAAGCTCAGTTGTCTTTTGGTCACCACTGTGCGACCGGTAGACACCGACGTAGATCGATTTTTCTACCCCAGTGTCCACCAAGAGCCACAGTACTGAAAACCCTGACTTCTCAAAGCAACGGAGACGCCTACAGCATAAGTCATCGCGAACGTACACACAGACCCCTGCATGCTTTTTGAACTAAAGTTCGAGAGTGTAGCCAGGGTAGTTGAGGTACGCCGCATTCGACGGTGTCGCTATCTGCGTCTCCGTTAAGAAGAATAGGTGCGGCTTTTCGGTCTCGAGGTGGTGATGGACCGGATCGAGATTTGAGTGCATACCTCGGATATTAGTGAGGTGCACTTTTAGTGGGAAGAACTTGAAATTGAATTTCCGGGAGAATCCCGGCAAACCCCGACCATCTGGCAACCCTAAGTGCGGCTGATATGATGATGATAATGATAATGATGAAAAAATAATAGAATAAAATCTTTTTTTTTTTCTCTGTAGGTTTGATCGGACCCCGGTTCAAGCGCGTGAACCGCATGGAGTACGAAGACATCGTCGTCACCAAACAACAGAACACGCGCGAGAACGGGTACGGGAGCGAGAGGGACGGCGATAGCGCGCGGCGCGCGTGGCGGCAGCTGTGGGACGACTTCTACCAGGTGAGAGGGGGGATTGGCAAGCCGGGGGGGGGGGGGGGGGCGGCCGCAGCCTGAAATTTGGGAGGGGGGGAGAACACTAAAAATAATACAATTGCTTTTTTTATTTTGTAAATTTTTAGATTCTATTTGACATGTACGATTTGGGGAGGGGTTTCATGTTCCCTGTGACCCCCCTTCGGACCACGCCTGGGGAGAGGGGGCAGTTTTTAAGGGGGTTCGGTCCATGTTAAAAAATGCTTGACAGAAAAAAAGTGCTTGTTTTAGGAGTCATCCATAAATTACGTTAAGGGGGAGAGAGGGGGTCGACGAAATGTTACATTGTGTGACAAAGGGGTGGGAGGGGTCCTAAACTTCGTGACGTCACATTTCAAATCATTAGAATTGAAATAAAACATATTTCGGAACTGCTGTTTTAATTCAATAATTATTTCTAGATGTAAAATATGTGACGTCACACTAGGACAAGCTGTGACAAGGACGGGAGAGGGGGTCAAAAAATCATGGAATTCGCGTGACGTAAATTATGGATGGCCCTTTTTATGGTCTGTGGATTTTACTTTGTAAGTCTTTTTAATTAATTAGTATAATTTAATTTATTGATCAGATTCCAAGCACACTCCACTTAAAGCTAGAAACAGCCACAATAGTCCCGTACACCACGGGCCGCGTATTTACTAACCGCTGGGTTATCATATGATATCATTCATTAATGCTATTTACCTGTGTCAATATTGTTAATCAGATTGCAAGCCCACTCCACTCAAAGTTACAAACTGCCACAATAGTTCCGTGCACCACGATCCGCGTATTTACTGACCGCTGTGTTATCATGTGACGTTGTAGTGTACTCCCTGTAACAGGCGGCACTGGCTCGTTCTTACGCCAGCGGTGCAGGTAGGATCACACAGACACAGTCTGCTCTTGCCCATGGCTCGCACGTGACTGACTACCCTAGCGATGCGCGACTTCGAATAATACTAATACTAATCATTCGACTCCCCGAATCATTCGACTAAGTCGACTGGCGCGTAGATTATTCGACTGGAGTCGACGAACGCATGATACGTCAGTCGATACATTCGGTTCGACTCGGGCTTGGTCGAAATCGTCGCGCCCCGATACATTTTGGCGTTAGTAGATAGAAAATACAGTCGATATATTCGTTCGGTAATTCGGTATGATTCGGTTCGACTCGGGTTTGGTCGGGATCGCTGTACATTTTGACATTAGTAGTTACTAATTAGTAGTCGTTATTCGAACATAGAGATTAGTATACTACTAATTTGCCATTCGAATAACCACATTAGTAGTTACGAATTAGTCGAAAAGTAAAATCATTCGAAGTCGCGCATCGCTAGACTACCCCACTGCCCGCGCAACCGAGACAGTGTGTGACATCTGTCAATGACATTGATAGTATGCTGTGCATACACTACAGACGTCATTCATTAATGCTATTTACCTGTATCAATATTGTTGACCAGATTCCAAGCACACTCCACTCAAAACTACAAACAGCCACGATAGTTCCGTGCACCGCGAGCCGCGTATTTACAAACCGCTGGGTGCGCGTGAAGGCGGCCGCGTTTGATAACACGGTGTACTACCGGCGACTGCAACTTATACTGGACGTGGCGATGGTTGAGGCGAATCAAAGGGCAATGGAGGCGGGAAAAGTGGCTTTCCTTAATGTTATTGGAGCTGGTAAGTAACCTGTTTTATTAACACTCACAACGTAATGTTCTAAATATGAGTTCAAAAAAGATTGTTTAACTATTTATTTATTTTATTTATTTATTTTCGGACGACCAACAGCTATATTAAACAGATAAAATAACTTACATAGTATCAGAAAGCCAATTATAGGTCATCACAACTAGCTGTACATTTAGCGTGGCTAAATACAGACTGAATCTGATTTGGAATTATTCCGAAACAGTAGCTCTATTTTTGAATCGCTCGCCTGGCATCGAGCTCTTGGTTTCTACTGATTTTCGTTCGACATTTGATTTTCCATATTTTTGAATCGCTCGACCGCAACGAGTGCCCCTCACCCACTCGTTTGCAGTCGAGCGATACGGCACGGCGAGCGATATTTATTATACTAAAAAGCAAAGTTTTTTTGACAGCCAATAGAAACATGGATATAACGTTCCGTTTTCGTTGCGGCAGTTACCGGTTTTCTCTAAATTCTGCGTGGAACGGATAAAATCCAACATTTCGTATTGTTGCTGCACTGGAAACGGACGATATCAATACGTAAAATCGGCGTCATGCGACTTGGAAGACGAGTGTGACATAAATTGCATGCGCCAACCAGGGACCGGATTAAGCGCTTAAAAACCCCTTCGTGTGTTTGGGATTTTAGTATTTACAGAATGAAAATAAAAATAAAAATACAATAAATAGATTCCTTGATAGGGAAACCCTATTCGTTATGCAAACATAATAATCATAGCATCATGAGAACATAAGATATCGTAGATCAAAATCGAAAGGGTTCCGGTCCCTGGTGCCAACTCAATGTCATACGAGCGATTCAAAAATAGAGGTCCAGAATATCTATAAATATTTGAAAACTCCGAACGGAAAATATAACGCATCTATGTGGTAGGTCAATAGATTTGTGTGGATTAACTGCGTTCAGAATCAGTCCGACAGGAATTGCGTAAATACTGTGTGGCCAGGCTTAAGGAAGTTGGCGGCATACCCTCTGAAAGATCATTTTTCACAAGAACGACTTTTATGTAATATTAGATTGTATTACAAAGCGAGTGTAAGCTGTATAGCAGCCGGATTTGTTAAAACAATGCCTTATTATCCCCGTCAATTGGTAATGCGCTGGAACCTTGTCACATTAACATCCACGTTGACGTGATCCGCAACTAAAAATGTCATGATCATAAAACAAGAAAATTCTAATAGGTAATCTAATAAATTAATTATTGAATTATTATTTTCAGTAAGATAGGGTCTAGGTACCTACTTATATAAAAAATACAATTGTTTTTCGTTTTTGAGGTTAAAATCATGGCCATGCGCATTACTAATTGACGGGGATAGTACAAAGCCGATCATATCATACTGCAGACAATTTTCAATTGTTTGTGGTGCACCCGAGATTGTAATACTTTATTCATACGGATGCGGCTGCGTTACAGAACAGCTACTGTCTGTGTTGCATCCGCCTTTGTTTATACGCTTCCGGTTTCAATGTAGAAATCATTTAATGTAGAAAATAAACTTTTCCATATTGTCTCAGAACTGGGTATTTGTGATACCACTGTTGTTTCTGATTTCCATTACACAAGTACTTTAGCTATTTACTTAATTAAAATCGGTGTAATGTATAATGATGTTGTCAAATATTTAAATATTTATTTTTAATGTGTATCAAAAGTATGGTTATAAAATTGTACGATTGTTTGCTCTAAATAAAATATCCTGAACCTTCTTCTCACTGAGGTAAATTTTCTTTTTTTTTATGCACAACGCGATAGTGCTTGGCTTTCATTCACCTCAGCAGGGGCCGTACCGGCTAACGAATCGAGCTTCGAAAAGTCTGCCGGGTTTCAAATTAAAACAGATAAATCGAGCCCCAATTGGGCCAAAATGGCGAACCCTAATTCATGAGGTCACACCAACATCAATATGTTCCAAATAACTTCAACAAATAGTACATTAAGTAATTCCTTACTTTGATTTATCTGTTTTAATTTGAAACTCGGCAAACTTTCCGAAGCTCGATTCGTTAGCCGGTACGGCCCCTGATGTTGAGTGACGATAAGGCTGAAGGTGGAAGCGCACTACACCCGGAATCTTCATTACTGAGGAACTGGTTATCTTACTTTTAACTGCCGGAACACAACAATTTTTTAAATCGTTGTTATAGCGTCAGACTTAGGTAAGACGGTGGTAGCTAGCCAGGCGGACTCCATATAATCAACTCTATTACCAAATAAACCCGAGTTTAAATCGTACCCCCCTGGGAATCGAACCCGGGGCCTCTGCGTCTTACATGGGGTGGGCGAACCAATAGCTAGATCACAGAGGCGGTCTTTGATACAAGTACTTTAGTTACTTACTTTGGAATTGGAATCGGAACTGTACATGTAATTTTGTCAAATCCTACTAATAAACTTTGTGGGTTTTGATGTTTGGATGTTTGTTTCTCAATCACGCAAAAACTACTGAATGGATTTGGTTGAAATTTAGCACACAGACAGTAGATAGTCTAAATTAAAACAAAGAATACTTTTTATCCCGATATTCCAACGGGAACGGGAACCACGCTGATGAAACCGCGGGCGGCCCCTAGTATTTAAATATTTATTAATTTTTCAAACAAAAGCATGCTTTGCAAAATTGTACGATCATTTGGCATAAGTTATTAAAATATCCTGAATCTTGTCACTGAGGCGAATTCAACAGTTTCGTATGTTCCCCAGGTCTAGGCGTATGGAAATTGTCCCCGCATCAAGTGGACATATTCGTGCTGGCGACGTTGTGCCGCGCGCGCGCGCTGCTGGCGGCCCGCAACTTGCAGCACGTGGCCGTCATCAACCTGGCCTATATTGTGCCCGGGAAACACGTGCTGGGTAATAATAATAATAAAATAAAATAAAAATACTTCATTGATTATTTTCTTAACTAATAACAATTTACAGTGCAGATGTTTAATCACACGATCAGTCGGCCACCCAATCCAACGAACTAGGCACAAAAGAACTGTATCTCGTGGATTAGGAAACGAAGACAGTCTGATAGATATTCCAAGTGTAAACTATTATATAACTTAGCTTAATAGAAACGTACAAAAGGTATACAAAATAGTTTATAAGAATTCCCAAATTAGAATTATTCAGGGTCAGTACTTGTCAATGAGAGCTGCCAGGCCTAGGCGTGTGGAAGTTGTCCCCGCACCAGGTGGACATATTCGTGCTGGCGACACTTCTTCTTATTTTTTAGTTTGGCAATCTACTCTCCTCTTTTAGGAGTAATTTTTGCCAGTGTCAAGTATTGAGTAAATCAGTGGTAGCTGTATTGTTTCAGTTTACATTAGAATGCGGGTGCATCGCATTCCAATGCTACTTGAAATATTTGACACCAAGTGTGTTAAAATAGTTTCCTCGGTAAGATCTGCCAAGGTAGCGACCATTGCACTAAAAGAGCTTCACACAACCAAGATCGCGCCTATTTCAATTATCCCACGTATTGTTCAGTTGCGTTGACACTTGTACCACAAAATTACACCAATTTTTAGACACAATTTCCACTATTTGCAAAATTTGCAAATAATTAAAATAATCACAAAACCGAACCCGACAAAATGGCGCCAAAAACTCCCTTTAATTGAAGGGCCATAAAACAAATAATACGCAATATATAAAACCAAGAGGTATACAAGCTACTCTAAAAGTTTAATGTTTACGATTTTTATTACTATTTCGTTATTTTACTCATTAGTCATCATCCCAATTCTTATACACAAATTTATTAAAACTTTTCGTAGAATTTTTAGGGCCCACAGTCTAACAAAAATGTTGTGATCTGCATAGTGGAACGGTGGGGTGGGATTTCTAAAAGGTAAGCCGATGGGAATCGGCCTGTATGGACCCTTCGCCACTGGTAGGTATCTAATTACTTTCTTACGATCAATGTCTTTTGTTTCAGCTCTGTTTAAAACAAGTACGCAACACAGCGGCGACGAACACGAGGAAGCGCCGAAAATACTATTTTTGAGCAACGACGCTCACCCGAGAGGTTACTTATTTTCCACTATTATATCAATTTAATCATCTTGTCTAGATTTAACCTAAATCATATCTGAATTTCATTATTTTTATAACAGATGTTTAATATAGTTTTACATAAACTATACAAACGTATAATTTTGGCTGCATAATCCACATTCCTTTGATTAGATAGTGAATCTCTATTTAAAAAGTAACTAAATCAGTTCTGCCAACCGTAATAATAAAATATATTATTTATTTTATTTATCATTTATTTTATTATAATTTAAAATAATAAAGTGTTATTATTGGTTTTATTTTAACTCAATAATTATTTGATTTGGTTATAATGGGGTTGGCAACGCAAAGCTAATTGTAGATGTCGCTGCGTACGCTTGTTCCTAAAACAGTAGACGTTCAGAACAAATGTATGGGAAAATAGGTAGGTATTTATTTTGTGGTATTTTTTACCGAAAAAGACCCATTGACCCAAAATGTATATAAGACTATTCTACAATGCAAATGCAGGAATTGAAAGCCAAATTAAGACGTTTCTATTCTTACAGAATGTATCCATTTTTTCTATATCCAGATTAATGAAGTAAATTTGATTTTTTTAGTCGATGTTAGTGAATAAGATATGCGCTTTTTTACGTTTTAAAGAGTTTTTTTTTTATGTTGTATGGCCAGGCGGCGTTAAGATTCAGCTCCAGAGCCGTCAGCCATCTTCTGAATTGAAGGGCGAACATGAGGGGATGCTGCTCGTACTCACCTACCCCTGGGACGGGAACGCACACCCGGGCAATGAATTTTGGTATTTATGTTTATAAAATGATTTTAACAATAACTTGTGCGCTTACCTAAGTAAATATCAATCTGGTCCTTCCCTATACTTAATCTATGTCTAGTATAAATTGACAATAGGCAGTGATCCACTGCAACTTCACTTGAGAATGTATAAAGAGTAAATTTTACACATTAAAATATGTGGTTTTGTACAGCAAGCGCTCTGAAGTTAGCCACTTCAGTTGTACAGCTTGCGCAACATAACTTGAACCAAACCATAGACAATAAATCTAGCGCAGTTGCAATTTTCAGTACAAAAATTGTGCGCAGCGCAGGTCACGTGGTACAAAAAATTGGGTCAAGTTATGTTGCGCGAGCTGTACATTCTTAAATTAATCGTACATCTTAATATACAGGGTCACTGGAAATATGACGTATTCCTGTTAAGGGGTTATAGATGAGGTCAAAACAAATATTTTTTGTCATGTAACTTTTTCTCAAAAAATTAATAGTTTTTGAGTTAATTGAAATTAAGTATTTTTTTACCAAAAGTACGTTTTCAGACACAAAAATTTAAAATAAAAGATAACTACTCATTCGATTCCGGATTTTTTATTATTTTAGGATAGAAAAGAATCTTGAGTGTTGATAATAAATAAAAAAAATCTCATAAAATACAGGTGTTTATAAAAAAATCAATCCTTAAATGCATTTTTTATTTTTATTTTTTCAGATTTTTTAGAAATAGCTTCTAATATCTTTAAAAAAATCCAAGTAACTAAGCGTGCATAATATTTTAAAAACATCACCATCTATTCAGCTTTCAGTTGAGGTATAAAACTTAATAATAGCTTGAATAAAAAATGAGAAATTAAGACTTAACTAAATAGCAGTCCCATTTCATGTAGCAAAAATTTCCTACTTCAAGCGCTTCGGAGGTGGCCGTATTATCCTACTTATTCCATAAATGTGAAAGTTTTCTTGTTTGGATGATTGTTAATCAATCACGTAAAACGGCTGAACGAATTTGGGTGAAATTTGGCACACAGATAGTTTATAAGCCGGATTAAAACATAGGAGGATACTATTATCTTGGTTAAAGGTTCCCTAGGGATTTTCTCAAATGTAAATGCGAATGAAGTCGCGGGCGGAAGCTAGTTTGCCATAAATGATCGTGCTTACTAAAAATACTTTCGTCCGAGTGAGTTTGAAACAGGATTATTTTCCGCTGATGAGGATTGGTCAGTGTTAACGACTGTAAATGCAGCCAGAACCAAGGGCTCAATGTAAGGTACATTTAGTTAACACCGACCAATACACATTGGGTCCACGTGGTGGGTTATGGCCCGTCCGCTTTATCCCAAAAGGAAAGGAAGGCCTATTCCCCAGCAGCGGGTCATTAAAAATGGCTGGCCATTTTTAATGATATGCATGGTTATTTTCGATGCTGTCTGTATAAAATTTTTACTCATCGGCGGAAAATAATCCTATTTCAAACTCACTCGGACGAAAGTATTTTTAGTAAGCACAATCATTTACGGCAAACTAGCTTCCGCCCGCGACTTTATTCGCATTTACATTCGAGAAAATCCCTAGGGATCCTTTAACCAAGATAATAGTATCCCCCTATGTTATAATCCGGCTTATAAACTATCTGTGTGCCAAATTTCATCCAAATCCATTCAGCCGTTTTGCGTGATTGATTAACAATCATCCAAACAAGAAAACTTTCACATTTATGGAATAAGTAGGATAATACGGCCACCTCCGAAGCGCTTGAAGTAGGAAATTTTTGCTACATGAAATGGGACTGCTATTTAGTTAAGTCTTAATTTCTCATTTTTTATTTAAGCTATTATTAAGTTTTATACCTCAACTGAAAGCTGAATAGATGGTGATGTTTTTAAAATATTATGCACGCTTAGTTACTGGGTTTTTTTTTAAGATATTAGAAGCTATTTCTAAAAAATCTAAAAAAATAAAAATAAAAAATGCATTTAAGTATTGATTTTTTTATAAACACCTGTATTTTATGAGATTTTTTTTATTTATTATCAACACTCAGATTCTTTTCTATCCCAAAATAATAAAAAATCCGGAATCGAATGAGTAGTTATCTTTTATTTTAAATTTTTGTGTCTGAAAACGTACTTTTGGTAAAAAAATACTTAATTTCAATTAACTCAAAAACTATTAACTTTTTGAGAAAAAGTTATCTAACAAAAAATATTTGTTTTGACCTCATCTATAACCCCTTAGCAGGAATACGTCATATTTCCAGTGACCCTGTATAAAATCGTAAACTGAATGACTGACTGAATGACTGACTGACTGACTGATCTATCAACGCACAGCCCAAACCGCTGGACCTAGAGACTTGAAATTTTGCACACAGATACCTCATACAGTGTAGGCATCCACTAAGGAAGGATTATTGAAAATTCTATCCCTAAGGGGGTGAAATAAGGGATGAAAGTTTCTATGAAAGTCCCTCAGTTTTGAAGCTAGGATTTTCAAATTTTGTGTTTAGGCTGAAGATTGAAAATTAATAAATACGGGTCTCAGCGTTTTTCAAAATTCTACCCCCGAAGGGGTGAAAAGGAGTATGAAGTTGTGTATAGAAAAAATCTTTCATTTTCGAAGTAAAAATCACTTAATTTATAGTAAAGGCTTATGAAAGAAAATCTAACGCAACGTATATTGATATTGTCTGTCAACCCCTATGGCGATGAAATAGGGGTGAAATGTGTAAATAAACCTAAAAATAGAGATGAATGTCGTTATTGGGGTTTTCTGGTATGACGATTGCGAAAATGACATTTATTTTGAAGTCCAACACGGTGGACATGATTTAACCCCCTAAAAGGGTGAAAATGGGTTTCAAATTTTGTATGGATAAAGAATATAAAATAGGCATTACAACTTTAAACTTCGTAGGAGCACGTCTAAAAATAAATTGGCAAACATATATTTGGTAATTTTGAAAATCAACCCCTTAGAGGGTAAATGTGGTATGTAAACATAAAAATCGATATGGATAACGTTCTTGAGGTTTTATGGGATGGTGATTGCGAAAATGACATTTATTTTAAAGTCCAACACTATGTACATGATTTAACCCCTAAAAAGGTGAAAATGGGGTTCAAATTTTGTGTGGAAAAAGAATATAAAATAGACATTACAATTTTAAACTTCGTAGGAGTACGATTAAAAATAAATAGTCAAACATATATTTTGTGGTTTTGAAAATCAACCCCTTAGGGGGTAAATGGGGTAAGTAAACATAAAAATCGATATGGATGTCGTTCTTGAGGTTTTATGGGATGGTGATTGCGAAAATTACATTTATTTTAAAGTCCAACACGATGTACATGATTTAACCCCTAAAAGGGTGAAAATGGGGTTCAAATTTCGTATGGAAAACTTATGGAAAAATTAATATAAAATAGACATTATAACTTTAAACTTCGTAGGAGCACGTCTTAAAATAAATAGGCAAACATATATTTTGTGATTTTGAAAATCAACCCCTTATGTGGTAAATGGGGTAAGTAATCATAAAATACTATATATGGATGACGTTCTTGGGTTTTATGGGATGGTGATTGCGAAAATGACATTCATTTTGAAGTCTAACTCGGGGGACATGCATGATTCAGCCCCAGGGGACGGGGAGAAAGGGAACGGGAACGGGAACTGGACGGAGCGGAAGAGAACGGGAACGGGAATGGAACGGGGCGGGAATGGGAACGGGAACGGGACGGGAACCGGACGGGACGGGAACCGAACGGGACGGGAACGGTACGGGACGGGGATGGGAACGGGAACGGCAACGGGAGTGAGAACGAGAGCGGGAACGGGAACGGAACGGGATGGGATGGGACGGGAACGGAATGAGAGCGGGGACGAGAACGGAGCGGGACGGGACGGGGATGGGAACGGGAATGGGAATGGAAACGGGACGGGTCGGGACGGGAACGAGACGGGACGGCAACGGGATGAGACGACAACGGAACGGGACGGTAACGGGAACGAGAACGGGAGCGGGACGAAACGGGAACGGGAATGGGAACGACCAGTCGTTTTTACGCGATTAGGCGGGTCCCCACCGAGCGAGCGAGCCTCGTGCGACAAACGCCTTGCGTCTCGCGTCTTGGCAAACGTCTTGCCTCGCGAGGCAGCGCGCTTGGTGGTGACCCGCCTAATCGCGTAAAAACGGCTGGTCGGATCCCGGTTGAAGGTTCCCTAAAGATTTTCTCTAATATCCACGCGGACGAAGTCGCGGGCGGAAGCTAGTATATATATATTTTTACTGAAACTGACAGTAGAACAATAGTAAAGAATATGTGGAGATTTTTTCAAATTTTAGGGTGTCGAATCTGTTAATATGTTAAGGTTATAATCGTGTTTCAGTTTTGGGTCTACGAAACAAAAACTGTGTGGAAAAAAACAATGACAATTCAAACAATTGAAACACGATTGACCCTGGTCTAGTTTTAAAATGATGATTGTTCGTGTAGGATCGGCAAGCTGACGACGTCGGGCGATCCCGCGGCCGCGTGCTCCACGCAGGTGGCGGAACTGCACAACGCGCATATCAACCCCGCCGTCTGCGGCGACAACACGCACGTCGCTGCTGATGGCGTGCGACCGCTCGGCGACCACTGTCGGGCCACGTTCAACGATTAAACCTATCGCCGATGTATAACATTTGAAAAACGTGCAAGTGCAACTGAATAAAATATAAAGACAGTATGACTAGGTACTTCTAAATTTTTATTGATCATTTTAATGTGATAATATTAGGTCTTTACCTATGAAATTGCCGATATTTTGTCACATACAGAGAAAATAATAACTTCTATAATTTAAAATTTTAACAAAATCGTGAATATTACATTGAATTATGATCATGATAGTT
This sequence comes from Agriphila geniculea, assembly GCA_943789525.1. Lineage (NCBI taxonomy): Eukaryota > Metazoa > Arthropoda > Insecta > Lepidoptera > Crambidae > Agriphila > Agriphila geniculea. The sequence goes on along the minus strand of OX038894.1, from coordinate 214,072 downwards.
AACTATCAGTAAAAATAAAGTCCATATTTTAGCTTTCGTGACATTAAAAAAAGATCTTGAAAGTGACTCTTTTTTTGTTGAGCAAAAAAAAGGGTGACCGAAGGGGTTGTAACTTAACCAAAACTTATTTTTTCGCTTATCTTAAATGGAAATAAGTTAGCATAGTGTTCAAACATTAGTACATAAAAGTTTTGTTACATGAGTGTTCATGGTTGTTAAATGAACAAAGAAAATGCTATTATGAAAAATGCAACTTCTTGAAAAATCTCCATACAAATCGGCAATTTCATAGGTAAAGACCTATTATAATTATAATCTATATTGAAAATATTTTTTAAATGTTACTTAAATGTTAAGTTTAATGATAGTTAATGTAATTTGTGGGTGTAATTTATCCTTAAATAAATGCATTTTATTTTATAATTTATAACGCGCCGCGATAATTTCGCTAGCATCCACGCAATCGCTAATTTAATCCCTCGAGGTGCTCGCCGGTATTCATCTTTGTTCGCCGAATATAAAACTATAACAAACGCTATTACTTTTAAGAGAATATGCCATAGATATATTAATATTGTATACGAATATACGTCCACACAGTCGTGTGAGTAAAATTGTCTGAATTATTCGGCAGTCAGGTTGTATCCTGCCTGCCTAAAAGCCCAGCCAGAAATGGCGCCTTGTCCAATGACGTCAGTTGATGTAGTAGGGTCGTTTTCGGCGTACAAATTTATTTAATTTTGTTTTATCTAATTTAATTTTGTTATGTAATTTAATCTTAATCAATTCAATTTAATCAATATTCAACTTAATTTATTTTATGTAATTTAATTTAATTAATAATTAATTACTAGTCCGATTAATCATGTTGTTCACATATATTGTTGGAGTTGCAGCCTAACTGCTTACTTTTTCAAATGTTTTTTTAAATGTATTTGCTGTAAATCTGTTTTTTGTGACAAATAAATAAAATAAAATAGATACTGGGTGACAAAATTCACAAATTTGCGCTCGAAAATTTGGAAAAATACTTTATTGTATATTTCCACAAAAACTATGCATAATTTTAAAGAGTACTTATTTCGCTGTTTATACCGTCTTTAATTAAAATATATAAAAATAATAAAAATGTTTTTTTTTATTTTGGATTGTGCATATTTTGGCCATATTAATAGTTTTTAGTGCATATTTCGACCCTTTTTAGTGCATATTTGCATGCTTATTTTGGCACTTTATTAGTGCATAAGATATAATATGATGTCTAATAATAACATAATATACTTTTCTGATCAATACGAACAGCGTCCACAACACAATGCTCACGGACGTTAACTGGAAATTGTGAAGCAGACGAGAAAACTACTGAATATTGTTTATTTATTCTATGTGAGCAGTTTTAAGTTTTGTGTATTTATTTAGGATGTCGTTTGAAAAATAAATCATGTTGATCAATAAGTTGTTTTGATTGTCCTTTTTACGCTTTAAAGTTCTAATGAGTTGGCGAACTTCAGGTTTGTTGATGTCGATAATACCGGAGTCCGAGACAGGACAGGTGTTGTGTTTTAGGGTTGCCAACCTTTTTTGCATCAAATATATTTTTTTTAAGATTATTACGTGTAAAAATATAGTAGATGGCTAAAAAGCCCAAAAAAATATAGCAGGTTGCCTTTTTACATGGAGAATTTTAAAGAAATTGCATTTTTCATACTTACTTACATTTTTATAATTTATTCAACAACCACAAACACAAGAGTGTAAACACAAAAAATATTATGCAATTACTTATGTGCATAGAGGTAGGTACCTAAGTAATATTTGTTTGCTGCTTTTGTTTATTTTTTTTTACTTGAAAAAATATAGTAGTTTTGCCTAAGCTATAGGTATATTTTATTAAAAAAAAATAGTAGGCGAGCCCTGCAATATAATGGGAAACTATATTACATAGTAGGGTTGGGAATCCTAGGTACTGTACTGTCCTACTAAGATAATAATATAAGCAGGTACTATGCGAGCCAAATAAGAATAGGACTGTCAAAACGGCCATTTTTGTTTGCGTTTCACTTCCACTTTAGGGGAGTAGCATGTGCAAGAAAAGAAAAAAATATCAAGATTGCCGTTTGACAGTTATTCTTATTGGGCGCGCATATTAATGAGTGATAGGTACGCAATCGATTCTGAATTCTGACTGTCAAAAGACTGATCAGTTTGTGTTTTCGACAAGTGTTTGTTTAATGAGGCCGCGCGTGCTTTGACTCGAGCGTCGGAGTCAAAACACTAATCTAATACAAATTGCAGAATGTACGCGTAATTTTTGATAACAACATAACGACGATGTTGCTGCGTAACAGCTCGACGCCCAGTGTCGAGTGGGGGGTGGGGGGCGGCGGTGAACGAACGACTGCGTTTATTTATAGTTTGCGAACTTTTTGCACGCGGAAGTGAATACCTACTCTAATATTATTTACAATTACATTCCTTGATAAGGTAGATACATCATTATAATTATTTTCTTGCTATTACATAATATTTTAGTGATATTCTATAACATAAAGTTGATAAAGTACGAATATAAAATTCTTAGTTAGGTAAGGTACTTCACAAAAGTGACTCAAATGAAAAACATTTAGCAACGAATGGTCTGGGATCATAAATATCGCCCAGTAACTTACGTAATGTAATGACGCGGAAATTATTGGACCAAATGCAAAACAATATCGTACGATGTTTGTTTACATTTTGCAGTGTTTTCAAGGTGTTTTCATTGGAGCTAACGGGAGGTGTGGCGAGCGCCACCTGATTAGCCAACTACCTAAACATACGCATCAGTTTACGTTCTCGTTCTCTCAACATGACTGCAAAATTCGCAAACATGTTTTGACTTCAATATAAATTATTGTGACTACCTGTAAACTACACCAGTCACAGTTCTGTACTTGTACATTATGCACCACATACAATTTTCAAAATAATTTGTGTCAGTGCATCAAGTTATCGAACTGATAAAAATAAACGAAAGTGATCTGTGATTTGTTTATTATTGTGCCGTTGTGTTGGTAGCGCTGATCGTCTGATTTTACGTCACTCGAAGCAAGCTGTCATCGATTTATTTATTTTTGTATTTGCCAAGGTTTTGCGTATTTTCGGCGTTAAATAATTCACTTCGAGCATGTAATTTGATGTAATAGATCAGTGAGTGAAGTGAAAGGAGTGATAAGAGACACACAGTTTGTAAAACAGTGCGCAGAAGTATTCAATTTTACGTGCCCACAACTATCGTGATTTATCTAAACTTGAAACTATAGCAGTATTTTTAATGAGTGCAAGATAAACCTAGAAGTGACGACAAGTAAAAATATCAAGTATGTCTTCGCTCGGGAACCAGTGGCGGGTGATCCGCCACTACCTCTCGTTGGCCAATTGGAGCGCTGAGATGGAAAAGCTGGTTCAGAAACTGAAGCCTGCCACCCCTGAACAGTGGGAAAGTGAGTACTTTAGCTATTCAAAAAGCTGTAAGGTCTGTAGAAATCATTACCTTATTTCCTACATAATTACAAAGTGAATTATTCGTCACTGTTTTGGTTCTTTACTTATAAATATTTTTTCACTTTTTAAAGGCATTACTAACTACTGATACACAAATAAATACTAATACACTCTGACCATTAGGTGTAAGATACCCCATAAATTCTCTGTACTAAAATCCGAACGCTCAATGAATCCTAACAGGTGGTAAATTTTAAGAGTTCGTATTATAAGGTCCTGCTGTGTATTATATCTGTTATTAATAATTTGTAGGTGTGCTAAAGAAATTTGAGAATGCTCTATCTACTAGACTAAAAGAAACGCAAAAGAGTACAAGCCAAAATCTTCTAAAAGCAACAGCAGTTGAAGAGACTCAAACTGAGACCAAGGAACTTGTTAAAGAAAAGGTCGACAAAGAGGACAAAGCTATGGAGGAGTACCCGGAGAGCTCCCCGATGACGTTTGAGGGCTTGATGCGGGGCCTCCGACTGAAGAAGGATCTGCACTTCGGCAAGATCTCGGAGCCCAGCTGGAAAGACAACAAACCGACTGTAACCAAAGTAAGTACACACATCAACTTTGTCTTGGGATACAGGTGTTATTTTCATACTAACGAGGTAACTTTGAAGCTTTGGTTTTCTGCCAGGGATTTACCGTACTTTGATCTGATGATGATCATCCAGGGAGTGAATGGAGGAGATTCAGATTGTATAGCAATCTCCTCCATTGACTCCCTCCTTCATCAAAGCACGGTACATCCCTGGCAGAAAACCAAAGCTTCAAAGTTTCCTCGTTTGTATGAAAATAACACCTGTATCCCTAGACAAAGTTGATGAGTATATAATATAATACCTTAATAAAGTAAGTATTAACTTTTAGTAGTAATAGAGACAAAATAAGCACACGGAATGAATGACCGTTTGCTTCGGTGAAACTGTCTTTTTTTTTAAATTAAGTAACTATAGTACCTACTACATGTAAACATTCTGAGCATGTTGACCTATTTATGGCGAGATCCACCTATTTTAATAAAAAAATCTGTAGGTACTGATTTCTTTGAAAATTAATTTTAAATATTATTGTAAACTTTATTTTACTTGACAATGTTTTGATATGGGTATAGTATGTTAACTTAAAATAGTTTATGCCATTTTTTCTTTTATTTTTTCTTGTTTTGTTTGTTTTCGTGAACTTATTATTGCAATTTTTATAACTTCTTCATTTATATTTGGACTTTTGGACTGTTCTATAAGTGAAAACTGTCTAAGGCATGTTGATACTAAAGTCTTGTTTTTACTGTTGCTTTTATATGCTGTTTGTTTTCCGTGAATATAAAATTAAAAGTAAAACAAAAATAAACCACTTTACAAAACTATTGATTCCAATTTTTTTTTAGTTTGTAATAAACATCATTAACTAGTCAGATAACACTGAATTTGGATCAAAAACAGGTCAATCAGGTCAAGTCATCAGACAAGAAACCAATACAAAATCTATTGTATAAACTGCTGAATAAAATAAAAATTTAAATGTTAAAATTATATCCAGTTAAAATACACACAAATACAAAGTAGGCTGAGCTGTCTACCCAGATAAGATGTCATGTAAAATAAATCAGCAATATAATTTTAGATATTTATGTTCGTGATATCTTGTTTTTGCATGTTCTGTGTAGCAATGTAAAACCATGCTCAAATCACGAGATGCGGTGAAAGTATTATGTAAAGTACCAATGTACTAGACTGTCAGTCCACCTTGTCGGGGGCCTACCCACGGAGCGTCGTCCGGTGCGCGCGAGCCATTACAGAACCTTTCCGCCCCAACGGCCATCAATTCTACTCGCTATGTGTCCTGCGCATTGCCACTTCAGCTGAGCTCAAATAAATGGTTACATTCAAATACTATAATATTGCTATTACTTTAATAATAATAATATAAGACTTTATTGCACAGGACAGAAAAAACGATACAATCAGAGAAAAAATACAAGAAAACATACAATAGGCGGCCTTATTGCTAAATAGCAGTTTCTTCCAGGCAACCTTGGGTGAAATAAAAATAAGATAAATAGGATAATAGGGGAATAGGTGCACTTTAGAGGACAAAATATGAATATACAAAAATACGAAAGGATAAATACATAATTTCATTTCAATTTCTTCACAATTTGCTAAGCAGATTATTTGAAAAGAAATGACATTGAGAAGTAATGATAAGAGCTGAGAGCTTGATACGCAGAATTGAGATGACCTCGAGATGTTAAACTTGCAAATACTTTTGCGAATTATACAAACATCGTGTTTTATCAACAAGTTTTTTAAACTTAAATATTATATATTAAAGACTTAGTTCACATTGTTATCTCATAACGTTGAAGAGTTATCATTTATTTACTCTGTTAAACATTGTTTTACAGAGTAACAAACATTGATCACAAGTTCTGGATAAGCTTCTTATTATTTATTAAATTATACTAGAAGGTAGTGATAATTTTTAGGGTTCCATACCCAAAGGTTAAATGCGGGATCCTATTGCTAAGACTCCACTGTCTGTCTGTCAACAGGTTATCGCATGATCATGTGCCGTGATAGCTAGACAGGTGAAATTTTCACAGTGATGTATTTTTGTTGCCGCTATAACAATGAATATTAAAAACAGCTTTTTTACAGCACCCTCGGTGGGCGAGTCTGACTCGCCTTTGTCCGGTTTTTTATAAATATAAAATCTTAAAATGAATATTGTAGAGATTCAGATGATCATTTTAAACATATTTTGTGACTCTTTCTTTAAAGCTGTCCGTTGCGTTAAGCGGGATCCCGGCGCAGGACGCCATAGATTTAAGGCGGGTCCAGATATGTGTCATTTGCTCGATCCGATCACCGTATCCGTCTCACGTATCAAGCCCCGTATCGAGTTGTGGACGCCTCGATTTGCTCCGTATCCGTATTACAATAGTCATAATCGCGTATCAAATTGCCCAGTTCTATTCTCTGTCAGCTCTCGATCAAACATGTCGTCGCCGTTGGTTGAAGTGTACGAGAATTTAGCGATTTCGTGTGCTTGTTTCAATGTCATTCACAATATTCTTAAAAAAAATGCGTGCAACGCGAGTGAGTGATGAACGCGTCCAAATTGAGACTGACCTATGCCCGTACCAGTATGACCTTTGATGATCGGACAAAAACGGACACGACAAGGGACGAGCCCTATCATAACGGCGTATCGAGATTGCGTATTATCACCCGTCCACATATGTGATCATGATACGCGTCGACGATACGGATACGGTGATTGGACCGGGGCAAATGATATATATCTGGACCCGCCAGAGTTTACTCCTGCACTGCAAGCATCGTCCGTCATAAAATCTATTTTTCCGCGCCATGTACCCGCGCGGCGGGATCCCGCTTCCCGCAATTTCGAATTTTGTGTTGTATTTGACCGATATTTGTGTTGTAGACGTCGATTCACTCGCGCACCGCGTACGTGATCTCGGCGCTGCTGACCGCGGAGAGCGACGACGCGCTGCGGCGCCGCGCGGACCACTTCGTGGACCACCTGCTGCAGTACCCCGAGGCGAGGGACTACGCTATCAAGGTAATAATATCAATAATATGAGTCAATATGTAAGATGACGCGCCGTGGGTAGGCCCCCGACAAGGTGGACCGACGACGTGAGGGTGCGCGGTCGCGGTGCGCCGCTGGATGCGGGCCAAGCAGGACCGATGGAGTGGAGATCCGCGGGGGAGGCCTATACCATAGTATAATAATGAGTCCCAGCGTACAGTATGGCCGCTCCCTGCTTCCCGCGCCCCCACCCGCGCTCAGTTACCTCACAGTTACCGACTGCCAAAAGCCGCGTTGCGCAGTGATTCACTACGCACCGCGTCCTTGCCATCCTTCACTGTCAACACAATGTTTACAACTGCACGGTAGCCCTAGACAAAAAAACGTCATCTGACGTCATCTGTTTGTAATGGCGCGGTTGTATGGAATTCACTTGGAGTGACCGAGGTGTGCCTATACGCAGCAGTGGGTGTCGTGCGGCTGATATGATGATGATGATGGATGGTGTAAGATATATCCATGACTTCGTTCATAGACCGTCTACTGCAGTACGTGGCTAGTGACTACGTTATCAAGGTAAATATTGTGTCGAACTGTTTGAATAAAACTAAAGCATTACCTTTTGATTCTATTATTTGAAGTAAATGCATCGGATTTGATGAATAATTACTAGTTTTATTATAGCTATACCATCTAGTAACCCTATCTACGAGTCACATTTCTCTACTGATTCCCGTGAAATTTTGTGAGCAGGTTCGATAATTATATTTTTTTATCGATTAGGTTTTTCGAATTAAAAAATACATATTACAGGCATTTCAATGATCAAAAATGTCACAAACGCGTGGTCTACAGGTCACAGAGCCACTAGTATTAATTGTGTAACTTTGTTTTGAGGGGCCCGGTGGCGGACGCAGTGGTATAGCGCCAGGCCATCCGCGATCGCTGTGCGGAGGTTAAGCAATTATCGCAAGGGTCGGTCATGGGATGGGTGACCAAAAAATTATTATCTTAAGCTCCTCCGTGCTTCGAAAGGCACGTTAAGCCGTTGGTGCCGGCTGCATTTGCAGTCGTTAACACCCCCCAATCCGCATTGAGCCCGCGTGGTGGGTTATGGCCCATCCTCCTTATCCACGAGGAAGGCCTGTGCCCCAGCAGTGGCGACAATTAAAAATAGCTGATAGATGAAGTACACGAGATGTAAAACAGTTACAATTGCTTTTCAATTAATAAACTATAACATACAAAATCTTACCTGAGTCCTGATGCAATAATTAGAGATGAAACGGATAGCAGTTTGGCCGGATAGCCGGATATCTGGCCGCCGGATATCCGACGGAACTTAGCCGTTTAGTGCATCGCATACACACACACTAATTGCGTTAGTTCATTTTGTATTACATTCATTTACTTTTGTGTGATTAAAAATTTAGAACTAAAACTAATTATATTTCTTAAGTAATTCTAAGACTAACTAAATAAAGCAAATAATTACTTAAAATATTTTTTTTTATCCAGATTTTTCTTATAATTTGGCCGGATGCCTCTCCGGCCGAATAGTAGTTATCCGATATTCGGCCGGATAGTATTAAGGCCGCCGGATAGGCCGGATACCGGATAGTTACCGGATATCCGTTTCATCTCTAGCAATAATCCCTGCAATCTTAACTCCTCGAAGGAAGTAGGCGCGGCGGCGGAGACCGTTAACACCCACCAATCCGCATTGCCCGCGTTATGGCCCATCCTCCTTATCCACCCATTAGGAAGGCCTGTGCCCCAGCAGTGGGAACATTAATGGTCAAGTTTGTTTCCGTCCAGGAGGGCGCGGTGCGCGCGCTGCTGCGCGTGCGGCACCGGCTGGACGCGGACTCGCCGCTCGCGCACGAAGTGTCCGGCATCGTCAATGAGGTAACTAAACTAGGGACGGGAGACGACATGAATAATGGGGGTGGCTTTAGTTTTTCGGAGGGGTCGAGGTCGAGGCCAGTTTTTTGGGGAGATCGGTCCATATAAAAAAACACTTGACAAAAATTAAGATTTTAATTAGTAAGTCTTTATTTCGGGGGTTTGAACATTGGACCCTCAAATCCTCCCCTCCCCCTCGCTACGCCCATGCTTGAATTGAATCTACCATGAGTTGATGATGCTATTATTATGACGTTAACGACTTGAAATCGCTGCACGCCGAGCCGTCACAACCATACATTTAGTTCGTGCAGGGGCGATACGCGCACACACGAATTTTGTTGCTAACTTAAGCGACGCTGTTGCCCATAGTACTCCTGCGAGGTTGAGTTTAGTCGACAAATGCCAACTTCTACACATGCCAATTTAGTTTAAAACGCCAGATTCTACAATTGTCCAATTCTAAAAATGCCAACTTTTACAAATGCCCACTTCAAATGCCAACTTCTACAATATTTTTGCGTTTATACAAGGTTATTTTTAGTTTATACAAAACCTCTCATGGAGTTGATCAGACCATCAAATTGAACAACTTTCATTATGGGACCAACCTTGTAATCGCGAAAAAAAACAGCTGTTCCATACAAAAGTAAAATCCTACTCCATCGAAATGTATAAAACAGCTGTTTTTTTTCGCTATTGCAAGGTTGGTCCCATAATGAAAGTTGTTCAGTTTGATGGTCTGATCAACCCCACGAGAGGTTTTGTACTAACTAAAAATAACCTTGTATTAGTGTAGTATTTTCAATCAATTTTGGAATTTGGTTATTTTTTTTTTTCTTTCCTTCGTAATAAAAACGTCTCCAAAGTACCAGGATCACATAAATATGGAGAAGGTTAATAAAAAAATATAAAAAAATATGGAAACGCAAAAATATATAGCAAAAAGTGATTGAAAATATTACAACTATGGCATTTGTAGAATTGGACATTTGTAAAATATGGCGTTTTAAACTAAGTTGGCATTTGTAGAAGTTGGCATTTGTCGACTAACTCGAAGTTGTTTGTTGTTGGTGTTTTACAAATAACCCTGTATGTATATCTCGCAGGCGTTAGCGCTCGTGGGTCACGCAGAATGCAGGTCCCGCGGACCTCGCATCCTGTCCATCGACGGCGGCGGCGTGCGCGGACTCGCGGCCGTCTGTACCTTACGGCGGTTAGAGCTCGAGACCAAGAGGCCCGTGAGCGAGCTGTTCGACTACATCGTGGGCGTCAGCACGGGGGCCATTATAGCCGCGCTTATAGGCGAGTGTCAGTATAGTGTGTGTGGCCGTCTGTACTTTACGGCGGTTAGAGCTCGAGACCAAGAGGCCCGTGAGCGAGCTGTTCGACTACATCGTGGGCGTCAGCACGGGGGCCATTATAGCCGCGCTTATAGGCGAGTGTCAGTATAGTGTGTGTGGCCGTCTGTACTTTACGGCGGTTAGAGCTCGAGACCAAGAGGCCCGTGAGCGAGCTGTTCGACTACATCGTGGGCGTCAGCACGGGGGCCATTATAGCCGCGCTTATAGGCGAGTGTCAGTATAGTGTGTGTGGCCGTCTGTACTTTACGGCGGTTAGAGCTCGAGACCAAGAGGCCCGTGAGCGAGCTGTTCGACTACATCGTGGGCGTCAGCACGGGGGCCATTATAGCCGCGCTTATAGGCGAGTGTCAGTATAGTGTGTGTGGCCGTCTGTACTTTACGGCGGTTAGAGCTCGAGACCAAGAGGCCCGTGAGCGAGCTGTTCGACTACATCGTGGGCGTCAGCACGGGGGCCATTATAGCCGCGCTTATAGGCGAGTGTCAGTATAGTGTGTGTGGCCGTCTGTACTTTACGGCGGTTAGAGCTCGAGACCAAGAGGCCCGTGAGCGAGCTGTTCGACTACATCGTGGGCGTCAGCACGGGGGCCATTATAGCCGCGCTTATAGGCGAGTGTCAGTATAGTGTGTGTGGCCGTCTGTACTTTACGGCGGTTAGAGCTCGAGACCAAGAGGCCCGTGAGCGAGCTGTTCGACTACATCGTGGGCGTCAGCACGGGGGCCATTATAGCCGCGCTTATAGGCGAGTGTCAGTATAGTGTGTGTGGCCGTCTGTACTTTACGGCGGTTAGAGCTCGAGACCAAGAGGCCCGTGAGCGAGCTGTTCGACTACATCGTGGGCGTCAGCACGGGGGCCATTATAGCCGCGCTTATAGGCGAGTGTCAGTATAGTGTGTGTGGCCGTCTGTACTTTACGGCGGTTAGAGCTCGAGACCAAGAGGCCCGTGAGCGAGCTGTTCGACTACATCGTGGGCGTCAGCACGGGGGCCATTATAGCCGCGCTTATAGGCGAGTGTCAGTATAGTGTGTGTGGCCGTCTGTACTTTACGGCGGTTAGAGCTCGAGACCAAGAGGCCCGTGAGCGAGCTGTTCGACTACATCGTGGGCGTCAGCACGGGGGCCATTATAGCCGCGCTTATAGGCGAGTGTCAGTATAGTGTGTGTGGCCGTCTGTACTTTACGGCGGTTAGAGCTCGAGACCAAGAGGCCCGTGAGCGAGCTGTTCGACTACATCGTGGGCGTCAGCACGGGGGCCATTATAGCCGCGCTTATAGGCGAGTGTCAGTATAGTGTGTGTGGCCGTCTGTACTTTACGGCGGTTAGAGCTCGAGACCAAGAGGCCCGTGAGCGAGCTGTTCGACTACATCGTGGGCGTCAGCACGGGGGCCATTATAGCCGCGCTTATAGGCGAGTGTCAGTATAGTGTGTGTGGCCGTCTGTACTTTACGGCGGTTAGAGCTCGAGACCAAGAGGCCCGTGAGCGAGCTGTTCGACTACATCGTGGGCGTCAGCACGGGGGCCATTATAGCCGCGCTTATAGGCGAGTGTCAGTATAGTGTGTGTGGCCGTCTGTACTTTACGGCGGTTAGAGCTCGAGACCAAGAGGCCCGTGAGCGAGCTGTTCGACTACATCGTGGGCGTCAGCACGGGGGCCATTATAGCCGCGCTTATAGGCGAGTGTCAGTATAGTGTGTGTGGCCGTCTGTACTTTACGGCGGTTAGAGCTCGAGACCAAGAGGCCCGTGAGCGAGCTGTTCGACTACATCGTGGGCGTCAGCACGGGGGCCATTATAGCCGCGCTTATAGGCGAGTGTCAGTATAGTGTGTGTGGCCGTCTGTACTTTACGGCGGTTAGAGCTCGAGACCAAGAGGCCCGTGAGCGAGCTGTTCGACTACATCGTGGGCGTCAGCACGGGGGCCATTATAGCCGCGCTTATAGGCGAGTGTCAGTATAGTGTGTGTGGCCGTCTGTACTTTACGGCGGTTAGAGCTCGAGACCAAGAGGCCCGTGAGCGAGCTGTTCGACTACATCGTGGGCGTCAGCACGGGGGCCATTATAGCCGCGCTTATAGGCGAGTGTCAGTATAGTGTGTGTGGCCGTCTGTACTTTACGGCGGTTAGAGCTCGAGACCAAGAGGCCCGTGAGCGAGCTGTTCGACTACATCGTGGGCGTCAGCACGGGGGCCATTATAGCCGCGCTTATAGGCGAGTGTCAGTATAGTGTGTGTGGCCGTCTGTACTTTACGGCGGTTAGAGCTCGAGACCAAGAGGCCCGTGAGCGAGCTGTTCGACTACATCGTGGGCGTCAGCACGGGGGCCATTATAGCCGCGCTTATAGGCGAGTGTCAGTATAGTGTGTGTGGCCGTCTGTACTTTACGGCGGTTAGAGCTCGAGACCAAGAGGCCCGTGAGCGAGCTGTTCGACTACATCGTGGGCGTCAGCACGGGGGCCATTATAGCCGCGCTTATAGGCGAGTGTCAGTATAGTGTGTGTGGCCGTCTGTACTTTACGGCGGTTAGAGCTCGAGACCAAGAGGCCCGTGAGCGAGCTGTTCGACTACATCGTGGGCGTCAGCACGGGGGCCATTATAGCCGCGCTTATAGGCGAGTGTCAGTATAGTGTGTGTGGCCGTCTGTACTTTACGGCGGTTAGAGCTCGAGACCAAGAGGCCCGTGAGCGAGCTGTTCGACTACATCGTGGGCGTCAGCACGGGGGCCATTATAGCCGCGCTTATAGGCGAGTGTCAGTATAGTGTGTGTGGCCGTCTGTACTTTACGGCGGTTAGAGCTCGAGACCAAGAGGCCCGTGAGCGAGCTGTTCGACTACATCGTGGGCGTCAGCACGGGGGCCATTATAGCCGCGCTTATAGGCGAGTGTCAGTATAGTGTGTGTGGCCGTCTGTACTTTACGGCGGTTAGAGCTCGAGACCAAGAGGCCCGTGAGCGAGCTGTTCGACTACATCGTGGGCGTCAGCACGGGGGCCATTATAGCCGCGCTTATAGGCGAGTGTCAGTATAGTGTGTGTGGCCGTCTGTACTTTACGGCGGTTAGAGCTCGAGACCAAGAGGCCCGTGAGCGAGCTGTTCGACTACATCGTGGGCGTCAGCACGGGGGCCATTATAGCCGCGCTTATAGGCGAGTGTCAGTATAGTGTGTGTGGCCGTCTGTACTTTACGGCGGTTAGAGCTCGAGACCAAGAGGCCCGTGAGCGAGCTGTTCGACTACATCGTGGGCGTCAGCACGGGGGCCATTATAGCCGCGCTTATAGGCGAGTGTCAGTATAGTGTGTGTGGCCGTCTGTACTTTACGGCGGTTAGAGCTCGAGACCAAGAGGCCCGTGAGCGAGCTGTTCGACTACATCGTGGGCGTCAGCACGGGGGCCATTATAGCCGCGCTTATAGGCGAGTGTCAGTATAGTGTGTGTGGCCGTCTGTACTTTACGGCGGTTAGAGCTCGAGACCAAGAGGCCCGTGAGCGAGCTGTTCGACTACATCGTGGGCGTCAGCACGGGGGCCATTATAGCCGCGCTTATAGGCGAGTGTCAGTATAGTGTGTGTGGCCGTCTGTACTTTACGGCGGTTAGAGCTCGAGACCAAGAGGCCCGTGAGCGAGCTGTTCGACTACATCGTGGGCGTCAGCACGGGGGCCATTATAGCCGCGCTTATAGGCGAGTGTCAGTATAGTGTGTGTGGCCGTCTGTACTTTACGGCGGTTAGAGCTCGAGACCAAGAGGCCCGTGAGCGAGCTGTTCGACTACATCGTGGGCGTCAGCACGGGGGCCATTATAGCCGCGCTTATAGGCGAGTGTCAGTATAGTGTGTGTGGCCGTCTGTACTTTACGGCGGTTAGAGCTCGAGACCAAGAGGCCCGTGAGCGAGCTGTTCGACTACATCGTGGGCGTCAGCACGGGGGCCATTATAGCCGCGCTTATAGGCGAGTGTCAGTATAGTGTGTGTGGCCGTCTGTACTTTACGGCGGTTAGAGCTCGAGACCAAGAGGCCCGTGAGCGAGCTGTTCGACTACATCGTGGGCGTCAGCACGGGGGCCATTATAGCCGCGCTTATAGGCGAGTGTCAGTATAGTGTGTGTGGCCGTCTGTACTTTACGGCGGTTAGAGCTCGAGACCAAGAGGCCCGTGAGCGAGCTGTTCGACTACATCGTGGGCGTCAGCACGGGGGCCATTATAGCCGCGCTTATAGGCGAGTGTCAGTATAGTGTGTGTGGCCGTCTGTACTTTACGGCGGTTAGAGCTCGAGACCAAGAGGCCCGTGAGCGAGCTGTTCGACTACATCGTGGGCGTCAGCACGGGGGCCATTATAGCCGCGCTTATAGGCGAGTGTCAGTATAGTGTGTGTGGCCGTCTGTACTTTACGGCGGTTAGAGCTCGAGACCAAGAGGCCCGTGAGCGAGCTGTTCGACTACATCGTGGGCGTCAGCACGGGGGCCATTATAGCCGCGCTTATAGGCGAGTGTCAGTATAGTGTGTGTGGCCGTCTGTACTTTACGGCGGTTAGAGCTCGAGACCAAGAGGCCCGTGAGCGAGCTGTTCGACTACATCGTGGGCGTCAGCACGGGGGCCATTATAGCCGCGCTTATAGGCGAGTGTCAGTATAGTGTGTGTGGCCGTCTGTACTTTACGGCGGTTAGAGCTCGAGACCAAGAGGCCCGTGAGCGAGCTGTTCGACTACATCGTGGGCGTCAGCACGGGGGCCATTATAGCCGCGCTTATAGGCGAGTGTCAGTATAGTGTGTGTGGCCGTCTGTACTTTACGGCGGTTAGAGCTCGAGACCAAGAGGCCCGTGAGCGAGCTGTTCGACTACATCGTGGGCGTCAGCACGGGGGCCATTATAGCCGCGCTTATAGGCGAGTGTCAGTATAGTGTGTGTGGCCGTCTGTACTTTACGGCGGTTAGAGCTCGAGACCAAGAGGCCCGTGAGCGAGCTGTTCGACTACATCGTGGGCGTCAGCACGGGGGCCATTATAGCCGCGCTTATAGGCGAGTGTCAGTATAGTGTGTGTGGCCGTCTGTACTTTACGGCGGTTAGAGCTCGAGACCAAGAGGCCCGTGAGCGAGCTGTTCGACTACATCGTGGGCGTCAGCACGGGGGCCATTATAGCCGCGCTTATAGGCGAGTGTCAGTATAGTGTGTGTGGCCGTCTGTACTTTACGGCGGTTAGAGCTCGAGACCAAGAGGCCCGTGAGCGAGCTGTTCGACTACATCGTGGGCGTCAGCACGGGGGCCATTATAGCCGCGCTTATAGGCGAGTGTCAGTATAGTGTGTGTGGCCGTCTGTACTTTACGGCGGTTAGAGCTCGAGACCAAGAGGCCCGTGAGCGAGCTGTTCGACTACATCGTGGGCGTCAGCACGGGGGCCATTATAGCCGCGCTTATAGGCGAGTGTCAGTATAGTGTGTGTGGCCGTCTGTACTTTACGGCGGTTAGAGCTCGAGACCAAGAGGCCCGTGAGCGAGCTGTTCGACTACATCGTGGGCGTCAGCACGGGGGCCATTATAGCCGCGCTTATAGGCGAGTGTCAGTATAGTGTGTGTGGCCGTCTGTACTTTACGGCGGTTAGAGCTCGAGACCAAGAGGCCCGTGAGCGAGCTGTTCGACTACATCGTGGGCGTCAGCACGGGGGCCATTATAGCCGCGCTTATAGGCGAGTGTCAGTATAGTGTGTGTGGCCGTCTGTACTTTACGGCGGTTAGAGCTCGAGACCAAGAGGCCCGTGAGCGAGCTGTTCGACTACATCGTGGGCGTCAGCACGGGGGCCATTATAGCCGCGCTTATAGGCGAGTGTCAGTATAGTGTGTGTGGCCGTCTGTACTTTACGGCGGTTAGAGCTCGAGACCAAGAGGCCCGTGAGCGAGCTGTTCGACTACATCGTGGGCGTCAGCACGGGGGCCATTATAGCCGCGCTTATAGGCGAGTGTCAGTATAGTGTGTGTGGCCGTCTGTACTTTACGGCGGTTAGAGCTCGAGACCAAGAGGCCCGTGAGCGAGCTGTTCGACTACATCGTGGGCGTCAGCACGGGGGCCATTATAGCCGCGCTTATAGGCGAGTGTCAGTATAGTGTGTGTGGCCGTCTGTACTTTACGGCGGTTAGAGCTCGAGACCAAGAGGCCCGTGAGCGAGCTGTTCGACTACATCGTGGGCGTCAGCACGGGGGCCATTATAGCCGCGCTTATAGGCGAGTGTCAGTATAGTGTGTGTGGCCGTCTGTACTTTACGGCGGTTAGAGCTCGAGACCAAGAGGCCCGTGAGCGAGCTGTTCGACTACATCGTGGGCGTCAGCACGGGGGCCATTATAGCCGCGCTTATAGGCGAGTGTCAGTATAGTGTGTGTGGCCGTCTGTACTTTACGGCGGTTAGAGCTCGAGACCAAGAGGCCCGTGAGCGAGCTGTTCGACTACATCGTGGGCGTCAGCACGGGGGCCATTATAGCCGCGCTTATAGGCGAGTGTCAGTATAGTGTGTGTGGCCGTCTGTACTTTACGGCGGTTAGAGCTCGAGACCAAGAGGCCCGTGAGCGAGCTGTTCGACTACATCGTGGGCGTCAGCACGGGGGCCATTATAGCCGCGCTTATAGGCGAGTGTCAGTATAGTGTGTGTGGCCGTCTGTACTTTACGGCGGTTAGAGCTCGAGACCAAGAGGCCCGTGAGCGAGCTGTTCGACTACATCGTGGGCGTCAGCACGGGGGCCATTATAGCCGCGCTTATAGGCGAGTGTCAGTATAGTGTGTGTGGCCGTCTGTACTTTACGGCGGTTAGAGCTCGAGACCAAGAGGCCCGTGAGCGAGCTGTTCGACTACATCGTGGGCGTCAGCACGGGGGCCATTATAGCCGCGCTTATAGGCGAGTGTCAGTATAGTGTGTGTGGCCGTCTGTACTTTACGGCGGTTAGAGCTCGAGACCAAGAGGCCCGTGAGCGAGCTGTTCGACTACATCGTGGGCGTCAGCACGGGGGCCATTATAGCCGCGCTTATAGGCGAGTGTCAGTATAGTGTGTGTGGCCGTCTGTACTTTACGGCGGTTAGAGCTCGAGACCAAGAGGCCCGTGAGCGAGCTGTTCGACTACATCGTGGGCGTCAGCACGGGGGCCATTATAGCCGCGCTTATAGGCGAGTGTCAGTATAGTGTGTGTGGCCGTCTGTACTTTACGGCGGTTAGAGCTCGAGACCAAGAGGCCCGTGAGCGAGCTGTTCGACTACATCGTGGGCGTCAGCACGGGGGCCATTATAGCCGCGCTTATAGGCGAGTGTCAGTATAGTGTGTGTGGCCGTCTGTACTTTACGGCGGTTAGAGCTCGAGACCAAGAGGCCCGTGAGCGAGCTGTTCGACTACATCGTGGGCGTCAGCACGGGGGCCATTATAGCCGCGCTTATAGGCGAGTGTCAGTATAGTGTGTGTGGCCGTCTGTACTTTACGGCGGTTAGAGCTCGAGACCAAGAGGCCCGTGAGCGAGCTGTTCGACTACATCGTGGGCGTCAGCACGGGGGCCATTATAGCCGCGCTTATAGGCGAGTGTCAGTATAGTGTGTGTGGCCGTCTGTACTTTACGGCGGTTAGAGCTCGAGACCAAGAGGCCCGTGAGCGAGCTGTTCGACTACATCGTGGGCGTCAGCACGGGGGCCATTATAGCCGCGCTTATAGGCGAGTGTCAGTATAGTGTGTGTGGCCGTCTGTACTTTACGGCGGTTAGAGCTCGAGACCAAGAGGCCCGTGAGCGAGCTGTTCGACTACATCGTGGGCGTCAGCACGGGGGCCATTATAGCCGCGCTTATAGGCGAGTGTCAGTATAGTGTGTGTGGCCGTCTGTACTTTACGGCGGTTAGAGCTCGAGACCAAGAGGCCCGTGAGCGAGCTGTTCGACTACATCGTGGGCGTCAGCACGGGGGCCATTATAGCCGCGCTTATAGGCGAGTGTCAGTATAGTGTGTGTGGCCGTCTGTACTTTACGGCGGTTAGAGCTCGAGACCAAGAGGCCCGTGAGCGAGCTGTTCGACTACATCGTGGGCGTCAGCACGGGGGCCATTATAGCCGCGCTTATAGGCGAGTGTCAGTATAGTGTGTAACAAAACCTTCAACGAAGCCGAGATCCATTTATTCTGCCCATCATCAGGACCATTTTCTGTTCAAAATTATTGCTGGGAAACGATTTTGATTTTTGGTGTTAAAAAAGCATTGCATACTTTACCACGCAATTTAACGCGTACAACAGACCACGCCTGCGAGTGTATGCTACACAGCTGCGTGCGGCCGAGTTGAAAGGCAACGTGCGTGCTCATGAGATACATCGAGTGACGAGACGTTTTGAAGCCATTACGAAATACTTACAATTTTGATAATGTTTTATTGGACAAAAAGTAGGCAATAACGAATAAAATAATTATTTTATTCGTTATTTCCTAATTTTTGTCTATAGAAACATTATCAAAATTTTATATATTTCTTAACAAACAATGGCTTCAAAACGTCTTCACTCGATGTATCTCACTAGTGGCTCCGTGAGCTTTAGACCTCGCGATAAAATAAAATAAAATGTCGCCATGAAGTTTTCAAAACACACAGTAGGTACGTGAGTATTCGCAGCTTCTAATTTTGATAAGTTTTCAAAATGGGTGAATATTTTTTTTATAAATTTGGAAAAATTGGCTTAACTAAATAGATAATTATCGAACCTACTCACAAAATTTCACCAGAATCGATTGAGAAATGCGATCTGTAAAGGAGATCAAACAGCCGGAAACCTGGACTGAAATATGTTTTTTACATATCTCCGTCATTTTATTAAAATTTAGAAAAATCGCCTCGACAAAAAAATTCTATATATTTATCAAATCTGCTCACAAAATTTCACCGGGATCGGCTGAGAAATGCGACCTGTAGAGGAGAACAGACAGCGCCGGAAATCCGGACTGAAATACGATTTTTATACATTATCTCCGCCATTAAAAAAAAAATTAAAAACTGGCTTGACAAAAAAATCTATAGGTACAATTTTCAAACCTGCTTACAAAATTTCACGAGAATCGGTTGAGAAATGCGACCTGTAGAAGGAAACAGACAGAACTGGAAAGCCGGACTGAAATATGTATTTTTAACATATCTCCGCTATTTGGAAAAATTTCACAAAACTGGTTTGACAAAAAAGTTCTACATCATTTTTAAACCTGCTTACTAAATTTTACTAGAATCGGTTGAAAAATGCGACCTGTAGAGGAAAACAGGCAGAGCTGGAAAACGGACTGAAATCTGTTTTTTTTAACATATCTCCGCCATTTTGAAAATTTTCAAAAAACTGGTTCGACAATAAAATCCTATATAATTTTCAAACCTGCTCACAAAATTTCACAAGAATCGGTTGAGAAATGCGACCTGTAGGCTGGAACAGACAGCCGGACATACGAAAGAATTTTTGCCCAAGCTGAAGCAGAGACGCTTCGCTCGCACTTCGTGCTTGCTCGGTCAATGAGCACGCACATAAACGCCGCCTTTCAACTCGGCCGCACGCAGCTGTGTAGCATACACTCGCAGGCGCGGTCTGTTGTACGCGTTACATTGCGTGGTAATGTATACAATACTTTTTTAAGACCAAAAATTAAAGTCGTTTCCCAGCAATAATTTTGAACAGATATGGACAGAATACGTAGACCTCGGCTTCGTTGAGGGTCTTGTTACACCCGGTATGACGCCAACATGGTCGAGTGGTTTGTACGCCGATTTTCAAGGTGTCGTCATGTCTGAGGTCTCGAGTTTGATCCCCAGCTGGATTAATTAAGGAAACGACCTTTTCTATATTAGTCATAGGTCTTATGATTAAAAAGCTGCAAATCATAAAGAAAGCATGCCGCTTTGCACAGTGATAGAGGGGTGTTGTGGTTATTTCTTGAGGGCCCGAGAGTCCAGTCAGTCAATTAAGAAGACGATGCACCATTCAAATATAGTTTTATTAATATTCTTCATGAGTTTCATGACAAAGGAAAAAACCGACAGACAGTAAACAAGAGTTATTACCATGGTTACAGAAAACAATTGTTCCAAATACAAAACAAACAATAAGGGGGCAAATATAAGCAATTTTGCCCGCAGCAGCAAAACTTTCACCTCTTAGTATAAGAGATGGCGCCACTTCAAAAAAATATTTTCAGAAATTTTTTAAAGCTCAACGGGTGCACTGATTTCAATGATTAAGGTGTCAAACGATTCGTCTTTTTATTTTTTATTATATAAAAATATAAAACGTAACATTTTTGCAGAAAATAGACAAAAAAATATGAAAATAGTAAAAAAAAAATATAATAAAGGGAAATTATTGCTTTTATTCAATAACGGTAAATATATTATATTTATTATGTTTTTAACCAAATTTATTCTTAATCCAAATACGAAAACCGCATCGAAATCAGTCAAGTAGTTTTTGAGTTAAATGCCGATTACTTTTATTTTATTTATGTAAATTTTATATTTTTTTATATAAAATCCATTATTATCATAAATTATTAATTTTTAATTATAGAAAAAACCTATTCTTGTTCTTCTCAAAGACATCTAGCGTACTAAAGAAACAAAAACCGGTCAAGTGCGAGTCGGACTAGCGCACGAAGGTTTCCGTACCCAAAAACAGCAGAAAAACACGTTTGTTGTATGGGAGCCCCCCTTAAATATTTATTTTATTCTGTTTTTAGTATTTGTTGTTATAGCGGCAACAGAAATACATTATCTGTGAAAAATTCAACTGTGTAGCTATCACGGTTTATGAGATACAGCCTGGTGATAGACAGACAGACAGCGGAGTCTTAGTAATTGGGTCCCGTTTTTGCCCTTTGGGTACGGAACCCTAAAAAACAGTCGAGGCAAGATGAATGTTGCAATTAATATTATTTATAAGTTATAACATCATAAAATATTGCATTAATTTATGACTTACGTTTCATTCCTACAGTTACCAATCGGGCCATATATGGGGAAATGTATTGAATTTAGTTTTGTCAGTCTCATACCCATCTTTTTAGGGATGGAAGAAATCCTCCCAAGGCATATGGACCCCAAAATGGACAGACGTTACGGCGATTTGGTCACAATTAA
Source organism: Agriphila geniculea (assembly GCA_943789525.1). Classification (NCBI taxonomy): domain Eukaryota; kingdom Metazoa; phylum Arthropoda; class Insecta; order Lepidoptera; family Crambidae; genus Agriphila; species Agriphila geniculea. The sequence goes on along the minus strand of OX038894.1, from coordinate 192,624 downwards.
ATGAACAAGACCAATTTATCCATCTATCTTTAGCAGCCTTTTGTTCGTCTTTCTTCGGACATAGGTCTCCACTAAAGCCTTCCACGATCTTCTGTCTTGCGCCACCTGGAGCCAGTTGCTACTCGCATAACTCCTTAGTTGTCGTTGAACCATCTTTAAAGTGAACGACCTTTACCTCACGTAGTTTCTGTTGGCTTTCTGATCCACCTCTCGGTGTCTGTGTCGGGTCTGCCTTATACTCTGCAGTGCAAATTATGCAAAGGCAGGTGTAGAAATGAAACGTAAATCATAAATTAATGCAATATTTTATGATGTTATAAATAATATTAATTGCAACATTCATCTTGACTTGACTGTTTTTTAGGTTTCCCTACCCAAAGGGCAAAAACGGGACCCAATTAATAAGACTCCGCTGTCCGTCTGTCTGTCTGTCTATCACCAGGCTGTATCTCATAAACCGTAATAGCTGTCTAGCTATTACGGTTTATGAGATAGTTGAAATTTTCACAGATGATGTATTTCTGTTGCCGCTATAACAACAAATACTAAAAACAGAATAAAATAAATATTTAAGTGGGGCTCCCATACAACAAACATATTTTTTTCCGGATTTTGGTATGGAACCCTACGTGCGCGAGTCCGACTCGCACTTGGCCGGTTTTTTATAGTACTTAGTTATAAGTTTGGTTCACACCATTGTAGTTGAAAAAGTTGTAAGTAGGATTTAAATTAACACAATTTTTCTTTATAGGTAGTGGCGGCACATTGGAAATGGCGAATGAAATGTACCTGACGCTCTCCAAGAAAATGTTCGGCAACACCTCCGTCATCGGCGGTGAGATTGTTATTTTAATTAATTTTCTCTGTAATTCTACATTACCGATTTTTATTTTAGTTAAAAATTTATAAATAACAATACAATAGTAGATTATACACCAAGGAGATAAAGCACTGTTTTATGTCACGGGTGCTACATTGAATCCTGAACGTAACGAAGGACTCCAAATTTAACTCCCGAGCGCAGCGAGGGTGTTATAAGTTAATTCTCGAGCAAAGCGAGGGAATTAAGATCGAGTCCTGAGTGCAGTGAGGGATTCAAGCGCCCAAGAAAAAAACAGTTTTATCCCGGTGGTGTATACTCTACTTTTCTCACTTTATGCGAGACAATAAAAAATACCGTTGGCTTTAAAAAGGCCGTAGCCAACCTACGGCTATAGCAACTTCTTTCAGCTGGCGTGGCCTACTCGATTTGACAAACAAATGAAGTTCGTCTCAGTGTGAATCTAGTGGGCCACGGCCTCGGTCTTCGAAAATCGAGTTGGCCGCGCCCGCTGAGGACACATTCTGTTTAGTGAAATTAGACTTTATGGGCATAGCAATAAGAATTATGAAAGTGAAAATCACATTATTGACCAGCGGGTTATAATAGAACATTATAACCCGGCTAAAGCCAAGAGATATAATGTCTTGCTTTCGGTAAGGTTTACATGACATATAATTCGGCATTGTCGAGTATGTGGTGTGAAAATTAGTTTTATGAGGTATATTGCTTTTTTAAACACGATAAGTAATAAAATCAACATGTTAACAGGTCAGAAATGGGCATCAATTTTTCATAATTAGAGATCGGATAATATAACAAGTATAACAACATTTTACCTAAAGATAATTTTTGGTTAACATATTATGAAAGCGGCTTTTAGTAATATTTAAAATTCTTAAAATGTGTTAATTTCCCGAGGTTTAAAAGGCCCGATTTGACACTTGTTACATACAACATATGCTTCGTCAAAAATCACTGACAATAAAAGTGGGAAAAGCAAACATTATGTTGTAACAGTGCAACTGTCATTTATATCAAATCTTTTTTTTTAATTAGGTACATCTCAAAAGTATACACTAATATTTTATCTCAGAATTCCTAGATTTTTTTATCCTTGGATTTTTTCGATAAAAAAGTGCTGTCCATGATATCCGATCTCTATTCATAATAAAATTATACCCATTATAATATAATGTGTTGTTGTGCAGGCACGTCGCGGCTGGTGTGGACGCACTCGTACTACGACACGGTTGCATGGGAGCTGTTACTGCAGCACTATCTGGGACAAAGGACCTTGTCGCAGTGCAATCGGATACACGCGCCCAAGGTACTGTTACCAATACCATTTATTCAATACAAAACCTAAGTGGGATACCAGTTATTAAACTAAGTATATTAATTTGTTAACACGTTTTTATTATTAATTTGTTCATTCATTTCTTCGATCAAGAATAGGTACCGTAACTGCCGTACAATTAAAGGAAGAATAATTTTATACTTACCAAAAATATTGCTTATAAATATTACCACAGACTAGATAATAGTACTAGCATACAGAAGTTGCACTCCAGAAAATCGTTTAAATAAATTGCGACTCTTGCTCCGACACAATAACGTGCAATTCAGGTCGCACAGCGCTCCTTTCGCTGCAAAACATTCACCTAGTAGTTGCCTCTCTTTCTATCGGGTAGGTCTTATCTTTTCTGACATATAAAATTTGTCCTCTCAGTGGAGGCCGAGCGTTTCATACTCGCGCGCGGAGTGACAGAGCCCTGATATTACTTCAAAGCATCATATTTCTTAACAATCTTTTTGGTTATTCTAAGTATAAACTTATTCTTCGTTTATTCGTATGGCAGTAAACGTTCGGTCAGAGTCTCAAAAACGGCACATCGAAATAACGCCCCACTTTTAAACTGGGCGCTTATGTTGTTATTTTTTACTATTTAAAGTTGAATTTGCAAAGAATAGTATTTGTATCCAGTAAAAATATTCGTGTGAGATTCAAATACCATGTAACGTTTTTGACATAACCCGCCATTTAGAAAAAATCGGAAATTCTTCGCAACTGGTAAAACTAGTGTCAATCGATAGGAAATGTGAAAATAAATACAAATTATTGATGGTCATATTGTCGTAAAATGTATACTTTTTCGAATAGGTATACCAGGCTCCATACTAAAACATTACATTACATGCTTTTTTTTACGTATACAAAAACAAAATGCTTTATTTTGTTAACAAACCAAGTGATTACAAAATTAAGATGACATTTCTAGTAAGTATAAAAATACCTGTATCAGGAAGCCATAATCCTGTATCGCTTCTTGTTTTTGTCAGTTGGTGCCACATTTGCGTGCTGTTTTAGTTCGTAGCGTTATCTAGGATTATTCTAGATGGAAGCGTTTAACCCCTTAGCTGGCGCTAGTGTCGCGCGTGGTCAACTCCGGGTCGCGTCTATCCCCGTTCCTGTTCCGGTCGTACGAGACCGGATATAAGATCATAGAGTACATTATTATATTAGAGATAGAGTTATCAGTCAGACCTAATGATCAACGCCATCTAGCGAAATGTGACAAAATGTGTACGATATGGTCACTAGTACCTCTATAATATTATTATAGAGGTACTAGTGACTTGTAATTTTTTAGGGAGGTAAAGGCTATATTTAACAATTTCTTAAAGAAAATGTTTATGAAATAATTCGATTTATTGCAAACCAGCTTTGACTATATAAATTGTGAAATCCATACGATACCGCGATTCAGCACGGGATAGCGACATCTATCGACTGTTTGAGAAACAAAAAATGTACGCCATCTATCAAATCGTGATGTAACTAAAATCTTAGGCCGCGCTTCCTTAGAAGTGAGTATAAGTGAAAAGCCCCGGACCAGATCGCAGTTCCCGGGCGATTATCGTGCTAAATTGTGGCACGTCGTGAGAGCTATGGATTAGGGCATGCAAACCGGTTAACCGGATAACCGAAAAAACCGGATAACCGACAGAGTTAGGAACCCGGTTTTTTCTAGTCATAAAACCGGGTTTTTCGGTTTTTTCGGTTATTTTATTTAACACACAGTTTACTTACATTAAAACGTTTTTCTTCGCTCAAATATGCAACATAAATATGTTCAACAAAATACATTTCAGTCAATTTAATAGTCTGTGATACTTAAGGAAAGCGTTAAGCGTGTATAGTGGTTACAAAATATCAATGAGGATCAAGAACGATTTTTGTTTAGTGGTTATCAGAAAGCCTAGGCCACCACATGAATAACTGTGAAGCAATTTTCACGATATCTCTTAAATCTGAGAAGTTAACAAAATGCCAAGCTCAATGCAATATATGCTTTAGCACGTACGACATAAGGTTCGCGTAAGTCGCGGATGACGTCATATAAGGACCCCCTAAATAACAGTTTAAACCCTCATAACTCAACCATTTCTAAACGGATTTAAAAAATCTTTTACTAGGGTTCATAGCTATTAAAATGTTTCTATATTATTTCAACAAAACTTTAGGATTCAAACCGGTTACTGATCCTCATTGTTATTTATAATAAATACACAAACGCAGTGACAAATAATTGTTTGCAATTTTGGTGGTGAAAAAAGCTAAAAACGGCCAACTTTTTGTTTTTCGCCGAAAAAAACCATAATAAATTATCGGTCATTAAGTTTTTGTTTCTAATAACGATAAGAAATAAATAGCTTAGATTTTAATAAATTTTGTACACGATAGTTATTTTTTTGCGGGAGTGGCGCTAGTGTTGCATATAAAGTCAGTTTTGGGATATCACTTATGTTTAAGCCATGCATGCCACTCGATATTCTACAGCAGCGATTAACATAGGAACAGTCAAGTCTGCAGGAAATCATGTCCAGGATGCTGTTGGGGCTCCCCCGCACCCTGCGCACCAGGGCAGGGAATAAGCACATTTTTACACATAGTTGAGTAGAAACATTCAAAGCTGGCCTCGGCGAGCATCCCGGATGCCCTGCAGGAGCAACGCAACCCCAAAAACACGGCATTATTATATTGAAATCGGAGGAAGCTATTTGAGTAATAGGTATACTACATGCTGCACGTTCTTTTGATAATATTGCTTAAAAGAGACAGCACCACATTTAAATAGTGTTAAACAGGAGTTTAACAATCTCTTATAATAACACTGCGTAATTTTAACTTCACGTTAACACACATCTAATTTAGATGACAGCGTGCAAACCTGACAAAATAACGCCCTCCGCTCCATTTCTATCATCGTTGTCCTTGAGGTCGGGCAGTCGGGCTTCAACAAATGTCCAAGGTATTTAAAAGAGTAAAGTGAGTTGACTGGGGTCATATAATATTTAAATGCCAAATTATTTGTCTCAGTTTGACTCCACTGTGGTATCTACCTACATTCGAGTTCAATGAAATGTTGATACTTTTGACATAATAATACGACCTTTATTATACTAGAACATAAAGTTGCTGAATTGTCAAATGGAGATAAACTCGACTAAAAGTACCAAATTTTTTACAATCCGCTTATTATGGACTATTCTTTTTGAGTAAGTAAGTACGAGTATGTCGGTATAATTCTTTTGCACGCTGCGCCGAAGGGATTGCAGACATCGCAAACAATAGAAATTCTACTAGTTTAGGGATACTTGACACCTATTGCCTTAAAAAAATTGTTAATCATAAAATTCATTACGTACAGAAGTCCTTTTATGAATAAATTAAAATTTGTTATTAAATTAGAATAAATTTATACTTACCTACGAAAGAAAATAAATATTTTCTATTATTTTTACCGTTTTTATTAAAAAACCGAAAAACCCGAAAAAAACGGTTTACCCGGTTTTTGTTTTGGGAAAACCGAAAAAACCGGTTTTCAAAAACAACCCGGTTTTTGCATGCCCTACTATGGATCCATTCAGTTGTGTTTTGACCGGGTATTTTGCGTAAATTTTTCAAAATTTTGCGTCGGTTTTCGTCCGTTTCGCGTCTATTTTTGTACGTTTTGTATCGGTGCTCGTCCGTTTTCCATCGGTTTTCGTCCATTTGGCATCGAATCGTCAACATGTCGAGTGATTAGTGAGGTGCGCTATCTAGGATTATAGTTGACCGTCGCGTTTGCCCCGTTAGTTGGCGCTGGTGTCGTGCGTGGTGAACTCGGGGCCGCGGCTGTCCCCGTTCCTGTTCCGGTCGTACGAGGCGGGCTACCGCACGCGCTCGCAGTTCCCGGGCGACTGCCGCGCCAAGCTGTGGCACGCCGTCAGAGCCTCCGCCGCTGCACCCACTTACTTCGAGGAGTTCAGACTGCAGGGATTGTTGCATCAGGTGAGGTTTTGTGTGGTAAAGTTTAATAACTGACGCGATTGCAACTGTAAAGTCCGTTCGCTCAGATAGTGTCGCCCTTTTATCGCGCCGCCTTTGCATTGCCGCTTCTTGTCAAAAGATGCCGTCGCGTAAACAAAGGATACTCCGTGCGACGTACGCCCGCAAGTCAATTTGGATTTTGGCAGTTTTCATAGAAGTGCTGTAATGAAAGGTTGTGTTTGTTACTAGTATTCCTGTCTCTGAACATAAGTACTTGCTGGTGTACCGACACTATCTAAGCGAACAGACTTTTATATCTAGAATTTTTGTTTTATCATTATTATGGTACCGTATAAATAAATTCATACATTTTTTTTTTTTTTTAATTTTTTTATAAAATATTTGTTTACATGCTCGACTTCCCAAAAACAAGACAAAAAAAAACCTATTGTGTCTCATTTACTGGGCGTTGACGGATCAAATAGGAATTTTCAAAGTTCACCTTAATAACGGTTCGCTCAGAATTGTTTCTTCGATCATTTGTAATGAAATTTGCAAAAATTAAACGTGATCGAAACATACAGTTTTAAATTTCATCAGATTTGAATTCTACTATATAAAATCGGACTAAAAACATTAAAACGGACTAGTAAAAACAGACTTAAAAGTATAAAATAAATTCTTCAACCCTACCCAACTTCAACCCTATTACCTACAGAAGTTTTAAACCTAAAAACGTGGAGCACATGCAAATTAAGACAATATTTATTATAAATTTTACAAAATACGCCCCACTTTTTTAGGTTTATAACTTCTCTAGGAATAGGGTTATAAATATTTACAGAAAAAATATTTTATACTTTTTAGCCTGTTTTAGTAGTCCGTTTATATGATTTTAGTCCGATTTTTAATACTTTTTAGTCCATTTTAAAAACATGTTTAAAAGATATTTGGTAAATTTTTGTATTAATATATTAGAAAAAATACTAGCAAAAATCGACTCACCCGTAGCACCTCAGACAGGATCGTCCATCTTAATTACAAATATTTGTTAGCCAAAAGTAGTTGAGCGCAACTAACCATTTTGGCTGACCTGACTGAATATATGTTTATCGCAATACGAATATTTTCTTAACCAGTTAAACCACACGCTTTTTAGGGTTCCGTACTCGAAAGGGTAAAAACGGGACCCTATTACTAAGACTCCGCTATCTATCTGTTTGTCTGTCTGCCACCAGGCTGTATCTCATAAACCGTGATAGCTAGACAGTTGAAATTTTCACAGATGATGTATTTCTGTTGCTGCTATAACAACAAATATTAAAATGGGCTCCCATACAACAAACGTGATTTTTTGTGCCGTTTTTTGGTACGGAACCCTTCGTGCGCGAGTCCGACTCGCACTTGGCCGGTTTTTTACCATTGTTATTGTCTATAACAGGACGGCGGTATAATGGTAAACAACCCCACGGGCGTGGGCCTACACGAGGCCCGTTTAGTATTCGGGCCCGCGGCCATGCGCGACGCGACAGTAGTGAGTGTGGGCACTGGCCGCCAGCTACTGGCGCCACCTACTGGCGTAGTCAAGTTGCAGGACAACCCGCCCGCGACCAGCTGGAAGGACAAGTTTAACAAGATATTGGACTCCGCCACGGATACTGAGGGTGAGATGAGTTTTGTTTCTTGTTAAATTTTTTTAGTGAGCACTGGCTGCCAGCTCCTGGCGCCACCTACTGGCGTAGTCAAGGTGCAGTATAACTGAGGATAAGTGAAATACCCGGATTTTGTCGGTGCTTTCTCTGTTTCTTAAGGAATCCTTTAACCGTTATCACACTTAATTTTATTATTTAGTAGCGACCCGCCCTCGCTTCGCTTAGCTTTAGAGTGGAATTTGACACCATGTTTTATACATTATAAACCTTCCTCTTGAATCACTCAATCTATTAAAAAAACCGCATCAAAATTCGTTGCGTAGTTTTAAAGATCTACACATATATAGGGACAGACAGCCGACAGAAGTAAAAACGCATAGCTATTAAACGCATATACTAAACGGCAGGTATTTGTCTAAGTTTCCCGACGAAATTTCGACCTTGTTGCAGATACGAAAGTTAATTTTATTACTGTCAAATCAAATGAATCATATTCTCTTAAAATGTCACTGGTATTTATTATACAACTATTAAATTCTTTTTTTTTTAAACAAAAATTTTTACTTTTTAGGGTTCCGTTCCAAAATGGTAAAAAGGAACCCTTATGGTGTGACTCAGTCTGTCTGTCTGTCTGTCACAGCTGGATATCTCGAAAACTACTAATGGTATCAACTTGAAATTTGTAATAGTTTAAGATGACAATTGCCCAACTATTTTGCAAATAAGAAAGAAATAAAAAAAAAATTACAACAGAAACTGAAATGGGGTCTTAAAAATTTGAAGTGAGGTGACTAGGGCATGTGGGTGTATCATATAAAAGAGCGCTGTTTGCACATTTTAAATCATTCTTTTCTTTTTTTTAGGCAGCATAGTTTTGGACTTATGATGAAAAATTTAAAAAAAGTACCGTCCCTCCCCCTTATCTTCGAAGTTTGCAAAGAGAAAAATTTGAAATAATTCTATGTAATAGTAGTTTATCTAAAGATTACAGGAAAAAAAAACAATGTCTCAATATAACACATTTTTTTAGACATTAAAAAAAAACAAATAAAAAAATCATTAGTTCCACTACCAGTCAACAGATGGCGCTGACCTAAGAATGCGGACCTAAGAAAAAAAATAGTTCCACTATCGGTCAAGAGATGGCGCTGACCTAATACTACAATAATAATTGGTGGCTAGTTCTAATATACCTACTATATGCCGTACGAATAAACGAAGAATAAGTTCCTACTTAGTAATATAAACAGTTTGCAATGTGGAGTGGCTGAAACGTTTCTCAGTCACCATAAGCAGCTGTGGTTAAGATTTGTAAATTAACTGTCCGCCTGTTCGCCCTTCCACCTGTCCGCCGTTTATCTTACTTTTTTAAAGACTGTACTAAAGTAACATACCCAATAAAATTTATGATTGTACGGAACCCTCGGCGCTCATGACCGTTTTTTTTGTTTTAAATAGCATAGCAATATGATAAAATTGCCAATAATTTATAAATTTACAATCGTGTAGATGCATTTTTATTTAATCGCTATAGTTATTTACTACGAATCGATTTCGTGATTTTTTTTTTCGCCTTATCTGCCAAATCGCTATAGTCGTATAGCGTCTTAACAAGTATAATTTTGGGGTAGTATTTAATCGGGTAACAATAAATTCCCATTTTGGGTATCAAAAATACTGAATATAGCGTACTAAAATACTAAGTGGGCGACGGACTAAGGGCGACTACAAAGGTTGAAAATGGGTGAATACAAATTGAGTAACTAGTTATTCAGAACGGGCGATCAAATTACTATTTGGGAGACAACCTTAGGGCACACAAAACATTTAAAATTTGGCATAAATTTTATTTAAAAAAGTTGACTATTATCCTAATCGAGAGGACAAAAATACCATGTTGGGCAGATAATGTTTAAACAAACAATAAAATAACTAACATAAAATCATCAAAGGATTGACAAAATTCAAGGATTGAAACTTTTGTAATTAATTATTGAATATTGATAAAAATATTTGTTATAAATTGACAATAATACCATCTTGGGCAGCTTAAAATAGTTACCCACTTGGTATAATATTTGCCCACTCAGTATTTTTGTCACTCATTGAAAATTTTCACTGCTAACTTAAAGTATTATCTCCCACATGTAGTCGCCCGTTTTACGTATCTTTTGTAAGCCGCAGTTTGTCGCCCATTTAGTTATTTTGTCGCCCAAAAATTAAACCCCTGCCCGGTTTAGTAATTAAGTGTCCCATTAACAGTCGCCTTTAATTATTTCCAGTCACCCAATTAAGGCTGTATATCGGCATTTCAAAGAAATTAGCGTTTTTCCAATGAAGTTAAGTATCTAAAGAATGAAAGCATTACTATTGATGTAAACTTTAGTTTTAGGAAGCAAAATTCTTAAATTAGTGCCGTATAGAGAGAAAAACATAATAAATTATCAGGTTTTTTAAAACGAAGACAATTTGTTCAAGTGGAATTTCAAATTTGCTTGTCAGGTATTTTTCACAAACGTTTCAGCTGTAACAAATAAGAATACGACTCATATTTATTTTTTCACTTATTGTTTGTATTGTCAAGGAGTTCCCTATACAGAGAAAATTAAAAAAAAACCGGCCAAGTGCGAGTCGGACTCGCGCACGAAGGGTTCCGTACCAAAAAACGGCCAAAAAATTACGTTTGTTGTATGGGTGCCCCCCTTAAAAATTAATTTTATTATGTTTTTAGTATTTGTTGTTATAGCGGCAACAGAAATACATCATCTGTGAAAATTTCAACTGTCTAGCTATTACGGTTCATGAGATACAGCCTGGTGACAGACAGACAGACGGACAGCGGAGTCTTAGTAATAGGGTCCCGTTTTTACCCTTTGGGTACGGAACCCTAAAAAAATTTAATCACAGAGAAATAAAATATTAAAAAATGCTCAAATTGATACACTTTGATATTCGTTTTTACTGGTATTTAAAGAACCTAAAGGCATTTTATATTTTTCTTAGGAATAATGAGGTATTTGTCTAATGTATTGCGTGTTTTGTATATACTTGTATCTATTTAAGAATTTAATAGGAATCTTCAAAGTTCTCCCTCATTACGGCTCGCGCAGAGTTGTTTCTATCATTTGTATTGAAAATTTAAAAATGGAACGTGATGCGCGTCTACAGCCTTAATTAATTCCCATAATTTTGTCGCAGGCGTGCAACAAGTGCTACAAGACTTGTTACCGGCCGGTTCCTACTACCGGTTCAACCCCCCACTGCTCCTCCTAATCTGCCTAATCGGTCTCACTCCCGCGCGCGTTGTTCTCTCATTGCTATCTCGCTTTAGTCGTATAGCGTCTTAGCAAGTATAATAGGCATGACGATTTTTTTTATTTTATCTTATATAAATTACCTCTTAAATAAAGAAATATTCGTAAAAGAATTATTTCGCTAGGATGAAAACTGCTCGAGATATCACAGTTTGAAATGCACACAAATTGGACTCACCCAAAAACGCTGCATACTAACGGCTAGCTAGTTATGATATCACGCCTGGATAGTTTGTATGCATCGCGTAGGAAATTTGTTTGGCAGCTAAGTATATTAAATATTGTGTTTATCAAAATGGTTTCTTAAACAAATTTGTAATTCATTTTACGGGCTAATTAAAGGTATTATTTATTTTATAAAATTGTATACTTTTTAAATGAACGTGACATTGAAGGGTCATAAAACAAATAATACGCAATATATAAAACCAAGAGTTATACAAGCTACTCTAAAAGTTTGACATGCTTACGACTTTTAGTATTTCGTTATTTTATTCATTAGTCGTCATCCCTATTTTGTCGCAGGCGTGCACCAAGTGCTACAAGACTTACTTCCGGCCGGTTCCTACTACCGGTTCAACCCGCCGCTGCTCGCGCCCGTCGCCATGGACGAAACCGATACGGACAAGCTACGAGACTTACAGAAGAATACTGAAGACTATTGTAGGAGGAACCAACACAAAATAGTGCAGGTAGGAATGTTACTAAAAGGGCACACGGGAAGAAGGAGCTCATCGACATTTTTGATCAATTTGAACTAACAATTGCATTCGATTGCCAATGAATGGGTCTTTCAAATGACATATTCAAAACAAACTGAAAGTGGCCAATTTCTCGTTAAATAGTCTCAATAAAAATAAAGTAGGTAAGTAATAAAATCTTTAACTTATATTTTGCTAATTGTTCATTTTAAACTAACAATTGCGTTCGATGGCATTGACATACTCAACTAGGGTCCATTACATATTCAAAACAAACTAAAAGAGGCCCATTTCTCGTTAAATCGCCTTATTATAATAAACCATTCAACTTTAAACAGCCATTTTCTCAAATTTTGCTAAATGTCGATGAGCCCCTTCTTCCCATGTGCCCTTCTTTTCATTATATAAATCACTAGCGGCCGCCAGCGGTTTCCCCGCGTGGTTCCCGTTCCCGTGGGAATATCGGGATAAAAAGTATCCTATGTTTTAATCCAGGCTGTCTACTATATATGGGTGTCAATTTCAACCAAATCCGTTCAGTAGTTTTTGCGTGATGGAGGAAGAAACATCCAAACATTTAAAACCACAAACTTTCACATTTATAATATTAGTAGAATTATAACACTTTGTTAATATAAATATTACATCAAAAAAACCCTCAGATCCTGAAACAGCTAATAGTGTTGCTGAAACTGAACAACATTCTCCATAGAATATAAAGTAAAAACGAAAAAAAATGTTTATACCCCCATACTTAGTATATTTGTCAATTGACCGATTTACTATGAAATGATGAAAAAATTATTAGTTTTTCGATCTATGTTCCTTGGAAAAAGTTGTTTAGTTTCAGCAACACTATCACCTGTTTCAGGATCTGCCAGGGTTTTTTGATACATGATGTAGGTTACAGAGGGGTCCATATTCGGTTGCATAAAACAAAAAGGCATATTTTAGAACTGCATAACATTTTTTTGGCATACTCATTATTTCGCATAACGTTCATACGGAATAAATTATAACGCATACTTTTTTCCCCCACAACCATTTTTGTTATGATAATGTATCAGCACATTTTTTTTGCATAAATGTTTTGCTATGCCGATTACTAATTATACCATTTTATCACAAATATTTCAAGACATACTTATCATTTATCATAATGCTAAGATAGAAATTATACTAACAAATCAGTAACACCTTAAATAAAATTCATTTATGTTTTCATTATAGTTCAGAAATTTTGCTATAATCGAAGCGTAGGTGAATGCCGGTCAGATCAGTTGGGTGTGTATAGCGATCTGAATCTCCTGTATTCACTTCCTAGATAGCCGTTATCTGATCACAGCACAGTACATCCCTGGCAGAAAACAAAGGCTTCAAAGTTACTTCGTTAGTGTGAAAATAACACCTATATCCCTAGATAAAGTTAAGGCTGTGTATTTGCACTTCAACGAAGTTATCTAAAAAAGAAAGCATTATTATTGATGTAAACTTTAGTTTTTAGAAGCAAAATTCTTAAATTAGTGCCGTATAGAGAGAAAAAACATAATAAATTGTCAGGTATTTTAAAACGAAGACAATCTGTTCAAGTGGAATTTCAAATTTGCTTGTCAGAGGTATTTTTAAAAAACGTTTCAGCTGTAACAAATAAGAATACGACTCATATTTATTTTTTCACTTATTGTTTGTATTGTCAAGGAGTTCCCTATAGAGAGAAAATTTTAAAAAATGCTTTTAATCACAGAGAAATAAAATATTAAAAAATGCTCAAATTAGTACACTTTGACATGTTTTTTACTGGTATTTACAGAATCTAAAGTAATTTTTAATTTTTCTTAGGAATAATGAGGTATCTATCTAAATGTATTGCGTGTTTTGTATATACTTATATGTATTTAATAATTGAATAGGAATTTTCAAAGTTCGCCTTCATTACGGCTCACGCAGAGTTGTTTTGATCATTTGTATTGAAAATTTAAAAATGGAACGTGATGCGAGTCTACAGCCTTAATGTGTATATTTATATTCGGTTGTTCGCAGGCGGCGGAGAGACTGACCCAACCGCGCACGTTCCCGCAGCGCGTCGGCGACTACGTGCGGCGCCGCGCCCTGCTCCTCGGCGCCCTCGACCCGCGCTGACCGACCGCGTCCGGGAATTATCCGGACGCCGATCCGTCCCACGGACGGACGATAATCACTCAGCATGGAGACAATTCGGTGCTAAATGGACGAAAACCGACGGAACATTTAGAAAAATTGACGCAAAATACCGCGAAAACAGACGTGTAGACGCGCATCCGGACAAAATAGTGATGCAAGATGAACAAAAATGGACGAAACGTGTAAAAAAACCGACGCAAAATTTACAAAAGTTCGAAACACCGCAAGAACAGACATGTAGACGCGTGTCCGGACAAATTAGTGATAGAAAATAGACAAAAATTAACGAAACGTGTAAAAAATTCGATGTAAATGGACAAAAACTGACAGTTCACATTTGAAAACGAAATAATTTTTTGTACTACCTATATTGAAATTAAAAAAACCGTCTTAATAATAATAATAAATATTTTACAACATCACATACAGGGTCATTTTTTCAACACCATCCAAATTTTTTCTAGGCATTAGGTATCATTAAAACTCTTCAATTTTGAAAAAAAATAGGTAGGTAATTTTTTCCAAAAAAATATTTTGTCCTAGTGAATTATGACAACAGCATGGTTACTAGTCAAATACTATCGTCCTACATGTTTTGCATGAGAGGCAACAAGGAGAGGTTCGCGGGGCGGTGGTGCCGAGAGCTGTACGGCGACTGACGAACAACCCGACTGTCTCGTTCTCGCAGACGTGCGGAACATGAGAGAGAAAATCACGCGCGTAATCATCTGCTACGCACGGTGTATTGTGTCAGCAAATGTAGTTTTATTTTGGATAACTTTGTATAGCCTTAACTTAATATTTTAGTACTGCGCGATATTAAAAGAAAAAAACACGTGTTTCATAATTTTTTTCAAAGATTATAATATATAAATTTGGATGGTGTTAAAAAAACGACCCTGTATATTACTACAATTCCAAAGTAAGTAACGCAATTTTTGGAGATTTTTAACCCCCCCTCCCCCCATGTAACGCGCCGTATCGTTTTTCTGTATAATATAATTAACGGTATTAAATACCTTGACTTTTTATTTATTTTTATAAATAAATAATAAATAATGTTTTTAAAAACAATACCGAATTCGTTTCTCATTAGTCAAATAATATTTTACATCGCCCAGAAATACAATAATTACTGTAAAAATACTAAAATTTCTTCAAAAAGCTGTAAAAGCATGTCTTTTAATTCGGGCCTTTTGTTTAATTGTTGTATTGTGTAATAATATGTTGTTAGTGAATCTTTTGCGATAAATAAATAAATAAAATGTGTCCTATTAGGAATATATCCATTTAAAAAATGTAACTCAAAAAGGCAGTTATGCCATTTTAAATGTAACGCGCCATTGCGAAATGCCTTAATTTTTTTTATTGGTTATAACTTATAAGCTATAATCATAAGTACTTCTTCCACATCGAATATATTTGATTTATTTGAATTAAATTTTACGTATTGTTATGTTTCTCTAACGAAACGATTTATAATCCCCGCCAATTGGTAATGCGCCTGGCGGTCATGTAACCTCAAAAACGAAAAACAATTGTAAATGTTTTTATACCTATGTTATTGAAAATAATAATTAAATTATATATTTTATTACCTATTAGAAATTCCTTGTTTCATGACAATTTTTGTTGCGGATAACGTCAACGTTAGTGTGACAAGGTTCCATCGTATTACCTATTGGCAGGGATTATAGCATAGTTTACACGTCATTCGCATTTTATTTTAAATATTGTAAAATAAAAGTTAATCGTTGATTTATGTTATACAATGCGGTTTGATTGACAATATATAGTGCCCGCTATAACTTCACTCGTGTATAGTAAAAAGGGAATTTGACAGATTAAAATACGTCGTTTTGTACTGTAAGTGCTCTGAAGTTGCCGTAAATCACTGTCTATTGATAATTTAAACGCATTGTACGTATAATTTCATCATTCTCAGTGATAATAGTCTAGTGATAAAACTAGTCTGGAGATCTATCGCTTAATTTACATTGCTATCACGTTTGATTTGACAGATGTGATACATTGCTACTTTTCCTTGGCTAGTTTTTATTTGTGCCAAAAAGAAGTAGCAATGTATCAGATCTACTGTCAAATGAAAGCTTAAACATGAACTTAGTGTTTTAGGCGATAAACCCACTGATCCTTAAGGTCGCTTTATGCGAGCGGAGCGGACTCCTTAATGACTATAACTCGAAATGCCAAACTGCATACAAGCACTTAACAAAAAGAGCTTAGCAGAAAGCACTGAACGAGTAAAAATGATCTAAATGAGATCACTTTTTCCTGTTTTTGCAGCGACAAGTAACTTGTCAAAGTTCTAAATAGAAAAGGAGTCACTACGCAGTGGAAAGCGACCTTAAAACTGGTGTTAATAATAAATACTACTTAACTTAGAAAATAATTATTATTACAGATTTCCATATTGTGACGCAGCTTGTAGATATTTTGACTCGACTCATAATATAAATAAGTTTAAGTAAAATAGTTAAGTAATTCTATGAAGAATAACAAGGTATAAAAATTGTAGGAAAAATTCATGAAAATGCCAAATTTTACTTTGACGTGTCAATAAGGCCGCAAATAGTATATTAACGACTTATTGACGAGAGCGTCACAAAATATAACGTTAACAATAAAATCGCAGCTTTTCTTGCACGCATTTAGATACATTTTACGTGCAAGCAATTTCGGACCAAATCAGTACATGGATGTGTTCCAACAGACAAATTTCTGAGTCATCGATCGCATAGAGTAAATTTTAATCATGGAAAGTAATTTGTATATGTCATAGGATAATTGTACAAACAGGATTTTTACAAAAATCCTAGTATGATTGTAAAATACCGGATGATTATAATCTAAGACAGATTTTTGCAATCATCCGAGTAATGTTTAGGATTTTTACAAAAATCCGGCGTATCTTAGGTAAATCGCGAATCACCATCTTTTTGCGCGCGCTGATTGGCTGACATCATCGTTATTGACTCACGGATGCTCTGATTGGCTATTTGTTATTGTTGTGATTATTGTCAAATATTTCTTTAGTGTTTTGTATGAATTATACGTTTTTTATTTTAAAATATCTGAGTGCTCACATTAATCAAGAGACATTGAAGTGAGTGAATTGGATGTTATACAAGTGCCAGGCTCGATCAGTGCAGACAATTTAGAGGTTATAATATCTTAAAAATAACATTTCTATACAGAGCTAAGAAAGTTCTATAGCACTTGTCAATATTGTTGTGCAAAACTTAAATGGACTTTCGAGTTAAGTAATTAATGCTCTTAAAACTTCAATTGAAGAATTAAATTCGGCAAAATTACGAAATAACCCCAAAACCCAACAGCAATATGTTCTGACCAATCAGACTGAAGTTGTTATAAACCGTCTCTTAGATTATCCAATCAGCATTCAAGTTCACGATTTTCCTAAACATACTAGAATTTTTACAAATATCCTAAAAATTACTCGGACGATTGTAAAAATTCATCTTAGATTTCAATTATCCGGTTCTTTACAATCGTCCTAGGATTTTTGTAAAAATCCGGTTTATACGATTATCCTACGACATATAGAATGTTCAATATTTTACTTCCCATGATTAAATGGTAGTCTATGACGATCGATGACTCAGAGATTTGTCTGTTGGAATGCACCCATTTTAATTAGTTCGTAACAAACAAGTGTTTTCGAATACAGCCAGCGGCAGAACACAGTAACCCTATCATGAACATTTATCAAGAAAAAAACGCGCGTGAAAGTTGTTAGTTAGTATCAAAATAATACTGGTAGCGCCATCTATCAGCTGTTGTCGACTTTATAAATTGTCAATGTGTGCTCTCTGACGTTCGTATAAATAAATGTCACTCTGTGACCGTCTCCATTAAAACGTAGTTTGATTTATAAAAGTACTAGTAAGAATTGATTGTCTATAAATAAATAAATAAATCTTTATTGAAATAATCTTACATCAAAAATATAACAATTAAAGTCTAGATATAAGTACAAAAAGCTAAAATACAGAGTGCCTGAACTAGGTTTATAACTATGAGTAATCTAATTTCGCTTTTCGGTGATAGATGGCGCTGTACAAATTTCCCATACAAATGACTATCGATTCTTTTTACGCACGTTTTCTTTCTCGATAGATGTTCGTGCAGATTATATTTTGTGATTGTTACAGAGATTAGAATCGAGTCCATTGTTTCTAGTCACAGTCGGCCCGTATTGTAAATACGCGGCGACCCCATGGGTATACTTACTTAGTACGCGCACTCATTAAGGCGATTAGTACCCTCAAATGGCGCCCTCATCTTAATTAATTTTATTTCTCACTAATTACTTAATGTATCAAAAATTCAAACGTTGAGATTAAAGCTAAGGTTTTATAGTTTATTTACAAACAATAACCTCTGTAAAATATAGTTGGTTGTAGTGGTAGGTGCCAAAAGTAGTTGGCTCTTTTTATAAATTTAAATTTTACTGAGGTTATTGTTTGTAAATAAACTTTAGAACCTTAGCGTTTAGGGTAAGAGCCCACGATGGCCAGACCTTCGTCATTTTATAAAAGCTAAAAGTTTTTCTGTGGGTGCCTCTAACACAGGTAAGAACGATCAGTGAGTATAGAATTTGAGTTGTGGTTACTTACGCAGGTCAGTAAAGGTGTATAAAATAGTACATCAATTTCGTTAAAGTATAAGGCTCAAATTTTCTATATTTTCTTCGTATTAACATTAGAAATTATGAGCATTATAGTGATTATATAGGCGACAACTGTTCACCTCGCGCTCGCACTTACAGCAGACTGTCAACTTGTCTGGCAAGATGTAGAAACCGTTAAAACTGTCCGGCTGTGGAGGTAACATCTTTCTATAGATCCCCAAGTAACATATATAAACTTCAGCTTTTATACTATTACGAAAGTAAATACATTTTTTTTTATTATTATTTTATTTATTCAGGAAAACATACAGTCATTATACAAGTTTTAGATAATTATCAAAATTTACGAATAGACCAGGTAGTTCCTTTAAATAATTACAAATATTGAGTCTGCACAAAGGTAGCGATTAGCACAGTATAGCATAGCAGTAAATGCAAGATTACGGTATTATTAACTAAGGCGTTCTTTATTAAATAATTTTTCTCCCACTCTTCGTTTAAACATTGATAGATTTAAGTAAAAAATATCAACATGTTTAAATTTTTCGTTGTAATATCGACACGAGCGTCTTATAAATGTGTTTTTGGCGTAGTTTGTAGTAGATGGGGGATAATAAAAAGTATCAATAGAACGTGAGGAGATTCTTGGAATTCTAAAAGTAATTAACTCCAATAGTGATGCCGAGTCTATTATACCGTTCACTATTTTATACAGAAATATTTCATCTAAATAGACACGTCTACTCGCGAGTGAATCGATTTTATACCTTTTAGAAGCTGTTTCATAGTCGACAAAGTAATTTCCCATACGATAGTCTAAGGATTTCAAAAATTTGTTTTGGACCTTTTCAAGACGAGCAATATGAACGGCATATTGAGGGCTCCATACGACGATTTTTATATTTTTTTAATGTCTGGCAGGGGCTTACAACTATACTAAGTGTCCGGCAATGGATGACGTAATTTCTAATGTTAATACGAAGAAAATATAGAAAATTTGAGCCTTATACTTTAACAAATTTGATGTACTATTTTATACACCTTTACTGACTGTTACCTGCGTAAGTAACCACAACTCAAATTCTATACTCGCTGATCGTTCTTACCTGTGTTAGAGGCACCCTCAGAAAAACTTTTAGCTTTTATAAAATGACGAAGGTCTGGCCGTCGTGGGCTCTTAGGCTATTTTATCTTAACGTTTGAATTTTCGATACATTATGTACCTGTCGAGCAGTAAATTTAATTACGGTGAGGGCGCCATTGTGAGGAATCAAATCGCCTTAAAAGTGGATTCACGTTAATACGGCGTATCGTATCAAAGCGTATCATTTAGCGTAAACACCAGCTAAATGAAACAAACACCTTTTTATTGGTAACTGGGCTGGCATTTGACCACCATCTTTTTTGGTAAAGGGTAGTATTTAATCGGGTAACAATAATTTCCCATTTTGGGTATCAAAAATACTGAATATAGCGTACTGAGCGTGTGTGACGGACTAAGGGCGACTACAAATGTTGAAAATGGGTGACTTTAAAATACAAATTGGGTAACTAGTTATTCAGAACGGGCCACCAAATGACTATTTGGGCGACAACCTTAGGGCACCCAAAACATTTAAAATTTGGCATATATTTTATTTAAAAAAGGTGACTTATCCTAATCGAGATGACAAAAATACCATGTTAGGCAGCTTAGAGGAGTTATATAGTTACCTACTTGGTATAATAGTTGCCCTCTCAGTATTTTTGTCACTCACTCCCTCATGAAGCCGTCGTCGTTTTACGTATTTTTGTAATTCACAGTTAGTCGTCCGTTTAGTTATTTTATCGCCCAAAAAATAAACCCCTGCCAGGTTTAGTATTTAAGTATCTCATTAACAGTCGCCTTTAATTATTTCCAATCACTCAATTAATTAATTCCCTTTGGTAAACAGGATGTGGTCAAAGATGTAGAACGCTTGCCAGGACATATTAAGCTAAACATTATTATAACGTGATCTTGATACGCCTTTATACGAATGGCAGATTCTGGAAACGGCAGATTCTGTAAACGGCAGATTCTTTATACGACAGATATTGTACAGTCAGTTAGCTAAAAACAAAAGTTTTTAGACATGAGTTTTTTTTGTAATTCTATGGTTTTAATATTAATAACGTTTTGACGTTTATATAATACAGAAAGTACCAGGGTAGCATAGATTTAGAGGAGTTTATCACTTTTACCTGTCAAGCTATATACTGTCGTTTAAAGAATCTGCCATTTACAGAATCTGCCGTTTACAGAATCTGCCGTTTACAGAATCTGCCGTTTCCAGAATCTGCCATTTACCGAAAAAAGGGATACGACGTAACGATAAATATGGATTTACACTCTAACGTTGTGTAGGTAATGTTCATTATCAAATTATTATTGTTGTAAATAATGTAGGTTTACTCGGTAGTGAGGTTTTACACTTTTGTTATGTAGGAAAGGAACATAAAATAATGTGATATAAATAAATCGCCTATTTGAAATACATGTTCTTTTTTGTTATTCCTTCTTTTAATTACGCCGAGTATAGCTTGAACTTCCACTATGTACGAGTATGTTAGTAACGCGCAATAAGGAAACTTAGCACGAACAGCTATCGGAAAACATAACACGCGTAAAAACGTTCGATATAATAAGTCTATGCGTTCGATAGAGTAATTTTGTATGGGAAATTTGTACAGCGCCATCTAGTGCCGAAGAGCGAAATAAATTTTTCCATAAATACAACGTGCCATAAGTAATTCCGTAAATATTGATAAATATATTTTTTTTCTGTCGAGACAGTTTTTTGGAATTTATTAAAATGACGGAGATAAGTATGTAAAAAAACACATTTCAGCCCGGCTTTCCAGGTGTTTGTTCTAAATTTTGTAAGCTGGTTCGATAATTATATGTATAACTGTTTAGTCAAGCTAGTTTTTCCAAATTTATCAAAAAATATTCACCCATTTCGAAAAATTATCAAAATTAGAAGCATCATCTAGCTGCGAATAACTCACGTACTGTGTGCTTTGAAAATTTCATGGCGACATTTTGTACAATTTGAGCCACTTTTTATCGCGAGGTCTACAGCTCACGGAGCCACTAGTATTAGGTAGTAAGAAAATAAGGACGTTTCAAAAGTACTTAATAATTAAGTTTATTTGGATAAAGCTATTTTTTACTTTGACTTTGACTTAGTCATTTCCGTCGGCTGAATCTAAATTATCGGGCGGAGTCAAATTTTCTTCACACCGCTATCAGACAATATAAAGCAAGAATAAAAAATACTTCGAAATTCAGTACAACTAAAAACAAAAATTGAATTCAACACTTTTTTGTATTGCGTTGAAAATGACGCGCCCCGTAGGTACCACAGACCAATGAATTTGGTTCTACTATGCCAAAGATACAGAGATACTACAATGAACCCATACGTTAGTAGGGCAGGAGCCCCGGTTTTGGCCATTTGCAACTTTAGCGGCCAATAAATTAGGCATAGAAAACGAAGTTGCTTCATAGTATGTGGTAAAAAATCCTTTGTCTATGATCCGTTCTGACAAGTCACAGTTGTGACGTCTTATGCTTCAAGACAATTTTTTGAGAATCTGAGACACTATTAAAGTAGGTAATTAATAAATATC
This sequence comes from Agriphila geniculea, assembly GCA_943789525.1. Taxonomy (NCBI): domain Eukaryota; kingdom Metazoa; phylum Arthropoda; class Insecta; order Lepidoptera; family Crambidae; genus Agriphila; species Agriphila geniculea. Next base: position 170,334 of record OX038894.1, on the reverse strand, counting down.
TTAGTTTTTTTTACTTTTTGTTTTGGATTTGATTGAATCCAACAGAATGTCTAGCAACATGGTTTTGAGGTTGTTTTGTTACTCGTTAAATTCTTAGTGTTGGAAAAAGGGGGTGGCCACAACTAATACACTAATTTGTACTTTGCTTGGGTTTTGGCCATGCTTGTGGCCAGAACTGACACCCTTACAACAGCAGTGTTGGCCACTTTGTTTTGATTTTGAATGAATGAATGAATTTATTTGCTTTTGAATAGGGTACAATAGGATTATAAATGGTTTACAAAACCTTATAAGTACTTAATAATAGTTTCACCTACTCAGCTACAGACAATAGCATGCAAATAACAAATTAATATTGAAGCTAATTTAAAACATTGACATAGCAGTATCATTGAAAATTCACAATTAATAAAATTAAAACATAAAAAAATTAAACTCACATCATAAAATTTCAAAATAAATGTCAGAAATTAAATAAAACTAAAATTACATGCTGGTCAGAAATGTCATGAAAATAAAATGTCAATTGAGTGTAAATTCTAGTCTTTATAATTCAAGAACTCCTGGACCGAGTAGAATAACTTATCCATAAGCCATCTGTTGCAGCCGCGCATTTCTTATTATTTTATAATTTTGTTTGTAATTTTTCTATCGATATTTTGATTGTCGTTGCATAAAACGAAACGCTTCATAGTGACAGTTTTCGAGGGTAGTTGATCTCAAAATATAGTCAAAATTATTAATCCAGTGAGGGTACTTTCGTGATTGGGTTGATGCCACTCACTTGGTTGGACGGATCCGCGCTGTCGACACATATTATTTATCGATTGCATCGCTGCCGTTAGACTCGAACTTATATACATGAGTTTAGTTTTCTCGGCGTTTAAGACTAAGCCCATATCATGCGACCATCTAGCTAATATAGTCAAATCTTCCTGCAAAATATGTAAGGTATCATTAATATTTTTACCAGCTGCAACCAAGCAAGTGTCATCAGCGTATTGATAAATTTCACAATTTTTTATTACATTTACCAAGCTATTTACATATGTGAGGTAGTGTAAAGGTCCAATCACCGATCCTTGAGTTGTACCTACAGTTGTTCTCATAAAATGGCTTCTAGCATCTGCCACCTTCACCGCAAATTTTCTGTCTCTGATATAGTCTGTACACCATGCTAGCATTGGGCCTCTAATGCCGCTATCTTGCAGACTGTCAATTAATTTGTCATGCCTAAGTGTATCAAATGCTTTACTATAATCTATGAATACTGCCAATACATGTTTTTAGGGTTCCGTAGCCAAAATGGCAAAAAACGGAACCCTTATAGATTCGTCATGTCTGTCTGTCTGTCTGTCTGTCTGTCTGTCTGTCTGTCTGTCTGTCTGTCTGTCTGTCTGTCTGTCTGTCTGTCTGTCTGTCCGTCCGTATGTCACAGCCACTTTATTCCAAAACTATTAGGACTACATAGTTGAAACTTAGTAGGCAGGTGTATTCTGTGAACCGCTTTACGATTTTTATACAAAAATAAAAAAAATAAAAGATTAAGGGGGGGCCCCCCATACATGGAACTGAAACTGAAAATATTTTTTTTCATCAAACCAACACTTGTGGAGTGTCTATAGATAGGTCTTTAAAAATGACGTTGAGGTTCCTAAGACTATTTTTTTTTAAAGTCAACCGTTTGAAAAATATATGCCGCCAAAGTGGTAAAATGTGTGTCCCCCCCCCTTTAACTTTTAAAGTAAGAGGGTGAAAAATCAAAAAAAAATATAAACTATAGATCTTAATAAACACTTTCAACGAAAATTGTTTTGAACGACATACAGTAATTAGTTTTCGAGATATAGTACATTTTCCAAAACCGCAAATATAACTTTGTCATTCATACAAACACTGTGAAAAACAAAGTTATTTTTTCAGACGAAAAACGATAGCGGTATTAAAATATGGTATGGTATAATGTACCTACGGAACCCTACTGCGCGTGGCCCGACACGCACTTGGCCGGTTTTTTTGTCATTTAGGTGCTTGTAGATACTGTTAGTGAACGATGACAGCAATTGTGTTGTACTTTTATTTGGTTGGAATCCAAATTGTTTTTCTGTTAATATATTATTAGCCGAATAGAAACCATGTATCTGTTTGCAGATATACTTTTCTGCTATTTTATCGATTGTTGGTAAGATGGTAATTGGCCTGTAATTATTATAGTCGGAGAATTTACCTTTCTTGTGTATAGGTCTGACAATTCCTGTTTTAAGCACAGAAGGATATTTTCCATTATTAACACAGGCATTAATAAGGTTTGCAATGCAGCAGGAGAATACCGGTGAGTAGGCTTGAGACCTTATTTTCGAATATCCTCACTGGATCGTTTTTGTTACCTTTAGATCAAATTAGTGTCGCTATTTAGAAAATCCCAAGGACGCCTTTTCGGCTAGCGGGAGCGCGTCCATTTTGGTCCATCGGCCGGATGGCTTAGTAGCAAAAGGACCTATTCGCAAAATACCACACGGTCAAAAAAAGGTCACATTCTCGGAATGACTTGTTATCGAAAGGACCTATTCGCATAATACCTCATTCTCGAAAAGACACATTCTCATAATGCCTTATTCGCGTAATGACCTATTCTCAAAAGGACACATTTTTTTTATACCTGCCAGCTTTAATGTTAACAGCAAATGATTGGTAATTATCATGTATTAATGAGTAAAAATAAATTTTTATTACATTTTAATCCGTCAGCTCCGCTTTAGATATCATTTTGATAAGAAATATAAAAAAAAATATTGACTAAATTAGAGGCACAGGAAATTACTGTGGAGCAATTCTTTAAACAAATTATTTATTTGAAAATTTTAATGTAAAATTACAATATTGTTTTTAATACATCTACCTCTTACCTAAATACTTATTGATGTTACAAATAATAATGATTATAAAAAGAAAAATTAATACCTTTTATTAAGTAAAGTAATCTGGCTTACTATTGTTGATTTTTATTAAAAAGATAATAAATGACGTTTAATAAGTTTTTTTTTTTATTTATATATATAAAAGGTCCTTCTGAAATAGTGCACATAATTGTAAGGGGTCAATGTACTCATGCATACAAACAACTTTTACTATGGCACCAACATTGAAATCGCGATAAAAAAAATCAGCTGTTCCATACATTTTGATCTATTCAATTTTAAATTTTCTATGGAACAGCTGTTTTTTTTTCGCGATTTCAATGTTGGTGCCATACTAAAAGTTGTTTGTATGCATGAGTACATTGACCCCTTAAAATTATGTGCACTATTTCAGAAGGACCTTATATATATAGAATTTAATGAATTATTTTACCTTTCTGAAATACTCAATTTCTGGTTTTATAAACAATACAGTGTGTCCAATCTACTTTAACCCCCTTTCAGGATTGCACTTTATCGAGGGACACATTGTAAACAGGCATAGTTTCACTAACAAACACTTAGAGAAAAATGAGGCATTTTGAGAATAGGTCATTCTGAGAATAAGTCTTTCTGCGAAAGAGTCCAAAGGAGAATAGGGCATTCCACGAATAGGGCATTTTGAGAATGAGGCATATCGCGAATAAGGCAATATGCGTCTGCAGGGCATTTTGCGAATAGGTCCTTTTGCTACTAAGCCGATCTAATTTCGAACTGTCGCTATTAGTTTTTCGTTATATTGTCGTATTGTAATTAGTTAAATAATCATTCGGATTATTTTAGGTACATTTTGTCGTTTCGTACCTATGATAATTGATATAATCGCTCGGATTATAACAGTGTCAATACATACTACACCATTCGGTAGCCATATTTGTCGTACTCAATCAAATTCGTATGTTGTAGCCATTTTAATATCGTAAATTATGCAACATTTCGTTAAGCAAAATCGTGCATTTTAGGTCTTATTCTCGATACGTTCGAATTATATTTTAATTTGAGAAAAATATCTTAATATAGAAAATCGTAAACTGAATGACTGAATGACTGACTGACTGACTGACTTACTGTCTGACTGACTGACTGACTGACTGACTGATCTATCAACGCACAGCCCAAACCGCTGGACCTAGAGACTTGAAATTTTGCACACATATACCTCATACAGTGTAGGCATCCACTCATCATCATCATATCAGCCGCACGACACCCACTGCTGGGTATAGGCCTCCCCCAAGGATTTCCACGACGATCGGTCCTGCGCTTCCCAAATCCAGTGGCTTCCGGCAACCTTCACCAGATCGTCGGTCCACCTTGTCGGGGGCCTACCCACGGAGCGTCGTCCGGTGCGCGGTCGCCATTCAAGAACCTTTCCGCCCCAACGGCCATCAGTTCTTCTCGCTATGTGTCCAGCCCACTGCAACTTTAGCTGAGCAATCCTTGGAGCGATGTCGGTTACTTTAGTTCGCCTGCGGATCTCCTCATTTCTGATTCAATCACGCAGGGAAACGCCGAGCATGGCTCTCTCCATTGCACGCTGGGTGACCTTGAGCCTCCTTATGAGACCCATAGTTAGCGCCCACGTTTCACTGCCGTAAATCATCACTGGCAACACACTGATCATAGACTTTCGTCTTGAGACACTGAGGTAAATCGGACACGAAGATTTTTCGGAGCTTCCCGAATGCTGCCCACCCGAGTTGGATTCGACGAGAGATCTCCTTCTCAAAGTTGGACCTACCTAACTGGACTGCCTGTCCTAGGTATACATAATGGTCAACAACTTCAAGTGTAGTATTCCCAACATGAACTGGAGCGGGCACAACATGGGCATTCGACATGATTTTCGTCTTATCCATGTTCATTTTAAGACCCACTCTTTGGGAAGCACTACGGAGCTCTTCGAGCATTGTGTTCATGTCCTCCAAGGTCTCAGCCATAAGAACTATATCATCGGCAAAACGAAGGTGTGTTAGGTACTGGCCATTAATGTTGATGCCGAGTCCTTTCCAGTCTAAGAGTTTAAAGATATCCTCCAACGCAGCTGTGAACAGTTTCGGAGAAATAACATCTCCCTGTCTCACAACTCGCTGCAGTTGGATAGGATTTGTTCTCTGGTTCTGTACTCGGACCGACATGGTGGCATTTTTGTATAAATATCTTAACACCTCGATATACCTGTAGTCCACTTGGCACCTTTCGAGAGACTGCAGCACTGCCCAGGTTTCAATCGAATCAAAGGCTTTCTCATAATCCACGAACGCCAAGCAAAGTGGCAGGTTATACTCCTCGGTCTTCTGTATGACCTGCCGCAGCGTATGGATGTGGTCTATGGTGCTAAAGCCTTTTCGGAACCCGGCTTGTTCGGGAGGTTGGAAGTCGTCGAACTTGCGAGCGAGACGGTTCGTAAGGACTCTCGAAAACAGCTTATAGACATGACTCAGAAGCGAGATGGGTCTATAGTTCTTTAAGAGGGACTTGTCACCCTTTTTAAAGAACAAAATCACCTCACTTATGTTCCATGCCTTCGGCGTTCTGCCCTCGACGATGACGGAATTGAAAAGCTTCTCGAGGACTTTAAGTATCGGCTTACCGCCCGCTCTCAGAAGTTCTGTAGTGATTCCGTCGTCACCCGCCGCCTTGTTGTTTTTCAGCTGTTTGAGAGCCATACTAATCTCATACATGCTGACGTCCGGGATATCTTGGGTATAGTGTCGGGTAAGCTTGGCTCTGGGGTCTTTAGCCTTGCTTTCAACAGGTGTCTGCGTGGAATATAACTGCCCATAGAAACTCTCGATCTCCCTCAGGATTTCAGGCTTCGTTGAGATGATGCGTCCGTCGTCAGTTTTCAGCTTCGTCTTTCGGCTTTGCCCAATAGACAGATCTCTCGCGAACACTTTGGAGCCTTTGTTCCGCTCGATGGCCTCTTTAATACGATTCGTATTAAATTGGCGAAGGTCGCTCGTCAAAGACTTAGATATGTCTATTAAGCTGCCGATAACGATTAGCATCTACTGTACTCTGGAGCTTCATTTCACGTCTCTGATCCATGCGTAGGAGTGTGTGGTCGGAGAGTTTCTTTAACTTGGGACGGCGGGTCTTGAAGAACTTGGACCCTACCGTACGGACAGTATCCACCACCATATTGTTTAGATCGTCCACATCTATGCTGTTCTCCAGGGCTTCGAAACGGTTTTGGAGTTCGAGTTGAAAGCTCTCGGGGTTTTGAATATGGGCCGGCAATGGTCGGAGTGTTGATTTTATCAGTCGAGATCTTTCCAGCTTTATGTTGATATTCAATGTGCCACGTACCAATCGGTGATCGCTCCCCGTCTTAACGGCGTTGATCACAGTGACATCATTGAATATTTGCTTTTTCGTCGACATGATAAAATCTATCTCATTTCTGACTGTACCGTCCGGACTGACCCAAGTCCACTTCCGGCTTTCCGGCTTTCTGAAGATTGAGTTCATCATAAAGAGGTTCTCCTTCTCCATAAAGTCGGCTAGCATCTGGCCTTTGTCATTCCGTTGCCCAATTCCAAATTGCCCCACTCTCAGCTCATCACCGCATCGTTTCCCCAACTTTGCATTGAACTGAAGATTGAAAATTAATAAATACGGGTCTCAGCGTTTTTCAAAATTCTACCCCCGAAGGGGTGAAAAGGGGTATGAAGTTATGTATAGAAAAAAATCCTTCATTTTCGAAGTAAAAATCACTTAATTTATAGTAAAGGCTTATGGAAGAAAATCTAACGCAACGTATATTGATATTGTTGTACTTCAACCCCAATGGCGATGAAATAGGGGTGAAATGTGTAAATAAACCTAAAAATAGAGATGGATGTCGTTATTGGGGTTTTCAGGTATGACGATTGCGAAAATGACATTTATTTTAAAGTCCAACACGGTGGACATGATTTAACCTCCTAAAGGGAAGAAAATGGGTTTCAAATTTTGAATGGAAAAAGAATATAAAATAGACATTACAACTTTAAACTTCGTAGGAGCACGTCTAAAAATAAATTGGCAAACATATATTTGGTAATTTTGAAAATCAACCCCTTAGATGGTAAATGGGGTATGTAAACATAAAAATCGATATGGATATCGTTCTTGAGGTTTTATGGGATGGTGATTGCGAAAATGTCATTTATTTTAAAGTCCAATACGATGTACATGATTTAACCCCTAAAAGGGTGAAAATGGGGTTCTAATTTTGTATGGAAAAATAATATAAAATAGACATTACAACTTTAAACTTCGTAGGAGTACGTGTAAAAATAAATAGGCAAACGTATATTTTGTGGTTTTGAAAATCAACCCCTTAGGGGGTAAATAGGGTAAGTAAACATAAAAATCGATATGGATATCGTTCTTGAGGTTTTATGGGATGGTGATTGCGAAAATGACATTTATTTTAAAGTCCAACACGATGTACATGATTTAACCCCTAAAAGGGTGAAAATGTGGTTCAAATTTTGTATGGAAAACTTATGGAAAAAGAATATAAAATAGACATTATAACTTTAAACTTCGTAGGAGCACGTCTTAAAATAAATAGGCAAACATATATTTTGTGATTTTGAAAATCAACCCCTTATGTGGTAAATGGGGTAAGTAATCATAAAATACTATATATGGATGACGTCTTGAGGTTTTATGAGATGGTGATTGCCAGTTAAAGGTTGGGATTTTCCATTGTTTTATTTGCTGATAAACAAACTCGATATTGATACTCGTCGTCGTTTTGAGTTGCAAAATGAGGATAAAGATATTCCTTCATTTGACTCCCTACTGGAGTACTTAAATAAGGCCGGTCAAGCACTCGAGCTTGCCGAGCCCGATACAAGCGCCTCGCGCGCTAGGCCTGCGAACGCGCCTTCCGCGCGCGCTGCGCCCCGCGCCCCTGCAGCGGAGCTGTCTTATCATCGTCCCCGTAATTATGCGCCGGCGCCGCCGCCTAATAATACTAAGTCGTTGTTAGTTAATTCTCAGTCGAAACCTGTTGATTTTTGTCTTTTGTGTAAATCGAATCACAGTTTATCGAACTGTCTTATTTATCGTAATTATTCTCCAAATGATAGATTTGTTGTTGTTAAAGAAAATAATCTTTGCATAAATTGCCTTAACAAAGGCCACTCAATTAAATCGTGTCCATCTAAGGGACGTTGTTTAAAATGTAACGTGGCCCACCACACAACCTTACACTTTGAATCGAATTTGAATCCTCGTGGGCCATTTACAATAATGTTGTAAATGACGCCAACGGTGCTCCGCCCCCTCATTATGTCAGTTCACATAATCGTGTCGCTTCGCCTAACCTTGTCACTTCGCATAATCGTAACGCTCCCCCTAATCGTGGCACTTCGCATAATCGTGTCGCTTCGCCTAATCGTGTCATTTCGCATAATCGTGTCGCTTCGCCTAATCGTGTCATTTCGCAAACTCGTGTTGTTTCGCCTAATCGTCGTGTCATTTCGCCTAATTCTAATTTCGTTTCGTCAAATAATCGCGTCGTTCTGGAAGGTGATTCCGCATCCCCCATCGCATCACCTTCATCATCTAATGAACATTCAACCGTCACTCTTGTGGCTGAATCGGATCCAACCACACAAGTTTCACTTCTCGCTACCGCCTTAGTCGAAGTTATTGACAACTTCGGCACTCATCGTTGTATTCGTGTCGTTATAGATAGTGGCAGTCAATCGAACTTTATTACTCAAAGATGTGCCAATCGTCTTGGACTCGTTTTAAAGAAAACTACAGCCTCCGTAGAGGGCATTTGTCAATCGTCATCCCTAGCAACGAATGCTACTGAGTTTCGTATGCGTTGTGGCGACCATTGTCCAGACATCAATGTTTCATCTCTCGTCGTACCCAAGATCTGTAGTCAAATGCCAGCTGATAGGATTGACATCGCTCAGCTGTCGCATCTTCGTAAAATTTAATTAGCCGATCCTCATTTCAACGTGCCTGCGCAAATCGATGCGTTAGTAGGCGTTGATATATTTTGCAAAATCTTTTAGGTGAACGCGTCAACTACGGACCTGACGGACCTGTGGCGTTCAATACTAAGCTTGGTTGGGTATCACTACCCAACTGGGAACTGTTTCGTGTACACCATCGCTTCCGACTTCGTCGTTGCTTTGCACCCTCGATAGTTTAGACCTTCAAATTCGCAAGTTCTGGGAAATAGATGAGCTCCCTAAGCCTTCCCCACTCAGCGAAGATGAGGCTCGGTGCGAACATATTTTTGCTACCACCCATACTCGTAATGTCGATGGGAGGTATGTTGTCCGACTACCTTTCAAATCACCAAAGCCAGCCTTTGGTGATTCACACACTCTTGCATATCGTCGTTTGTTGTCTTTGGAAAAACGTCTTGCTCGTAATCCTCAACTTCGCGAGGAATACAATGATTTCATGCTGGACTACCTAAACGCTGGCCACATGGAGGCAGTCGGACTACCCCGCACAGAACTTACTACATCCCGCACCACTGCGTTGTCAACCCAAGTAGCACAACCACAAAGCTTCGCGTGGTTTTCGATGCCACAGCGAAGCCGGCCAACGGTGTTTCACTCAACGAACAATTGTTGATTGGTCCGAAATTGCAATCGGACATAACTTCGATTCTTCTTCCTTGATTACTTAATTGATAAAACAGCTTGGTCGTAGATTTTTCTATTCTATGTGAAAATTGGGAGAATTGTCCTACCTACTTAAAATGTATTGTAAGCTTTTTGACTCGACGCCTTAATGCGGGTAGCTTTAGTATGTCATGCTCACTTTAAACATTTCTGCGGTGGTGTCGTGTGAGGCGAGTCGTTACGTTCCCTCAAATATGGTTGAGCGAAACGATGGCTGGTTCATGCGTCATGCTCGTGAACGGGTGCTGCCTGTGGGAATGGGTCTGCTTCTGTCTGCTTGTACTAAGGGCGTCGCATATTTTTTTTTTTCCTGTTTAATATTATCAATCAGTATGGCACTTCTTACTCAAAACATAGAATTAATAACTAATCCTCGTTTTGATTTCTCACTTTTTTATTGCTAATGACCAAAATGATTATTTGGCTTTCGTTATCACGATGTTTTCGTATTTTTTTGTCTATAGTTTTGTAAGTAAAGGCCTATGAAAAGCTTTTGGATATTAGTTTTCAATTCAGTGCCTTAGGATGGGTAGCCTAAACGTGCCGGACTACAGCTGCGCCACAAAAAAAAAAGTTGGAAATCTGACTTTTTGACTATGCCATGATGAAGTCTATAGTTTGTCGGAGTTTGTCGCCAAAAACCAGAGTTTGTCGGTCTTCCGTTTAGGAGATACATGTGGCTCAGCTGTAGAGACGTCTCTACAGCTGCGCCACACAGATCTCGAAAACGGAAGGTCGTAGCGAAAATCTGATTACTTGTATGTATAGCCATTAGTTTGTCGGAGTTTGTCGCACAAAAACCAGAGTTTGTCGGTCTAGCGTTTAGGAGATACGTGTGGCGCAGCTGTAGAGACGTCTCCTACAGCTGAGCCACACAGATCTCGAAAACGGAAGGTCGTAACAGAAATCTGATTACTCGTGTGTGTAGCCGGTAGTTTGTCGGAGTTTGTCACCAAGAACCAGAGTTTGTCGGTCTTGCGTTTAGGAGATATGTGAGGATAAGCTGTGGAGACCTTTCTACCTGGATCTTGAGAACGGAAGGTCGTAGCGATAATCTGATTAGTCATATCTATAGTCGGTAGTTCGACCGAGTTTGTCGCCAAATACCAGAGTTTGTCGGTCTTGCGTTTAGGAGATATGTGAGATTTTCGCTAAGTCCTTCCGTTCTCGAGATCCAGGTAGAAATATCTCTACAGCATATCCCCACATATCTTCTAAACGTAAGATTGACAAACTCTGATTTTTGGTGACAAACTCCGACAAACTAATGGCTACACACTCGAGTTATCAGATTTTTGCTACGACCTTCCGTTCTCAAGATCCAGGTAGAAAGGTCTCCACAGCGTATCCTCACATATCTCCTAAACGCAAGACCGACAAACTCTGGTTCTTGGTGACAAACTCCGACAAACTACCGGCTACACACACGAGTAATCAGATTTCTGTTACGACCTTCCGTTTTCGAGATCTGTGTGGCTCAGCTGTAGAGACGTCTCTACAGCTGCGCCACACGTATCTCCTAAACGCTAGACCGACAAACTCTGGTTTTTGTGCGACAAACTCCGACAAACTAACGGCTATACATACATGTTATCAGATTTTCGCTACGACCTTCCGTTTTCGAGATCTGTGTGGCGCAGCTGTAGAGACGTCTCTACAGCTGAGCCACATGTATCTCCTAAACGGAAGACCGACAAACTCTGGTTTTTGGCGACAAACTCCGACAAACTATAGACTTCATCATGGCATAGTCAAAAAGTCAGATTTCCAACTTTTTTTTTGTGGCGCAGCTGTAGTCCGGCACGTGTAGCCTAATTATGTCATGCTCTCTTTAATCATTTCTGCGGTGGTGTCGTGTGGGGCGGGTCGTTACGTTCCCTCAAATATGGTTGAGCGAAGCGATGGCTGGTCCATGCGTCATGCTCGTGAACGGGTGCTGCCAGTGGGAATGGGTCTGCTTCTGAGTACCTATCTTAACGCATATTGAATTGTAAGAATTGCGTTTTTATTTTTATGTCTTGTATCAAGTGTTTTTGGTTAGAGTAGCAGACGGAGTGATTTCTAAACTAGTTGAAAGTTATTTACTCTCACGATTATCTATCTGAATGTAGTAGATATTTAATTTTAACCTACCTACCCATTGTGTGTAACCTTTTGATAATTATTGTGATGGAAAATGACCTCACTTTAAATGTTTTTTCAATCTTGACGACTCTGTATGAAATATACAGGAAGAAAAAAGCAGCCCTTGACGAGTTTTTTGCCGGTTCTTCTCGTTACAAGGTCTCCCGCTTAGGGTTTGCGAACCGATGGCGTAGCTTCTATGACATTCACAAGTGCTTGTAACAGCCTAGACTGAATAAATTATTTTGAATTTTGAATTTCTTCGGTTTCGGTTGCACGCTTTCGTTTTCACCGCCGATATAAGGCAAATGTATCGCTAAATTTTAATTGCGATTCCTGATCGTAATTATCAGCGATTATTGTTTCGCTTTTCGCCCGACGAGTCTGTACAGGAATTTCGTCTCAATACCGTTACCTACGGCATGTCGTCGTCCAGTTATCTAGCGCTTCGAACCATCTTGCAGGTGGCGCGAGACGAGGGAGACAATTGTCCTGTCGCCGTTGCGGCGCTCTCCAATGATATTAACGTAAATGACGTAGTCAGTGGTTCGGATTCATTGGACTCGGCACGCGAGTTAATGCGTCAGATCACACACGTCTTACAAAAGGGCTGCTTCGAACTTAGGAAGTGGTCCAGCAATTGCCAATCACTACTAAAAGACATACCACTTGAACATTGTTATGATAAATCGCTCTCGTTCGTTTCCGAATCTTGCGTCGTAGTCAAGGTTCTTGGTCTGGAGTGGAATCCTGTCAAAGATGGATTTTCGTTCACTGTTCGTTCCTTGCATCAGCAGTGCACCAAGCAAAACATCCTATCGGAGTTGGCTCGCATCTTCGATCCCTTGGGATTCTTAACACCTATCACTTTCGCTTTCAAGTGTATTATCCAAACACTTTGGAGTTTGGGATTGAATTGGGATGAAGTTGCACCCGATTAGGGTTTCTGATTTCTCGACCTTATTTTTTTCTCGAGTTTCGAGAATTCTCGAAGGCAAATTCTCGAGTTTTCTCGAGTCTCGAGTTTTTTAATTGAAACTGTTGAAATTTAATATAAATACAGATTATTTTTAATCTAAGATAATTTTATTGCACCACAATCAATATTTAGAATTTAGTACCTCTTTTTTGGGTGAGGAGAGAAACAAAAATTAAAATCTTACATATTATTAACTTATAATCAAAACGTAATAATTAACTAATAGAAACAATAGTCATTAATACTAAAGTTGACTATTCCTAGACTAGACCAGCCTAGAAGCAGCGTTAACTTTTTAAATAATTAGACAACTAAATCTTGTCTTAGAAGAAAACAAGCTTTCAAGAATAGAAGAAAGAGTGAACAAATGAATGAAAGAGCACGAAACGCGAGTGATGTTAAGGCGCTTATAGACGTCTACTAGCAACGCCAATACATTTATTTTTATTACTTGTAAACCAAGTCAATATTATTAAAAATAAGAAAAAACTATACCCTCTTAAAATTCTCTAATATTTTTGAATAACTCTTTAATAATAGGGATTAAAGTATGAAATTGAATTAAAGTCAAATCTTCTATGATGATAAAGATGCTTTTTTTTATGCACAACAAGATAGTGCTTGGCCTTCATCTCACCTGATGTTAAGTGATGATAAGGCCGTAGGTGGAAGCGCACTACTGCTGGAATTGTCATCACTGAGGAACTGGCTTGAGCACTGAGAATCTTACCTCCAATTGCCGGAACATAACAATTTACAAATTGTTGTTATGGCGTCAGACTTAGATAAGATGGTGGTAGCTAGCCAGGTGGACTTGAAATAAGCCCTACCACCAACTATTATCATCATCATCATGACGGACCGGAGCAATACCAATATTACTAATTTTTTTTCCTGAACGTTTAAAAAAGTTACTTAAATGTTACTCCTTTTTTCGTTAGCAGAAATGACCACTTAATTCGTTGTAATTTAGCTGATACTTATTTTTTTCACTTAACACATGTGGCATTAGTTAGCTTAGTGTTTAAACATTTATGCATAAAAGGTTTGAAAAATTGGTTCATGGTTGTTGCAAATTCTTTAAAATTCTCCATACAAAACGGCAGTTTCATACTTAAACCCTAATACTTTTCATTCTTTGAACTAGTTTTAAAACGTAATCGAAACGACAGTAGCCAATTTTAGTTAAAATGGATTTTAAAACTTACAGAAAGTATGAAAACTGTTGGGGGTTATTCAAAAATTGTTTCCTTTTTTATTAAAATATTGACCTGGTTTACGTATAATTAAAATAAACGAATTGGTGGTGTTAGTGGACGGATAGAAGCGCCTGAACGGCGAGAAATAATCGCGCATCGCGTCTTCTACAATTCAAATTTGAAACTCGAGAATTCTCGAGCTCCGGTCATTTTTTTTTCGTCTCGAATGAAGTCAAATTTCTCGAGTTTTCTCGAGTTCGAGAAAGCTCGAGCAGAAACCCTACACCCGATTCAATCGTTCAAAGTTGGTCTCGATATCAGTCAGAATTTAATTATTTGTCGTCAATTGTCGTTCCTCGTTTTGTTCCTACACCAAATTCTACTGATCTTAAGTTGCATGGCTTGCCTTGGAATCAGGCTACGCAGCCGTTATATATTTTCGCATTCGTCACAGTGACAATCGTGTCACTTCACATTTCGTTATCGCTCGTTCTAAAGTCGCTCCGGTTCGGAAAATTTCGATTCCGCGCCTGGAATTAACAATATGTATACAACTGATTTTGTACATTTCCTTTTGTGTAGATACCAATAGAAGCAGATATTGTAATAATTAGCATTCTTTTATATGATTTAGAAGTTTGTTATATTAGCGAAGAATTACTCTGTTATGCCAAGAAATTGGTTAATAAACTTTTAAATTATGTAGCTATAATTATATTATAAAAAAATGTTGGCATCATTGTTAGTTGATAAAAACTTAGATTACAAATTTTAATAGAGTATTAATAATTATCAGCAATTTTGTTAAAAGGAGAAAGGTGTAATGTATCCAATAAATATCATAGACGTGAATGCAGACTATGGGCAAAGTGACAGTCTCATGTCACTGGCACGCACGCACCTTCTGGTTTCATGCTTATGTAAAGCAAATACTAAATTGTATTTTATTCTTTCTGCCGAATCCCTCAACCCTTAGATATAAGACGAATGGCCGAACATTATACATACTTTTGATGAACCAACGCGAATCACACCCACATCGACAACCTGCTTAGATAATATGTTTTGTAACTGTAATGTCCTTGAAAAATCAATTTTGAATTGTATTAAATCCGACCACAGTGGACAATTAGCCTCTATTGAGCACCATCATGTTCCGCCTAAACGGGAAAAAAAGCACTTTATTGAAAAATTCAGGACCAAGGTCACAAGTTATTGCCCAACTATTTATACGATTCAGGTCTTCTTTTATTTTAGATATGGCGGTTGACGTATCTTGAGGCTTAAAAGATAAATAAACCTGGAGATCATCTGCATAAACATGATCATTACATTTTTTTATGCAAGTAATCAAGTCCGCACTGTACAAATTAAAAAGAATTGGGCCCAATATTGATCCTTGTGGAACACCTCGACATAAAGTTGTAGTTTCTGAAACTTTCTTGTTCCCAGTCTCACTACATATCACAACACGCTGTGAACGACCACTAAGGTAGCTAGAGAGCCATTTCAAAGCGTTACTGTCAAACCCGTAGTAATTTTTTAATATTTTTAAATTTAATAATTAGCTGTTTTCCTCGTCATTTACTTAAAGGTCAGTACCACGCATCCACGTTTGATGTCCGCGCTGCCAACGGGAGTACCATTAAAACTTATGGCCCCATTTTATTGCGGTTGAATTTAGGTCTTCGCCGGGAATTTCACTGGAATTTTGTTGTCGCTGACGTTGGTGTACCTATCATTGGTTCAGATTTTTTGGCTGAATACCACCTAATGCCGGACTGTCGTAACCAACGTCTGCTTGATGGTATTACCAGTCTCTTAGTTGCTGCAACTGCTGCTGACACTACCCAGACTAGCGTAAAGACTGTTGTTGCTGAGTCTCCTGCTGCGCAAGTATTATTGGAATTTCCAGATATTTTGCGTCCACCTGGGTTGCCACGTATTGTAAAGCACACGACTAAGCACTATATTATTACAACTGATGGTCCACCAGTTTCGTGCCGTCCGCGCAGACTTGCCCCTCAGAAACTTCTGGCTGCAAAGAAAGAGTTTGAGCAGATGGTCAGCTGTGGAACAGCTCGACCCTCCAGTAATCCTTGGGCATCTCCGCTGCACATGGCTCGCAAGGGTGAAAACGGATGGCGTCCTTGTGGTGATTTTCGAGCGCTCAATGCGAGAACTGTTCCTGACCGCTATCCCGTTCGCCACATCGCTGATTTTGCCCACAGCCTGGCTGGTGCTACGGTTTTCAGCACCCTGGACCTTGTTAAAGCATATCAACAGATTCCGGTCAATGAGGCGGATATTTGCAAGACAGCCATCACTACACCATTTGGATTGTTCGAGTTCCCTTTCATGACATTTGGTCTGCGAAATGCTGGGCAAACTTTCCAGCGTTTTATTGAAGTGGTCAGGGGACTCGACTTCTGCTACCCATATATCGACGACATTTTGGTGTTCTCGCAATCGCTGGAAAAGCATATCCAGCATCTTCGGATATTGTTCCAACGATTGCGAGAGTATGGTGTGGTGGTCAATCCTGGCAAGTGCGTGCTCGCGGCTGACGAGGTGCAGTTTCTTGGTTACTGGGTTGGTAAGGACGGGACCAGACCTCCTCCGGAGAGTATCGAAGCCTTGCGGAATTTTCCTCAACCGAAAACGGTTGAAGGACTCCGTAGGTTCCTTGGCATGGTGAATTTTTAGCGCCGATTCCTGCCGGGGGCAGCAGAACTTCAGGCTTCTCTCATTGACGCTTTAGCCTCGTCCAAGCTGAAAGGCTCAAAGCCCGTGCCATGGACGCCTGATTTGGAGTGTGCGTTCCAGAAGTGTAAAGACCATCTTGCTGCTGCAACGCTCCTAGCTGACGCTGTCGCTAACGCTCGATTGGGGTTATTCACTGACGCTTCTTCCAGTCGTGTTGGAGCTTGCTTGCAACAAAACGTTGAAGGCCATTGGCAACCGCTGGCATTCTTCAGTAAGAAATTGTCAGTGAAGCACTCCACCTGGCTTGCTTATTACCGGGAGCTACTTGCTGTTTATGAAGCAGTTCAGCACTTCCGCCATGTTCTGGAGGCGCAGCATGTTACTGTGTTTACGGACCATAAACCGCTGATATACGCGTTTTCTCAGCGGCGTGAAAAGTTGCCTCCAGTACAACTCAATCATCTATTATTTATTTCACAAATTCACGTCAGACATAGTCCATATCAGTGGCAAAGACAACGTTGTGGTTGTGGCTGACGCCTTGTCTCGAGTTGAGGCTCTTTCTTTTGAAAGCGATTTCGCCGCTCTTGCTCAAGATCAGGCGTCGGACGAGGAACTACAGAAGGTGTAAGCTGGTTCTTCCTTAAAATTGGAGAAGGTTGTTTTGCCTGGGACGGATATCACCATTTTCTGCGATACGTCTACGGGCAAGCATCGACCGTATCTAACCCCTCCCTTTCGTCGCCCACACTTTGATAAATTACACATGCTAAGTCACCCTGGCGCACGAGCATCGGCACGCTTGGTGGCTGAGCGTTTTGTGTGGCCTGGAATGCAGAAAGACTGCCACAATTGGGCTCGAACCTGCTTGAGCTACCAACGCAGCAAGGTGTCTAGGCATACCATTGCGCCTCTTGGACATTTTCCTACACCAACCAGGCGCTTCCGTCATGTTCATATTGATATCATCGGTGCTCTGCCGCATAGTGGTGGTTTTCAGTATTGTCTCACAGCAGTGGACAGGTTTACCAGATGGCCTGAGGCTTGGCCGATGAAAAGCATGACGGCGGAAGAATGTGCAGAGACCTTTTTCAGAGAGTGGGTGTCTCGCTTCGGTGTTCCTTCTGTTGTGACAACGGACCAGGGACGTCAATTCGAATCTGCTTTGTTCCACAGTCTTTTGCGCCATTGTGGGGCAAGTCGGGTTCGCACGACTAGTTACCATCCTTGTGCTAATGGTCTTGTGGAACGCATGCACAGGCAACTGAAAGCTGCCCTCATGTGTCATAACGACACGTGGCATAGGGCGCTGCCAGTTGTTTTGTTGGGAATGCGCTCTTCTTTTAGGGAAGATTTACAGGCATCCTTGGCTGAGCTTGTATACGGGGAGCCTTTGTTTTTGCCGGGCGAGTTCCTTTGTCCTTCGGCCGTTCCGGACCGCGTTGGAGAGTTGGATCTTGCCGAGCAGCTCCGAAGGAATATGGTTTTACTTAGACCGGTTTTCTTCAACTCGCCACGGAGAAAAGCGCACCTTTGTGAGCAAGGACCTTTTGTCGACGACGCACGTTTTTCTGAGAGATGACTCCGTGCGAAGATCATTGACTCCTCCGTATTCGGGTCCTCATAAGGTGGTTTCTCGCGCCCAAGATGGCAAGACTATCACCATATTGGTGGGTGTCAGAAATGTCAGGACATAATTTGCATTTCATGTAGAAATAAAAAATAAGATAAATATCATATCAATTACCAAAAGCAGTAGATCGTGTTATGAATTTTATATTGAACGCAGCGAAAGACCAGATATTAAAAACATTTTCCAAGAACTGTATGTGTTTTGAAAATGTGTTGGTTGTCGTGTGTGTAATTAAGTGAGTGGTTATGTATTGGGTGTGTAAGGTTATTGTAATATGTATGGGTGTAAAACGTGTAAATGTGTATTTGGTGTGTATAATTAACATTTTGAAAGAAACGAGTTGGCAAGAAATGAACATCAGCAAAAATAAAACATAAGGAAAACATAATAATATATGATAGACAAGTCACTTTTTTTGAGATAATTTTGAAAGTACCTCTTCAGAGTCCACGCGTACAAATCTTTCATTTGTTTCTTTTTGTAGGTATATTCTTCCGTAGGATATCCAGCAATACTTGTATGCATTATCATTCGCAAAATTGCGAGCGAGACGATACAAGTAGTGTCCCCGCGTCGATAAGCTTTCAGAAATATATACCGGAGTTTCAGGGCCGTTGAAAGTAAGATGTTTGGTATTTAGTTTATTACCGCTGTTATTTCGATTGTATTCGCGGGTTTTTTTAATAATTTTATCCCTTTTGACAGCACTCACGAAGTCAGCAACGACTGTGCCCGGTTTATCCAATTTGTTTTTCGTACGGAAGACATCTTTTATCTCCTGAGGTTGAATCGGTACATTCACGATTTTTCCTGTCTTTATTATTATTTCACACAGATCGTCTTTACTTTCGTTATCTGTTTTTGGTATATTTTTCAGCTCTAATCTTGTGGAATAGCTCAAGCGCTCCAAGCTTTCTACTTTTGTCTCTAACTGTTGTATATATAAACGATCAGTTTTCCTCTCTTTCGTCATGTCATCCATTTTTGTCTGTAGTTCATCATATTTTTTAGAAACATATTCAATTGATGCCATGATGTTATTATTTTGATTTAATAATTCTTCCATTTTTGATTCCAGTGACGAAAACTTATTCTTATTCTGCTGCGCAGATTTAGCCAACAAATTGCGGATCTCTTCTCACAACTCGAACGAATGCGGAGGTCTAAGAGGGAGTATGCTTCTATGTTTAACATGGAGACGGAAACCTTTCAGATAGTACGCACGAGACGAGAGCGAAAGTCTCTTCGGAGATGATTGCTCGCAAACCGTGGGCCTTACGGGCTAGCGTGTCGAAGACGAAAAGCCTTTTCTGGTTGTACGTCTTGCGGACTAGGGGAAAGCGCGGGTGGCGCATCCCCTAGAACCCTTTCGAATGATTGCGGAAGTCTAAGAGGGACTACGTGTCTATGTTTAACATGGAGACGGAAACCTTTCAGATAGTACGCACGAGACGAGAGCGAAAGTCTCTTCGGAGATGATTGCTCGCAGACCGTGGGCCTTACGGGCTAGCGTGTCGAAGACGAAAAGCCTTTTCTGGTTGTACGTCTTGGGGACTAGGGGAAAGCGCGGGTGGCGCATCCCCTAGAACCCCTTTTGAACGATTGCGGAGGTCTAAGAGGGACTACGTGTCTATGTTTAACATGGAGACGGAAACCTTTCAGATAGTACGCACGAGACGAGAGCGAAAGTCTCTTCGGAGATGATTGCTCGCAGACCGTGGGCCTTACGGGCTAGCGTGTCAAAGACGAAAAGCCAAAGTTTTTTGACCCCATCATCCTCATGTAACACGCTTGAGAACCTTCTGATTGATACTATGTCTTTTGTTGATCTACACCAGTGTAATTCAATTACTAACTTTAATCAGCGTACGTTAGACCTTATCTGGTGTAGTCAACCTGATTGTGTGACAGTTGGTGAAGCCGATGAACTTTTACTAGATAAAACTGATTCACATCATCCACCCTTATCTATAAGTTATACGAGGACTAGCCGTAAATCAGTGAAACCAAAACGTGTCTCAAAATTAAACTTTAGTGCTTGTAACTACGAAGAAGTCAATAAAGAGTTAGCTCAATTGGACTGGACTTTGATATGGGACAAAGGATCTGGAGTTAATGATATGGTTCAGAAATTCTATGACGTTGTTATGCCAGTCATACATAAACACACACCTTATAAGACTCAGCGTGACACTGAATATCCGATTTGGTATACTAAACCCCTTTTGAAAGCTTTAAATGAAAAAGCAAAATATCATTCTAGGTATAAAATATATAATAATCCTATGGATAAACTTGCTTTTGACAGGGTTAGAGAACGTTGTGATATATTGACAAGAGAGTGTTATGCTAGATTTAAGGAGCAAGCAAAAGCTCATTTACGCAGTAGTCCCAAATATTTTTGGCAATTTATTAACGCTAGAAAAGTGAATCGTACTTCCATCCCTAATGATATGGTCTTCGAATCTGAAACTGTTAGTGGTGGTCAAAAGGTTTGTGACATGTTCTCATTATATTTTCAAACAGTTTATGATACACGCAGTGATCCAGATTCGTCCTGCTTCGATAATTCATTTTCGGCCGATGATAGTGCCATTTCACTGAGTGGTTTTTCAATTTCGGAGGATGAAGTTCTTGAATATCTCTCCACATTAGATTGTAATAAGGGAGCTGGGCCTGACTTATTACCACCGCTATTCTTTCGAAATTGTGCAAACTACTTATACAAACCCTTATGTCAAATATACAATGCCTCTTTAGAAACTGGAGTGTTTCCAGAGTTGTGGAAAGTTGCTCATCTAACACCAGTTTACAAATCTGGAGACATAAACGACATTAGTAACTACAGACCTATCTCGATTCTTTCTTTAGCAGGTAAAATCTTTGAGTCAATTGTCCAGAGGAAGATATATAGCCATGTAAGGGGGTTAATACACGTTAATCAGCATGGATTTTTGCCTAAAAAGTCAACAACCTCTAATCTGGTTAGTTATGTTAGTGACATAAATGAAGTGTTGGACCAACAAGGCGAAATTCATGCTATATATACGGATTTTAGGAAGGCCTTTGACCTACTAAACCATGACTTGTTACTTATTAAGTTAAAGGGTGTTGGTATTCATGGATCATTGCTACGATGGTGTGAGTCGTATTTGCGGAATCGGTCACAACTTGTTTCCTTATACGGATACAAATCTATTGCACGACTGGTGCCATCGGGAGTACCACAGGGATCCCATTTGGGTCCACTGTTTTTTCTAATTTTTGTTAACGATTTATCTAATTGCATTAATTCTCAATTTAAAATGTACGCTGATGACTTGAAAATTTATCGTAGAATAGATGGCGCTGAAGATGTTTCTGCACTTCAGCTTGATATTTGTAAAGTTCAAAATTGGTGTGATGTTAACGGCATGGTCTTAAATTCAAATAAATGTTTTTTTATTCGGTTTACGAGAAAGGTACAGTCAATTAATGCTACCTATCTTATTAACAATGTTCCTTTAAAAGAGCTTTCGAGTATACGAGACTTAGGTGTCATTATTGATAGCAAACTAAGCTTTACTCAGCATATCGATGGCATCATAAAAAAGACATCCAAGCTAAGTGGTTTCATCACACGTCAAATGAAAATATTAAAGGATTCTCAGATCACGATTCTTGTTTTCAATAGCATTGTGCGCAGTATCTTGGAATACTGTAGCACTGTATGGAATCCTGGATACCAAGTTCACTCTGATAGATTGGAGCGTGTACAGAAACGCTTTCTGTACCACCTTAGCTATGCTGAAAATAAGTGTCATCTCCTACAGTCGTATGAAGCCCGTCTTTCCAATTATTGCTTAACACCTTTGTACAGCCGCAGGAAAGCTTCAGATATACTTTTTGTATTTAAATTGGTAAACGGTCTCGTGGATTCTCCCGACATCTTAGAGCGCCTGCAATTTTTAGTCCCACGTAGTGCTAGTCGTCTCCAAAATCGAAAGACTTTCTCACTTCCGGTGTGTAAGACTCGTCTCGGTCACCACTCTCCGTTGTATCGTATGTGTGCGGCTTATAATTCTATACGTTTTAAATTTGATGTTTTTAATGGTTCCCTTGCCTCAGCCAAGCGTTGTATTAGCATGGCTCTTTAGCTGTTTTCTGTAGATAATTAGTTAACTTTTGATCTGAAACTTTTTGTATTAAGTATCGAAGTTTAAAATGTAATATTTATTAATATAATTTAGGTAGTCTACATTTTTGAATTGTTAGCAAATGCATGCTGTGCTTACTTCGAGTAGGGTAAATCCTAGTAAGTTAGTTTTTAATAAGTTATTGTTAACATAGACTAAATGGATTATACCCAGTTTAGTAAGCCAAATTAAAAAAAAAAAAAAAAAAAAAAAAAAAAAAGCCTTTTCTGGTTGTACGTCTTGGGGTCTAGGGGAAAGCGCGGGTGGCGCATCCCCTAGAACCCTTTCGAACGATTGCGGAGGTCTAAGAGGGACTACGTGTCTATGTTTAACATGGAGACGGAAACCATTTAGACAGTACGCGTGAGGGGAGCGAAAGTCTCTTCGGAGGTGGCCGCTCAAAAGCAGTGGGTTTTAGGACAGTGCAGATGGCATGTAGTACTAAACCCACTGAGGGAGCGGAAACCCAGGAGGATTGGTAATTTTATGATTACCGTATCCACTGGGTAGTACGCACCCGAGTGACTGAGGGAAAGCGCAGATGGCGCACTATTTTCCCTTGGAAGCTCACAACTCGAACGAATGCGGAGGTCTAAGAGGGACTACGTGTCTATGTTTAACATGGAGGCGGAAACCATTTAGACAGTACGCGCGAGGGGAGCGAAAGTCTCTTCGGAGGTGGCCGCTCGAAAACAGTGGGTTTTAGGACAGTGCAGATGGCATGTAGTACTAAACCCACTGTGGGAGCGGAAACCCAGGAGGATTGGTAATTTTATGATTATCGTATCCACCCGGGTAGTACGCACCCGAGTGACTGAGGGAAAGCGCAGATGGCGCACTATTTTCCCTTGGAAGCTCACAACTCGAACGAATGCGGAGATCTAAGCGGGAGTACGCGTCTTTGTTTTACAAAGAGGCGGAAACCACTTTGACAGTACGCGCAGAGGGAGCGAAAGTCCTTACAGGACGGACGCTCTGAGACAGTGAGCCTGAGGTGTGCGCAGGTGGTGCTTAATCCGAAGGCTTACGTGTCTCCATCGAATGCGGAAACTTGTAAGGGGTTACGCGTCCATGTTCACATGAATGCGGAGACCTTGCAGGCAGTACGCTGCAAGTGGGTCCTGAGCATGGGTTGGGAGGCCCTGCTCTGAGGTTTATGGACCCCAAGCTGGTTAGTGCGCTACTGTGCTGTGCGCTTCCTGGCGTTTGGGAGAAATCCCGCGGGATGGCAGAAGTAGTTTCTGCATCCCAAGGTGGGCTTGCTTCGGCGAGCAACCCACTGCCTTGGCCGCGAAAGTAATACCATAAGTATTCTCGTAGCTAGGGCAGATATGGGCAGAGGGCACAGCGTGGGGTTGTTTTAGTGGGTAGGCCCCCCCTTCCGGCCCCCCATCCAGCCCGGCTAGGCGGAAAGCGGTGTCGCTGGCGTTCAGTCGCTGGCGGCTTCCGTGGGAGAGTCCCACATAACTGCCGTCGCTCTCCCAAGCGACGGAGTACGCATAAGCACGCGTTTTTCCTCACGTTAAAAAAAAAAAAAAAAAAGGTTAGGTTAGGTTAGGTTTTTTTTTTTTTTTTGGTATCCATATATTGGAGACAGCAAATCTCTCGCTTATGGATTACGAGCAGACATTAACTGTTGGTTTTTTATGATTGTGCTTTTTAGAATTAAATTATATCTTTATTGAAATCTTTAAGTGTGTTAATTATATTTTGGATGAAAATTTTATAGGCATCGATTGTGGTTTCTTTTTTAATAATGTTTTGTAGGTTATAAGGATCTATGTTATGTTTATTAGTGAAGTGAAAAGTTTGTATGTATTTTAATCTTGGGATATTGTATTTTGGACAATGTTTCAGTAGGTGATCTAGGTCTTGTACCGTGTTATCGTCACACGGGCATTTGTTGGTGCTTTTTTTTTCTTTCAGTTTTCTTTTTCTTAATCTTATTTCTTACTTGCTAATTATTACTATTTTTACTTATTTTTATAAGATTTTAGAACATTTTTCTATTTTTAATTTTCTTATTAACTATAACAATTTGCTTAGCCAATTTGTTCTTAAATACAATTTTCTCTTTTACTCTATATTTCCAAAATTTTCATACATTCTTGTTTTTATATTCTTAACTAAACAATTTGATTCAATTTGCTATTGCAATTTGATTCAATTTGTTCTTAACATACTTCTTATTATTAACAGTGTTTTGAAAATTTTCTTATCAAATACAATGTTGCAAACAACTTCTTAACAATTTGGTGACAATTTGCTATATACAATTTTTATTCTTATAACTATGACATACATTTTGTTCTTTTTCCAATATATTTTAATAGGTTGCAAGTTTCGCATATTACAATATTTTCTAGTTTTTTATAATACATTTTCAGCTTATTTTCTAATCTTATTACATGCTATGTCTATATTTTATCCATTTCGGCTTAATATTACACATCTTATACATTTCTTATTTACTAACTTAAATTCTAGGGTAGTTTTTTATATATTCTAAGGATATATAGAACTAACCCCTTTCTTATGCTTGTTCGTATTTTCAAACTATTATTTTAGGTTCACTCCATTATTTGTTTTTAATAAATATTTGTTGCAGATTATGTTTTAGTTATATCTAATGTTTTTAATTTGAGTGTATCAAATTTTGAATTTATTAATTTGTTTTATGGGGTTGTAGTATAAATAATGATATTCAAAGAATTTTAGTTTTTGATTTTTATATAAAGTTTTAATTTTAATTCTAACAAAAAATTTTTAAACAAAACTAATTTATTTCCAAAATAAATTTGTTTTATTTTGAATTTCGGAACCGTTTATGCCCACAGTTTAAATCTAAGATTTATTCTGTGGGATGTGTGGTGTAATTTTGAAAATTGTTTTTGTGGAGTGATTCCCTAGTCCGTGTAATAGGCTGTCGTGGATCTGGCGAGGTAGTCCCATTTGGCTCGCACCGGGCAATCCTCGCTGAATGCGTTATGGCCATGGTTGGAGTCCCTCTGCCCAGACCGTGCACAGTTGCAGCACTCCGGTGGGGATCCATCGATCCTGAGTTCACACTCGGCCCGCAAGTGTGGGCCCCCGCAGTGGCTGCACCTGTCCTCGGTCTGTGTGCAGAACTTTCTCCCATGGCCATAACCCAAACAGCGGGAACACTGAATGAGCGGCGACTGATCCTCCACCTTGACCCGCTGAAGGTCGATGTGGAGTGCACCAGCCGCCACCATGCGGTGCCAGACAGCGGGACTTACCTGCATGATAAGGTGTGCTGCTGCCGGATTTCTCGTTCGCTTTTTATATTTTATTTTCAGCCTTATGTCCTCATCGGGTATATCGTTAAAGATGCTCTCGTTCTGGCGGCGCACCGCTGCGATGACCATCTCATCCTCATCCAGCAGCACGTCCTTAACTATAACGAGAGGGTCTTTGTTTGCAATAGCAGTGACCTTCAATTTTTTATCTTTTGTCTCAATCTTGTTCACTACTTTGTCCAGATCCTGTCTAGTGCGACACCCAATGATCACCTTCTGGTTTCGGGCTTTTCGGATTTTCTCCACCCTAATCCCTTCTTTCTTGGCGTCGACCGCGCACTTCACCCTGTCGAGGACCTCCGCGCTAGTCTCCATAGCGTCGTCCGAGGTAACCACGACAGAATGAAGTGCCGGACGTATTTTAGCCGGGATTGACGCGGCGATGCTGGCATAGGTGGGCCTTGGGCTCGGAGTCACAACCGGCGGCTGTTGGTCTGCCTTAGCTAACAGTTCTTGAACTGCAGCTACCTTTGACTCGACATTGTCCATACCTAGTTTAATTGTGCCGATTGTGGCTCCGATGTCCATAGTGCCCGATCCTACGATTTCGCTGAGGCCTTTGTGCGATTCGCAGATATTTTTGTTTGCGGTGTTGAGAGTCTCGTCTATTTTGTCCAGTTTTGCGATTTGTTGGACGTTTTGATAGCTTATATCGCCCAGGCTGCTCTCGATTTCTTGCAGTTTGTCCATAAGTACTTTCTCATCTTGGCTAGATGTTGTTGCCTGAGATGACATGGATCGTGGTGCGGCTTCGAGTGCAGCGGCTGTGGTGGTTAGGACGCTGGTCTGGTCCTTCAGCCTTTTTCTGAGATCGCTATGGGACTCATGGGCGTAATTTCAGGTTTATAACTGGGGGGGCAAGACCTACCAAAAAAATCTTTACTGTATTTTATCGTATACTATTTTAGCGGCCGCACGCGCTTTTAGTCAGTTTCATTCACTATTTCTGCATTTTTGTCTGTCTAATGTAAAAAAAAACGGCTGCGCGACGCAATTTTTTGTCAGTTTCATCCACTTATCTTTTAATCTCGCCATTTTCGCCTGTTTATTCTGTCTGTAGCAAAAAAAGGCCGCGCAGTGCGATATTTAGTCAGTTTCATCCACTAATCTTGTACTCTTGCCTGTCTTTAGTAAAAAACGGCTGCGTAGCGCAATTTTTAGTCAGTTTCATTCACTAATATTGTACTATTACCTATTTATAGTAAAAACAAACGACAACGCAGCGTAATTTTTAGTCAGATTCATCCACTAATCTTGCCTGTCCTAATCTGTCAGCAAAAACAAACGGCCGCGCATCGCGATTTTTAGTCAGTTTCATTCACTAACTAGCTTTTAACGGTTGAAGGTTCCCTAATGATTTTCTCTAATATCCACGCTGACGAAATCGCGGGCAAAAGCTAGTTTATTACAAAAACCTCTCCCTCTCCCTTTCTCGTCTCCGGCCCCTTAACAAAAGTTTGAACCGCTATTTTACCTTTTTAGAGGCTGAATCATGTCCACCGTGTTGAACTTCAAAATAAATGTTATTTTCGCAATCACCATCTCACAAAAACCTCAAGAACGACATCCACATCGATTTTCATGATTACTTACCCCATTTACCGGGGTAAGGGATGATTTTCAAAATAACATAACAAATTATGTGTTTGCTTATTTATTTTTAGACGTGCCCCTACGGAATTTAAAGTTGTAATGTCAATTTATATTCTTTTCCCATACAAAATTTAAACCCCTTTAGGGGTTAAATTATGTCCACCGTGTTGGACTCCAAAATAAATGTCATTTTCGCAATCGTCATCCCAGAAAACCCCAATGACGACATCCATATCTATTTTAGGTTTAATTACCCCATTTAATCCTAATTTCATCCCCATTGGTTAAAATACTAATAATAACAATATACGTTGTGATAGATTTCTATCCAGAAGCCTAAATTATAAATTTAGTGATTTTTACTTCGAAAATGAAGGAATTTTTTTCTATACACAAATCATTCCCCTTTTCACCCCTTCGGGGGTAGAATTTTGAAAAACCCTGTGATACGCACGTATTTATTAATTTTCAATCGTTAGCCTTAACACAAAATTTTAAGATCCTAGCTTCAAAACTGAGTGACTTTAATACAAAATTTAATTCCTTATTTTTTTTAATAAAATGTATTTATTGGTCACTTCACAAACTTAATACATTGATGGATGTGTACATAGATCAAAGCATTTATAACCTAAATTTGTGAAGGACTGGTGCCCGAAATAGGTTTCCCAGAAACCTGTACCACAAAGTCACTAGCCTCCTCCCGCATAAAGGATTACAAAAGCTAGATAACACAGAGCAAGCTGATGAGCTATAAAACCAATAACGTTAATATAAGAAAAAAGTCTAGGCAAGGTAATGATAATTATAAATTAACCTAAAGTAGCATTAACTAGATAAGTTATAGAAAACCAAGTATGGGTATGAGTGTATATAAAAACTGTGAATGTAGGTGTGATTGGGTTAGAGTTGTGTGTGTGTATTATGATTGTGTGTTTGTGTGAGTGTTGGTGTAAGTGGAAGGTGTGTGTATGTTAATAGGGGAGAAACGCAACTAGTGAGTGGACATAAAGGACGAAGTGAGCAATCCATAGTGGGTAGGCAGTGTAAGCACCGAGACTGGGACAACAGACAAAAACAAATACATGGGATGGAAATTCAATAAAAACCCAGTAGCGAGCAGTTCCTGTTTACGAGAGGGGATTAATTTCATCCCCTTAGGGATAAAATTTCTAAAAATCCTTCCTTAGTGGATGCCTACACTGTATAAGGTATCTGTGTACAAAATTTCAAGTCTCTAGGTCTAGTAGTTTGGGCTGTGCGTTGATTTTTCAGTCATTTTGAGCTTTTTTTTTGCCCCATTTACCCCCTAAAGGGTTGATTTTCGGAATATCACGAAACACGTGTTTGCTTATTTGTTTTAACGAGTACTCATACGAAGTTTCAAGTCGAAATATCTATTTAATATTTTTTTCCATACAAATTTTGAACCGCCATTTCACCCCTTTAGGGGTGAAATTTCCAAAAATCCCTTCTTAGTGGATGCCTACACTGTATAAAGTATCTATGTACAAAATTTGAAGTCTCTAGGTCCTGTGATTTGGGCTAGGCGTTGATATGTCAGTCACCCTTTCACTTCTATATAAAAGCTACTAGCTTCCGCCCGCGACTTCGTCCGCGTGGATATTAGAGAAAATCTTTAGGGAACCTTCAACCAGGATCCGACCAACCGTTTTTACGCGATTAGGCGGATCACCACCAAGCGCGCTGCCTCGCGAGGCAAGACGTTTGCCAAGACGCAAGACGCAAGGCGTTTGTCGCACGAGGCTCGCTTTGTCGGTGGGGACCAAACCCACCAACCACCCATGACCTGACGAACATCTAGGTTATGCAGGTCGAAGCAGCGGGAGATGCGCGCGGAATGGCCTCCACCGCGCGCACTTTCTTGACTCCCTACAAATCTTTCTTAATCTGTCTCCTTTGTCCCTATGGTCCCTCTCCCCTTTCTGGGGCGGACGTACACGAAAACGCCTCCGGTGCCTCCCAGGTCGCCTCGTGCCCACCACGAAGTGGTACCGCTCCGGCTCCGTTTCTTCTTTCTTCGCCTCGGTTCTTCTTTCTTCACCTCCTCTCGAGTCCACTCCGAATCCTGTGCCACTTACGCGCAAATTCTCGCAGCCGCCTGAAGTTCGCCTCCGAGCCTACGAGATCACCGTAGTAAACCGGTCCAACCTCGAGCACTTTCACCTTATCTAAAAGTTCCCTACGCTCATCCCCGTAGAGCTTGCACTCCCACAGAGCGTGGTATGCGTCCTCTACCTCGCACTCCCCACAGTAGCAGGACCCCACGTCCGCGAGCTTCATCCGGTGAAGCCTACCCCTGAAACAGCCGTGACCCGTCAACAATTGCGAGACTTCATAGTCAGGCTCGACCCAAGTCGCCTTGAGTCGGGCCCCCACTTCCGGGAAAAACCGATATAGCTCCCTCCCCTGGTCCGACGTGTCCCAACGCTCCTGCCATTCGGCAAGGGCGGACTCAGATGTCCTGAGTTTGGCGCTTCGAAGCTCCTCCTTGGCAAGCCCGGACTCGCGTGCCTCACCTAGTCTAGCACGTATTACCTCGAGGTCGGCCGGTAAAACGCCAGCCAAGACCGGCAGAGCGACAGAGCTCGTCGACCGATACGCCTTGGTCAGAAGGATCAAAGCGGGTCTCTGGGTGCGCAAAAGCGCGGACCGCACTACGTGCAGGGACGCGCGCTCAAACCAGCAAGCCGCAGCATACGTTACCGTGTCGGTGGGGACCAGTCTAATCGCGTAAAAACGACTGGTCGTTCCCATTCCCGTTTCGTCCCGCTCCCGTTCCCGTTACCGTCCCGTTCCGTTGCCGTCCCATCCCGTTGCCGTCCCGTCTCGTTCCCGTCCCGACCCGTCCCGTTCTCATTCCCGTTCCCATCCCCGTCCCGTCCCGTTCCGTTCCCATCCCGTCCCATTCCGATTCGTTCTCGTCCTCGCTCTCATTCCGTTCCCGTCCCATCCCATCCCGTTCCGTTCCCGTTCCCGTTCCCGCTCTCGTTCTCGCTCCCGTTGCCGTCCCGTCCCGTTCCTGTTCCCGTTCCCGTTCCCGTTCCCATCCTCGTCCCGTCCCGTTCCCGTCCCGTCCGGTTCCCGTTCCGCTCCCGTTCCCGTTCCCGCACCGTCCCATTCCCGTTCCCGTTCTCTTCCGCATCGTCCAGTTCCCGTTCCCGTTTCCTTTCTCCCCGTCCCCTGGGGCTAAATCATGCATGTCCACCGCATTTCACCCTTTTAGGGGTTAAATCATGTACATCGTGTTGGACTTTAAAATAAATGTCATTTTCGCAATCGCCATCCCATAAAACCTCAAGAACGATATCCATATCGGTTTTTATGTTTACATACCCCATTTACCCCCTAAGGGGTTGATTTTCAAAATTACTAACTATATATTTGCCAATTTATTTTTAGACGTGCTCCTACGAAGTTTAAAGTTGTAATGTCTTTTTTATATTCTTTTTCCATACAAAATTTGAAACCCATTTTCACCCCTTTAGGGGGTTAAATCATGTCCACCGTGTTGGACTTCAAAATAAATGTCATTTTCGCAATCGTCATACCAGAAAACCCCAATAACGACATCCATATCT
Organism: Agriphila geniculea; assembly: GCA_943789525.1. Classification (NCBI taxonomy): domain Eukaryota; kingdom Metazoa; phylum Arthropoda; class Insecta; order Lepidoptera; family Crambidae; genus Agriphila; species Agriphila geniculea. The sequence continues at coordinate 139,393 of OX038894.1, read as the reverse complement.
ATTTTTAGGTTTTTTTACCCTTTTTCACCCCCATTTCATCCCCATAGGGAATGAAATACTAACAATAACAATATACGTTGCGTTAGATTTCCATTCATAAGCCTAAATTATAAATTTAGCGATTTTTACTTCCATAATGAAATATTTTCTTCACTACACAACTTTATCCCCCTTTTGATCCCTTCAGGGGTAGAATTTTGAAAAACGCTGAGACCCGTATTTATTATTTTTCAATCTTCAGCTTAAACACAAAAATTGAAGATCCTAGCTTCAAAACTGAGGGACTTTCATACAAACTTTCATCCCTTATTTCATCCCCTTAGGGATGGAATTTTCAAAAATCCTTCCTTAGTGGATGCCTACACTGTATGAGGTATCTGTGTGCAAAATTTCAAGTCTCTAGGTCCAGCGGTTTGGGCTGTGCGTTGATAGATCAGTCAGTCATTCAGTTTACGATTTTATATATTAAGAAGATTGTGCTTTTGCCTGTCTACAGTAAAAACAAAGAGCCGGCCGCGCAGCGCGATTTTTAGTCAGTTTCATCCACTAATCTTGCCTATCTAATCTGTCAGCAAAAACAAACGGCCGCGCAACGTGATTTTTAGTCAGATTCATCCACAAATCTTGTGCTCTTGCCTGTCTACAGTAAAAACAAACAGCCGCGCAGCGCGATTTTTAGTCGCTGAAGGACGAGGCCTGAGTTAATATAATACTAGAAACATTTTTGTGGTAGAAGAGGTTAAAAGGGATGATGCTATTACCAATTACCATAGGTCGAAATGACTGACTATATAGCAATTAATGTGAGGTGAGAGAGAGCCCCCGATAAAATCACATCACTAAACCCATTATTTATGTTATTATTTAATAATAAATTAAATGTTTTTAGACAGTGCGACTTTAATAATAAAAAAAAAGTATAGAAAAGAACGTAGGTAGCTATAAAAATGACTTATCTGACCATTTTTTGGAAAAACTGACTTTTACACTTGTACTATTTGTTATTCTGTGCTTTTACTGACCATTTTCGATCTCGCAATACTGCTCTACAGAGTCAAAGGGAACCTTACCCTCCCCCATTTTGGAGGGAATTTTTCCCCTTCTTGGTAACTCTGCTGCTCTAAATACTAAATGCTAATAATTAGGGTTTATAATTAATAAATGTAGAAAGTGCCACGTTCTGGAGTCCCTGATATTCTGGGAGGGCAAAATACTGGGTTGGACAATTCTGGGGGGGCAACTGCCACCTCTTGCCCCCCCCAAATTACGCCCATGATGGGACTCTACAAAGAGCACTTTAAGTTCTTCTAGCTCTGTCTTCAGTGCTTCCAACATATCGCTATTAGCCATATCGTCACTTCCGGTTTTGGGTGCTTGAGAGGCTGACGTCGTTTGTTTATTGGGTCCCTCCATCTGTTTTACTCTTTTCGCCAGTTCGAAAAATGTAAGCATTTGAGAATCTGCCAGGACTTCGAGGTAATGCTTGATGTCCCTCCTCATTCCAGGGTATTCCAAGATCTTGTCTGGTATACCCTGGATGGTAGTCATGCTCTTCGTGAGAATCTCCTCAATGCTACATTTTTCCAACTCGTGTCTAATAGTCCCTATCTCATACTGATTCCACAGGTTTAACGTTCTTCGCTTGGTGTCACTCCTCTTAATGAAAGAACGGCCCGCGTCTAGGTCTTGTATGGGGGTCGTCTTGGAACCGGGTGAGCTGGTTCCTGGTGTGGTACTAGAGCGTTGGCTCTGTTTGGGTCTACCAACCGGAGTGTGGACGAAAGCCATAGCAAACCAACCTGTGTTCTCAGATGGGGGAGACAAAAAAGGGGAGAAGTTTCGTCAAATTGTAAATTGTAAAAATGTAAAGTGTAAAATAAAAGTGTAAATATGTATATTTAGTTATATTTGTCTACAATATTTTGGGCGCCCTGCGCGGTCTATGACAAGTCGAAATTAAAGTGGTCAAAACAGAATTTTTGGTAAGTTACCAAAGAATTTTATAAAAAGTCAAATTTTGAATGTAGAGTCACCAACTGTGACTCTACGTCTACTAGTTTTTAATATATTATATTTGGCGACGGGAGACACCTGTCAGTGAAAACCGCGGATTTTTTGAAATTTTTTCCGAAAAGTTATAATAGTTTTTAAGAAAAACAAGATGGCGGCCAAAATGGCGGCTCCGATCTCAACAGTTCCTATAAGGCAATTGTAGCCCTTGTCATGCCCTATTCCCTGATACCTCGCACGCCCTTCTACAACCAATAACTCCCGAGTATCCGGCGCCGGAAGTTTTCGGATATTCCGGATAAAAACCGGATAAAAGCGGATATGTCGGGAAGTATTGGTCGGAGTACCCGGGTATGCGGTATCTTCTGGTTGGTCTCGTCGAGCTCCACCCTCCGGTGGGGTTTTTGGAGAAGAATTTCCAAAGTCACCCTAGGGTGGTACGACCCCACCAGGATGGTAGAGGGGGTCCGGGGAGACCAACCAGACAAATCCCCGTCACTCTAGCCCCAATAGTTTGGGAGATATGGCCCTGCAAACTTTTTCAAAATGGCGTCCAAGATGGCCGCCACCAAGTTTGAAGGGCTGTATCTCCGGCGCTATTGGAGCTAGGTACCCGGTGTTTGGGTTTGTTGAGGGTGCCCTGGCGAGATCTACCTCGCAAGATTGCAAGATCGCGTGCGAAAATAAAAGTGGGAATTTTGGGAATTTAGGGGTTGGGGAGGGTGGAGGGGTAAATATGGAACAAAAAGTTCCCAAGTCGCGATCCAATCAGACCAATAGTTTGGGAGCTACGGCGGATTCAAAATTGATCCCCTCAGGGGGACAGATGGTACCCCTGAGATTCAAAAAATCGTAGCTCCCAAACTATTCGTCGTAGAGACACGGGGTTTTCTGCGGCGTGGTGGGGGGATGATGGGCCACAAGTTGTACGGGCTCAAATCCGGATACACAACCTATGGAAATCCGGAGTTTCACCCAACCAGGCCGCAAGAGGGACAAAAGCGAAGCCCTACTGTGAAAGCCCCGTTTCTCTAAGATTAAATGGTCGCGAGTTATCCGCGGGAGAAAAAATATCCGGAATCGGACAAAATGGCCGCCGGTCCGGATATTTCGCAAACTGAGGCCTAGCCCACCGGTGTTTGGGCTTATATAAGATGCCAGGTAGATGTATAACCTATGGTAGGCCCTGTTTACCCCTATCTTCTACCCCCGAAACACAGAGACAGAAAATAACACAAAAAATTAAATTATTCCTAAAATATAAGTCCTAAAAATAAAAACTTGGTACCTAAAAATAGGGGACACAAGATACAACAATACACAAAAGAAAGTTTAAAAATAGGACTTAAAACCAAAGCACAATCAGCGGGGGAAGTTTCAACCCCTAACTTCGAAAATTAATAACTCCCTAACTATAAGTCCGAAAATAAAAATTTAAAATATGGAAAAAAGATATTAATAAGCACTATTTTTTAGAAATTTTGAACTAATTTAAAGTCATACAAAAATTTTAAGATATTAATTTTCGAAATTTTTGAAAATTTTAAAATCTAAAAACTCAGCTGTCTTCCGTCCGATTTTGACAATCGAGGTGTCGGGTGACTCGCCCGGCCGCACCGCTTCTGATGACTGCCTTCGAAACACCCGGCCGCACCGGGAAGGCAGACCACGTGTTTTGAGGTTAGATGGTTTTCCCCTTTTATCCCTTAGGATACAAGCGGGAAAAATCGGGTACAAAGCTCGTTTTGTAGAGGGCGGAGAGGCGCACACGCCGACAATTCGCAATCCCACGCGTCTCACAAATTGCGGACGCTGTGGGCGAAAAACAGCCGATTTTTCAACACTTTTTGATGTCACTTTCACCTTTCACTGAATAACTTCCAAATTACTGCACCGATTTTCACACGCGTTTCACCACCGTGTAGGGCGCGTTGAGGCGCAACTTTTGGTATATCACACGTCACTGTGCGCTTTGGATTTACCACTTTTATGAATTTTTTAGTGCGGAGCACACGTGGTTTTGCTGTGTTCCGGTCGGCGGTCGGAGCCAGAATGGGTTAGGTTAGGTTAGGTTAGGTTAGGTTAGGTTAGGTTAGGTTTTTTTTTTTTTTTTTTTTTTTTAGACTGATGGTTAGTAACGTGGGTTGGTGTGGGAAGGTTTTAGATGTGGTTGGGAGTTGTTGGGGGGTGGAACGAGTTGGACCGGCACCATCGGGCTCATCCCTTGGTGAGGCTTGTTGCCCTCCGGTGCCGGGCCGGGGGAAGAAAAAGAGGGAGAAAGAAAGAGAAAGATAGAGGGATACAAAAGAAAGAGGATAGAGGAAAGAAAGGCGAAGAAGGGGGGATAGGAGGAGAAGAAAGATAAATTTGAAGCTTCAGACAGACTGCCGCAGGGACGCGCCGCCCAGGCTCCGCGCGCATGGGACCCGATGGGGATCCGACCGCTCCAGGGGTGGCGCCGTCGGAGAGGCGCCCCTCTCCACTCGAAGAAGGCCCCGGTGGTGAGGAGCCGACGTCCGCACCCAGCCTGCGGTTGGTAGTCGGGGCCGGGGCCGATGCTGCAGATGGTGGCCGTGTTGCTGGCGGATGCGTGACTCGCCCGAGGAGCTGGTCGCGTGGCGCGGAAAAGTTGGGCGGAGGGTACCAGCGGCAGTCCAGTGAAGCATACGAGAGTTGTTCAAAAATAAATGGTATTTAGAACGCACAGTTAGAAAAACGAAAAGGGTTTCTTGCAGGCCGCCGCCGGGGCGCGCCACCCAGGCTCCGCGCGCATGGGACCTGATGAGGATCCGACCACTCCAGGGGCGGCACCGTCGGAGAGGCGCCCCTCTCCACACGAAGAAGGCCCCGGTGGTGAGGAGCCGACGTCCGCACCCAGCCGGCCGTTGGAAGTCGGGGCCAGGCCGATGCTGAAGGTGATAGCTGCGTTGCTGGCGAGGTGCGTGCCTGACCCGAGGAGCTGGTCACGTGGCGCGGAAAAATTGGGTGGAAAGTCCCGGCGACGGCCCGGTAACATGGGCGAGTGATATTCAAGATTTTGTGAGCGTATAAGGAGGTGCAGATTTTTGGGTGCGCTTAAGCGCAATAGAAAATGTGAATATCAAAAAGGGGGCCAATTTTGGCGTATGTGCTCTCGGGCGGGCGCGACCGCGCCCAGGCAGTCGAAGACTGAGTGGGAGCGGCCGCGCCCGCCCGGGCGAGAGTGTTGTTACAATAAATAGTTAGAAAAGCGAAAGGGGTTTCTTGCAGGCCGCCGTCGGGGCGCGCCACCCAGGCTCCGCGCACATGGGACCCGATGAGGATCCGACCCACTCCAGGGGCGGCACCGTCGGAGAGGCGCCCCTCTCCACACGTAGAAGGCCCCGGTGGTGAGGAGCCGACGTCCGCACCCAGCCGGCCGTTGGAAGTCGGGGCCAGGCCGATGCTGAAGGTGATGGCTGCGTTGCTGGCGAGGTGCGTGCCTGACCCGAGAAAAATTGGGTGGAAAGTCCCGGCGGCGGCCCGATGACATGGTTGAGTGATATTTAAAATTTTGTGAGCGTATAAAGGGGTGCAGGTTGTTAGGTGCGCTCAGGCGCAATAGAAAATGTGAATATCGAAAAGGGGGCCAATTTTGGCGTATGTGCTCCCGGGCGGGCGCGACCGCGTCCAGGAAGTCGAAGACTGAGTGGGAGCGGGCGCGCCCGCCCGGGCGAAACTGATTGCGAGTTGGAGTTTAGAGGGGCGAACGGAACGCTCGAGACGAAATGAACTCTAAGTAATTGCTAAAGTTGGTCGCGAGTTGCCGCACCCATCCGGGGCGAAACTGACCACGCGCTAAAGCTCGATTGGGCAAAAGGGACGCCCGAAGCGAGGCGAACGTTAAGTATGTGCTAATATTGGTCGCGAGTTGCCGCGCCCATCCAGGGCGAAGTTTACCGCGTGCAGGAGCTCGATTGGGCGAAGGGGGGCCGCCCAAAGCGAGACAAACGTTATGCTAAAGCTGGCTAAAGTTGCTAAAATTGGGAGCAGGGACCAACGGAACTGCAGAAAGCAGTTTCCTTGCAAGTTATATCAAGTAATCTTTTTAGTGTTTCATTATGGGTAGCAGGACCAACGGAGTTGCAGGAGCAGTTTCCTTGCATGTTGTGTCAAATAGTATGGCGAGCAGGACCAACGGAATTGTGGAAAGCAGTTTCCTACAAAAGTGCGTCAAATATTTTGGTGTTGTTCGATTATTGGGTGCAATTTTTCGTGATAAACTATGGGGTTTGGGACACTTAGTTTGGGAGTTGTCAGGATGTTAATGACCGATTCCAGTACCTCTGTCTAGGGGGGTCCAGGTAGTCGGACCAATAGAGTACTATGCCCGTAAGCCCCCCCACCACGTCAAGGTGGTCCCGTGGGGGGGGGGTTTTTTTTTTAGACTGATGGTTAGTAACGTGGGCTGGTGTAGGAAGGTTTTAGATGTGGTTGGGAGTTGTTGGGGGGTGGAAAGAGTTGGACCGGCACCATCGGGCTCATCCCTTGGTGAGGCTTGTTGCCCTCCGGTGCCGGGTCGGGGTAAGAAAAAGAGGGAGAAAGAAAGAGAAAGATAGAGGGATACAAAAGAAAGAGGATAGAGGAAAGAAAGGCGAAGAAGGGGGGATAGGAGGAGAAGAAAGATAAATTTGAAGCTTCAGACAGACTGCCGCAGGGACGCGCCGCCCAGGCTCCGCGCGCATGGGACCCGATGGGGATCCGACCGCTCCAGGGGTGGCGCCGTCGGAGAGGCGCCCCTCTCCACTCGAAGAAGGCCCCGGTGGTGAGGAGCCGACGTCCGCACCCAGCCTGCGGTTGGAAGTCGGGGCCGGGGCCGATGCTGCAGATGGTGGCCGTGTTGCTGGCGGATGCGTGCCTCGCCCGAGGAGCTGGTCGCGTGGCGCGGAAAAGTTGGGCGGAGGGTCCCAGCGGCAGTCCAGTGAAGCATAAGAGAGTTGTTCAAATATAAATGGTATTTAGAGCGCACAGTTCGAAAAACGAAAGGGGTTTCTTGCAGGCCGCCGTCGGGGCGCGCCACCCAGGCTCCGCGCACATGGGACCCGATGAGGATCCGACCCACTCCAGGGGCGGCACCGTCGGAGAGGTGCCCCTCTCCACACGTAGTAGGCCCCGGTGGTGAGGAGCCGACGTCCGCACCCAGCCGGCCGTTGGAAGTCGGGGCCAGGCCGATGCTGAAGGTGATGGCTGCGTTGCTGGCGAGGTGCGTGCCTGACCCGAGGAGCCGGTCACGTGGCGCGGAAAAATTGGGTGGAAAGTCCCGGCGGCGGCCCGATGACATGGGCGAGTGATATTCAAAATAATGTAGGCGTTTAAGGGGGTGCAGTTTTTTAATTGCGCTAAAGCGCAAAAGTAAGTGTGAATATTAAAAAGGGGGCCAATTTTGGCGTATGTGCTCCCGGGCGGGCGCGACCGCGTCCAGGCAGTCGAAGACTGAGCGGGAGCGGCCGCGCCCACCCGGGCGAGAGTGTTGTTACAATAAGTAGTTGGAAAAAACGAAAGGGGTTTCTTGCAGGCCGCCGCCGGGGCGCGCCACCCAGGCTCCGCGCACATGGGACCCGATGAGGATCCGACCCACTCCAGAGGCGGCACCGTCGGAGAAGCGCCCCTCTCCACACGTAGAAGGCCCCGGTGGTGAAGAGCCGACGTCCGCATCCAGCCGGCCGTTGGAAGTCGGGGCCAGGCCGATGCTGAAGGTGATGGCTGCGTTGCTGGCGAGGTTCGTGCCTGACCCGAGGAGCTGGTCATGTGCCGCGGAAAAATTGGGTGGAAAGTCCCGGCGGCGGTCCGGTGTCATGGAAAAGTGACTTTCAAAGTTTTTGGTGCATGTTGTTGGGTGCGCTCGAGCGCAAAATTAAATGTGGATATCAAAGAGGGGGCCAATTTTGGCGTATGTGCTCCTGGACGGGCGCGACCGCTCAGCGGGAAACCGCGTGGAAGCGCCCGCGCCCGCCCGGGGCGAGACTGATTGCGTATTGGAATTCAGAGGGTTGAATAGAACGCCCGAAACAAAACGAGGCGCATATGAAAATGTGATAATCAAAGAGGGGTCAATTTTGGCGAGTCCGCTCCTGGGCGGGCGCGGCCGCGCCCAGGCATTCGGAGACCACGTGGGAGCGCCCGCGTCCACCCAGGGCGAAACTGACCGCGTGTTAGAATTTCAAAAGAAAGGGGCTAAGGGAACGCCCGAGACGTGAGAGTGAGTATCGTAAAGGGGCCAGTTTAGGTGTATTCGCTCCCGGGCGGGCGCGGTCGCACCCAGGCAATCGAAGACCGCCTGGGAGCGCCCGCGCCCGCCCGGGACGAAACAAGTCGCGTGTTGGAATTATAGAAGGCGAAAGAAACGCCCGAAACGAACCGAGGCGCGAAAGAAAGTGTTAAATTTAAAAAGAATGGGCAAATTAAGGCGTAACCGCTCTCGCACGAGCGCGGCCGCGCCCAGGCAGTCAGGGACCACGTGGGAGCACCCGCGCCCGCCCGGGGCGAAGCTGACCGCGTGTTGGAATACAAAGGGGCGAACAAAGTGTCCGCAATAAAACGAATGTTAAACATAAGCTAAGGGTGGTCACGAGTTGGTGGGGTGATACTTTGTCCACAAAAGAAGGTTACTTAGTCTGTAGGCACGGTGATACAAAATAATAAACATAAACAAATGGTGAAATGATAATAGAATAGATGCTGGAGTGATTTACAAATAAGAAATGGATGACATGGTCTAGAAGGGTGACTTATTAACGTAATGAAAATAACTTAATTCTAACTTAATAGTGCAATGAGCGTTTAATTTTTTTTTTTTATTTTTTTTTTAAGTTTTTTTTTTATTGTTTTTTTTTTTTTTTTTTTTTTAATTCGAATGTTAAGTTGTGCTCTATATATGTGTTTTTTTATTTTTTTTATTTTTTTTCCCCCTTAATTAGATATAAGTGCTAATGAGGCTTGTGATATAGATACAATTGCTGGTCGCAACAGAAACAGGTGTTATGATTAACATGGTCGTGCGAGAGCGCTCACGCCCGCGCGGGCGCGGCCGCGCCCTAAGGCAGCTACGTCCCCCAGGCATAGCCTCCCAAGGCGCGCCCGCACCCGCGCAGGAGCCCGCGCCCCCACCAGGACGAAGTACACATGTGGCGAAGATTAACACACGAAAAATTACTTAAGCCTAAATAATGGTCGTGCCTGCAGAATATATACATGAGGAAAAACCATGTGTGCAGAGTAATGGACGTGTGGAATCAAAATGATAAGGAAAGAATATCGTTCGGCGTAAATGAGGTACGCATGACGTTATGAAGAGATGCATGTGGATATATAGTCGTCTCTGCAGACATGGTTAGGACACACACTTAACGATAAAACAGCTGTTGTGGCTAACATGTCCGTACGGGAGAACCCGCCCCCACCCGGGCGCGGCCGCGCCCAGCGGCGCCTGCAATCCCCCCAGATCAGTCGCCACCAGGCGCGCCCGCACCCCCGCGGGAGCACGCACTCTCGCCAGACGAAATACAATAATGAAAAGATGGGCACAAAAGAAATATGAATTGGGCCAAGTCAAAATTAGGCTTATGATTTATGTACAATTTTTTATGACTAGCACGGCCATGCGGGAGCACCCGCACCCGCGCGGGAACGTCCGCGCCCAATAGTGGCTACGTCCCCCCAGGCAAAGTCTCCCCGGGCGCGCCCGCATCCGCGCGGGAGCATGCGCACCCGCCGGGACAAGGTACACATATGATCTAAGCTATAATAAGAGCCGTGCCTGCGAGATATACCTACGGTCAGGCACGGGCGTAAGACATAACAAATAACTAGGTATTTACAATATATATGACCGTGAGACACAGTAAAAGACAGCTTGTAGCTGTGGAGTTTCAAAAGGGTTAGAATACAAGATATAGACATGTGAAGTATCAAAGAGATTTACATAGCATGGAATGTCGTTATGTACAATTATGGAACACGTAGAGTTAGGTACACTAAGGGGTAACGTTAGGTTAACTTAGGTTTATGTACATTCAAATAAGGCGCGTCTGAGCGCTCGCCCGACACGATGAGACACAATTATAACATGTGGGGTTACTAGGCATAGATAAGTTGTTATTTACAATGTGCAAACAGTTAGACACAATAAAAGACAGCATGTAGCTGTGGAGTTTTCACTATCCATGTGGAGTATCAAAGGGGTTAACATTTCACAGAATGTAAGTTTCTGTGTTCAAGGGATCCTTATGTACATTATGAAACACTTAGAGTTAGGTAAACTAAGGGGCACCGTGAGGTTAACTAAAGTTTAGGTACATTCAAATAGGCCGCACCTGAGCACGCGTTTGTCACAATAAAACAATTATGTCCATGTGGGGTTACTTAGTATAGTAATAATCTGAGTTTCAATTAGGTACACGTTATTTACACATTATTTACAAAGAGGGGCACGCCCGGGCACACCCGCGCCCGGGCGCACCCGCGACTAGGCGCGGATAATATAACACAGGGGGCGTGGGATAACGTTAAGCACTTATTTACAATTTGGAACACTTGAGATGATAGTTAGATTTTTATTTTATTTTATTTTATTTCTTGGAAAACTTACAGCTACTATGTTTATATAACAAAATGTACCATGGTTAATCATTAGCCAACAATTAAGTTTTCACATGTAAGATAACAGATGAATAAAAATTTTTTTTTCGAGTAAGAACATGCGTTATTTGCACTAATACGATCGTGCTATGATCAACGGGAACAATAAACAGCTTAGCAACTAGACTCAATTATTCAGAGAACAATAAAATTAAAACAATAAAGGAAAGTATATTAATACACATCACATTCAATTATTATGTACTTTCATATTTACTTAGTAGTTCCGCTGCGAGTGCTCGCTTCAGTGATGCAACACTATTCGAACATAGATCGATATCAGTTTGATGGCTCAATTTGTTAAACAATCCACACGAACGAACTAAGTAGCTATTACGTCGATACTTCGTGCGCACACATGGCACATGTAACTTCAGTGATTTGTTACGCGTAGTAAAACTACGAGGTACTATAAGCTTGATGTGTTTTAATAGTTCGCTCGAGTCGACACTGCCTTTAAGTATTTTTGACAAGTAAGTTAAGTCTGCGATATTTCTACGAACTTCGAGGGGAAGAAGATGGTGTCTTATGCATCGCTCCTTATATGTACTATCGTAAACACCGGTTTTAAATTCTAGGTACTTAAGAAATCTTTTTTGCACTGATTCAAGTTGATTTATATAAATCGAGTAGCGTGGATTCCAGACTTGGGAGTTGTACTCCAATATACTTCGAACAAGTGAGCAATACAAAACTTTTAAGGTTTTGGTTTTTTTGAATTTGTAGCAAGATCTGATTAGAAAGCCCAAAGCTTTAGATCACTTAAGAGAGTCATTATGAGAGCGTATCGTGGTATTCACGATGTAAGCTTCATTTAGGGGAGCATGTCGTCAATCGGGTTGTGCATTTTGAACATCCTTGGGTAAGTGCAGATCAAGCCTCGGAGTCGTGTGCTTGTCAATGAAGTTACTTGTTTCGATGGTCGTTGAAGGAACGGGGTGTCGCATTATGGGGGGCCTGGTCTGTGTCAGGCTTGGAGTGTTGTTGAATATAGAGGTGTTGTTTGCCAAGAGGCGGGTTTTCACAGTGGTTGGTCTGTTCCTCTGAAGCAGTGTCCGCAGCAGGGTTTGAGCCGGGTATCGTGGGTGAGTGGAAATATCAAGTGACTTACAGGCGTAGACTGTGGTTGAACTTAATTTCAGGAGAAAGTGCAGGTTGGAGCAGCCGTCAAATTTCAGGGTGCACGGGCGCACCCGCCCGGGCGCGCTCACCCGGGCGCGGAGGCGCCCATGCCCGGAAACCGCCGGAAGGAGTCACGGAAGACACGTAGGAGCGCAATCGCTGCAGCGCCGAAGCACCATCACTCGGCGCACACTACCGTCCGGTCACGACCACTTCCGCCTGGCGCGGGATGTGCGTCCAGGTCACTTGGCACTGTCACTGGCACCAACACTGTCACTTCGCGAAGATAGGGTGGAATTCGTTAGAAGTAGTTAAGGCACAAAGGGCTAATTGGGTTTGATTTTACACAGGTGAGCAGTATTGATAGTATAGCCGCGCCCGAAAGGGAGCACCCGCGCCATTGCGGGAGCACCCGCGCCCGTGTGGGAGCACCCGCGTCCATGCGGGAGCACCCGCGCCTCTATCGGTGGTGACCGCGCCCGGGCGGGCGCGCGCCCGCCCGGGCGGGAGCAGGCACGCCCGCATGGGCGCGCCCAAGCTCCTGGTGCACGTGTGCTCGCTAGGGAGGTCCAAGCACGACTGTGGGGGGGGGGTTTTTTTTTTTTTTTTTTTTTTAGACTGATGGTTAGTAACGAGGGCTGGTGTAGGAAAGTTTTAGATGTGGTTGGGAGTTGTTGGGGGGTGGAACGAGTTGGACCGGCACCATCGGGCTCATCCCTTGGTGAGGCTTGTTGCCCTCCGGTGCCGGGCCGGGGGAAGAAAAAGAGGGAGAAAGAAAGAGAAAGATAGAGGGATACAAAAGAAAGAGGATAGAGGAAAGAAAGGCGAAGAAGGGGGGATAGGAGGAGAAGAAAGGTAAATTATAAATAAAACAAAAGCTTCGGACAGACTGCCGCAGGGACGCGCCGCCCAGGCTCCGCGCGCATGGGACCCGATGAGAGTCCGACCACTCCAGGGGTGGCGCCGTCGGAGAGGCGCCCCTCTCCACTCGAAGAAGGCCCCGGTGGTGAGGAGCCGACGTCCGCACCCAGCCTGCCGTTGGAGGTCGGGGCCGGGGCCGATGCTGCAGATGATGGCCGTGTTGCTGGCGGATGCGTGCCTCGCCCGAGGAGCTGGTCGCGTGGCGCGGAAAGGTTGGGCGGAGGGTCCCAGCGGCAGTCCAGTGAAGCATACGAAAGTTGTTCACAAAAAAGTTATTTAGAGCACACAGGGCCGCAGCCCGATGCAAGTTATTTACATGTAGAAAGACCGGTGCGGGCGCACCCGCTCCCACGCAGGCGAAGCTGCAAGCAGCCGAAGACCGAGCGGGAGCGGCCGCGCCCACCCGGGCGAGAGTGTTGTTATAATTAATAGTTGGAAAAACGAAAGGGGTTTCTTGCAGGCCGCCGTCGGGGCGTGCCACCCAGGCTCCGCGCACATGGGACCCGATGAGGATCCGACCCACTCCAGGAGCGGCACCGTCGGAGAGGCGCCCCTCTCCACACGTAGAAGGCCCCGGTGGTGAGGAGCCGACGTCCGCACCCAGCCGGCCGTTGGAAGTCGGGGCCAGGCCGATGCTGAAGGTGATGGCTGCGTTGCTGGCGAGGTGCGTGCCTGACCCGAGGAGCTGGTCATGTGGCGCGGAAAAATTGGGTGGAAAGTCCCGGCGGCGGTCCGGTGACATGGAAGAGTGACTTGCAAAGTTTGGTGCATGTTGTTGGGGGGGGGGGGGGTTAGGTTAGGTTAGGTTAGGTTAGGTTAGGTTAGGTTGGGGTGGGGTGCCATGTCAGACAACCTCCTCGCGGTGCACCCTGGGCGTCACCGTTTTTGATACGGTGACGGCTAATGGTCTGGCAGTCGGAGATGGCGCCGGTTCTGTCCTGGCGTCATCCGCTCGTAACCCCGTACGTGGTGCGGGAGCGAGGGCCGCCATCCCAACGGATGGGGGCTGCGAGGAAGAAAACCTCTCTAAAAAATTACGGACGGGGACCTCAAGGTCCTGTCCGCTTCGGCGGATAGTGTGGGCTCTGAGTCGGCGTCCCAGACGTATTCTGGGTAGCGGCGACTCGGTTCGGGCTCGGCCGGCGTCCTGGAGATTCCGGGTAGCGGCGGCGCGAGCGTGGGCGGCGGGTTCGTCCGGTCGCGGTAAAACGTGATCGGCGGACGGGCATTCGTTGCCAACCGTCGGCAAAACCGGTGACCTAGTCACGTCTTAGGGCCGGTGGGGCTGCCCTTAATTGGGTGTCCCCGCGAGGAGAAAACCTCTATAAAAAACCCCAACCCCAAGCTTTTTGTCGAGTCCATGGCGAGGGGGTGAATGGCTAGAGGGAGTCTAGTTGCTACACGGCAACGGAGCAGGGAATAAGCCGACCCCTGCTTCGAGAACCCCGGCCTACCCGGGTATGGGCCTCTGCCCGGGTGGTTCAATCTTGCCCAGAATACTCGTGGGAACAAATATGGATATAAATAATTTAAAAACTAAAACTCTTTTAGAAGTTGATGGTGGGCCTAGCTCAGGCGGAAGCGAGCAAGGAGGAGCAAACCTTGTAGGAGAAGGTGTTCAACCAATTGTTGTTTTGAAGCGTCTGGAGCCAGTCTCTGACGCTCTCATTGTGGAGGACGGAGCTCTCCGTCCTAAAACAAGAGCACGAAACCGAAGCGTCTCTGCTCGGCGTACTACTGAAGATGATACGAGTGACTCAATAAGCTCGGTAACAACTCGTAGCAGATCACGGTGTGAACGTGACCGATCGCCGTTCATAAACACTCCGGTTGACTTGACGGATAATTTAACTCGGGGTCCGAGTTTAGAGGTCTTCCCTGGTGAAGAACAAATGGACGACGAGCACTATTCGGATGCTGTAACAGAGGCCAGCAACAATAGTCGAAAACGACCTATCGAAGAGCTAAACTCAGATACTGACAGTGAAGTGACAGGAACGACCCCGAAATCTCAAAAGAACCAAAGAGGTCGCGGTCGACCCCCTACTACTGGGAAATATATCGGCGTAGGAAAGGCGAGAGAGGATCATCGCCGACAGCAGCAAGCCGAGGCTGACGCTGAGTCCGTGGCGAGCTCTGATAGAACTGTGAGGGGTGAGCCTAAAAGAAGGACGGAACACTCGCAGCCATCGCCATCGCAGTTTTTAGCCGATGATAGGCAGCCGGAGTTCAGTTCGTCTGATCCTGCAAGGAGTAAAGCTTTTGAAGGCATCGAGACCATACTAAAGGTGGCCAAAGCGAGCAAAAACCTTAAAGGCACTCACGTAAGAGCCTTGAAGGATGCCTCCGAAATGCTTAAACAGGCCATCGAAAGTCTTTCGGCCCGTACGACTTCTGACGAAGTACGGCGATTACAAGCTGATAACGATCGTCTCAGTCACCAGGTCGAACTTATGAGAAATGAAATGGCAGCCTGGCGTAAGTCCATTATTGAGAGGTCTGACCCGCAGTCTTCAAGCGGGATCAATATTCAAGGAAACTTGGTTGAGGAATTGACACGTGCCATTATGATTCAAGTCGGAACCATGGTAAAACAGCTGCTGCTTCACAAGCTGCGAAGCAAATGAAATCTGCAGATGTTCCTACGACTCGTCAAGCACAAGAGGAAACTAGTCAACCTTCCAATTCACACACACAAGGCGATGATGAAGGCTGGAAAGAACAAACCAGTAAAAAGAAGCGACGTGCGGCGCGTAAAAAGAATGAAGTGCCTAGCGAACCTGCACCAGTGTCAGTGCCGCCTTCCAATGCTCCCGCGTCGTTGGCACAAAAGAAAACATCGACAAAATCAAAATCTGATACGGCAAATAAACCTGCGTCTGCTAAAACCACTCCACCCGGTTCAAGCAAAAAAGCAGCAAAAAAGATGACTAAATTGACTGCCCCGAAATCAACAGTGGTAGTCGTGACTATTCAGCCAGACACTGCTGAAAAGGGAACCACATATGCCGATATCATCGGGAAAGCTAGAAAAGAAGTCGACTTACCGTCTCTCGGCATTGTGGGCCTCAAAATAAAGCAAGCTGCAACTGGGGCACGAGTCATGGAGATTCCGGGTACTAGTAGCGGTGAGAAGGCGGATCTTTTAGCCGATAAACTGCGTACGGTTTTAGCTGGCTTGGCAACCGTAGCCCGCCCGACTAAATGTGCAGATCTTAGGATCTCGGGGCTTGATGACTCTATCGAAAAGGAGGAAGTTGCATCGATTATGGCCGCTAAGGGCAAATGTGCGATTGATCAAGTGAAGGTGGGTGAGATCCGACCTGGTCCCGGTGGTACAGGATCGGTTTTGGTACGGTGCCCTGTGACGGCTGCTAAAGTGATAGTTGAATCGGGTCGATTGTTGATTGGGTGGAGCTCGGCTCAAGTGAAGATTTTGGAACCCTTACCAATGAGGTGTTACAAATGTATGGGCACTGGACACACTCGTCCCAGGTGCCCAGTTTCGACAGATAGGAGCCTGATATGTTTCCGCTGTGGAGTGGAAGGCCACAAGGCAACAAGCTGTTCGGCTAAAACGCCAAAATGTGCTGTATGCTCTGATGCTGGCCGCCCTGCTACACATATGATGTGTGGCAGAAAGTGCGCACCACCGACTGCGAAAGGGAAGAGGGCCCCTTTGACCCAGGCCCCACCTTCCCAACAAGAGACGACTCAAGAAATCGAAATGCTCAATGTCTAGAAGTCCCATAAATATTCTCCAAGGAAATCTTAACCACTGCGCCGCTTCACAAAACATTTTTATGCAGCATATGGCGGAGTGGGATATCCAGGTCGGGGTTGTTGCCGAGCCGTATAGAATTCCCACCGGACACACATGGACTGGGGATACACAGAGCACGGTAGCCATTCATGTCCGAGGTGGTACCAACTCACCGCCACTCTTGACCAAGGAGAGAGGTCCCGGCTATGTTGCGGCTACATACGGGGGATTAGTTTACGTTGGAATCTACTTCTCTCCAAACGACAGCAGAGCCAATTTGGAAAGATTCTTGGATACTCTAAGCGGCGTCGTTGGAAGAATGTCTACAGTTCCTGTCATCGTCTTGGGGGATTTTAATGGGCATTCTCCTGCGTGGGGATCCCCTGATCTCGATGCTAAGGGTGTTGTGGTGCAGGAATGGTTCGCAGCGACTGGCCTTTGTCTCATGAATAGGGGAAGGGTCAACACATGCGTTAGGCGGCAGGGAGGGTCAATAGTGGATTTAACGTTCGCTACCCCTGCCATAGCCTCCCGCATCCAGGAATGGCGGGTTATAGTAGATGCAGAGAGTCTTTCAGACCACAGGTACATCAGGTTCACCATATCTTCCACCAGTGGCCAAGATGCTCCAACAAACCTCAGTCGAAATACGACCTCCTTCCCCAGATGGGCAACGAAACAATTGAACGTCGAAATGGTTAAGGAGGCCGCTATTGTTGCGGATTGGTGTTGTCCAGCACAAATCTGCGAACAAGGAGTGGATGAACAGGCACAAAATCTTCGTAGTGCACTCACAGACATTTGTGACGCTGCCATGCCTAGGGCTAAGCGATTCTCGGGCAGTGGCCGAGTATATTGGTGGTCACAAGAGATAGCTGATCTTCGTGATGATTGCATAAGGTTGCGACGTGAATACGCCCGTTGCCGTCGTCGTCGCCGTCATACCCAAGATGAGGAAGAAATCCGGTACAGAGAGTATAGGGAAGCTGCCGTGGCTCTCCAGCTAGCGGTTCATAGAGCTAGAGATGCATCATGGAATGAGTTTGTGGGAGAACTTGATAGCGATCCATGGGGGCGTCCGTATCGCATGGTAAGAAATAAAATGCACCAGCCGTCACCCTCAATAGATACGTTTGAGCCGGAACTCCTATCAAACATACTTACGGGACTTTTTCCAGACAGAACAGAACCGGGGCCACCTATTGTGGTTCCAGAACAGCCAGAAAATGGACAACCCCTTTCGGCTGCCACTGACTTCCCTCCGATTACAATGGAGGAAATCAAAAGCGCTCTTGATCGCCTCAAAACGTGGCGCAAAGCGCCAGGGCCTGACGGTGTTCCAGGAAAGCTAATACCTCTCATTATTGAACATTTAGGGGTCAGACTTCTGGAAATTTATAACAAATGCCTGGAAACTGGACGTTTTCCGAACATCTGGAAAAACGGGAGGCTTTGCCTACTTCGAAAAGAGGGTCGTCCATCTGACTCTCCTTCCGCCTATCGTCCCATTGTTCTCTTGGACGAGGTGGGCAAACTCCTTGAGAGGATCCTGGCGGAACGAATTTTGGAACATCTCGAATCCGAAGGGCCGAACTTATCAGACAACCAGCATGGGTTTCGTCGGGGACGATCGACTATCGACGCCATCGCTGATCTAAAGCAGTGGTCTGAGAGGGCAGTTATAAGAGGGGAAAGTGTAATAGCGGTGTCTCTTGACATCGCTAATGCATTTAACTCACTCCCCCTCTGCCGCATAATGGAAGCACTGCGTTATCACGGCATTCCACTCTATCTAAGGAAAGTCGTTGAACAATATTTAGAAGATAGGAATGTCTTATACATTAACAGTGAAGGCAGAATGGTTTTAAGGGCAACACAATGCGGAGTTCCACAGGGATCGGTTTTAGGACCACTCTTGTGGAACCTCGGCTATGACTGGATTCTACGCGCTACCCTATTGCCGCGTATGAAACTTATCTGTTATGCAGACGATACATTGGTGCTGGCAAGTGGAGATAACTTCCTAGATGCAAGACACCGCGCGGCTGTGGGAACTGCTATGATTGTTGGTAGGATTAGGCTGCTTGGACTAGAGGTGGCCTTGTCTAAAACGGAGGCAATCGTCTTTTATGGCCCACGTGGCAGACCTCCAGCTAATGCGCACTTGATGGTCGAGGGACAAAGTATACCTATTGGCCCTCACATTAAATACTTAGGTCTAGTCTTGGATAGTCATTGGAAGTTTAACGAACATTTTCGACGACTAAATCCCAAACTAACAAAGACAGCAACATCATTAAGCAGGCTTCTCCCAAATTTGGGAGGCCCAAATTACAGCTGCCGAAAACTCTATGCAGGCGTTGTAAGAAGCATGGCGCTTTATGGTGCCCCAGTTTGGGAGAGCTCTCTTAATAGGGAAACAATAGCCCTTCTCAAGAAACCGCAGCGAATCGTAGCGACAAGAGCAGTAAGAGCCTACCGCACGGTCTCTGGCGCCGCTGCTTGTGCGCTTGCTGGGTT
The DNA here is from genome assembly GCA_943789525.1 of Agriphila geniculea. Taxonomy (NCBI): domain Eukaryota; kingdom Metazoa; phylum Arthropoda; class Insecta; order Lepidoptera; family Crambidae; genus Agriphila; species Agriphila geniculea. The sequence goes on along the minus strand of OX038894.1, from coordinate 120,402 downwards.
GCCACCGTGGGAGCTGGAGGCATCTGTTCTCGCGGAGGTATATAGATGTCGTGCGGATGCAAGAAGCCGAAGCGAACGTCCATCTTTAGAAGAGCTTGTCCAAGTCAGACGACAAGCGGACGAGATGGTATTGGAACGATGGTCACACCAATTACAATACGCGACATACGGGTTAAGAACGACTGACGCAATCTTCCCGGTTTTAGAAGACTGGAAGGAGCGTAATCATGGTGCTTTGAACTACCATCTGGTGCAGGTACTTACCGGACATGGTTGTTTTGGTAGGTACCTGCACAAGATAGCGAGGAGAGAACCAACTCCAGAATGTTGGGAGTGTGGGGCCGCAGAAGACACGGCGCAGCACACATTGGAGCTGTGTCCGGCCTGGGCCACACAACGTCGTGAATTGAGAGCGACAATAGGGCAGGACCTCTCGCTTCCTAGCGTTGTCAAAGAAATGTTGGAAAGCAGAAGATCCTGGAATGCAATGAGCGACTTTTGTGTTAGCGTGATGACGCAAAAAGAAGATTTAGAACGCATTAGGGAAAGTGACTCTAATGCAGCCTTATGTAGAAGGAGGCGAACAGGTCGGCGTGGCCGCCGATTCGATCAGTCGTCTATAATTGACGATCAGAGTAGAAGGGGGGTTGGTTGGACAGGAAGGTATAGCCCCTCGTCTTCTCTCGGAAGCCAGCGGGGAATGGGTTTGGGAGGACCCACCCCTGCATTGCACAGGCTTCCGATGACTCAGGGTGTCCCAAGTGTTCCGGGACACCCTGTGTCGCCCCCGGATTTCGGGGATGATGGTCGGGTCTGCCTAGGGCGGACAATCACTGGCGGGGCCGCGGTAGTGTACGCAAGTGTTCCCGTGAATCCGCCAGGTTGCAATGCCTCCTTGGACGATTTGTTGTCAGATGATGGCGAATCGTACGAGGAGGCATTGTCACCAAGGTGACGTGAAGGGACATCGTCAGGTTTTTAGTGGGTATGCCCCCCCTCCGGCCCCCCATCGAACCCATTAGGGGTTGGGTGGGGGATCGGCTGGGCGGAAAGTGGTGCCGTCGCAAGCCAGCGGCGGCTTCCATGGTGAGCCCCACATACCCCCGGCATTCTCCCGGTGCCGGGAAGTGCGGTAACGCAGTTTCCTGACGTAAAAAAAAAAAAAAAAAAAAAAAAAAAAAAAGGTTAGGTTGGGGTGCCATGTCAGACAACCTCCTCGCGGTGCACCCTGGGCGTCACCGTTTTTGATACGGTGATGGCTAATGGTCTGGCAGTCGGAGATGGCGCCGGTTCTGTCCTGGCGTCATCCGCTCGTAACCCCGTACGTGGTGCGGGAGCGAGGGCCGCCATCCCAACGGATGGGGGCTGCGAGGAAGAAAACCTCTCTAAAAAAATTACGGATGGGGACCTCACGGTCCTGTCCGCTTCGGCGGATAGCGTGGGCTCCGAGTCGGCGTCCCAGACGTATTCTGGGTAGCGGCGACTTCGGTTCGGGCTCGGCCGGCGTCCTGGAGAGTCCGGGTAGCGGCGGTGCGAGCGTGGGCGGCGGGTTCGTCCGGTCGCGGTAAAACGTGATCGGCGGACGGGCATTCGTTGCCAACCGTCGGCAAAACCGGTGACCTAGTCACGTCTTAGGGCCGGTGGGGCTGCCCTTAATTGGGTGTCCCCGCGAGGAGACAACCTCCATAAAAAAATCTCCAACCCTAAGCTCGTTGTCGTGCAAGGTGAGAGGGTGTATGGCCGGTGGGAAAATCGGTCTTTACGCGACAACGGAGCAGGGAATAAGCCGACCCCTGCTTCGAGAACCCTGACCTACCCGGGTATGGGCCTCTGCCCGGGTAGTTAAACCTTGCCCTTTTACTCGTGGGACTATTATGGAAACATTAAACTTTAAAAAACTTTTTTCAAGCGGTGGGGACGAGAAGTCCGGTGGAGATAAGAAAGAGAAGGCGACTGCTTCAAAGCAGTCTGAGTCGACACCAACATCTGTCGAAAAAACAGCAGAATGAGTTAAAGCTGACTTTAAACAGCCTGTCGAACCAGTTGTTCGACTGACACGAACGCCGTTACCTGTGGCTTCGCTGACGTCGCTGGCTGGAACCGGTTTGGTCAGAGGGGGAAGGAGTAGGAGTTCATCATGCTCCTCCCAGATGTCATTGGAGGATGTGGAGCCGTTGAGCGGACGGAAGCGCCAGCGGTCACGAGATCCGAGTGTGTCAGGTGAAGACGGCTCAGATAAAGTGGGCATGCCATCGCCAAAAATCAGCGCCGTCGCAGAGAAACGTGGTAGAGGTCGGCCTCCAACCACTGGCGAGCATGTTGGGCTTTCTAAGGCCCAGGGGGAACTTACCCGATTGCGGGAAATTGAACGTGCGGTAGATCGCGAATTGGCGCTATCCGTCGATAAACACCATCCACCCCAGAAGCCAAGAGGGGGTACCGGTTTGGAAAATCCAAGCTTGCTGGCTAACTGTGAGGTGCTGGCGCGCGGTATGGACGGCGTCGAGACTGTTCTAGAGATCGCTGCCAAGTCGGGAAACCTGAAGGGTACTAGTGTTAGGGCCCTGAAAGACGCGGCAACCTTAATAAAAAACATGTTGGGCGAGATGTACAACCGCAACACCTCGGATTGTACCAAACAGATGGACGAGCGTTTTGTGAAGACCATAGCTGATTTGAAACAAGCAAAGGAGGAAAATGCTCGCATCTCAGTTGAGAATCAGCGACTGAGAGAGGAGATGGCGGCGATCCGGCATGAACTAAAATAGGTTCGTGAACAGCTGAAGGGGGCGTCCAACCTGTCCCTCATCCCGGACACAAGTGGTCGACGCCTGCGAAACACCGTGGGCGATATGACGGTGGAGGATCTCCAACGGCTAATTGCCGAACAAGCTGGCACCATGGTTAGCGCCCGCATTGAGGGTCTAAGTCGCCGGCTACCACCCGAGGAGAATTTAAGGCCGCCCTTAGCAGCCAACAGAAGAAAACCAACGGTTAGCCCTGCGCCGCCAGTTGTGCCACAGCCGGAAATTCCAGCAGTAGCTCCTGCCCCAGTCAAAGGGAAGGGAGTGAAAAAAGAGAAGAAAAAGGCGAAGAAAGGCAAAAAGTCAAGCACGGAAGCGACACCTCAACAAGAGACGCAGACCGTCCCACCCTCTCAAAACCCAACTGAGGAGGGCTGGCAAGAAGTTCGGCGCAAGAAAAATAAGACGAAGGTCCCAACATCAGCGCAAGACAAGGGACTAAACAAGAAGGAAGCTACTTCCAAGAAGAAGAAGGTGCGGCTTCGTATGCCTAAATCGGCCGCGGTAGTCATAAAACTGCGACCTGAGGCGTCAGAACAAGGGGTTAGCTATGCTCAAATTCATGCTGGGGCTAAAGGAAAGCTCGACAATAGTATAGTTGCAGGCGGACTTAAGATTAAGATCGCGGCCACTGGTGCCCGTCTCTTAGAGGTGCCAGGTGAAAATAATGGTGAAAGAGCTGAAAAGCTACTCAGCCGGCTACAAGAAATCCTTGACCCAAATCTAGTCGACGTGAACCGACCGATGAAGACTGTCGCGTTTCGCGTTTCGGGCTTGGACGACTCGGCCGAGGTAGCCGATATCCAGACTGCAGTAGCTGAGCAAGGAGGGTGTAGTATAGACTGCGTAAAAGTGGGAGAGGTTCGGAGAAGCCGCCTTGGACTGGGGTCTGCACTAGTGAGGTGCCCGGTGGCTGCTGCCAAAAAACTGTCAGAGGGCGGAAAGAAGAGGTTGTTAGTAGGATGGGTTTCGGCGGGAATTGACATACTACCGCAGAGAAAGAGGCTCTGTTTTAAGTGCTTTGAAGTAGGGCACGTTAAATCAACATGCACTGGTGTTGATCGCAGCGAACTATGTTTTAAGTGCGGTACCTCTGGCCATGTGGCCAAAGAATGTGATAGGGCGTTGCGATGCGTTGTGTGCGCGGCGCATGGGATGAAAGCGAATCACATGCTGGGAGGGACGTCTTGCAATCCCCCCAAGCAGAAGAAGATGAAAAAGTCAACGACCCAGCAGGCGCCTGCCCAAGAGGGTGGCGAAGAGGGTATGGAGACAGCCGATACCATTGGCGGAGAGGCAGCGGGCTCTAAGCGGGCGGATGGCCCAGATGAGTCGCAGTTGAGGGGACCGGGTTACGGAAGCGGGGAACTTCCGTAGCCCACTCCAGGGTCTCCGTGGTGGAACGGCGCGCCTTGTGTTCCGGCGCGCCTCACCGTTGGGGGAGCATCTGAGCTTCCAATTTTTGTTTGTGTCCGTTTGGACGACCGGCGACTGACCGCGGTTGTATACATTGTCTTCCCGTAGTCTGTCGCATTAACGGCTGAGGAACACCCTGGGGGTTTTAGTGGAGTCACCACATAACCCCCTCATTTCCCCGGATGAGGGGGTATGCGAAGGCATTTCCCCCTGGAAAAAAAAAAAAAAAAAAAAAAGGTCAGGTTAGGTTAGGTTAGGTTAGGTTAGGTTAGGTTAGGTTAGGTTAGGTTGGGGTGCCATGTCAGACAACCTCCTCGCGGTGCACCCTGGGCGTCACCGTTTTTGATACGGTGACGGCTAATGGTCTGGCAGTCGGAGATGGCGCTGGTTCTGTCCCAGTGTCATCTGCTCGTAACCCCGTACGTGGTGCGGGAGCGAGGGCCGCCATCCCAACGGATGGGGGCTACGAGGAAGAAAACCTCTCTAAAAAATTACGGACGGGGACCTCACGGTCCTGTCCGCTTCGGCGGATAGTGTGGGCTCCGAGTCGGCGTCCCAGACGTATTCTGGGTAGCGGTGACTCGGTTCGGGCTCGGCCGGCGTCCTGGAGATTCCAGGTAGCGGCGGTGCGAGCGTGGGCGGCGGGTTCGTCCGGTCGCGGTAAAACGTGATCGGCGGACGGGCATTCGTTGCCAACCGTTGGCAAAACCGGTGACCTAGTCACGTCTTAGGGCCGGTGGGGCTGCCCTTAATTGGGTGTCCCCGCGAGGAGACAACCTCCATAAAAAACCCCAACCCCAAGCTTTTTGTCGAGTCCATGGCGAGGGGGTGAATGGCTAGAGGGAGTCTAGTTGCTACACGGCAACGGAGCAGGGAATAAGCCGACCCCTGCTTCGAGAACCCCGGCCTACCCGGGTATGGGCCTCTGCCCGGGTGGTTCAATCTTGCCCATAATACTCGTGGGACTTAATATGGAAAATAATAATTTAAAAACTAAAACTCTTTTAGATGATGGTGGGCCTAGCTCAGGCGGAAGCGAGCAAGGAGGAGCAAGCCTTGTAGGAGAAGGTGTGCAACCAATTGTTGTTTTGGAGCGTCTGGAGCCAGTCTCTGACGTTTCTGTTGTGGAGGACGGAGCTCAACGTCCTAAAACAAGAGCACGAACCCGAAGCGTCTCCGCTCGGCGTACTATTGTGGAGGATACGGGCGACTCAAGAAGCTCGGTAACATCTCGCAGCAGATCACGGTGTGAACGTGACCGATCGCCGTTCATAAACACTCCGGTAAACTTGTCGGATAACTTTACTCGGGATCCGAGTTTAGAGGTCTTCCCTGATGAAGAACATATGGAGGACGAGCACTATTCAGATGCTGTAACGGAAGCCAGCAACAATAGTCGAAAACGACCTATCGAAGAGCTGAGCACGGATACTGACAGCGAAGTGACAGGAACGACCCCTAAAACTCAAAAGAGCCAAAGAGGTCGCGGTCGACCCCCTACTACTGGGAAATATATTGGTGTAGGAAAGGCGAGAGAAGATTATCGCCAACAGCAGCAAGCCGAGGCTGATGCCGAGTCCGCGGCGAGTTCTGGTAAAACTGTTAGGGGTGATCCCTCATCCAGAAGACCCCGAACCACTTTAACGTCGTTTGATGACTTTGCTCATACCCTTACTACGGATGCTCTGAAGGAAAAAGGAATCAAAGAGGTCGAGGTCGTCCTAGGGAATATCAAAAAGTCTGGACACCTCAAGGGTACCGTCCAAAAGGCTATGGTGGATGCAATGGCGTCTATTCGTGACATCATTGAAACGTTTTCAACGCGGACGTTAACGGAAGAGACGCGTCGACTGCAAGCGGACAACGCCCGACTTCGTCAAGAGATGGAGCATATCAGAGCAGAAATGAAGGCCTTGCGAACTGCCTACTCGGAGAGAAAACAATTGCCGCGATCGCAGTCACCGTTGCACGAAGCACCTCTGCCTCAAGATCCGAGCTCGATGGAAGAACTAATTCGAGCGGTTATGATCCAAGTGGGTACGATGGTTAATACTCGACTAGCGAGCTTTGAGGAACGCCTTCCACCTCCCAAGATTATGCGTCCACCTCTAGGAAAACGGGCTGCTGCAGAGCCACAAGCACCTCCTCCTATTGAGCAGCGTGCACCTAAGCCAGCAAGAAAGGCAGCCGCCCAGCCACTCACCCAGGAGGCCGGCCCCAGTACGTCAGCGCCTGCTGCCCCAGTGTCAGCACCGGCGCCAGCTGAAGAGAATTGGCAGACGGCGAAGAACAAGAAGAAGGAAAGGAAGATAAAAAAGAAAGCAGATGCCGCTGCAGCTAAACAAGCGTTGCCACAACAGCGAGCACAACCCAACTCTGCTTCAGCTCCTCCTGCGACCAAATTGAAGAAACCTAAAAAGCCGAAGAAGCCGAACCTTTCTACTCCGAAATCTTCAGCAGTGGTTTTATCAATCCAAAAAGAGGCAATGGAAAAAAGTATGACGTACGCGACAGCTCTCGCAAAAGCTAGGGAGGTTGTGAAACTGGCTGATCTCGGTATTGATGGAGTCCGGTGCCGACAATCAGCCACTGGGGCAAGAATTTTTACTATTCCGGGTGCAACTAGCGCCCCTAAAGCCGATCTTCTAGCAGAAAAGCTTAAGGAATTATTCGCAGAGTCAGTGAAGGTTGCCAGACCTGTCAAATGTGCCGACCTGCGTATCACGGGACTGGATGACTCAGTGGGTAAGCAAGATGTCATCGAAGCTGTTGCGTCAAGAGGTGGCTGCTCTGCTGAAAGCGTCAAGGCTGCCGAAATTCGCTTTGGTCCTGCGGGTTCTGGCACGACAGTTGTATCGTGTCCAGTTGCAGCCGCCAAGTCGTTAGTTGAAGCTGGCAGACTCCTTGTTGGGTGGAGTTCTGCTCAAATCAAAGTCCTGAACAGCCGTCCGATGCGATGTTTCCAGTGTTATGCACTGGGTCACACTAGGCAACGCTGTCCTTCAAAAGTTGACCGAAGCAAAATATGCTTCAGATGTGGTAAGGAAGGCCATCAAATGGCAAACTGCACTGTGACACCCCATTGCGCGGTATGCTCCGATGCCAATGGCCCCGCAAATCATATAATGGGTAGCAGAAACTGTGTTCCACCTACCACCAGCAAAGAAAAGGCAGCCCCTAAGACCCAGGCGCCAAACCCAGAGACGGAGCTCATTCAAGAGCGCGAGGAACTTAATATGGAACTTTAATGGATCAATACAACCACATCCAATTCCTCCAGGGTAACATTAACCACTGTGCAGGCTCGCAAGACTTGATCATGCAGGAGCAAGCACAGTGGTCCATAGATATAGTAGTAATCTCGGAACCATATTTTGTTCCTCCGCGTCCCAACTGGGTAGTAGATCCGGCAAACTCTGTCGCTATTATGAAACGCGCAAACGCTCATTCTCCTCCCTTTGTAGTAAAGGATAAGGGACCTGGATATGTCGCGGTCACATTCGGAGAAATTGCAATTGTAGGGGTATATTTCTCTCCTAATAGAAGCCTAGCTGAGCTAGAAGGTTTCCTTGACAGGCTTAGCATCGTAGTGAGAAGATTGGCTCCTGTTCAAACGATGGTGATGGGTGATCTGAACGGGAAATCTACGGCGTGGGGTAGTCCAGCTTCGGATGTCAAAGGTGACGCGATATTAGAATGGACAATCGTATCTGGTCTGATAGTCCTTAATAGGGGCACAGCATACACCTGCGTAAGGCAAAACGGAGGGTCTAGAGTAGACGTTACATTTGCTACTCCTGCCATCGCCGCGCGAGTGTGTGACTGGCGAGTCATCGAAGATGTTGAAACGCTATCGGACCACCAATATATCAGGTTCAGCATCGCACCTTCAGCTCAAGCAATTGCCGTGTCTCGTCCACAGCAAGCCGCCCACTTTCAACGATGGGCCGTGACGCGATTCAACCGCGAACTGGCAGAAGAGGCGGCCATTGTTGAATGTTGGTGCCTTGATGCAATTGTCTGTCGGGGAGTAGAAGAAATGGCAAACCAACTTAGAGCGTCCCTTACTAACATCTGTGACGCATCTATGCCACGCGTCAGGAATCAGCCTCCAAGAAAGCAAGTCTACTGGTGGACGCAAGAAATCTCCGATCTCCGTAGGTCCTGTTTCAGACGTCGCCGTACATATCAACGTTGTCGTAGAAGGCGCCACACTGAGGAGGAAGCACAATCGCTCTACAATATCTACTTGGCGGCCAAGAAGCGACTACAGATAGCCATAAGTAAGAGCAAGGCGCTGGCTAGGGAAGAATTCCTGGAGAGTCTAAACAATGACCCCTGGGGCCGCCCATACCGCTCAGTGCGTGCTAAACTGGGCCAGGCAATATCCACGGAATCATTCGATCCGCAACTTCTCAGAGAAGTAGTAACAAGGTTGTTCCCAATACGGACGGGGCACACGCCTCCTCTCATGGTCACGGCGGACATGGACCGTGAAATCCACACCGTCGTTCCTCTAATATCGCAGGATGAGTTAGACAGCGCTGTCGAACGTCTTCGTCACGGTAAGAAGGCTCCGGGCCCGGACGGAATTCCCGGCCGTGTCCTGGCACTGGCTCTCAAACATCTAGGAGATCTACTCAGAGAGCTTTTTGATGAATGTTTGGCGACGGGTCGATTCCCAAAAAATTGGAAAGACGGTCGTCTGTGTCTGCTGCAGAAGCCAGGGAAGCCCGCTGACTCACCCTCTGCTTTACGGCCAATTATCCTCTTGGATGAAATGGGCAAATTACTGGAGCGCATAATTGCTGCGCGCATTAACGAACATCTAAGGACAACAGGACCAGACCTGTCAGAAAAACAGTTTGGTTTTCGTGCAGGGCGTTCAACCATCGATGCTCTAATGGAACTTAAGGAGTTAACAACACAAGCCATGTCTCGAGGGGAAAAGGTAATAGCAATTTCTCTAGACATATCTAACGCGTTTAACACCCTCCCCTTCGAGTGCATTGAGGAAGCTCTCCGATATCACGGAGTGCCCTTATACCTGAGAAAGATAGTAGGAAATTACCTCAAAGAAAGGGACGTTCTCTACATTGATCGCGATGGACGGTTGTGCAAATGGCGCATGACTTGTGGTGTTCCGCAGGGGTCGGTGCTTGGCCCACTCCTGTGGAACTTAGGATTCGATTGGATCCTGCGTGGGGAACTTTTGGCTCGAACTAACGTTATGTGCTACGCTGACGATACGCTCGTCATCGCCCGAGGCAACAGTTTTGCAGAAGCTATGCGACTAGGCTCGGTTAGTGCCTCATTAGTAGTTGGCCGAATCGAGCTTCTCGGTCTTAAGGTAGCAATAGATAAAACAGACGCTATCTTCTTCTACGGACGTGGTAGCAGACCGCCTGCCGGGGCGCAAGTTCGGATAGACGGCAAAAATATTTCTGTCAAGGGCCATATGAAATATCTAGGCCTAATAATAGATAGTCGCTGGAAGTTCGAAGAACATTTTCGACAGCTTTCACCTAAACTTGTGGGTACGGCTTCTGCGCTCACTCGGCTCTTGCCAAACATTGGCGGGCCTGATACCAGCTGCAGGCGACTATACGCAGGTGTCCTAAAAAGCATGGCGCTATATGGTGCGCCTGTGTGGGTGGATGCGCTAACGGCCAAAAATAAGCCGTTGTTGCGTAGACCGCAGAAGATCATTGCGGCACGCGCCATCAGAGGATACCGTACTATGTCGCGAGCGGCCGCCTGCGCTATGGCGGGCACGGCCCCTTGGGAATTCGAGGCGAGAGTGCTTTCTGAGATGTACAAGTACAGGGTGGAGGCGAGATCAAGGGATTTAAGACCAGCTCTTGAAGAGATACGCCGAGTCCGGCTACGGGCGCAGGAAGAAGTGCTAGAACTCTGGGTCGAGAGCATGAATTCGGAAGAGTATGGCCGGCGTGTGCTGGATGCGCTGGGCCCAGTAATGGATAGATGGCTGGAGCGTCGGCATGGGTCGCTCACCTTCCGCCTGGTGCAGATAATATCCGGTCACGGCTGTTTTGGGGATTATCTGCACAGGATTGCTGGAAGGGAGGTGAGCTCCGCCTGTCATGATTGTGGGGCGCCAGTAGACTCGGCACAGCACACACTCGCTGAGTGTGTGGCTTGGAGGGAACAGCGCCGCGAATTGATGGCCGTGGTGGGGAGGGACCTCTCTCTGTCTAGCGTAGTAAATGCTATGCTGGACGGCGACAGGGCATGGGAGGCCATGGTCTCCTTTTGCGAGCAAGTAATGTCGCAAAAGGAGATCGCAGAGCGGGTTCGCGAGGATGACCCTCAAGCGGACCCGCGCCGACGCAGGCGGCTAGGTAGGAGGAGGAGGCAATACGCACACCTGCTCCCTCCTTAACTTGGCCAGCGGGTGGTAGGTGGGGTGACCTGCCACCTGCATTGCACGGCCTCGTTTGTCTGAGGAGATGCCCATGTGCGCCCGGGCATCTCCTACAATAAAGGAAAGATGGTACGTTGAAGAGGTCCGTTCTGATCGGACCGGCCGCCGCAGCAGTGTGGTTAGTTATACTTTCAAGGACCCATGCTGCTGTGGAACGGTTGTGGTGCACCGGGGGGTTTTTAGTGGGTATGCCCGAAAATCCTAGGGTGAGCCCCACATAACCCCGCTGCCCACCCCGCGGCGGGGTATGCGTAACTGCATTTTCCCCCCGTTAAAAAAAAAAAAAAAAAAAAAAAAAAAAAAAAAAAAAAAAAAAAAAAAAAAAAAAGGTTAGGTTAGGTTAGGTTTTTTTTTTTTTTTTTTTTTCAACTTCTCCCCGGACTCGAGGTCCAGGCCCTTATACAGCTATTTTCTCATCCATTCTAGTTCTATCACTTATGCCTCTCGCACTTTTATTCTGCATTCTTTATCTTTCTTTCATACATCCTCATTCATACTTTAACGGGTGGGAGTGCCCGCCTATTCTATTTTCTATTCTATTTTTATCTTTATTTATTAGACAAGGTAAATGAAGGTACACTATTTTTCCAAAATTTGCTTACAATTTTCTTTTCTTAATCCTACTTCCTTCTTACTTATTTTTTCTATTTGTTACTTATTATTCTTAATTTTTACAGAGCATTTTCTTGTATTTCCATATTCTTAATGAACTACAACAATTTGCATAGCCAATTTGCTCTAAGATACATTATTTTTTATACTTATTTCTATTTCTAAAATTTTCTTTAAAACTAAATTAACTTTCTTAACTGAACAATTTGATTTCAAATTGCTTAATGCAATTGAATTCAATTTGTTTCTAACATACTTAATAATTACGAACAATTTTTTGAAAATTTTCTTATCTTCTAAATATTTTACAAACTACTTTTTAACAATTTGGTTACAATTTGTTATAAATCTTTTTATTCTTATTTCTATAGTTTTACAATTTTATGTTCTTATATCTATTTTCATCATGCTTACAAGTTTTTCAGAATTTCCTAACTCACAATAGTTCTTTTGTGTTGATACTTTTCACAATACATTTAGCTATTACATTTCTTATTACATACTATATATATTTCTTTTCTTAAGGCTATTAATACATTTTATCTATTCTTTTATTCACATTGTTATATACTAGGGCAGTGTTTTATATATTCTCAAAATATATAATACTAGCCCCTTTCTTGTGCTTATTCAATATTTGCCGTCTATTGTTTTGGGGTTCACTCCAAATTTTTTATAAGAATTTACTTAATTAATACTTAAATTTATTCTACTCTTACAATTTACATTGAGTGTTTCAATTTTGTTGTTATTGGTCTGCCTAATGGGGTTTATTAATAAAATTTATTCCGGATATTTAAAATCTACTAATTCTATATTATTAATTTAAAAGAGAATTTTGAACAAGGCTAATTTATTTTCAAAATATATTAGTCCTATTTTGTTTACGGTACCAGTTATACACACGTTTTAAATCGAAGATTTAATTAGTGTGATCTGTGGTGTGATGTTCAAAAGTGTTTGGTGGAGTGTGATCCCTAATCTGTATAATAAGCCGTAGTAGATCTGGCTAAATAGTCCCATTTGGCCCGCACAGGGCAATCCACGCTGAATGCGTTATGGCCGGAGTCCTTCTGCCCGGATCGTGCACAGTTGCAGCACTCCGGTGGGGATCCATCGATCCTGAGCTCACACTCGGCCCGCAAGTGTGGGCCCCCGCAGTGGCTGCACCTGTCCTCGGTCTGCGTGCAGAACTTCCTCCCATGGCCATAACCCAAACAGCGGGAACACTGGATGAGCGGTGACTGGTCCTCCACCTTGACCCTTTGAAGGTCGATGTGGAGTGCACCAGCCGCCAGCATGCGGTGCCATACCGCGGGACTAACCTGCATGATAAGATGTATAGCTGCCGGATTTCTCGTTTTCTTTTTGTACTTAATTTTCATCCTAATATCTTCTTCCGATAGGTCATTAAAGACGCTCTCGTTTTGGCGGCGCACTGCTGCGATGACCGTCTCGTCCTCATCTAACAGCACATCCTTAACTATAACGAGAGGGTCCTTATTTGCAATGGCAGTGACCTTCAGTTTCTTATCTTTTGTTTCAATTTTGTCAACAACTTTTTCCAGGTCCTGTTTGGTACGGCACCCAATTATTACCTTTTGGTTTCGGGCTTTTCGGATTTTCTCCACCCTAATCCCTTCCTTCTTGGCGTCGACCGCGCACTTCACCCTGTCGAGGACCTCCGCGCTAGTCTCCATAGCGTCGTCCGAGGTAACCACGACAGAATGAAGTGCCGGACGTATCTTAGCCGGAATTGACGCGGCAATGCTGGCATAGGTGGGCCTTGGGCTCGGAGTCACAACCGGCGGCTGTTGGTCTGCCTTAGCTAACAGTTCTTGAACTGCAGCTACCTTTTACTCGACATTGTCCATGCCTAGTTTAATTGTGCCGATCGTGGCTCCGATGTCCATAGTGCCCGATCCTACGATTTCGCTGAGGTCTTTGTGCGATTCGCAGATGTTTTTGTTTGCGGTGTTGAGAGTCTCGTCTATTTTGTCCAGTTTTGCGATTTGTTGGACGTTTTGATAGCTGATATCGCCCAGGCTGCTCTCGATTTCTTGCAGTTTGTCCATAAGTACTTTCTCATCTTGGCTAGATGTTGTTGCCTGAGATGACATGGATCGTGGTGCGGCTTCGAGTGCAGCAGCTGTGGTGGTTAGGACGCTGGTCTGGTCCTTCAGCCTTTTTCTAAGATCGCTGTGGGATTCTACAAAGAGCACTTTGAGGTCTTCCAGCTCTGTCTTCAGCGCTTCCAACATATCGCTATTAGCCATATCGTCACTTCCGCTTTTGGGTGCTTGAGAGGCTGACGTCGTTTGTTTGTTGGGTCCCTCCATCTGCTTTACTCTTTTCGCCAGTTCGAAAAATGTAAGCATTTGAGAATCTGCTAGGACTTCGAGGTAATGCTTAATGTCCCTCCTCATTCCAGGGTATTCCAAGATCTTGTCTGGTATACCTTGGATGGTAGTCATGCTCTTCGTGAGAATCTCTTCAATGCTACATTTTTCCAACTCGTGTCTAATCGTCCCTTTCTCATACTGGCTCCACAGGTTTAACGTTCTTCGCTTGGTGTCACTCCTCTTAATGAAAGAACGGCCCGCGTCTAGGTCTTGTATGGGGGTCGTCCTGGAACCGGGTGAGCTGGTTCCTGGTGTGGTACTAGAGCGTTGGCTCTGTTTGGGTCTGCCAACCGGAGTGTGGACGAAAGCCATATTAAACCAACCTGTGTTCTCAAATGAAGGAGACAACAATGGGGAGAAGTTTCGTCGGATTGTAAATTGTAAATTTGTAAAGTGTAAAAGTAAAAGTGTATATATGTATATTTTAGAATATTTGTCAAAAATATTTTGGGCGCCCTGCGCGGTCTACGACAAGTCGAAATTAAAGTTGTCAAAACGAAATTTTTGGTAAGTTACCAAGGAATTTTATAAAAAGTCAAATTTTGTATGTAGAGCCACCAAATGTGACTCTACGTCTACGAGTTTTTAATATATTGTATATGGTGACGGGAGACACCTGTCAACGAAAACCGCGAATTTTTATAAATTTTTTCCGAAAAGTTACAACCAATTTTCTTAAAAACAAGATGGCGGCCAAAACGGTGGCTCCAATCGCGTGTAGTGCTATAGGGCGATTGTAGCCCTTTTGAAGCCCTATTACCCGATACCAAGCACGTCCCTCTAGGACCAATAGTTTCCGAGCTATCCCTGGGGTAAAATTTGGGTAATTTATCCTCACTAAAGGTAAATTGCCCGTAACTCGGAAACTATTGGTCTCCTAGAACTAGGACTTTGGATCCTCGCATAGGGAGGCCGGTGACCTACTGGATGGTGGGGTCAGTTGAAAATAAATTTTTCAAGTCGTGATAGGGTAAATTTACCCTATCAGGTCGAAAGAGGTCCCTCCGGCAGCCCCTACGCAAAAATCCCCAGCCCTGTAGCCCAAATAGTTTGGGATGTACGACTCTTCAAAGTTTTTCAAAATGGCGTCCAAGATGGCGGACGCCAACTTTGAAGGGTCGTATCTCCGCCTCTATTGGGGCTAGGAACACCGGGTTTGGTGCTATCGGGGTGCCCCGGCTAGCTCTACCCCGCGCGATCGCTAGGGGGGGGGCAAAAGTAAAAGTTGGAATTTTGAATTTCCAAGGATGGAAAGGGGTAGGGGGCAAAATAACTAGCACCCTATCCAAAGACGCTAACTCTCTAGGAGTTATATCTCCAGAGATATAGCAATTCCAAAATTTTTTGGAAAAATTCCAAAAAATTTTGGAATTATTATAGCGCCCAAACTATTGGGCCCAGAGAGCCGGGGTTTCTTCTGGGAGGGTTGGCGGGTCGTGGGCTACAATCCACACGGCGTGAAAACCCGAAATTCCAACAAGTTGGAATTTTGGGTAAATTTCCCCGGGACCCGAAAGTTGGTAAATTTCCAACCCCTACACCGGAAAGCCCGACTCTCTAAGCCCAAGAACTCCGGAGCTATTGGCAGTTTAAGAATTTACCCAAAGTGAGGATTCAAAACAAAAATGGCCGCCGTTTGGGTAAATTCTTAAATAAGGGCCTAGCCACCCGGTGTTTGGGCTTTCTAGATGTGCCCTGAGGTGTCCTAAGAGAATATGGACCCTCTGTCCCCCTAGCTTGTACCCCTAAAACGCTATGTCAATTTTAAAACTAAAAACACAAATATTTACAAAACTATTAGGGCTAAAATTATAAAACAAAAACCTAAAAATAGAGCAGACAAAGCACTACAAAACACATAAAACAGAAATAAAAAATCAGTTAAAATGAAAGTAGAATTGCAGGGGGAAGTTTCATCCCCTACCTTTGAAAAATTTTATCTCCGGAGTTTATGAACCGATTGGAAAAATTTAAATTTTGGATAATAGGGTCTAATGGGGTCTATTTAAATAAAATACAAGAAAAAATAATTAATTTGAAAAATTTCGAGATAAAATTGTTCAAAAGTTTAAAGTGAAAAATCTTAGCTTGTATACAGCCGACGGCGACGTTCGAGGTGTCCGGTGACTCGCCGTGCTGCGCTCCTCAAGATGGTTGCCTTTTCAGCACCCGGCCGCTCCGGGAAGACCGACCACGTGCCACGAGGTTAAGTGTATATTTGCTAATATTTCAGCAAATACACACGGGAAAAATCCGGATGTTGCACCGTTGCGTAGAGGGCGCGGCTGCGCACAAGCCGATATTTTCAAATCCCACGCGTCTCTACAATTGAGGACGCTATGGGCGAAAAACTGGTCGAATTTTTGCACTTTTTCACTTAACTTTCACTTTTCGCTTAATAGCGCTTCACACTGTGATCCAATTTTCACTTTCGTATCACCCACGGATGCGCCTCGTCAGCGCGCAACTTTTGACACTTCAATCACCTTGATACGTCAAGAAAAACCTATTTTTTCGATTTTTAAGTGCAGGAGCCACGTGCTTTTGCTGCTTACACTTCGGCGGTCGGAGCCAGAATGGGTTAGGTTAGGTTAGGTTAGGTTAGGTTAGGTTAGGTTAGGTTAGGTTAGGTTGGGGTGCGTGGTCGGATAACCTCCCCGTGTTCCCTCTACTGCTTGTCCCCGTCCATGTATGTGGATTGGGAGCGGCAGTGGGAGGGACGGTGCACCCTGGGCGTCACTGTAAATGGCGAACAATTCATTTTGGTCCTATTTACAGTGATGGCTAATAGTCCGACCCACCTGTTATCCTGCACGCAGTGCTGGACCAGGGGCCCGCTTCGGGGGGCCGAGGGGAGACAACCCCAATAAAAAACACAAAACCGTAGACTTGTACGTAGTGCAGGAACGGGGGTCGCTTTCATGGGGACCGCGAGGAGACAACCTCTATAAAAAACCAGTAAAGGGGATGCAGCTCCCCACCACTCTCCCGGGAGAGAGGTCAGGGATGCCGCGTCCGGAGGTGGGCAGCCTTGGGTTGCGATCCGCTCTGCGGATGAGGTCCACCGTTTTTGATACGGTGGCGGCGGCGCCAGTTCTTTCCTGGTGCTGTCAATCTCGTTACCCCGTACGTAGTGCGGGACCGAGGGCCGCCATCCTAACGGATGGGGGCCGCGAGGAAGACAACCTCAGAAAAAATTACCTGGCGGGGACCGTTTGGTCCTCTCCCGCTTTGCGGGTGTTGTAGGCTCCGAGTTGGCGTCCCAGACATATTCTGGGTAGCGGCAACTCGGTTCGGGCTCGGCTGGCACCCTGGAGATTCCGGGAAGTGGCAGTGCGAGCGTGGGCGGCGGGTTCGGCCGGTTGCGATAAAACGTAATCGGCGGACGGGCATTTCTGCCAACCGTCGGCCAAACCGGTGACCTAGTCATGTCTTAGGGCCGGTGGGGCTGCCCTTAATTGGGTGACCCCGCGAGGAGACAACCTCCATAAAAAACCCCAACCCCAAGTTGTTTGTCGCGCATGGCGAGGGGGTGAATGGCTGGAGGGAGTCCAGTCGTTACGCGGCAACGGAGCAGGGGACCAGCCACATCCCCTGCTTCGAGAACCTTAGGCTTACCCGGGTACAGGGGTCTCTGCCCGGGTGGACTTGTATTCCCCCATTCTCGTGGGTTCAGTATGGATAAAAATGCATTAAAACAAAGAATATTAGCAAGTTTAAGGGACGGTAAGTCCGGTGGTGGTGAGGTGAAGAAGGAGACTGCTTCAAAGCAGTTGACGGCGGCAGAAACATCCGTTGCCAAAGTTGAGGAGGAGAAGGCTACTTTTAAACAGCCTGAAGTTCGTGTTCCGGTGGTTAAAATTGAACGATCGCCGGTCCCTGTGGCGTCGACGGTCGGGACCAGATCACGCAGTGCGGGAGGGAGTCGGAGCTCATCTTGCTCCTCCCAGATGTCCGTTGTATCGGATGAAGTGGAGACGGTAGGAAGACGGAAACGTCAAAGACCGCGCGAGCCGAGTTTGTCAGGAGATGAGGGCTCAGATGGAGTTGAGACGCAGTTGTTAAAGGTCAGCGCTGTTACTGATCAGCGTGGAAGAGGCCGTCCAGCAACCACTGGTGAATACGTTGGGCTTTCCAAGGCCCAAGCCGAGCTCTCCCGACTTCGGTCTATTGAGCAGGATATTGATCGCGAGTTGGCGCAATCAGCTGTTAAGCCTCGTCGGGCCCCTAGGTCTAGAGAGGGTTCCGGTCTGGAGAATCCGAGCTTAATGGCCAACTGTGAGGTGCTTGCTCGCGGCATGGACGGTGTTGAGGTGGTTTTAGAGGTCGCTGCGAAGTCGAGTAATCTGAAGGGCACCAGTATTAAGGCCTTGAAAGATGCAGCAACCCTAATAAAAAATATGCTAGGCGAGATGTACAACCGTAACACTACGGATTGTACCAAGCAGATAGACGAGCGTTTTGCGAAGAATTTAGCTGATTTAAAACAAACGAAAGAAGAAAACGCTCGTATCTCAGTTGAGAATCAGCGGCTGAGAGAGGAGATGGCGGCAATTCGGCGCGAGCTAAAACTGGTTCGCGACCAACTAAAGGGAGCGTCTAACATGCTTCCCATTCCGGACACCAGTGGTCGTCGGCAAAACACCGTTGGCGACATGACGGTGGAAGAGCTCCAACGGTTGATTGCTGAGCAAGCCGGCACTATGGTAAGTGCCCGTATCGAGGGTATCAGTCGCCGGCTTCCACCCGAGGAGAATTTAAGGCCGCCCTTAGCAGCCACTAGAAGAAAACCAGCGGCTAGTCCAGTTCCGTCGATTGTGCCTCGGTCAGCACCTCCTGCAGAAGCTCCTAACCCTCCCAAGGGGAAAGGAGCGAAAAAAGAGAAGAAAAAGGCAAAGAAGGCCAAAGCGGGTACTATAGATGAGACACCTCAACAGGCGACGACGCAAAAGACGCAGACTGCGCCGCCTTCTCAAGAGCCGGCGGAGGAAGGCTGGCAAGAGGTAAAATATAAAAAACAGAGGCCTAAGGCTCCAGTGAAAGACAAGGTGCCTAACAAGAAGGAAGCTACTTCCAAGAAGAAGAAGGTGCGGCTTCGTCTGCCTAAGTCGGCTGCGGTGGTGGTAAAACTGCGGCCTGAGGCTACGGAGAAGGGTGTTAGTTATGCCGAGATTCTCGCAGGGGCTAAGGGGAAACTCGATAACAGCATAGTTGCAGGTGGCCTTAAATGTAAAGTGGCGGCTACTGGTGCACGTCTCTTGGAGGTGCCAGGTGACAACAACAGCGAAAGGGCTGAAAAGTTACTCAGTAGGTTGCAGGAGATCCTTGATCCAAATTTGGTTGAGGTGACCCGACCGATGAAGACCACCGCGTTTCGTGTTTCGGGTTTGGATGATTCGGTCGAAGCAGCCGATATTCAGGCGGCTGTAGCTGAGCAAGGTGGTTGTAACAGAGACAGCGTTATAGTCGGAGAAGTGCGAAAAAATCGACTTGGTCTAGGGTCTGCACTAGTGAGGTGCCCGGTGGCTGCAGCTATTAAACTCTCCGAGGGTGGGAAAAAGAGGTTGTTGGTTGGATGGGTCTCGGCGGGCATTGAAATACTGCCACAGAGAAAGATGCGCTGTTTTAAGTGCCTTGAGGCAGGGCATGTCAAATCAATGTGCACTGGCGTTGATCGCAGTGAACTTTGTTTTAGGTGCGGCATGCCTGGCCATAAGGCCAAAGTTTGTAATAGGGCGCTGCGCTGCGTAGTGTGCGCTGCGCATGAAGTTAAAGCAGACCACATGCTGGGGGGAATGTCCTGCAACCCCCCCAAGCAGAAGAAGTCTAAAAAGTCGACCACCCAGCAGGCGTCTACCCAGCAGGGAGGCGAAGAGGGTATGGAGACAGCCGATGCTGTTGGCGGAGAGGCAGCGGGCTCTGAGCGGGCGGATGGCTCGGATGAGTCACAGCTGAGGGGACCGGGCTACGGAAGCGGGGAACTTCCGTAGCCTATTCCAGAGTCTCCGTGGTGGAACGGCGCGCCTTGTGTTCCGGCGCGCCTCACCGAATGGGGGAGCTTTTGAGCTCCCAAGAATTGTTGTTGGGTCCGTAGGGACGACCGGCGGCGGGCTGCGGAAGGAATACCACACTTTCCCCGGGGTCCGTCGCACTAACGGCTGAGGAACACCCAGGGGGTTTTAGTGGAGTCACCACATAACCACCCCTGCGTTCCCCGCGCAGGGGGGTATGCGAAGGCATTTCCCCCTGGCCAAAAAAAAAAAAAAAAAAAAAAAAAAAAAGGTTAGGTTAGGTTAGGTTTTTTTTTTTATGATAACAATTTCTTAGTGTTTTGAGTTTTAGAATAAGGATTTATTAGCAGTGGGATTTGGCACTGTTGGCAAAATCAAATATAAAATTGGTCCGGCATCATCAGGCTCATCCCATGTTGAGGCTTGTTGCCTTCCGATGCCGGACCGGGGCAAGAAAAAGTGGTAGGAAGAAAGAGAAGGATAGAAGGATACAAAAAGTAAGAGGATAGATGAAACGAAGAGGAAGAAGGGGGGATAGGAGGAGGAGAAAACACACAAATGAATAAAAATAAAAGAGAGTTTGGCAGACTGCCGGTGGGACTTGCCACGCATAGTTTTTCGCGTGTAAGGCATAAAGCCTTATTCCAATCCGGGGGCGGCGTTGTCAACGTATTGCCCCCTCCATAAGAATGTGCCCCGGTTGAGGAGAGCTGACAGTCAAGCCAGGCCATAGATGATAAAACGGGGCCGAAGACTTAGTCAAACGGCCTGGCTCGTGCCTTGCCCGAGAAGCGGGACTTAAGGCGCAGCATTTAGGTGGGAGGTCCCGTCGGCAGTCCGGTAATTAAGTTAAATAAATAAATAAATAAATCGGTGAATAAATCTAAATATGTGAGTATGAAACATATACATTGTGGCGGGCGGTCGTATTTCCAGACAACGTGACACGCGGGTTTACACGAGATCAGGGTTGTGACTAGGATGCTTATACCTATATGGCATAGGTTACCAAAGTAAAATTGACGTCCCGATTAAGATATTAATGTGACGAAGAAGAGGACGTCGCAAAGGATTTCAAGGGCTTATGTAGGCGGGGATGGCTGTGTGGTAGGGCTATTGAACAATTTTAGTCTTGTGTAAATGTCTGTTATTAGTTTAGCGAACATCTTTAGGATAGTTGTTGAACGAGAGGAATTCATTATATCAGGGAGATGGAATGGAGATTCAATGTTAATGTTGGGCGGCAGGGCTGATAAGTAGTCCTGGCGGTTGAGCGCAAAACGTGGGCAGATTTCAATCAGGTGGTTGGGCGTCTGAGCAGAGGTTCCATCACAAGGGCAACAGTCTGACTGGGCAATTTTAAACCTTTTTAGGTATGTGAGGTGGGCGCCATGCGCTGTTAAGAATTGCGTTAAGTAAAAGTCGTGCGGGAGTGAGGAGGTCAGATCGATACAGGTCCCAGGGGTAGGAAGGAGAGTCCTTGTGTATGCACCCTGACTGGCTCTCACATATCTGTCCTCCCAGGCCATGGCAGCTGAGCGTGAGGAATGTGACTTGATGTACGATATGGGGAAGTTGGCGTATGCGGGGGCCGAGTGAGAGGAGGCCGCGTTGCGTGCAGCCCCATCTGCCAATTCGTTGCCAGGAATGCCGGCATGTCCCTTGACCCAACAGAACGAAATGGTGCCAGATGAGCTGTTGGCATGGCCGGCCACTAATTCATGAATGCGGGATACCAACGGATTGGTGCTGCTCCTATCACCCAGAGCTTCCAGGGCTGACCTAGAGTCGGAAAGGATCTGGGCTTCGGGATATCCCTCACTCCGAACAATGAGGCAGGCTCGATAAATTGCGTATAGTTCCGACTGGAAAACAGTGCATGCGCTATGTAGCTTAAATTTGTAAATTTTGACCTTGTCCCGCGCACGCGCATCAGGGTCAACTCTGACACACGCCGCCCCCACCTCGTCAGCTTCGGATTTACTGCCATCTGTGAACAGCTGCACACACCTCACCGAGCAGGTCTCATCTACGCTTTCTTGTGTGGAAGCTTGTTGGAAACTAATGGAGATGCGCTCCGCAGGGTGGAGCAGCTGTGACGTAGGTGTGGGGAATTCAAAGGGTATGTCGGAGGGCAAGCGAGTCGTGGAACCCGTGACGCGGGTTAACTCATTCTCTCGGACCCTTAGTACATCCAAATCCAGGGGGAGGAGGCCTGCAATTGCAATGGCAGCATTCGCCGACACCGTCCTATACCCCCTGATGATTCGGAGGGCAAAGCTTCTTTGAAGGGAGATGAGGGCTGTCCTGGCGTACTTTTTCCTGGCGGCATGCCCCCAGATGCCAGATGCGTATGTAATAATTGGGACGATTACATGTTTGTAAATTGTTCTGATGTTCTCAGAGTGGAGGCCCCAAGTGGGCCGAACGAAGATGCTAAGCCTGTTGAAAATGGTTTTGGCCTTCTGTATGGTGTGTTGCACATGGGCTCTGAATGTCAAACGGTTGTCTAAGACAACTCCCAGAATCGTGAAGTTAGTGCTGAATTTAATTTGCACGCCATCCATACGTACGACGGCCTTTGATGCCGTAGGAGAGAAGGCTAGTGCCTTGGTCTTACCCGGTCCGAAGACCAACTTAACTCCTCTCCCCCACTCCGCTATGCCATCCAGCGCCCTGCTGG
Source organism: Agriphila geniculea (assembly GCA_943789525.1). Taxonomy (NCBI): domain Eukaryota; kingdom Metazoa; phylum Arthropoda; class Insecta; order Lepidoptera; family Crambidae; genus Agriphila; species Agriphila geniculea. The sequence goes on along the minus strand of OX038894.1, from coordinate 98,029 downwards.
TCGTCACCTGCAGTTGGTGTGCGTCTTTGGCAGAGACAATCAGCAAAACGTCGTCCGCGTACGCCTGGATACGGCAACCAGCTGGGAGCTGCATATCCAGCAAGTCATCCAGCACACAATTCCATAAGGCCGGACCACATGCCGAACCTTGAACACATCCCCGTTGCGTCTCACGGGAAGCCGTCGATCCGGCATGGTTCAGGACCACCGTTCTGGGAGTGAGGTAATTTGAAATGATTTTGTGAATGTTGGATGGGCAACCTATCCTCTTCAACCTGTCCAGAACGGCAGGCCACCACGCCCGATCGAAAGCGGACTGGATGTCCAAGGAGACTGCAATTGTATGTAAACCCTTGGATTTTTGATGTTTGATGTGCTCAATGGCGTCGGATAGAGCATGGGCTGTTGAAGTGTTCTTTCTGAAGCCGTACTGCCGGTTATTGAGTAGGCCATGGGTTGCGGCCACATGGAGGATGCGCTCCGTTATCAGCTTTTCCAGCATTTTACCGTATACGGCTATCAAGCCAATTGGTCTGTGGGCTTTGGGGTCGGAAGGGGCGTGATTTCCTGGTTTCGGTATGATGCGGAGGACTGAAAGCTTCCAAAATTTGGGGAAATATCCAAGTTGTAGACATCTGTTAGCGAATCCCGTGACGATCCCTGGGACGCACTTAAACACTGCTAAGCAGATATCTGAGGTCAATCCGTCGTGACCTGGAGCCTTTTTGTGCGAGATGGCTTCCAACGCCTCCAAAACTTCTCCTTGGGTGAAGGGCGGGTCATCGTCAGCATTCGTTGGCGTCTCACAGTCCCGTCTCAAAGTGGCCTGGGTTGGAGTATCAAGTTCCGGTGGATCTGGAGGGTAGAAATGAGAAAGCAAGGCTTCCGCCGTGTCAGAACTGCATGAAGTAAAGTTCCCATCGTTGGTGCGAATGGTGGCTGGAGGTGGTTTAGGTTTTCCAGCCTTAAGAACGGGGTTTGTAATAGACCAGACTTTTTCTGCCGTCTGCGAACTGCAGAACTCCCTGAAGCTATCGCTGGATGTTTTTCGTACACATTCTGAGAACCTATCCTTAGTATCCTGCAGGGCCCTGAGCGCTTCGTCCTTTTCGTCCTGAGTGGAGTTGCGGGCAAATGTTATGCGTGCGGATCTTTTCGCCCTGTGGAGTTCAGCCTGCAGTTCATCCAACTCTCTGGACCAAAAAGGCTCGGAGCCGGGGCGCCTGCCATAGCCCGTGCTGTTATGGGTCTCAAAGACCTCCTCGGCGGCTTGGTGAATGAGGGATGTAAAACGTTGGATGCAGCTCTCCAGCTCTTCCTCGCTCATTCGAGAAATCGATTCGGTTGAGATGCTGGTGTTGAATATGCTCGTGGTAACAGCTGCCCTAAATGCATCCCAGTCAACTCTACCCCTGGTAGAGTATCTGCGGGTGGAGAAGGGGGCCGGGTTCGTGAGGTCAGAGGAGGAGGAAGAGCCGATGGAAAATTTGATGGCCAGGTGTTGGTTACCTCCCAGTGCGTGCGCATCCACGTTCCAATTTAAGACGGGGAGCTCAGCCGTAGTCAAAGTGAGATCGATGGCACTCTGCCGCACTCGAGCATGGGTCACGCATTCGAAGGTGGCAGAGCCATCGTTGTGGCAGGCAAGGTTGTTGTTAATGATGAAATCTGCTACTTTGGAACCCCTAGGATTGCATCGGTTTGTGCTGTCCCACATGGGGTGCCATGCGTTGAAGTCACCAGCTATGATGCAGAAAGTAGAGAGATCGGCAGGACGGGCGCACGCCGAGAGCTGGTCCAAGTAAGGAGAGGGGTCGACTTCAGGAGGAATGTACACTGAACATATTTGGAGGTTGGAGCCGCCGATGGAAAGCGATACCGTGGCTAGATCCGGAGTAGAGTGTTGGGTGACTAAAATTGCCCTGCAGTCAGTCGCATACCTGTCACGGATGTAAATGGCGGCTCTGACCTTGCGGTCAGTTGATAAGAGCTGATATGTTATGAACCCGGAGATGTTTTTGGCTGCATTGCTCTTGCCAGTGTAGGGCTCAGTAATGAGAGCAATCTGGGTTGAGCGGTGTCCATGCAGGTAACGCCCCAATTGGCAAAAGCTGTTAAAACTCCTGTCTGTATTAGCCTGGATTATATTCGTTTGAACAAAATTAAAGGGAGGCAGTGAGGGAGAACTCACAAGATTAGGGGAAGAACTACCAATATTACTGGCCATAATCAGTTTTATCCCGAACGCGTTGCAGCATAACCCTAAACCTTGGGCAATTGCTGTCGAAAGACGAGTGGTTAGTAGATATGGGTTTTGAGTTCTCCCTCCTGTTGTTGTAGTTATTGTATGCGGTGCAGTTTACGCACCTGGGGGGACCCCCCCCTCCCGTACAGTCCGAGTCGCCATGTTCCGGCTTACAGCATATTTGGCAGATTTTTTGGCCTTTACATGTGTTCATAGTGTGTCCGAAGCCATGGCAGCCTCGGCACTGCTTGAGCGGGGAGAAATCCTCCACGTGAACAAATGAGAATTCGATGTTCACCTTTCGTAGACCAGTGAGCTCCCGCCAGGCCCGCGGGGATACCCTAAAGATGGCATTATAGAGTTCTGGGTTCCGGTTCCTTCTTGTGAACAGCAGCCTGATGTCATCAGCTTCAGTGGTGGTGGTGTCGAGGTTCTGTTGCAAAATTAAGTTTGCCAGTTTGTCCTTATCATGAGACCCGTGAACGCCCTTGACAATCACTAAGGGCCGCAGCTTCCTCTCGCGCTCTGACCTCAATCCCGAGGTGGGTGGGGCCTCCTTGATCATAGTCTCAGCCGCAGTCAAGTGCTCCTGGTCGCCGAATGTCAGTTTTACTTTCCCCTTAGAAAGTCGAGACACCCTTACTGGTCTGACGCCATCGTGGTGCGTTGTGTTGAGGACTTTCTTCAGGGTGTCATAGATCTCGGTAGGGGGGGTATCACGTGAAGAGGAGACCACCAGGGCCGGCAAAGACGGTGCCGGTGGGGGGCTACTCGCCAAAACTGAGGCATACGTCTTTGCCGGCTTACTGGACGGGCCTGCTGCGTCAACGCGTGGGGGTCTCTCCTTATTGTCGCGTCTTTCTTGGAGCAGCATGTTTTTGACCTCTTTAACCTCTTGTAAGATCGTACTGACATCGGCGGCCATCTGGGTCTCGATCAGGGCTGTAGGAGGTGAGAGTTCAAGAGGGGTGTCGTAAATGAGTGGGGGAGTAGACTGGGTTAGCGGGGCTAACAGAGTGTTGTCTGTAGCTGTGTTTTCTCCGCCTGATTTCCCCCGCACATTCCTGATTATCTCTTCACACAATTTAACAATCTCCGACTTGCCCGTTTTCCTCAGCGATTGCTTATTTTCCGGATCCTTCATCAGTATGAACTTGATTCTTTCGGCGCAATGGGTAATGTCCTCAGCCATTCTTTTCGCTCCCGTGATTACATCGCAAGTTCTCTCTAAGCGCACATCAGAGCCTTTGTCGATGTATTCGGTGCTATCACCAGTTCGCGGGGATGTGACATTCGAGGCTTCCCCCAAGTCAGGGCTGTTTCGGATCGAGCCGCCCTGGGCCGTGTCCAAGCTTCCACTTCCTGTCCCGGGTCCTTTGTGTCTTTTCTGTGGGGTAGTCGGTGGGGAATATATGAGTGGCATTTTTGAATTTAAAAAGGTCCCTGTGTACCAGCTCAGTTGCAAACACTAAGGTTAGGTTAGGTTTATATGATGAACGTCCAAATTTTTGAAGCGGAATGTATTTTATTAATTATTTTATCTGAGGCAGATAGTCCTCACAAAACTGTATGTTTTTAATCAAAAACTATGATCCTAACGTTTAAGCCGTGAGAGATATTCAGAAAAATATCGAAAAGTTAGGTTAGGTTTAGGTTAGAGGTTAGGTTAGAGGTTAGGTTAGCTAATATTTCTGAAACTATTGAAGCTATTTTAATGTTTGAATTGAATGTAGATAGATCTTATTAAAATCAATATAAAACCGAAAAAATAATGAAGCTAACTAGTATAATAAAATTATAATTAAAGAAATAAAATTTTTATGTGATGAACGTCCAAATTTTAGAGGCGGAATGTATTTTATTAATTATTTTATCTGAGGCAGATAGTCCTCACAAAACTGTATGTTTTTAATCAAAAACTATGATCCTAACGTTTAAGCCGTGAGAGATATTCAGAAAAATATCGAAAAGTTAGGTTAGGGTTAGGTTAGGGTTAGGTTAGAGGTTAGGTTAGCTAATATTTCTGAAACTATTGAAGCTATTTTTATGTTCGAAATGAATTTAGATAGATCTTATTAAAATCAATATAAAACCGAAAGAATAATGAAGCTAACTAGTATAATAAAATTATAATTAATGAAATAAAGTTTCAAAAATTTTCAAATTAAAAAATTGAATTTAATATTTATTTAACCTCGTACGGACGCGTTTATAGACTTTAAATAAGCGCGACGCAGAATTCTAATTATAATTAAAAGCAAAAATGAAATTTAACGAAAGTTTAAAAAGATATTGAAAAAATAGTGGTCAAGGTTAGGTTAGGTTAAAATGCGTACTTAAAAATGCTAGCCAAAAATCGAATTTTAGGTTTAGAGGTATGTTTTAAAATTGGGAAGGTGCGTAATAGCTTAAAGAACGTTTTGGTAAAAACAGAATTGAAAAAGGAGCAAAGGAACGAAAGATACAACTTTTTCTGCAATTAAAATTTTATGAGAGAAATTACGAAAAAATCGGAAAATTAAAATTTAAATTCTGAGAAAACTATAGAAAATAGGGCAAAATTTAATAAAGAAGAAAGATGTGAAACGGTTAGCACAATTAGATAAAATTTTCAAAACAAGAATTTGTTAAAATGGAAAAAAGTTATGGGTAGATTTTAGGTAAAATTAAAGATTTTTTGGTGAAAAATTTTGAAAAACGGGAATAACTAAATGGATTTTAAAGATAGGTGAATGAAAGATATCTTAAAAAGAGCCTTAGGAACTGCTTAATTTAATTCAGTAAAGAAAAATGAAAAAAGTCAAAGATTGGATTTATTATAGATTTTTTAAATATTTTGAAGGTGAAAAAGTCTTCCTAAGGGTCAGATTTTCGACCTGTCTCAGTACAAAAGACATCAACGCGCAAGTTCGGTAAATGTCTTCTGTACTGAAATGTATGGAGAAAAATGAGATAATTAATTACAGGAAAACTATATTAGATAGGCCCATCGGGCAAAAACTTGATGTTTCGGAAAAAATCGAAAGATATTGTGGATTTTTTAGGTAAGCTTCTGAGCACTCTAGGTGTTTCAAAAAAGGCTTAGGTTAGGTTAGGTTAGGTTAGGTTAGGTTAGGTTAGGTTAGGTTAGGTTGGGGTGCTAGGTCAGACAACCTCCCCGTGGTGCACCCTGGGCAACGTCGGCTTGAGCGGAATCCATGCTCGCCGACGGCTAATGGTCTGACAAGTGGCCCCCGTAGAGGGGGGCGTAGTATGGCCACTTCATGTGGCGAACCGCTGTCGCGGTCTGTGTCGAAACCTCTCCTTCTTGTAATTAAGAAGGGGTAGAGCTTTCACCTGGTGACCCTTCTGAGGTCCTTGTGGCGCTTGCGCCTGTCGATTGTCTCGGCTGGCGTCCCGGGGAGCCTGGGCAGCGGCAGTCGAGACGAGCTTGGTGGAGGCAGTAACGCCTGTCGTGGTGTGTCCGTTCACGGACGGGGCGGTTGTGGTATGAACTCCGTGCCACAGTCGGCCAACCCGTTACCCTGCACATGGTGCGTGGCCGGGGGCCGCCATCCTTCGGGGTGGGGGCCACAAGGAGTAAACCTTTTCAAAAATCACTTGACGAGGCCAGGTAGGGTTCCCTCGCCCGGAAGAGGGACTTCGTATGAAAATGTCAAATAATTTGGATCGCGTTATGTCATGCCCTCCCGTTGACGCCGGGCGCACTGAGGAAGCTGGTACCCAGTGTGTGAAATCAGCCACTAGCGGCCAATACGCTCCGGTAGGCCACCGGCGCCAGGGGAAATCCGGGACCCCTGGTGTGAAATCTGTTACCGAGGCGTGTTTGGTGGTTTTAGAAAAAGGCCCTTTTCAGGGCCTACCCAAAGGCCCTTCTCAGGGCCAACCCAAAGGCCCTTCTCAGGGCCAAATCAAAGGCCCTTCTCAGGGCCAAACCAAAGGCCCTTCTCAGGGCCAACCGAAGGAGGTCAAATATGAGAGCGCCGGGGAGGCGCCTAGAGCCACGCGGTCGCGTTCTGGCTCGGCAGCTTCCACAAGGTCAACTCAATCGCGGAAGCGACAGATTGTTGAGTCTGACTCGTCATCAAAATCGGCCCAGTCCGTTATATCAATGACGGATTCAGTGTTTGTATCGGAGAGTGCTTCTGACGCCGCGTCCAAAAACCCGCGACGCCAAAGGAAGAAAAAGAAAAAGAAGGGCTCAGACGAGCATAGTTCTGAGTCGGATACCGACACCCCTGCGGATGTCGCACCGAAAAAAGGGAAAGGGCATGGGCGCGGACGCCCCCCTACGACCGGGGAGTATGTTGGGCTCGCCAAAGCCAAGCAGGAGCTGGCAAAGGCTGAGCGAGAGGAACAACAGGTCCGCCTCGACCGCGAGATCGCCGAAGCAGAGAAGCGGGCCTACGAGACACGGTCCAAATATATGGAAAGCAGGACGGACCCCAGCGCATCATGGACAGCTCCTGCCCCTAAAACTTCCCTTGATATCGAGGAGGTGATAAAGGCAGATTGCGGGGTGATAAATGAGGTAGCAAAGAAGTCGTCGCACCTCAGTGGGCCTTTCCAAAAAGCCCTGAAAAAGGCAGCCCAGTCCATCCAGGACTGCTTTGAAGAGATGGCCCAGAGGTCCATCTCGGATGACATGAGGGCGCTCAAGGCGGAGAACACAGCCATGAGCAAGGAGCTTGCTGAACTCCGGCAAAGTGTCTCCGACCTGACAAGGGAGCTAAAATCCCTCAAGAGGAAGAGTCGCACGAGTCCATTCATGAGCTGTGAGGAGGTTGAGATGGTGGTTGAGGTAACTCCACCTACTCATCGGCTTTAGCTCGGCAAGTGTGACGGTATTGGTGGCCCGGCCCATGCGCTGCTTCAAGTGCTTTGGAACGGGACACTCTAAACAGTGCTGCCCCTCCTCAATCGATAGGAGCGGGCTTTGTTTCCGTTGTGGAAAAATCGGCCACCAACAATCCACTTGCAGCGTGGAGCCACATTGTGCCGTTTGTTCAACCGACAAAAAACCGGCAGGGCATGTCATGGGGGGGAGGAAATGCAATCCCCCCCAGACGAGGGGGAAGATCCTGGCGTCCAAGCCAAGGCCCCCCAATGATGGTACACCCAGTGTAGCTGGGCTGGAGGAGGCTATGGAATCTTAATCTTAATGGATCCAAGACGTCCATTTAGCTTCCTCCAGTGTAACTTAAACCACGCCACCAGAGCCCAAGACCTGCTGCTGCAAGCCCTGGCGGAATGGTCCATTGATGTGGCCGTCGCTGCGGAGCCATACTTTGTCGCCGACCGACCCAATTGGGTTGGTGATCGGGATGGTCTCGTAGCTATCATTGTACGTTCAGCGCCTGGCTTCACGCCCCTCTCTGTGGTGGAAAGGGGCCCCGGGTTCGTGGTGGCCGCCTGGGAGGGTATCACTCTGATAGGGACATACTTCTCCCCTAACAGGCCGCTTGTTGATTTCGAGGCGTACCTCGTATCGGTTGGAAGCGCAGTCCGTCGCGCAGCTCCGCGTCAGGTTCTCCTCATGGGGGACCTGAACGCCAAGTCAGTGGTCTGGGGCAATCCCTCCACCGATGCGCGCGGTGAGGCCGTGGAGCTTTGGGCCGCCGCCTCTGGTCTCTCCCTACTAAACAGGGGGAATACCCATACGTGCGTACATCGTCAGGGCGGGTCTATTGTGGACGTTTCTTTTGCTAGTCCCGCCCTCGCACGCCGGATCCAGGAATGGCGGGTGATAACGCAGGTGGAGAATCTCTCAAATCATCGCTACATCCGATTCGAGATTCCCACAGAACGCTCCCCGCCTTCCCAGGACCCTCAGAGAGATCGCGCCCCCCGCTGGGCGCTCAACCGTTTGGACAGAGAGATGGCAGAGGAGGCCGCCATAGTCCAGAGCTGGTGTCTGCCGCCCATGAATAGTCTCAACGTCAATGAGAGAGCCACCCAATTCAAGGAAGCTCTCACGGAGGTGTGCAGGGCTTCTATGCCTCGATCACGCCCTCCCAAGGATCGTCGGGCGGTGTACTGGTGGTCCCAACACGTGGCGGACCTCAGGACGGCCTGCACTCCTGCCCGTCGCTCCTACACACGCTACCGCAGGCGGCGTGTTCGGGACCCGCGGGTGGAGGAGGGCCTATATAGTCAATACAGGGAGGCCCAGATAGCCCTGCAGGTGGCCATCGCTCGCTCTAAAGAGGAGGCAAGGGAAGAAATGTTGCAGGGCCTCAACCAAGATCCGTGGGGGCGCCCTTACAAATCTGCTCGCAACCAGTTGCGGGCGCGCGGCACCCCCCTGACCGAGACCATGAACCCCGAACTTCTGTGTTCCGTGGTTCGGGAACTCTTCCCATCGTCTGACGGTCACTCCCCGCCAAGCATGGCTCCACCGCCTGTGGCGAGCGTGGTCTCTACTGAGGGCGACCCTCCTGCTGTCGATGAGGAGGAGTTTCGGGCGGCGACCGCACGACTGAAAGGGAAACGGACCGCTCCTGGTCCCGACGGGGTCCCGGGCAAAGTCTTAGGTCTCTCCCTGCGCCATCTTGGGGATCGCCTTCGCGAACTGTTCGATGCGTGTCTTCGCACCGGGCAGTTCCCGAAGGTCTGGAAGGACGGCATTCTGTGCCTCCTGCGTAAGGAGAACCGACCCGCGGATGACCCGTCTGGCTATCGACCGATCGTGTTGTTGGATGAGGTTGGCAAGGTATTCGAGAGGCTTGTCGCCCTCCGCCTCGTCCAACATCTTTCTGAAGTGGGGCCAAATTTGTCCCAGAACCAATTTGGGTTCCGTGTGGGGCGCTCCACTATGGACGCGCTCACGGGACTGAGGGAGCTGGTAGAGGACGCCACTGGTAGAGGGGAGAGCGTGCTGGCGGTGTCATTAGACATCGCAAACGCCTTCAACACTCTCCCCTTTCGTATTATTCTAGAGGCGCTTCGGTATCACGGGGTGCCCCAATATTTGCTGCGCATCATCGGCTGCTACCTAGAGGGAAGGGACATCGTGTTCACTGGCCAGAGTGGTGTGGCCAATCGCCACCCCATGTCCTGCGGCGTTCCACAGGGCTCCGTTCTGGGGCCCCTCTTATGGAACGTCGGGTACGACTGGGTCCTTCGTGCCGCCCTCCCCCCGCGTGTAAAACTTTTCTGCTACGCAGACGACACACTCGTCACTGCGAGAGGGGGGGACTTAGAGGAGACCCTTAGGTTGGCCTCGATCTACACCACTTTGGTCGTGAGGCGTATCGAAGCGCTGGGTCTGAAGGTGGCCCTGCACAAGACCGAGGCCCTTCTATTTCATGGACCTCGCAGGGGAGCGCCACCCGGCCAAGAGATAATGGTGGCTGGCGTGAAGGTGACACTGTCGCGTCACCTAAAATATTTAGGCTTGGTGATAGACGGGCGGTGGGGGTTCGACGAGCATTTTCGTCGCCTCGAACCCCGCCTTTTGGGTGCTGCCGATGCGCTCGGGCGTCTTCTCCCAAATGTTGGGGGCCCGAGCGCTTCAGTTCGACGCCTCTATGCGGGCATAGTGCGCAGCATGGCGCTGTACGGCGCCCCGGTGTGGGCGGACGCCCTCGGCCCCCGGGCCATCGCGTCTCTTCATAGGGCGCAGCGCGCCATGGCTCTGAGAGCACTACGTGCTTACCGGTCTGTGTCCCACACTGCAGCGTGTGTACTCGCGGGTACTCCCCCGTGGGAGATTTCAGCCCACGTCCTGGCGGCCGCCTACCGCGTCAGAGTGGATGCAAGGGCGGACGACCGGCGCCTGGCGCCGAGGGAGAGGGCCTCCGCCTTGGAGGAGGCTACAATCGAGGCGTTCCGCGTGTGGTTTGAGGAGCTCGAAGAGCAAAGGGGTTCGACCTCGGTCTCTGGTACTTTGTCCAGGACCTTGGAGGCCATGCACCCCTTTCTCACCACGTGGGCGGACCGGCACCACGGGTCGCTCTCCTACCACTTGGTGCAGATTCTAACCGGCCACGGTTCTTTCGGCCGCTACCTGCACCGCATCGGTAGGGAGCCGACCCCAGAGTGCCACCATTGCGATGCGGCGGAGGATACAGCACAGCACACCCTGGAGGTGTGCCCGGGTTTTTCTTCGCGGCGCCAGGAGTTGACCGCCGTCATAGGTGACGATCTCTCCCTCCAAAACGTGGTCTGCATCATGTTGGAGGGAGAAGAAATGTGGGACGCGGTAAACTCCTTCTGCGTAGACGTCATGACGCAGAAGGAGGATGCGGAGAGAGCCCGGGAAGAGGATCCCGAGGCTGCTCCCTGCCGCCGCCGAAGGTTGGGGCGGAGGAGGCGGACGTACGCCCGCCTACTTCCTCCTGACGGCAACCAGCGGGGTCCAGGCCTGGGAAGCCCGGGCCCTGCACTGCACAGGTTGCCGCCAGTCGCTGATCCCCTGGATGCCCCGGGGGATTACCGGCCCTCCCATTTTGGGGGGGTGAGTGGGGCTCGCCATAGGCGAGCAGTCGCCGACGAGGTCGTGGATGTGTTCTCGCGAGTTCCCATGACCTTGTCAGGCAGTGACGCCTCCCTCCCCGGCGTGGCCTCTTCGTCTGAGGACGAGGAGGATGCGGCGGTGCTCGCGCCAAGGCGTATGTGAGGGGCATCGGTGGGTTTTAGTCGGTAGGCCGCGGCATTGCACTTTCTGAGGGGCATTCTGTCTGTCCCCAGAAGCCGCGGAGAGTCCGACATATCCTCGCGTATCCCAAAACGCGGGGCATGCGAAAAGCATTTCCCATCGTAAAAAAAAAAAAAAAAAAAAAAAAAAAAAGGTTAGGTTAGGTTAGGTTAGGTTAGGTTAGGTTAGGTTAGGTTAGGTTAGGTTTTTTTTTTTTTTTTATGATAACAATTTCTTAATGTTTTGAGTTTTAGAATAAGGATTTATTAGCAGTGGGATTTGGCACTGTTGGCAAAATCAAATATAAAATTGGTCCGGCATCATCAGGCTCATCCCATGTTGAGGCTTGTTGCCTTCCGATGCCGGACCGGGGCAAGAAAAAGTGGTAGGAAGAAAGAGAAGGATAGAAGGATACAAAAAGTAAGAGGATAGATGAAACGAAGAGGAAGAAGGGGGGATAGGAGGAGGAGAAAACACACAAATGAATAAAAAAATAAATAAAAGAGAGTTTGGCAGACTGCCGGTGGGACTTGCCACGCATAGTTTTTCGCGTGTAAGGCATAAAGCCCTATTCCAATCCGGGGGCGGCGTTGTCAACGTATTGCCCCCCTCCATAAGAATGTGCCCCGGTTGAGGAGAGCTGACAGTCAAGCCAGGCCATAGATGATAAAACGGGGCCGAAGACTTAGTCAAACGGCCTGGCTCGTGCCTTGCCCGAGAAGCGGGACTTGAGGCGCAGCATTTAGGTGGGAGGTCCCGTCGGCAGTCCGGTAATTAAGTTAAATAAATAAATAAATAAATCGGTGAATAAATCTAAATATGTGAGTATGAAACATATACATTGTGGCGGGCGGTCGTATTTCCAGACAACGTGACACGCGGGTTTACACGAGATCAGGGTTGTGACTAGGATGCTTATACCTATATGGCATAGGTTACCAAAGTAAAATTGACGTCCCGATTAAGATATTAATGTGACGAAGAAGAGGACATCGCAAAGGATTTCAAGGGCTTATGTAGGCGGGGATGGCTGTGTGGTAGGGCTATTGAACAACTTTAGTCTTGTGTAAATGTCTGTTATTAGTTTAGCGAACATCTTTAGGATAGTTGTTGAACGAGAGGAGTTCATTATATCAGGGAGATGGAATGGGGATTCAATGTTAATGTTGGGCGGCAGGGCTGATAAGTAGTCCTGGCGGTTGAGCGCAAAACGTGGGCAGATTTCAATCAGGTGGTTGGGCGTCTGAGCAGAGGTTCTATCACAAGGGCAACAGTCTGACTGGGCAATTTTAAACCTTTTTAGGTATGTGAGGTGGGCGCCATGCGCTGTTAAGAATTGCGTTAAGTAAAAGTCGTGCGGGAGTGAGGAGGTCAGATCGATACAGGTCCCAGGGGTAGGAAGGAGAGTCCTTGTGTATGCACCCTGACTGGCTCTCACATATCTGTCCTCCCAGGCCATGGCAGCTGAGCGTGAGGAATGTGACTTGATGTACGATATGGGGAAGTTGGCGTATGCGGGGGCCGAGTGAGAGGAGGCCGCGCTGCGTGCAGCCCCATCTGCCAATTCGTTGCCAGGAATGCCGGCATGTCCCTTGACCCAACAGAACGAAATGGTGCCAGATGAGCTGTTGGCATGGCCGGCCACTAATTCATGAATGCGGGATACCAACGGATTGGTGCTGCTCCTATCACCCAGAGCTTCCAGGGCTGACCTAGAGTCGGAAAGGATCTGGGCTTCGGGATATCCCTCACTCCGAACAATGAGGCAGGCTCGATAAATTGCGTATAGTTCCGACTGGAAAACAGTGCATGCGCTATGTAGCTTAAATTTGTAAATTTTGACCTTGTCCCGCGCACGCGCATCAGGGTCAACTCTGACACACGCCGCCCCCACCTCGTCAGCTTCGGATTTACTGCCATCTGTGAACAGCTGCACACACCTCACCGAGCAGGTCTCATCTACGCTTTCTTGTGTGGAAGCTTGTTGAAAGCTAATGGAGATGCGCTCCGCAGGGTGGAGCAGCTGTGAAGTAGGTGTGGGGAATTCAAAGGGTATGTCGGAGGGCAAGCGAGTCGTGGAACCCGTGACGCGGGTTAACTCATTCTCTCGGACCCTTAGTACATCCAAATCCAGGGGGAGGAGGCCTGCAATTGCAATGGCAGCGTTCGCCGACACCGTCCTATACCCCCTGATGATTCGAAGGGCAAAGCTCCTTTGAAGGGAGATGAGGGCTGTCCTGGCGTACTTTTTCTTGGCGGCATGCCCCCAGATGCCGGACGCGTATGTGATAATTGGGACGATTACATGTTTATAAATTGTTCTGATGTTCTCAGAGTGGAGGCCCCAAGTGGGCCGGACGAAGATGCTAAGTCTGTTGAAGATGGTTTTGGCCTTCTGTATGGTGTGCTGCACATGGGCTCTGAATGTCAAACGGTTGTCTAAGACAACTCCCAGAATCGTGAAATTAGTGCTGAATTTAATTTGCACGCCATCCATACGTACGACAGCCTTTGAGGCCGTAGGAGAGAAGGCTAGTGCCTTGGTCTTACCTGGTCCGAAGACCAACTTAACTCCTCTCCCCCACTCCGCTATGCTGTCCAGCGCCCTGCTGGTCGTCACTTGCAGCTGGTGTGCGTCTTTGGCTGAAACGATTAGCAAGACATCGTCTGCGTATGCCTGAATTCGGCAACCGGCTGGGAGTTGCATGTCCAGCAAATCGTCCAGCACGCAGTTCCACAAGGCCGGACCACAAGCTGAACCCTGAACACATCCCCTTTGCGTTTCACGGGAAGCCGTCGACCCGGCATGGTTAAGGACCACCGTTCTGGGGGTGAGGTAATTTGAAATGATTTTGTAAATGTTGGATGGGCAACCTATCCTCTTTAACCTATCCAGAACGGCAGGCCACCATGCCCGATCGAAAGCGGCCTGGATGTCCAAGGAGACTGCAATTGTATGTAAACCCTTGGATTTTTGATGTTTGATGTGCTCAATGGCGTCGGATAGAGCATGGGCTGTTGAAGTGTTCTTTCTGAAGCCGTACTGCCGGTTATTGAGTAGGCCATGGGTTGCGGCCACATGGAGGATGCGCTCCGTTATCAACTTTTCCAGCATTTTACCGTATACGGCTATCAAGCCAATTGGTCTGTGGGCTTTGGGGTCGGAAGGGGCGTGATTACCTGGTTTCGGTATTATGCGGAGGACTGAAAGCTTCCAAAATTTGGGGAAATATCCAAGTTGTAGACATCTGTTAGCGAATCCCGTGACGATCCCTGGGACGCACTTAAACACCGCTAAGCAGATATCTGAGGTCAATCCGTCGTGTCCTGGAGCCTTTTTGTGCGAGATGGCTTCCAACGCCTCCAAAACTTCTCCTTGGGTGAAGGGCGGGTCATCGTCAGCATTCGTTGGCGTCTCACAGTCCCGTCTCAAAGTGGCCTGGGTTGGAGTATCAAGTTCCGGTGGATCTGGAGGGTAGAAATGAGAAAGCAAGGCTTCCGCCGTGTCAGTACTGCATGAAGTAAAGTTCCCATCGTTGGTGCGAATGGTGGCTGGAGGTGGTTTAGGTTTTCCAGCCTTAAGAACGGGGTTTGTAATAGACCAGACTTTTTCTGCCGTCTGCGAACTGCAGAACTCCCTGAAGCTATCGCTGGATGTTTTTCGCACACATTCTGAGAACCTATCCTTAGTATCCTGCAGGGCCCTGAGCGCTTCGTCCTTTTCGTCCTGAGTGGAGTTGCGGGCAAATGTTATGCGTGCGGATCTTTTCGCCCTGTGGAGTTCAGCCTGCAGCTCATCCAACTCTCTGGACCAAAAAGGCTCGGAACCGGGGCGCCTGCCATAGCCCGTGCTGTTATGGGTCTCAAAGACCTCCTCGGCGGCTTGGTGAATGAGGGATGTAAAACGTTGGATGCAGCTCTCCAGCTCTTCCTCGCTCATTCGAGAAATCGATTCGGTTGAGATGCTGGTGTTGAATATGCTCGTGGTAACAGCAGCCCTAAATGCATCCCAGTCAACTCTACCCCTGGTAGAGTATCTACGGGTGGAGAAGGGGGCCGAGTTGGTGAGGTCAGAGGAGGAGGAAGAGCCGATGGAAAATTTGATGGCCAGGTGTTGGTTACCCCCCAGTGCGTGCGCATCCACGTTCCAATTTGAGACGGGGAGCTCAGCCGTAGTCAAAGTGAGATCGATGGCACTCTGCCGCACTCGAGCATGGGTCACGCATTCGAAGGTGGCAGAGCCATCGTTGTGGCAGGCAAGGTTGTTGTTAATGATGAAATCTGCTACTTTGGAACCCCTAGGATTGCATCGGTTTGTGCTGTCCCACATGGGGTGCCATGCGTTGAAGTCACCGGCTATGATGCAGAAAGTAGAGAGATCGGCAGGACGGGCGCACGCCGAGAGCTGGTCCAAGTAAGGAGAGGGGTCGACTTCAGGAGGAATGTACACTGAACATATTTGGAGGTTGGAGCCGCCGATGGAAAGCGATACCGTGGCTAGATCCGGAGTAGAGTGTTGGGTGACTAGAATTGCCCTGCAGTCAGTCGCATACCTGTCACGGATATAAATGGCGGCTCTGACCTTGCGGTCAGTTGATAAGAGCTGATATGTTATGAACCCGGAGATGTTTTTGGCTGCATTGCTCTTGCCAGTGTAGGGCTCAGTAATGAGAGCAATCTGGGTTGAGCGGTGTCCATGCAGGTAACGCCCCAATTGGCAAAAGCTGTTAAAACTCCTGTCTGTATTAGCCTGGATTATATTCGTTTGAACAAAATTAAAGGGAGGCAGTGAGGGAGAACTCACAAGATTAGGGGAAGAACTACCAATATTACTGGCCATAATCAGTTTTATCCCGAATGCGTTGCAGCATAACCCTAAACCTTGGGCAATTGCTGTCGAAAGACGAGTGGTTAGTAGATATGGGTTTTGAGTTCTCCCTCCTGTTGTTGTAGTTATTGTATGCGGTGCAGTTTACGCACCTGGGGGGACCCCCCCCTCCCGTACAGTCCGAGTCGCCATGTTCCGGCTTACAGCATATTTGGCAGATTTTTTGGCCTTTACATGTGTTCATAGTGTGTCCGAAGCCATGGCAGCCTCGGCACTGCTTGAGCGGGGAGAAATCCTCCACGTGAACAAATGAGAATTCGATGTTCACCTTTCGTAGACCAGTGAGCTCCCGCCAGGCCCGCGGGGATACCCTAAAGATGGCATTATAGAGTTCTGGGTTCCGGTTTCTTCTTGTGAACAGCAGCCTGATGTCATCAGCTTCAGTGGTGGTGGTGTCGAGGTTCTGTTGCAAAATTAAGTTTGCCAGTTTGTCCTTATCATGAGACCCGTGAACGCCCTTGACAATCACTAAGGGCCGCAGCTTCCTCTCGCGCTCTGACCTCAATCCCGAGGAGGGTGGGGCCTCCTTGATCATAGTCTCGGCCGCAGTCAAGTGCTCCTGGTCGCCGAATGTCAGTTTTACTTTCCCCTTAGAAAGTCGAGACACCCTTACTGGTCTGACGCCATCGTGGTGCGTTGTGTTGAGGACCTTCTTCAGGGTGTCATAGATCTCGGTAGGGGGGGTATCACGTGAAGAGGAGACCACCAGGGCCGGCAAAGACGGTGCCGGCGGGGGGCTACTCGCCAAAACTGAGGCATACGTCTTTGTCGGCTTACTGGACGGGCCTGCTGCGTCAACGCGTGGGGGTCTCTCCTTATTGTCGCGTCTTTCTTGGAGCAGCATGTTTTTGACCTCTTTAACCTCTTGTAAGATCGTACTGACATCAGCGGCCATCTGGGTCTCGATCAGGGCTGTAGGAGGTGAGAGTTCAAGAGGGGTGTCGTAAATGAGTGGGGGAGTAGACTGGGTTAGCGGGGCTAACAGAGTGTTGTCTGTAGCTGTGTTTTCTCCGCCTGATTTCCCCCGCACATTCCTGATTATCTCTTCACACAATTTAACAATCTCCGACTTGCCCGTTTTCCTCAGCGATTGCTTATTTTCCGGATCCTTCATCAGTATGAACTTGATTCTTTCGGCGCAATGGGTAATGTCCTCAGCCATTCTTTTCGCTCCCGTGATTACATCGCAAGTTCTCTCTAAGCACACATCAGAGCCTTTGTCGATGTATTCGGTGCTATCACCAGTTCGCGGGGATGTGACATTCGAGGCTTCCCCCAAGTCAGGGCTGTTTCGGATCGAGCCGCCCTGGGCCGTGTCCAAGCTTCCACTTCCTGTCCCGGGTCCTTTGTGTCTTTTCTGTGGGGTAGTCGGTGGGGAATATATGAGTGGCATTTTTGAATTTAAAAAGGTCCCTGTGTACCGGCTCAGTTGCAAACACTAAGGTTAGGTTAGGTTTATATGATGAACGTCCAAATTTTTTAAGCGGAATGTATTTTATTAATTATTTTATCTGAGGCAGATAGTCCTCACAAAACTGTATGTTTTTAATCAAAAACTATGATCCTAACGTTTAAGCCGTGAGAGATATTCAGAAAAATATCGAAAAGTTAGGTTAGGGTTAGGTTAGAGGTTAGGTTTGAGGTTAGGTTAGTTAATATTTCTGAAACTATTGAAGCTATTTTAATGTTTGAATTGAATGTAGATAGATCTTATTAAAATCAATATAAAACCGAAAAAATAATGAAGCTAACTAGAATAATAAAATTATAATTAAAGAAATAAAAATTTTATGTGATGAACGTCCAAATTTTTGAAGCGGAATGTATTTTATTAATTATTTTATCTGAGGCAGATAGTCCTCACAAAACTGTATGTTTTTAATCAAAAACTATGATCCTAACGTTTAAGCCGTGATAGATATTCAGAAAAATATCGAAAAGTTAGGTTAGGGTTAGGTTGGGGTTAGGTTAGAGGTTAGGTTAGCTAATATTTCTGAAACTATTGAAGCTATTTTTATGTTTGAAATGAATTTAGATAGATCTTATTAAAATCAATATAAAACCGAAAGAATAATGAAGCTAACTAGTATAATAAAATTATAATTAATGAAATAAAGTTTCAAAAATTTTCAAATTAAAAAATTGAATTTAATATTTATTTAACCTCGTACGGACGCGTTTATAGACTTTAAATAAGCGCGGCGCAGAGTTCTAATTATGTTTAAAAGCAAAAATGAAATTTAACGAAAGTTTAAAAAGATATTGAAAAAATAGTGGTCAAGGTTAGGTTAGGTTAAAATGCGTACTTAAAAATGCTAGCCAAAAATCGAATTTTAGGGTTAGAGGTATGTTTTAAAATTATAAAGGTGCGCAATAGCTTAAAGAACGTTTTGGTAAAAACAGAATTGAAAAAGGAGCACAGGAACGAAAGATACAACTTTTTCTGCAATTAAAATTTTATGACAGAAATTACGAAAAAATCGGAAAATTAAAATTTAAATTCTGAGAAAACTATAGAAAATAGGGCAAAATTTAATAAGGAAGAAAGATGTGAAACGGTTAGCACAATTAGATGAAATTTTCAAAACAAGAATTTGTTAAAATGGAAAAAAGTTATGGGTAGATTTTAGGTAAAATTAAAGATTTTTTGGTGAAAAATTTTGAAAAACGGGAATAACTAAATGGATTTTAAAGATAGGTGAATGAAAGATATCTTAAAAAGAGCCTTAAGAACTGCTTAATTTAATTCAGTTAAGAAAAATGAACAAAGTCAAAGATTGGATTTATTATAGATTTTTTAAATATTTTGAGGGTGAAAAAGTCTTCCTAAGGGTCGGATTTTCGACCTGTCTCAGTACAAAAGACATCAACGCGCAAGTTCGGTAAATGTCTTCTGTACTGAAATGTATGGAGAAAAATGAGATAATTAATTACAGGAAAACTATATAAGATAGGCCCATCGGGCAAAAACTTGATGTTTCGGAAAAAATCGAAAGATATTGTGGATTTTTTAGGTAAGCTTCTGAGCACTCTAGGTGTTTCAAAAAAGGCTTGGTTAGGTTAGGTTAGGTTAGGTTAGGTTAGGTTAGGTTAGGTTAGGTTAGGTTAGGTTGGGGTGCGTGGTCGGATAACCTCCTCGTGTGCCCGACTACTGTTTGTCCCAGTGCATCCGTGGACTGGGAAAGACAGTGGGAGGGCCGGTGCACCCTGGGCGTCTCTGTAAAAGACTCTTTTGAGCTTCTTTTACAGCTGGCGGCTAATAATCCGACACCGAGGGACCAGGGATGAGCGCAGGTGGCGCTTACCCTGAACCTCGTTCGAACGACTGCGGAGGTCTAAGAGAGACTACGTGTCTATGTTTAACATGGAGACGGAAATCTTTCAGATAGTACGCGCGAGACGAGAGCGAACGTCTCTTCGGAGATGATTGCTCGCAGACCGTGGGCCTTACAGGCTAGCGTGTCGGAGACGAAAGCCTATTTTGGTTGTACGTCTTGGGGACTAGGAGAGCGCGGGTGGCGCATCCCCTAGAACCCTTTCGAATGATTGCCGAGGTCTAAGAGGGACTACGTGTCTATGTTTAACATGGAGACGGAAACCTTTCAGATAGTACGCACGAGACGAGAGCGAAAGTCTCTTCGGAGATGATTGCTCGCAGACCGTGGGCCTTACGGGCTAGCGTGTTGAAGACGAAAAGCCTTATCTGGTTGCACGTCTTGGGGACTAGGGGAAAGCGCGGGTGGCGCATCCCCTAGAACCCTTTCGAACAATTGCAGAGGTCTAAGAGGGACTACCTGTCTATGTTTAACATGGAGACGGAAACCTTTCAGATAGTACGCACGAGACGAGAGCGAAAGTCTCTTCGGAGATGATTGCTCGCAGACCGTGGGCCTTACAGGCTAGCGTGTCGGAGACGAAAGCCTATTTTGGTTGTAGGTCTTGGGGACTAGGAGAGCGCGGGTGGCGCATCCCCTAGAACCCTTTCGAATGATTGCCGAGGTCTAAGAGGGACTACGTGTCTATGTTTAACATGGAGATGGAAACCTTTCAGATAGTACGCACGAGACGAGAGCGAAAGTCTCTTCGGAGATGATTGCTCGCAGACCGTGGGCCTTACGGGCTAGCGTGTTGAAGACGAAAAGCCTTATCTGGTTGCACGTCTTGGGGACTAGGGGAAAGCGCGGGTGGCGCATCCCCTAGAACCCTTTCGAACAATTGCGGAGGTCTAAGAGGGACTACGTGTCTATGTTTAACATGGAGACGGAAACCTTTCAGATAGTACGCACGAGACGAGAGCGAAAGTCTCTTCGGAGATGATTGCTCGCAGACCGTGGGCCTTATGGGCTAGCGTGTCGAAGACGAAAAGCCTTATCTGGTTGTACGTCTTGGGGACTAGGGGAAAGCGCGGGTGGCGCATCCCCTAGAACCCTTTCGAACGATTGCGGAGGTCTAAGAGGGAGTATGCTTCTATGTTTACATGGAGGCGGAAACCATTTTGACAGTACGCGAGAGGGGAGCGAAAGTCTCTTCGGAGGCGGCCGCTCGAAAAGAGTGGGTTTTAGGACAGTGCAGATGGCATGTAGTACTAAACCCACTGAGGGAGCGGAAACCCAGGAGGATTGGTAATTTCACGATTACCGTATCCACTGGGTAGTACGCACCCGAGTGACTGAGGGAAAGCGCAGATGGCGCACTATTTTCCCTTGGAAGCTCACAACTCGAACGAATGCGGAGGTCTAAGAGGGAGTATGCTTCTATGTTTAACATGGAGACGGAAACCTTTCAGATAGTACGCACGAGACGAGAGCGAAAGTCTCTTCGGAGATGATTGCTCGCAAACCGTGGGCCTTACGGGCTAGCGTGTCGAAGACGAAAAGCCTTTTCTGGTTGTACGTCTTGCGGACTAGGGGAAAGCGCGGGTGGCGCATCCCCTAGAACCCTTTCGAATGATTGCGGAAGTCTAAGAGGGACTACGTGTCTATGTTTAACATGGAGACGGAAACCTTTCAGATAGTACGCACGAGACGAGAGCGAAAGTCTCTTCGGAGATGATTGCTCGCAGACCGTGGGCCTTACGGGCTAGCGTGTCGAAGACGAAAAGCCTTTTCTGGTTGTACGTCTTGGGGACTAGGGGAAAGCGCGGGTGGCGCATCCCTAGAACCCCTTTTGAACGATTGCGGAGGTCTAAGAGGGACTACGTGTCTATGTTTAACATGGAGACGGAAACCTTTCAGATAGTACGCACGAGACGAGAGCGAAAGTCTCTTCGGAGATGATTGCTCGCAGACCGTGGGCCTTACGGGCTAGCGTGTCAAAGACGAAAAGCCTTTTCTGGTTGTACGTCTTGGGGTCTAGGGGAAAGCGCGGGTGGCGCATCCCCTAGAACCCTTTCGAACGATTGCGGAGGTCTAAGAGGGACTACGTGTCTATGTTTAACATGGAGACGGAAACCATTTAGACAGTACGCGTGAGGGGAGCGAAAGTCTCTTCGGAGGTGGCCGCTCAAAAGCAGTGGGTTTTAGGACAGTGCAGATGGCATGTAGTACTAAACCCACTGAGGGAGCGGAAACCCAGGAGGATTGGTAATTTTATGATTACCGTATCCACTGGGTAGTACGCACCCGAGTGACTGAGGGAAAGCGCAGATGGCGCACTATTTTCCCTTGGAAGCTCACAACTCGAACGAATGCGGAGGTCTAAGAGGGACTACGAGTCTATGTTTAACATGGAGGCGGAAACCATTTAGACAGTACGCGCGAGGGGAGCGAAAGTCTCTTCGGAGGTGGCCGCTCGAAAACAGTGGGTTTTAGGACAGTGCAGATGGCATGTAGTACTAAACCCACTGTGGGAGCGGAAACCCAGGAGGATTGGTAATTTCATGATTATCGTATCCACCCGGGTAGTACGCACCCGAGTGACTGAGGGAAAACGCAGATGGCGCACTATTTTCCCTTGGAAGCTCACAACTCGAACGAATGCGGAGATCTAAGCGGGAGTACGCGTCTTTGTTTTACAAAGAGGCGGAAACCACTTTGACAGTACGCGCAGAGGGAGCGAAAGTCCTTACAGGACGGACGCTCTGAGACAGTGAGCCTGAGGTGTGCGCAGGTGGTGCTTAATCCGAAGGCTTACGTGTCTCCATCGAATGCGGAAACTTGTAAGGGGTTACGCGACCATGTTCACATGAATGCGGAGACCTTGCAGGCAGTACGCTGCAAGTGGGTCCTGAGCATGGGTTGGGAGGCCCTGCTCTGAGGTTTATGGACCCCAAGCTGGTTAGTGCGCTACTGTGCTGTGCGCTTCCTGGCGTTTGGGAGAAATCCCGCGGGATGGCAGAAGTAGTTTCTGCATCCCAAGGTGGGCTTGCTTCGGCGAGCAACCCACTGCCTTGGCCGCGAAAGTAATACCAAAAGTATTCTCGTAGCTAGGGCAGATATGGGCAGAGGGCACAGCGTGGGGTTTTTTAGTGGGTAGGCCCCCCCTTCCGGCCCCCCATCCAGCCCGCAGGGGCTGAGTGGGGGATCGGCTAGGCGGAAAGCGGTGTCGCTGGCGTTCAGTCGCTGGCGGCTTCCGTGGGAGAGTCCCACATAACTGCCGTCGCTCTCCCAAGCGACGGAGTACGCATAAGCACGCGTTTTTCCTCACGTTAAAAAAAAAAAAAAAAAAAAAAAAAAAAAAAAAGGTTAGGTTAGGTTAGGTTAGGTTAGGTTAGGTTAGGTTAGGTTAGGTTAGGTTAGGTTAGGTTAGGTTAGGTTAGGTTAGGTTAGGTTGGGGTGCCATGTCAGACAACCTCCTCGCGGTGCACCCTGGGCGTCACCGTTTTTGATACGGTGATGGCTAATGGTCTGGCAGTCGGAGATGGCGCCGGTTCTGTCCTGGCGTCATCCGCTCGTAACCCCGTACGTGGTGCGGGAGCGAGGGCCGCCATCCCAACGGATGGGGGCTGCGAGGAAGAAAACCTCTCTAAAAAATTACGGACGGGGACCTTACGGTCCTGTCCGCTTCGGCGGATAGTGTGGGCTCCAAGTCGGCGTCCCAGACGTATTCTGGGTAGCGGCGACTCGGTTCGGGCTCGGCCGGCGTCCTGGAGATTCCGGGTAGCGGCGGTGCGAGCGTGGGCGGCGGGTTCGTCCGGTCGCGGTAAAACGTGATCGGCGGACGGGCATTCGTTGCCAACCGTCGGCAAAACCGGTGACCTAGTCACGTCTTAGGGCCGGTGGGGCTGCCCTTAATTGGGTGTCCCCGCGAGGAGAAAACCTCCATAAAAAACCCCAACCCCAAGCTTTTTGTCGCGTCTATGGCGAGGGGGTGAATGGCTGGAGGGAGTTCAGTCGATACACGGCAACGGAGCAGGGAATAAGCCGGCCCCTGCTTCGAGAACCCCGGCCTACCCGGGTATGGGCCTCTGCCCGGGTGGTTCAACGTTGCTCTCATACTCGTGGGACTAAAATGGAAATTTCAAATAAAAAACTTACTGACGATGGTGGGCCTAGCTCAGGCGGAAGCGAGCGTACTCTTACAGGAGTGGAAGGAGTGGAAGTGCCTAGCTCAGGCGTGAATGAGCAGATGTTCTCGGCTGAGGAGGAAGATATGTCGGTAAACTCGGCATACTCAGCCTCAGAAGAGAGTTTAGATCGCAGTGCAGACCGCGCGATCAGACGTAAAAGACCCTTGACGTTGTCTTTTGCTGATACTGAAGAAGTGGGAAGCCCTAAAATTCCTAAAGCTCGACGAGGACGTGGTCGACCACCTACGCATGGAAGATACATCGGTGTCGGGAAAGCTAGGGAGGACTATCGTCTATCTAAGTTGGAGCCTGAGCCGGTAAAAACTGCAAACACCGCGCCGCAACCGGTTGAGACGAGAAACAAGAGGAATGAGACCTCAGATACGCAGGAAACACCACCTGTGTTAGACCCCATGATGATGGACATGGAGGCACTCCGGCGAAAGGGGACACAAACGGCCGACGCTATTGTCGACATAACTCGAAAGTCAAAACATTTGAAAGGTTCTAGTCACAAAGCTTTAGTTGACGCGTCAAATACGCTACGTGAAATAATCGAAGTTTTGTCTAATCGAACTATGGAAGAAGAAGCGCGCCGATTACGCGCAGATAATACGCGGCTTCGTCATGAGCTTGACCTGCTGCGAAGTGAGGTGAAGGCTTTCAAAGAAGCGTATAATGAAAGCAGATCAGCCCCTGGGGCAGGGGAACAATCTCCAATAACCCCAGAAGTGATGCAGGAACTAACGCGTGTAGTAGCGATCTCCGTAGGAGAAATGATGAATGTGCGCTTTGCCAGCTTGGAGAAAAGGCTACCACCCGAGCCGATTTTGCGCCCGCCTCTTGCGGCTGACCGCAATAAGAAGGTACCTGCACCTGCAACTCCAAAGCCAACAAGACGACCAACTGCTGCGGCTCCAAACACTTCGCAAGCTACGACAGAACGCCCTTCTTCTGCTGGGATACGACGACAACCAACTGCTGTGGCTCCAGGCACATCGCAAGTCTCTACTGAACACCCATCTGCTACTGAGACTTCGATAAGTGGCACACAGACGCTGGAGACAGCACCAGCTGAACAGCCATGGGAAATGGTATCTAAAAAGAAAAAGAAAAAGAAGAAGCCCGCGCCAGCTAGTGGTCAACCGAAGCCTAGTGCTTCCACGCCGGCTAAAGCCAAGCCTAAAAAGGCAAAGCTCAACCCTCCAAAATCCTCAGCTGTAATCATTACCCTGCAGCCCGAGGCTCAAGAGAAAGGTGAGTCTTACGCCTCTGTGTTGACTACAGCAAGACAAGCTCTACAACTGAGCGAACTCGGGATTGATGGGGTCCGAGTGAGAGAATCCGCAACCGGAGCGAGGATGCTGTTAATCCCTGGAGCTACGAGCGGTCCACTAGCTGACGCCTTAGCAGGAAAATTAAAAGATGTGCTGGGTGATGTCGCACAGGTAACAAGACCCACTAAATGTGTAGACATTCGTATATCCGGTCTTGATGATTCTATCAAAAAAGAGGATATCGTCGCGGCAATATCAACACAAAGTAGCTGCCCATCAGACCAAATTAAATGCGGAGAAATTAGGGTGGGCCCCGGAGGCGTGGGGTCTGTCCTCGTTCATTGCCCGGTGACAGCTGCCAAAACTGTATCGGAGGCAGGTAGAATTCTCGTAGGGTGGAGCTCGGCGCGTGTTCGTGCTATGGAACCTCTCCCCATGAGATGTTTCAGATGCTTGAGGCTTGGTCACACAAGACAGAGATGTCCATCTGAGATAAACAGAGGAGAACTGTGCTTCCGATGCAGTAAGCCGGGGCACAAAGCAGCCGTATGTTCAGCGGAACCTCATTGCGCTGCCTGTTCTGATGCGCAATTACCAGCTGGACACGTCATGGGAGGCAAAAATTGTAACCCTCCTACGGTCAAAGGAAAGGCAATTTCGTCAGTTAGGACACCAGAGTCGTTAACAGCACCCGGTGCGTCGGAGGAAGCTAACATGGAACATTAATGGACCATCACAACGCTATCAATTTACTACAGGGTAACCTAAACCACTGCTCTGGTTCCCAAGATTTATTTTCTCAGGCGCTTTTGGAGTGGTCAATTGATCTGGCAGTAATCGCGGAGCCTTACTTCGTACCTCCCCAACCTAATTGGGTTGGTGACCTAGAAGGCACCGTGGCAATTGTTGTCCCATCTTCATCCTGCTTCCCTCTAACAATCTACGAAAGAGGACCAGGTTACGTAGTGGCTGTTTGGAGGAAAATGACATTCGTCGGGGTGTACTTCTCCCCCAACAGGTCTGTTGCTGAGTTTGAACCCTATATGGAACAACTTGGTCGCTTGGTTAGTCGCTTGGCAAACAGGCAACTTATTGTAATGGGTGATCTAAATGCCAAATCCACCAACTGGGGATCTCGGTCTACTGATGAAAAGGGAAGGATCGTAGCGGAATGGGCGGCTACATCCGGCTTAGTTTTACTCAATCGGGGCAACGTCAATACTTGTGTCCGACATAATGGGGGCTCTATTGTAGATGTCACCTTTGCTACTCCGGCTGTTGCAAATCGCGCACATGACTGGCGAGTCGTGGTGAATAATGAAAACTTATCTGACCACCGATTTATAAGGTTCAGCATCTCCCTACCGCGGGGAGCGGATGAGTCATCACGATCGCTAACAAGGTGTCAAAAGTTTCCACGATGGGTCTTATCGCGGTTCAATAAGGAATTAGCGGAAGAAGCAGCTATAGTCCAAAGCTGGAATTCTGCTCCGACAACCGCAGATATTGACGTCCGAGCTCAGCATTTCCAAGCCTCTCTTACGGAGATCTGTGACACGGCTATGCCTCGGACAACACAGAGACCAAGGAAAAATGCAGTATACTGGTGGTCGCCAGAAATTGCAGATCTCCGCAGAGTCTGCAATCAAGCCCGTCGTGCTCTTGCACGGTGTCGTCGAAGGCGGCACACAAATGCCGAAGAAACTACTCTTCATCAAGCCTACCGAAGCGCTAAAAGGGCCCTACAGATCGGAATCAGTGATGCCAAAGCTGCAGCAAGAGAGGAATTCTTAAGTGCTCTTGACAATGATCCGTGGGGACGCCCATACCGTATGGTGAGAAACAAACTTAAACTCGCCCCACCTACTGAGTCGTTTGAACCGGAGCTTCTTTCCTCCGTAGTGTCTGGCTTATTTCCTGAAAGGGAAGAGCATGTTCCTCCAGCGATGGTTCCACCAACATCAGAACCAGCAGCATTAACAGCCGTACCGCCAATTTCTGAAGACGAATTCAAGGATGCAATGGACCGAGCGCGTGCCAAAAACAAAGCTCCCGGGCCTGACGGGGTGCCCAGCCGCGTCCTCATACCCGCCTTAAAACACCTAGGAGACCGTCTAAGGGATCTTTATGATACCTGCCTTTCATCTGGACGGTTTCCCAAGGTTTGGAAACAAGGAAGACTGGTTCTGCTACAGAAAGATGGACGTCCCCTGGAATCACCATCTGCTTATAGACCCATCGTCGTTCTGGATGAAGCCGCCAAATTACTAGAGCGCATAATAGCTGATCGCATAAATCAACACCTAAGGAGTACAGGTCCTGACCTCTCTGACTCTCAGTACGGATTCAGAGCAGGTAGATCGACCATTGACGCTATCTCCGAACTGCGAAAGCTATCAGAAGAGGCTATCAATAGTGGCGAGGGTGTGTTGGCTGTCTCCCTAGACATAGCCAATGCCTTTAACACAATGCCTTTTGCGTGCATTGAAGAGTCCCTTCGTTATCATGAGGTACCATTGTATCTTCGTCGTATAATTAAAGACTACTTGCGGGAAAGGGAGATACTCTTCCATAATCATCAAGGAAATCTGTGTTCCCGAAAGATGTACTGTGGAGTTCCACAGGGGTCGGTGTTGGGACCGCTCCTGTGGAACATAGGTTTTGACTGGATTTTGCGCGGATCCCTTCTGCCTCGTACAAGGGTGTTATGCTACGCTGATGACACTCTCGTCATATCTCGTGGCAAAAACTATGAGGAAGCAGCTCGAAGGTCATCCATCGCGGTCTCTTTAGTTGTTCAGCGTATTAGACTTTTGGGCCTTCAAGTAGCCTTAGAAAAATCTGAGGCCATTTTCTTTCACGGCCCCCGTAGAAGACCACCAGGTGGAGCCAACATCACTGTCGATGGCCAAAGGATAGAGGTAAAGGGTCACCTAAAATATTTAGGGCTCACACTGGACGCGAAATGGAGATTTGATCAGCATTTTCGCCGTCTTTCCACAAAATTAATTAAGGCTGCAGCAGCCCTGAGTCGTCTGTTACCAAATGTAGGAGGTCCGAGTGCAAGTTGTCGGCGTCTCTATCACGGAATCATTAAGAGCATGGCTCTCTATGGAGCTCCAATCTGGGCTGGCAGTCTCACCAGAGAAAGTAAGACCTTGCTTCGTAGAGCACAGAGGATCATTGCGATAAGGACCATAAGAGGATACAGAACAATTTCCTGGGGCGCGGCATGTGCCCTAGCAGGAGCCCTCCCATGGGAAATGGAAGCTACTGTTTTAGCAGAGGCTTATAAGTACAAGGCTGAGGCAGTTGCTAGAGGAGAACGGCCTGCCGTGGAAGAAATAAATAGAGTGCGTCAAGTAGCTTTGGAGGAGGCTGTAGAACAATGGGCTGGCATGATGGAGTCAGCCACTTACGGCTATCGTACTCTTGAAGCACTTCGCCCACTTTTAAAGGACTGGTTAGAACGAAGACACGGTAGCCTGACATACAGGTTAGTCCAAGTATTGACGGGACATGGTTGTTTTGGGCGGTATCTACACCATATCGCCAGAAGAGAAGCCACACCTTGTTGTCACGAGTGTGGGGCAAGAATAGATACGGCACAACACACTCTTCAAGAGTGTAGTGCTTTTGAGTCGCAGCGTCAAATGTTAAGGCTGGAAATAGGCAGTGATCTCTCACTGCCTAACGTGGTTAGAGCCATGATAAACAGTGAGAGATCTTGGAACGCCGTGACCTCTTTCTGCGAGGAGATTATGACGATAAAGGAAACCGCTGAGCGTGCTCGCGAGAGTGATGCTCAGGCGGACTTAATCCGACGACGAAGAGCGGGACGACGACGGAGGCAACAAGCAAGCTTCCTCGTCCCGCGACGAGGCCAGCAGGCGGCGGGTAGGGTAGCCCGCCGTCGGCATAGCACGGCCTCGTCTGATCGAGGAGATGCCCACGTGCGCTCGGGCATCTCCCGTAACGCCGATAGCCCGGATAGCCGGGTCGACAGAGGGAGCCTGGAGAATCCGGGCTAGCCGCTGGGGTGGTCTGTGGTAGACTGCGAAAGCGAATCCCACATCACCCCACTACTTGCGGCAGAGGGTGCACCGAAGGGTTTTAGTGGGTATGCCAATTGGTGAATCCCACATAACCCCACGTCCACCCAGCGTGGGGTATGTTTAAAACATTTCCCTTCGTTAAAAAAAAAAAAAAAAAAAAAAAAAAAAAAAGGTTAGGTTAGGTTAGGTTAGGTTTAGTGGTGGACGACGCCATAGTGCCACTAAGTCAGTCGATTAAATACTTGGGGCTAGTCTTAGACGGAAGGTGGAAGTTTGAAGAGCACTTCCGTCAACTAGCCCCAAAGCTCATAAAGACGGCCAACTCCCTGGGGCGCATCTTACCAAATGTTGGGGGCCCAGGAGACAAGTGTCGAAGGCTGTTTGCCGGCGTGCTACGTAGCATGGCTATGTACGGCGCGCCGGTGTGGGCAGATCGCCTGAACGACCGGAACAAAAGGCTGCTCCGACAGGCGCAAAGGGCTATGGCGCTCCGTATAATCCGGGGCTACCGAACGGTGGCGGGCGCAGCGGCCTGCGCTCTTGCGGGTACACCTCCTTGGGAGTTAGAAGCCCAGGTGCTTAAGGAGGTGTATAGGGACCGCAAAGCTGCAATGGAGAGAGGAGAACGTCTCGCCCCGGAGGAAGCATTGGCCCTCCGACAGATGGCCGAGGAGGTTAAGATCGAGGTGTGGCAGGAGCGGATGGAGCTGGAGCCCTATGGGAAAAGAGCCCTGGAGGCGGTCCGCCCTCTGCTGCAGGAATGGTGTTCCCGACGACACGGGGCGCTTACCTTCAGGCTGACACAGATACTTTCCGGGCACGGGTGCTTCGGAAAGTATCTGTGTCGGATTGGAAAGGAGGCGTCCCCACAGTGCCATGAGTGCGGCGATGCGGAGGACAGTGCACAGCACACCCTTGAGGTGTGTCCTGCCTGGGCTCCGCAGCGCGGTACTCTGGTTGCTGTGGTGGGGGGGGATCTCTCGCTGCCCAGCGTGGTACGCGCCATGTTGGCCACCGAGAGATCCTGGGAGGCGGTAGTCTCCTTCTGCGAGGAAGTTATCCTCCAGAAGGAGGCATCGGAGCGGGTTCGCGAAGAGGAGGCTCATGCGAACCGGCTCCGACGCAGGCGGGTGGGCGGAAGGAGGAGGCGCTTTGCGCACCTCATTCCGCTTTGACAGGGACCACGCGGGTGATGGGTGGTGACCCATCACCGGCATTGCACGGTCCCGACCGTCTGGGGAGATGGCCAAACTTGCCCGGCCATCTCCCAACCGCGAGGGGCCCGGGTAGCCGGGCGAGCCACCGGGTCAATTGGGGTGATTACCACCCATGGACCCCCGTATGACCGTTCGGTGGCGAGAGGGCAGGTGCCGGGGTTTTTTAGTGGGTATTCCCTCCTCCTGGGATTCCATCGGGCTTTGACCTGGTGGAATTACGGGAGGCAGTCGTGGAGGGAGCCGCAACGTTGAATGTTGCGGTCCCCTCCTGGCGAGTCCCACATGCCCCCTTCCCGATCACCAGCGGGAAGGGAAGCGCGTAAATGCGTTTTTCCTCGGCATACAAAAAAAAAAAAAAAAAAAAAAAAAAAAAAAAAAAAAAAAAAAAAAAAAAAAAAAAAGGTTAGGTTAGGTTAGGTTAGGTTAGGTTAGGTTAGGTTAGGTTAGGTTAGGTTAGGTTAGGTTAGGTTAGGTTAGGTTAGGTTAGGTTGGGGCGGGGTGCCATGTCAGACAACCTCCTCGCGGTGCACCCTGGGCGTCACCGTTTTTGATACGGTGACGGCTAATGGTCTGGCAGTCGGAGATGGCGCCGGTTCTGTCCTGGCGTCATCCGCTCGTAACCCCGTACGTGGTGCGGGAGCGAGGGCCGCCATCCCAACGGATGAGGGCTGCGAGGAAGAAAACCTCTCTAAAAAATAACGGACGGGGACCTCACGGTCCTGTCCGCTTCGGCGGATAGTGTGGGCTCCGAGTCGGCGTCCCAGACGTATTCTGGGTAGCGGTGACTCGGTTCGGGCTCGGCTGGCGTCCTGGAGTTTCCGGGTAGCGGCGGTGCGAGCGTGGGCGGCGGGTTCGTCCGGTCACGGTAAAACGTGATCGGCGGACGGGCATTCATTGCCAACCGTCGGCAAAACCGGTGACCTAGTCACGTCTTAGGGCCGGTGGGGCTGCCCTTAATTGGGTGTCCCCGCGAGGAGAAAACCTCTATAAAAAACCCCAACCCCAAGCTTTTTGTCGCGTCTATGGCGAGGGGGTGAATGGCTGGAGGGAGTTCAGTCGATACACGGCAACGGAGCAGGGAATAAGCCAACCCCTGCTTCGAGAACCCTGGCCTACCCGGGTATGGGCCTCTGCCCGGGTGGTTCAACTTTGCCCATATTACTCGTGGGAATAAATATGGAAGAATTTAATAAAACTAAAACTGATGATGGGTCCGAGAAGGACGGAGATGATAAGAAGGATGAGAAGGCCGCTTTCAAAAGACCGATGAAAACGGCGAAGAGGCAACCACTCGTGCGTCTTACTCGGCTAACGGATGGTCAGGAGAGAAGATCTAGTGAGGAAATGGAAACAAGAAGCCGAACGTCGTCTGTGTCTTCTTGTGTCTCAATTTCCGACGAAGAAGCTTACGACTCAGAAATTTCTGAGGCAGGGCGAAAACGACCGCGATCAAGAATATCGGCCTTCTACGGCGACAAAGATTGCGAAGAAGAAATTCCTGGTGTCACTGGAACACCAACAAAACGAGGACGTGGACGGCCACCAACAACTGGCCAATGTATTGGTCTTGGGAAGGCACAAGCAGAAATGAGAGCCGCTGAGCTTAAAAAGAAGGAGTTGGAAACGGAGATGGAAATAGTGCAGAAAGCGCGACGTGTCATGCCCCCGCGAAGCTACCATGATCAAGCGGCTAAAGTAGATTGGCGAGAAATGCCAACAACTGAGATTTGCGAGCGTATGCGCGACACTGCGGAAGTTGTCCAGGAAATAGCCTTAAAGTCCGGGCACTTAAAAGGTACCTACGTGCGGACGCTCAAAGATGCGGCAGAACACATAAGGAGTGCAATGACAGAAATTCCAACCCGAACCGGCTCCGATGAATTTGCAAAGCTAGAGACGAAATACAATGAGTTGCGAGCTAATCTTACTCGTCTTTCAGCAGATTACACCCGACAATCTGGAGAAAATGAAAAACTGCGAGAGGAAATTGGAGCTCTAAAATGCACAGTTCAGAGGCTGGAGAAATCATCTTCTGCAGCCATTTGCCATAACTGTACTGGGCGAGGAGGAACACAGCCGGATGAGATCACCAGCCTGCTGGTTGCTATGAACTCTCGTTTTGAGATCCTCGAAAAGCGACTTTTGCCGGAACAACAACAACGGCAAAACTTCCCACAGGTAGCTGCAGACATGGAGAGCGGATCACCTGCCCCATCGCAAGCGCCGATAGTCGAGGCGCCGCAAAGTGACTCTGGGAAGAAGACCAAAAAGGGAAAAAAGAAGAAGACGGCTTCACAGCCTGTGTCCCATCCGCAGCCACAATCTGTGCCTACATCACAGGATCAGCCGAAGCAGAAGCAGAATCCGAATTCTGCGACAAGACCCAAAACGGCACCAAAAGCCAAGCCTGCTTCTGAGCCTGCGACTGCTCAGCCTGAAGAAGAGGAGGGCTGGAATAAAGCTGTAAGTCGTAAGGCTAAAAACAAGGCTAAGAAGAAGAAAACAGCTGCCGAAGATTCACAGCAGAAAGAAAAGAAGAAGAAGAAAAATAAAAAGAAGAAATTGCAACCACCACGAACAACTGCAGTGGTTGTTTCTCTAGATAAAGAAGCCACAGATCAAGGCTTAACCTACGCCGAAGTAATCACAAAGGCTAGACGAAATATAGACTTGACTGAATTAGAGATCCCAGGAGTTAAAGTCAAAATCACGTTGACAGGAGCTCGTTCATTCGAACTAGCGGGAGCTGACTCCGGGGACAAGGCAGATCTCCTGGCTGAAAAGCTGCGGAACTTGTTGCCGGGGTGTGTAAAGATTACAAGACCAATAAAATGTGCAGATATTCGACTTACTGGACTCGACGATTCCATTACAAAAGAGGACGTAGAAACAGTTATTTCTTTAAAGGGCGGCTGCTCCAAAGAAACCGTCAAGGTGGGACCTATCCGATCTGGACCAGGGGGAATGGGTATAGTCTCTGTGCAATGTCCTGTCAACGCGGCGAGAATAATCAGTAGCGAAGGAAGACTATTCATTGGTTGGAGCTCTGTTACTGTTCGTGCACTGGACCCACGACCGCTAATGTGCTTCCGCTGCCTGGAGTTAGGTCATACCCGGCAGCAGTGCAATGCCCAGATTGACCGCAGCGACTTGTGCCTCCGCTGCGGTAAGGCTGGGCATAAAGCAGCACAATGCACTGACAAGCCGCACTGTCCAATCTGTGCGAAACTTAAACGGCCAGCGGACCACAGCATGGGGACCAAAAAATGCGCCCCACCAACGAGGAGGCACAAGGTAGTCGGAGGGACCCCGGCCGCCACCAACCAAGAAGAGCGGCCTAGTCCGCCAGAGGCAAAAGAAACTATTAATGGATAGTAGAAATTATAACTTCCTCCAAGCGAATCTCATGCACGCTGCCAGAGCACAAGATTTATTTGCACAGGCTATGGCGGAAGGCTTAATAGATGTAGCAGTAGCGTCTGAACCTTACTACATACCAAATCGACCAAATTGGGCTGGTGACGTGAATGGTGTGGCTGCAGTATGCACTCCTGCTAGTGCCCCTCCTCTTGAAGTTATTGAAAGAGGAGCAGGGTATATCTCAGTAAAGCATAGAGGAATTGCCATCGTGGGGGTTTATTTTTCACCCAATAGAGGAGTAGCCGAATTGGAAGCCTACCTTGATCAACTCGGTCCAGCTATACGAAGATTAAGTCCAACCCCAGTTATAGTGATGGGGGACCTTAATTGCAAGTCGGCTGCCTGGGGCTCTCCTGTGACAGATCCCAAGGGTAGCATACTTGCAGATTGGGTAGGAACGTCGGGACTGGTTATCTGTAATAGGGGCTCAGTCTATACTTGCATTAGGAGAAATGGAGGGTCCATCGTGGACGTTACTTTCGCGACTCCATCCATGGCCCAGTGCATTCAAGACTGGCGCGTTATAGTAAACACGGAGACGTTGTCGGATCACCGATATATCAAGTTTAAGGTCTCTTCTCATCAGGTGACAAACAACGCTCGTTCATCTAGAGCAGGTAGAGCGCAATTTCCAAGATGGACTCTTACTCGTCTGGATAAACAGCTGGCAGAAGAAGCAGCTATAGTAGCATGCTGGAACCCCACTCCAGTGGGTGATAGAAGTGCAGACGAAATGGCCGCCTCTATCCGCGAGGATCTAACATCTATTTGTGACACGGCCATGCCCCGCAGCAGAGGCCTCCCGAAAAACAGGCAACAGGTTCATTGGTGGACGCCAGAAATAGCTGCTCTTCGGTACACTTGTAATGATGCCCGACGAGAGCACAAGCGATGTCGTCGACGACGCCGACATACTGAAGAAGAGGAAGAAACATCCTATAGGGCTTACAAGGAAGCAAAAATACATCTTCAACTAGCCATCACCCGCGCTAGAGATGAATCATGGGATGGTTTTGTCGGGACTCTAGATCAAGACCCATGGGGGCGCCCATATAAGATGGTACGCAATAAGTTGCGCCCCTATACTCCTCCTATCACAGAGACTATGGAGCCGCAGCTCCTGCAGTCGGTTGTTGCGGGACTATTTCCGAGCCCTGGAGACTTCAGTCCTCCAGTGATGGTACCACCAACTGCCCACGAGTTTCAGACAGAAGTCCCCATGGTCACAGATGGAGAGATGGAAATTGCAACAGATCGCCTTAAATCTAAGAAGAAAGCCCCCGGCCCAGATGGTGTTCCAGGCCGAGTGCTGGAGGTAGCTCTGAAACATCTAAAAGAGCGCCTCCGTGCCGTTTTCGACGCTTGCTTGCTGGCGGGAAAATTTCCAGCGATCTGGAAGGAAGGTCGTCTTTGTTTACTGCGGAAAGAAGGTCGTCCTCCAAATTCACCTTCCGCATATAGGCCAATAGTTTTGCTGGATGAAGCGGCTAAATTCTTTGAGCGTATACTTGCAGCTCGCATCATTCAACACCTAAGAGAAATGGGTCCAAATTTGTCGGATCAACAATATGGTTTCCGTACAAATCGTTCCACAGTCGATGCGCTCCTAGAACTAAAGAGGCTTGCAACAGACGCGATAAACCGAGGAGAGAGCTTGGTAGCGGTATCACTGGATATTGCGAACGCATTCAATACTCTTCCATTTCCGTGCATTCTTGAGGCGCTGAAATTCCACCAGTTGCCTCTGTACCTACAACGGATAATTAAAGATTATCTCACTGGAAGACGTGTCCTCTTCGTCAATAGTGCCGGAGAGTTGATGACTCATGACGTGGAGTGCGGGGTTCCACAGGGATCGGTCCTTGGGCCTTTACTGTGGAACCTCGGTTATGATTGGGTCCTGCGAGGAGTTCTCTTGCCCCGGATGAACGTGATCTGCTATGCGGATGATACACTCATCACGGCCCGGGGCAAGAATTTCGAACAAGCAGCACGTCTGGCAACGGTGGGCTCTACCCTTGTAGTTGGGCGTATTCGACTGCTAGGTCTTAGAGTGGCTTTGGAGAAGACAGAGGCTGTAGCCTTTCATGGCCCACGGCACAAACCACCGGACGATGCTCACATCCTTATCGACGGGGCGAGAGTGCCGATAAGGCCCAACATCAAATATCTGGGGCTAATCCTTGATAGCCGATGGTCCTTTGCCGAGCACTTCAAACAGTTGGCTCCACGTTTAACCAGTGCGGCGGCAGCTTTGAGTCGACTTTTGCCCAACGTTGGCGGGCCGAGTGTAACATGTCGACGCCTTTTTGCAGGGGTCGTTAAATCGATGGCTTTATATGGGGCACCCGTATGGGTAGACGCTCTCAACCCTGAAAATCGTGCACGTCTGCGACAACCACAACGCATCTTAGCAACAAGGGCAATAAGAGGGTATAGGACGGTATCCGGTGATGCAGCCTGCGTTTTAGCGGGTACACCGCCATGGGAGAGAGAGGCAGAAGTCCTGGCAGAAACTTACCGCTTCAGGGCAGAGGCTAGGGAGCGAGGGGAACGACCCGCGCCTGAGGAAGTCCGTAGAGCGCAAGAAATTGCGCGCGACGAAGTAATACAGAGGTGGTCGGAGGACCTGGAAACTGCTAGGTACGGGACACGAACGACAGACGCAATACGACCTGTTCTAACCGAATGGATAAGTCGAAGACATGGTTCGCTAACTTACCATCTGGTGCAGATACTCACCGGACATGGCTGTTTCGGTGGGTATCTGCACCGAATTCAAAGAGAGGCGACCCCGCAATGCCACGAGTGCGGTGCTGTTGAAGACTCGGCGCAGCACACCCTAGAGGTGTGCGCAGCCTGGAGCTTGCAGCGTCGTGCCCTTACGGCCGTGGTGGGTGGGGACCTGACACTGCCCAGCGTGATCAACGCCATGCTGGGCAGTGAGAGGTCTTGGGAGGCCGTGGTTTCCTTCTGCGAAGAGACTATGACGCAGAAGGAGGCTGCAGAGCGGGACCGCGAAAATGACACTCAAGCGGACCCGCTACGACAGAGAAGACTAGGGAGGAGGCGACGGCAGTTCGCACGTCGTTTTCCCGTATAACAGGCCGGCGGGTGGGGGTAGGGTGAACCCCTGCCTGCCTTTGGCGGCCTCGTAGAGATTGAGGAGACGCCCACGTGTGCTCGGGCGTCTCCCAAACAGCGAAGTGGCCCGGATTTGCCGGGGCCGAGCAGGGCAGCGTGGTAGAATCCCAAAAAGGAGCCCATGCTGTTTATCCCTGATTGAGAGGCACACCGAGGGGTTTAGTGGGTAGGCCCGTCGCCACTAACCCGGCGGGTGAGTCCCACATAACCCTACCGTGTCGCCCCGCGGTGGGGTATGCGTAACGCATTCCCCTCGTAAAAAAAAAAAAAAAAAAAAAAGGTTAGGTTGGGGTGCCATGTCAGACAACCTCCTCGCGGTGCACCCTGGGCGTCACCGTTCTTGATACGGTGACGGCTAATGGTCTGACAGTCGGAGATGGCGCTGGTTCTGTCCTGGCGTCATCCGCTCGTAACCCCGTACGTGGTGCGGGAGCGAGGGCCGCCATCCCAACGAATGGGGGCTGCGAGGAAGAAAACCTCTCTAAAAAATTACGGACGGGGACCTCACGGTCCTGTCCGCTTCGGCGGATAGTGTGGGCTCCGAGTCGGCGTCCCAGACGTGTTCTGGGTAGCGGCGACTCGGTTCGGGTTCGGCCGGCGTCCTGGAGACTCCGGGTAGCGGCGGTGCGAGCGTGGGCGGCGGGTTCGTCCGGTCGCGGTAAAACGTGATCGGCGGACGGGCATTCGTTGCCAACCGTCGGCAAAACCGGTGACCTAGTCACGTCTTAGGACCGGTGGGGCTGCCCTTAATTGGGTGTCCCCGCGAGGAGAAAACCTCCATAAAAAACCCCAACCCCAAGTTTTTTGTCGCGTCTATGGCGAGGGGGTGAATGGCTGTTGGGAGTTCAGTCGATACACGGCAACGGAGCAGGGAATAAGCCGGGCCCTGCTTCGAGAACCTTGGCCTGCCCGGGTATGGACCTCTGCCCGGGTGGTTAAACCTTGTTCTTTTATACTCGTGGGACTAAAATGGAAAAATCTAATAAAAACCTTTCTGACGATGGTGGGCCTAGCTCAGGCGGAAGCGAGCGTACCCTTCAAGGAGAGAAAGTGCCTAGCTCAGGCGCAAATGAGCCAATGTTCTCGGCTGAGGAGGACCAGATGTCGATTAATTCGGCATACTCAGCCTCAGGAGATGAGAGTGCTTCTGTTTCTGGGAGCGTAGACAGGAAAAATGCAGTGAGGCGGAAAAGGCCTCTTACGCTGACCTTTGGGTCGGATGTTGACGAAACCGCTGGGGCGAAAATTCCCAAAGCCCGTCGAGGACGAGGTCGTCCACCAACTCACGGCCGGTACATTGGAGTTGGGAAGGCAAGAGAGGATTACCGACTCCAAAAGGCGGAAGATAAACAAGAGACGAGAGCTGTGATGGATACCGTCACCACAAAAACTAGAGGAGGAGTTCCTTCCGACAAAGAAGAAGTAACACCGCCCATAAATGAGCCCCTGCTGCTGGACATGGAGACGCTCCGGCAAAAGGGAGTCAAAATAGCGGACTCTATAGTGGAAATTACCCGGAAAGCAAAAAATATTAAGGGCACTGACCACAAAGCCCTTGTGGACGCCTCTAATACATTAAAAGAGATTGTCGAGGCTCTGTCCTCACGCACCGTAGAGGAAGAGACGCGAAAATTGCGCGCAGATAATGCACGTCTTCGCCATGAGGTAGATCTTCTAAGATCGGACGTGAAAGCGTTTAAGCAGGCGTACACAGAAAACAGGTCGGCCTCTCGTGAGGAACCTTCTCCAGTTGCTACTGATGTAGTTGAAAAGCTGACGCGGGTGGTAATTGACTCAGTCGGAGAAATTTTCAACGTGAGATTTGCTAGTCTCGAGAAGAGGCTACCACCTTTGCCAACTGTACGACCACCATTGGCGGGAGATAAGAAGAAGGAGTCGGTTCCAACCGCTCCTATTACAAAGAAGAAACCGGCAGTCAAACAAACTGCTGCCCCAATTGACACACCCGTAGCTTTACAACCCGGCACAAGCAGAACTCAGGAGTCTGTGGCAACGGACCTCGAAGGTGACGGGTGGCAAGAAGTTGTGCCTAAGGGCAAAAAAAAGAAGAAGGAAAAGCAGCAGCAACAGCGAGCTGCTTCTCAAAAAGTGCCGGCAAGGAGTCAACCTCCACAACCTGTGTCGAAGCAGCCCCAAACGCAGAATGGGGCAGCGAAAAAGAAGAAGAAGAAAAAGTCTCGCAAGCTGACTGAACCCAAAACGACAGCAGTTGTCCTAACTCTGGACTCTGAAGCGGTAGAGAAGGGGGCTTCATATGCAGACGTCATAGGTAGAGCTAAATCGGCATTTAAATTGGAGGAGTTGGGCTTGGAGGGAGTTCGGGTCAAGAAAACAGCGACAGGGGCGCGCATGTTTGAGATCCCAGGTGCGACCAGCGGCCCAAAAGCTGATGCTCTGGCAGAACGACTGAAGGCAGTAATTGGGGATGTTGCGAGGATTACGCGACCGTGCAAGAGTGTCGACCTCAGGGTGTCAGGTTTGGATGACTCTGTAGGGAAGGAAGAACTCGCTGCTGCGGTTGCTGAGAAGGGTGGCTGTCCTCTGGACCAGGTCCGGGCTGGTGACGTAAGACCTGGCGCCGGAGGTACAGGAACCTCCATAGTCCGGTGCCCTGTCACAGCGGCAAAGAAATTGGTCGAAGCGGGCCGTTTGTTGGTAGGCTGGAGCTCCGCCCAGATACGTGCGCTCGAGCCACTCCCAATGCGATGCTTCAGATGCATGGGAGTGGGACACACCCGACAGCGTTGCACAGCGCAGGAAGACCGCAGTGCACTTTGTTACCGCTGTGGAAAAGAAGGTCACAAAGTGGCAAGCTGTAATGCGGATATGCACTGTGCCATATGTGCTAAAGCAGGAAAACCAGCTGGTCATATAATGGGCGGGAAAAATTGTAATCCCCCAACCAGTAAGGGGAAAGATAAGATGACCCAAAGGACCCAGGCATCAACAACAGAAGGAAACTCCACACAACAAGTGGAAGAGGTAGAAATGTCCGGACTCAATGGATAGGTCGCGACAGTTCAAAA
Organism: Agriphila geniculea; assembly: GCA_943789525.1. Taxonomy (NCBI): domain Eukaryota; kingdom Metazoa; phylum Arthropoda; class Insecta; order Lepidoptera; family Crambidae; genus Agriphila; species Agriphila geniculea. Next base: position 58,591 of record OX038894.1, on the reverse strand, counting down.
TACTCCAGGCGAATATCAACCACTGTGCCAGTTCACAAGACCTGCTACTCCAAAACATGGCAGAGTGGTCGATTGACGTTGCCGTAATCGCAGAGCCTTACTCGGTCCCCCTGCGTTCATACTGGGTCGGGGACACCAATGGCACTGCAGCCATAGTGACTGACGCAGCTTCTCATACTCCACTCATCTCTAGCAGGGAGAAGGGTCCTGGCTATGTTGCTGCCACCTGGGGTGAGATCATCCTGATTGGGATATATTTCTCCCCAAATCGTAGTTTGGCAGAATACGAGCCTTTTCTTGAAAATCTTGCGGTTGTGGTCCGGCGTCTAACAGCTAGCCAAATAATTATTATGGGCGACTTCAACGCCAAATCTACAGCTTGGGGGTCTCCTTCGACTGATTGTCGAGGAGAGCTGGTTGAAGAATGGGCAGCATCCTTAGGTTTAGTCTTACTTAACACAGGTATAGCCAACACATGCGTGAGGCGGACGGGAGGGTCCAAGGTGGATCTCACATTCGCCACTCCGTCAATAGCCACACGTATAGCCGACTGGCGCGTTCTGGAAGTGGAAGAGTCTCTTTCCGATCACCAGTATATTCGATTTGAGATCTCTCCATCGCCAGGGTTGACCTCACCAACACCAGTGCAGAGAGGACTACATCTGTTCCCTAGATGGTCTCTTACAAAATTGGATAAAGAGCTGGCTGAGGAGGCCGCTATAGTGGAAAGCTGGCATGCTGCACCGCCCGAACATCTGGGCGTAGATGAGCAGGCTGACCTATTTCGAGGTTCTTTGTCTACCATCTGCGACACGGCTATGCCCCGAGTGAGATACGGTCCGCCAAGGAAAGACCAAGTTTACTGGTGGTCCCCGGCGCTCGCGAGAATGAAAGCCAGCTTAATTGCTCACCGGCGCGCTTTACAGAGATGTCGGAGGCGTCGAAGACAACAACAAGGAGAGGAAGAGCAGCTATATGCGGCCTACGCCGAAGCCAGAGAAGCGTTCCAGCTAGCAATCCGAAAGGCAAAAGACGAGGCTTGGGACCGTTTCTTAGATGAACTGAACAGAGACCCTTGGGGGCGGCCGTATCGTACGATCTGCAACAAGTTACGGCAACCAGCTCCACCGACGGAATCTTTTCGCCCTGATTTGCTTGTGCAAGTGGTGAATGGACTCTTCCCCATCCAGGAGGATCCGCGTTCTGAGTCTAGTTCTGCTGTTTTAGAGCCACAGGACGTTCCTCTTGTCACTGACGGTGAAATGGAGATCTTGCTTGAGAGACTGCGTCGAAAGAAGACAGCGCCGGGGCCGGACGGGGTTCCAAGCCGCGTTCTGCTGTTGGCCTGTAAGCACTTGGGGGACCGGCTCCGAGAGCTGTTCAACAAATGCCTAAGGACGGGACGGTTTCCCAAAATCTGGAAGGAAGGCCGACTCTGTCTGCTACGGAAGGAGGGACGACCACCTGATTCCCCTTCCGGATATAGGCCTATAGTTCTGCTGGCTGAAGCGGCTAAGATGCTCGAGCGACTGCTCACTGACCGCATCACACAGCACTTGGAGTCGGAAGGGCCGGACATTTCAGAGCGACAGTTCGGCTTTCGACGTGGTCTCTCGACGATAGACGCTATTCTTACTCTGCGTCGAATAACAGAGGAGGCGGCAGAGAGAGGGGAGGTTGTCCTGGCGGTGTCCTTAGACATTGCTAATGCCTTCAACACCCTCCCCTTTCAATGCATTAGGGATGCGCTCCAATACCATCAGGTGCCGCATTACCTTTGTAGACTTATACACAGCTACCTAGAGGACAGGGCAGTGCTCTTTGCCAATCACCAAGGGCAAATCCAGAGACGAAGCGTGGGTTGCGGTGTGCCACAAGGTTCCGTCCTTGGGCCTCTGCTTTGGAATATGGGTTACGATGTTGTTCTGCGAGCTGCTCTATTACCACGTATGGACATGGTTTGCTACGCAGACGACACTCTGATTACCGCACGTGGCAAAAACTACGAGGACGCAGCACGACTGGCAACGGTGGGCACTACCCTAGTCGTGAGACGTATAAGGGCGCTGGGTCTCGAGGTGGCCCTGCCGAAGACGGAAGCGATACTTTTCCATGGCTCCCGAGGCAGACCCCCCGCTGGGCCCCACATACTTGTTGACGGGCAAAGAATAGGAGTTAAGAGCTCTATTAAATACCTGGGCTTGATCCTAGACGCGAGATGGAAGTTTATGGAGCACTTTCAGAAGCTCGCTCCTAAATTGGTTAAAACGGGAATGGCATTGGGGAGACTCCTGCCTAATATTGGAGGCCCAAACTCGAAATGTCGTCGGCTCCACATGATGGTTATAAGAAGTATGGCGATGTACGGAGCGCCGGTTTGGGTAGACTGTCTGGACCGGAAGAACAAGGCTCTACTGCGCCAGCCCCAAAGAATAATGGCTATTAGGGCAATAAGAGGATATCGCACAATTTCCTGGGCAGCGGCCTGCGTCCTGGCAGGTACCCCACCTTGGGAACTGGAAGCCCAAGTGTTGGCGGACACGTTCCAGTTCAAAGTTGAAGCGAGAAACCGTGGAGATCGTTTGGCCCTTGAAGAAATTCAGGCTGCCAGAAATCGGGCCTCAGAGGCCATGATGCAACAGTGGTCGTTGGACCTGGAGTCTTCCAATGCGGGCGTGAAAACTATAACAGCGATCCGCCCAGTGTTGGAACAGTGGGTGGGAAGAACGCACGGAGCGCTCACATTTAGATTAGTGCAAATTTTAACGGGGCACGGTTGCTTCGGCGACTACCTCCACAGAATAGCGCGGAGGGAAACAACACCAAGTTGTTATGAATGTGGCGCGGCAGAAGACTCAGCGCAACACACTTTAGAGGTGTGCACGGCGTGGAGCCAACAACGCCGCACACTCGTGGCCGAGGTGGGAGGGGACCTCTCCCTGCCCAGCGTAGTCGAGGCTATGCTGGACAGCGACAGGTCGTGGGAGGCCACGGTCTCCTTCTGTGAAGAGGTTGTGGCGCAGAAGGAGGCCTCGGAGCGGGACCGCGAGGATGACGTCCAGGCGGACCCGATCCGACGCAGACGGTTGGGAGGAAGGCGGCGGCAGTTTGTCCACCGCATTCCACCTTAACGCGGCCAGCGGGCGAGGGATCGGGTAGTCCTTCGTTCGCCTTGCACGGCCTCATCCGTCTGGGGGGATGCCTAAATGTGCTCGGGCATCTCCCATAAAGTGTGGGGGTTTGGGAAACCGAACCTGCCGCCGGTGACGTATGGAGACAGATCACACAGTTCCCATGCCAAACTGGACAACGGAAGAGGGCACATCGATAGGTTTTTTAGTGGGTATGCCCCCCCTCCGGCCCCCCATCGAGCCCACTAGGGGCTGGGTGGGGGATCGGCTGGGCGGAGAGTGGTGTCGCCGCTACGTCAAGCGGCGGCTTCCATGGTGAGCCCCACATGCCCCCGGCACTGACCCGGTGTCGGGAAGTGCGATAACGCATTTTTCCTATCGTTAAAAAAAAAAAAAAAAAAAAAAAAAAAAAAAAGGTTAGGTTAGGTTAGGTTAGGTTAGGTTAGGTTAGGTTAGGTTGGGGTGCCATGTCAGACAACCTCCTCGCGGTGCACCCTGGGCGTCACCGTTTTTGACACGGTGATGGCTAATGGTCTGACGGAGTCGGAGATGGCGCCGGTTCTGTCCTGGCGTCATCCGCTCGTAACCCCGTACGTGGTGCGGGAGCGAGGGCCGTCATCCCAACGGATGGGGGCTGCGAGGAAGAAAACCTCTCTAAAAAATTACGGATGGGGACCTCACGGTCCTGTCCGCTTCGGCGGATAGTGTGGGCTCCGAGTCGGCGTCCCAGACGTATTCTGGGTAGCGGCGACTCGGTTCGAGCTCGGCCGGCGTCCTGGAGATTCCGGGTAGCGGCGGTGCGAGCGTGGGCGGCGGGTTCGTCCGGTCGCGGTAAAACGTGATCGGCGGACGGGCATTCGTTGCCAACCGTCGGCAAAACCGGTGACCTAGTCACGTCTTAGGGCCGGTGGGGCTGCCCTTAATTGGGTGTCCCCGCGAGGAGACAACCTCTATAAAAAATCCCCAACCTTAAGCTCGTTGTCGTGCAAGGCGAGAGGGTGTATGGCCGGTGGGGAAATCGGTCTTTACGCGACAACGGAGCAGGGAATAAGCCGACCCCTGCTTCGAGAACCCTGGCCTACCCGGGTATGGGCCTCTGCCCGGGTGGTTCAATCTTGCCCATTTTACTCGTGGGTTTAATTATGGAATTTATTAATAAAAAAACAAACAAAGATGTTGAGGAGAAGGAGGACAACGCACAGGGTCCGATCAAAAACGGTGCAACAAAACCATGTGTCGTGCAGTTGAGTCCACTGTCTGAGCACATAGTGATTGCCGCTTCATGCGATCTCAATGAGCATGAACGAGGTGAAAAAGCATGTGATGAGCTCGTCGACGGTTATCTGTCGGCGAGAGAGGACGATGGGAGGGACATGTCTTCTGCACAATCATGCTTAAGTCTGAATCTGATAGAGGACATCAGCCGTAAGAGGCCTCTTTCAAATCCTAGTTCTGATTCAGAGACTGAGTCGTTAAAGTCATCCCCGAAAGTTCCAGCGACTGGCCGTAGTCGTGGAGGAGGTTCCAGAGTCTTGGATCAAAACGTAGGCCTCACAAAGGCCAAACATGATTTGCAGCAAATGGCAACAATGGAATTTGAAGAAGAGGCGGATAGGATTGTTCGCGAAGCACAATCACTAGACAGCAGTCCAACGAGGCTACGTAGATCTTCGCGTCTCTCCCAAAACACCCCATCCTTCCTTAAGGAAGGCGAGCCTAGCCAGCCTTTACTCACAGCAGACCCGATGTTAAAAAAGGCACTAGGAAGTATAGAGACTATACAAAAGGTAGCCAAAACAAGCAAAAACCTGAAAGGCACCTCAAACCGCGCCCTAATGGATGCAGCGGAGTGTTTGAAAAAGGCAGTGGAGGCCCTATCAGCGCGCACAACAACTGACGAAATTCGCCGCCTACAGGCGGATAATGAAAGACTTTCGCATCAAGTCGAGCTTATGCGAAAAGAGATGACTGCACTACGCAAAACTGTTTGTGACAAAAGTCCACCTACAGATCAGTCATCAAAGGCAGTCAAATCAAAGCCATCAAACGCAAGCGAGGCATTAGATGCACTAGAGACGTTCAAAAAGACAATCATGATGTCCGTCGGCACCATGATCAATGCTAGAATTGAAGGTTTGGAGGAGAGACTGCTCCCACGCCAACAAAGACGACCTCCGCTTGCGGCGGATAAGAAAAAAGAAGCCGAAAGTTATGCCAATGCGGCAAAGAAGAATCCAGTGCAAGAAAACACTGACGCTGCACCATCTACATCCAACTCCAGTCAACCAGCAACGGCGCCAGCACTAGCTCAAAATAATAATGACTGGACAGAACAAATAAGCAGGAAAAAGCGACGGACTGCCCATAAGAAGGCGGCTAAAGAGGCACCTACACCTAAAGCGCCTACCGCTCCAACCAAGGCATCCAATCCGCCTAAGAAGAATGCGCCACCGTCTAAGTCATCAAAAACTCCCAAAAAGCCGACTTCATCTCCAGCGAAGGTTAAACTAACGCCACCAAAATCGTCTGTGGTAGTAGTGACACTTAACCCAGAAGCTGCAGAAAAGGGAGTCAATTATGCAAAAATCATGAGTAAGGCAAGGCAAGAGGTAGACTTACCGGCTCTAGGCATAGAGGGCCTAAGAATAAAGCAGGCTGCTACCGGAGCTAGGGTTATGGAGATCCCAGGGGCCACAAGCGGCGCAAAGGCGGACATCCTTGCCGATAAATTGAAATCTGTTCTGTCAGAAATCGCCACTGTAGCCCGACCTACTAAGTGTGCTGATTTACGAATCACAGGACTCGACGATTCAATTCAAAGTTCAGAAGTCGCAGCGGCTATAGCTGCCAAAGGTAATTGCCCGGTTGAACAAGTCAAAGTGAGTGTCATCCGCGTTGGTCCAGGCGGGATAGGCTCGGTTCTGGCACGCTGCCCGGTCTCGGCAGCTAAAACTGTAGTAGAAGCGGGTCGAATTTTCGTTGGGTGGAGTTCGGCACAAGTTAAAGCCTTGGAACCCAAGCCCATGCGGTGTTTCCGCTGTATGGGAACGGGGCATACCCGTCCAAAATGTTCAGTCGTAACGGACAGAAGCACTCTGTGTTTCCGGTGTGGAATAGAGGGCCACAAGTCAGTGGATTGCACGGCAAAAAAATTGAATTGTGCTGTGTGTTTTGAAGCTGGGCGTTCTGCAGGACATATGATGTGTGGGCGGAATTGCAAACCTCCTGCATCTAAGGGAAAAGGGGCCCGACTAACCCAGGCTCAACCAGCAACAGAGACGTCCGTAGAGGAAATTGATATGACCAATGCCTAGACAACATCATACCAAAATCCTACAGGTGAACCTAAACCACTGTGCCACTGCCCAAGATCTCTTCATGCAGCACATGGCAGAGTGGGATATTCAGATTGGTATTGTCTCTGAACCCTATAGAATCCCGACCGGGCGTCTGTGGGCAGGGGACACAGCTGGGTTAGCTGCAATTCACGTCAGAGGAACTGCAAACTCTCCACCTCTCACACTTAAGGAAAGGGGTCGCGGATATGTCGTAGCTACTTATGGGGGAATAGCGATGATTGGAATTTATTTCTCGCCAAATGACAGCCTAGCTCAAATGGAGGATTTCCTAGACGAACTAAGCTCTGTTATCGGTAGGTTATCTCCAACGCAGATCATCGTGGCAGGAGATTTCAATGCCAAGTCAGCAGCGTGGGAATCCCCTGAGACAGATGCCAAAGGTATTCTAGTAGCTAATTGGTTCGCAGCAAATGGTCTCTGCATATCAAACAGAGGTAATGTATTTACATGCGTGAGGTGGAATGGGGGTTCAATAGTAGACCTAACGTTTGCTACTCCTGGCATTTCCTCGCGAATCACAGATTGGAAAGTGTTAGCGGATGAGACAAGCCTTTCCGACCATAGATACATAAGGTATAATCTTTCCGCAAACCAACCAAACACTCAAACTCCGAACAACTCTGTAAGCTGTATAAACTCATTCCCCAGATGGGCAACAAAACAGCTTGACAGCGGCATGGTAGAAGAGGCAGCGATTGTGGCAGACTGGTGCTATCCATCACAAGATTGTAATTTAGAAGTCGATGTGCGGGCGGAACACCTTCGCTCTGCTCTCACCAATGTCTGCGACGCTTCCATGCCTCGTGCAAAGAAATTCAAGGGGAAAAATAAAGTTTACTGGTGGACGCAAGAGATTGCAAATCTCCGTTCTGTCAGCAACGAAGCTCGTCGTGAGTACACTCGATGTCGTCGTCGCCGAAGGCAAGCTAGAGATGAGGAAGATATGCTTTACAGAGCCTACAGAGAAGCTATCACAGCTCTGCAAATAGCTATTTCAAACGCCAAAAGCATAGCTTTTGATGGGTTTATAGGGGAGCTTGATAACGATCCGTGGGGGCGTCCATATCGCATGGTGCGTAACAAAATGTGCCAGCAGGCACCTTCAACAGAAACATTCGAGCCAGAGCTTCTGTCAGCTGTAGTGACAGGCCTCTTTCCTGACAGAATAGATGAAGGACCTCCCACCATGGTTCCCATTGCACAGAATCCAACACCTGTAACTGTCCATGACTTTCCGCAAATAACCATGGAGGAGCTTAAGGATGCCCTGGAGCGCCTTAAAACATGGCGAAAAGCACCCGGACCAGATGGCGTTCCAGGTAAGATCATTCCACTCACAATCGATCAGTTGGGATATCGCTTCCTTGAGCTGTTTAACAAGTGTCTGGAAACTGGTTGTTTCCCCAAGATTTGGAAAAGCGGTAAACTTTGTCTGCTCCAAAAAGATGGACGCCCGCCAGATTCTCCTTCTGCCTATCGCCCGATTGTCCTTTTAGACGAAATGGCCAAGCTCCTGGAGCGAATCTTAGCGGCCAGAATAATTGAGCATTTGGAATCGACAGGACCGAATCTGTCTGAAAATCAATACGGTTTCCGACGCGCACGCTCAACAATTGATGCCATCGCTGAACTAAAAAGTTTAACAGATCAAGCGATTAAAAAAGGGGAGTGCGTCATAGCGGTGTCTCTGGACATCGCGAACGCTTTTAACACACTTCCCTTTAACCGAATTATGGAGGCACTGCGCTATCACCAAGTCCCCTTTTACCTACGACAAGTAGTTGATAAATACTTGAGGGACCGTAGTGTGCTTTATATTGACAAAGAGGGTAGAATGATTTCAAAAGCCATGCATTGCGGGGTTCCACAAGGATCAGTGCTGGGTCCACTTCTGTGGAACCTCGGCTATGATTGGATCTTACGCGGAACACTACTGCCTCGTACAAAGTTAATTTGTTACGCCGACGACACCTTGGTCGTAGCAAGAGGTGACGACTTCCAGGATGCTAGACGGCGTGCAGCAGTCGGAACAGCATTAGTAGTGAGCAGGATAGAGATATTTGGCCTTAAGGTGGCTCTCTCGAAAACAGAAGCAATAGCGTTTTATGGCCGCGGTAATAGGCCCCCTGCTGATGCTCATATCATAGTGGAGGGGCAGCAAATATCAATTGCCCCTAATCTTAAATACTTAGGACTTGTTTTGGACAGCAACTGGCGCTTTAATGAGCACTTTCGTCGGCTGTCTCCCAAATTGACGAACACGGCCTCAGCACTGAGTAGGCTACTTCCTAATTTGGGAGGCCCGAATTTAAGCTGCCGTAAGCTTTATGCGGGAGTTGTGAGAAGCATGGCGCTATATGGTTCCCCAATCTGGGCCAATTCCCTAAACGCCGAGACTAAAGCTTTACTTCGAAAGCCGCAAAGGATTATTGCAACACGTGCCATCCGTTCCTATCGCACAGTTTCTGGTGCGGCGGCCTGTGCTCTCGCTGGAATGCCTCCGTGGGAGCTGGAGGCTTCAGTCCTTGCACGGGTCTACCAATGTCGTGCAGAAGCAAGAAGGCGCAACGAACGTCCCACCATAGAGGACATAGTGCGAACTAGACGGCAAGCGGAGGAGACCGTGTTGGAGCGTTGGACCCAACAATTGGAAGCTTCCCTTTATGGACAGTGGTCACTCGATGCCTTAATCCCTGTTTTGGAGGAGTGGAAGAACAGGATTCATGGCACCATTAATTTCCATCTGACGCAGATACTTACCGGGCACGGATGCTTTGGTAAGTATCTGCATCAGATTGCACGTAGAGAGCCGACACCAGAATGTCGAGAATGCGGTGCTGCGGAGGACACGGCTCAACACACGTTAGAGCTATGTCCGGCTTGGGCCTCGCAGCGCCGAAACCTAAGATCAACCGTTGGACAGGACTTGTCGCTACCAAATATTGTGAACGCTATGCTCGAAAGCAAACGAGCCTGGGTTGCGATGACAGAATTCTGTGACGACGTAATGTCTCTAAAAGAAACGGCAGAACGCGAAAGGGAGCTTGACCCACTAGCGGATCCCTGCCGTCAACGACGCACGCGTAGAAGGCGGCGCGCATCAGGTCGCTTCCTTCCTCGCATAAATAGTGGAGTTAGAGGAGTTGGTCGGGAAGGTTGGTATGGCCCCTCTACCTCCCGCGGAAGCCAGCGGGGAATGGGTTTGGGAGGACCCACCCCTGCATTGCACAGGCTTCCGATGACTCAGGGTGTCCCAAGTGTCCCGGGACACCCTGTGTCGCCCCCGGATTTTGGGGATGATGGTCGGGTCTGCCTAGGGCGGACAATCACTGGCGGGGCCGCGGTAGTGTACGCAAGTGTTCCCGTGAATCCGCCAGGTTGCAATGCCTCCTTGGACGATTTGTTGTCAGATGATGGTGAATCGTTCGAGGAGGCATTGTCACCAAGGTGACGTGAAGGGACATCGTCAGGTTTTTAGTGGGTATGCCCCCCCTCCGGCCCCCCATCGAACCCATTAGGGGTTGGGTGGGGGATCGGCTGGGCGGAAAGTGGTGCCGTCGCAAGCCAGCGGCGGCTTCCATGGTGAGCCCCACATACCCCCGGCATTCTCCCGGTGCCGGGAAGTGCGGTAACGCAGTTTCCTGACGTAAAAAAAAAAAAAAAAAAAAAAAAAAAAAAAAAAAAAAAAAAAAAAAAAAAAAGGTTAGGTTAGGTTAGGTTTTTTTTTTGTATTCGTACTAAGTTTTTAATTTTGGGATTGGTGTTAAAAGTGATGTGTATTAAACATTTTATTTTGTGTAAAAGTACTAATTATTTGGTTTCGATAATAATCCGCAGACCCCCATCTGCGTATGCTATTCCATACATACGGGGATGGAAAGTCGTGTCGGGGGCGAAGAATATAAGAGAACAGAACAAACATAGGGGAGGAAGACATAGAGTATAGAAAAGCGAGGAAAGGAAAGAAGAAAATGCATACAGAGAATATGCATTGTCATAAATAATTAATTAATGATTACTTACATCTTTATTGATGTTTAGATACATTTTTTTTTTGGGTTTTGTTTTGTTTTTAGCGTTTTTGTTTTTTTTTTTTTTTTTTTTTTCATTTTTATCATTTTATGTTTGACTTATTTACATATTATATTTACAGTTGGTTTAACGGTTATAGGTGTGGTAACTACAATGCAAAATAGTAAAATTGTGAAGTAAATAGTTTAGAAACTTCGAACTGCATAGGATGAAGATTAGGATTGGGAAAGATTCTGTAAGTTAAAGTATTTGACTTGGGAAAAGGTATTTGTGATGAAAGAGCAGAAGGCTTTGGTAAGGAAAGGCTTGGTGAGGACATCGGAGAACGAGAAGGGAGACCCTTTGAGGAGGCGGCATTGCGCCAGGTAATTATGTCTGGCTGCAGCAAATCTAGGGCACTCCTCAATTAGGTGTTTGGGAGTTTGTGGAGTGGAATGATCACATGGACAGGAGTCGGATGTGGTTATATGAAAACGATAAAGGTAGGAATTATGGGCCCCGTGGCCTGTCAAGTATTGGGTAAGGAAGAATTGAGGAGAAACAATGCTGTGTAAGTCACGAATGAGGTCAAGATTGGGGAAAAGGGAACGGGTTAGGTTAGGTTAGGTTAGGTTAGGTTAGGTTAGGTTAGGTTAGGTTAGGTTCGCCCCTCTCTGTGGTGGAAAGGGGCCCCGGGTTCGTGGTGGCCGCCTGGGAGGGTATCACTCTGATAGGGACATACTTCTCCCCTAACAGGCCGCTTGTTGATTTCGAGGCGTACCTCGTATCAGTTGGAAGCGCAGTCCGTCGCGCAGCTCCGCGTCAGGTTCTCCTCATGGGGGACCTGAACGCCAAGTCAGTGGTCTGGGGCAATCCCTCCACCGATGCGCGCGGTGAGGCCGTGGAGCTTTGGGCCGCCGCCTCTGGTCTCTCCCTACTAAACAGGGGGAATACCCATACGTGCGTACATCGTCAGGGCGGGTCTATTGTGGACGTTTCTTTTGCTAGTCCCGCCCTCGCACGCCGGATCCAGGAATGGCGGGTGATAACGCAGGTGGAGAATCTCTCAAATCATCGCTACATCCGATTCGAGATTCCCACAGAACGCTCCCCGCCTTCCCAGGACCCTCAGAGAGATCGCGCCCCCCGCTGGGCGCTCAACCGTTTGGACAGAGAGATGGCAGAGGAGGCCGCCATAGTCCAGAGCTGGTGTCTGCCGCCCATGAATAGTCTCAACGTCAATGAGAGAGCCACCCACTTCAAGGAAGCTCTCACGGAGGTGTGCAGGGCTTCTATGCCTCGATCACGCCCTCCCAAGGATCGTCGGGCGGTGTACTGGTGGTCCCAACACGTGGCGGACCTCAGGACGGCCTGCACTCCTGCCCGTCGCTCCTACACACGCTACCGCAGGCGGCGTGTTCGGGACCCGCGGGTGGAGGAGGGCCTATATAGTCAATACAGGGAGGCCCAGATAGCCCTGCAGGTGGCCATCGCTCGCTCTAAAGAGGAGGCAAGGGAAGAAATGTTGCAGGGCCTCAACCAAGATCCGTGGGGGCGCCCTTACAAATCTGCTCGCAACCAGTTGCGGGCGCGCGGCACCCCCCTGACCGAGACCATGAACCCCGAACTTCTGTGTTCCGTGGTCCGGGAACTCTTCCCATCGTCTGACGGTCACTCCCCGCCAAGCATGGCTCCACCGCCTGTGGCGAGCGTGGTCTCTACTGAGGGCGACCCTCCTGCTGTCGATGAGGAGGAGTTTCGGGCGGCGACCGCACGACTGAAAGGGAAACGGACCGCTCCTGGTCCCGACGGGGTCCCGGGCAAAGTCTTAGGTCTCTCCCTGCGCCATCTTGGGGATCGCCTTCGCGAACTGTTCGATGCGTGTCTTCGCACCGGGCAGTTCCCGAAGGTCTGGAAGGACGGCATTCTGTGCCTCCTGCGTAAGGAGAACCGACCCGCGGATGACCCGTCTGGCTATCGACCGATCGTGTTGTTGGATGAGGTTGGCAAGGTATTCGAGAGGCTTGTCGCCCTCCGCCTCGTCCAACATCTTTCTGAAGTGGGGCCAAATTTGTCCCAGAACCAATTTGGGTTCCGTGTGGGGCGCTCCACTATGGACGCGCTCACGGGACTGAGGGAGCTGGTAGAGGACGCCACTGGTAGAGGGGAGAGCGTGCTGGCGGTGTCATTAGACATCGCAAACGCCTTCAACACTCTCCCCTTTCGTATTATTCTAGAGGCGCTTCGGTATCACGGGGTGCCCCAATATTTGCTGCGCATTATCGGCTGCTACCTAGAGGGAAGGGACATCGTGTTCACTGGCCAGAGTGGTGTGGCTAATCGCCACCCCATGTCCTGCGGCGTTCCACAGGGCTCCGTTCTGGGGCCCCTCTTATGGAACGTCGGGTACGACTGGGTCCTTCGTGCCGCCCTCCCCCCGCGTGTAAAACTTTTCTGCTACGCAGACGACACACTCGTCACTGCGAGAGGGGGGGACTTAGAGGAGACCCTTAGGTTGGCCTCGATCTACACCACTTTGGTCGTGAGGCGTATCGAAGCGCTGGGTCTGAAGGTGGCCCTGCACAAGACCGAGGCCCTTCTATTTCATGGACCTCGCAGGGGAGCGCCACCCGGCCAAGAGATAATGGTGGCTGGCGTGAAGGTGACACTGTCGCGTCACCTAAAATATTTAGGCTTGGTGATAGACGGGCGGTGGGGGTTCGACGAGCATTTTCGTCGCCTCGAACCCCGCCTTTTGGGTGCTGCCGATGCGCTCGGGCGTCTTCTCCCAAATGTTGGGGGCCCGAGCGCTTCAGTTCGACGCCTCTATGCGGGCATAGTGCGCAGCATGGCGCTGTACGGCGCCCCGGTGTGGGCGGACGCTCTCGGCCCCCGAGCCATTGCGTCTCTTCATAGGGCGCAGCGCGCCATGGCTCTGAGAGCACTACGTGCTTACCGGTCTGTGTCCCACACTGCAGCGTGTGTACTCGCGGGTACTCCCCCGTGGGAGATTTCAGCCCACGTCCTGGCGGCCGCCTACCGCGTCAGAGTGGATGCAAGGGCGGACGACCGGCGCCTGGCGCCGAGGGAGAGGGCCTCCGCCTTGGAGGAGGCTACAATCGAGGCGTTCCGCGTGTGGTTTGAGGAGCTCGAAGAGCAAAGGGGTTCGACCTCGGTCTCTGGTACTTTGTCCAGGACCTTGGAGGCCATGCACCCCTTTCTCACCACGTGGGCGGACCGGCGCCACGGGTCGCTCTCTTACCACTTGGTGCAGATTCTCACCGGCCACGGTTCTTTCGGCCGCTACCTGCACCGCATCGGTAGGGAGCCGACCCCTGAGTGCCACCATTGCGATGCGGCGGAGGATACAGCACAGCACACCCTGGAGGTGTGCCCGGGTTTTTATTCGCGGCGCCAAGAGTTGACCGCCGTCATAGGTGACGATCTCTCCCTCCAAAACGTGGTCTGCATCATGTTGGAAGGAGAAGAAATGTGGGACGCGGTAAACTCCTTCTGCGTAGACGTCATGACGCAGAAGGAGGACGCAGAGAGAGCCCGGGAAGAGGATCCCGAGGCTGCCCCCTGCCGCCGCCGAAGGTTGGGGCGGAGGAGGCGGACGTACGCCCGCCTACTTCCTCCTGACGGCAACCAGCGGGGTCCAGGCCTGGGAAGCCCGGGCCCTGCACTGCACAGGTTGCCGCCAGTCGCTGATCCCCTGGATGCCCCGGGGGATTACCGGCCCTCCCATTTTGGGGGGGTGAGTGGGGCTCGCCATAGGCGAGCAGTCGCCGACGAGGTCGTGGATGTGTTCTCGCGAGTTCCCATGACCTTGTCAGGCAGTGACGCCTCCCTCCCCGGCGTGGCCTCTTCGTCTGAGGACGAGGAGGATGCGGCGGTGATGGAGGTGCTCGCGCCAAGGCGTATGTGAGGGGCATCGGTGGGTTTTAGTCGGTAGGCCGCGGCATTGCACTTTCTGAGGGGCATTCTGTCTGTCCCCAGAAGCCGCGGAGAGTCCGACATATCCTCGCGTATCCCAAAACGCGGGGCATGCGAAAAGCATTTCCCATCGTAAAAAAAAAAAAAAAAAAAAAAAAAAAAAAAAAAAAAAGGTTAGGTTAGGTTAGGTTAGGTTAGGTTAGGTTAGGTTAGGTTAGGTTAGGTTAGGTTAGGTTAGGTTAGGTTAGGTTAGGTTAGGTTAGGTTAGGTTAGGTTAGGTTAGGTTAGGTTAGGTTAGGTTAGGTTAGGTTGGGGTGCGTGGTCGGTCAACCTCCCCGTGTTCCCTCTACTGCTTGTCCCCATTCATGTATGTGGATTGGGAAAGGCAGTGGGAGGGACGGTGCACCCTGGGCATCGCCGTAAATGATGAACAACTGTTCGCCTCGTGCGAGCATTTGGTCTCATTCACCGCGATGGCTAATAGTCCGACCCTCCTGTTATCCCGTACGTAGTGCAGGACCAGGGGCCCGCTTCGGGGGGCCGAGGGGAGACAACCCCAATAAAAAACCTAAACCGCAGCCCTGTACGTAGTGCAGGAACGGGGGTCGCCTTCATGGGGACCACGAGGAGACAACCTCTATAAAAAATCCTCAAAGTTCCGGTATTTGAGGACGAGGTGCCGGAAGCCTGTTTACAGGTGGTTGGTGTAGGTAGCCAACCTGGGATCGCCACCCTTGGGTTCTCCCGCCTCCCAAGGTGTAGAAGGGTTGCCCGGGTATTCGGGATCTCTGCCCGGGTGGACGTTTATTTCTCCCGGTCTCGTGGGATTAAAGATGGGTGATAAAAACAAAAAACAAATTCGTGATGAGAAAGGAAGGTTTGCGGCGTCAGTTTCTGACCCCGACGATTATATAGAGGAAGGTTTGGCTAAGATCTGTGCCTTTGAAGAAAAACTTTCAGCGCTTCAAGAGGAAGTGATAAAGTCGAAAAACGATATTGATGCCTACAGTGAAGCGCGTGGTTTCGTGCCTGTTGAAGAAACGTCAAGGGTTGCTACGGCGGGTCGTTGTCCCGGCGAAAGCTCGACTGGAAGGGCGGCCAAATTTGCCCCTCCAAAGCCACAACCCCGACCGCGGGAAGTCGAAGTGTCTGTTCCAAAGGCCAAGAGGGGCCGCATAGCACAAAGTCGAACTGGTGGGACGCCAAGACGGGTGGAGCCCGTTAGCCAGAAGGAGTTGAGCACGATGGAGACTGACTCAGAAGTGACGCCAGTCTCTGCAAGTCGATTGGAGCAGGAAGAGATTGCCTCTCTAAAAGCTGAGAATGCCAGCCTACGAAAGGAGCTTGAGGCACTAAAAAGAGAAGTTGCGGATCTGAGCAAATGCAAGACGGCGAGGAATGCTGAAAGCGGGCTGTCCTTACCTGAGGCGGCCCTGGAGGAGCTCAAACGTTTCATTGAAGAGAAGATAGGCAAAATGCTAGAGGAGAAGTTGAGTGATTTAATACCTCTTCCTCCTCCTCCTCAGAAGACAAAAAACAGTGTGGAACCTCCTCCTGCAGACACTGTGGATCAGGGTGAACCTCCTCCCGCCCGAAAACAGGCTAATCCCTGGCAGACGGCGACGAGGAAAAAGAGTAAAAAGAAGAAGAATGCAAGAGCTCCCAACGAAGCACCTGCAATTAGGTCGACTCACGCACCAGCGGAGAAGAAGAGGACAACCCCTCCTAAGAAGCCGAAACTTAAGCCCCCACGCACTGCAGCAGTGGTGCTCGACCTGCTCCCGGAGGCCAGGGAAAAGGGGCTTACCTACGCCGAGGTCATTGCGAAGGCGAAAAGTTCGATCTCCCTCCCGGAATTGGGAATTTCGGAGGGGTGCAAGATGCGGGAGGGCCAAACGGGCTCTAAAGTCTTAGAGGTGATAGATCCGAGCGGGACCAAGGCCGATCTACTGGCCGAGAGGCTCCGTGCGGTCTTGTCAGAGGTAGTGGCTGTTCGACGGCCGGAGAAGATGGCGGACCTGCACATTGCGGGTCTCGATGACTCTGTCCGCAAGGACGATGTACAGAGGGAGCTGGCGGCCATAGCGGGCTGTGAGCCGTCTTGCATTAAAACGACGGAGCTTATGACATCTCCTGATGGCTCGGGGTGCATCAGAGTAAGGTGCCCCATTGTGGCTGCGAAGACGATTGTGAAAGGGGGCAAAATACAAATAGGTTGGTCCACCGCAAAGGTGAGAGTGCTTACTCCTCTCTCTTTGCGGTGCTTTAAATGTCTAGGGGTAGGGCATACTAAGCCCAAGTGCCCGTCGGATGTCGATAGGAGCAGCCTTTGCTTCCGATGTGGCGAGCCAGGCCATATGGCCGCGGCATGCAAAGCCGACCCCCGTTGCTCAGTATGTGCTGCCAGTGGGCGGCCGACCGACCATATCATGGGGTGTAGAAAGTGCGACCCGCCGCCGACTAAGGGCAAACGCCCGGAGCGCGAGCGGGCTGATGGAGGAGGGTAGCCTCGTTGTTGGGGGGGGGACATACCATCTGTCCCCCCGGTCGGGGCCAAGCGGGCAGTGGGAGGTGAACCACTGCTCGCCTTGCACGGCCCTGATGAGTTGGGGGGAATGGCCAAACTTACCCGGCCATTCCCCGGCGGAGGAGGCCTGGGTAGCCGGGCAGGCCGCGTTGCCGTTGGGGAGAATGCCACACACGGCCCCCCACACAGCGTCATTGCTGGCGGTACTAGCGGCGAGAGGGTAGGTGCCGGGGTTTTTTAGTGGGTATTCCCTCCTCCTGGGATTCCATCGGGCTCCGACTCGGTGGAATAACAGGAGGCAGTCGTGGAGGGAGCCGCAACGTTGAATGTTGCGGTCCCCTCCTGGCGAGTCCCACATGTCCCCTTCCCGGTCACCAACGGGAAGGGAGGCGCGTAAATGCGTTTTTCCTCGGCATAAAAAAAAAAAAAAAAAAAAAAAAAAAAAAAAAAAAAAAAAAAAAAAAAAAAAAAAAAAAAAAAAAAAAAAAAAAAAAAAAAAAAAAAAGGTTAGGTTAGGTTAGGTTAGGTTAGGTTAGGTTAGGTTAGGTTAGGTTAGGTTAGGTTAGGTTCCCAATGATGGTACACCCAGTGTAGCTGGGCTGGAGGAGGCTATGGAATCTTAATCTTAATGGATCCAAGACGTCCATTTAGCTTCCTCCAGTGTAACTTAAACCACGCCACCAGAGCCCAAGACCTGCTGCTGCAAGCCCTGGCGGAATGGTCCATTGATGTGGCCGTCGCTGCGGAGCCATACTTTGTCGCCGACCGACCCAATTGGGTTGGTGATCGGGATGGTCTCGTAGCTATCATTGTACGTTCAGCGCCTGGCTTCACGCCCCTCTCTGTGGTGGAAAGGGGCCCCGGGTTCGTGGTGGCCGCCTGGGAGGGTATCACTCTGATAGGGACATACTTCTCCCCTAACAGGCCGCTTGTTGATTTCGAGGCGTACCTCGTATCGGTTGGAAGCGCAGTCCGTCGCGCAGCTCCGCGTCAGGTTCTCCTCATGGGGGACCTGAACGCCAAGTCAGTGGTCTGGGGCAATCCCTCCACCGATGCGCGCGGTGAGGCCGTGGAGCTTTGGGCCGCCGCCTCTGGTCTCTCCCTACTAAACAGGGGGAATACCCATACGTGCGTACATCGTCAGGGCGGGTCTATTGTGGACGTTTCTTTTGCTAGTCCCGCCCTCGCACGCCGGATCCAGGAATGGCGGGTGATAACGCAGGTGGAGAATCTCTCAAATCATCGCTACATCCGATTCGAGATTCCCACAGAACGCTCCCCGCCTTCCCAGGACCCTCAGAGAGATCGCGCCCCCCGCTGGGCGCTCAACCGTTTGGACAGAGAGATGGCAGAGGAGGCCGCCATAGTCCAGAGCTGGTGTCTGCCGCCCATGAATAGTCTCAACGTCAATGAGAGAGCCACCCACTTCAAGGAAGCTCTCACGGAGGTGTGCAGGGCTTCTATGCCTCGATCACGCCCTCCCAAGGATCGTCGGGCGGTGTACTGGTGGTCCCAACACGTGGCGGACCTCAGGACGGCCTGCACTCCTGCCCGTCGCTCCTACACACGCTACCGCAGGCGGCGTGTTCGGGACCCGCGGGTGGAGGAGGGCCTATATAGTCAATACAGGGAGGCCCAGATAGCCCTGCAGGTGGCCATCGCTCGCTCTAAAGAGGAGGCAAGGGAAGAAATGTTGCAGGGCCTCAACCAAGATCCGTGGGGGCGCCCTTACAAATCTGCTCGCAACCAGTTGCGGGCGCGCGGCACCCCCCTGACCGAGACCATGAACCCCGAACTTCTGTGTTCCGTGGTCCGGGAACTCTTCCCATCGTCTGACGGTCACTCCCCGCCAAGCATGGCTCCACCGCCTGTGGCGAGCGTGGTCTCTACTGAGGGCGACCCTCCTGCTGTCGATGAGGAGGAGTTTCGGGCGGCGACCGCACGACTGAAAGGGAAACGGACCGCTCCTGGTCCCGACGGGGTCCCGGGCAAAGTCTTAGGTCTCTCCCTGCGCCATCTTGGGGATCGCCTTCGCGAACTGTTCGATGCGTGTCTTCGCACCGGGCAGTTCCCGAAGGTCTGGAAGGACGGCATTCTGTGCCTCCTGCGTAAGGAGAACCGACCCGCGGATGACCCGTCTGGCTATCGACCGATCGTGTTGTTGGATGAGGTTGGCAAGGTATTCGAGAGGCTTGTCGCCCTCCGCCTCGTCCAACATCTTTCTGAAGTGGGGCCAAATTTGTCCCAGAACCAATTTGGGTTCCGTGTGGGGCGCTCCACTATGGACGCGCTCACGGGACTGAGGGAGCTGGTAGAAGACGCCACTGGTAGAGGGGAGAGCGTGCTGGCGGTGTCATTAGACATCGCAAACGCCTTCAACACTCTCCCCTTTCGTATTATTCTAGAGGCGCTTCGGTATCACGGGGTGCCCCAATATTTGCTGCGCATCATCGGCTGCTACCTAGAGGGAAGGGACATCGTGTTCACTGGCCAGAGTGGTGTGGCCAATCGCCACCCCATGTCCTGCGGCGTTCCACAGGGCTCCGTTCTGGGGCCCCTCTTATGGAACGTCGGGTACGACTGGGTCCTTCGTGCCGCCCTCCCCCCGCGTGTAAAACTTTTCTGCTACGCAGACGACACACTCGTCACTGCGAGAGGGGGGGACTTAGAGGAGACCCTTAGGTTGGCCTCGATCTACACCACTTTGGTCGTGAGGCGTATCGAAGCGCTGGGTCTGAAGGTGGCCCTGCACAAGACCGAGGCCCTTCTATTTCATGGACCTCGCAGGGGAGCGCCACCCGGCCAAGAGATAGTGGTGGCTGGCGTGAAGGTGACACTGTCGCGTCACCTAAAATATTTAGGCTTGGTGATAGACGGGCGGTGGGGGTTCGACGAGCATTTTCGTCGCCTCGAACCCCGCCTTTTGGGTGCTGCCGATGCGCTCGGGCGTCTTCTCCCAAATGTTGGGGGCCCGAGCGCTTCAGTTCGACGCCTCTATGCGGGCATAGTGCGCAGCATGGCGCTGTACGGCGCCCCGGTGTGGGCGGACGCTCTCGGCCCCCGGGCCATTGCGTCTCTTCATAGGGCGCAGCGCGCCATGGCTCTGAGAGCACTACGTGCTTACCGGTCTGTGTCCCACACTGCAGCGTGTGTACTCGCGGGTACTCCCCCGTGGGAGATTTCAGCCCACGTCCTGGCGGCCGCCTACCGCGTCAGAGTGGATGCAAGGGCGGACGACCGGCGCCTGGTGCCGAGGGAGAGGGCCTCCGCCTTGGAGGAGGCTACAATCGAGGCGTTCCGCGTGTGGTTTGAGGAGCTCGAAGAGCAAAGGGGTTCGACCTCGGTCTCTGGTACTTTGTCCAGGACCTTGGAGGCCATGCACCCCTTTCTCACCACGTGGGCGGACCGGCACCACGGGTCGCTCTCCTACCACTTGGTGCAGATTCTAACCGGCCACGGTTCTTTCGGCCGCTACCTGCACCGCATCGGTAGGGAGCCGACCCCAGAGTGCCACCATTGCGATGCGGCGGAGGATACAGCACAGCACACCCTGGAGGTGTGCCCGGGTTTTTCTTCGCGGCGCCAGGAGTTGACCGCCGTCATAGGTGACGATCTCTCCCTCCAAAACGTGGTCTGCATCATGTTGGAGGGAGAAGAAATGTGGGACGCGGTAAACTCCTTCTGCGTAGATGTCATGACGCAGAAGGAGGACGCGGAGAGAGCCCGGGAAGAGGATCCCGAGGCTGCTCCCTGCCGCCGCCGAAGGTTGGGGCGGAGGAGGCGGACGTACGCCCGCCTACTTCCTCCTGACGGCAACCAGCGGGGTCCAGGCCTGGGAAGCCCGGGCCCTGCACTGCACAGGTTGCCGCCAGTCGCTGATCCCCTGGATGCCCCGGGGGATTACCGGCCCTCCCATTTTGGGGGGGTGAGTGGGGCTCGCCATAGGCGAGCAGTCGCCGACGAGGTCGTGGATGTGTTCTCGCGAGTTCCCATGACCTTGTCAGGCAGTGACGCCTCCCTCCCCGGCGTGGCCTCTTCGTCTGAGGACGAGGAGGATGCGGCGGTGATGGAGGTGCTCGCGCCAAGGCGTATGTGAGGGGCATCGGTGGGTTTTAGTCGGTAGGCCGCGGCATTGCACTTTCTGAGGGGCATTCTGTCTGTCCCCAGAAGCCGCGGAGAGTCCGACATATCCTCGCGTATCCCAAAACGCGGGGCATGCGAAAAGCATTTCCCATCGTAAAAAAAAAAAAAAAAAAAAAAAAAAAAAAAAAAAAAAAAAAAAAAAAAAAGGTTAGGTTAGGTTAGGTTAGGTTAGGTTAGGTTAGGTTAGGTTAGGTTAGGTTGGGGTGCGTGGTCGGACAACCTCCCCGTGTTCCCTCTACTGCTTGTCCCCGTCCATGTATGTGGATTGGGAGAGGCAGTGGGAGGGACGGTGCACCCTGGGCGTCACTGTAAATGGCGAACAATTCATTTTGGTCCCATTTACCGTGATGGCTAATAGTTCGACCCTCCTGTTATCCTGTACGTAGTACAGGACCAGGGGCCCGCCTCGGGGGGCCAAGGGGAGACAACCCCAATAAAAAACGTAAACCGTAGCCCTGTACGTAGTGCAGGAGCGGGGGTCGCCTTCATGGGGACCGCGAGGAGACAACCTCTATAAAGAAATCCTCAAAGTTCCGGTATTTGAGGACGAGGTGCCGGAAGCCTGTTTACAGGTGGTTGGTTGAGGAAGCCAACCTTGGATCGCCACCCTTGGGCACTTCCCGCCCCCCAAGGTGTAGAAGGGTTACCCGGGTATTGGGATCTCTGCCCGGGCGGACTGCGATTTCTCCCGCGCTCGTGGGTCCAATATGAATGTAACAAATAATGAAAATTCGAATAAAAAAGGTGGCAATATTGCGAGGGACAACGCACAGAGTCCGTGTCTAAACTGTGCCGTAGAAACTCGGGGAAGTAAGAGAAGGAAGACAGAGGTAGAGGCGAACTCCTTCAAGTCTAAAATAAAGGAAGCGTTGGTAGTGCTGGAAAGGGCGGAGGAAGTTGACGAAAGAGCAAGAAGGCTTTCCTGTGTCTCGGCGGAGGTCTCATCGGCTGCGTCAGAAGATGGTTCGCCAGCCGTTTCAGAGGCGGAGTCGGAAGCAGAGATGGAAACAGAGGTGGTAGAGGAGCCGGAATTGGATTTAGTCATAGAAATGGAATATGCAATCAATGAAGTAGCTGGCTATACAAAAGAGTTGTATCGAGAACTGGAGACATTTGAAATGCCAGAGGACGAAAGATCCAAGTTGACAAAATTGATAGACAATATAGACGGGGTTACACGTCGGATCGAAAGTATCAACAAGGATCAAACACGCCAAAATTCCGAGGAGATCACTAAATTAAGATGCTCTGTGGAGAGGTTGGAAGAGCGAGAAAAGTGCCAGCAGGCTCGTCTTCTAGACTACGAGAGAGCATTAACACGCCAACAAAAGATGATAGAAGAAGAGAAGACGAATCAAGAGAAAAGAGTAGCGAAGATGATTGAAGAAACCAAGAGAGAAATGCTGTCCTCAGTCAGCACACTCATAGAAGAAAAACTAAGTAGTGTAGCAGGCACGCCCACTCAAAGAAAAGCTGACAGGTCGGGCACTGGCACTGAAAAGTCCTACGCAGCGGCAGCAGCCTCCAACGCGCGGGGGCAGCCTAAAAGAAGAGCTCCAAGCAAGCCTAACACTCCAGCGCCGGAAGCCACCAGCTCCCCAAAGCCGAAATCTAAGGTGACAAGTCTTCGCCCTCCTAAGACGCCCGCGGTGGTGGTTACGTTGCTGCCGGAGGCGAAAGAGAGAGGGGAAACATATGCCGGAATAATGAAAAAGGCGAGGATGGGCATCTCTCTCCCGGAAATCGGACTAGAAGGCTTCAATATGAAGGAGTCCCAGACTGGAGGCAGAATCCTTCAGCTGCTAGAAAATGACGAGGAGAAGGCTGATAGGTTAGTTGGCAAACTCCGACAACTACTTGGCGAAGTGGCGGTTGTAACCCGACCCCAGAAGACAGCGGACATACAGGTTACAGGCCTTGAAGAGACGGTCCAGCGTGACGAAGTATTGGAATCAGTCGCTAAAAAGATAAGTTGCGACCCATCATCAATCAAGGCCACAGAGATGAGATCACGGAAAAATGGGTCGGGATTTATCAAGCTGAGGCTCCCGGTGGCCCTGGCTAAGGCAGCATGCGATGCAGGAAAACTGCAGATTGGATGGAGTATGGCACATATCACCGCCATCGCCCCACGTCCCCTTCGCTGTTACAGGTGTTTGGGACTGGGGCACACGAAGCCGAAGTGTACTGGCGAAGACCGGAGTGGCGTCTGTTTTAAGTGTGGAAAGCCGGGCCACAAAGCAGAGACCTGCATAGCCGAGGCTAAGTGCCTAGTGTGTACAGCGCATAACAAGCCGGCAAACCATTTAATGGGAAGTCGCCTATGCAACCCCCCAGTGTCGATGGGCAGAAGCCCTGGGATAAGGGCTGCTGGCGAGCCACAAAGAGAGTGCCCTGTTGGAGGGGGTAACGAGGGGATGTCCGAGTGAGCGGGTATCCCTGGTCTGAGGGGGTTCGCCCCGGGACGCTCCCCACATTTCTCGTCATAGAGAAAAGCGCGAGGAGCCGTTGGAGGGGGGGGACATACCATCTGTTCCCCCGGTCGGGGCCAAGCGGGCGGTGGGAGGTGAACCACCGTTCGCCTTGCACGGCCCTGATGAGAGGGGGGGAATGGCCAAACTTGCCCGGCCATTCCCCATCGGAGGAGGCCCGGTCGCGGGCAGGCCGCGTTTGCCGTTGTGGTGAGTACCAACTATGGCCCCACATACAGCCCCCTGGCTGTCGGCGTTAGCGGCGAGAGGGCAGGTGCCGGAGTTTTTTAGTGGGTATTCCCTCCTCCCGGGATTCCATCGGGCTTTGACCTGGTGGAATCGCGGGAGGCAGTCGTGGAGGGAGCCGCAACGTTGAATGTTGCGGTCCCCTCCTGGCGAGTCCCACATGCCCCCTTCCCGGTCACCAACGGGAAGGGAAGCGCGTAAATGCGTTTTTCTTCGGCATAAAAAAAAAAAAAAAAAAAAAAAAAAAAAAAAAAAAAAAAAAAAAAAAAAAAAAAGGTTAGGTTAGGTTAGGTTAGGTTAGGTTCGGCGACGATCAACGATAGACGCCATACAAGCTCTCAGGGAGCTATCGGATAGAGCGACGGAGCAAGGGGAAGTAGTTATCGCAGTCTCCTTAGACATAAGGAATGCGTTCAACTCACTTCCCTTTGATGTGATAAAGGATGGGCTAAGATATCACGGCCTGCCCCCGTACCTAGTGAAGATAGTGGAGTCCTACCTTGAGGGCAGAAAGGTGGTATACCCCTCCGGCGGGGGAGGAGTGACTGCCAGGGATATGGTATGCGGTGTTCCACAGGGGTCGGTCCTTGGACCCCTCTTGTGGAACATCGGGTACGATTGGATCCTTCGTGGAACCCTCTTGCCCCGGATGAGTATACTCTGTTATGCAGATGACACATTGGTCACTGCCCGGGGCAAGATATTCGAAGACGTCAAGAGATTGGCAAGTGTGGGTGCCTCCATGGTTATTGGACGTATAAGAATGATAGGGCTAAACGTTGCGCTAGAGAAAACGGAGGCTACCTGCTTCCATGGGCCAAGAAGGGCCCCTCCCGCTGGGGCATATCTAGTGGTTGATGACGCCAGGATCCCGCTCAATTCTTCAATCAAATACCTTGGGCTGATCCTCGACGGGAGGTGGAACTTCGAGGAACACTTCCGGCAGCTGGCCCCGAAATTGGTCAAGACGGCCAATGCCATGGGGCGTGTTCTGCCAAATGTTGGTGGCCCAGGGGAGAAGTGCAGGAAGCTGTTCGCCGGCGTGTTAAAGAGCATGGCCATGTATGGCGCGCCGGTGTGGGCAGACCGGCTTAATGGCCATAACGAGAGGATGCTCCACCAAGCCCAGAGAGCAATGGCCGTTAGAATAACTCGCGGCTATAGAACCGTCTCGTGTGCGGCAGCATGCGCACTGGCAGGTACACCTCCTTGGGAGCTAGAAGCTCAGGTACTCAAGGAGGTGTACGGGGAGCGCAGAGCAGCGCTCGCAAGGGGAGAGCGACCCGCTCCCGAGGAAGCGGCGGCCTACCGAAGCATGGTGGAGGAAGTGAAGCTAGAGGCATGGGCGGAGAGGCTCGATGCCGAACGATACGGAAGGAGAACGACGGAGGCAATCCGTCCGTACCTTGAGGAGTGGTGTTCCAGGAAACACGGGACGCTAACTTATAGGCTGACGCAGATACTTTCCGGGCACGGGTGCTTCGGAAAGTATCTGTGTCGGATTGGTAGGGAAGCGTCCGCACAGTGCTATGAGTGCGGCGCTGCGGAGGACAGTGCACAGCACACCCTTGAGGTGTGTCCTGCCTGGGCTCCGCAGCGCGGCGCTCTAGTCGCTGTGATTGGGGGGGATCTCTCGCTGCCCAGCATGGTACAGGCCATGCTGGCCACCGAGAGATCCTGGGAGGCGGTAGTCTCCTTCTGCGAGGAGGTTATCCTGCAGAAGGAGGCATCGGAGCGGGTTCGCGAAGAGGAGGCTCATGCGAACCGGCTCCGACGCAGGCGGGTAGGCGTAAGGAGGAGGCGCTTTGCGCACCTCATTCCGCTATAACGGGGGCCATGCCGGCGGTGGAAGGTGATCCACCGCCGGCATTGCACGGTCCCCGACCGTCTGGGGAGATGGCCAAACTTGCCCGGCCATCTCCCAACCGCGAGGAGGCCCGGAAAGCCGGGCGAGCCACCGGGTCAGTTGGGGTGATTACCACCCATGGACCCCCGTATGACCGACCGGTGGCGAGAGGGCAGGTGCCGGGGTTTTTTAGTGGGTATTCCCTCCTCTCGGGATTCCATCGGGCTTTGACCCGGTGGAATTACGGGAGGCAGTCGTGGAGGGAGCCGCAACGTTGAATGTTGCGGTCCCCTCCTGGCGAGTCCCACATGCCCCCTTCCCGGTCACCAACGGGAAGGGAAGCGCGTAAATGCGTTTTTCCTCGGCATACAAAAAAAAAAAAAAAAAAAAAAAAAAAAAAAAAAGGTTAGGTTAGGTTAGGTTAGGTTAGGTTAGGTTAGGTTAGGTTAGGTTAGGTTAGGTTAGGTTAGGTTAGGTTAGGTTAGGTTAGGTTAGGTTAGGTTAGGTTAGGTTGGGGTGCGTGCCAGACAACCTCCACGCGGTGCACCCTGGGCGCCACTGCTGTTGCAGTGGCGGCGAATAGTCTGGCAAAGGTGGGACCCGGCCGGCGTCTTGGACGTTTCCGAGTAGCGGCGGTGCGGGTCGGAGTCGGGGGCCTCTGTAGGCCCAGCGGTCCTTTGGACGTAGTATCGGGAGCGCCGTAACCCCGTACGTGGTGCGGGGCCGGAGGCCGCCACTTTAAGTGGGGGCTGCGTGGATGGATACCACTATAAAAACCAAAACATAGTGGTTGGTTGGTCGGAACTTAATGAAATGGCGAATAGTGAACAGAAACTACCCCAGGAGGGTACCAGCTGCCCCGCAGCTGGAGAATCCCTCCCGAGCACTCCGGTGCTTGGCTGCTCCTCGTATTCTGGGGGGGGCAACTATCGCTTTTTGGTTGAAACAAGGGACAGAGCACAGGGTCCGGACAAAAACAGTGCACAGTCGAGAGAGAGTAGTGAGAGCAGAGCCGGGTCAATCACACGCTCGGCTGCTGCTGCGAAGCGTGTCTTGGCTGAGGATTCAGACATGTCGTTGGCGGATGACAGCAGGTGCGTGACCCCTACTCGGGGAACAAAGCGTCATAGTGTTGCACGCAAGCGCTCTGCTGCAGGGATGTCGCAAGATGAATCGGTATCAGATTCTGCGGAAAGTGTGGTGGAAAGCGTAGGAGAGAAGGAAGGTGTAACAAGATTTAGGTTTATTGATCCTACCAAACCTGTGGGGCCGTATTCTGGTTTAGCAAAGGCTAAAGTTGTACTGGAGCGGATGAAGCAGAAAGATGAGCTGAAAGAGGCGCAGTATGAAGCGACCAAACAGGCGATGAAAGAGAGGGTTTTGTCGTCTCTAAAAAAGCCGGAGAAGAAAAAGCCAAAGACTTTGCCGAACCCGGCGAGGACTTTGCCGAATACGGCAAAGAAGAACTCCAGGTCTCCGTCGCCAGTTGTTAGCACGCTTGATCCGGATAGTCTGACGATGCCGAAGATGGTGGGCATTGTCGAAAAATGGATTAATGCGATGCATGGGATATGCAGGACTTCCGGCAACATAAAGAGGGAGCACAAGGTTGCAATAATGACTGCGCGGGCGGACATTGCAGTGGTCATGGACGTTCTGCAGCGCTTGCCTGCTGATGAGGAGGTTCGTCGCCTTAGGGCGGACAATGCCAGGATGAGCAAGGAGCTTGAGCTTCTTCGAGAAGAACTCCAGGCCGTAAGGCGGGACATTTCAGAGGAGGCGGAAAAGCGTCGACAACAACGTCCCGAACCAGTAGCAGATGCACCGACTCAGGTGCCATTGCCGGAAGTGACCTCGCCGGATAGGCTCGAGGAACTCAAGGCATTTATTTTGAGATCGGTTGGTCCAATGTTGGATGCCCGCTTTGAGGGTTTGGAAAAAAGGCTCCTGCCAGAGCCACTGATGAGACCAACTTTGGCGGCAGACCGGAGAAGTGCGACGGCTTCTGCTCCGACGCCACCTTCTTCGTTGCAAATGCCGGCACTGCCAGCACTAGGAGGGGGACGGCCAGTGGCAATTCCGGAGGCAGCTGCCCCGGGTTCTTCCCGGACCTGGTCCGAGGTAGTGAGTAAGGGGGAACAGAAACGAAGACGTAAGGCGGCGGCAGCGGAGGCGGCGGCGTCAGCCGCAGCGGCAAACCCAGCTGCCCCCCCTCCAGCAGTGGGACCTCAACCTTCCAACACAGGGATGTCCAAAAAGAAGAAACCCAAGCTGGCTACTCCCAACTCTGCTGCGATTGTGGTCACTGTTCCAAAAGAGGCGGAGGAAAAGGGGGTGACGTATGCGACGGTCCTTGCCAAGGCCCGCCAAGAGGTCAAAATTCTGGAGCTAGGAATTGATAACGTGAAGATGCGGGTTTCACAGACCGGAGCCAGAATTATAGAGGTTCCGGGAAGTACCAGCGGAGACAAGGCGGATCTCCTGGCCTCTAAGCTGAAAGTGGTCCTAGATGGCTTGGCCAATATCCACAGACCTATGAAAACTGTGGATATAAGAGTGTCGGGAATAGATGATTCGGTGGTCGAGGCCGACTTAAAAGAAGCCTTGGCTGAAAAAGGGGGTTGTCCAATAGAGCAAATTAAAGTCGGTACAATGAGGATGGGTCCGAGAGGTCTGGGCACGGTTATGATTAAGTGCCCGGTAGCAGCGGCGAAGAAGATTGTAGACTCTGGCAGATTGTTGATCGGCTGGAGTTCTCCCCAGATAAAGGTACTGGAGCCCTTGCCTATCCGGTGCTACAAATGTTTGGTGCCAGGGCACATGCGACAGCGCTGTCCGTGTGAGGTGGACAGGAGTGGGAGCTGCTACCGCTGTGGAGAGATGGGGCACAAGGCTGCGGAGTGCTCGGCGCAGCCAAAGTGCATGGTTTGTACGGAGGCAAAGATGCAGGCCAACCATGTGACGGGGAGTAAGAGCTGTCGTCCTCCAGCAAAACGGGCGGTACCCGTCCCGAATAAAGGGACCTCAGCTGAGGCGGGGAGTCGAAAAGACCCGGTTGGAGAGAAGCGGGCAGCACCAACCCCGGATGGAGACACTAAGAGAATGGAGGAGGGGAGTCAATCGGCCCCGGATCAAGAAGAACGGATTAGTCGAGTGCCTACTCCACCGACTGCTAGGGAAAAACGCCCTAAGCGCATTCGTAGGGTGCCCTCGCCCGAGAGAGATCGCTCTACAAGCGACCTGAGTGAGGAGTTGGATTTTTCCGGCTGATTTCAACTCCGATAGCCACGGAGGTCAAGGAACTGCCCATCTATGTTCCCCGATGTGGACGGCAGTTTAAATCTGTCGCGCCGCCTCCCTCCCTTCGGCTCTATAATAAAGCTGTCCAGGAGCCGCGAAAAGCGCAGCATGTGGTGAAATTCACATTTATTTCACTAGTCAAGGGCCAAGCGGGCTGTGGGAGGTGACCCACTGCCTGCCTTGCACGGCCCTGATGGTGTGGGGAGATGGCCAAACTTGCCCGGCCATCTCCCAGAAGTGAAGAGGCCTGGGTTGCCGGGCAGCCGCCAGGTCGCATTGGGGCGATTCCCACAAGGACCCCCCATGGCCAGACGGCGGCGAGTGGGCAGGTACTGAAGTTTTTTAGTGGGTATTCCCTCCTCCTGGGATTCCACCGAGCTTTGACTTGGTGGAATTACGGGAGGCAGTCGTGGAGGGAGCCGCAACGTTGAATGTTGCGGTCCCCTCCTGGCGAGTCCCACATACCCCTCTCCCGCTCACCTGTGGGGGGGGGGAAGCGCGTAAAGGCGTTTTTCTTCAGTATAAAAAAAAAAAAAAAAAAAAAAAAAAAAAAAAAGGTTAGGTTAGGTTAGGTTAGGTTAGGTTGGGGTGCGTGCCAGACAACCTCCACGCGGTGCACCCTGGGCGCCACTGCTTTTGCAGTGGCGGCGAATAGTCTGGCGAGGTGGGACCCGGCCGGCGTCTTGGACGTTTCCGAGCAGCGGCGGTGCGGGTCGAAGGGTGGGGGCCTCTTGTAGGCCCAGCGGTCTTCGGACGTAGTGTCAGGAGCGCCGGAACCCCGTACGTGGTGCGGGGCTGGAGGCCGCCACTTTAGGTGGGGGCCGCGTGGAAGGAAACCACTATAAAAACCAAGGGGAGCCTACCCCCTCTAAAAGAGGCACTAAAAAACATGTAATGGACAGTTGTAAACAAGTATTACCTCAGGAGGGTAGGGACCGTAAGGAAACAGAATCCCTCCCGGCCACTTCGGTGGTTGGCAAATGCTCCACGGATTCTGGGGGGAGCAGCAAATGTTCGTTGGACAAAGCGCTGAGTCCGAAGAAAAACTGCGCCGATTCTAAACCCGACCATTCGGGATCAAGTTTGTTGGGGAACTCGGAGGGTGTTCGCACTCGATCGAATTCCTCGTTGGGAAACCCTTCGTGCTCGAAGTTCCTGAAGGGCGATTCATCGCCCTCAGATGATCCGCGCAAGGAAGGGAAAAGAAGGGGTAACTCTGTTGAGAGTTCTTTTTCGACCGCGTCGGAGAAGTTAGTGGATGCGGAAGGAGCTCGCGAAAGCTGTGGGTCGGGCTCGGAGAGTAGAGGAAGCGTGTCGTTAGGCTTCACGAATGCAGTTGTTGATAGGATGCATTCGTTGGTCAAAAGGCCGGAGTCGGTCTCAGATGGTGTTTTTAAGCACCCTTCATCAATTACTGACGGGGAGGCTGATGGGGATGCGGATGGTTCTGCGCAAAGCGAAGGCAGTACTATCGTGGCTCCTGCCAACGGTAAAAGAAAGGGACCAAACCGTAAGAAGAGAGCTAAAGGGAAGTTGATAGATATGGAGGTAGACACTCAGAACGGTACAGAAACCCCTGAAGAACAAAACACAGGTAAAGCGGGGGAAAAGAAACAGTTGAAGGGAGTAGGTACTCATAAAGGAGTGGGATCTGCCAAGAAGCGTTTGTACGAAGAAGATGAGGACAGAGAATTTGATGCGTCATCATATGCGGAGTCTGAGGATCGCAGAAAGCTCCAAAAGAAAGGGTCACCGAATAAGAAGGGATCGAATAGAGGGTCACCCAAGGAGTTTATGAAGGATACTCAAAGGGGGGAGATTTCGAAGGGAAACAGTTCGGGTGAGGATCTGAGTAAGGCGGTTAACTCAGAATTGACTGGACTATGGACCGCAGTTCATGGGGCTAAGTTTATAAAAAATGACGTGAAGAAAGAAATTCGGAGGGTGGCCAATAAGGTAATGGAAATGGTTCATCAAAGCGAGAGTCAGTCGCTTGGCGAGGAGGTAAGACGTTTGACGGCGGAAAACCAAAAACTGTCAAACCAGCTGGGGCACTTAACACGGGAATTGAAGGCTTTTAAAGAAGCGGCACAAGAAACGAATGCGGAGCTAGCAAAGCTTAAAAGAGCTGAAAAGAAACGGACTAATGCAGGGGCGGATGAGAGAACATTCGCTGAGATGTCTGAACTTTATTTGGAGGAGGCTAGGAAAGCTGCTATTGCGGCAGCACAGTCTGTGTTTCAGGCTAGGTTTGATGGCTTAGAGGTGGATGGAAGGATCCCGCCTGCCCCAATCCACCGTCCCCCTCTCGAAGCGGATAAAAGGAGGGCTAATCATACCGCAGCGACGCCGAGAGGGCCTGGGATGCCTTCCTCATATGCTGAAGCTGCGGGGGCAAATCCTCGGCCGGCTAGGGAAGCGGAGACGCAGTCTCCGGGAGTACCAATTCCAAACACTGCGAAGGAGACGGATTGGCAAATTGCTGGGAAGGGGGGGAAACCGCGAAAGGAGAAAAAGCAAACTCCTAAAGCGCAGCCAAATGCCAATACGGAAAAGCCAAAGAAGGCACAGAGAAAGCCGAAAAACAAGAAGATAACAACTCCTAAAACGGCAGCGTTGGTAATAACAATTCCAACGGAACAGCTGGAAAAGGGTGCTACGTATGCAGAGGCAATCAATAAGGCCAGGCAGGCGGTAAAGTTGGAGGATCTGGGGTTGGATAAAATTAACTTTAAGATCACTCAAACAGGGGCTCGCTTAATTGAGATTCCAGGCTCGGACGGAGCTGCAAAAGCTGACCTGATGGCGGACAAGCTTCGGGGTGCACTGGAGGGATTTGCTAAAGTCTCCAGACCCGTGAAGTGCGTAGATGTGCGCATTTCCGGGCTGGATGACTCGGTTACGGTGGAGGTTATCCAGGAAACCATGGCGGTAAAAGGTGGGTGCCCTAAGGAGCACATTAAGGTGGGACCCATCAGGGCTGGTCCGGGCGGTCTCGGAATGGTAATGACGAAATGTCCCACCGCCGCAGCGAAGGTGTTAGTTGAAGCCGGGAAAATAATGGTGGGGTGGAGTTGCGCGCAGGTCAAACTGCTGGAGGCCCTTCCGCTCCGCTGCTATAGATGTATGGCGGCGGGACATACGCGCCAGGTTTGCAAGGCGGATATAGACCGCTCAAAAGTCTGCTACAGGTGTGGCAAGGAAGGGCACCGAGCTGCAACATGTGTCAGTGACCCTAATTGCGCCTTGTGTCTTGCAGCAAAACTGCCTGCAGGTCATGTGATGGGGGGGAAAAGCTGTCGAGCTCCGCCTGTCAAGGTTAAAGTGCCAACCAGGTTTAAGGAGGCAGGAAGCGGGAATGGTAGAGATGCCATGGAGATAGTCGAAATTGCCTCTTAATGGACAATAGGGACCTTAACTTTTTACAGGCAAATACTAACCACTGCGCTGCTGCACAGGATCTCCTGATGCAGTACGCAGTGGAGTTTAGATCGGATCTACTAGTGATCTCCGAGCCGTATTGTGTGCCCCAGCGCGACAATTGGGTAGGAGACGACGAGGACACCGTCGCTATTCTGGCGCCGGTTAGGGCCACCCTCTCCCCTCCCCTCTCGGTTAGAGAGAGGGGACCGGGTTATGTGGCTGTGGCCTGGGGAGATTTTGCCCTGGTCGGCGCCTACTTCTCCCCCAACCGGCCGTTGGCCGATTTGGCACAATGGCTGAATGTAATGAGCGGAGTGGTTCGGCGGTTGAGTCCCATGCAGGTGCTTGTGGCAGGGGATTTTAATGCCAAACATTCAGCGTGGGGCTCTCCCACCATTGATAGAAAAGGCACAATGGTAAACAATTGGGCAATGTCTGCTGGGCTGGTCATTCTTAACAGGGGCACCACACCCACCTGTGTCCGGGGGGTCCGGGGATCAAGGGTCGATCTGACCTTCGCGACTCCTGCCTTGGCCGACAGGGTGAGAAACTGGAGGGTCCTAGTGGAACCCGAATCCCTGTCGGACCACAGGTATATTCGGTTCAACGTCTTACCAAGGGCAGGGATATCTGCGGTAAACCCACGTCCAGCAAACTCCTATTTTCCAAGATGGGCAATTACGAAACTTAACAAGGAGTTGGCAGAGGAGGCTGCGATTGTGGAGGCCTGGTGCAGCGAAGCCCGTCGAACGGAAGGGAGCATTGAGCAGCGTGTTAGGGAATTTACTCGCTCCCTTACAGCGATATGCGATGCGGCTATGCCCAGGGTCCACGGCCCTCCCGAGAAATCGCAAGTATATTGGTGGACGGCGGAGCTTGAGGTCTTAAGGGCAGCCAGCTTAAGGGCCAGACGTGCCTTACAGAGAGGCAGGCGCAGACGCAGGAGAAGGCCAGGGATGATACGGAGACTTCTGACGGCCTACAAAGATGCCAAGAAGGCCTTTCAAGTGGGAATAGCTAAAGCGAAGGATCAGGCTTGGGAGGATTTTCTGGCTAGTCTGGACAGGGATCCATGGGGGCGCCCATTTAAGATGGTAAGGAACAAACTCCGCCATCAAGCGCCTCCTATGGCCTCCATGGAGCCAGAAGTCCTCTCAAGGGTGGTGACTAGCCTATTTCCTGGCTTCTCGCCGCTGGTGGCACCCTTGTTCGGCCCACAAAGACCGTCGGAAGAGGAATCAGGATTTTATTGGGTAACGGAGGCGGAGATGGAAGGGGTGATAGAGAGGCTCCAATCAAAGAAGAAAGCACCGGGCCCTGATGGCATCCCTGGGAGGGTGCTGCCCGTAGCGCTAAAACACCTTGGGGAATCTCTCCGGGAGCTTTTCAGCGACTGTATAGAAGCGGGAGAGTTCCCCAAGGTTTGGAAACGAGGGCGCCTTTGTCTTCTCCTAAAGGAGGGTCGACCGCTAGACTCACCGTCGGCCTACCGTCCCGTTGTGTTGCTCGACGAGGTAGCAAAAATGTTGGAGCGGATTCTCGCCGACAGGATCGTGCAACACATGGAAACGGTGGGCCCTAACCTAGCCGAAAACCAGTATGGCTTCCGGAGACAACGGTCGACCATAGATGCCATACAGGCCCTTAGGGACATAACAGAGAGGGCCATAGAGCGAGGGGAAGTGGCAATAGCGGTCTCTTTAGACATAAGGAACGCCTTCAATTCGCTTCCGTTTGGGGTCATTAGGGATGGGCTACTGTATCATGGTTTACCCCCCTATTTGATAAAAATGATAGGAAGCTACCTGGAAGGCAGAGAAGTTGTCTACCCCTCTGGCGAGAGAGGCATGGTCGCTAGAGAGATGGTATGCGGTGTTCCACAGGGGTCGGTCCTAGGGCCACTCCTGTGGAACATCGGCTACGATTGGGTCCTGCGTGGGATACTCTTGCCCAAGATGAATGTCTTGTGTTACGCAGACGATACGTTGGTGGTCGCCCGGGGCGAGACTCTCCACGATGCAAAACGCCTAGCTAGTGTGGGAACCTCCTTGGTAATTGGAAGAATAAGGGAACTGGGGCTGAATGTGGCCATTGAAAAGACGGAAGCCACCTGCTTCCACGGCCCAAGGAGGGGCCCACCAGCGGGGACATTTATAACGGTGGACGACGCCGTGATTCAACTGCGTCCCTCAATTAAATATTTGGGGCTAGTTTTAGACGGAAGGTGGAAGTTTGAGGAGCACTTCCGTCAGCTAGCCCCAAAACTCACAAAGACTGCAAACTCCCTTGGGCGCATACTTCCCAACATTGGGGGCCCGGGAGACAAATGTAGAAAGTTGTTTGCCGGCGTGCTGCGTAGTATGGCTATGTACGGCGCGCCGGTGTGGGCAGATCGACTTAACGATCACAATAAGAGGTTGCTCCGACGGGCGCAGAGGGCCACGGCGCTCCGCATTATCCGGGGCTACAGAACAGTTGCGGGTGCGGCAGCTTGCGCAATCGCCGGTACACCTCCCTGGGAGTTAGAAGCCCAGGTGCTCAGGGAGGTGTACAGGGATCGCCGGATGGCACTGGAGAGGGGTGAACGACCCGCCCTAGAGGAAGTTTTAGCCCTCCGACAAATGGCCGAAGAGGTTAAAATGGAGGTGTGGCAGGAGTGCATGGAACGGGAGCAATATGGGACCAGAACACTGGAGGCGATCCGTCCCCTGTTGCAGGAGTGGTGCTTCCGAAAGCATGGGGCGCTTACCTTCAGGCTAGCACAGATACTTTCCGGGCACGGGTGCTTCGGAAAGTATCTGTGCCGGATTGGAAAGGAGGCGTCCCCACAGTGCTATGAGTGCGGCGATGCGGAGGACAGTGCACAGCACACCCTTGAGGTGTGTCCTGCCTGGGCTCCGCAGCGCGGTAATCTGGTCACTGTGGTGGGGAGGGATCTCTCGCTGCCCAGCGTGGTACGCGCCATGTTGGCCACCGAGAGATCCTGGGAGGCGGTAGTCTCCTTCTGTGAGGAAGTTATCCTCCAGAAGGAGGCATCGGAGCGGGTTCGCGAAGAGGAGGCTCATGCGAACCGGCTCCGACGCAGGCGGGTGGGCGTAAGGAGGAGGCGCTTTGCGCACCTCATTCCGCTTTAACAGGGACCACGCAGGTGATGGGTGGTGACCCATCACCGGCATTGCACGGTCCCGACCGTCTGGGGAGATGGCCAAACTTGCCCGGCCATCTCCCAACCGCGAGGGGCCCGGGTAGCCGGGCGAGCCACCGGGTCAATTGGGGTGATTACCACCCATGGACCCCCGTATGACCGATCGGTGGCGAGAGGGCAGGTGCCGGGGTTTTTAGTGGGTATTCCCTCCTCCTGGGATTCCATCGGGCTTTGACCTGGTGGAATTACGGGAGGCAGTCGTGGAGGGAGCCGCAACGTTGAATGTTGCGGTCCCCTCCTGGCGAGTCCCACATGCCCCCTTCCCGATCACCAGCGGGAAGGGAAGCGCGTAAATGCGTTTTTCCTCGGCATACAAAAAAAAAAAAAAAAAAAGGTTAGGTTAGGTTAGGTTAGGTTAGGTTAGGTTAGGTTAGGTTAGGTTAGGTTAGGTTAGGTTAGGTTAGGTTAGGTTAACGGATGTTTGGTGTGAGCGTGCAGCTTCTCGCTATTAAGACTGACGATCCCCGGTTCAAATCTACGAATGTAAAATTTTTTGGGGTGCCATGTCAGACAACCTCCTCGCGGTGCACCCTGGGCGTCACCGTTCTTGATACGGCGACGGCTAATGGTCTGACAGTCGGAGATGGCGCCGGTTCTGTCCTGGCGTCGTCCGCTCGTAACCCCGTACGTGGTGCGGGAGCGAGGGCCGCCATCCCAACGGATGGGGGCTGCGAGGAAGAAAACCTCTCTAAAAAATTACGGACGGGGACCTCACGGTCCTGTCCGCTTCGGCGGATAGTGTGGGCTCCGAGTCGGCGTCCCAGACGTATTCTGGGTAGCGGTGACTCGGTTCGGGCTCGGCCGGCGTCCTGGAGATTCCGGGTAGCGGCGGTGTGAGCGTGGGCGGCGGGTTCGTCCGATCGCGGTAAAACGTGATCGGCGGACGGGCATTCGTTGCCAACCGTCGGCAAAACCGGTGACCTAGTCACGTCTTAGGGCCGGTGGGGCTGCCCTTAATTGGGTGTCCCCGCGAGGAGAAAACCTCCATAAAAAACCCCAACCCCAAGCTTTTTGTCGCGTCTATGGCGAGGGGGTGAATGGCTGGAGGGAGTTCAGTCGATACACGGCAACGGAGCAGGGAATAAGCCGGCCCCTGCTTCGAGAACCCCGGCCTGCCCGGGTATGGACCTCTGCCCGGGTGGTTAAACCTAGTTCATTTTACTCGTGGGAATAAAAATGGAAAAAACTAAATCTTTAACTTTATTATATGATGTAAATGGTGGGCCTAGCTCAGGCGAGTTAAACGAGCAACCGCCATCGGCGGGCGGGAAAAAAGACAGAAAAGCCTAGCTCAGGCAGTGGGCCTGGCTCAGCTGGGATAGAGCAGGAGAAGCCTAGCTCAGGCGAGTCAAACGAGCGACCGCCATCGGCGGGCAGAAAAAAGAAAGAAAAGCCTAGCTCAGGCAGGTCAAAGGAGCAATCACCTTCAACGTCTGAGATGCGCTCGGCTTCAGAAATGAACTCAGCGTCGGAAAGAATGTCAACTGATGAAGATGAAGAGGGCTCCTCTAAACCCTCGAAAGCAAGCAGAAGGAGGAAACGCCCGATAGAGGATGATTCATCGGGCGATACTAAAGTCGTCAAATCTGGAAAGACTGGATATGGGCGTGGAGGAGGAGAAAGCCGTGTTCGCGGTCGTGGTCGTCCTGCTTATAACAGTACTACTGTAGGGCTTGGAAAGGCCAGGGCGGACATCAAAAAATTGGAAGCTGAAGAGAAAAGACAGCTTGAGGAGCAGCAGTCTAACCGTCCGTTATCGGAGTATGAGACGGAGGCGGAAGTTTTGGGAGACGTGGACCCGGCCTATGCGTCAATGGAGTACTGGGAAGTTGCTAGTGAATCTGGCTCCCAAATATCTCTTCCGAGTCAGGAGGAGGACGGTGTAGCTTATTTCAGGAACGAGTTGTCAAGGCACCTACAATCGATAAATATGGTGTCAGATAAGTCAGGGAAGCTCAAGGGCACATTCCAAAAGGCGCTAAAAGACGCGACACGGGGTATCTCCAAGGTATTTGATAACCTCACAATCCGGTCTTCAGACGAAGAGATTCGCAGGCTTCATGCCGATAATGCTCGTTTAACGAGTCAGTTGGAAAAATTAAATGTGGAAGTAAGGTCTTTGCGTAGGTCGTTTTCTGAGCGGGGCTTACCAGATCCAAAGAAGCCTTTGACGACTGGGCCTTCACCAGCTCCAGTCACAATGTCGAAGTTGACAGACTTTTTAGAGGAGTGGCAACGCAAGGTGACCGTTTCTGTAGGGGAAATGGTCAACACCAGGATTGATAGTCTGGAGAAGAGACTGCCACCAGCACCAATTATCAGACCGCCTTTGGCGGCTGACAGAAGACTTATGCCTCCTCCGGAGTCTCCAGCTCCAAGGCCAGCTCCAAGGCCAGCACCTAAGCGGCCCCAGGTCCCAGCAGCGGGTCCTACAACCACACCAAGTCGGCAAAGTCAACCAAGTCGTTTGGCGACGCCAAACAATTCTGCTCCTGCAGAAGAAGAATGGGTGGAAGGGGGCTCCAGAAAAGCAAAAAATAAAAAGCGAAAGGCGGCTTTGGCTGAGAAGCAGAAAGCACCTGTTAACGACAGGGCTCCTGCTGCAAACCCCGATGGTCCGGCTAAAAAAGCCAAAAAGAAGAAGAACAAAAAGAAAGCTAGTCTAGCTTCACCGCGAACAGCGGCGGTTATTCTTACTCTCGAGTCGGAAGCTGTGGAACAAGGCGCAACTTACGCTAGTATATTGGGAAAGGCTCGAACAGCAATGCAGCTTAAAGATTTTGGCTTAGAAGGCGTTCGCTGTAAGCAAGCGGCTACCGGGGCTAGGATACTCTCTATTCCTGGTCCCTCGAATGGGGAAAAAGCTGATGCGCTGGCTGCTAAGCTGCGCGAGGTGTTGGCAGGGGTTGCAAAAGTAACGAGGCCAACGAAATGTGCCGATTTACGCATTTCGGGGCTAGACGACTCAGTCAGGAAAGAGGACATTTTAGCTGCCATCGCTGAAAAAGGAGGTTGTCCACCCGACCAAGTTAAAGTCGGAGAGGTGCAGTTTGGTTTTGGCGGAATGGGGACGGCTCTTGCGAAATGTCCAGTAGCAGCGGCTAAAACTATAATGGAAGCGGGCAGGCTACTAGTAGGTTGGAGCTCTGCTCAAGTACGAACGCTGGACCCCATGCCCATGCGATGTTATAGATGCCTGGGCCTCGGACATACCAGTCAGCGATGCCCGAGCCAGACTGACCGTAGCCAACTATGCTACCGTTGCGGGGAATCGGGGCATGTCGTAGCAAAATGCCCTGCGGAACGCTACTGCTGTGCAGTATGTACGGCTGCTAAGCGACCAGCAGATCATAGGATGGGGGGTAGGAAGTGTAATCCTCCCCATGCTAAGCCTAAAGAGGGCCCCGGTGCCCGGGGCCCCCCCACTGTAGTGGAGCCGCTTCTGCCAGAAGCAGCTGAAATGGTAACTGATGACAATCCCAATGAATAGTACACCGTATTTTAACTTCCTTCAAGCTAATGTCAACCACTCCACCCGGGCACAAGACTTGCTCGCGCAGTCCATGGTGGAGGGGGAATGCGATATCACGGTGATCTCGGAGCCTTATTACGTGCCAACCCTGCCCCACTGGGCTGGGGACTCGCTCGGCTCCGTGGCGATAGTGGCGGACCCTAACTCACGCTTTACACTGGTGGTCAAGGAAAGAGGGCCAGGATATGTGGTAGCTTCCTGGGGGGACATCACAATAATCGGTGTCTACTTTTCCCCGAATACAAGCGTGGCAGAGCTTGAGGCCTATATTAACCTTCTGGGCTTTGTGGTGGGACGATATGTTGGGCAACAGGTGTTGGTAATGGGCGACCTGAACTCAAAGTCAACGGCTTGGGGATCCCCTGTCGATGACGACAAAGGAGATATTGTGGCAGAATTTGTGGCATCTCTAGGGCTCTCTGTCGCTAACCGAGGACATGAGTGGACGTGCGTGAGGAGAAATGGGGGATCTATTGTGGATGTGACATTTGCTACCCCTACGTTGGCCTCACGCATATCAGGTTGGAAGGTACAAAAAGAGGAGGAGACTTTGTCAGACCACCTCTACATCACATTTGAAATCGCTACTACGACAGCTAGTAGGCCGCATCGGGGAGTTGAGAGAGGTGGTGCTCGATTTCCGGGCTGGGCTCGCACTCAATTCAACCCAGACCTTGCAGAGGAAGCAGCAATAGTGGCTAGCTGGAACCACGATTCTCGCGACAACAATCGCCCTGGGAGTGTAAATGATCGAGCTCTCAGACTACGGGACGACTTGACGGCCATCTGCGACGCTGCCATGCCTCGATCCAGAGGCCCACCACCGGGCAAAAAGGCAGTATACTGGTGGTCTGCAGAACTGGCGTCTTTACGTGAAACCTGCAGCCGAAAGCGGAGAGACCACAAAAGGTGCCGTCGACGAAGGCATACGGAGGTTGAGGAACAGATGCTCTATGATGCCTATAAAGAGGCTAAACGAGCCTTCCAGATTGCTATTTCGGAGGCAAAATCCAGAGCACGGGAAGAGTGGTTGCAAGACTTGGACCGGGACCCCTGGGGAAGACCGTTTTTGGTAGTGCGCAGCAAAATGCGAAGTGGGGCCCCCCAGATGAAAGACTTTCAGCCACAGCAACTGCAGGATGTCATGTCCGGTCTCTTTCCTGAAAGATCAGCTTTTGTTCCGCCAATAATGGCCGCCCCTACTAGGGACCAAGAAGAAGTTGTGGAAAGGGTCACAGCCGTCACGCAGGAGGAACTAGATGAGGCCTTACTCAAACTACGGGGGAAGAGGAAAAAGGCCCCGGGTCCGGATGGGATACCCGGGTTTGCCCTGTTAGCAGCATCTAAACACCTGGGAGAACAGCTGCGAGAATTGTTCTCTTCTTGTATGGAGTCTGGAGAATTTCCTTCTACGTGGAAGACGGGTAGGTTATGCTTGCTTAAAAAAGCGGGACGTTCTTCGGACTCCCCGTCAGCTTTTAGGCCAATAGTGCTTTTAGACGAAGTTGGCAAACTTTTTGAGCGGCTGCTGGCGGCCCGCATTCTCCAACACTTGTCGACAGCGGGTCCCGACTTGTCAGACCAGCAATTCGGTTTCCGCGCTGGAAAGTCCACTGTGGACGCTGTCCAGGAGTTGAAGGACATCTGTGAAATGGCATCCTCGAAGGGGGAAAAGGTGTTGGCGGTGTCTTTAGACATCGCCAATGCGTTCAACAGCATCCCCTTTGAGAGTATTCTAGAGGGTCTTCGATTCCACGAGGTACCATTATACTTGCAAAAACTGGTGGCGAACTATCTTGCTGGTCGGCAAGTCAAATTTGTAGGGCCAGGAGGCGTCATGTTTAGTCGTAGTGTAAGTTGCGGGGTTCCACAGGGATCGGTCTTAGGGCCACTCCTGTGGAACATAGGTTTCAATTGGGTTCTGCGAGGTCTTCTGCTACCCCGGATGAACATCATTTGTTACGCAGACGACACACTTGTTGTTTCCCGGGGCAAAAGTTATGCGGAGGTGGCACGTTTGGCCACCGTAGGAACAACCTTATTGGTGGAAAGGATCCGTATGTTAGGGTTAGAAGTGGCCCTCAGTAAAACCGAGGCCATTTACTTCCATGGTCCTCGAGATAGCCCTCCAGTGGATGCCCACATATCAGTGGATGGGTTTAGTGTCCCGGTGGGGAAAACAATGCGCTACCTGGGGCTGACACTTGACAGCCGTTGGGGATTTGAGCAGCATTTTACGAAGCTGGCCCCAAAGCTCGTTGCCACAGCACTGGCACTCGGACGCTTGCTCCCTAATATCGGGGGCCCGAAGAGCAGCTGCCGTCGCCTCTATACAACGGTGGTAAAAAGCATGGCCCTCTATGGAGCACCAATCTGGGTAGAGGCTATGAATCCCAAAATCCAGGCGCTGCTAAG
The DNA here is from genome assembly GCA_943789525.1 of Agriphila geniculea. Taxonomy (NCBI): domain Eukaryota; kingdom Metazoa; phylum Arthropoda; class Insecta; order Lepidoptera; family Crambidae; genus Agriphila; species Agriphila geniculea. The sequence goes on along the minus strand of OX038894.1, from coordinate 17,046 downwards.
AAACCCGCAGCGTGCAATGGCAATTAGAGCAATAAGGGCATATCGCACGGTTGCTGCATCAGCGGCTCTTGTTATTGCAGGCACTCCACCTTGGGAGATGGAGGCGCAAGTGCTAGATATCGTCTACAAGCACAAAGTCGAACAAAGAGCGCGTGGAGAGCGTCTGACTATTGAGGAAATGGAACATATCCGACAGGACGCACATGATGTCGTGATGGAGCGTTGGGCGGAGGAATTGGAGACGGCTGAATTTGGGCGGCGAACTATCAATGCAATACGGCCAGTATTACAACAATGGGTGGAGCGTAGACACGGGTTTTTGACCTATCGTCTTGTGCAAGTACTAACAGGCCATGGGTGTTTTGGCGATTACTTGCACAGGATCAAAAGAGAAGTCAGCCCAGTATGTCACGAATGTGGCGCAGCGCAAGACTCGGCACAACACACCCTTGAAGAGTGTGACGCCTGGAGCCGGCAGCGCCGCTCTCTAGTAGCTGAGGTGGGAAGGGACCTCTCCCTGCCCAGCGTGGTAAAAGCCATGCTGGACAGCGACAGGTCCTGGGAGGCAATGATCTCCTTCTGCGAAGATGTGATATCGCAGAAGGAGACCGCAGAACGGTTCCGCGAGGGTGATGCCCAGGCGGACGCCATTAGGCGAAGACGGCCGGGAGGTCGGCGACGGCAGTTTGCCAGTCAGCTTCACTCGTAGCAAAGCCGGGGCGACGGGTTGCAAATCCGGAGCCTCACTGCACTATAGGTGGAAACTTTAAGGGGGGCTTTGTACCCTCCAGTGGCGTACAGACGGTTAAGGCAGCAGGTTTTGGTTAGGGATACCAAAATCTGCATTGCACAGTCTTTTCCGTCTGTGGGGGCGTCCATGCGTTTGTGAGTGGACGTCCTCCGTAGGCGTGGGCCAGGTTCAACCTGGCCAGCCGGGGCGGGGTGGTCGCTTCCCACAGGGAACCCATCCCGCCGTGCAACCGGCAGAGGTGTCACAACGGGGGGTTTTAACGGATATGCCTCCGTGTACATCCGACGGGCTTTGACTCGTCGGATGTGTGCGGAGGAGAGCTCCGGACTCGCTTGGCTGCAATCCCAGCGGCCAAGAAGTCGGTAACCCGAGGTCCCCTCGAAAAAAAAAAAAAAAAAAAAAAAAAAAAAAAGGTTAGGTTAGGTTAGGTTAGGTTAGGTTAGGTTAGGTTAGGTTAGGTTAGGTTAGGTTAGGTTAGGTTAGGTTAGGTTAGGTTAGGTTAGGTTAGGTTAGGTTAGGTTAGGTTAGGTTAGGTTAGGTTAGGTTAGGTTAGGTTAGGTTAGGTTAGGTTAGGTTAGGTTAGGTTAGGTTAGGTTAGGTTAGGTTAGGTTAGGTTAGGTTAGGTTAGGTTAGGTTAGGTTAGGTTAGGTTAGGTTGAGGAAGCCAACCTTGGATCGCCACCCTTGGGCACTTCCCGCCCCCCAAGGTGTAGAAGGGTTACCCGGGTATTGGGATCTCTGCCCGGGCGGACTGCGATTTCTCCCGCACTCGTGGGTCCAATATGAATAAGTCTAAAAAACAATGTCGTGATGTTAAGGGGAGGTTTACGGCGCCAGCTTCTGGTGCCGGTAAACGTACGGACGAAGCACGGAGTCCATCAATAAACAGTGCCAATTCTGAAGAAGATTTCGCGTTAGAGCTCGATGAGATCATCGACCGTAAGCTTGGGGCTCAAGCTATCGCCGAGGCATTTAAAAGGCGATTGTCATCGGGGAAGTCATCCTCGACGACTCACTCTGAAGAAGAAGTACGGGGTTGTGCTGCTGCCAGTAAAAAGTCCGGCGGAGGCCTTAAAGAAGAGGCGGTCCCAGCCACTTCACCACTAGTGCAACCAAATTCGCGGGAAGCCGAAGCGACTGCAAGAAAGTCTAAGTCGAAAAGGGGTCGTATTACTCAAACTAGAGCTGGAACAACACAAAGCCGGAATGAGCCCTGTCAAAGGGAGCGTAGTGAGACGAAGACTGAGCCGCAGATGTCTCCAGTCTTCTCGTTTGGAGAGAGGCCTCAAACGAGCCCGGAAGTCATGGAGTTCCAGGCCGCACCGTTGACCACGGCCTGTGAAAACCGTCCAAAGGAGAGCGAGGTTGCTCGCCTGAAAGCTGAAAACGCCAACCTTCGCACGGAGCTGGAGGCGATTAAGAAGGAAGTTGCGGATCTCCGCAAGCAGTCGAATGCTAGGAACGCCACAGACGGGTTTACCATCTCTGAGGTGGTTTTGGAGGGGCTAATGGAATTCCTGGCGGCAAAGATGGATAGAATGCTGGAGGACAGGTTGAGCGGACTGCGGCTCCCATCCCCTCCCGCCAAAAAGACGCTAGATCCAGCGCGAAGCCGAGTGGAGCCACCTTCCACGAATAGAGTAGATCAAGTCGATCCTCCCCCCGCCCGTGTCCAGGATAACGCCTGGCAGTCAGCCTCGAGGAGGAAAAAGAAGAAGGCGAAAGTCAAAGACAAGTCGGTCCCCCCGATTCCAGGGGAAACAAAGACGGCCTCAAGGAAAAAGGTGAAGATAAAAACCCTGCGCACCTCGGCGGTGGTAGTTGACCTGCTGCCGGAAGCGATAGAAAGGGGTCTTTCGTATGCAGAGGTGTTGGCTGATGCCAAAAAGAAGATCTCCCTTCCTGAGTTAGGTATCCAGGAAGGCTGTAAAATGCGTGAGGGCCAAACTGGCAACAGAGTCTTAGAGCTGCGGGACCCGACTGGGGAAAAGGCCAATCTGTTGGCCGAAAAACTCCGCGACGTACTCTCGGAGGTGGCGGTCGTTCGCCGGCCTGAAAAGACGGCAGACCTGCACATTGCAGGCCTTGATGATTCCGTACGGAAAGAAGACGTGCTAAGAGAGCTTGCGGTTATAACAGGCTGCGAGCCACACAGCATCAAGTCGACAGAGCTCATGCTCTCTTCGGATGGCACAGGCTGCATTAGGGTGAGATGCCCGGTCGCAGCAGCCAAGTCGATCGCCAAGGGAGGCCGAGTGCGAATTGGGTGGTCCACCGCTAAGGTGAGGGTGTTAAAACCCGCTCCCCTGCGGTGCTTTAAATGCTTGGGGGTAGGGCATACGAAGCCCAAATGCCCGTCGGAAGTCGACCGGAGCAATCTTTGCTTCCGTTGTGGGGAACCGGGCCACATGGCTGCGGTTTGCAGAGCCGAGCCCAGATGCGCCGTCTGTGCTGCCAGTGGGCGGCCGACCAACCACATCATGGGCTGCAGAATGTGTGACCCACCGGTCACAAGGGGTAAGGGCGCGGAGCGCCAGCGGGTTACGGCAGACGAGCGGGCGAGTACGCCCCAGGATGTTCCCCACACCTCTCGGCGAGGAGAGGCGCACGGGAGCAGTTGAGGGGGGGGATTTGTCCCCCTGTCGGGGCCAAGCGGGCGGTGGGAGGTGAACCACCGCTCGCCTTGCACGGCCCTGATGAGAGGGGGGGAATGGCCAAACTTGCCCGGCCATTCCCCATCGGAGGAGGCCCGGATGCGGGCAGGCCGCGCTTTGCCGTTGTGGTGATTGCCATCCACGGGCCCACATACAGCCTTTGCTGTCGGCTTAGCGGCGAGAGGGCAGGTGCCGGAGTTTTTTAGTGGGTATTCCCTCCTCCCGGGATTCCATCGGGCTCTGACCTGGTGGAATTACGGGAGGCAGTCGTGGAGGGAGCCGCAACGTTGAATGTTGCGGTCCCCTCCTGGCGAGTCCCACATGTCCCCTTCCCGGTCACCAACGGGAAGGGAGGCGCGTAAAGGCGTTTTTCTTCGGCATAAAAAAAAAAAAAAAAAAAAAAAAAAAAAAAAAAAAAAAAAAGGTTAGGTTAGGTTAGGTTAGGTTAGGTTAGGTTAGGTTAGGTTAGGTTAGGTTAGGTTAGGTTAGGTTAGGTTAGGTTAGGTTAGGTTAGGTTAGGTTAGGTTAGGTTAGGTTAGGTTAGGTTAGGTTAGGTTAGGTTAGGTTAGGTTAGGTTAGGTTAGGTTAGGTTAGGTTAGGTTAGGTTAGGTTAGGTTAGGTTAGGTTAGGTTAGGTTAGGTTAGGTTAGGTTAGGTTAGGTTAGGTTAGGTTAGGTTAGGTTAGGTTAGGTTAGGTTAGGTTAGGTTAGGTTAGGTTAGGTTAGGTTAGGTTAGGTTAGGTTAGGTTAGGTTAGGTTAGGTTAGGTTAGGTTAGGTTAGGTTAGGTTAGGTTAGGTTAGGTTAGGTTAGGTTAGGTTAGGTTAGGTTAGGTTAGGTTAGGTTAGGTTAGGTTAGGTTAGGTTAGGTTAGGTTAGGTTAGGTTAGGTTAGGTTAGGTTAGGTTAGGTTAGGTTAGGTTAGGTTAGGTTAGGTTAGGTTAGGTTAGGTTAGGTTAGGTTAGGTTAGGTTAGGTTAGGTTAGGTTAGGTTAGGTTAGGTTAGGTTAGGTTAGGTTAGGTTAGGTTAGGTTAGGTTAGGTTAGGTTAGGTTAGGTTAGGTTAGGTTAGGTTAGGTTAGGTTAGGTTAGGTTAGGTTAGGTTAGGTTAGGTTAGGTTAGGTTAGGTTAGGTTAGGTTAGGTTAGGTTAGGTTAGGTTAGGTTAGGTTAGGTTAGGTTAGGTTAGGTTAGGTTAGGTTAGGTTAGGTTAGGTTAGGTTAGGTTAGGTTAGGTTAGGTTAGGTTAGGTTAGGTTAGGTTAGGTTAGGTTAGGTTAGGTTAGGTTAGGTTAGGTTAGGTTAGGTTAGGTTAGGTTAGGTTAGGTTAGGTTAGGTTAGGTTAGGTTAGGTTAGGTTAGGTTAGGTTAGGTTAGGTTAGGTTAGGTTAGGTTAGGTTAGGTTAGGTTAGGTTAGGTTAGGTTAGGTTAGGTTAGGTTAGGTTAGGTTAGGTTAGGTTAGGTTAGGTTAGGTTAGGTTAGGTTAGGTTAGGTTAGGTTAGGTTAGGTTAGGTTAGGTTAGGTTAGGTTAGGTTAGGTTAGGTTAGGTTAGGTTAGGTTAGGTTAGGTTAGGTTAGGTTAGGTTAGGTTAGGTTAGGTTAGGTTAGGTTAGGTTAGGTTAGGTTAGGTTAGGTTAGGTTAGGTTAGGTTAGGTTAGGTTAGGTTAGGTTAGGTTAGGTTAGGTTAGGTTAGGTTAGGTTAGGTTAGGTTAGGTTAGGTTAGGTTAGGTTAGGTTAGGTTAGGTTAGGTTAGGTTAGGTTAGGTTAGGTTAGGTTAGGTTAGGTTAGGTTAGGTTAGGTTAGGTTAGGTTAGGTTAGGTTAGGTTAGGTTAGGTTAGGTTAGGTTAGGTTAGGTTAGGTTAGGTTAGGTTAGGTTAGGTTAGGTTAGGTTAGGTTAGGTTAGGTTAGGTTAGGTTAGGTTAGGTTAGGTTAGGTTAGGTTAGGTTAGGTTAGGTTAGGTTAGGTTAGGTTAGGTTAGGTTAGGTTAGGTTAGGTTAGGTTAGGTTAGGTTAGGTTAGGTTAGGTTAGGTTAGGTTAGGTTAGGTTAGGTTAGGTTAGGTTAGGTTAGGTTAGGTTAGGTTAGGTTAGGTTAGGTTAGGTTAGGTTAGGTTAGGTTAGGTTAGGTTAGGTTAGGTTAGGTTAGGTTAGGTTAGGTTAGGTTAGGTTAGGTTAGGTTAGGTTAGGTTAGGTTAGGTTAGGTTAGGTTAGGTTAGGTTAGGTTAGGTTAGGTTAGGTTAGGTTAGGTTAGGTTAGGTTAGGTTAGGTTAGGTTAGGTTAGGTTAGGTTAGGTTAGGTTAGGTTAGGTTAGGTTAGGTTAGGTTAGGTTAGGTTAGGTTAGGTTAGGTTAGGTTAGGTTAGGTTAGGTTAGGTTAGGTTAGGTTAGGTTAGGTTAGGTTAGGTTAGGTTAGGTTAGGTTAGGTTAGGTTAGGTTAGGTTAGGTTAGGTTAGGTCAGGTTAGGTTAGGTTAGGTTAGGTTAGGTTAGGTTAGGTTAGGTTAGGTTAGGTTAGGTTAGGTTAGGTTAGGTTAGGTTAGGTTAGGTTAGGTTAGGTTAGGTTAGGTTAGGTTAGGTTAGGTTAGGTTAGGTTAGGTTAGGTTAGGTTAGGTTAGGTTAGGTTAGGTTAGGTTAGGTTAGGTTAGGTTAGGTTAGGTTAGGTTAGGTTAGGTTAGGTTAGGTTAGGTTAGGTTAGGTTAGGTTAGGTTAGGTTAGGTTAGGTTAGGTTAGGTTAGGTTAGGTTAGGTTAGGTTAGGTTAGGTTAGGTTAGGTTAGGTTAGGTTAGGTTAGGTTAGGTTAGGTTAGGTTAGGTTAGGTTAGGTTAGGTTAGGTTAGGTTAGGTTAGGTTAGGTTAGGTTAGGTTAGGTTAGGTTAGGTTAGGTTAGGTTAGGTTAGGTTAGGTTAGGTTAGGTTAGGTTAGGTTAGGTTAGGTTAGGTTAGGTTAGGTTAGGTTAGGTTAGGTTAGGTTAGGTTAGGTTAGGTTAGGTTAGGTTAGGTTAGGTTAGGTTAGGTTAGGTTAGGTTAGGTTAGGTTAGGTTAGGTTAGGTTAGGTTAGGTTAGGTTAGGTTAGGTTAGGTTAGGTTAGGTTAGGTTAGGTTAGGTTAGGTTAGGTTAGGTTAGGTTAGGTTAGGTTAGGTTAGGTTAGGTTAGGTTAGGTTAGGTTAGGTTAGGTTAGGTTAGGTTAGGTTAGGTTAGGTTAGGTTAGGTTAGGTTAGGTTGGGGTGCGTGGTCGGATAACCTCCCCGTGTTCCCTCTACTGTTTATCTCCGTTCATCCGTGGACTGGGATTGACAGTGGGAGGGACGGTGCACCCTGGGCATCACTGTAAATGATTCCTTTGGTCTCATCTACCGTGATGGCTAATAATCCGACCCTCCTGTTACCCTGTACGTAGTGCAGGACCAGGGGCCCGCTTCGTGGGGGCCAAGGGGAGACAACCCCAATAAAAAACTCAAACCGCAGCCCTGTACGTAGTGCAGGAGCGGGGGTCGCCTTCATGGGGACCGCGAGGAGACAACCTCTATAAAGAAATCCTTAAAGTTCCAGTATTTGAGGACGAGGTGCTGGAAGCCTGTTTACAGGTGGTTGGTAGAGGTAGCCAACCTGAGATCGCCACCCTTGGGCTTTCCCGCCACCCAAGGTGTAGTAGGGTTACCCGGGTACAGGGGTCTCTGCCCGGGCGGACCGTGTCTTCCCCCATACTCGTGGGATTAGTTATGAAGAAGTTTAAAAATTATAAATCTATAGCAGACAGGGACAACACACAGCGTCCGAAGAAAAACTGTGTCAACAAAGCCGAACTGGACAACGCACAGCGTCCGAACAAAAACTGTGCCGGGAGACGTGAACGGTTGCCGAGGTCGAGGACCGACTCTTCAGTGTCCTGTGGAGATGGGCCAGCGACTGAGTATGAGGACGAGTTCCACAGGAGGTCGCAGGAGGTGGGCTCCTGTTATGAGAGTAGTGGTGAATCGGCTGGTCAGCCGAGCAGAGCGGATAAGCGGGCGAGCGAGAGAATCGCAAGTCTCTTCAGTGAGAAGCGAGGTAGGGTCCAAAACACGCCAGTTCCCCAAAACGTGAGTGAGTCTGGTGGTGATGAGACGAGTGCCGAGGAGGAGTCCGAGGCTGGTGAATACTCTGATGAGGCCAAGGTATTGCCCGGGGCCCCAGTTGAAACGTGGACGGCCGAGGAGTGGTCCAAGGCCGTGAGCGAGGAGGATGAAGAGCGCCCGCGCGAGCCGTTGCGGGCGCGTAGAAATCTGGCTTCGAAAAGGACCGAAAGAGCCCCAGTTCAGAGTCCCATTAACTTCGGGGACCAGGAGATAGACAGGCTTATCACGGCAGTCGGTAACCCGGAAAGGCTGAAAAACACGGACCCAGCTGTAGTGGCCGGGGCTTTTGCTAACATTCTGCAGAAGGTCCAGAAGAAGGGGTCTGAGGTAGTAGGAAAACTCAGGGCGGAGAACGAGTCTCTCCGGGGGGAGTTGTCGGCTCTGAAGAGGGAGATGGAAGAACTGAAGGCGAGCGTTGGCCAATGCTCAGGCAGTTGCGCTGCCGCCAAAGAAGTCGGGGTTGATCAGGAGTCGCTAAATAGGCTGGTGAACTCTCTGAGAGTAAGTTTCGAGGCGATGATAGACGAGAAGTTTAAAAAGTTGGGTTCTGTCCCTGTTCCTCCCCCCAGCGGCGGACCTACACCCCGACAAAGTAGACCGGAAGCACGTCCCCCAACAACAACGCGGCCTCGCGAATCTGGGGTTGACAGTGAGTGGAAGGCGGCTGGAAGCCGGAAAAAGCGGAGGCGCCAGGCTAAGGCCGCAGCCAAAGCCGCTGCCAACAGTGAAACCGTGGGAACGAGTGCGGGCACCCCTGCACCTAAGAAGCCGGCCCCTAAAAAGCCAGTAAGGCTTACCCCGCCGAAGACGTCAGCAGTGACTCTGACCCTGCTGCCGGAGGCCATAAAGCGGGGCTTGACGTATGCCGACGTGATGACGAAGTCGAGAACGACGGTTTCCCTCCCGGAAATGGGTGTGACAGACGGGGTCAGAACCAGAGTGAGCCAAACAGGGGCAAGGGTGGTAGAAATCCGGGACCCTACAGGCGAGAAGGCGGATGCTCTAGCGAGGAGGCTTCAAGAAGCGCTCGATGGCGTGGCCCGAGTAGGACGGCCAACGAAGACGGCTGACCTGCTAATTGCTGGTCTCGACGAAACCGTCCGAAAGGAGGAAGTGTTGCGCGCTGTGGTCGAGAAGGCCGAGTGCGACCCAAAGGTGATCTTGGCTCAGGACATCAAACTGAGTCCGGAGGGTAGAGGGCGCATGCTGCTGAGATGTCCGGTCGCAGCGGCGAAAGCTATAGCGAAGGGTGGGAGCATCACCATTGGATGGAGCGTCGCCAGAGTCAAGGCACTGGCCCCCCTACCGGTAAGATGCTTCCGATGCATGGGGGTGGGGCATACCAAGCCACGGTGCCCCTCTAAGGTCGATCGAAGCGCACTCTGCTTCAGGTGCGGGCAGCCGGGACATGTAGCAGCTGGTTGCAGAGCCGAGCCCAAGTGCGCCCTATGTGCCGACGATGGTCGGCCCCACGGGCATGTGATGGGCAGCACGAAGTGCGTCCCCCCGGCGGTAAGGGGCAACCGCCCTGAACACGGAGGGTTCACGGAAGCCGAGGCGCGCGCGCCCACAGAGGAGATGTCCATGGAGACGTCTCCAAACCCAGCAGACGAGGCGCCGGAACAGTCGGCGAGCCGGGTATAGCCTGGATGGATGCTCCCCATCCTTCTCGGTGAGGAGAAGAATGTGGGAGCCGCTGGTGGGGGGGGATTTGTCCCCCCAGTCGGGGCCAAGCGGGCAGTGGGAGGTGAACCACTGCTCGCCTTGCACGGCCCTGATGAGAGGGGGGGGATGGCCAAACTTGCCCGGCCATTCCCCATCGGAGGTGGCCCGGATGCGGGCAGGCCGCGTTTTGCCGTTGTGGAGAATGCCACCATGGTCCCACACACAGCCCATTGGCTGTCGGCGTAGCGGCGAGAGGGCAGGTGCCGGAGTTTTTTAGTGGGTATTCCCTCCTCCTGGGATTCCACCGGGCTTTGACCTGGTGGAATTACGGGAGGCAGTCGTGGAGGGAGCCGCAACGTTGAATGTTGCGGTCCCCTCCTGGCGAGTCCCACATGTCCCCTTCCTGGTCACCAACGGGAAGGGAGGCGCGTAAATGCGTTTTTCTTCGGCATATAAAAAAAAAAAAAAAAAAAAAAAAAAAAAAAAAAAAAAAAAAAAAAAAAAAAAAAAAAAAAAAAAAAAAAAAAAAAAAAAAAAAAAAAAAAAAAAAAAAAAAAGGTTAGGTTAGGTTAGGTTAGGTTAGGTTAGGTTAGGTTAGGTTAGGTTAGGTTAGGTTAGGTTAGGTTAGGTTAGGTTAGGTTAGGTTAGGTTAGGTTAGGTTAGGTTAGGTTAGGTTAGGTTAGGTTAGGTTAGGTTAGGTTAGGTTAGGTTAGGTTAGGTTAGGTTAGGTTAGGTTAGGTTAGGTTAGGTTAGGTTAGGTTAGGTTAGGTTAGGTTAGGTTAGGTTAGGTTAGGTTAGGTTAGGTTAGGTTAGGTTAGGTTAGGTTAGGTTAGGTTAGGTTAGGTTAGGTTAGGTTAGGTTAGGTTAGGTTAGGTTAGGTTAGGTTAGGTTAGGTTAGGTTAGGTTAGGTTAGGTTAGGTTAGGTTAGGTTAGGTTAGGTTAGGTTAGGTTAGGTTAGGTTAGGTTAGGTTAGGTTAGGTTAGGTTAGGTTAGGTTAGGTTAGGTTAGGTTAGGTTAGGTTAGGTTAGGTTAGGTTAGGTTAGGTTAGGTTAGGTTAGGTTAGGTTAGGTTAGGTTAGGTTAGGTTAGGTTAGGTTAGGTTAGGTTAGGTTAGGTTAGGTTAGGTTAGGTTAGGTTAGGTTAGGTTAGGTTAGGTTAGGTTAGGTTAGGTTAGGTTAGGTTAGGTTAGGTTAGGTTAGGTTAGGTTAGGTTAGGTTAGGTTAGGTTAGGTTAGGTTAGGTTAGGTTAGGTTAGGTTAGGTTAGGTTAGGTTAGGTTAGGTTAGGTTAGGTTAGGTTAGGTTAGGTTAGGTTAGGTTAGGTTAGGTTAGGTTAGGTTAGGTTAGGTTAGGTTAGGTTAGGTTAGGTTAGGTTAGGTTAGGTTAGGTTAGGTTAGGTTAGGTTAGGTTAGGTTAGGTTAGGTTAGGTTAGGTTAGGTTAGGTTAGGTTAGGTTAGGTTAGGTTAGGTTAGGTTAGGTTAGGTTAGGTTAGGTTAGGTTAGGTTAGGTTAGGTTAGGTTAGGTTAGGTTAGGTTAGGTTAGGTTAGGTTAGGTTAGGTTAGGTTAGGTTAGGTTAGGTTAGGTTAGGTTAGGTTAGGTTAGGTTAGGTTAGGTTAGGTTAGGTTAGGTTAGGTTAGGTTAGGTTAGGTTAGGTTAGGTTAGGTTAGGTTAGGTTAGGTTAGGTTAGGTTAGGTTAGGTTAGGTTAGGTTAGGTTAGGTTAGGTTAGGTTAGGTTAGGTTAGGTTAGGTTAGGTTAGGTTAGGTTAGGTTAGGTTAGGTTAGGTTAGGTTAGGTTAGGTTAGGTTAGGTTAGGTTAGGTTAGGTTAGGTTAGGTTAGGTTAGGTTAGGTTAGGTTAGGTTAGGTTAGGTTAGGTTAGGTTAGGTTAGGTTAGGTTAGGTTAGGTTAGGTTAGGTTAGGTTAGGTTAGGTTAGGTTAGGTTAGGTTAGGTTAGGTTAGGTTAGGTTAGGTTAGGTTAGGTTAGGTTAGGTTAGGTTAGGTTAGGTTAGGTTAGGTTAGGTTAGGTTAGGTTAGGTTAGGTTAGGTTAGGTTAGGTTAGGTTAGGTTAGGTTAGGTTAGGTTAGGTTAGGTTAGGTTAGGTTAGGTTAGGTTAGGTTAGGTTAGGTTAGGTTAGGATAGGTTAGGTTAGGTTAGGTTAGGTTAGGTTAGGTTAGGTTAGGTTAGGTTAGGTTAGGTTAGGTTAGGTTAGGTTAGGTTAGGTTAGGTTAGGTTAGGTTAGGTTAGGTTAGGTTAGGTTAGGTTAGGTTAGGTTAGGTTAGGTTAGGTTAGGTTAGGTTAGGTTAGGTTAGGTTAGGTTAGGTTAGGTTAGGTTAGGTTAGGTTAGGTTAGGTTAGGTTAGGTTAGGTTAGGTTAGGTTAGGTTAGGTTAGGTTAGGTTAGGTTAGGTTAGGTTAGGTTAGGTTAGGTTAGGTTAGGTTAGGTTAGGTTAGGTTAGGTTAGGTTAGGTTAGGTTAGGTTAGGTTAGGTTAGGTTAGGTTAGGTTAGGTTAGGTTAGGTTAGGTTAGGTTAGGTTAGGTTAGGTTAGGTTAGGTTAGGTTAGGTTAGGTTAGGTTAGGTTAGGTTAGGTTAGGTTAGGTTAGGTTAGGTTAGGTTAGGTTAGGTTAGGTTAGGTTAGGTTAGGTTAGGTTAGGTTAGGTTAGGTTAGGTTAGGTTAGGTTAGGTTAGGTTAGGTTAGGTTAGGTTAGGTTAGGTTAGGTTAGGTTAGGTTAGGTTAGGTTAGGTTAGGTTAGGTTAGGTTAGGTTAGGTTAGGTTAGGTTAGGTTAGGTTAGGTTAGGTTAGGTTAGGTTAGGTTAGGTTAGGTTAGGTTAGGTTAGGTTAGGTTAGGTTAGGTTAGGTTAGGTTAGGTTAGGTTAGGTTAGGTTAGGTTAGGTTAGGTTAGGTTAGGTTAGGTTAGGTTAGGTTAGGTTAGGTTAGGTTAGGTTAGGTTAGGTTAGGTTAGGTTAGGTTAGGTTAGGTTAGGTTAGGTTAGGTTAGGTTAGGTTAGGTTAGGTTAGGTTAGGTTAGGTTAGGTTAGGTTAGGTTAGGTTAGGTTAGGTTAGGTTAGGTTAGGTTAGGTTAGGTTAGGTTAGGTTAGGTTAGGTTAGGTTAGGTTAGGTTAGGTTAGGTTAGGTTAGGTTAGGTTAGGTTAGGTTAGGTTAGGTTAGGTTAGGTTAGGTTAGGTTAGGTTAGGTTAGGTTAGGTTAGGTTAGGTTAGGTTAGGTTAGGTTAGGTTAGGTTAGGTTAGGTTAGGTTAGGTTAGGTTAGGTTAGGTTAGGTTAGGTTAGGTTAGGTTAGGTTAGGTTAGGTTAGGTTAGGTTAGGTTAGGTTAGGTTAGGTTAGGTTAGGTTAGGTTAGGTTAGGTTAGGTTAGGTTAGGTTAGGTTAGGTTAGGTTAGGTTAGGTTAGGTTAGGTTAGGTTAGGTTAGGTTAGGTTAGGTTAGGTTAGGTTAGGTTAGGTTAGGTTAGGTTAGGTTAGGTTAGGTTAGGTTAGGTTAGGTTAGGTTAGGTTAGGTTAGGTTAGGTTAGGTTAGGTTAGGTTAGGTTAGGTTAGGTTAGGTTAGGTTAGGTTAGGTTAGGTTAGGTTAGGTTAGGTTAGGTTAGGTTAGGTTAGGTTAGGTTAGGTTAGGTTAGGTTAGGTTAGGTTAGGTTAGGTTAGGTTAGGTTAGGTTAGGTTAGGTTAGGTTAGGTTAGGTTAGGTTAGGTTAGGTTAGGTTAGGTTAGGTTAGGTTAGGTTAGGTTAGGTTAGGTTAGGTTAGGTTAGGTTAGGTTAGGTTAGGTTAGGTTAGGTTAGGTTAGGTTAGGTTAGGTTAGGTTAGGTTAGGTTAGGTTAGGTTAGGTTAGGTTAGGTTAGGTTAGGTTAGGTTAGGTTAGGTTAGGTTAGGTTAGGTTAGGTTAGGTTAGGTTAGGTTAGGTTAGGTTAGGTTAGGTTAGGTTAGGTTAGGTTAGGTTAGGTTAGGTTAGGTTAGGTTAGGTTAGGTTAGGTTAGGTTAGGTTAGGTTAGGTTAGGTTAGGTTAGGTTAGGTTAGGTTAGGTTAGGTTAGGTTAGGTTAGGTTAGGTTAGGTTAGGTTAGGTTAGGTTAGGTTAGGTTAGGTTAGGTTAGGTTAGGTTAGGTTAGGTTAGGTTAGGTTAGGTTAGGTTAGGTTAGGTTAGGTTAGGTTAGGTTAGGTTAGGTTAGGTTAGGTTAGGTTAGGTTAGGTTAGGTTAGGTTAGGTTAGGTTAGGTTAGGTTAGGTTAGGTTAGGTTAGGTTAGGTTAGGTTAGGTTAGGTTAGGTTAGGTTAGGTTAGGTTAGGTTAGGTTAGGTTAGGTTAGGTTAGGTTAGGTTAGGTTAGGTTAGGTTAGGTTAGGTTAGGTTAGGTTAGGTTAGGTTAGGTTAGGTTAGGTTAGGTTAGGTTAGGTTAGGTTAGGTTAGGTTAGGTTAGGTTAGGTTAGGTTAGGTTAGGTTAGGTTAGGTTAGGTTAGGTTAGGTTAGGTTAGGTTAGGTTAGGTTAGGTTAGGTTAGGTTAGGTTAGGTTAGGTTAGGTTAGGTTAGGTTAGGTTAGGTTAGGTTAGGTTAGGTTAGGTTAGGTTAGGTTAGGTTAGGTTAGGTAGGTTAGGTTAGGTTAGGTTAGGTTAGGTTAGGTTAGGTTAGGTTAGGTTAGGTTAGGTTAGGTTAGGTTAGGTTAGGTTAGGTTAGGTGGTTAGGTTAGGTTAGGTTAGGTTAGGTTAGGTTAGGTTAGGTTAGGTTAGGTTAGGTTAGGTTAGGTTAGGTTAGGTTAGGTTAGGTTAGGTTAGGTTAGGTTAGGTTAGGTTAGGTTAGGTTAGGTTAGGTTAGGTTAGGTTAGGTTAGGTTAGGTTAGGTTAGGTTAGGTTAGGTTAGGTTAGGTTAGGTTACGTTAGGTTAGGTTAGGTTAGGTTAGGTTAGGTTAGGTTAGGTTAGGTTAGGTTAGGTTAGGTTAGGTTAGGTTAGGTTAGGTTAGGTTAGGTTAGGTTAGGTTAGGTTAGGTTAGGTTAGGTTAGGTTAGGTTAGGTTAGGTTAGGTTAGGTTAGGTTAGGTTAGGTTAGGTTAGGTTAGGTTAGGTTAGGTTAGGTTAGGTTAGGTTAGGTTAGGTTAGGTTAGGTTAGGTTAGGTTAGGTTAGGTTGGTTAGGTTAGGTTAGGTTAGGTTAGGTTAGGTTAGGTTAGGTTAGGTTAGGTTAGGTTAGGTTAGGTTAGGTTAGGTGGTAGGTTAGGTTAGGTTAGGTTAGGTTAGGTTAGGTTAGGTTAGGTTAGGTTAGGTTAGGTTAGGTTAGGTTAGGTTAGGTTAGGTTAGGTTAGGTTAGGTTAGGTTAGGTAGGTTAGGTTAGGTTAGGTTAGGTTGGTTAGGTTAGGTTAGGTTAGGTTAGGTTAGGTTAGGTTAGGTTAGGTTAGGTTAGGTTAGGTTAGGTTAGGTTAGGTTAGGTTAGGTTAGGTTAGGTTAGGTTGGTTAGGTTAGGTTAGGTTAGGTTAGGTTAGGTTAGGTTAGGTTAGGGTAGGTTAGGTTAGGTTAGGTTAGGTTAGGTTAGGTTGGTTAGGTTAGGTTAGGTTAGGTTAGGTTAGGTTAGGTTAGGTTAGGTTAGGTTAGGTTAGGTTAGGTAGGTTAGGTAGGTTAGGTTAGGTTAGGTTAGGTTAGGTTAGGTTAGGTTAGGTTAGGTTAGGTAGGTTAGGTTAGGTTAGGTTAGGTTAGGTTAGGTTAGGTTAGGTTAGGTTAGGTTAGGTTAGGTTAGGTTAGGTTAGGTTAGGTTAGGTTAGGTAGGTTAGGTTAGGTTAGGTTAGGTTAGGTTAGGTTAGGTTAGGTTAGGTTAGGTTAGGTTAGTTAGGTTAGGTTAGGTTAGGTTAGGTTAGGTTAGGTTAGGTTAGGTTAGGTTAGGTTAGGTTAGGTTAGGTTAGGTTAGGTTAGGTTAGGTTAGGTGTTGGGGTGCGTGCCAGACAACCTCCACGCGGTGCACCCTGGGCGCCACTGCTGTTGCAGTGGTGGCGAATAGTCTGGCGAGGGGGGGGACCCGTCCGGCGTCTTGGACGTTTCCGAGCAGCGGCGGCATGGGTCGGAGTGTGGGGGCCTTGTGTAGGCCCAGTGGTCTTTGGACGTAGTGTCAGGAACGCCGGAACCCCGTACGTGGTGCGGGGGCTGGAGGCCGCCACTTTATAGTGGGGGCTGCGTGGAAGGACACCACTATAAAAACCAAGGGGAGCCTGCCCCTTAAAAAGAGGCATCATTACTATGAAAATGAGCAAATGTAATCAGGTAATACCCCAGGAGGGTACGGATCGCTTAGCGAGAAGAGAATCCCTCCCTTCCACCTCGGTGGTTGGCAAATCCCCTTCGTATTCTGGGGGGGGGAGCACTTGTTCAGTGGACAAAGCGCTGTGTCCGGAGAAAAACTGCGCCGAAATTACATCACCTGGCCATACAAGGTCGGGTATTCCGGGGAGGGCGAAAACTTTCGTTTGTTTGAAGTACCATTGTGGCAATGCTCACAGTGACGATCCAAACAGGGAAGAGAAGGGCTACGATAGCCCGATGGAAAAACTGGGGATTTATGAGATGAAACGGACGACCAAGGATGCTGGCAGGGAGGTTGTCACGGAGGCTTCCAGGGGGGAGGTTGAAGTGACTGCCAAGCAATTGGCGGAAGTAGCGGCTAACTTTGGGGAAAATTCGGGGAGAACTCAATCGAATATGATGATTGAGGAAGTTTTAATGGAGGCTGTCACAGAGCCTCCGAAGGAGGTGGCCAAAGCAACGATAAAGAAGGTGGCGAAAGGAGGGGCTATTCCACTGGAAGAACGGGGGAATGCTCATCCAAAACCGGTGGCTAGCACGCATAACCCGTGCGACTCAAATAAGAGGTTGAAAGGTAGGACTGGCTCTATCGAAGGTCTGGGTAGAGCTCAACCGAATCGACAGATAAAGGAGGTAAAGAAGGACACCGCCAAGGAGGTTGTTAAAGCGACCCCCAATACGGGCTCTAGGGTAGGTCAAAAATTTCCTATTAAAAAGGCCCCTAATATAAATCCCAAAGAGGCTCCAATTGTGGCCCCCAAGGGGGTTTCTAAGGAAAGTAACAAGGGAAGAGGAAATACAAAAAAGCAGGAGGCGACACAGAAGAAGTCAGAGGAGGGAATTCAGAAAGAGAATCAGGCAGTGGCGCAAGAAGTAGAACAAGAGAGAAGGCTGAGAGAGAGACTGACGGAGACGTTAATGGATACGGACACAGGTAGTGACGTAACGAATGCCCAAAAACGCTCTCGACAATCGAGTGAGAGTGGAAGTGAGGTCTTTCTTGAGGGGGAGGAGTTGGTGGTTGAGCGAAGGTCCGACCGCAGGAAAATTCAGAAGGTAGGATCACCGCCAGACTTTAGGAAGGATGGCCATTCGCTCGAAGATCTATCTGATCTTAATACAGATGAGTTGGTCAAGAAAGTAAGAGAGGAAATGACGAAAATCTGGTCTCACACTAAAAACAGTAAGCAGATGAAAAAAGATCTGAAGGAGGAAATTAACGCGGCAGGTAACAAGGTGGTAAATCTGGTCAATGAATTCAGCAACGCCAATCTTGTGAAGGAAATAGCGCGGCTAAGGGCGGACAATCAAAGGCTGTCAACGCAGCTGGGCCACCTCCAAAAGGAGATGAGGGCAGTCAAGACTGCCACGCAGGAAAAATGTGCGGAGGTTGCAGAATTGAGACGGGTGAATAAAAAGATGCCGGCGAGTGTCGAGAGTGCGGAAGAGTCTGCCTCTGAGCAGCCTAGCGAATTAAAATATCTAATGGAGATCGTCAAGAGGACCGCTCTCGATGCCGTTGCGCCTTATCTTAATGCCAGGCTCGAGGGACTAGAGAAGGATGGCAGACTTTTGGATTCCCGAAGTTATCGTCCCACCTTAGAAGCGGATAAGC